>CM062568.1:69665493-70907285 GCA_031468815.1 Morus bassanus
TCTGTTGTCAAAATATCATCAGTCAAAGAAAATCTGTGTCTTACCTAATCATGCTGAAGTCACAAGAAGCCAGATAGGTGGAGCTACCTCATTCCTTGAATGGCATGCCCCCAGTGACCCATCGTTTTTGGGACCATGTTTCCTTTTAAGTCCTTCTGAAAATTGTGTCCAGTGCTTTGATGGATGTGAACTGCTGAGTAACACAAAGTGCAGTGCAGCACTCTAATCTCTGTTATTAATATGCAGATAATAATTATATTCCATTAGTGAATTGGCAGAATATATTCAATTCCTTTTGCTTGCAGTGAAATTCATTAGTAGCGTGGCAAAAAAATAGCCTTGTCCATTTCCAAATAAGTAAATGAATTTTAGTGTTTTGGTCACAGCCACAGAAAACTCTTACTTGGAAGAACTGACAAGTGGCTAAGAATTGATTTACTACTGCCATTTTACATTGAACAATGCTGCTTAAACTTACTTCAAGTGTGCTTAGTCTCCTAGGATGATGTGTATTAGGATCAGGAGCAACATGGAGTGTAGGACTGCGACACACCCAGGACCTGACTATCATTGCTCTTTCGTTCACAGGATCTATTTTAGCACTACTTCTGCTTTTTGACGACAATATTACAACTATTTCAGAAATTCAATCATGTGATGAGGAATTTGTCTGTAATTCCCATTCCAAATCTATTCTATGGTGTTGTATAGCCATTTGTCTTTGAATTTATTATATTTTCAGCTTAAATATCTCCTTTTAGTGCTGTTTGTATATGAAGACAATCTAATCACTCTCAGCTTTCAATACAACGTTATTTCCTATCACCAGATACTTTGTAATACTGTATTTATGCACTAGATTCAAAGCTGAAATAGCACACCTTCTTGTCTTTGCATTGTCTGTTTGAGGAAGTAATCTATTACCCACAGGACTAAAATTACTTATTTTCTGCTAATACAACAGCCTTTTTTTCCTAGTCTCTACCAAATTTCAAATGTTTACATGATCATGCAGTTTGAAGTGGTATTTCTTTCACTATATTTCATTTTAATAATATATTGTATATTAATTTAATATTTAATAAATTCATATTTAGTATTATTTCACTAATAATATTAAAAGTGGGTCTGTCCGCATTCAAGTTAAATTCTTTAGGCCTATATAATCCAGTATATAACCTCATCAAAAGCTCTTTTCAAATCCTTTTCCATCTTAAGAGCTATTCTATCATCCTTCCCCTACTCTGTATGAGAGGTTTTCACATCTTGCTTCAGTAGTACTAGTTCTTCCACCTCATTACACAGGTTTCCTGCATTAGTCCACAAACAACTTTATTGTTCCCTTCTGACCTCACAATGTTTCCTAAATCAGTTAAATACAGCCAACCTGATCAATTCTTTCATCCACAGAAGTACTTTCCTTTCTTCCCCTACTGTCTGCTACCTCATTCTCTAGCATAGCCTTATTCCTGACTACAGACTCACTTACATTGTTTTTCACCTGTTATTTATTAACACCAATTATGGAGATAGCATGTGTCTCTCCCAGTCACAACACATCCCTTGCAGCCTAGACTGATGATTTCCTTTGTCTGTTTTTGTAGTCTTGGTCACAGAAGGTCAGTGCTCCAGTCAGTCAGGTACAAACCCTTCCCTGAGAACTATGCTTTTTCTGTGAATGCTTCCTAAAGGTTAAACGCCCCAAAGCCCCCTTCCTAGGGCTAGTTCCTCAGCTGTTTGGTGTGACCATATGCATGACTTCAACCTCCTTCTCAAGGAGAAAGAGAAAGGAGTGGGCCACATCTTGCCAATGTTTAAAGATCTGTATGGGCATTTCTATGGTGTGACCCATCTCACAATAATGCGTGCATTAGGATGAGATTAGTCATGCTTGATAAATGTCAGCTTCTCTCCTTTGACCCCAAAAGAAGCCCAAAAGGCCAGGTCAGGAGTGGAGAATTGCTTTGTTTATCTCTGAAGCTGTATCCTCATCACTAAACTGAAGGTGCTCAGGCATGTTTCTGGGCACTGAACCCATACGGTGTGAGGCTACACTTGTAATCTCTGCCAGCCTTGCAAAGGGGAGGCTGCTTGCAAAGCTCATGTTGGGAAAGGCCCTCTGCAGCCCTTGGAGCAGTCCAGCTCCCAAGCTGTGCCTGGGCACCTGTTTGGGAGATTGACACTTGGCTTGAGCCAAAAGCAGGCTGGAGACCACCTTAATGGCCTGGCAACAATTCTGTGCATTGTTTCATGTATTAACATTACCTTCTTTAAACTTCTTTGAAGTGTCTCCCAAGCCTGGTGTAATGGTTCTCCAACCTTTCCAGGGGAGGTGTGATACTGTCCCAGCTGGGAATATTTAATGGCATTTGGGTCTACAGAGGTTCATTCTTTTCAAGTGGAAAACTACTCAGTATTTGTGGCCTTTCCAGTGCTTTTTGTGGATTTGAAACTGCACTTGGCAACTAAATATAATTTAAAGAGAGGGAGACTTCATGCATTTCATGTAATTGCTTGGTATTCACCTGACATCCGTCCTTGTGTGGCTGTGGTGGAAAGTGATTGGTTCAATATTCAATATTAATTAACAATGCTTACATCAAAGACCTTAACTTCTTTCTCTACCCATTTACGTTTCCACCGTTTGATTTTATGCACACTGTCCCTTTTGTGAATTTGACAGAAAAATATGGAAAAGAATTCCCAAATTATTCTTTACAAAAAAAATAAGCTATTGTTGTTTAAAAAAAAAAGTTTCAATTGATTCCTAAATAGAGTCTCCTGAGTAGGGTTTTGCTGTGGCTTCGGCCACAGCTGGCCTGCACATGGCATTTTACCTATGATGTCATGTGGCAAAACAGTTCATTTAATGCTTCCAAAGCAATCATCAGTGCACACTTTGTGCTTTTTCTTGCCTTTTTGAGTTTGCAGGGTTATGGACTTGCTTTCATTCTGAGATACAAGATATGAGGGCTATTCCCTTAAAACATGCTTCAGTTTTTCAAAGCTGTGAGTGGGGATCAAACTCCTGAATTGCAAGGGAGCACGGAGTATTACAGACTCAAGGAAATGTCTATGCTATGTGACATTGTTTGAAAATCCCAGCCTGTGCTTCACTCCACGAGTAAGCACATTAGTGCCCTGGAAAACAAGCCAGTGTGCCTTACTTCCCCCATCCATGAGTGGACAGTATTGCCCACATATTTTTTCAAAGCATCTGGGGAATATATACACTGTATATTTGGCATGTGTCGTTATAGTAGCATTTGAATAGACATCCAGTTGTGTCTTTCCTTTGACTTCAATGGACATTAGATCAAACTCTTAATAGGAGGATAAAAGCACAGAATTAGTTTTCAGTCAGCTAAAATTTTGATTTCTAAATAATTGTATTTATAACATATGCAATGTCGAGGATGACTTTATGTCCCACTGCAAAGGGAAAAACAATCAAACCCTTGCTCCAGGCTGCTCACATGAAAGGTGGAACCCAGCTGCAATCTCTAGGCACATGCATTCCTGCTCCTGTAGCACATTTTGTGCTCCTTGCCAACTCTGCAGCCCAAACCAGAGACCCTGTCCCAGTACAACACCCCAAAGAGAAAGGTCCCTGCCAAGGGATCTGCAGGAGGAAGTCCTAGTAGATGTAGATTCCCCTGGAGCTCAGGGGCCTCTGTTCTTCTCTGTGGCTGCAAGGACAAGGAGGAGATGACTGAAATGAGAGCTCTGTTTCTAACATGGGAGCCAGGTTTTGGGGCAGGGCTGTAGCCACGGTGGCCGCACTCACCCCACAGGTGAGGGCAAGCTCCTGCTCTGCCAGGGCCACCTCACCGCTGCGGGCCCTGTGCCTGCAACACAAAACTTCAGGTGATGCTGAGTGATAATAAAATAAACGTCTTTATTTTTAATAGATGGACAAAACAGACCCAAAACCAGACAGTATTTTCCTGATTGCATGGGCACTATTGAATACAATACAAATGAAGTTAAAACATATATATCTATATTATGCTTCCTATCTGCTTCATTAGGTATAGTCTTAATATAGCATTTCTGACACAGACAAAAATATACTTTTTTTTTTTTTAACAACAGCCACAAATACTGCCCTGATTAATAGCAGACTTACAATAACTTACTGTCTAACTGCACATGGGACTTGATCAAATACTCATGAAGGGCTGAAGGAAAAACAAATAACAGTTTTTTTCCTATTATATTTATATTTGAAATCCTAAATTGTTCTACTATATGAAAATAAAAGACTAAATCTTTTACTTTACTTTATTTGATCCACTTAATGTTTACATTCAGTTCAGGTTCACAAAAGTATGTTTTATTTATAATACATATACCATCCCAATTGGACAAATATAGATGAAATCATAACTTTTTTGACATCTCAGCTATGTTATTAACCTTGATTTTATGAACATGTCTCATGCAAAGGAGGTAAAAAACCCTGTCAAATAAGTGTTACTCACAAATGTTAAGAATATGAAAGTAAAATGTATGATCTTGATATGAATATTTTATCTAGAAATTGTAGGCTGAGAAACAATAACCTCAGTGTCTGAAAATGAGCTGTTTGCTTCACTGATTATAGATCCAATTTAGTGCACAGTACTACTGTCTACAAATTGCAAAAGTGGAGAAGGAGCATCTGATGATTCCCATAAAAATAAAGTCTACTTGAAGAATCACATCCTGTTGGCATTTTGCTTGTGGAAGTAATTTGTTTGTACTTTATTATCTTTTTTTTTCTTTTTTTCTTTTTTTTTTTTTCCCCAGCTATCAATTATAGATATGGTCTTTGGTTGTATGAACATCTTTGTAGAAATTTAATGGTAGGACAGCTGAACAAAGGCGAGAAAACTTGTAAACAGACTTTGCATGGGGTTGTTTAGTTTGGCTTTTGGAGTTGTCCTGTCCACTACGCAGCCAACCACTGCAACCACTGCAGCCGTTGTTCGACTCATGCAAAGACACACATAGAGACTTGGTATGTGGAAACCAGAGTTACAGTCACACGATGAACAGTCTTCGGTGCCACTTCTCTCCTTTGCATGATAAAGCTTCCATGGTGTGCTAGTTGTAAAAGTGCAAGAACCTTTCAGTCTCCACAGAGAGGAGTGGACAACTTTGTTGGAACCATTTTCCACCAGAGAATGCATAGTTCCATCTAAACAGGAATAATTTGTGAATTCACAGTGATTTCACAAAAATATTTGATAGGATAAACAGTATAAAATACTCTGATAATTTTGAAAGTATCTGGCTTGAAATTTTTGGACTAACACATTTTAATTTTTCACTTAACTTTTTCATTTTGATCATTTTAAAAGCTTTTATGTTTTTATGGCAACAAGGGAATACAAGGGAAAAGGAAAGATTTTTATTTTTCAATCAAGATTTCTCAAACGATTCCAGCTGAATCCTCTTCTCCTTTCCTTCTCCTCCCACTGTTGGGAATTTTGAAATAAATAATACAGAAATGCTGCTGTATTCAAAGGATCTGGGCACTATGCAGCATCTCATAGTGAAATTCTAGCAATTCCTAGACAAAACTGAAGTAAGAGAAAACTTTCAGGAAGACCTACAGGTGGCTGTAAAATGGGATCCTCTAACTTAATTTGGAACTGCAGCGTAAGGCCTTGGCTATGTAAGCGGACAAAAAGGTGGCTTGATATTTTCTCATAGGAAGGGATTCAGGCTAGTGGATTTGGGCCAGAAACGGATAATAATTCAGCTGTGGCTCTGTTCTCCCCTCTCTTTCTTCCATATGATCTCTTTCCTCTTTTCTTTTCCATAGTTCATGGGGGAATGAATACCACTGGGCTCGCATGTGGTTTGTGAGATCCACAGCACCCTGAATTTCATCGGTGGCTCCTTCACTCACCCCGCAGGAATTTTTCATTGCTTTGCTATATTGGCTTTTCTGGGTTTTTAGTGCAGATCCTGATTTTGATTCCCTCCACCCAGAGCACACTCAATATTTGTTAGCACAGTAGTACCGTGGTTCACAATGCATATTCAGAACTGAGATGCAGTGTAATTTTTAAATGCAGTGTATGGAGAAAAAAATCAACATCTCTAAAATTAATTTTCTCTATGTATAAAATATATATATGCTGTTAAAACTCCACAAAAGGAGCAAAAACATATCTAAGGATTCAACCTTGTGAAAGTTTATGTCAACATTGAATGCACAAGTTGATGGCTTCTTCCTTTAGCAGCAAAACCTATTCTTACATCTCCTGTCCTCCAGTATGTCTCCTCCTGTGTGAACGTTAAAGAAGAATTTTCACCAGTGACCAGCAACAGGAGGATATCTGGATTTCAGTTGAATATTTTGTGTCATGTGTAGATATGAAAAAGAATTATTGGTGCATAACTCTTAATTGTACAGAAATCTAGCTATTAGATCTCCCACTGTGAAAGGCACGTACCAATGGGGACATACAAAATCATCTCGGCCATGGGCAGATGGAAACAACATTGTATGTTCCCTCCTGGTCAGGGCAAAGTCAGAAGAGGTCTCATCTCCCCGCTTTGCTGCTTCTGGCCATCATTGCCATTCATGAGCAAAGTCTCAGCTGTGACTGGCTGCTGCTGGTGCTCTGCAGAGTCACCATGACAGCCCAGGAGGATGGCTGTTCATAAAGGACTCCAGCATTTAGTGGAAGACACTGTTGTGCCTTTCCTTACATTTGTGGGTTCATCTTTCCTTTCAGTTCCCCTCCAAGCTGCTGCTGCTTTCGGAGGTAGACGCTTACAGACGTGGAAAGCTGCCCAGCAAGCCTGTTTTTCCCATGGGAAATCAGATTTTTGAGAAAATGTGATTTTCTATGGAAAATCTACACTTTCCAGAGTAATCTCAGCAAGTCCAACCTGAAAGACTTTGAGAATACTTTTCTTATTAAGTGAGAAATGGGAATTTTCCTCATGGAAAACCCTCTCATCTGTTTTTTTCAAGACTTCCTGACTCTCCTTACTTTTTAATATTTGTTCCATTGCTGCAGTTGCTTGGTGTCAGACTGCTTTGCTCAGTGTTCATTTTGGTGGTAAGTCAAGATAAGGTTTCTTTTCTCAACATTGAAAAGTTCTATTTAGTTTATGAGTTCTGTCATTTTTCACAAGCTGAGTTTCAACTCCAGTTATTGCTTTAAAAATTTTGTTATCTTCCATTGGTGACAGCCACTAACCACAGGAAAAAAAAGAACACCTATAGTAACATATTTTACTTAAGGTTGTCTTGCATTATGTATAACATAATTTTAAACTGGTGACTTCATTTTAAGTTTTTTAATTAATATATGGTGTTCAGCATTCCTGTAAGAAATTTATTACTATTTGTACATTTTGCTCTCTTATGCAAATAATAAAATACTAAATTTGTACTATTTCAATTTCTTTATGAGGAAAAAAACAACCAGACCAAAACCCCAGGTAAGTTATCTATCCGTCTTTGCTCAAGCAACTAGCTCTTTAGTAATAAATCACTTATAGTTGTGACAATATATTTTCACTTAATGCCAATAAAATGTTGACTGATAGTATTTCAGAGTGACTGTATTATAATCTTGTCATATGATGTCCTAGCTAAATAACTGTTGTACTTTTTCTGCTACATATATTTTCAATTGTAAATATTTTTTTTAATTACACAGTATATAGTTCTGGGTGGAACGAACGGGATCTGAGTGTATCTTTCAGTAAACACTCTATGATCTAATCCAACATGTTAGATAACAGAAAAGAGTTCCTCCCATGGGATGATCCTGCTCCTAGAAACAACTTAAAGAATTGTGCAGTGGCATTTTATTCCCAATTCTTGCTTTTTTTCTGATAAAATGCCTCTTACTGTTCTCTGTAGAATATCCTGCTTCACACTGCTTTGCCTGTGGCTACCAGATTTTTTAATTATCTTCAGTGTTGGACAGCTCTGGACTTGAATCAACATAATTGAAGGCTTCCTTGTTTGTGAAAGTTGAGCTCAAAGTTAGACTGTGTCGTGGATTCACAGGTGCAAGTTCATTTAATACAATATTGTCACTTTTTACAAGAGTTGCTTTGTCCATGTGTTCTCTACTGTACCTGGCAACGACAGCATCAAGGAAGTCCAGCTTTGGTGGCAAAGTCCCACTCTCAAATAAGTATTTGGCTAAATAGGAGACTATAATATTAGTAAAGAAGGAGGTAAGCATAGCAAGTGTTTTAAATGGGAATCGCTGGATATAGATGTTATTTTCGTCTGGATAGCAGCCAGGATAGTAAATCAAGGGCTGAAGGTAGAGGTACGGTTCTCCTCCCGTTATTCTGAGAACAAGGCCAAACAAGTATCCTGCAATGGCACCGTATGTGTTGGTTCCTTTAATAAATAACACACACAGGAGCTGGGGGAATATGATGATATAAACAAGGTCAGAGCTGAGGTACCACAGGCCGTACACTGATGAAGCTAGCAGTGCCATTGCTGTTGCTGATGCTCCAAACAGAAAAACAGTGATTCTCATGACCCACACGATTTCCCTGTCTGAAGCCTGCAAAAAAAGGGCAGTGTTAGGTGTTTTTTTCAAGGCAATATATGTATGCCTACATTTATGCACACAGTCAATATAAAATACTGCATGACATATTCAATAATATTTACAAACAAATCTCTCTCTGTCTCTATCTCCATCTCATGTGCAGAGAAAAAAACCCAAGGTTTATGGTTGCCATTCCCAAAGTCATTAATCTTTGAGCATAAGGAAAAGTTTGATAAAGCATCAAAGAAAAAAACAACAGCAGTGTTAGAAATAACTTTTAAATATAAGCACAATACGGCTCAACCAGAAAAAACTGTCAGCATCAGAATTTGTTCTTCTCCATTTCCCTAGAAACTCTCTGACTCACTAGCCCATTGTGTTGTCAAATGATTTCTTGATAAATCAATAATTCAGAAAGATGTCTCATTTTGTTAAGGATTTAAGTAAAACTTACGGTTGCAGCAATAGTTAGGAGCTACTTGGATAAACTGCAGTGCCATGAGAACTCTTGAAAGCGGCCTCTCCTGAGCTAGCTTTTTCACCTCTATTGTCAGTCACAACCATAAATATTTTTATGACTTTCAGTTTATTCAATATACTGTTAGGAACGAAACGCTATACTTTTTCTAGTCATAGGCAGGAATGTGAAAGAGGTGTTTCATTATGAAATTACAGTCTATGCATCACCTAGTTAAGTTCTCACCTAAAATTTTCTCTAAAAGTAAAAATGAAAATGTAATCTCACATTTTGCCGGAAAGAAAGCTGGTAAATGTTCCGAGCAAACATAGAACTTGCTGATAAAATTGAAGAGTCAGCTGATGACATCACAGCAGCAGATACAGCGCCGAGGCCAAAGAATGAGATATAGACTGGGCAAAGGTACTGGAGCACAATGGGTAAAATCATATCTGCTTCTTTTTTAGTCATGGGGTCAGGGAAACCATACTCAGTCTCATTCCAGGCTGCAATATGGACATCAATATGTTATTAGTAACATTAGTAGTTGTCAGCTACAGCATCTCTTGACTTCATGTGTAGTGAGCTATTCATATTGCCATATTTTCATTCAAGTTCAATGACCAAACTGTTACTAGGGCCAGACCAATGGCATTTCAGAAAGGCAGTGTCCCACTAGTTTCTGTTAGGCAGACTTAATTCTGCTCATCGTTTTCCCTTGTCTCTAAGCTAAGTCTGACCACAGCCTGCGCTTACCCAGTAGGAAGTTTAATATTAAAACTTATTTTCCTCAGTAAAACAAGTCTGGGATCCATGTTTGTTTGTGACAAACGAGCTCTGAGTATGTAATCCAAGCCACATGTTAAACATTTCTAACAAAACATTTGTCTCACTGTGACAAAGGCCTTGACAAGGATGTTTTGGTCAAGATAAGAAATTCCTGATAAATCATAAAATCATTTAGAATCATTTAGGTTGGAAAAGACCTTTAAGATCATTGAGTCCAACTGTTAACCTAGCACTGCCAAGTCCACCACTAAACCATGTCCCTAAGCACCACATCTACATGTCTTTTAAATACCTCCAGGGATGACGACTCAACCACAGTTCCCTGGGCAGCCTGTTCTAACACTTGACAATCCTTTCAATGAAGAAATTTTTCCTAGTATCCAATCTAAACCTCCTCTGGTGCAACTTGAAGCCATTTCCTCTCATCCTATCACTTACTTGGGAGAAGAGACCAACACACACCTTGCCACAACCTCCTTTCAGGTAGTTGTAGAGAGCAATAACGTCTCCCCTCAGCCTCCTTTTCTCCAGACTAAACAACCCCAGTTCCCTCAGCCGCTCCTCTTTATTACTGTTAGGACCAAGTAAAAGTACCAGAATCTAACTCCAACATTAAATAGAAATATTATGTCTGCAGATACCTAAAATGTGCAAAATGAATTAATCTCAACCACTGAGGTAGGAGCAATTTCTTCTGGGAGAAATATTCTATAGTATTATTTTTCAGTGTAGTCTCCTGTTGAAGAAGTCATGAATTGATTAATGATGTCAGCTGGCTAGATTATATCTAACATAAGCTTTGTAGGGTTTTCATACATTTATTGTACTATTCACTTTACTTTTATTGTACTATTCATTTTTAATTATTTACCTGTAGATGCTCCAATTGCACCAATGAGTACTGCAGGAAGAGCCATCACAAGACAGCCAAAAGCAGCCAGAAATGACAGAACTTGAGCATATGTGGCAGAAGATGAGGAAAGAACTCGCTGGAAATATGCTTGCCATGGAATCCCTCCCAATGTCTGCAAACACAATGGGCAGCATCCCGTCATTGGGGATGGACTATGGATTTTTTTGCTGTCACCATAAAGAGAGCACATTGCTGCTCTTTCATTTATTTATTGAATATCCATCAGTCAGTAACAGCTGTAACTTTCATTCTTACAAGTAATGTCAAACCGTTGTAAGTCCACTTAAATCCCATTCTTTTAGACAAGTCATTCCTCTGTATAATTAGCAAAACCACTTTGTTCTTACATAGTCTCTCTAATCCCCAAATACTCTGAACTGTATAAATACTTGATAAAGCCTTAAGGTTATAAAATACTATTATCATATTTCATATTTGAAGAATTTGGTCTCCCGTACCCTCCTGCCATGAAAATTAGATTAAACTCTGACAGGATTTGAAAGCAAAATTTTATCTTTCTTTATGAATGCATGTGGCCATCAAAACAAGGCAACACATTCTGTATACACTGAACTCAAGAATCTGAAAAATTATTCTCACACTGTTTTAAAAAAATATGACACCAATAGAAATTAAAGACAAAGCAGTAAAAGAAAGTTTTCTTTTATGGTGGCAACGCTTCTCTGTTTTTGGGTATATAACAATGAAGGTCCCAATTAGACTTAAAATTATGTCTGCAAAATACGACACAAAAGAGTGTTATCAAAGGCTAAAAAAACAAGTGCTAAAAATTGTGTCTTGAGAGCAGGATTTGAATAGTCTCCATTAAGTAAATAAGTGCCTTTGAGTAGACAGCATGGAGAGAAAGCAAAGCAAATTGCTCACTAAACGTGTACAGCCCAGTTCTACACACTAAATGAGGCAGGAGGAATTTGGACCAAATAGTGTGTGTACAGGTGTTTCATATATGTTTCATGCACACACAGGGACCAAATGAATGTTTCACAGGCAACTGTGATTTTGACTTGCTATTTATGACTGTTCTCCTTTGCAGTCTTAATAGTGATCCTTTAAAAAAGCTTTCCAAGCATGGGTAAATTTCTTGAGTGATAATGAAACAAACAAGATGAAAAGGAAATTTGTCACAATTTGGCAATATCAGAGCTTTCCTTTGGTCATCAGCAGAGATGAAACCTTCAGGCTTACCACACAGAGTACAGCCACTTGAGGTAATGTCATACTTTGGCTTTCTGAGAATCTCTAAAAAATTTAGGCTGGATAAACTGATATATTTTAATAGCGAAATTATCAGAAAACTCTGAAGACTTTTGGTGGAGAGTATTTAAAAAAGAAAAAAAAAACAAACAAAGAGAAAAAGGAATCCTAAAGTACAACATGATAATAAAAACAGTGTAGAGTTGCTCAGCGACACTGAGAATGGAAAATGTTAGCCTGTGTTGCTAGATCTTCTAATGCAAAGTACTTAATAACCACCAATCCCATGTGTAATACATGGGTATTAAATAACGAAAGCCTTCAGTTCATTCTGGCATGTGTGCATGTATGAATTCATCCATCCATTCATCTCTGCAAAGCTTTTTCTACATCACCTATATCTAAGGCATATTTAATCATTTGTATAACATATTTATTGCCTTCTGCAATATATAAATTCCTTTGCCAAGAATGACATCAGTTAAGTATTAGCTGCGTACTTTTAATTAATTTTAGCATAAGTCAACTCTCTCAGCCTGATGATATTTAAACTGCATTCCTGGCAATGCTGACTTTGACAGCTGTGCTACAATATTCTACTGATATTTCACTGCAATCATTCAAATGTGCAGAAATATTGAACAGGAGTCAAAAGGGTAAAAGTTTTCAGTTTGCTGGAAACTCTTAACTAGACTCTCTATTATTTACAGCTGTCACAGTAACAGTGTAAGTGCTTAAATGCTTCATTCTTTCATATAAGCTGTCACTTACCAGTAAAAGGAAATTGTCCAGCCATGTGTAAATGTCAAGTGAGTTGATAGATCCAAGCCAAGGTGCTTGATGCACCTGGTGCACAGCTGTGAGCCCAATGTCTGTCACTGCAGGATGGGACATTGCAAAAGGTACGCTGATCCACTGTAACCAAAGAGTAACACTTTGTTCAGGTCTAAAGAAGGCACTCTAAACCTGGGAAATTTTAATATTAACATTAATTAACATTAATCTGTTTTTCTTCTTCTCACATGCTACAGATCAAAAGCCAAGTTGCTGAGCTAGCTTGCAGAAAATTCAGGTTATGTGCCGGTGGAGCATCTCCGAAATCCAGAGAGCTTGGTAGTGGATAGCTTACCTCTATTCTGGAGAGTGTGAGTATGAGCAGAGAATTAATCAGTGTGAATCACAAAATCAGCAGGAAAGACACATTTATACATCTTCATTTTATTTTCCCTAAACTCCACATATGTTCTTTACACCCTTTCCTGGACTGTAAAGAAAATCTGTAAAGACTGTAAAGAAACATCTACATATAAGGTTGTGTGCACAAGCATCTGGATATGCCAGTATACAGGCATGAGACATCACAAACACCTGAAAGCTTGGGAACATTTGTAATTCAACACAAAACTATACTGTGACAAGAGAGGGGTAGTGTTGAGTAGTCTCTCTTGCTCCAGAACACCCAGTAGCCCAGTGTTACAGCACTTTTCTACCTTGAAGACAATTTCACTCTGGGCTTTTGACTATTTTCAGGCTCTCTGTTTTTGATCTAGCCAAAAAGTCAGTTGAGAAACCCTTCCCAGAGGCAGTTTTGGCCAGAAGGTTAGTTTCCTTCACCAACTGACTTTTTGTGCCTTTACTTGCCAACTCATTTTGCAGTGATGTAACTCACTAACTTTCTATGAGGAGAACCTCAGTAGCTCCTACTGAGATGAAAACCAGGCTTTGTGCTATATGGAGTAGACTATTGCAAACACAGCATCCTTAAGGCTCCAATGATATCCAAAACATACTGATTACCATAATCCAGCTGATCACATTTAAGTGTATGGGGTAACAGGAGCAAGGAAGGGAGAAATCAAACATCTTCCTCTACTTTGTTGTACAATTATTGCAATCACATGTGAAGAATATATGAATTATTGCTATGTTTTTCTGCACTGTCTATTATTCAGGCTGTTTATCACGTACCATAGTATTCTGTTTTCAGTTACATATTAAATTTTGCCAATTTAAGCACTTAGGCAGAAAGATTCCTTTCTCACTGTCTGCTTGGGATTTTCTGGGAATGATTACCAAAATGTTTCAACTGTCTCCAAGATATTTTGAGGGAAAAATAAACATATTGTCAAAATTAATGGATGTTAATACTCTTTGTGTTGAGAAATTCATAGGCAACAAGGATGTCAAATGGATTTTTTTATTCTTGTTTATGAATCTCAAATACGTCCAAGTGATGGGCTTCTGAAGAGCTGTAGTTTGTCCATACTCAGCTGAGATTTTCAGTAGGGTAAATTTCTAAAGGTCCACCTGCAGCCTGTATGCCACAGTCCAGGGTTTAATAGGGACTGTATTGCAAATACATTATGAGCTTTTGTAATCCATTCCAGATCCTGACAGTAACCTAGCTCTCTGTGGTCTCAAGGATTATCTCTATATTAGCAAATAAAACAAGTCAAGACACTTTCTCTGGCCTGGCAGTTCACTGACATGTCATGGTTTACATCCATACACCCAAACTCCTTTCCCTGCCTAAAAGGACAGCTCTCAACTGTTCCTGGGAACTATCTGGGAGAGTACTAGGTGGTATGGGCCAAAACAGTACCAGGACTGTGTTAACAATTAAGCACTACAGATGATCCTGTGTTTTCACCTTGATGCTGTTTAACTTGCTTAATATAGACATAGACCAAATTTCTTTATTGAGCCCTTTCTAACTGGAGTATAAAATTCACTGTTTTGAATGGAGGGCAAATAAAACCAAGGCTTATGGAAGTGAAGCACAAACTGGGACTTTATGTTGGGAATTGAAGCTTGGGGGTAGAAGTAGCAGGTAGCTATAAGGACCTGGACCTCATGGGATCAGAAGCCAGAAAAAAAGGACTTCTACATGGTGGCAAAGAGTTTAGGATGGGGAACTAATAATACAGCTGAGGTGAAGAGTCAGTAAATAGTGGGGATACAGTGCAGGATCAGGGAAAGACTCACCGGGCAAGATAACAACAAAGAGCTGAGAATTCCAGATGTGGGTACAGGAGAGTGAGGAGGGAAGGAGAGAGACTACATGGGATTGTAAGGAGAAAACCAGGGAAGTACGTGGAGTGGCTGGGGTAGAGGATATGGAAGCCTAAGGAAGGAGCTGTGGCTGCATTGAGGAGCCAGGGTAGGGAACAGAAGTGATTACAACAAGCACCTCCTCTTGGGTAAGGAGCAGGAGAGGAAGAGACATTAGAGGAATGAGCAGTAAAGCTCTGTTGCAGCGGGAATACAAACTGCTCCAGAGCCTGGAGGGGAAGCTGGGATACCTGAGCTTGTGACACCTTCTGCTGTGACACCTACTGTGAAAGTGTCCCATCTCATTTAAAACTGCCTTACCTAGAGCGTGACCATTTAGATGCTGAGGCTTCCAGCCCCACTGATGACTCTTGAGATTATGAATATGGTTCCTTCTGCATGACATAATTGCTGTTTATTTTAAATGGGAAATTACATAAAGAGCCCAACCTGAATTAAAAGAACACTATTAAAGCTACAGATCCAACCATTTAGAAGACTGCTATACAACCTTCATTTGCTTTCCCCTCCCTGTCAGGCTCATGCTGCCTTTAATACCAGATCACATGTTGTTATTCCCACAGGATCAGGGTCTTTAGCAGTACATGAGTTGTTCTTATTGGAAAAGCATTTCTGTATTTTGATTTATCTACAATTTTGGGAATTTCTGTAATGCACACCATCTGTAGAAACTGAATGGTTCACAAATATTAACATGCATGTTAGGGAAGTAGACAGTATTTTCCCCACTGTGCAAGTGAAGAACAAAAGTATGAGAGAAGAAGATCTGGAATAACTTCTCATTTGAGGTGGTCAGCTGGATTTGCTTTTTCAAGGTAATTAGCACCATTCCCATGAAGTCAGTTAGAACAGGGAATGCTTAGCACTTCTGCAAATAAGGCCATAAGCCTCATGGTAGGATGCCACAGAGTGAGGACACACACAGGGTTGGTTAGTGACCACCTGTGTGAGCTCTGGCTGAAGCAATTTCCTTAAAGCTGCACAAGAACACTGGTGAAAGCAGAGAAACAACTCTGGGTCCCCAATGTGCCATTCAGTTCCTTCACCTTGAGCCACCCCATTTATTTCAGGCTGTCTCGGATCTCTGCACACCTGTGACCATCTATTACTGCCATTGGTAAACAAAGACAGCAGCTTCTTTGATTGCACCCCTGTGGTCTGAGCCCTGTTGCATTGATGTTTTTCAGAGTAGGGCTTAAAGAACAGCAGTAAATAAAAGAAAAGGCTACCCACTAGCATATCATTGAGAGCTGACGAAGGGATATTCATACCACCATATTCAAACAACAAGGTCGTCTGGTGAGACATCTTATGCTATGGTCTCCAAGGACAATGGAGGGAAACGAGGGAAAACCCAAGAAGGTGATTTAAAGCAGGAGGTTAACTAAGCTGCGTGAGTAGGTGACAGCTACAGGAAAGAGAATTAGGAGAGTATCAGCTCTGCAGGTTCAACGCCAGTGTTTCTGGACTGCTCTACTGACTGCTTCCTACGTCTGATGCCTCCTTCCAGTGCCTATATCACAGTCCTATGGATAGATAGGGAAAGAGTCAGCTCCAGTCCTATCCTTAGTTATATATATACTCAGCAATAAAATTACAAGAGTGTTTGCACTATCAGACTGGTTGGAAAAAGGCCAAAGAATTGGGCCTCTCGGTCAGCATTATTGTCAAAGCCCAGGTTGTACATTGATTTAAATGCAGACTTTTTCAAGTCAGGGATCTGTGAGTGGAGATATTCCTTCACCACGCTTTCAGTGAAGTCATAGTTCCAAAACTGAAGGCAGAAAATAGGTCTCAATAATCATCACAATGCTCAGGGCAAAATCCTCAACAAAGAAGGGAAAAAAAGCCGAACTTACCAGTCCCAGGAAGATGCAGAAGAGCTGAACTACATCGGTGTAGGCCACAGAATAAAGCCCACCCACAAGCGTGTACAAAGTTGCAATCAGGGCAGAAATAATGACTGAAATATTGACATTGATGTCAATGATCACACTTATAGTGGCACCTAGGGGGAAAACCAAAGCATTGTGTGTTAGTGAATGTCACAGTTTGTCTGATGAGAAGGCTCACCTTCATTAAGTTGCATATACAGGTGCTGGTCTGACACTCTGCGCTCCCCTTCTGCATCTTTGAAGGGAGTGGGAAATGAAAGGCTCCCATTGGTCTAAGTTTAGCATCTATCATTTTGCAGGTTCTTATGAAATGGAGGAGGGAAGCGTCCCAACAGCCTTTCCTTATGTTGCTCAAGCTCTGGAAGGACTACATTCCTTTGTTCTGTCTGGGGAAAAGCAGCCACGCACAGACAGCTGAAGCCTCCCTGGGTGAGTTGCAACCGCCTGGGAAGAAGTGTATCATTGCAGAAAAGGCTGTGCCTCGGGGAGGTCTGCTGCAACACATTATACTCTTTTGTATCACTTATGCTCTAGCTAGCCCCCTTTGACCAAGGAAGGAATGGTAGAGGAGGCATCAGCTATAGAGACAATTGTCCAGTGAGCCTTCTAAAGTGCCCTTGAATTATTTACATGGGACAAAGGTGGGCTTCTTTGCAAACTGGAGAATCCATCCTCCATTGTCAACCTAGAAACCAAGAACTTTTCCAAACACCATCAAGCAGATTTGATTTGTAGAAAACAAACCACAATGTTGAGCTGACCAGCCAGTCTCCACAAAACAGCTCATAGAATCAAAGAGTTGCTGAGACTGAAAGGCACCTCTAGAGACTGTCTAGTCCAAGCCCCAGTTCAAGCAGTGTCAGCTGGAGCAGGTTGCTCAGGTTCTTGTTCAGTCAGATCTTGAATATCTGCAATGGTGGAGGCTCCACAACTTCTCTGGGCAACCTGTGCCAGTGCTTGACCTCCCCCACTGTAAAAAAAAAAAGTTTTTTCTTAAGTTTAAATGGGTTTTTCTGTAGTTCTGCTTGTGCCCATTGCCTCTTGTCCTGACACTGGGCAGCACAGACATGAGCCTGGCTCTGTCTTCTTTATTCTGCTCCCCCCACTGCCAAATCAGGTATTTATGCACATGGATAAGAACCCCTTGAGCCTTGTCTTCTCCAGGCTGAACAGTCCCAACTATTTCAGCCTCTCATATGCTGGAAACCCCAGTCCTTTAATCATCTTTGTGGCTCTTCACTGGACTCTCTCCAGTATGTCCATGTCTCTTGTATTGGGGAGTACTGGATCCAGCACTCCAAATGTGTCTCACCAGTGCTGAGTAGAGGGGAAGGATCCCCACCTTCAACCTGCTGGCAATGGTCCTTCTAATGCAGTCCAGGATGTCATTGGCTTTCTTTGCCACAAGGGCACAGTGCTGGCTCATGGTCAATTTCATTGGTCCTTTTCTGCAAAGCTGCTTTCCAGATGATCAGCCCCCATCCTGTACTGGGACATCAGGTTGTACCTCCCCAGGTGCAGGACTTAACATTTCCCTTCATGAATTTCCTGTTGGCGCATTTCTGCAACTTGTTGAGGTCCTTCTGAATGGCAATACAACCGTCTGGTCTATCAGCAACTCCTCACAGTTTTTATTTTCTGCAAACTAGCTGAGGGTGCACTTGGTCCCATCAGCCAGGTCATTAATGAAGACATTACACAATATAGGACTCAGTATTGACTCCTGGGGTACACAACCAGTGACTGGCCACCTGGTGACTTCCATGTTGCTGAACACAGACCTCTGAGCCCTCTGAGCCCTCTGAGCCCAGCAGTTCAGCCAGTTTCAATCCTCCTCACTGTCCACTTATCTAGTCTATACTTCATCTGTTTGTCTGTGAGGATATTACGGAAGACAGTGTAAAAAGCCCTTTCGGAAATCTACAACATGTCCTGATCTCCCTTGGAAACCAAGTCAGTCGGCTCATCATGAAAGATGTCAGGTTGGTCAGGAATTATTTCCTCTCCATAAATCCATGCTGACTCCTCCTAATCCCCTTCTTGACCTTCATGTGTTTGGAAATAGTTTCCAGGAGTATTTGCTCCATAACCTTCCCAGGGACTGAGGTGAGGCTGACCAGCCTTTAGTTCCTGGTATCCTCCTACTTGCCCTTCTTGAAGATGGGAGTAACATTTGTTTTCTTCCAGTCTTCAGGAACATCCCTGATCACCACAGTCTTCAGAAGATTACTGAGAGTGTCCTTATAATGCTATCAGCCAGCTCCCACAGCACTTCATGGGATGCATCCCATGAAGTCCCATGAAATTGTTTCTGTCCAGTCTATTGAAATGTTTCCTAACCTGATCCTCCTCTAGCAAGCCTTCCTTGCCCTGGACTTTCTCAGGGTATTGGGATTCCTGAAGGCTGGTCTCACCAGCAAAGAATGAAGCAGAGAAAGCACTGAGTACCTCTGCCTTTTTCCATACCTTTTCCCACCAGGTCCCCTGTCCCATTCAACAGCAGTCCACATTTTCCCTAGTCTACGTACTCGTAGAAGCATTTCTTGCTGCCCTTCATGGCCAGATTCAAATCCAGGTGGACTTTGGCTTTTCTAAACTCATCTCTGCATGCTTGGACAGTGTCTCTCTATTCCTTCCAGGTCACCTGTCCCTGCTTCCACCTCTTGAATGCTTCCTTTTCATGTCTGAGTCTAGTCAGGAGCTCCTTTCTCATCCATGCAGGTCTCCTGCCAGCTTTGCTTGTTTTCCTGGTTGTCACAGTAGACTGCTCTTGATCTTGGAGGAGGTGATCCCTGAATATCAACCAGCTCTCCTGGACTCCTCTCCAGGGCTCTCTCCCATGGGATTCCTCCAAGCAGAAGCCTGGAGAGGCCAAACTCTACTCTTCTGAAGTCCATTGTTGTGGTCCTGATTTTTGCCTTGTTCCCTCTGCTCAGGATCCTGAACTCCATCATCTCATGAACACTGCAGCCAAGTCTGCCTCCAACCCTCACATCCCTAACTAGTTCTTCCTTGTTTGTAAGTAACAGGTTCAACAGAGCACCTCCCTCATCAACTCCCTGATCATTTGTTTCAGGAATTTGTTGTTAGTCAACTCAAGAAACTTCCTGAATTGCTTGTGCCCTCCTGCACTGCTCTTCCAGCAGCTATCAGGATGGCTATACATTTCCCTTAGATGTATTAGCTATTTCAAGTGATTGCAGTGTTTTAAAACCACGGGTTCTGTTTTATTTTATTTTTTTTAAATCCCTCTCCTTCTAATTAGGATAATTTAAATGAAACATGTTGTAATAACTTTTAGTCCTTGCAGGTGCTTGACCACATAGGTGGAAATGTTCTGGCAGTAGAACACAACATGATGTGTAGTATATAAGAGCTGCTGGGAGCTGCCAGGTGGCTTTTTGTTGTGCAGTGAGCCTTCAAAGTTCATGTGCTTAAGGATTACAAGCTCAGACCACTTTCACAGGCTGGAAGCCCTGTCTTTCCCTTCTATAACTGTGCCAAGCAAGAAATCATGAGGAAGATCAAGAATTGAAGAGTACTGGGATTAGATATTCATCAGTGGGGATAGGTGTGCAAATTAGGAGGTATAATATAACCAGATTATTCACAGAATAGTTAAAATCAAAGCCCTCAATGACCTTTATAGTCATTGAGTCTTTAACTGTCAGCTGTTAATATGAACCTATTAGAAAGCTATTCACACCACTTGCTTTGAAATATCACAGATTAGTTTGTCCTCAATCAAAAATAAAGTATATTCCAAATACTCAGAGTGTTCTTCAAGTTATTCAACTCCTTTCACCTCAGCATGTAGTTTGTACTTAGTCCTTTAAGGATTTTGTGATGAAATTGTGGTAAACAAGCTCCCCATTGCTTTGCAGTTCATCAGAGCACAGTTGGAGAGTACCTTCAAAGTTTATTTTCTGTTTAAAATAGCTTGTGCTAGAAAGCATTACCACATGCATGTGCACTATGAGTATGATTAGCTGGTAAAAGTCAACTACTGGTGCTTCAACTCAATGGCTTTCTCAGTTCTTGAAGGGATTGTTAAATTCAGGCCTGAAATATAATTAAAAACCCTAGAAACTGATTTTTTTTTCAGGACTGGATGAGTAGTTGGGTGATTTTCTATTGAGTCATAGTTCCACTAATTCTCTGAATACTTTCTTGAATCCTAAGTATTTTCTTCATTTTGTGAGTAGAAAGCCATTTAGAATTGAATAATACTTCAATCTATTGATCAGCATCTGTTTTACTTTTAGTATTTGTGCTATGGCAAGTTCTGCATATTTGGTCTCCTATATGCAAAGGATTATTTTGTTTAGATGCATTGGCGATAATCTTTCATATCTTTAAAGGAAATTTTGATTCACTTCTGTGATCTCAGTGGTGTAAAAGAGAAGCTGGGTCAGCCTTGACATAAAACAGTCACTTGCAATCACTCATGGTGCCCTCAAAATTAAAGGAAATTTGTTGCTAAATCTTTTCATGCTCTTTGAAAAGGGACAATTTAAAGGTACTTGAAAATGAATAGATACCTTGTGTGTTTTTCCATTACCAAAACAATTAAGGGAGTACCATTACCGGGTTTAATTACTGGTTAGAATGGGTCTGAGAACTGTCATACTCTGAATCATTTGTCTAGGATAGTTAGCAGTTGAAGCCAGAATTTTAATGAATTTCTGATTTTCTTAATCCTTTCCACGTGTGATAAATTAATAATTATACTGCTTATTCCTTACCTAAGGCAGAGAAGATGGCAGCGGCCCAAAACATTTCTCCCATTAAAGCTGGAATAAACAGTAGCCCTCCCATCCTTTTTCCATAAAGCTGCTGAAAAGGGTCTAGCATTGTCACATAGCCTTTGGATCGCATGGGTTTTGCAAAAAAAAGGCCACCTACAAAGAAAAATAGTGTAAGACACCAGCTACAGTGGAGAAACGCATTGCCGTTAAGGGGTAAAATATTGATTGTCAGTTAAGGGAACAAAAATATCAGTATTACTGTTTTCTTTTTTAAGAAATAAGTACAGTTAAAATATCCTCTAAGAACTCTTACCTTACATCTGTCCACAGAGTTACATAAACACATCCACACTATTAATATCTATGGTCTGATAAAGCAAAATAAGTTTGTCTTATTTTGTCTGGCTCAGTTTACTTAATCTGCCATTATGGAGGTTATAAGAGTTTTGTCTAATTTTGAATCAGCCTAAGGGAATGGCTTTTCTACCTAATCCTGTTCATTCTTAGAGTGGAATCCAGCATGAATTTTCACATGGTCCTGCTCTAAAAATAAAGATGTCTGGGATTCCTGGATCAGAAATATGAGTTCACACATGGTTTAGTGCACACACAGCAAATATGATTCTTTCAGGACAATTCAGATTTATGATGTATGCTTAAATCAACCTTACTACACCTGTGGGGTAGGTCAGATGCCTTCCTGGCTCTGCAAGTGTCAGGCTCCCCGAATATTTGTCATACACTTATTTCACTTATGCATTGTCAGGAATTTTGATATTTCACAATTCTGCTCTGCCTGGCTGGGATATGGGCTGGATATGTACATAAATGTGCAAAGGCCTCACCTTTCTAATGTAAAGTCCTCAAATTTTTTCTGGCTGAGGAAAAAAAAGGACATATCTCAGGAAAGCTGAAAGAGACCTGTTATGGAAACCTGTGTAGTTGAGAGCTGCACATGTCTATAACTAAGTAGACTTCTACCATGGTAAAACTGCTGAAATGCAATTTATAGGGTACACTAAAAAAACTGGAAAATCAGTCAGTTCCCAATAAAATCTACTGTACAGTATTTGGCGACCCTTAGTTAAGTTCTTCATCACCAGATATGAAATGTATGCATCATATTGTACAGAAGATTTTCCACATTTCTATGTATTGCCTTATACCACTCATACATCTTCATTTCATTAAGTTACCTGAAGAGAAGGTACTGGCTTACCAACCACAATTTATTTATACTGCTTATGTTAATGCTGTCTTTAGGCAGGTTGTTTGGATGCAGAAACCCTCCAGTGTTTTTTTACTATTCTAAGACAGGTCGTGGATCCTGTTCCTATTCTACTTGTTATGTCATCATTACAAAAGACAACTAAAAGAATTAAAAAAGAGTCACTAGTATTATATCTATTAGGACGTTCAAACATCTGTAAAAGGAAATAGGGGATATTCTAACCCTTAAAACTAAATTGCATGAAAAATTAGTAAAAGTGGTATGCAGCACAATATTGAACTAACAGGGAGATTATATTGATCTTAAATCCTTCCAGTTTGAAGCAATAATATTTCTTCTAGACTTGTATTTATGGTTTTGATATTTTTTTAAAAAAGAAGGATAAGCAACTCCTCCCCCCCAAAACCTGCATATAGAGATCACGCCTACAGAAATGCTTTCCTCTCTGTGCTCTGCAGAGAGATATATGGACACACGATCCAGACTTGTTTTCTCTGCTGTGGCCATTATAATTTCCAGGAAAAAAAGTCTGGATATCTAAAAACAGCTGGAAATGAAAGGAGAGGCTAAATCAACCTCTTCTGGGCTATTATTAACTTGTGTCTCCAGATCTCCAAGCAGACATCTGCTGGTTTTGTTTTCCTTACAGGAAATAAAGCTGCTCTCAGGGATGGGAACTACTAATGGAACTGGAGATGGCCCACACGTTCCAGAGAGGAGCATCTACGATGGGGAAAGTTTCTGCCTGGGAAGAGAGGAGAACCAGGACAGGGCATAGGAAAGCATTTCCAAGGGGAAAAAAAGAGTCAGGAGAGAAACCTAGTTGTGTAGGAAGAAATAAAAGGGGCAAGGAGACCTGGATAATCAACCAAAGGAGACAGAGGGACAGACTAGGTGGGAGGACCATGAGAAAAGACTCAAAATGGACTGAGAGGTCAAGTATTATTAGAAAGGCTAATACACCAGTTACATTAATGAAAGATGAAAAACACAGTATCTTTTTTGTTGCCTTGGGGACGTGATCTGTTCACAAACAGAGGGAGTGTAGTTGACAACTTTGTGGTGTACTCATCACGGCTCACAGGCAATACTTTTGTTGCAAGCTGCTCCATGTGGTTGAGACATGGTGAGAAATTTTTTATTGCTATTGTTTTTAAAAAAAAGTAAGGAAGTTCTGAGACTACATTTCAGGAATTAGAGGCCACAACATTCAAAATTATAATACTGTCTGTATTTTACACTCTGACCCTGCATATAGCAGGATTGTGTATTTGCATTTTGAAGTGTGATTTGTAGTTTTGTACCACAATTAAGAGGATGCTTGGTCCTATTTTAAGGAAATAGATTGGTTCTACTACAGGCTTCCTACACAAAATTAGACAAGTTACTTAGACTCTTGGTGAACATCTGTAAGGTATAAGCACTTCTCTGACTTGAAAGGTTATTTGCCATTCTTGAACTCCAGGATTTATAAGTGCCCTGATACTATCATGTTCCAGATCATATAGGCACTTAAATAAAACCTGAATATATAAAACTTAGTGTACATAATTAAAAAAAATCCCACAACAAAACCTTTCTTATTGTGACCTCCATAGATCACTATGGTTGTAATAATCAAATAGGTCTTGCCAAGACATGCAGGAGACAAGATATCAAACTGTTTATAGTGATATTCTGTTTTTCTTTTTAATAGCCAAACCTATCAGCAGAAGAGATCCAGTTTACCTCAGTATCTTTTTATCCGACCCTAGTTGTTTCATTTCAGATGATGGACTTGTTAACAGAACTTTTTAAAATGAGAGACTATTAGCTTTAGTTCTTTGCTTACCTAAAACCAGACTAAGGGAATATCCGATAGGTGCCTGAGCCCAAGCTAAACCGTAGCCTGGGACATACACAGCTTCTGCTGTCCCATTGATGTAACCTCCTCCAACCCACGTGGCTGAAAAAGAAGAGGTGGAAAAGTCTTTAATATGTACAAAGAAAGAAAACCTCCCATGTCATGGAATGAAATTGTCATCACTTATATTATTGCTATTTTTTATTATAGGTACAGTAGAAGTGTGAGACATGGCATCCTTCCATAAAAGAATGTCCTAATTTGAAAAACTTACAACCTAAGCATAAGGAAAAAGAAGTCAGATGGACTGAGACAATCTTCAAGGTGTCTAAGCATCTGTATAGTCAGTGAAGATGTGAGAGCTGAGTCCCCCACTACTTGTTTACAGTGAACAAAGCACATCAACTCATTAACCATTACCATTTTCTTTGTGTTAGTCCAAATAAAGGAGAGATGTAAGGGGGATCTGAAGAACAATAAACATAGAGTTATAAAGTCATCCCAGCTGGGAAAACTCAAAGCATTTAAATTAGACAAGAGTTTAGTGAATGCATCTTTTACTAGGGCCTTCATGAAAAAAATTGCCCTTAAAACCTTGCTAAATTTTAAATTGTGGCTACACAAAGCACATTTAGTAAACTCTGACTTCTCTAAATACTATATTTCCATGCAGGACTGTGGTGGTTTTTTGTTGCTATATAAGGTCTAAACTTGGGCTCATTTATTTTTATGCTTCCTGAAAACATATTCCAGAATTGAATTGTGCTATTTATAATATTTCTGATTTTATGTCTCTAAAAACCAGCGGTATTTTTAATATACCAACCTCAGACCCTTAATGAATTGATTCTTTGCCTTGAAGGGAATTTTCTACGTTTAAGAACCTGGGACCTACAGTATGTAAGAAAGAAAATCTCCAACACAGAAATGTATTGTGCTTACATCTGCAAAAATAATTCATAACAAATTATGTAAAAAAGTTCATCTCTTCCTGTTCGCAGATTCCATGCAAAAAGTTCTTGATTTTCTCTAAGGTATAATGAGTAAGTTTTATGAATCTGGGTCTGTAGTTTGAACAAGGGCAGGTAGATCATTACAAGTACTAGATTTTTGTAATGCTGTTTTGATTTGCCTCAGAAGCCTTTGCCTTCGGTTGTGGTTTAGCCCCAGTCAGCAACTGAGCATGACACAGCCTCTCGCTCACTCCCCCCACCCCAGTAGGATGGGGGAGAGAATCAGAAGGGCCAAAGTAAGAAAACTCGTGGGTTGAGATAAGAACAGTTTAATAATTAAAATAAAACAGTAATAGTAATAGTAATAGTAATAGTAATAGTAATAGTAATAGTAATAGTAATAGTAATAGTAATAGTAATAGTAGTAATAATAATAATATAATGAAAAGGAAAATAACACGAGAGAGAGAGAGGCAAAACCTCAGAAGGGGGGGAAAAAACAAACAACAAGTGATGCAACCGCTCACCACCCGCCAACTGATGCTGCCAGTCCCTGAGCTGTGATCGCTGCTCCCCCAGCCAACTACCCCCGGTTAATATACTGGGCATGACGTCACATGATATAGAATATCTCTTTGGTCAGTTTGGATCAGCTCTCTTGGCTGTGCCCCCTCCCCTCCTGGCTTCTTGTGCACCCGGCGGAGCACAGAAGGCTGGAAAAGTCTTTGACTAGTATAAGCACTACTTAGCAACAACTAAACCATCAGTGTGTTATCAATATTATTGTCATACTAAGTCCAAAACACAGCACTCTACCAGCTACAGTGAAGAAGATTAACTCTATCCCAGCTAAAACTATGACACCTTCTCGCATAAGAGTAGTTCAGGCTTTCTGTGTAAAAATTCACAATTGTAAGAGATTTATTTTCCTTAAATATTCTCCAGAATTTTCCCAGCATCCACCATCATACAAGCAAACTTGATTTTGTGTTTAAGACAAACAATTGGAGATAAACACAAATGAAGAGAATTTAATTAAAATTTCTAAAGAAATTTCATTAAAATCTAAATGACCACTCTTTTTCGCTTAACTGTGATATCTCTCAAATACTACCAGCGGGTATTTTTTTTAACTCAATGCTAAATTACACCATGGATCAAAAATCTCCAGCAGTCAGAGCATTACTGTTGTCCCCCTTTCAGCATTTTGAAGCACAGGAATGGACCATTCTGTTGTTGGAAATAGTATAATGTGCTTGTATGAGGGATGTGCATGCAGAGAAAGTCTGCAACAAAAAGAGTGACCCTGTTATTGATAGACTTTTGGGTGAGTGATGCCCATGTGGGACCACATGGAGAACATGGGTGAGCACTGATCCTTGATGGGAAGGGCAAGGATACAGAATCTGCATAAAAAGTCGTCAGACATTTGGGATTTTGTGCCTCTTGACAGTGTGAATTAATGTAGGTGGGAATATGATATTTTGGTTACCAGAGTCCTAGAATCATAGAATGGTTTGGGTTGGAGGGGTCCTTAAAGACCATTTAGTTCCAAGCCCCCTGCCATGGGCAGGGACACCTTCCACTACACCAGGTTGCTCAAAACCTCATCCAACCTGTCCTTGAACAATTCCAGGGATGGTAATCCACAATTTCTCTGGGCAACCTGTTTCAGTGTCTCACTGTCCTCACAGTAAAGAATTTCTTCCTAATACGTAATCTAAATCTACCTTCTTTCAGTTTAAAACCATTACCCCTTGTCCTTTCACTGCACTCCCTGATAGAGTCCCCCCCCCAACTTTCCTGTAGGTCCCCTTTAAGGAAGGCTGCTATAAGATCTCCCTGGAGCCTTCTCTCCTCTAGGCTAAACAACCCCAGCTCTCTCAGCCTGTCCTCATATGGGAGGTACTCCAGCCCCCTGATCACCTTCGTGGCCCTCCTCTGGACCCACCTGAGCAGGTCCATGTCTTTCTTATGCTGGGGGCCCCAGAGCTGGACACAGTACTCCAGGTAGGATCTCACAAGAGTAAAATAGAGGGTGAGCATCGCCTCCCTCGACCTGCTGGCCACATTTCTTTTTATGCAGCCCAGGATGCTATTTGGCTTTCTGGGCTGCTAGCGCACATTGCCAGCTCATGTCCAGTTTTTCATCCACCTATACCCTCAAGTCCTTCTCCACAGGGCTGCTCTCAGTCCACTCATTTCCCAGCCTGTATCCATGTCTGGGATTGCCCTGACCCAGGTGCGGGACCTTGCACTTGGTTTTTTTGAACTTCATGAGGTTCACACAAGCCCACCTCTCTAGCCTGTCAAGGTCCCTCTGGATGGCATCCTTTCCCTCTAGAGTATCAACCACCCCACTCAGCTTGCTGTCATCCGCAAACTTGCTGAGGGTGCACTCAATCCCACTGTCCACGTCCCTGACAAAGATGTTAAATAATACTGGTCCCAATATGGACCCCTGAGGGACACCTCGACACTGATCTCCACCCAGACATTCAGCCGTTGACCACTGAGTCCATGACTACCTGGGATGTGTGTTGCCTATTGTGTCTGAAGCAGCATAGACTTATGGAATAGGTTGTAAGCACCTGTATATAATAACAAAAGTAAATTGTATTTTTCTCCTTCCCTGGAAAAAGCATGAGCATGAATTCTGCATGAACGATACCGACTTCCAGATCGGGAATAATATCCCATAGTCAAGGACAGATGTCTAGCATTGCTGGAGCTGTGGTGCAAGGAGGCTTCAACATCTGGCACCGATTTGTCTGGGGTTGCTACTGAGGCGGCGGGTGTTCTCCAAGGGGCACTTGGACACTCTGCCTAGCTTCCTTATTTTCTTCTGGAAGGGGGCAGGTCACTTCCCTTCTGTGTGATGTTGCAGGGGCCATTGCCCTTCCCTGGCTGGGGAAAGGAGCAGTGCCCTATGGGCAGGTATTGCTGGGTAGGGTGGCATGGAGGATTTAGCACTTATTTTCAATTTTATTTCTTGATTTCTGTATTGGGGATTGAAAAATAGCTGCTGATCAATTTTTCTGTGCACATGACAGTTCTGGAACATCTGTCAAGGACCCCAGAGCTCTAGGGAGGTCCTATATGGCTTTTTCTGAGGGGGTGAAGGGGTGGTCAGCATGTACATTGGCATCAGTAAATACATTTCTTAATAATAGGATATGATAGGATGGGATTTCAACCCTAGATATTAATTTTCTGATTCTGAGTTTGCTAAGCCATAATTTAAAGTTAGTTTAATACTTTTTTTTGGTGAAATTCTTTTTTTTTCTGTAAATCAGACAAAAGGAATATAGAATTTAATAATCTATGGAAATACTCATGTAGTAATCTATTTTAATCCTCTCTTTGCCTGCCATCTGAAGGACCAAAAAAATGCAGCAAATACCAATATCCATTTAAAACATGCATCCTAAAAAATGATCAGACAAATACTGAGGATATAGAGAGCAATTCTGCTTCTAGTTCTTCTGAGGAACACAGAAATTAATCTTTGTATACATTTATATATATATTAGAAAATAAGATTTTTTGGCACTTCTTTGTGAATGATCCCTTGTCTGACCAGTCAAATTATTGAATCAGCGCATCAAATTCTGTAAAATTAAAATCCAGACCTGAGGATTAAAAAATAATAGAATTTTGTAATATTTCTTTTTTTCTTGTGGAAAGATATGTAGCTCCATCCAACTAAAATGAAAAAAATTACATCAACAGATTATTACCTTTTTCATCATTTTTGTAAGCATTTGATTATATTATCTCAAATATTTCCTTTGGGGTTTAAAGTCAATCACCGAAATCAGAATAGATTCAAGTTTGTTGCAGATATCACTTCCGAAGAATTTTACGCACAAATTAAGGAACGCTAATATTTAATGCAACATTTTAACTATAACTATGTAAAAATGATACACAAATTAAAGCCGTGTCTACTATGGTACTATGTTAGCTCATTTTAATATAAGCTGCTGTGATCCATCCCCAGTTCAAGCTTCTCACTCTTTCTATTTTGATAATTGCAGACACACTCAGCTTTCAACAGGCTTTGTGTTTAGGCGTTTCGGTAGCTAGTTCATGCAGCTGTTTTTTCAGGATCACAGTATACATCCAAATATGTCCACAGCCATTATTCATAGGTAGTGCATTTGCTTTAAGGCTTTTAAATG
This sequence comes from Morus bassanus, assembly GCA_031468815.1. NCBI lineage: Eukaryota > Metazoa > Chordata > Aves > Suliformes > Sulidae > Morus > Morus bassanus. The sequence continues at coordinate 69,695,325 of CM062568.1, forward strand.
CCATTTAGAAAATCAACTATAATTACTCAGGAATCTTGAGTCCATCCCATTCCATTGTCCAGGAATCTTAAGTCACAGTGCTTATGCTCTGAATTTGATTTTAGATTTATAGGATAAATCTTGTCATCTTCCCCACCAAGTAGCCCTAGAAATGGCTACCCTTTTTTTAGCCAATATCCATGGAAGATGGTAGTGTTTGTCTCAGGCAAGAAAGACAGAATTAGACCTTATCCTGTAACCCTAAGTACTTCATGTCCATATTAACAATATACTTTCTGGAGAACTTAAAAAATGTCTTGTTTTTCATCTATGGGATAGGCTTTGCTTTTTAATTAATATTTAGACAATTAAAGTTGTAAAATATAAAGATTACATTGGAATAGCCATATATCTCTGGAGGCATGGTTATGAGGTGCAAAATCTGCATCTATCATTTTTAAAGAAGCAAATATGTCCTTGAATAATCTGACCATTTAGTAAAAACTATTGTGTATTTTGATCAGCTTACTTTCACAATTATTTTGTTATGTCTTTACAAACTAAGTATCCCAATCACCCTCACCAAGAAAAAACTTGGACTAACTCCTGATTCAATAGATTTGTGCCCACACCTAATTTTGTGTGCCAAGTGTGGTTCCCCGAAACTGAAAGTGTAATTTACTTTCCATCTCAAGCTTTAATTGCCTTATTTATGGAAGGCAGAGGTGAGAAAGTATGTGAACCCTGATAGTATAAAATCCATGAGAATTTTAGCTGCACAAAGGCTTTAGGATCAGCTTGATATTCTACCTCAGAGATGATATACTACACCATCTCTAGAGCTTGCATGACACGAGATGAGCATACGTGGGTGTGAATTGTGGCGGTTATAGAAATTGCCTGCAATATAGGAAGCCCCAGTTCAAGTCTCATCTCTGCTCCAGCTGTTATGAAAAATGTTTCTACAAAATAGGATTAAGGAGACCAGAATTTGTGTCTTCTTCCACAGGCAAAGCTGTTCATCATAACCACATGTGCAGGGGATGTCTTGCTTTGTCTCCACTCCCGCAATCTAATGATTACGGTTTTTTGCGAGCAATATCTCTGCAGAATATTCTGGTTTCAGTGTTCTTGAAAACATTTTCTTCAGCAGAAAGCAGTCAAACCAGCTCTTGTTATGAGCAGAATCTTGTCATATCTGATGCTTCAGTAGCCAATAGATACATGATACAGTAAATTATAGCAAAGTGCGAAAAGTAGAATATTTGCCTGTATTCAAACTTTATTGACTTTTACAAACATTCTTTACTCAATATCCAAATATTCACTGTTTGAATAAGCAAAATGCCCCTGAAAGGTGATGGGAATTTCTCTTGATTAAAGAACACAGAATTTTGGCCCAAGTTTTTATGTGTCTCTTCCTTATTAGAGAATTATGAAATCAGAATAAGGCAACACAGCAAAATGTAAATATAACCTGATAAATTCAATTTGGCAATTGAAAGGGCTTTGCCTGAATAGGATTTAGTATAAACAATTTAAAAAAATGAAGCATGCTTAAAAAATAAATTGCTTAAATAAAAATAGTGGGCCAATTCACTCTTCTTATAATGCACTTTTGTTCCGATCCCATATGTTAGCTGTAAGACTTGAGATTTTGGACCATATTGTGAATATCTTGTTTATCCAGGTTTGACACCTGGTTTGACTGGCTCTGGGAGTCAGACAGCACTGCTTACAAAATTAGTGAAGAACTTTTCCTTCACCCAGGCTTTTCCTACTGATATTACTATTCACAGTAGTGTATTATTTTGTCAAACTGCTGCAAAAGAAGCTAAAAGAATCCACAAAATAAGTTTGCTGAAATCAGTGGAATTACAAGTTTGGATTTATGTCAGTTTTCTTTTAGAAACTTATTCTTAATTGATGCTGCGCACCACACCCCCCCATATCTTTTTGCATATAAACTTTGCTTTACTCAGATCAAACAAAAATAACTCACCAATTTGGATGGCTTTAACAACAACAGTTTTTTTAAAAACAGATTTCTTATTAATCTTTATAAATTCTATATTTCTGTCCCAAACATGTCTGATCTACAGATGAGTATGAAAGGAATGAATAAGAAATAGAAGATATTCTTCCTGTATGATTTTAAAATATTTGTTGTTTTTATATAGATGTTACATTTGGCTGTTCAATAAAAAATGTTAGCAGCAATTGGAAAAAAGTATATATATTTTGTCTATTTTGCATTATTCAACATGCAGATCACAATTCTGTATTCAGAGGGAAAACTGACAAGTTATATGCTGGTTAGGAAAAAAAAAAGGTGATTTTTTTACATACCGGTCATTGTAAATCCACCAACTAGCAAGCCAATGTCTCTTCCACCAACTATAATAGCTTCGCTGCGATCTCCTTCGCTGCTGGTGTTCTTGGTTTTCCAAGCAGCCCATATCCCAACTGCCAGGATAGCCAGGTAGAATACAACTATGGCCACCAGCCCCTCCGCATGGAAAGCCATGTTGAAGTCCCAACTGTTTCTTTGATTGCTATTTCCTTAAGACCTCTGGGGAGAATGCAATAATACATCTGCTTTTAACAAACTTGGTAAGATGCTTTTTAGAATCAGTGTACAAAGAAAATTCAAATGGTTATTAAAGAGACTATTCTGGTGAATTTATGAAATGAGTATTTCAGATGTAATTCAAATTAAGTTTACATGCCAATTAAAATGCCTGTGGAGCAACAACCAACAATTGCAACCTGCAATTACGATAGGAAACAAATGATGTGGCTGAAAGCTACGCAATCCTTAGAAATCAGTTACTGAGCGCCGAAGTATTTTAGCGTCCCCAAGTCCCCAGTGTCTGGGAACTCTTTGATCAAGAAATGGTTTGGCGCATGGAATAGGATAGAAGATCTTCGCCGTGCGGGCTACTATAAAAGTCCCTATTTAGTTAAAAGACAAGCCACAAAACTGTTTAAAGTTATAGAAGAACTATAGATAAGTACTAGCTACAACAGCAAAACACATCTTTTGAGTCTTTGTGTTGGAATGCGGAGTCTTTTCCCCCTCCTGTCGTCCCCTGCGTTTAAAAATCTGCGCTTTCTTTTCTGTAACATTTAATTGCCCAGCATTAAAAGTATCAGTCTATTCTCGTTCGCCATTTGAGAAGCAAACGGAAAGCTTAAAAGCTGTCGAAGGGCTGAAATGTTAAGGCATACGAACTACAGGGAGGGGGGGAAAACTCCCGGGCGACATAAGCAGCGGCTGCCCCGTACCCAGCCTTTCCCGGAGCCCCCTCCCAGCCCTCGCCCCGCCGCTCCGCGATGGCCCTCACACGGCCGCGCCGGCAAGACCCGTCCGCGCTCCCGACGGCTCCGCGGAAGCCCTGCGCGGATCCCTGCGCGGAACACTGCGCGGATCCCCTGCGCGGAGCCCTGCGCGGAGCCCGCCCGACCTACCGCGCTCCGCCGGCGGGGCGGGGGGCTCGGCACGGCCGCGCTCCGCGGAGGCTCCGCGCCGCCCTGCGCGGCCGCGCACCCCCGCCCCAGTCCCCGTCCCACGGCGGGGCTCCCCCCCCGCCGCCCCACCTGCGCTCCGCCGCCGCGCTGCCCCGCAGCCCGCGGGGCACGGCCGCCCATCCCGCGGGGCGGTGGCGGGGCTGAGCCGAGGCGGGGGGTTGCCCCCGCCCGGGGTTTTCCCGCTTTGGGGAGGCGGAGGGGGGCGAAGGCTCAAAGGCAGAATCGTCTCTTCCCCCGCGGTGCCGGCGGTGCACGGGTGCTGAGGCTGCGACGGGGGGCTCGTGGATTAAAAAGAGGAAAATCCCTTTATAAAGGAGGAGGGTTGAGTGGGGTGAGAGGACCGTGTCCGTCAGAGCTGGGGGGAGGAAGGGGGAAAGACGTCAGAGTGCTAGGGGACGTTGGGGGGAAGCAAGGATGACTCAAGGGGGAGTGATTGTCGTGTCATGGCAGGGAAACGGGGTTGGGAAGTAAAATTGGGGTGAGAAAACAAAAGAGACGAGGGGGAGAAGGGGAGGAACAGGTTCATGTCAAACCAACGGGAAAGAGAAAGGAAGGAAAGAAAGAGCTGATCAAAAGAGACATGCTGAAAGGAGGGCTGGAGGGAGGGGGGAGAGCTGAGGTAGGGAGAGGGATGGTGAGCTCTGTGCTCTCGTTGCCCTCCCTGGCACCCTTCCTGCACCACCCTTGGGCCTAACACTGGGCAAACACTAAGCCCAGGCATGGCTGTGTGGGGCTGGTCAGGACCATCTTTCCCCACAGCTCCTTTCCAAACCTGGTTGAACGTGCAGCTGTGTTTCCCAGCTGCAGAACAGCTAGTTCTTGGGGGTCTCCCTTTTTGCCTTGCCTCTTATAAACCTCACCCGCAGAGCTATGGTGGTATCAGCTTTCCCGTGAAAGGACTCTTGCTCTCTGTCTCCAAATGATGCTCGACGAGCCTCTAAGTGTTGAGAATAAGGGTACACGTGCGAAGAAGACCCACATGTGCCCTTGCCCCAGTTTTTGCAAAGGGAATATCATGCTGAGCTGTAGCAGTCACTGTCAGCTCTTGAGAGGCAGGTAGCATGGGCCATTGGCTCATGCAGGATAGGAAAGTAGAAATAAAAAGCCCACAGGAGTACGGAACTGGGATTGGTCAAAGAACTAATTTAAAGCAGAAAAATATAAAACCATCCTAGACTCAAGAGGAAAACACAATGTGGGAAGATGCAAAACCAGAGAGGATGAAGGTGGCAAATCAGCAAAGCTCGGCCCACTGCAAGGAATGACCCAAGGGCTGGCACTTTCCTGCCTGTTCGCCAACTGCCTGGCTGGCAGAGCGGCTTCGGCTGCCTGCTCACAGACTGCTGAGCATATTATGCCAAGCAGCATGTTAGCCCCAGCCATTTATTATGTACATTATGTGCAATAAATTATGATTGCATACTCATAAATTGTGTCCATAATACTACTTTCCAGTCCCTGGGCTCGGTTGAAGAAGTCCAAATAAAGGTGGCCAAAGAATTAAAGGTTATAGATGTTGCTATTTTTGTCAGCCGGTCTCATGGGTTGTTGAGTGACGCTGGTGATGCAACATTTGCTCTGGGAGTCTGCAGTAAAAACCTCCTCCCAGTAAAAGGCAACAGAGACACATTTTAGACACAGGGGAGCATCAAGGCGCCTTCTGAACAGAAATCCTGTCATAAATAAACACAATATAAATAATAAGTAGAAGTCAGAGACCTTGGAAACAATGTTGAGGATGTCTCAATTAGGAATAAATAAACAAGTTCCAGCAATTAAAATGTGATAGAAAATGCTTGGATGCTAAAATGGATGTTAAATTAAAATCACAGGAAGTTTTAATTACATTTTTAGTCTGTTTTCCTCCAGCCTAATGCAGAGAAAGAAGTCCTGACAATAAAAAGTATGGAAAATTCTGGGAAAAAGTGTTAGCCAAAGACTGCCTTAGGCAAATTAAAAAAAATGCTAACCAATGGGGGAAAAAATCCTTTCTTAGATTAAATCCCAACTTCGGTCTTCACTGAAAACTGTAAAAAATTCCTGCTGCCCTTAGTGGGCCTAATTCACACCTCTTTATGGCACTGGATTGGGGAAACTATTTCTTCATTTCTAGAAATTAATTAATTCTAAATTAATGATATTTTAATGAAATAATTAAAATGAACCCTGAAAATTTACTTTTTTTTTTTTTTATTTCCGTAGCCTCTTTTGACAAGTTTTGTCTCATACTCAGGAACTGTTTGCAACCTTCCACCCAATGAATCAACTGCACTGGCCAAGTTTTACCTTACACATGTATCTACTCCTGTAGTGACTTAACCACAGATAAGTCAGATCGCACATTCTCTCATGAGATGGTCATTTAAGCTATAGGTTCCTTGAGCTGTCATGGCTTTGGGTTTTGAAGCTGCCTTCACCTGGATATAGCTGGGAAAGACCAGGACAATAATTTTAGTGAGGTGTGAATGTTAGTTGATTTAATAATTTACTATCCCTTCTTTGCTCATCCACTGTTAACTATTTCAGGTAGTTTTCTGGTGCTTTCTTTTGGGAAAGGACACTTCTACACTGGATCCCTGTGTGCATTCTGCCAGCTGCACCCCGACAGCATTCATCAAACACAGCCATACACGAAGCTCATTTCTCCTGATATCTGAGGGTGTGCACAAATAAGTACCAGTAAATTTTATGGCTCTTGGGAAAAGATGCACTACTGTGCCAGAGGTACTAACTGCAACTGCAAGGCGGATTCCATACTAGAGCTGACCGCATTTCCAGAGAGAATTACTTGTGCTATTGAAACACTTAGAACAGGTCATCTTTTCCAGGGAAGAGGCAGTCCTTTGGCAGTTTGTGGCTTCTAAAACAATTATTCTTCATTCGAACATAATTTTCTTTTTTTTTTTAAGAACATAGCTTGAAAACATGCTGTTCAAAAAAGAAATCTTAAAACTTGGTTTTCATATTTAAGGAAGGTGGCACAGAAACTTGCATTTACTCACCTTGACTCATGTTCAAGATGTTCTGCCCTTGGTGGTGGTGGTTCATGGCTGCCCATCACCATGGGCTGCCTCTGCCCCTTGTAAAAGTCTTGCTCTGAACAGTGACAGTAGTAGACTTGATAACCCCATAGTGGGGCAGTCCAAAGTTGACAGGTAGCGTGGGTCGACAGAGATCCCTTACTGCTCTTTCATTTTAGGTTAAGTTAAGTGAATCAGTATGAAGCAGTAAAGAGTAATCTGATAAATACTGGTACCTTGGTAAATAAACTTTTGCAAATAACCCTACATCCTCACTCCTGCCTACTGCAAGCTTCCAAGGGCTCATCCTGCACTGGGCTGTCCAGTTCTCAATTCTACCTTACAGGCTTTATGAAACACTGATGAAGGGCCACATTTTATGTTAATTAGCCACAGTGCAAGCCTGGAACAATTCAAACGAAGTTACTGAATGCACTTGAGATTTATTCCACTAACAGAAACTGGCCTCAAGTCCTCCTTTTTTTTTGTGACCATTTTTCAAATACTAAAATGAATGTTTATTTCAGTGACAGTCAAATTCTTTGAATACTTTTGTGGGGAGTTTGTGCAGAGGCAGGATACCTATCAAGGAGCAGAAGGCTAAAGGTACAGGTGTGTACTCAAATTGTTTCAGAATGTAGTTTCTCATTCCAAATTACATGTCATAACTTGAGCTTTTACTTTTCAAGCCGGTCCTTGCTATCCAGCTGTTTTTGATACTCTTTCCTCCCTCTTTTCTTTATACAGCTACTGAAGAATGTTTTGTGGAAACAATGGAAGTCAGCTTTCATGCACAACATCTGTCATTTTTTAAGCAAAGATGTTATAATATTTCCAAAGATTTCTTGAGCCTACATATAGTTATTTGAACTCTGTGTTGGTAACAGTAGAGATTTTTGCATTTTAAACCTATGTCCATCACTGAGACTTTGCTTAGAAAAAGGTCGCCCTGGATACAACTCATGGAGCTGACAAAACCAAAAATATTTGATTAGGGCCAGTCAGGCTAAACTGCTACCCAGTTTCATTTTCTTAATGCTTCCTGCTAGTTGGTCTTTCAGATGAGTCTAATCAATAGGAAATGTGAGGGACAGAAACTGAAGTCTAACCCCAGTCAACATCTATGTTAAGGATTGTAATTCACAGTATTTGAGAAGCCACAGGTTTAAGTCATGACGTAAAACTTCTAAGGAATAAATATCTATCTGGCCAAATATACCTTTGAGGTGAAATTCTGTTTTCTGACAGATTTCTATGTTTAAAATTTGCATGGTGTAATTATGCATTTTATAAGATTGGATTACAGTTACTTAAAAAACTGCTAGCTTCCTTGAAAAAAAACAACAGGGTTTTGATGAGCATTCTCTTAGTAAGAAAGATTTTCCCACAGCTTAGTTTAAGGCCTGTAATAAAGGCTTTCCTGAGACAGATGCTACAGAAAGGTTTATGGTAGAATTATTCTAAAAAAGGGCCTCTCGATCCGTTTGTGGTTTTTGGGATAGTATCCATCTTAGATTCCCTCTGCAGTTTCTATATTAACCATGGAGTCCCCAAAGAAATTATCCATCCAATTGCTCAACAGCTCAGAAAAACCACCTGGATAAGAACTCTTTTGGAAGATATATTCGAAAGGCATTAACGGTCCCTGGTTACCTTGTGGGAAGATAGAGATACAGCTGCGGTTTTGAGCTCTCAGGATTCCAGACACTGTAGATCACTGGTGTGACTCTTTTGATAGTAAACCAGATAAAATGTCAGAGAAACAGCTCTTTTCTCCCAGCAAATGCTACATGTGACATTTTGTTTAATACTGTGTGGCATAGTTTCTGTCAGTCTGTAGTTTAAAAAAACCCAGTAAAGAATGTTGAGACTGTAAAGTTTAGTGCTTAAAAACATAAGAAAAGCAGAGTTAAAACCATGTGTGAAATCTTAATGCAGTCCTCTTGACCATATATCTTTCATGATAGTCTTTACCTGCATGATCACATATTACTTTTTCCCGTAGATGCCTTTCAATAAATCTTCACTATTTGTATTTGTCTTCCTCACTTATCATGTGGCTTTGTACACTACACTTCATTCAAAGCTTGCAATGAAAACTAAACTGAGTATTAGTGCTTCTCAAATACAGATAATTTTATCTGTAGAACACACTAAGAGAATGGGTAGCATTTTTGTACAGATTTATATACATAAAATATAGCTCCAGTCAATTTATGTTGCTGCTTTATTCAATGTTTGCACAAATCTCAGAAGAAACTAATATTGTTTTTGCTGAAATGCTGAAGAAAAGAAAATCAATATTCAATCTAAGTCAGACACCTGGTGTGAAAAATTTCAGCTGGTAGCCTAATGCCTGGCAAAGTTGTATGCAATTAAAAGTAAGGCTTTTATTGTGAGAAATTTCAGGCAACCTGAACTGAGCTAGCTTTTCAACACCTGTTTTAAGAAAGCTGTCATAAAAAGTTTGAAATTAAAGGACTGAAAGAGGAAATAGAATGTGTTCATTTTTCTCATTCTCTTACACCAGCTGTATTGTGTTATTCCTGTTTTACTTGGGTGTAAATAAGAGTAAATCAGATCGAAGATATACACTGCCTTATGGTGAACTGTTATATTTGAACTGTACTGAACATAAGATTAAAATGAAACAAGCAACAAAGTTGTATATTATTATCATAATTTAATATTGATATTGCTAGTCAGTCCCAGAAGCCAGTCACATCAAAGCTCTATTGCAATAAGTGCTATATAAATGTATTGTAAAGTGAAGACCCTGATGCAGAAACGACATATTTTCCTTCAGGCTTTTCTGCATTATTGATCAGCATCACTGAACAACATGAGGGTTAAGCAAAATAAAATAACTGTAACAAAAGAAACTATAATGCAAATTAGTGATTCTTAATAAAGGACATAATACAAAATAGCTATTTGGCAAGCTACTCGGAAATAATGTTTGTCATTCTCCTTTTGAATTTTGAAAAAGACGACATGTTAGGACCAGCAAAAGGGATAGATAGATAAACCAAGGATCCACCTTTCTTTGGCGTGCCTTGAACTAGACAAGATCAAGCAGATTGAAATGCTTATTGGATTTCTGGGGAAATCTATCCCTGAGCAATAAATGTGTCTGAATGGAGATCCACCATTTATCAAGCTTACAGCAAAAGGCCTTTGAGCTGGTGGACAGTTGGCATAGGAACACCCTCAGCTAGGTTAGCAATTCTGCCGTTTCTAATTTGCATTCTATGACAACTTACAGTGTGTCAGGGACCAATCACATACCCAAGAAGGCAAGGAGCATGCCTACGTGGGCATTATGATCTTGAAAACACATTAGTACTTCACATCCACATGGGAAACAGAAATCCAAATGTAACCAAAACTGAAAAAAGGAGAGTGGTAAATGAAGGATGCAAGGGCTCTACCCCAGCGAATAAAGTCACAAAGTCATGTGTGAACTGAAGCAGAAGTGGGCCACAGATCTGTTTGCAAACGCTGACGACAATCGAGTGCCATATCACAGCAAAGAGAGAGCCTGGAGCAAAGAGAGACCAAAGGAGGGAGAGCAGCTTCTGAAACACTTTTGGAGCTATTACTGACTATATGAATAGTCTTAACCCATGCTGAAGATGGCTTGTAGTCCTGAACTTGGCTTCAAACTGCAAGCGATGCAAGAAAAAAATTTACTCTTTCAGATGCAAAGAACTAGCAGATGAGTTTAAGCCACCTTCAGTTGTTTAAACTCTGCTACTTTGTCCTGCAGTGCCAGTCATGAGGACTTTACGTTAATCTGTCTGAATTCAAATTGTCCATTACTTACTATCCAATTTTCTGTTGCTGCCTTGGAAAAAAGAAGTAGGAATTGAGAAAGGATTTTAAGAACATTAAATTTTTGCATTTCAGTTTAGGATTTTTCTCTTTTTTTTTGGTGATAGCATGGAGGAGATCTTTACAAATGGAGTTTTAGGAGAATTTAGAAGAAAGTGCTTCTGTACCTTCACTGAAAAAAACAACAACCCAGCTTCATGTAGTTTCAATCTTTGCTCTAATAGGACTTAAATCATTAGAGGAAATCTGTGAAAACATATGGTAAAGCCTCTGTTGACCAGTTCTTTCTCATTATGAACTTCATATGAACAATATTCCTTTTATACATCCATGGATATCCCCTTCTACTAAGAAATCAGAAGGAAAACTGAATTAAAAACCAAAAATATAATGAAGATGTTAAGCACTAAATGAAACCACACAGAAATTGTATTTTGTTAACTATGATCCAAAGATACTGTATAAACTTTTTTCAAATGCTACTATTGTTAGTAGGTATGGTGCTCATGTTCTTACTATAGACATGTTTAAATAAACCCTCTGATCACTTTCAGTGCATAATTTTGATGAAGTAGGAACTAGCAAAAAATTTGAAGAAAATACCATTGAGATTTAACCATGGGAAGGCATGACTACCCATAACTGATCCTAAACAGTATAAAATAATTTTCTCTATGGCACTGGCTAGACTGATATATCAAAAACTGGTGCTGTTTGGACTCATTTTCTTTTCACTCATGTCCATACATTTTGGCTAAAGAATCAATGATTTCTTGAGGGAAAACCTGAAAATATTGATTGGATCCTGTGAGAATTTTAGGATAAGATAAATCACCCCCCCTTTTTTTTTTTTTAACAGCAGTAGCTTTTTAGTATAGCTGAAGTATCAACACAACGTTAAGTCAGATGACCCTAGCTGGGCAATGATTTCATCTGTTGCTATGTGCATGGTCTGTAATAATGAAAAAGTTGAAACTAGTGTCAGCCAATTTCAAAATCTTGAGAGAGAAAAAACATGTATCAGCTTGAAATCAGTTTTTAATGGAACCCTTGCCAGAACAATTTATGGATCTCCTGTATAATAGTTACAGAAATCTAATTAAAGTCTATACCTGCTTAGCTTGTTGTGAAAATCACATAAAATGTGATTTAAGCTAGCATGTTTTGTTTCACAGTGAAAGTGAGGCATATGTAGATGGTCAGTCATTGATAGGCAGTAACCCATTAAACCATGCTATCTCCATGCTTGTTCACACTTCTAAGTCTTTCACAGTAAACATGAGACCTGTCTTCTGCAGAGGTTTGAAATTTATTCTGTCTTTAAAGTTACACAGTATCTCTTCAAACATCCTTATCTGTGCACTTGCTCCACTGCTCCATTCCTTCAGGAAAATTGAAGTATGTACTTACTTACTGATGTCTTAAAAAGCACACACAAGACAAAGTGCATGGGCAAACAGAGAAGAAACAAAATGGTAATCCTTACTGTAAAAAGCCACTGTAAAAAAAAAAAAGTGTCATCATCTCAGTGGCCACCGAGCTGCATACAGCCATCAGGGCACAATTCAGAGATGTTTTCTGAATTCTGTGATTTAATTTATAAGTGATTTATGAGAAATGTAATTTGGTCCTTTCAAATTAAATCATCTGTCTAAATAAAAATGGAAAATGTATCATTTCACTACTGTTGAGACAGAGAATTTAAAATAGTATTTGCAGCCAAAATGAAAACACAAAGTAAAATGATTCTGATTTTATCCCCTTTGAAGTCATTCTTCTCATCAACTTCAACTGGTAGGAGATGATTTTATAAGCACATCTACTTCTACCAGCAATTTGTAAACAGGGTTCATAATTAGTGTGGGAAAAGAATATCACAGTAGGATATCCTTGGAGGAATGTGAAGGAAATGAGTGCGGAGGGTTTTGGGTAGTAATAATCTCAGACAGAATACATAGGTGTTTATAGAGATGCTGTTTAACTGCAAGCTGTACAGAAGTTAAATCTCATTAAAAATGTCCTGAATTTATGTAAAATTTTCAAATCGGAATACTTGGGTGTTTAATGACAAGGTTCACAAAGCCAATACTCCTGGCCTGAAATACTATCTAGTTTCACCAGGACAGTCTTTTTTAGCCACAAGTTATTATTTTATGACTGCTGAGTGACCTCAGACTTCGCAGGAGAAGTACATTGGTTTGTATTTCATTCATTTACTAATGCACCTTCATAAATGTTGTCTAAGAGAGTACCATAACATTTGGTCAAAGATGACTGGAGTATTTTTACTTGTTTTAGAACAAGTTGGTTGAAATTGATGGGATTTAAAAAGCACCACTAACTTCAAAAAAAAAAAGTCTTCCTTTTGAAATCATACTGTAATTTCAAAGGGTCTGGAACAGAATGGGAAGACAACTGGATTAGCATGATAACCTTGGCTTTTTCAAAGATACAATATAAAATATTTATCTCAGTTTAACGGCTTCCGTAAAACTTAGATACTGCTGAGACATTGTGTAAGCCTTTGTACACAGATGTATTTGACACAACACATAGTTCTTTCTTTTGTGTTTATCACGTTGTCATTTGTTTCAGTCATTCCTGCTTACATACAAATATCTTGCTTACTGTATCTGTGACAAAATCTATTTAAAACAAATATTATTTCTGTGTTTTGATGTCCATTGCCACTATGTAGTAACTGGGCTCTGCTTTCAGCAATTCGGGTCTTCCTATGGACAACTAATTGCTAAGCAGACTAATCCTGTAGATTTCAGTGGATCCACTACTGGGTTTACAAAATTCTTTAAATCAGAACCTCAGTATCTACAGGTATCTTGAAACCAGAAAGTCAAAGCTCAAAATATTTTCAGTGAGAAGTTCTTAACTGTGGACAAAAATGTCTGAGCTCCTCTTTCTTGTGAGAATGCTTTCATCCTAAAAGCGCTGTTTATTTCTGTGTTCCTCTGATCTAAGTGTTAGTACTTTAAATGCAGTCAGAAAGCATTTGACACACAAATCCGTATTAATAAAATTCTGAATAATGTCTCGATGTAGCTCCTATGTATCAGTAAGTGCATAATCCCAACTCAAGGGAACTGCTCCAGTGCCTTGCAGAATTACTGTAACTGCCTTCAATAAAATTTGGATCAGGACATAAAAGAATGTTGAATTAGGGAAATAAAATTGAGTCTCAAAATGCCATAGATTTATTACAGGAGTCTTGGTCTGCAAAGAAGAGTGTAAATGACAAAAAATATTCCAGACTGTGAAACAGGGATACTTGATAAAATAGCATCTGATCACAGCAAGAAGGATTTTGGAAGAAGACTTTGAGACTGGAATGGCCATTGTTGGCCAGAAAACCTTGTACCTAGAGCTACTTATTTTCTTGGGCTCTTGGTACTGTTTGCAAGGCATTCTGGGTTCTCTATGTGTCAAAACCCACACTTAATAGTTATGATTGCTGTCAGTTGCTAATCTTGATGTACTCAAGGAAAGGAGCAGGTGATCTTTAAAAATCTATAGTTCCTGCAGACCTTGGTCATAAGCAGAACAAGAAAGGAGTTTGCATAGCATTGCTAAACTTGTTTGTCGATCTGTAAGAAGCTTACGTATCTAGTTTAAAATATGTAATTGTTACTAAAGCAATGGTGGAACTGACACTGTCAGAACAACTTTCTTTGGTAGCTTTGATTAGTTCATTTTTAATTAGCATAATTACTTCTATTGCCTTATTTATGAAAAAATATAAATAACAAATTTCACATTTGTGAACTAATCCTTAAGGTATTAGTGCTTTGACATATCTGGGAGGCAAATGCAAACAGCATGAAAGCCAGTATTTTTCTATGATTTGGTGTTCATTGATCTCAAGGCTGGGGAAATGTTATTAAAAAATGAAGTGAAGCTGGTGACAATTCCATAGGTGCATTTCACTTGGGGAATTTGCTAAAAATGTGCTTTGGAGCATGATTTTGGAAAGGGCCCATAAATTAGCTGAGGTGAAAAATTAAAAAATAAGAAAAGAAAAGAAGCTAGGCTCCATTACCAAATACTCTAGCAGATTTATTGGGAAGTCACCCTTTCAGCTAGTGTTGTTATAACTTAAACAAATTACAAGTAAACACCATATTTGTATGTGACTTGTCATGAAAGCAATGTTTCAAAGTGATTCATTATTTATTACATGCTCTGTGGTATACAGGCTATCCATCCTGCAGCTCTTAGACATAATGAGAACAAGAAAAAGACCATGTGTGCTTTATCAGAAGATATCAAACCTGAAGTAACTTTCAAACAATGTAAAAGGAAGTTTGTTACATACAAAACTCATTAAACTTATCTCAGCAAATGTGAGGCTCTTCTGAAACTCAGTAGCCCTTCCCACTTCCCTCCTGACTCTGACTTAGTGCTTCAATATATCTGTTTTATGGTTAAATACTGGTTTAAGATATTACATTTGCATGTAAGTATTCAAAATGCAATCTCTCCCCCTCTCTGCTTCGATTAATCAAAAATAATGTAGGGAAGAAAACTGAAAGGCATATATTTGTCTTCGGTTATGAGTTTGTTGATTTTGTTAACTTCTTTTTGTAATTTGTAGGCAGGTTTTGTGCTGTAATTTCAAGACATATGAATTGGCATGAGGACCTATGTTAATATTTATGCGACCATATTAATTACTAATTGCTATATTTAGAATATAATTAATATAAGTTATTTTAAAACTAATTTAGACATTTTAAAACCCCATAATTTCACTGACTTCCCGGTAAAATTATAATTTTTACTTCCCCACCTCCCCTGGTTAGTTGCTCTTTAGGGCAGCAGTACCCGGCGGGGTGGCGAGGTGATCAGCACCATGGACAGAAACGGCGGTGCCGGGCGGTGCTCCGCCGGCGCCTCAGACACCCACCCATGCAAACGTCACAAGCCTCCCAAAGGACTGATGGCCTTAAACAAATCTTGTATAAATTTACACATGTTCGATAAATAGCCTGCGGCAGAGCCTATCACTGGCATCATAGATCAGCTTCAGTCACCCAAATAACCCGTGTGTTGAGAGTAAGGAGAGAAAGATTACTGCGTGTGAAGATTGCATGAGTTCTAAGACCTCAGAATATACACTGCAATGAAAAATTAAGTAAAGCACGCTTTACTGGCTAAATAAACTACTTTGACTCTGTTAACCCTTTGAAGTAAGCACTATATTTGCCTTTGTTTTTTAGAAAACAGATACTCTGTAAATACGATGGGGAGCCATCTGTGAAAATAATGGTCTGAGCAAGTGATATTAGTTATGACCCCCCTCACTTGTTAAGTAACAACCATTAAATTATTATCGACTAGTTAGCTACTAGGTAACTGAACTGCAAAGTTTTCTGAGCAACATCAGACAACAATGTTAGTCAAATTAACAGACTATTTTTTTCTCCTCCTCCGTTTCCATGGAGAAGAACAACACTGGACGGTCTCACTGGGAGGTGGGCTAGATTCCCACACAACAGAAATGTCAAAGCGTATGTGGTATGTGACACTGCATTTATTAAAACCAACCAACCAAACAAACAACAAACCCAAAACCCCAAACCCAACAAAATCCTGTCAATGGCATTAATTTTTCATGACTCTGATCCAAGAATGACTTGGGAAATAATTACATTTTCCGTTAGGTGATTTGAAAGCCTGTATCAAAACCAGGTACTATAGTGGCAGTAGATAGTGTCTGTCATTCATCTGTGACAATCTTAATGATAAAGAAGCCTTTTTACCTAACTTCAGACACCAACATCATAGACACCTTCAAGTGAGCTAGTCACTCCAGACTCCCTTTATGGTCAGTGAAGTGTGTGTTCACCTGAAGTGAAGGGTGCAGGTCACCTGAATCTTTGAACATATCTGTTAAGGACAAGACAAACTGCACTCTGATTCCTTCCAATGCTTAAAAAGGGACACTGGAGTGACTGCTTCAGAAGTAGACACATCCACTGCAGATGCCTGTTTTTATCCAGATGGAATCCTTGAACACTGACACTAAGCAGTATGCAAGTAACTGGACAAGCATCCAGAATTGCCAATGTCTTTGCAAGGACTGAGTTTCTAGGGGTGGGGAGGCTGCTGGGAAGCCCCACACAACCCCACACTTCCCTGGAGGATGTGCCATCAGATGATATGTAGTATCTGACTTGGTCAAATTCTTCCACTCATACTGAAATACAACCTATGACAAAAGTCCACAAATGGCTGCACATTAAAATTCCTCTATATGCATTTTATACCTCAAATATCAGCCTCTGACAAGAGTGTTATATATGAGAACATAACTAATTTAGCTTCACATTCTCCTTACTGTCCTGGATGTTGGTTATACTTCACTAGCTTATTTGATTTTTCAACATCTCTCCCACTAAAAATTTCAATCAAAACAAGTGAAATGACTCAAGAGACACTGGAAGCTGAAATATATGTCTCAATTCAACTACCTTTTTTTTTTTTTTTTTTTTTTTTTGGTATCTACTATTGCTACAGAAAAATAGAGTGAAAAGACAGAGATAAAAATTACATTATAGGATAGATGTGATTAACGGAAAAGTGTTTAAAACTCCCTCTTTTGGATTCAGGGTCTGCTTTGAATGAAATCTCTTCTTCCTATTAGTCCAATGAAAATCAAATGCAGAAAAAGTTAATGCAGTATTGTCCTTTTGAGTCTGCAGGCAGCATGAAGCAACAGTTCTGCTTCAGGGAATAGGAAGGATGTTCTGAACTCATCTGTTGAAGTGGATGAATGATAAAGACTGGAGGTGAAGGCTGAAAATATGCTACCCATTTTAGGCGTCTGATAGAACTACCTGAGCCAAAAGTTGAGTTTTCCCTAGGCTATGTACACAACCAAGGAAGACAGATGGTTTCCTCTAGAGATGGACTGGAACATCTACTGAGATCTCTCTCTCTCCCTTACCCTTCTGGGAAATGTTACATGATTAAGCGCTTTCTGTAGGCACTGCTGTTCACTGCCAGAAGTTATATGGTATGCACTCCTTTTCACCCTTCTCTCTGCCACTCTCCATCCAAATCAGTGAATGAAAAATTATCTCAGTAGATTAAGATGAGGTGCTTATCCCACAGGTTAAAGCTGTTCACTAAATTCCTTATATGCCAGAAAGGAGGCCATGCCATTGCCATAACTTCCAGCTTTTCCTCTGGCAAGAGGGCAATTTCTCTGATGCAATCAATCAGCTTTTCTGATGCCATCAGATTTTGATTGCCCAGCTGCTACCAGAACCATGCTATGTAAACTGAATACAAGCAAATTTCTTGGTGTAGAAAGGATTGAATCATATGTTGCCATGAGTAGGTTTTGCCATATTTGCCATAGTCAGGAGCACTCATTAATAGTGCCAGAGTGCTAGGCATTTTACTAATGTCTATGGTATGCTTAGAACTGGAAATCTGATAATGACCCAAAGTAGAAGAAACATTGATTTTTTTTTTTTTTTTTTTTTTTTCCAAATGGAAAAACCACACTGTTTGACTTGATCTGTTCATAAATCTCACATTTAATACTGGAGAAGTATTACTTCTTTATCATAAGGAATTTGCTGTGGCATTTCCAGTCTGTTACCCAGACCACTTCCACAATTCTTGCCACAAAATTTAGACCCACCTGGGGACATCAGGGATCATGGAGCAGGTTTCATCTTCTCTCCTCTCCTCTCCTCTCCTCTCCTCCCTTTTCCTCCTCTTTATGTGAGTCTCCTCCTAACAATATTATTTCCTCTCATTAGAGAGTAGGGCATAGCTGTGCTGTAATAACAGCATATCAAGAAAAAGCAATGGCCACATTTTGGTTCCCTGCTTCCACATTGCTTCAGGGGAAATTGTTTGTGACAATCTTATTTTATGTCTAGACTGCATCCCACTCTTCAATAGCCAGCCTATGCTGATGGGCCATTCCCCCTCCGACTTTGTTCCTCACTTTATTTATTGCTAGTTCACTCACCAGGGCCTGCAACACTAGAAGCTAATTTGATGAAGTAAAATGTTATTATACTGCCTTATACCCATCTGTTACATAGGTGACATGTATTTAAAAAAAAAATCAGCTGTTTATTTATGGTTTCCCTAAATACTACCCAAGCACAATATATTGTTCAGTTATCATTTACAATTTAGTGTCATAGATAACGTACAGACTAACATGTTACTACTTAGGGAGCTGAATACTTATAATTTGTTTAAGCCTGTGGGACTCAGTTATGTTTCGAGCATGTTAGACTGTGAGCCTGCAAGCTGCCTTGGGTCAGGGCAGACGCACAGGTGCCATTAAGGGGCACAGTGAAAGGAAGTAATCCCTTCTCAGACAGGCACCCTTCCACTTTGGCTCTGGCTTTGCTCCCATATGCTATCAGGCTAGACAAAGACCAGAAATAAAATGCCTGGATAGTTGGTGTGAGGTACGTGCCAATTCCTTACCCATTTTCTTGGTCAGTAGGAGGGGTAATCAGCAATTACTGGCCCTGGCACCCCAACCCTGAGGTATGTGGAGGTGATACCAAAGTATGAGTGCCCCCTGAGCAGGCATGTGGTCTAGGCTACAATCCAGCACAGACCCAGTAGCAGAGTTCAAGAAGGCACTCACTGCAGTCTGTTGCACACAATTGTGGTTATTCAGGAATAAGGTGGCAATATTATTGTAAATAATATTTAAAGAAAAAAGGTTAAAGAAGTGGGAGTTGAACGATTTAATTGCTTTTTTATAATTTTTAGTGCATTTTAATGGTAACTACAATAAAAATACATTTTTGTTTTATCTTTATTATTTTTTTGAAAGAGAAACACAATATCAGCATTTCCAGATTGAAATAAAGCTAAATTGCAGTAATGAATCACTGAAGTATGACCCCAAAGAAACAATGATTTTTGGAAGGTCTGAGAAAAATCACTGTCAGCAAGGAAATTCCTTCATATGGATCTGACGCTGACTTTTCAGTTTTCTGTCCCTTGCCCATACTTTTCCTCTTTTCCATCTCTTTTGAAAGGGCTACATGGAAAACATAGCTCATTGTTAAATGATCTGAGAAAACAGGCAGAAAAGAGAAAGGGGCCAGATAATTTCACTTGTATAGATGAGCAGACAGAAAAACAATAACAAGGCAATCAATTGAGCAAACAGAGGCTGTGGCAGTAACACAAATGATTATGTACACACCGTTCTCAAAATCTGAGATGCAAACAAATCTTTAGGGGAGATATTAATCAAGAGATTATTCTTATCAGATAAGTTTGCTTATAGGAGGACTTTTATCTGTGCCTATAAACCACTAAAATGCTAAACAAAGATAGTAATCTTATTCCTCTGTGCAAGATTTGTAAATCTCAGCAAAGCCTTTTTTTCCCTGTTCTGTTACAGTTTTAGACTAGATCTTCCACTGCTGTGAATTACCATGCTTCCACAGCATTTGTGGTACTTTATTGATATACATTACCTGAAGTTTGGGTTCTTTGTACACAGTTTAGTGATGACCAAGATATCAAAATAAAGTTTGGAGATGAAGCCCTATCTCTGTTCAAGATGTGAACACAGCCTGGGAAATGCAAACTTTCCTGTATCACCTGAAGATACCAGGAGCAAGCAGCCAGCAGTAGAAGCAAGCATATAAAGATTATAGTGTATTCTTATTTGTAAAGGTATGTTTACAAGAAGGCACGCCAAGAGGCCATTTAGTCTGTTTTCCATTCTGGTTTAGCCTTTAGCTTCTGGATTGGTGGGAATTTCTCTTAACAAAAAAAAAAATTTCAAATGTGTTTAAGTACGTCTTAGACCTTGTTTGTTCAGAGGATGTTCAATACACAGATCTGGTCAAATTTAGTAGCAGCTGATCACCTAATTCCTTTAGTGCTACCTGAAAACTGTATTGATTAGGAAATCTTCAAAACTGCTCTTTGATATTGAATGCCTGGCATCCATAGGTTTAAAAATTAATTTACTCTTTCAAGGTTTGTCTCAATTCAGGAAAACATTTTAGTACAAACCAAAGACCCACTGAAGCTAGCAAATGTTAAAATTATGTTCAAAATTAAGAACACGGAATCATAGGAAAAAATGTGGCCAAAAATCAAAAAAATTCCATGGCTTTCTGCAAGGTAGGATTAATTATACCTAGATCTCCTCTGAAAAGTGTCTGCCCAAAGACCTGCCAATGATTTGACAATGTCTCCAAGCAGTCTGTTCCAGGGCTTGTCTCTACTATTAGAATCTTTTCTCTAATGTCTAACCATAATCTTCACTTTTATTATTTAAGCACATTGCTGCCTACCAGTGAAGAGGAGGTTCTTCCTTCCTAAGACGATTTTTTACGTACTGTGATGTGGTCGTCTCATTCTTCTTTTATAATTATTTTAATTTATGCTTGTTTTCCTTATAGGCAAAGTCATATGGCCTTTCATCATTCTCTGCTTTTCTCTCTTTGATTAGTTGTTATCCTCCTCAAAGTTTTGTGCCTGAAGCAAAATGCAGTACTCCAGTAGGGTGACTATCTGAGCTGAGTATATCAGGTGGATTACTTCAATATCTCAGTCTGTAACCTTGTTTTAATATTTGTCAGAATGGGTCTTGTCCTTTTGCAGCTGTATTGTATATCTATATGACTTGCAGTTGGTTTATACTTTTAATTCTTTTTTTCTCCCATTTTTTCATTTTGTGTATCTCAGTATATACAGCTAAAAATTAAAGATTGATACATTTTCTCTACAGTGTCAATTTTGCTATTGTTTTCAGTGGAGCCTAGAATTTATTTCAAGATAGCCCAATAGAGAAGTTAATCATAAGAACATTATCTTGAAACTAGAGAAATTTTAAGCTCTTTTCCAATTAAAACTATTTGTTAGCAGCCATAAAATACCGTACATAGATATTTACTGCTCTTTCTGCTAAATGCTTGAGAATGGTGTTTATTAGTATCACATATATGCATTTAAAAGAAAGCTACTCATTTATATTTAGTAGCTAGATATTGTTATTCTAGATACACCTTCTAAGCCTTGAAAGTATTACAGATCTCAAAAGAAGTAGGAGTAGCCTCATTTCACTAGGGGGGAAAAAAAATGTGAAAGGGGATTTAAAGGGCTGAGCACAAGAGCAGGAGTGTGTGTCCTGTAGACTCAAGTCTGTGATAAAAGCAGAGTTGTGAAGCATGGGAGAAGCAGGCTACATGTTGATAACACACATGACAAAATACAAAGAAGGCAGCTGGCAAAGGTGAGCTTGTTAGAGATGGTCAGTAATGCTGTGTCAATAATAGTAATTGACAACTATGTTGAAAATACCTCTTTAGCAAATAATATTATAAGCATTTCTCAGTCAAGGATACTAACCTGGTGATTGTGGCGAGAAGGCTCAAGTGACTGAGGATCACAAAAATATTGACAAGTTATGATTGTTCAATCACATACAAATGTGAAAGCGGCCCATTTCTAAAGCGGACTGTCAAGTAAGCATTTGCTCTAAAGCAGTTAAGATCTAGTTGGTGATTCTCAAATTCTTTGAGATACCTTATCTTCACAATGAAATACGCTTCCTTCATTTCAGTGAGACTGAGAACCAAGAGGAACATGCATCAAGTTATATATCCAGGCATTGATTGTGGTAATCCGTTTAATTCAAATTTAAGAAAACATTATATGAAGATGTATTTCACAACAAATGATTTGACTTCCTGGCATCTGTTAATTCTTCTCAGTAAACAAGATGTAGAAATGGAAATAGCCTTATGGACATTTAAGGAGGATGCTCATATAACCTTTGAAATAAATAGAACAAAGTTTTCCTCCAACACCCGAGTGTTAGAACTTGTGTTGTTTAATATTTGACTCAGCTTCCAGCCCATTAGCAGGGCTTATATTCAACTGTTAGCTACAAGATGCCTGCTCAGATGGTATGGCATTACTTGCTTTCCATTACTGTGCTGAACCTACCACAGCTAATATGACACATTTCCTCTGTGTAATGCCATATTTAAGAATGTTGTGTTTTAATCCCAGCTGGCAACTAAGCACCACACAGCTGCTCACTCACTCCTGCCCAGTGAATCAGAAGAGTAAAAGTGAGAAAACTCATGGGTTGAGATAAAGACAGTTTAATAGGTAAAGCAAAAACTATGTACACAAGCACAGCAAAAATAAGGAATTCATTCACTGCTTCCCATTGGCAGGCAGGTGTTCAGCCATCTCCAGAAAAACAGGGCTCCATCACACATGACATCATATGGTATGGAATATCCCTTTGGTCAGTTGGGGTCAGCTGTCCCGGCTGTGTCCCCTCCCAGCTTCTTGTGCACCCCCAACCTGCTCACTGGTGGGGTGGGGTGAGAAGCAGAAAAGGCCTTGACTCTGTGCTCAGCAGTAACTAAAACATGCGTGTATTATCAACATTGTTTTCAGCACAAATCCAAAACACAACCCCATAGCAGCTACTACGGAAAAAATTAACTCTCTCCCAGTCAAAACCAGCACAAAGAAGAAGGAGCTAATGAGCAATATTATAATGCAGATTTTAGAGCAGCTGTGAGAAGAAAGAATCACAGATGCAATTGAAAGCTTGTTTTACTTTTAAAAAATCACCTTTGATTCCTGAGCTTTTTAATATTTTCTCTCTTTTCTAAAGGCATTTTATTCTGGAAAGCTGAACACACTCCCATTAGCAACATGTTCAGTCAAGAGCATCTGGGGAAATATATTTGTTGTATTAAAAAACATAAATATTCCCACATTTGCTTTGTGGGGGATAACACATAGCAGCTGTATTGTAAAACCTCATGCTTTGCAAAACACAGTCCATCAGAAGAGACGTGTTTTGGTTCATCTGAGAGAGACAGCTATAAATCACCAGGTGGTAATAGGAATTGTCTGGGAAAGCTGTGCTCTGCAGCAGAGGGATGGAGGCGCAGAGGAGAGCTCAGTGGGAGAGCGGCTTCCCTGCCTGCCTGTCACTCTGCTATGGCTCCAGCACTGTCTCTCCTTCCCTGTGCCCCTACTGCCATACGCTCCCTATTTTAATTTCCTGCCTCAGGCAGGACAGCTTCCCCCTGCCCTTGGCACAGCACCCTTCTCCAGAATCAGAGATGCGTTTGCCTCATTTCACCCACCTTTGCCTCAAGCAGAAGAGCTCTCCACCCCTTTCCTACCATCCCCTTTCCTGAGTGGGCTGTGGAGTTACTTTATTTACTGACACCTCATTAGAGAGATGCCTGCCTGTTAATAGGTGTGATCTCATCGGCAGAGTACCCCCAAAAATCATTGCTGCTTTTCTGTCAGGGATGTGCGATGCTCAACATCGGTGAGAATGAGTGCTTGGTATCATAAAAATTATTTCCTAATGGAGGTTCAGACCTTGGAGGTGGCGAGAAGCATAAGTGGTTAGCATGTGACACTGGATCTGATTGCATATCTGCTTTATAGTAAGGGAGGTGGGAAGCTGCTAGGAGAGCTGTGATTATCTCCCAGCAGGGTAAATATAGGGACCTTCCAAACTCCACTGGGATAATTCTGCTGCATTGAAAATTCCCAAAATTTCTGGAAAAGTCAGGGTATTTGTAGCCATGTGCTGATTTCTTCAGCTTTTATTTGGCATAGAAAGGCAAAGATGTTTTAGAATATTTATTCTTTTCCCCAGGTAGAAATCTTGTCTATCTAGTCAGTCAATGGTATCTAGCCTTGCAAAATGTTTCACTTCTTCTTGTTTCATACAAAAGTTTGTTTCTGAACAAATACCCTGCTGTCCAGACTATTTTGTCTTATATTCATGACAAAGAGCCAGATTTTGGCCCAAGAATCCTGATGATGATGTGTTTTTTAAGATAAAGCATTGCGTGTTAAATGTTTTTAGAAATGCCTGTCTCCTGCAGTAACAGTACGGAGTAATAAGAATCATTTGATGTTTGTTTTGTGGTACTGAAGTTTAATTAAAACAAAGGAGGGGGGTAAAAAGATTGTAGTGACGTGATTACTTTTACATCTCTCCATTTTATTTAAGAATATTTCTGTGTTTCAGGCATACTCTTTTGGAGTTATACTGTGCATTGTGAAGTACTATATTTCCGCACAGTCTCTGAGATAATTCCACTGGTTTTGCCACAAATACTTGCAGATAAAGCCCTGCATGGTGCAGCAATGAAGTACTAAAAGCACTGGAATCAAGCAGATGCAACTGGAGGTGCTATCACAGATCCTTTCATCCTGCTGCTGGCTTGCATTTTGGATCCCAAAGAAGATTTCTTTAAGACTGACAGAGTTGACAGGCTTTTGTATGCTATATTATTTGGAAGTGATGTTGCAGGATGACATCTGCAGAGGTCAGCTATGCATCTACAGTGTTGAGCCTAGGGTCAAGGTGGGTCCCTTACTGAGGAACACAAGGCACTGCTGCTTCCGGCTGCATCTCAGACTCCTCTAGGAGTAGAAGAAGAAAGTAGCAGTTTAAAGGTACTCTGATTCCAGACCTTTTGTGTGAGAAGAGCCACTTGAGACTAGTAAAGATTACAGCCAAGCCTATGATATCTGCTGGAGTGTGAAAAGCCTGGAATTAGCGAAGCGAATTACTCACCAAGCAGCACCCTCAGCTCAGGGAAGGGAGGCTGCTCCTGCAGTGTCACACAGTGATAACCTCCAAGAGAGCCAGTGGGCAAGCAAAACACTTGTCACTTCTCCTCAGCATTTGGTGGAAACAGGGCTTCCTTTCCCTGAGTGGGTGCAAGGGGGCACAGATGGGAAGTTTGCTCTTTAATTCTCTTACCAGAGATCAGAGATACCCTGACACGGCTTCTGTTCCTTGGCTCATTCAAGGAGAGCAAAGAGAAGAGGGGTATAGTTTTCACTCCTTCCTCAGGCCTTTTATTTAGAAGAAGCACTGTGAGAAATAGGACCAGGTTTTTAAGCCCTTTATCGCATCCGGTACTGGGATAACTAACAAGGTCATACAGATGTGCCACATTGTATCTTTCTTGTGGGAAAAACAGAAATGACTATTGGAAAAATCAAGATTGTGATACATAAAGATTGTAGGGTTTTTCTCCTGGGCAGCTCTTGTTACACTTTTACTGTGGTCATTAAATGGAAAGCATGCAACAAATTGGTGACCCATTTTTGTAAAATGTTATGAAGCTTAGAACACGTTTAGCTTTATAGATAGCGCATGCAACCTAGCTAGTGAAGGGAAATTAGTCTATAGTAGGTTACAAGCGTCATTCTATTAATCTGCATTGGAGAGGATAGAAATGTATACTTGGCTGGACAGAAATAACAGAGGTAGACCAGTCTGGTGACTTCAACAAGTTACCCCACAGAGTCATCAGCACAATCCTTTTATTTATTCAGTAGTAGTCACTGGGCAAGGGCCATGGCAGGAACAGCACTGTAAAAGCACAAGCTTGTCCGCACCTGAAAGTTCACAATCCAGGGAGGTTGCCATCTCCCTCAGACTTGTATTTCCTTCACTAGTCCTTACTGTGTTAAATGTGCTTCCAAGTAGCAGAACACTGATTATGGAGCTGCAGCCCAGCTATTCCCAACAGTCCTTGCAGGTTGCTGCAACTGGGTCCAGCAGCCGGAGGGTCTGAACCTGCTTTGGTCTCCATCCACTTCTGGGAGTGAGTGTTCACTGTAATGGCTGCAGTAAGAATGAACGCTGTTTCCAAAGGATGTTTTTGCTAGCACACAGAATGAAAACTTTGGTGGTGAGGTCATTATTATGTGTGCAGACATGGCACAGAAAGTAGATCAGCTTCCTCCCAGGCGCGATCTGCAGCCTTCACTACTGCTAATGTTTCTGCGGTTGTTACATCAGTGCCCAAACCTCTTTGCTGTGCACAAACACCTCAAGTGAGATCTCTAGCTTTACTCACCACAGATGCAGCTTTTCACTGTCTCCATGATTAATAGTTTTGGATTTCACCAAATATATTTTATATCCACAGGTGGAAAGGCATGAAGGACAGAACAACAGTGTTTACTTTGTCCCCTGCCTCCAAATCTAACCATAGAAAAAAACTACAGAAAAATAAGCCAGCAAAGAGCAAGGGATACTCCAGGAAAATTATTTGGCTTTCAATTCACAATTCAAACCTAACATACGCAGAAGTCATTAACATATTGCAAACATTGGGTGGCTGCTATGAATGAACTGATGCTCTCAGTGAGACTGCAGAACAAATCTATATCCAGAATTGGCTATTGAAGATGGGCACTTGCTTCCAGCTCAGGTTAGACTCTCACACATCCTAATCATCAAGGATTTTGTACACATCTCAGAAGGTTTTTACAGGCATGAACACCACATTAAGGAGGGAGTGGATTTAATATTAGCTATTCCACTGCTATTGCTCATTGACATATCTTTCCTCATTGGTAAACGTGGGGCAGCTTTATCTTACTTTCACTTTGGGATAAACTGCCTCTCAGTTATCTTGTGGTAAACACAAGCAGTTACCACAGTGGAGCTGACATGTTACAAATCAATATTTTACTTTATGCAGTGGTATCTTATTCTTGTGCTCGTATCCAAAATTAGGTACCTGCCATCTGCCGTGTGTGGTTCTCCCTTTCCCTTGCAAGTGACTTCAGTTTCAGCAGACACACCATTACTTTAATGACATATTCTAAGGATATATTTAGCTTTCGTGACATTGGGCTCTGCTTTTTGTTTGTTTACGTGGTGCATCTCCCTCTGGAGTTGAGATGATTTATATGTCGGAATAGAAGGGAGGGACTGGACCTGTTCTTTCTGTAGTAGAGCCAGCATCAGAGCAGCATTGGTGCTGCTACTTGTGCTAGGCTTGTTATGTGAATAAATACAGATGTCCCATTTCTGATGCTGCCAGTTAGAAACCTTTTACAAGTTCAAAACTCACAGAAATGCAAAAAGAAAAAAAAAAAAAAAAGTAGATGGAGGGTCAGAGCTGGCTGCATCAACAAACAGTTGTGGTTGAAAACTAAAAAAGTGCTTATTTTTTCTAAAAAAGAAAAAAGTGGGCAGGAGACCTGGCTATAGTCATGCTCAGAAACTTGTGGTCATTTGGAGTAGAGGATAGTGGAGGTTTTCTAGCTCCCCAGAATTTAATAATTTCAGATGAATGATGATATAGCTCTTGTATGTCTTGAATATACTTTTTCTTTCATGGAATACACATCATATTTCATTGAATATACAAATGTGAATATACCTTTTTCCACAAAAAATACCTTTGCACTTGAGTAATATTTGTCACATGAGTTTCTTAAGGATCTCTCTTGGAATACAGTGGGAATTTAGGTCTAGCCATTCGTCAGTCAGAAAAGATCAGAGAGTGGAAGTGAAAAATCTTAGCTGTAACCCCCTCCTCACCAAATGATGAACATGTAGCACTATTATTTCAGACTTTAAAGTTAAAAAAAATAAAGTTTGGGAAATGAAAAAGGGAAGATTGTCAGAGCAGTATGAAGCTAGGTATGCTGCCTATCCTGTTTACTTTATGATAAAATATGAGTACCTTATAGCAACGTATAAACAATAGCCTACTGTAATTAAACATAAAATAATTTGCAGTGATGAAGTAAAAAAAATCATGGTAAACTAAACATTTAGAAAGAAAACAAGAATTTTGATAAAAAACCATATAAAGCATACTTCTATATGGTATGTGGTTAAGTGTAGTTGTAGAGGCAATCTGAACTTTAATAACTAAAAATAAAGTATTAGCTCATGAAGAACAATGAATAATGAAGTAAAAATTCCAAAAGAGCTTAAAACTTATGTCTCTTATTCTTTACGTTATATATTCTTTTGAGGCAAGCCAGGAAATGACAGATCTGTCTTAGAGAAGAAAGATAAACAGAAGAAGAGGAGTAGGAGTGTTAAAGAGTGAAGCCCTTAGGAGTGATAGAGCTTCACAGAAAGGAGACAGGGGAGCAGTTGAACGTACTCTTGGGGAAGGAGAGATGCTGAACTTGGAAACATGAAGCTAATCCATCTGGAGAAAAATTAAGCTGACACACTTGTATGCAATGGGAAGGAAAAACCTCTGGTGCAGTAATGCTAAAAGCAAAGAGGATATACAGGTAAGTATTTGTAATGCAATATAGCTTAAAAAGAAAAGGTTGGTAGAACATGCAACTGGATGGAGGGGAAAGGGGGGATGTGAGGACATACATCAGGTGCTGGGAAGCAGCAACTCTCTTCCCACATGACTTTGTTGGCTCTACGCCTCATTGGTTATGCATGGTTAAAACGACTCCAGAGGTAAGAGGGACTGATTTATACAAAAAGTTAAAAAAAAAAAAGAAAGAATTTCACCTTTACTGAAGAAAGGGATCATCAGAGGTACCAAATAGCAATTAATTGACAGGTGAAAACATCAAAGGCAAGAATTGATTATTATTTTATATTACCAATCAAATAATTTTATAGTGACAGGCAGAATGAATATTCTGATAAGGTGATGTGTTCAAAGGGAGAAGAGTGAACCAATCCTTGTGTGGAACATGGAAAAAGAGAGTGAGAAAGCAAAGTAATAACAAAGGAACAATATTGAAAAAAATGTTGTCTAAGGCTGTGCTTAAATAAGACGCTGTGTGTGAAAGGCATTGAACACTCAGGCTTTAAAGGAAAAAGCTCTCATCAGTGGCCTAGTGTTCTTTGGCCAGATACTTGTTGAATCGTGATAAATTTTTGGGGGAACCAAACAGGAATGGCAGCACAGAACCAAATTCACCCTCCATTGGTGAATGAAAGGACTGCTGGAAAGGCAAGGTAGGTGGCAAGGGTGGCTGTCCCACTGCGGTTCCTGCCTGGTGTTCCTCCTCAGCCAGGCCTTAACTTCATATATCTGTCACCCCTCTTCTGACATGCAATCCCATGTTCCAGAAATAACCCCTCAGCCTCACCCTCTGGCTGTAACCAGCACCTTGTCTTGCAGAGCGGGAGACCCCATGCTTGTGGATGGGGATGTGATGTTTGGTGGGGACCGTGTGCTCAGAGGACCACTTCCAAGCTGCCGCGCATGATTATGGCCCCTGCAGCATCTCCTGATTTAACAAGCCAAAGCATCTCCTGTTGTAGGACCTAAGGAGGCCCCATCTTGCTTGTTGGAAAAGAAGATGCCTGAAAGGCATGTAGCTAAGCTGGGAAAACACTGATGTGTTCAGTGTGAATCCTTTCTGACTAATAACATATAGCTTCATAAATGACCTCTTTACCTGCAGACAGGAGGGAAAACAAACACACATTTGTCAAAAGAGCTTAATGGCTCGTTCTATTTTCATAGCGTTTCAGAGTTTCATTTGTGTTTGGGCAATGAAACACAGCCCACAGGAAACAACTTTATCTCCCTTTTTTTGAAAGGTCCTACACACATCTTGGGGATAGTGATAGTGGGAGCAGAGATGAGAAGTGAGCAGGGCACCGGGGGAGCCTGGGCTGCCCCACCAGCAAAGCTGAGCCGGCACAAGGAAGGTAGCCGCGTTCCTTTTGCTATTACAGTGACTCTGTGGGAGAAAAAGAAGTAGGAGGGTTCCACCTGCCGGACAAACGATTAAGCCGATTGCTCCTAGAAAAAGGGATGGAGGAGGTTTCCATCTGCGATTCTGTGTTTTTACCTGTGCGAGGCAGAGAGAGACTAGCATCACAGGTCTAACTGCTTTGCTATCCATAACCAACAACAGTCGTAGCTGGGTATAGATTACTGTAACGTCTTCTCTTGCAATGATTTTCTCTTGAGGTTAGTAGATTAGTATCAGAGGTTTCCAGATTTCCTAATTAGCTATAGACCTAAAGCAATGAGCTCAGATCTATTTACATGCAAAAGACAGACTGTCCTGTCTCTTCTACTGCTGGTTGTTGAAATAAGTAATATAACTCTTCAGGAGCCCTCTCCCTTGTGACTAATAGGTGCTGAGAGTTGCAGGGCACGATGTTCATTACCTAATAGGAGGATTTTTTTTTTTCTGGTGAGTCAGAGCTAACCCGATGCCCCAGCACGGAAAACTGAGACACGGTGTTTATTATTCAAGTGTCACAAAACCCAGAAACTTGTCACTTTTAGAAACTGAAATTTGAAACACAGATAATAAATTATTGCTTTTCTGTCTCCTTTCAAGCATTATACAAAATACCACTGCAGCTGGTTGAACTTCTTGCAGATCCCACCTGATCTGACTCATGACCTTGTCTGTTGACAGTTTGGAAATCCAAGGAACACCATTTTGCCTCTTCATGACTTTATCTCAAGTTGTGTCCTTTGCCTTTAGAAATCCTGGGGCAGGTGCTGCCTCAAATTTGGGATATAAGCTGTTCCAAGCACCACTACAACACTGGGAAAATCAGTTGCAGGGATTTGCCACCATGCTGGGATTCTCCTGGAAGAAAGAGGAGCTAAGTATATACATATATAAAACTCTATACATATTATGTGCACATAATATATGTAACATACAGAATTGCATTTAGTAACATCATTTGCACCGATTTTTCATCCAGTTTCTTGCCTCTTCTGGGATGTTGAATTGGATGTAAGGTAGAAGATATTTGAAAATTGTGTACAGACTGCGAGAAAGTAATTGATTTCCTTTTTCCCTCTAAAATGTACATCCTCACAGTACACCCTGCAGCAGAGCAAACCAGTAACACCAATTAGTGAGTGTGTTTCTAACAAATCTTGTGCATGTCAGGAATACACAAAGAAGAGAGCAACAGTAAAAAAAAAAATTAAAAAAAGAAAAAGAAAAAAGATCACTAATGCTGGCAGACGAGTCTTCTGCTTCTATAGTGCCATAACAGTACCAGAAGAAAAAAGCAACAGAGATCTGTGGAATGCAAATCTGCAGAAGTCAAGGATGCCTGCAGTTATAGTGTGTAAACAGTAACTAGTTTTGTGGTGGAACTGATTAGAAGCACCACTTGTCCTCGAAAGAGCCAGCTAACATATTTTAAAATCAATCTGTAGCTGAATAAATGTACAATTGAAAAGGCTCATCAAATCTCCAGGCTTAAATGGATTCCTGTTACAGGTTAACCATGATGTAAAGGTAGCATTAGTCTTCCTTCATCACCCTCGTGGGACTCACTTTCTCACCTGCTATGTATTAATCGCACATTTGATCAGGGAGAGAGATACCACCTTGTGGAACTGGTTAAGTGTTCCCTCTTGATTTCAAATTTATTGTCTTAGAAAAATACTATGCTTCTGTAGGACGTAAAGATAAAACGAAATGCCCTCTGTGTAGGACTGCTGAAATGTAACTGACAGGTATGCTCATTAGAGTGAACAACTGGCAACTCAGTGCACGAAGGAAGGACCAGTCCAAAATAGAGATCTGGGCCTCGCAGCAGCTGGGGAATTTGCAAGTTGGCTTCTTATTTTCCTGCTCCAGCAAGAACATTCATCAAATGCAAGAAGTCAGATGTCTTTGTCTTTGCAGTAAGAAAAGAATATGGACCTGGAGGTTATAATGAGTGTTTTATTGGTGGAGGATGGAAAATGTCTCATGTGCTGTACTGGCTGGTCAGATATGAAGCTTTAAATTACTTTTAAAGTAACCTTGGCTTTAAACCAGTAGGACTGCAGTAGTCTGTTTTAGGGTGCTGCATGGCCATATACACACACTGTCTGCATTTTAAAGGGAAGGCATATGACTCATCTACTGTGAATTACTATTTTTGACACGCTGTTGCACCAGACAATTGTGTCAGGAGGATGTAAATAATCGCATTGGCTGCCGGTCTCCATACTGCTACTTGCTCTAATACAAAATTAAGTGAGATGCAGCTGACAGAGAGACCTGATCCAAACATCCTCCAAGACATTCTTTAAAGTGGAATAAGCATATCCCATTTACTAGTCAGATTTAATATAGGACTGACAACAGCTGCCTAGATGTTGTCGTCAGAATTTATTGATTCATTCATCTTCTTACATTTTGTTAGGAGAACTAACTATGGAGTGATTTTTCTTTTTCAAACACCTAGAGTTTTGCAATCACCAGGAAAGGCTTAGTCACCCCTACTTCTGTGAAGTGAAAGAAAAGAGTACGAGAAGAACTACAGAGCAAAATCCATACAACAAAAGTTTTGTGTGCTGTGCGGTTCTGTTTCTTTGGAGGAAGAGTATGGCAGTCTGTGTAAGGAGGATAAAAAAAAAAAAAAAAAAAAAAGAAAAAGAAAACCAGATGTGGCCGGCGGGATTAATTCCTGAAGATGCAGCAAAGCGGGGTAGGAGGTGGCAGGGGAGGGCGGTGTGCGTGTGCCCGTCCCCGGGGATGCCTGTCCGTCCCGTGGGTGCCCGTCTCGGTGGGTGCCTGTCCCGGGGGTGCCCGCCCGTCCCGGGGGGGGCCTGTCCCGGGGGGTGTCCGTCCGTCCCGAGGGGTGCCTGTCCGTCCCGGGGGGTGCCCGTCCCGGGGGTGCCCGTCCCGAGGGGTGCCTGTCCGTCCCGGGGGGTGCCCGTCCCGAGGGGTGCCCGTCCCGGGGGGTGCCCGTCCGTCCCGAGGGGTGCCTGTCCGTCCCGGGGGGTGCCCGTCCCGAGGGGTGCCCGTCCCGGGGGGTGCCCGTCCGTCCCGAGGGGTGCCTGTCCGTCCCGGCGGGTGCCCGTCCCGAGGGGTGCCCGTCCCGGGGGGGTGCCCGTCCCGGGGTCCGGCGCTTCGCTAGAGGGCGGCAGAGGAGCGGCGGTGAGGGGCGCTGCCCGCCCCCTCGGCGGCTGGCGCTTGGCGAGGCAAAGTTTGATTTCAGCTGGTTTTAGCCACTGGAAACGTTTTCTTCTGCGGGAAGGCTTCTTGTTAACCTTCCCGAAATCCTCCCCTTCCCTTTTGCAAGGGTCCACGGTCGATTAAAGTAGACCCAGCTGTGGCTCTCACAGAAATGTTTGGGAGTCAAGATATACAAAATGCAGCGCCACTACGTATACTATATGAATCTTTGCGGTACGCTGGCAATGTGCCAGATGCCAGGATAATTTCTCCCTTATTCCTGGTCGGGAATGGATGACTGGGCATTTGTACGGTGCTCATGAAAGGAGAAATTTTCTCTTCAGGCCAGACAGGGAGCTGGCATCTGCAGTTCGCCTTTCCTTGTGTTGTTTTGCCAATGCCATCAATCTACACTCCCCTTTATAAGAGCGAAAGGCAATCTGAGAACAGTAGAGTAGCTACCTTAAATCAAAATAAACCCACAATGACAGATGAAGCTCACAGCACAAACCCCACTTGTTCCAGCCACGGGGTAACAATCGTCTCTTTAGACTGCCCTGCCCAAAGGGGTCCGGGCAAAGAAGGGCATGTGGATTTATGGAGGGGGGTCCTGGCTTCTGAATAACACCCCTGTTCAGGGAGTGAAAGAGTGGAGGAGTCCAGCACAGATGGCTGAGACAAGTGTTGATATGGAAAATCTGTTCCAGCCTCCCTGGACGTGGAGGCAACACCCCACTGGGAAGTGCTGTGGACACCCCTGGGCAGCTCAAGGGGAAGGAGCAATAGTCTTGGGATGGTACCTGTGGAAAAGGGGTGGGGAGAGGGGGGAGTAAGAGGGAGGAGGAGGGATAAATGAGGGGGTACATAGTGCTCTTTGGGGAAGGGGGGAAATGAGGTGACAGAACTGACCTACAAGGGAAATGTGCAATCAAGCCTGCCATTGCAGCCAGGAGCAGTGAGAGATTTCTTTTTTCTTTTTTTTTTTTTTTTTTTTAAATTACAGAACAATCAGTATTTCATTCCATTTCAAAATGGAAAGCCGTTCCTTATTCATTAAAAATGTAAGTTCCATAAAATATGGATCAGCAGCAGGCCCCTCTGGTGAACAGTGAGTTACAGTCCTCCCAATTTGAACTAAATTATTTGTGTTGGTTTTACGATCTGGAATGCAAAGTCCTGTGCTCCAGTGCTTCTTTCCAATGATTTTAAGCAGTTTTATTATAATCCTTGCAGCTTTTTAATGTCTGAACAAAGTAATACATTCAGGGGTTATGAGAGGAAAAAGGGAAAGGAGACCAGAAAAGCACCGCTTATAATGGAAAATAATAATAAAAAAGTTGTAAAGCACTCCTGTGTAGGGGAAGGGGGGAAGGAAGTGGGATTTAGTAATGGAACCTCAAAGTATAATCTCTTCAAATTTTTAAGTGCTTCATACTGAATCATTGACTTGAATCTGAACCTTTACTTATAATTACAGGTCAGCTCTGGAATATGAAGGACCCTGTTGCCTTGCACAGATACAGACAATTTTGCCTAAGTATTCTCCCTTCAAACCCAGTCTCAGTTCAGCACAGTCTTGTATTGGAACTCAACTGATCTTACATAACATACATCATTAGTTATAGCCACAAAAGAACATCAGAAGAACATGAAGAAATGGTATGTTTTGTCACTACACAATAGAATCAAGCCCAATCTTGCCTTGATCTCAGATTTGAACTTACAATGCTTTTCTTATAAGTTTGCTCAAAACCAAAACTAATAAAGCTCTTGCGCTGTCCCGAATTGAAAGCAACTATAACCTCTGAATCTTAAATTAGAACCAGGATGCAAAATGTACATATATTTTTCTTTCTAAATAGTTTTGTTACCTAGGAGTGTGCAAAATCTCTATTTCTTCATTGTAGGGGTTCTGGGAAAGAAATCTCACTTTTACTCTCTACCTAAAATGTATAGTATTTCTTTTCTTTTTCCTGCAAAAATTTAAAACGTGTTGAAAAGAACTCCTTCCTTTCTGATTAATGAAGCTATAAGCTTGAAAACCATCTGAAGATTAAGGACACTGTCTTCTCTATGGAGTCACACTAAATTGAATGTTATTTATAATTTATAGGAAAGCTGAGTAGGAGGACACTCCTGCAATATATAAGCTTTCACCCATTAATTTAATGAATATAATTATTCCCTAAAACTTATACATAATTCTTGCCATGTTGAAAGAGTAGCCTGTACAGATTTTTCAGAGTATTACCACTAAACCTCCTTAAACTTTTCTCAACTTACTTTATTTGAGATGCACTGAAAATTACCTCATTCTTCTGGGTACCGTGTTACTACATACTTTCTAGGTTCTTACCACATATATTAATAAATATTGTAGTGCAAAATATACATTATATAGAATTATTCACCAACCAGATGTAAATGCATTTACTCCTAAGGCCCGAGCTGAGTCTTTCTAGGGACGCCTTCTCTAGCTGAAAATTGACGAAATGTCTTTGAACTTTAGAGCTGGTCACCAGTGTCTGATGCAGCTCTCACTGAAGTCAGTGTGTGGGTGTCTCTATTGATTTCAGGGAGAGCTGGTTTTTTCTTCAAAGCAAATACTGCATCTCCTACTGAAGGAGAGCACCGGCAGGGCACCTGTCAGAGCCCTGAGCAACGTTCCTGAGCAACGATGCTGGGCTCAGACCCATTGCTGTTCCCCCACCTTGATTTGACTTCAATATATATTTTTTCGTATTGTGACATGAGGATGTAATACATCCTGAAGAGACAGATTCTCAGCTGTTAGAAGTCAGCATAACAGTGGTGTTTTTATTAACAAACCTGTCCTCAAAATTCAGGGCCAAAAGCTGCCTATTTCAGTAAGCACAGTATAATTCAAAACCCCTGGCAGATCCCTGAAGATATTAAGAACAGCAAAACTCCTATTAGACTCTTTCCTTTGAATGTCACAAATATCTGAGAACAAACATGTTTCGTAATTTTGTTGTAAATCATAAGTCCAACCGTTACTACGTGCTCTCCAACACACAGTTAAAACTTAGTCTTCTAATATTTGAGCCATTGTCTCTGTGATCATTAGAGTTTCATAGACATAATACTCTTAGTATAAACCAGTTATTGTAAACAATGTACTTTCAATAGGCAAAACCGCTAGTCCATCAACAATACTAATTAGAGTTTAAACTTTTCTCCATTCACAGGAATCTGTAAGTTCCCTCTTCAGAATAACACCTTTTACACAGTACTCCTAATTTTTACTGCAGAGACTTCTGTTGCTGTCTCTTTGAAATGCCTCTTATTTACACATTTAATCTCCCTTTCAAGGTTTTAACACTTGGCTGAATATACGTTCACAGCTGCGACAAATTTAATCTCTTAAGTCTTAGCTTTTTTTTCCCACCAACATTTCACAGAAATCTATATGGTTATCCTTAATTTGAAGGAGTGCAGAAGCAGCAGCTTATGAAATCCAGGTATTTCCCCGCATTTCTGCAATGCACAACAGACACCTAGGTGATTACTGTTGGGATCTATTCCAAGTGGAGGCACAGAGGCAGAAATTTCAGCGGTAGCTCCCTGCCAGTGCAGTGAAAGTTACTGGGGCTGAACTTGTTTGGTACTTCTGAAGGTAGGGAAGGGAATTTTCTACTGTTTTTCCTACTTTTCCCACATCAGCAGTGTGTCCAATGATCAGCCACTGAATATGGAGTTTGAAAAGGGCAGAGCCTGTGAATCCCTTCTTTAGGATGACTGGGGAGGTATGTAATTAGTGCATCACTGACAGAAAATACTCCTTACTCCTCATACACATTTGAGAGGTAGCAAGCCCAGTAAGAGCGGCCACAGGCTTTTTGCTAACTCTGCCTTATGCTGCCAGGCCCCTCTCCTGTCCTGCTAGGCTTGTTAACAGCTCACTGTGGGAGTTTGCTGTCTGAACCAGAGTTTGGCACCATGCGTCCCTGCGGTCTGTTGTGTGGTTTAAGTGTGGGATAATAGTGAAGGACTTGAAAGTTGGGGCACAGGCTGTAAACGGTGGCCACACAGCTATGAACAACTCTGTGATGGACAATTGCTGGCTTTTGGAGAACAGTAGCCTTGAGAGATGAGAGGAAATTGCTGTATATCAAAATATATAACGAAGAAGAGAAGCAACAGCAAAGCATGGAAACACCCCAGCTGATCATCTAGGTGCCATCCCTGCCGCAGCCTGGGAAAATCACACCCTCTGGTGTCACACAGTGCTTTGCCCAGAGCAAAGGCCAAACCATCCAGAAATGTAAACATTTTGCAAAAGCTCCAGGTCCTGAGTCCAGGGAGAGGAGTGGGATCACCACCTGCCCCCCTCACTGAACTCAGCAGGAACCACATGTTACAGAGCAAATAGGTAGAGATGTTTGTGGGTCTGCCCAAATTACA
Source organism: Morus bassanus (assembly GCA_031468815.1). NCBI lineage: Eukaryota > Metazoa > Chordata > Aves > Suliformes > Sulidae > Morus > Morus bassanus. The sequence continues at coordinate 69,732,821 of CM062568.1, forward strand.
TATAAAGGATTAACATGAAATAATTACAGATCCAGAGGTAGGCTTAGGATTTTGCTACTAAACACTGCTGCTCAAGCACTTATATGAGACTAACTGGTAGGTGGATGACAATGTATTCAAATGGAATTTACTATTTATAATGCCTATATAATTGTCCTGTCAAGATTTTAATGGTAGAAAATTGAGACTGAGGTATGAGCAAACAGGAAAAAAGTGAAGTTTATGAGTGTAAAGCAATTGGATAAAAAAATGGAAGAAAGAACAGCTGTGATCAAAAGATCTAAACAGGTCTTTTCACAGACAACTGAATCCAGTATATGCAACTATTCTGTGTATGTTGACTATACTTAAAACCCTTCCAAGTTATAAACAGCTGCTAGAATGGACGTGGATATTCTATGGAGAAATTAACTGTAGGGCTGGGCACCTGAGGCATGCAAAGCAGACATAGGCTAAATTGTCTGAAATCCAGATGGTGAAGGGTCAGGTCCCAGTATATTCCTGCCATAGACTTGGCCCAACAGTTCACACCTTTAATTTTTTGCTGCTTAGGGAAGGAAATCAGACTGGGATGATTTGGGGAGAGGGATCTAGTGATCTACTTAACACCAGAACAGAGCAGCTGTGCCCTTTGATTCAGAGCCTGCCCAGTCTAAATCTTGTAAAGGAGAGCAAACTCACTCAGCTATATACACAGTTATACATGCAATTTGGTGGGGCTACTCAGTTTTTATCTGATTGTCTAAAAAGATGGGAACCCAGAAGAGCCAGGTCCATGCTGTGGTTCAGAATTAAATCAGACTCTGGACCCATTTCCTGGACTTTCCTCATCTGCTTCCTGGTTTTGGTGAATAATTTTACCAAACTTTTGTCTTGCCCTAACGCCAACATATACACAGCACCGACATCCTCCAGCAACTGAATCACACCTGTCTTGGTGAAGTAAAGCATCAGGACTGTTGATATAGGAATGATAATAGTAAATTGCCCCTAGCCTGAAACCTGGAACAGGCATCTCCAACAGCAGTTACCCTGACAGTGTGACTACCTTAAGAAGTGAAGATGCTTGGAAAAACAAAGCCGCAGTAGCAAAAATGCACAGCAGCATCTTTAGCAAATAAGTATGTGCTGAAGTCAGCGGGAGCAGCAGGAGAGCAGCACCTCTAGAAAAAAAAAAAGAAATTGCTCCATATGTTTTGAATTGGAGGCCAGTACATAAAAGAGTGGAATGTGAATCTTCCTAATGCTTAAAGAATACAGAAAGAGTGGTGCTTGCTAATTATCTTTTAAATTGGCTAATATGTCACCTGATGAGTATGTGCCTCTGCTGGGCCATCTGGGAGTTTAGTAGCTGCATGAGACATTAGGTTACATTACAAAACACGTAGGAATTCATTATCTGGGGCAATTCTCTTTCAGCCATCAAGCTATTCCACCTACTTGGAACCAATGAGTTTACTTTCACATGAAACCTACTCTGTATTCACTCCCTAAAATAAGTCCTAATTAGCTAAAGATAACAGTCAAATAAACCACTTTAATTGGGAAACAGAAATTGGCAGTTAAACATAGAAGTGTGTATGTAAATATGCTGATTATCTTCAGAGTCTGATAAATCATCTGTTTTCTCTGCAGAATGCAGGTATTTCTTCCCAAACCATGAGAACAGTGCTATCATCTCAGTGCCTTAATTATATAAATTAAAAAGAACTCCAAAATAATTAAATTGACACCTTTTTGCCTATCTAGGAGATGCTGGTCTGTCTTTTGCCTTGGTAATACACTCCTTTAAGTACCTCTATTTAAAAAATGAAAAACTTTCTACCTTTCATTCCTACTTCATGTTGGGAGTGAAAAGTAAAAAATTTTCACAGAGCCAATTAAAAAGTGTGAGAAACATTGGCATTACTTTCTTGAAAGTCTCCATTCTTAGTTTCTTGCTTTGAACTTTATATTGTACTGTACGCGTTTCAAATCCTGATGTACTAGTGTAAACAGAGCTTTGTTAATACATTAAGCTGCAGAAGTATTCAAACAAACAACATCAACAATTTTGTGTCAAAATCTTCAGGACAATGTATACGTTCTTGTGCAATGTCCCAGTTCTGGGATCATTCTCTAATGGAAAAACATTCTACCAGAACATTTTCAACCCCTTCTACTCTCCAATCTTACAAGGTCATTCACCGTGAAGCAGCAAGGTCATAGAGTAATTATCCTCTCCAGGCACCTTGGTTTTATTAGCATGAGTGTAGTTATTACTGAGATGCTCCTCTCCATTCTGTGACAGAATTAACATATGTAAATATGACAGTAGGTTACATCTACTTGGGTGAGCTTAATCTGATGTGGGGCCTGATTTTAGAGGTCCTTGAGCATGCATTAAATTTTAAATAGCACAGAATTGTCACAGCTGAGCAGGTGTTTTGCTGTTTGCAGGACTGATGCCATTCACAAAGCTAGTGGAGCTGGATTTTTGTGAAACCAGCATGGGATCAGCATGGACCCTCTAGGTTTCCCGATGGGGAACAAAGATTACCTCAAACTGTATTGTTCAAAATATAAATTTTGTTTAACTGTTTATTCTGAAAGGGGAAATCCAAAGCAGATAATGAGACTGATGATGTAAATTCATCACAGAGTAAGTGTTATCTTAAACCATGCCTGTAAGCTAGGGGCCAGATGATTATCAAGGCTACTTTAATTTGAGTGAATGTCTAGTGACCTCAAGTCTGTCTTGCAACAATCCAGAAGACTGTAGAGATATCTTAGGGCCTTTATATCCCCTGTTTGGGATAGACTTTGGCCTGTTCAAGAACTTCGTTGGAAGAGTCCCATAGGACATGGCCCTGGAGAGAACAGGGATGCAGGACAGCTGGTTGATTTTCAAGGATCACCTCCTCAATCTCAAACATGGTCCATCCTGAAATGAAGAAAGTCAAGTAAAGGTGGCAGGTGGACTGCTAGGTGAACAAGGAGATCCTGAAAAAGACTTGGACATAAAACCACAGTGTACAAGAGGTCGAAACAGGGACAGGAAACCCAGGAGGAATATAGAGACACTGTCTGAATGGGATGGGGGCTGCCCTTGGTTACACTAGTTCTGAGCTGGCTGTGAGCCCCTGCAGCCAAACTCCCAGGAGGCGAGATGCTCTCAGGGTCCTTACACAGGGATGGGATTTGGAAAGCCAAAGTCCATCTGGAGTTGAATCTGGCTGTGAAAGGCAACAAGAAAGGCTCCTACAGGTATATCAAGCATCAGGTTAAGGAACATGTCCTATTCAGCCAGATATTATTATTTTTGCATATGCCTAATAGAAGGAAATGGTAATATGAATATGAATAAAGGAAAGAAGAAACACTTTCTTGCCCTTCCTGTTCTCTCCTCTTATTCCTTTCCTCTAGCTTCTTCCCTCTTTAGGCTTAACATCCAAGGCACACACCTGATTTGGGGAAACCTATGTTCATACTTGCTTTCTCCTGTGCAAGGAAGACAGTAGACTTCAAACTAGTCTTTCTCCTTTCTGCGAATTGTCACCTGCCACTAGCCAGCAGAGACAATTGTGTGGCAGAACCAGGAGGAGAAAGGGCCTTTCTTTCACTTTTTTGTGCAAATGTGAGCGGGTAGCAAGGCCTGTTTAACACTAAAAATGGATTGCGTGGCCCTTCAAAACCTCTTCAGGTCACTGTAGGCTGGGACAGAGGGCCAAGTATGTGGGCTTTAACTTTTAATTAAAAATCTGTAGATTAAGATGAAATCTTCTTCCAAATCTTCTTTCCTCACTTAACAAAGTGCTTACTTCAAGCCTGTGTGTCTAAATCCATATACAAAATTTTATTTCCAAATTCCTTAAACCTATCTTTATTTGCCCATTTCAAAAAAAATAGCAAAACCCCTGCTTGTTTAAACAAAGGGCAACTGTGGCAGCAGGAAGACAGCATAGAAACAACAGCTGGTGCAGGAGATTATGAACTTGTTGAAAATAATCATAACAGTAAAAGACATTGTACCTGCACCAGCTTTCAGAGAAGCTGCAGACCTTGGGCTACTTGCTCATAACTGTCCCTAGAAAAATATCCATAGAAAATTGCAAAGCACTGAATATGAAATGCCTTGAGATATTTTTGCCAGAATACCAGTTGCCTAGGACGTTAAAAATACTTGGAAAGCTACATACCCTGCAGTGTACATTCTGTGGTGAGGAAGCACTGCTGGTATGAATGTGGCTGTATTTTCAACTGGGTAAACTGTTTTCCATAGACTTGCCCCATTATCTGGGGTCTGCACTCCTGTTTCCAATTATGGCTCGCTATTTTTCTCATTCCAGTGAGGGAAATGTGTTCCCAACATCAATATCATAACCAGAGTTGACTGAAAAGTTCCAAAATCTAGGGTCAACACACACACACAAAAAAAAAAAAAAAAAAAAAAATAAAAAGAGAGAGAGAAAAGAAAAAAAAGAGGAATAGATTAAAAATTAATCTTCTGGTTTTGAGCCAGCTAGAGAACTGATAAAAACAATAGGGAGATAATGTTTTAACAGACAATGTTTTTCAGCTTATTCTGCTCTGGACATCAATGACTAAGTAAGGTACAACAGATATCAATTGTTCACAGCCATTAACATATTGGCCCCTTTTGCCTTCCAGAAAAGGTATGACGAAACCCGTGATTGCAGCAGCAGGGCTCCTGCAGTCTGTAGCCCCAATCAAGAGAGAGGCCAACAAGATGTTATTGCTAGTACTAATGTGCAAAATTCCTACTGGCAGAATTAATTGGACTATCAACTGATTTATCAACTCCATCTGCTGCCTGTTCCTATTTCAAATCATAGTACCTCTGCACCAAGAAATCTCCAGCTTTTCTTCAGGCAAAGACACCTGCAACAAGGAGAAACTCTCCCAAATGCTGGAGGGCTGGGAGGGACTGCAAATGCTACTAGCATCCTTGCACAAAGTATGGCCAGCTCACACAGCTGAAAACTCTCTCTGAGATAAAAGCCAAGTGGCGGAATGACTCTGAATCCTAATTGCTATTGCTAGCAAGAGCTCCCCACGCAACTGTGCCAAAATATTTCATCAGCACGATGTGTAGTACAGGGTGAAGGGGTGCACATAATTTTCATCTTTCTGGAATGGCACAAATGCTCGCTGAAGAAGAGGATTTTTAGGCTCTCCTCAGCCCATTGACGTTACAACCCCCATCCCTTGTGGGTGTCCCCAGACTCTGGAGCAGGCTGCAAGGGCACAGGGAGGAGCACCCCTTTACTGGAGATGACCAGCTGAACAGCCAGGAATGCCTTTCTTTCTTGACTGAAAAACCTCATGGAGAGCTGTCTTTAATAGGTCTCAGCTTTTACTTGTGTCCAGGACCCCTTAGCATCAGGCTTCGTGTATGGGCATAGCACGGAGCCAATTAGTGTTCTCCTCAGGGCCATGGGCACAGCGTGAGCATTCGCACTTACATTTTTAGAGCAGACAGCCGGAGATGATCACAAAATACCAAGCCGGCAGGGTGGACCAACGTGCACCGAGCTGGCAATGAGACATTTTGATTTGGTGGGGTGTTTACTTACTGGTGGTGTTTTTAAAGTTTGCTTTCCCCCTCACCCCTCTCCTCCCCAGTGAAATGCATTTTCCCTCGTGTCTGAATTGATTTTTGGTCTCAGAAAGGTGAAGGCATCTATTAAGCAGAAGTGTGCTGGCTGCAGGCTGTGGGGCAGCGTGTTTGGGAGAGCTGCAGGCACAGCACGGCAATTCGTCTCTTTGCTACTCTGTCGTTTTGTCATGAAAGCAAAGCCTAATTGAAGATAGTTAGTATTTAATAAATAAAGCTCTCTCTAATTTCCAGCTGTGGCCATGTAATCAGCGTTCATCTGCATGAAAAGGATTTTTTGTGCCCATGTTTCATTTTAATGTGCATCTGTGCCCGTATTTTGCCCTTCTTCTGATCAGGTTGACAGTTCTGCCTTTTACTTCTGTCTTCCCATTTGTATTAGAAAACAGAAACAAACCCCCAGAAAGCCTCCAATAGATTGCATTATTTAATAGCTTATTAGAGTGCTCCTCTGACCTTGATAATTTAAATTAATTAAATTCTGTTTGGTTTTGCTTACTATTTTCCAAATCACTTTGTTGTAGTACATCAGGTCTTTTCTATCCTGTTATTTTTGGTCACTCTGTCCCTCCACAGCACCACTGTGCCACTGCAACACACTTTTTAATTAGTTTCACCACAGTCATCAGCTTTGTGATTATCTCTGCATCTTGAACACCTGGTCTGACTTTAGAAATGACTTGCCATCTGGTCAAATACAGGGTAATTATAACAATTTAATGGCAGGATAAAATAGTGTTGGTTAAGAGACTTGATTGTTCCCTTCGTTCCTTCCCCTCATGCAGTTTGGTTGCATTACTTCAAATTAAATTAAAATCCCATCAAGTTATCGCTCTTGGGTGTCTTTTTTTTTCCCTTCATTCACAATACTCATAAACATCTCCTGGAGTTAGTTTAGTTTTAGACTCTCCAGACATTATGTCTCTAAGAACTGCGTGAATTACTGTTTTAGATTCACTGATATGATACTTATTCTATAGCTTCCATTGCATATCAATAAATGAAGCAGTAAATGGGTCTTGTCTGGCAAGTAAATGCTGAGACAACTGCAGGGGAGCCATTTGTCAGGAACACACACAAATGGAATCTCACTAATGTGCTACAAATTTTTTTTTCTGTACAGTTTAATACTACTATATGCATACTCTTGGCAGCTGATATGCTGCACCATACTATAAATAAGCTGATTCTCATGAAAAAGTCAGTGGATTGGATAATGAACTTCATGCAGTCTGGTCATTTTATGATTGGCTCATTTTATGACACTTGGGTGAATAAGGGGTTTTTTTTGCCCATTAGATATTGGCTGAGAAAAGTATTTGTGAAGCAACTTCTCAAGCTTTTTAGTATACTACTAGTAGCTGGTTTGGAAAAGTAAATAGTTGTGGTTTGTACAACTTTCTTTTACATTATGCAAAGGAAAAAATGTTATCTAAATTTTTTTTTACACTTAATTCCTTTCAGCATTTGTAGTTTGCCGAAGTATATTTTTGTAATTATTCAGATTGCATGATGATAATTACACTAACAAAAGCAATAATGAAGTATCTTTCCATTGGGAAATGAATGAGAAGAAGAACCCTTTTGTCACTCCTTTTGCAGGTGCTATTGGCAAGAAAAAAAGGCCTATTTAATTTTCTAGGGATTCTTTCTTGTATAAATACCAAAAAGTATTAGATTGATTTTTCATCCAGGTCCCTGGGAAACTAAATAGTTTTGTCATGTAATACTTCCTTCTAGCAAATACCAAGTTTAGTCTGTAAAAGCACCAAGTCTATAAAACAAAGAAAACATTATTGGAGGTCAAGAATGGAAGGGGACATGGAATGAATCTGGAAAGCCAATGATAATCAACAGTATTGTCCACATATCAAATAAAAGTCCCCTTATTATATCCAACATGTGTAAGAGGTGGCAGGGCAGTCTGAAACTTTATCCTCATCCACCGGAGAGGAGACTGCACCACCGTTCACTGTGGTCACAGTCGCTGTGTCCTGAATGAGGGGCTGGAGCCCAGTTTTGGCCCGGACACTGCACTTCCCAGCGTCTCTGCAGGCTGGGCTGCTTCGTCACCTCTGCTATCGCATACCCTCCCCTCTGCTGCACCGCGGGAAGAACTCACAGATGGTCCCCCAGCACTGCTCTCTGCTGCTTCAGAAAAACAGCCTCTGTGGTGCTGTCCATCCAGAAACTACTTCAGCTGCTGCTTGCTTCGAAAAACCACCTCTTTCCGCTACATCTTTATTTGCAGAGGAACCCATCTGTGGAGAGTTGTTTGAACCCTGAAAGACAAGCTGCCTCCCTCCTGCCCCGTCTCACTTTCTGCTACCTGCTGTACCCTTTAGCCACAGCAATGACTTCTCATCCTAGGCATGTTTGCTGCAGGTCTTTGGTGTGCCCCTCTCCTTGTTTACTTTGTCAGGGAGATATTTTTATCCAAATTCTTAAAACCTAATAGCAGTTAGACCAGAACACCACCAGACAGGAGAGATCCGTGTGAGACCTGGTGCATGCAACAGCTGGTGAGAGAACATCAGCCTCTCCATGAGCCTAACGCACTTTTCCCTGCTTACCCAAAGGTGACAAACTACTCACTCTCCAGATGGTTAGGGCTTCTGTTTGTAAAAATAAAAGTCCTTGAAAGCCTCAAAGAACAAATTGGAAGACAAAAAAAAAAAAAAAAAAAGCTTTCTTAGTATAAACATACATCATCAGTATAACCCTGACTTTTCATGAGAGGAAAATTATTTTGCAATAAATTGTATAACCAACCAAAAGCCAAACCATTCTTATTTAATCAGAACATTCAGAGAAACAGGGGGTTTAGCTAAAGTCTCTTCATCAGGACCTTGTCACTACTATGCACTCTAATGGGTAAATTTAGGTCTTAACTCTGCAATTTGTTCCACTTGGGTAAGCTCTTACAGAACTGCACTGGTGTCTGATTGCAGAACCAGGATGATGGCAATGCAGCTACACCATGGCCCCAGGTTCCTTGTGGCACAGTCCTGAATGACAATACCTAAATCTTCATCTAATAATTGACTTATGTTATCTAGGAAGTCTGAGGAACAAAACCTCAAGGTTAAAACAAGATAAATGTTGTTGGATTGCGTAAAGATGTAGTAGCAAGATTTTTTTTTTTTTTTTAAATTAGACGTTCCTTTCATAAATAAAGCACTCTCTGCTGTAGAATAATAAAAGATGGGATTCAGTCTGTCTCTCTTAGTTGAGACATTTTAGATGTTGCATGAAGCAGCAGTGAGTGCTTCCCACTGTCGTTGCATATTTCCAGGTGTCTTGAGGATTGTGCTGTGGGAAAGTGCAATTCTCCCTTCTGCACACATTCCTCTTGCTCCACAGTCTCCCAAGCCCACTTCTTTCTCCTCTTGTGTTTCCCCAGCTGGTGTGGTTGCGTTGATTACAAAGCAAACCAGAGCAGCCAGCCAGCTCTGGATTGAAGTTCACTGAGCTAAAAAGCCTGGTTATTTTCACCCAGAGTGGATCCCTAATCTGGTGCCTTGCCTTGTTCTTGCAGAAGGGAGGGAGAGAGTGAGGGCAGGGAGCAGGAAGGAAAGAAAGCACTCCCTTTGACCGCTCAGCTGACTTGTGCTGGCTGATGTGGCAGGTGCCCTGGGTGGTCTCAGCAGACACAGCCACTCTGGAACATTCAAAAGGCACTTGTTTCTCCCTCTTGGTTAAGCGTGCCCCAGCTCTGTGACACTGTTTCAGCAAGGACCTTTACTGAAGTTCCATGTAGGTGCCTCTCAAGCAAATTGTTTCCCTGCTGATCCAAACTCACCAGTACAGTTTTGGTAGACATATGTAATGAAAATTGAGACTCACAAATAAAAGCAAAAGCCCCACTGATTGCTGCAGGGACAGGATGTCATTTGGGAAGAGATTGAAAATACTATACAGATGTTCATTTAACTGAATATGAAATAAATTTAGGGTATGAAGCAGTCTTAGTGCTGAAGAAAGTAACTGCTGGGATGAAGCTTCAAGAAACTCAGGGAATAATGTTTATTCATAACCCTGTTGAAATTTTAGTTCTATCAATTTGCGTGTGCGTGTGAGTAATCTTATTTCCCATATCTTTCATTTTATTTTCTAATAGCTAGACCATACTGTTCCAAACTCACAAATATGAAGCCACTAAATCTAATTTCAGTTCCAAAAATAAGACATAGATTGAGAGTTTCACAGGGTTGATCATGTTGTTTCCAGTGAAATGAGGCATTCCTAGCAAAGGACTAATTTAAGACCAACTAATTGATCTACAGGTTTAGCAACTGAAAGAACTAAGGCAATTTGCAAAACCACAGGCAGTCCATATAAACTAGGAAAATAAGCCATATTTGAAAACATCATCCTGTAAGCTCAACTTTGCACCTTGATATTCTTAAAGGTATTATGGCTGATCTTGAGTGAAACTAACAGGAGATAAAGAAAACTGAAAAACCAGAGACCTTATTCTGTATTTCCATCCCCGTAGGTGTTGTCACTAATTTCAGCAGGGAGGACTGTCCTTAGTGTTCCCTTTTCATTTTCTGTAATGAACGGATGATGGGAAAGAGAGAAACAAAAGTGTAGGGGAGGGAGATGAGTCATACAGCTTAGCTTCTGGATATGATATTGGGATAGCGGCAGCAAGAAGAGGAGATACATACTCTGCCCTTGGCTGCAGCAAGTCAATCCCCAGGAAAACTTGCACATGAAGTGCTGAAGAGGGCATCATGTTCATGCAGTCCCTTGCATAAAATACCTCTCTTTAAGTGTTATGATTTCAAAGACTAGAATTAAATTTATTTTCTTCTCTCTCCTCTGCTCCTCTGCTAATACACATTTTTTCTCATCTTGCCAATGTGATGGCAGGTTTTGCTGGGCTGCAAACAGGGGCTGCACACAGGACCTCAAGGTGAGAGGCTGAGCCAAAAGAACTCAAAGAATAAATTAATTTCTTCAATGGTAGTAGCAGATTGAAAACTTCAGATGAAGTCTAGCCACTCCTGGAAGAAAGACAGAGGCACTGTGTTAGCATGCATTACTCTGGTGTCTCTGGAAAACAAACAAACAAACAAACAAACCAACCCCCCTGCAACTAACATTCTAACGGACTAGTAATGACTGTGTTGTATATAGCCTTAGCTGAGCTACGGGAAAACTTTGTTAAGCTTGACATTCTCTGGGTGCAGTCTCAATAACTATAAAAATGAATACAAAGGAAGACCTCCTTGGCAATCTGATGTTCTCCTCAAACGAAACCTTTTTTTGTGCAGGTACATGACTGTTACCACGACAGGCTGTATTAGTAATCCATCTAGCTTGATATTATTTCTCAGAAAATGCCAAATATTTCCAATAAAGGGACAAGAAATTCTTGTCAGTATTTTGTAATAACCTATTCATTCCCCTTGATTAGTATTAGCCCTATGCCTCAAAACAGGAGGATTTATAGCTCTCTAGTGAAACTTCCAACTGCTATAGCAGTGCCATCAGGTAATATTGTTGCACAGCCTCTTGTATGTTCTTCATAGTATTTTAGCAAGATTTTAATCTTTCAGAAAATGCTGCATGGTTACAAATTTTATGGTGCAATGACATGCCACAGATGAAATTTTCTGTCTGTCCTGTTTTCTGTATCTGTATCTATAGGCAACTCCAGACAGAACATCTTGCCGGGGACCAGGAATTGTCGGCTAGCTTGAGACCCCTACAACAGGTTTTCCTTCCTGTGGTTTGTTTTGTAGAATTCATGTATGAATACGAACAGAACAAGATGGACTATACATTGTACTCCATGCCACTGACTTTTTCTTCTTGCTAAATCAGCGTATTGTCCCCAAATTCTGCCATTTTGTAACTGGGTGAGGATCATGTCAGAATTTTCTGAGAAAATGATGTCTGAATAAGGGTCAGTGTAGGTGTGAGTATCAGTAATTCTTTTATGGGTATCTAAGTCCAGTTGTTCAACAATTTTGTTCATTACCTTGAATCAACAATTAGAATAATAGCATTACTGCTAAAGTGATGCTGTTGAAGTCTCAAAGGCTACACCAGCCACCTACGTTAGCTAGAATTGTTCCAGGCTTTCCCCTGCTGACTGCAGGAGTTCAAGTGCACATCCACACCATGCACTATGTCTGAGCAAGGTCTTTGTTTCCCTGTTGTTCGTTCCCCTGACCAGATGCAGTCCATCATTGCTGTGAGAAACAGCCAGGCATCGTTCAGTGGACTGCTAAGTAACAGGCTCTTGCTGTTGCAGTCGTCCCACCTACAGCTGGCCAGAACCCCACCAACTCCAGCAAACACGTTTCTGCAGAACAATGCTGTCTTTGTTGGGTGTTAAGAGCATTTGAACAGCTGCACTTCCATAGGAATATAGCCCCCAAATAAAGCTTGCCTGTATTTAGGCCCAAACAGAATCCCTCCTTCACACCCAATTTCAAGGGCTAAAGATTGAACACAGTATTTACATTTCATATACAGGCAAGACGTCTGGAACCCTTATAAAAACATCATTATATTTATATTCTGTATATGCAGAACCATAGGCTCATTATGTCAAAGCGATGCCAAATCAGAGACTAACACCTACACCTGATTATGAAGCAATAATATTTTTTGCTAAAAAGTATTTATGTTATATATGGTATTTCCATCATGTCTACAATAACACCAGTGATCAATTATAAATCTTGCAAAGCTTACCTGCCTCACTCGTCAAGTGGATTATTGTGAAAAGGTCCCTAAAGACCATCAAGCGACATAAGTTATTCCACATTAAATGGAAAATTGATCTAGTGGCTAAAGAAGCTAATGTTGTGATGTTTTCTGTACCAGGAATCTTGAATTTTCAGCTTGCAATGATTTGAAAAGAAATCTAGTGCACTTCATAATGATACTATGGTATTCTCTAATGATTATTGTTGTTAGAAAGGCTATTAGCATTCTTTTCAACAGTTTTAATGCACTTACTTTGACTTTACTAATAAACTATAGAAGAGATAATAGTAATTCCTAAATATTGATCCATCTGTCTTCAGTTTGCTTGAAGCATTTGAAAACGTCCTGAGACGTTTTCTTGCTTCTGTAATCTGCTGCCATTCTTAACATTTATTTTCAGTAGACTGATGCTTTCTTTCCAACATAACAGCAGAGCTCTGCGTTGTGTGAAGTACCAATTCGGTGACCTTGGGAAGCGATATTGACAGTGACACCCTATCAGTGTGTCTCAGACTGGATCTCTCACTAAGTCTCTCTGACATATGGACTGTATTCAAAACTTCAGAGCCAGATCATTTTTTCTAGATGTTTGTGCTTCTACCTTCAAGAAGACACAGATAAGTCTGTTTTGGTAAAGGTCAGAAACAAAATAAAGGCAACGTTTCATAAATTAATGGAGGGAGGGACATAATGTTGGGTATTCTAGTGGTCATCCAGTGACCATCAGGGTGCAAAGAGGATTTTTGAGCATCTGGCTTTTTGGCAATGACAAAGACTGCAGCTTTTCTGTAGAGACAGTCTGACAATGCAGCTGGTAAGAATGAAAATTTTGTTAATATGCTCAGTGACTATTCTGTATCCTGACTGCTGCGTCCTTGATGTCTCATAATAAAAATTTCATTTATAAAACAGGCATTAGAGGCAAAACCAGTGTAGTGTATAAGAAGTCTCTCCAGAAAGCATGAGGTATTTATTGCATCTTAGTGAAAGAATAATCATGAACTTTTAAATCTGAATACAATTTAGTATTCGCAGAGCTAGTATATACATGCATAGTAGAAAAGAATATCCCATAGTGAAATATGAACTAATAATTACCCTAGCAAGTTAGGGAGAATCATATATTTCACAAGAAAATCCTCCTTAGGATCCAATTAGATACCTGAAATTTCACCTGCTTAAAGATTTGCATACTTAACTCAATAACATGGCTTCTCCTGCCTGCTCCCAAGCCATAGCTCAAAGAGCTCCGGCACAGTGTGAAATGCTCGTTGTTGTTGGGGTCAGACTAAGTTCTAAGCAGTTTAAAAAGTGCTTTAGCCTCACTCAGTGCCTGGGTTAAAGCACATTATTAAAATCTGATCATACCCTTGTTAGATCTCAAATTTAATAGCCACTCTTTTGCTTGGAAGTATTTTGTAGTTTAGGCAGGGCCTAATGAAATAAAGCAGGATTATCTGATCTACATTGTTGCCTTCCACCACCCTGTCTCACATGCTAAAAAGAAGGATGACTCCCTATCTCACCTTTCACTCAGATGTGTATCTTGTGCCTAGCAACCTGCATCTCCTTATTTCACTTTGTGCAAGAACTCTCCATTTTAGCTTTCTTTTTTTTTTTATTTATTTGAAAAACACTTTGATGAGAGGAAGAATATCACATCAAAGATAAAACAAACAAGCAAACAACAGAAAGTATTACAACCCCCTTTTTTGGCAAATCCTCCAAAGAGTCACGCTCTGTGATGTGCTCAGTGCTGAAACTGACGTTTAGATGCTGTGTTTTTCTGGATGCAGATTCCCCTTACTTACGGAATGTGGACAGTACTGTCTTTGCCCTGTACTGTTAGTGTTATTTATTTTTATACATGTGCATGTGATTCAGCTAAAACTGGAGAAAATGTAGCTCTGCAAAATACAAGATAGGAAGATTAAAGAGGAGGCACATAAGTGAAAAGATGTTGGAAGTCACTTGAATAAAAGGTGTACATGTTTGAGCTGCCCAAAGCCTGTGTCAACCATGAAATATGCCTTCTTGATTATCCAGAACAGGATAAGCAGCTGTTTTGGTTGATAACTGATATCCTCAGCGATGCTGCAGTTACCAGACAACTGCTTTTCATACAGAGTTGTGACTACTTGTTGCACACCTTTCCACTGCGTCTGAGATTGTTGGTACAGCAGCAGAGGTATCACGGCAGGTTACACTCATGAGATTCCCATGGGGACCTGAGAAGAACCTCTACCAGTTCTGCTCATCACAGAGTGGCCATCTCAGCAATGTAGGGGACTGGTCTAGTCATGCATCTGCCGATAAACCAGATACACCTTGCCTCTAAAAGCATGTTGAAAAATGGCAACTCCCTATCAGCAGTTTTAGCAAGGAATTGATTCTGATGCTAAAGGGCAAAACAGTAAGAAGGCAGCTACTAGTTCATTGTTAGTTTCTTAAACACTGTTATTATTCTAATTTTTTATCCATTTGTTCATCAGCTGCTTTTGTGTGGGAAGCATTTGACTTCCCAGGAGCACAGCTTTTACCAGCTAAGTAGCAGAGGGCTATTACTGACTAGCTCATTGTTTGCACATTACCTGGGCTCGCATGTCTATTTTGGAGGCCCTTTTTGCTCTTAATGTTCTCGGCTGGTGAGGGATGCAAGTGCTTATGGAACTGTCTAGAGTCATGCCTTGACATCCCAACTCAGAGGTCGTGCTTGTTGTAAGCCATTCGAGAAGCATCAGCGTTCTTGTGAATCTCTGGCATGACTGAGGCAGAAACATGGTGACACTGTCCTTGCTATGCCACCATCGAGTTTCTACCTCCTGCTCCTGTCACTGGTGACTGTCTGTCCTAGTGCAAGATGCCTTCAGTTTTTTCTAAATCTCTCTCTAGCCTTACTTGAATGGCTTGAAGATTGTTGGAGGCAGAACCTTTGCAATAACTTTTAAAAAACTGGGGCAAGAACAGATTCATGGGGGTATCCTTCCTTTCATCTGCAAATTGTGTTCTTTCAGTTTATTGACTAGCATTGCTATGGCAATATCTGTCTGAAAGGATCATTTCTATAGTCACCCATCAAAACAGCATCTTTACAATTTTGGCCAGTAGGGCAATGTGCCATATGGCAATGCATGCTGCTGTCAAGTAAAGAAAAATGGCCATTAAAATTGTCTGCTACAGTTGGAAGAAAATGGGGTCTCTTTTCTGCAAAGGCAGTAAGGGCATAATAGGGAAAGCAATACTGGAGGTACAACTCTTTGAAATGTTTGTTGCTCAAGGAATTTGTAAATGAGCTCAGCTGTGATGCCATCTGATAGCTAACTGGACAGAAACTTTCTGGTATAACAATCACCTCAGTTTTCTGTGATATCTTAGATAAACTTGTTCTCCTGAATGAGCTGGAATACTCAAACAGGCAATTGTGCTGTGATCTAATGTAGTATTTCTGATGGACTCATGTGAAGGCTTCCCTCCTTTGGATGGCTTAGTATTAATCAGGTGGAACCAAAGCAGCAAATGGTAGACAGATTGTAGACTAACCTGATCCTGACCACATCACAACTGGTTTGATATTTGCTGGTTTTCAGTCTTAGTCTTTCAACTAAAAAATGCAAATAGGCTTGCTTCTTGCCAGTAAATTGACAGTACAAGGCTACGGTTTTGGTATTAAAGTCTTTGCAAAAAGCATAGCAGACTCAATAACATGGATTCTGTCACTGGTCATACGGAAGATTTAACACCTCCTCTACCACAGCGTAGTAAACTGAAGTTAGGTAATATAAAATTAAGAAGATTTGCATGGCCAACTGGACATGAAGGAAAGTCCTACCTTTACCAAAAATCCAACAGCCATCCATGCATATTCAGGACTCCAGCAGTTAGTCATATGACTCTAAAGGACCTGACAAAAATAGATGGTACCTTACAGGCAGAGCTTCTCCTCTGATTGTATGTATTTTTTACTATAAACATATGCATGGATTGAAGTGGGAATTCAGAAATAATAAGGCATGTTCCTTTTTCTGTCTCATTTTTCTTTAGCAAAAAATGCTTGTATATCCACATTTGATGCAGCAGCATGGCATATCAGTGTGTGCTGGTCCCTTTCAAGCACTGGAAGGGATGTCACAGAAGGGCCCATGGCACAGTGCACAAACGTGGACAGTGGGTCTGGTTTTGCTACACATGTGCTGCTGTGCCCTCTGCATCACACACGTATCAGCTGTGACCCTCACACAGCAATCCTGTTGCAGCCAGAGTGGTATATTCTGAGTGCTGCTTTGGAGCTAGGGCTAGTGTTGTGGTTTAGCCCCGGTCAGCAACTATGCACCACACAGCCGCTCGCTCACTCCCCCACCCTTGTGGGATGGGGGAGAGAATCGGAAGGGCCAAAGTAAGAAAACTCGTGGGTTGAGATAAGAACAGTTTAATCATTAGAATAAAACAGCAATAATACTAATATAATGAAAAGGAAAATAATGAGCTAGAGAGAGATGAAACCTGGGAAGAAGAGGGAAAAAAAAACCCAAAACTAAACAACAAGTGCTGCAACCGCTCACCACCCGCTGACCGACGCTGCCGGTCCCTGAGCTGCGATCGCTGCCTCCCCCGGCCAATTCCCCCCAGTTAATATACTGGGCATGACGTCACATGATATGGAATACCCTTTGGCCAATTCGAATGAGCTCTCCTGGTTGTATCCCCTCCCCTCCCGGCTTCTTGTGCACCTGGCAGAGCATGGGAAGCTAGAAGGTCCTTGACTAGTGTAAACACTACCCAGCAACAACTAAAACACCAGGGTGTTATCAACATTATTTACATACCAAGTCTAAAACACAGCACTATACTAGCTACAGTGAAGAAAATCAACTATCCCAGCTAAAACCATGACAGCTAGTCCAAGACCTCAGTCCTGCAAGCTCATCCCTGAAGATGGCCCTGAATGTGTTATTGGTGTTCCCCATTTGCTATTCCCCTGGAAGCAGGCCTGTTTGCCTAGTGAATCATCTCAGTAAGAAGCCAGCCACCGCCAGCTTCCAGCTGAGTGCTTAGAAGCTCCCTGAGCAGCAGTGCATCTTCCTCATTCAAGGAGGAGAACTGATATCCCCCCATTGCTACCACCCCCACAGAGCACAGTGTAAGGACAGAAAAACAGAGTGGAAAATTTACTTTAATCACGTAGTACATAAAGTGCCTACCATATAACACTCATGTAGCTTATTCTAAGTTGTCCAAAGCAGTCCTCAGAGCAGGCACCAAGTCCATCCCACACGGCCGTTGAAAGAGTTATGCCCTCTTCTTCAGTGAAAAAACTGCAAAACCTCTGAGGCAATGTGGCTGGGGATGGCCAACTGCCTTCACCGACAGACTCTATTTTTGTAGGAGAGGACACGGCGAGGTCCAGCAGGCAAATATAGAAACTCATAGGAAAGCCCCAGATAGCCCAGAAATCACCACCCACATGTCAGTACAAAGTGTTTCTTGTGCAGTCAATTCTACTTTTGTAAAGTAGATATAGAAAGAAACTGCAAGTAGTGGAAATGAATGGGGAGGTTTAATTCAGTGGTATTTCACTCCCACTTAGGAGGCATGCAGATGACTACACAAAGCTCAGTGAAAAACAGTGAATAATCAGGGAGGGTGAGACTTAGACTTCAGTGTCAAGTGGAGTTGCTCATTTACTTCTCTCGGTATCAGTCTACCTCCTGGGATATTATACGAACATGTTAAAGGTTTAGATTTCCAAAGAAGGGAATCCACACTGTGCAAATGTAACGCTTTGTTCTTCTGAGTGTCATTTTTGCTGGCAAGATTGCCAAGGGCTGGAGCTGGCCTAGGCAAGCTTTTGCAAAAGGAAAGAAGAATATCCATACTAAGGGCCGGGAGCCACACTTCTGTCCTCTGCAAACCAGCTGTTGCCAAAAAACAAATGGGAAGATTTCTAGCTCCCTTTCTGTGTTAAGAAGTCCATAGCAGATTATTTGATAATAGCTATTTTGATATGACAAATGGTTTCTACCTGAAAAAGTGGCACTTTTCCAAAGTGTGTACAGCCATGTATTGTCATGGTAAGTTACTTTTTCGGGTAACTGCTTTCTTTTTAAGAGGTCATTCTGTGTGATTCTAATAGTTTTAGCTGAAATTATAAAAAGGCAACTGAGTCGATTTTAAATAAAGCAAATTCTGTGTTTTATGAAGTTTTATTAGTTTCTTTCAAATGCAGATTTGTATTAGCTGAGCATGAAATAAAAGGCCATGGTGGCTGTACATGAGAGATAAGTAGGAGCATTCGCATATTCATGCTTCACCTCTCTTTTTTGGGGGTGGTTTTTGTATTTACATTACTATGGACGTTGTCTAAGGGGTGAGATTATCACCTGCATTTTTAGGCACAGCAAGAGAAGCATATTAAAAGATTACTTTACTCCTGTTAATTTCTTCTAAGCTTTGCTTTTCAGACAAACAACCTGGAAAGTATCTCTTTTCAAAGTAGACGCTTTCAGGAAAGAAAATATGAAGTTTTACAGGACATTGCATTATTTACAATGCTTTTGGCTTCCAATTTTGGAAATATCTGTACCTGAGTTCCTGTTAACTCTTCAGCTCAGCCCACTTCCTGCTACACAAGAAGGCATGCTAATGTTTTAGGTAATATGCATCAAATAAGCATACATATACATGTTGATAGGATCTGAGCACAAAGCATCCTTTGATGCCTGCAACTGTCTCAAATTAATTTATAATCTGTGTACCCAATTAGAATACACATTACAGCAGTGATATTTTACAACCACTTGGTTTAAGAGTAACTGAACACACAATACTCAGTGCAATGAAGAGTGAAAGCACTAATTTTACCTTCATTCAGAAATGACTTTACATCCAAGCAATTCATTTCCCAGCCTATGCAGTTAATTTTGTTCTCACACATTAGCAGAACAGAGTAGCATAGGAATGCATAAGTCCCAAAATGTATTTTAAGGGAATTTCTTGTTGCAAATCTTGTCTTTCAAGTTGCATTGATTATAATTACTGAGAAGACCTTAAAAGTGAAGATGTTGATTCTTTAATTTCCTTACATCCAAAAGTCATGTTATGTAAACATCCACTTCCCCTTCCATTTTTTCCTGGAGAAAATTTCTGGAAAAAGGATTTTCTTAAATGAAGCATTATAAAATTTTAGTGACCCATTTAGCAGCTTATTTTAATAGCTATATTAGCATGCTCCTAAATGGAAGTCCCTGAAAACAGGAGCTGTAAACTTTATGCCTTCCATTCAGCTGCTTTCCCTTTTTCTTCCATTATAACTGCCTTTACAGAAGGGATCAAGCAATACCACACAAAACTTTTTAACAACTAGGTTCCAACACAATATCCTCCTGAAAACAGATCTGGTCCTAATTTTTAAAAATGTCTCAGAAATCCACCTTACATCTGTGACACTGTTTTATAACCTATATATCTGAGGAACCCAAACCAGATCCACTTTCTGCTCCAAGCATAAACTGTTAGTTAATTTCTTGGGGCAGAGAGGCAGTCTGTAAGGCAGAGGATATATCTAAATGACAACTGAAGCAACCCAAAATAGTTTTGCCCTTGGTCTTAAACAAAGTATGGTTTTCTGGCAGCAGAAGTAGGCAAGGTTCTAGCCTCCTCCACCCTCCCTTGCCATGTCTACCTAATGACCTCCCATGCCAAGACACTGCTTAGGCCATGAGATGCTAGTGTGGTCATGTGGCTCTGTGACAACTCCACTCACACTGTACAAGAACTTTGCCTCACTTTTGCTTAGGGGATGTCAGAGAGCTAGCAGCAGCCCTTATAGCAAAAAGTCTTACTCCAGTAAAACCTTTGTTATAACAGCTTATTTCTCTGTGGAGCTGTCATTTCTTAGCTATTATTTCTTTTATGCTTCATCATAGCTTTACAATAAAGGAAAAGGTATTTTAAACAACATTTAAAAAAAAAAACAACAAACAAACCCAACAAACACACTCAGCCACTCTGCCTCTTTTGCAACCAGAAATGAGAAAGCTGCGGATTAGCTGGGAATTTGCTGCCATTTCATAACTACAACTGAGCATTGAAATAGGACGTAACTTGTGTAAATACCGAGAAGAACTTACACAGTATGAAAGTACAGCTTTTCTTCCACAAAATAATCTGACATGCAGCTGTAAAACAATGAATATTGGCATTAGACATATAAGATACTTTTCTGAGGTTAGGCTCAAGATCATGACAAACTATGATTGAATCTCAGTGAGTCCAAATGTACTTTCCAAATTTTCTAGGACAGGGACAAAGAGATTTGGCTACTTACAGAAAAAGCCTTTGTGGCAGGGAAGATGTGAAGCAATGTCGGGCAGACTTACTACAAGGGTCTCTGGGGAGGAGGAAAGTTCATTAAAAGTTTGAGGGTGGGTAAGTGAGACAGGCAAGTGGGTGTGCAAATATGAGATAGATGTGAATGTTCCTCTAAAGAATGAATTTTTGAGAAGGGAGCAAGCTGGAACATCCGCTATCTTTTCAAAATATCATTTCAGGACCTATAAACAAAATAACCTGTTTAAGTCTTTTTTATCATTCAGCTCTGAAGAGAAGATCAGAAATCTCGTATCTGCACACTTATTTCAGATAGCTGAAACAGTAAAATTTAATGAAAATGCATTATTAAAAATGCATCACATGGCAAACTATCAAATTAAGAATGCATTGTATTTATTTCAGTTATAGCATACTTAGACTAAACTATCTAACAGCAGCTTCTTTTGAGATAAGCATATTTTAGGAGCCTGAAGATTTATTTGTAATGACTTGCATGCAGAATGGTTCTCCTCTAATGAAAATAGGAAATATGAGGAGTGTGAATGAATACATTGCTACCAGTCTGGGAATAAAAAGCCATTTTACTGTTGTTGGAATGTATGTCTAATAGGTTCAAATAATGACTGTGTTATTTTTCCAGTATAGCGTGTGCTTCTTTAAGTACTCCCCTTTCTGTTGTTTCACCATTTATAGACAGAGTGCTGCCAGTGTCTATTCCTGCAGCTTATGTCTGTGAAACAGCTCTCCCTCCTCTCCCAAGCAAACCTCTCTTTACTGTTATCCTGAAGATTTAACTGACAGCTCACTGCTATTCAATATGTGAATATTCTGAAAGACTGATATTCTGCCAGTTCCAGAAATGACTTGCTCAATCACCTGATGTTTCATGTGCTGCTTGACCAAAACTGCATTAGCAGAAATGTCTGGCTGTGTGTGGCTATGAACAGTCATGAGGTTGAGAAAATGATCAGCTCATTTTGCCATGGGAAAAATGCATTTGACCATTTCCTCCTGTTGGACACGGCTTTGTTCCCTCATGAAAAAGTCACACAACCTCTGTGTGAACATTGGCATGTTTCATCCTCAATGAGTTTGAAATAAGTTGGACAAGTCAATGAGTCAAGTACAGCATGTTTGGACTACACGCATCTCAAAGCACTGAAAAAAAGGGCTGTATCAAATCATGTGGCAAAATATGTGCTAGAAATGCCCAAGACTAGGCAAACAGTGAGGCAACATTCTGTAATTGAAGTTCAGTACCAGACATGCTGAGCTGAAGCAACACAATATTATGAAATTCACCCCAAATTTGTATGCATATGAGAAAGTAATAGATTTTTATCACGGTGCTGTGAAAAGATGTGATGGAATTATTTGAAACGAATACTTGAGGTTCCAGTGAAGATGCTGTGTAGTGACTTCTGTAATAGCTTATGTCACTACAGGTTGTTAAATATAATAATTAAAGATGCAACTTTACTGCATAATATCCCTTGCCATAACTTATGGGAGCAATGACTCTCCCTCATTGCAATAAAGCATAATACCATTACATTTGTGTTTCACATAAGGGCATATTAGACAGTACAATAGGATGAATCCATTCACTACCAGAGTTTGGTGTGCCTAGCTGGTACAGAGTTACATGAATGTATATTGTTACAGTGGTGGAAATGTGAAGAAGCCTCATGGGAGCAGGGAGCAAGAGAAGAGAAGGTAACCCTTTTGGGGATGCAAAAGATTCCAGTAGACTCCATGGTGTTTTTTCTCTTTTTGAAGGGTCAAATTCACAGACCAGCACTGAACTTTGCTGTACTGCCGGGTCCCCAGGCAACTCTACCTCACTGGAGGCAGCAGAGGAGCATTGCTTGCTTTCAAAGATAAATATATTGCACGTGTCATTCCAGCTGAAGGAAAGAGTAATAGCTGATAAAAAAGCCATTCCAGTCTTTTGCAAGGCATGAGTGTGCACAGCCCACCGCAACCTACAGTGTCTTCAAGCAGCCGTTGGGAAGCACAGCAATGTCTGGAAGTCGCCAAGATTAGTCAGTCATTGTTTCTAGCTAAACTTTGACATGATTGGAGCCTATGGAGCTGCTAGTCTGTGAATTACTGCTAATGGCATTTATTACCAGCATTAATAGTAATTTCCCCACTGTTAATCAGAGCAGCCGGTTACAGCACTTCTCAATCATTCTGAGTCCTCACTTTGCCAGTTGACTAAAATATTTTATGCTACCATTAGTCACAAAGCCTCAGCAAACAGCCAGTAAATTTAGACAGAGCCTGGGATCCTGAAAAGTTACACCCTGTTTGTGTCTAATTTATTGTCATTGTTTATGTTTGTGCCAAGACTTGTGCTTTCCTACTGATCAAGATTTGAAATACATAGTCATAAAATGTTCTCTAGGAGTGGACCATCGGATTAGTAGTAGAAAATCATGTTCTGTTTAGTGGAGATGTTAACGGTACATTCATTACAGGAGAGAGTATATCTTCCTATCTACAAGGCTGGTACATATTTCTTGGGTCATTTAACTCGTTACCTATAGGACTTAATGAGATTCTCATTTGTCTCCGTATTCATTGATCTGCAGGACATATAGCATGTACAGTGGTGTAGGACGCATGTTCAAGATGTTTGAATAGGCTGCTGTTGAGAGAGGTGTCTGGTCCCAAACCCTCCCCAGTGGAAGATCCAGTCCTCTACCTTGAACAGAAATAGTAAAAATATCCTTCTGTGTGTCAAGCTGTAATACCAGTGATGATCAGTCTTTCCTGAAAAACAGGAAAGAAGGGAGGGTGACACTGAAAAGCAAAATAATTTCAAGTTAGAACCTCTTTATGTTGTCAGAAAGAGCTGCCTAGCTAGTGATGCATTTGTATTAGGGATGCCCAAAGGGAGGGACAAAGAGGACGAGGGTGCCTTTGTTAACACACCAGCCAATTCACGATTAATTCATGCCAGAAGCAGAGTCTGTGCTCCCTCTACAAGGTTCCTGTAACAAAATGCATTTTAGAAGTTAAATGTTTTCTGGAAATCATTTTATGATGGCCACTCTGCTTAATCAGCATGAAGTTCAGTTCTGTATCAGATTACTAAAGCATACCATTACCCCCCAAGGGCTTAAAATTCCTGCAGTTTCATATCAGTCATTTTGCCATGAGCGCTGCAATTCCCATAACATGATCCAGGTCTTGGAAATAAGGGTAGGAACAGTTAAAGTATCAACATTAGCTTGTCTGACATAGGCTACACTGATAAAATATCTATTTCCAGATGTTTGGCTTCAGAGCATTATTCAAACTGACATATTGCAAAGATTTATCTTTATCCAGCCTATATGATACAACCTGGTCAGACACAACAAAAAATGAAAGATTTCTTTTTAAATAAAGTGAAAGATTGTTGAAACCTGCAAATGGCGGTCTGTCCAATTTTGACAACGATTCACCAAAGCCCTGGTTGGACTCAACCAGAAGCATGCCAGCTGCCTGCCAGCTCGCCGGTCAGGTTTCCTGTGCCTCAGAGGGAGGGGTGGGTGCCTGGACATTGGGCAGCCCTAGATGCCAGTGCCCACGGCCTGGGGAGGACTTGGAGGAGGCCAGCCAAGTGTGATGTGGTTCCCAGAGCTACAGTAATTTCTTCTCCCAGTTTTTTTTTTTCCTTTAAACAACAAAGGTTTTTCTTCAAAATGGAATCAAAACAAAACATGTATTTCCTCCTAAAGATGGAGTTATTCTCTGCCTGAGTCTAAACACATAAATTCCTGGTCTGTCTGTAGGCAGCTAAGAACTACGGTGTTTCAATAGCTGTGATCGTCTCAGGATACGTGTGAGTCCAGGTTTGTGGAGATATAATAGCTTTGATTAAATCAGTGAACCAAGCTGGGCAACACAAACACATTTTGGGCACACAGTCCCTTTCACAGGAAACACAAGTCTGTCTAAGACTGTGCCTAATAAACTACTTATAGTTTCTTGTCTAAAAAAAGCTGTTTCCTTACAGCTCTGTGTGCTTCCATTAAATATTTGTGGGTATCTCTGGTAAGAAAAATCGCTCCTGCCTGTATCTGGGATTGGATCCTGAGTAATTTCCCAATGAGATACAGATAGGGAGTGCTCTGTTGTGAGTTTGGATGCTCTGATGTTGAAGTATATCCTTTCAAGCACTTAATAGGAATTTAAGGGTCTGACAGTGGCACTGGATGTCCCACTTCAGGTTTACAGAGGTCTGACACAGAGCTGACTTGGTTCTGGCATATTCTTTGGTGCCTTGCTGTATGCTAGAAAGGCCTCTTGTTTTACCCCTGCTAGTGTCTGTCCCCTCTCCTGACCCCATGAAACCAGGTTGTGTTCTGGCTTACAGTTTGGGGGGTCCATGACCCACCGGGTAGGCTGGGAAATGCGCTGGGGAGGTGAGGTGTCTGGCTGAGGTGTCCCACTCCCCTGGTTTGTAGGTTTGTGCAAACTCCCAGGGAAGGAATGCTTTGCTATCAGCCAAAATCGCTCTTAATTCAAGCCAAGTTAAGGTAAAGTGGTGGGGGAGAGAGTGGAAAGAATGGATTTACTTAAACAAAATTGACAACACAGCTCTCAATGTTTATAAAAGACATGGGTCAAGAAATGAAAGAAAAGAACATGCTTACTCTATTTAATTTAATCCAAGGGGTTTCTCTCACCTCTCTGCTGGCTGATTTGCTGTAGACATTCCTAAGGCTACCTGCTCAGAGATTTTGTCTGTCTGCATTTTTTCTGTCTCAGGTTGCATCCGCCACAGAGAAAAGTACTTCCTGATAGGACATATTTGCTTTCATAGCTAATCCTCCTTCCAGATTCCACTGATCTAATCTTCTTCTTCTCCAGAATGCATCTCCTTCTTTCTTTTGCAAAAAGTATAGTCTTGCTGCTTCCTTCTTAATTAAAATAAACAATGTTATAGTCACTCTGCTAAACCAGCTGTCATCTTTTTTCTTTGATTGTAATTAACCATCGGGTGACAGTGTTGTCAATGCTACTAATGACCAAACCAGAAGTTTCAGATGAAATTCAGAAGGCCCTACCAGAGTTAGATAAGTAGCCAGAATAGTGACAAATGCAAACTGGAGTAGAAGGTAACTCATACTGAAAGGAAATATTAACATTTTTCATCAAGTGTTTTTCTTAATTTGCCATTGAAACAGAGAGGAAAATGTCTTTAAATATCAGGAAAACATTGGCCCCAGGCAGAGAAGCAATATAAAACCAGATAATTAGAAGATACTGCATATATCAAGGTTTGAAAACAGTCTGTGAGTCAATGCTGTCTCCTCATTTTACAGCTTATGCAGTTTTGGTCATCTCTGTCACTAAAAGGTAAAACCATGGTCCAGATGGAGTAATGAAGTGGTTGCTGACATGAAAGCTTTCTATGGGATGTTAGGATGAGAGCTAAACAAAATAAAAAAAAAATTTCTAAAAAGAGGAATATTTTAACAGATACTTCTTATGTAAACTTTTTTTCTGGCTAGCTACTGTTATGACTAGTGTAGAGAGGAAATGTATAAGGTGATATTAAACTGTCATCTGAAATAAATGGGAAGATACGGGTTGGATGCAGGAGCTGAAAAGAAAAAAAAATGGATTGGAAAAGGAAACATTTACAAACTAACACTTAAAACCAGAATACATAATTCAGTTCTGTAACCCCATGACAGATATCACTCAAGAAAAGCACTTTGCAGAAGGCTAAAAAGGATTAGACACAGATAGGTGAGCAAGATGAATATCATTCAGTTATACTTGTTAAGATCAAATTTACAAGGAAACCAAGCCATATGTAGGCAAATAGCTCCCTGAAGTGAAGAAGAAACTTCCCCCTTAGTCATATCACAGTGCAATAGTTCATTGCAGGTGGCTTTCACCTTGGCTTAAAGCCCTTGCCCTCAGCTGCTGGCAGGCACAGAATATTGATCAGGAATGTCTGGTTGCTAAGGGGGGATGGAGATGACCTGTTCACATAGCTTTCTTGCCCTTTTCCTTGCATGCACCTTTTTCATCTTTTGCTCCTCCCACAGTTTTAATTTTATGTCCCCACTTCCATTTTTTCAGTTTTCTATTTCTTCTCCTACAGCACTTTCCCCTTCAACCTGTTTCTCCCAGTCTCACTCCAGGTGTTTTGATCTCTCCCAGCAATTCCTGTCCCTACATCCTTCTCATGCTATACATTTGTCTCACTCAATACAGAGCAGTTTATTTTCCCTTTTTTTTTTTCTTTTTCTTGCCACGTTTCATGTACATGCAGGAACAACCTAGTAACATGTCTAAGCAAACTTATTGCGGCTAGATGTCAGGAACACCCTGAAGCAATGAACCACTAGACTTCCTCTCACCATTGGACTTCTTTCTGCTCTTAGGAAAACTTTGTGCATTATGATTCTTCCATTTTCAGTTCATGTGGATCAAATGGATCATCTCATGGCAGCATCCCCAAACAAAAATTAGCTAAAACTCCTCAGGTGATCATCTTATTCCCTCTTTCCTAATGCTGAATGGGTGACTCAGCTGATGGTGACAAACTCTGTCTTTTTGTGGGCTGCAAATTACTGGCCCAATTGTGTTTAAGAGGTACATAGCCTTTTTCAAAGCAGTTCTCTTAATGTTCATTTCCTTTCCTTAAAATTCAGCTTGAACACAAAATCACAATTTTATTATCGTTTCTTCTCCAAAGGGAAAGCCTACAAAGATCCTCTAGTAGAGAAAGACTGTTGAGACAATACTCTTCTCATTTATTGATGCCTTAGCTCATATCATGACTGTAGCAACTCGCAGTGCAGAGGAGACATGAGTATTAGAGATGAGAAGCCTCTCACTGATGTGTTTTCAACTCTCTTTCACACAGTATGTGTGAATACAGTGCCTGTGGGTCTGTCAGAGGGACAAACTCCAACCTTTGGACTAATGGAGCTGTATGGCTCTCTCCGTGAAGCTTTATCTTCACCCAGTGTCGTGGAGAGATCAGTCCCGATTCCGGTCTGCAGCTGAGCTGTGCTGGGAGCAGTGGGCACTCCTGGCTGAGTGGCTCCGTTGCCATCCTTCTTCTGCACGGAATAGTGTAATGGGTCAGAGTGCACCACTGTTCAAGTGCTGTCCCCAAGCAATTTCTTTCACCTGCTGGTTTGAGCACAGCTGACAGGTATGAACATGGCTGGCATAATGAGAGGGTTTAAAAAGACCACCAGAAATGCAGAGTGAATGCAGAAACCTTATTACAGAAATTAACCAGTAATCATTCTTTTGATGTCATTGGGGGTGGGTTTGCACACAGGCTATTTTTTTTTTTCTGTTGAAAACAAGTGGAAGAAAAGAAAAGATACAGACAAAATAAATTCCCTCTACCTCAAAGCATAAATATTTCTCCTTTGGAAATTCATGCAATTACTAGATGGTTTTAAAGTGTAGTAATGCACAGATACATGGATAGCATGGTACACAGCATATTCCACACTATGTATGCCAGGAAACACTCCTAAACAACAACCAGAGGCATGCTGCCACTTTACTGTTTTGTTTCAGTGAGCCAATTTACAAGAAGCAGGTTTCTTCGTCCAAAAGGCCTGAGACCTCAAATTATCTGTATAGATTCACTTTGCCCAGACTTGACAGGTTTTAGAGATTAAATTAAATCCAGGCAGTTTCCAGACAGATAAGAAGGTAGATTCCTCACCCATAGAAGTTACAATCAAAGGGTGGACAGATGGACAGAAAATTAGGGAGGGGAAGCTAGAAGACATACAGCTCAGCACAAATTCAAAAGGTGAATTAAGGAATTGCTTTTAATCCAATCATTTCCCAAACATCTAAGAGCGATGTTCATTGTTTTGGCAGCTTTTTTTGCTTGCCTCTCCTCTCTTCTTTTCCTTGATTCTTTTCGGCATCTGTTTCCTTTTCTTTATCTGGTGCAGAGCTAATCCAGTGTGTGTACAAGTGTAGGTGTTTAAGACAATCGCTCAGCCTTGAAAGGAATTCCTACCTGCAATCAGTGCCTAAGAAGGATTTTGCTCCTGCCCAATAATTGTTGTTCACCTATGACCCCTTTTTGGTAAACTCATAGCTGTCTCATTATTGCTTAAAAAAAGGTGCTTGGAATAAGAATGTGTTCCATTAAGCAGACAAGTCTAAGCGAGTGTCTAACACCAGTGCCCATGAAGTTCATCAGAGGAATGCTGATTGATTTTCTTTAAATAGACCAGATGAAGGGTAGAGCATTAGGCTTGTCTAAACAATATGCAAGTCAGCATGGGGGCTATGTGTTTTCAAGGAGAGCAAAAATGGATTCATTCCAACAGCACAATACAGTGCTGAGAATAGCCTAAGTGTAGGATTTAGGCTCAAACTTTTAAAGGCACATTTTCCATTGTTTTAAAGAGGAAATATTGCTATTCTTCATGAGCAGATACTCATACTTTTAAAATTGTGGCATTAGTACCTAAGTACAGTTTATCTTACAGAGCTTCTGCTTTGTTGGTGTACCTGAGGGTTTTAAAACAGCTGCCAAATGTTTACTCATAAAGGAGTGTAAAGGGGAGCTGTACTGAGTGAAAGTCAGTTTGGTCCCTAGAACTAGAGCCTTAATGTATTTTAGTGCTCAAAGATGCATTAAACACCTAGCACAATTTTCAGAAAGCTGAGAAGTGTCTTAGGCAGCAGACTTTGGGTGCTTGTCTCCTAAAGGAAGGCACATCCCAGAATACCTGTGCTCCAGAAAGTCCTGCTCCCCCCGCCCCTCCCGCCCCGCTCAAGCAATTTTACATCAGAACAGCATCGAGCAAAATGGAATTTCCTATTGCATGGGAAGAGATCCATAGTTTGTCTCAGTCCATCAAAATGCTATACCCTGTCAAAACAATCCTAACCATAATTGACAAGATTCCCCAATCTGCTTGGGTTTTCCAGCTGTCTGGCTGCAGAGCTACTAAGAAGCTCGGCATCTGGAAGCCTTTACCTGCCTTGATTTTCTTCCCAGGTTGCTGGGGGCTTTGAAGTTGCCAGGCTTCCTGCTGCAGAGGTGGGCCCCAACTCTCAGGACCATCAGGAAACACTCAGGAAAAGTCTCTATCCATTGACAAGCAAATTAAGATTTTCTTTTTCTTATTTGACCTGCTCCAACAGGGCAGGAAAACCTGAATGGTCATCTCTGGGGAAAGAGCAGCAACTGCTCTGATCAGAATGTATGTTTGCTCAAGGATGTCTGCTGGAGACAGGAGTTGTGTTTTTAACAATAACACTGGTTCTCACATTTGGGTTACGGTTCAGGACAGGTAGTGTCAGTAAATCTTGAAAAGATGTTTTCATTGGCAGGAAGGTAAGGGCCTGAGGCTGCATTCCATTCTTCTTCACAGCACCCAAAGACTGCTGCTAGCTGCCACTCCTGTCAATAGAGAAAACCCAATCCAAGGCTGCACAGATGCATCACCTTCTTTGCCTTAAATAATGGTGAGCCCCAGCTCTCATTTTATCGCAATGAAGAAGCACACTCAATTTATTCTGGGGCTTTTGGGGACAAATTGGCTTATATATATTTTCAATCAGTTATTCAGCTTCCATACTGTCCTTGGCATAAGTCACAGAACTAATATTTCATGGGAACAGGTAAGAACTATTGCCCTCCTTCAGCTTTCTGCCTGCCTTATTAATATGGACTATGCTTGGAATTGCATCAGTTGTAAATATAGGGCCAGATCCTCTGCCAGTACAAATTGTCTCAGCTTTCTTGAGCTGCCTGGAGGTAAGCCAATGTGTCTGCACTTCGGCAAGCATCCCACTGCGAGTACCAAACAGCACAGAGAGCAGGGACAGAGAAAGAAAGGAAGGGCAGCTCCAGCCTAATAGCAGCCTTAGCACCTTTATTTACTGCACAGTCTGACAGCAGGATGCCATGAGAGAAACCCTGATTGAGGGCTTCCATCTGATCTGCAGCCCCTTGCAGGACAGGAGTGGTAAGAATGGAGCAGCAGCTATATAACTGATACCTCTGGGGAACTCTTTGCTCTCTAACTGTGGGATATTTGCGGATTCCCTCTGCCACTGCACAGCCCCTCATGGTGTTGCTGCATGTGTGTGTTGTGACTCTTTGCTTAGAGACAGTTTTTAAGTGCAGTGATAAGACGTTCTCCGGGCAGCTGTTTAACCCAGGCCAGAGTTGTGCCTGTTACCTTATCTCTCGGTTTTATCCAAGTCAGCAACATGCCTCATTCTTTGCAAAGACCAAACATCCCATGGAAGTCTAAGGAATAAAAGATACCGGCTCAGTGTGCACTGTAGACTTTCAAATGCATGCTGATCTATTTCAAGTAAATCACCTTCTGTGCTATGACAGAAGCTAATTTAGAGTCGGTATCTGTAGATTACATGCACTATCATTTCGGTGTAAAGATGAGGCGTAGATGAGAAGCAGGTGCTAAATGCAAGATGAAGTTTTAAATAAAGCCTGATTTTCAGAATGATGCTCATCCCTGGCTCTTCAGCTCATTTCCAGAATACTTATGACTTTTGGAAAGCATGTTCTTGTTGCACAAATACTCCAAAACAGGACTACCTTGGTTATGTAGCTAGTACAGCCCATGCAAATTAATTGCCTTTCACACTGAGTATATTTTCATCTGTTTAATCAGTTCATGATTCCAGGGGCTGTTTTGAGAAGACAAAGTAGCATCTCTCATATATATCCCTTCAGTGCTCTGGAAGTCCCAAAGACTCAGTTACAGAGAGAAGAAGAAAAAGAGATGTGTGTTAAAAGGAGCTTTACAAACAATTTATAATGAATTTAACTGGCATGGCTCAGATTTTGTCCTCAAACAAGACACAAACATCAGCTGTGGGAGGAGTCCCAAAGCTGATTTCCTTGGATGCCATCATTACAGAAGGGGAATGGCATTGCACCGTCCCAGCACAGGGCTGGAGCTGCCTCTCCATGCGGGGCTCTGATGGAGGGGTGCCTCCAGCTCTGCTTGCCCCCAGGAAGAGCTCGCAAGCCAGATTTTTGGGTGACTTCCACTCTGGGGTAGCTTGCCAACTGCCGGGGTGATCTGCTGCATTTAGGAAAGTCTATTGATTTTCCTGTAGATGGTGTGTAAGTCATAAAGGTGGTAATTTGCTTAGTGTTTGTAGTTCCAACAGGTATAAACCGAAAGGTACACAGTTGGAGGATCCTTCTCCATCTTTTACATTTGACAAATTCACTATTCTATATTTCCCTTATCACAGTCAGTAGCATCAAAATTGAAAATAATACAGAGTGGTCTGAAGGTGCAGAAAAAGACCCATTTAGATACCCACAGAAGGGGGTAGAAATGATAATAAAGAATGAGCTTTTCCTACTTTTGGATTTTATCTCTTCTGAAATGTAATACTACAAGAACAGAGCTCACTCTATAATATCACACAATTCAGGAAATTCTCCACAGCCATTTTTTTCTTTTCCTTTCTTCTTTCTTTTTTTAGAAGTATTTTTTTTTCACTGAGATTTCATCTTTGTTCCTGTGTTTTCATGCACTGGTTTATTTTCTGTCACCAGCTGCTCAAGAAAAAACATGGATTCCTTGATTCAGGTCTTCACAGGTAAATGAGGAAGAAACGTGCCTTAAGGCTCTTTTGTCTTTACACATAATTTATTTGTAGTTCTAAAGACTATCAGCCAGATCAGCAGTTTCACTGGTACTGCACTGATTACTACTGCACAAAGATCCTGCTCTACATAGCTGTGCTATTTGTGATTTGGGATATTCAAGAATGAATTAAAGACTGCAATCCTGTTTTATTAGTTCTAGAATTGTTTGCCAGTCTTGTAGGTCTTTTTTTTCTGAGAGTAGTGATTTTTATTTTCACATGCAAGAAACGAATTCAGGTTGAATAAATCAACCCCCCCAAATAATCCTCATAAATTCTTTAAGGTTTACAAATTATGCCCTTTTGTTTTTAGGAATCATAACAAGACAAATAATGAAGCAGAAGACACTGGCAAAGCTCTGATCTCAATGAAGACTCTGAGGGAGAAGCTGGATAGATAAGATCATTCAAAATTTGGATAAACGGCATCTTAGAGCACTACCCATCTGTCGACAAAAAGTCATTCTTAAAAACTCAGTTGTCTTTTAGCTCACATAACTGTCATATAAGAACACACATTTCAGCTACTTGTTTCTGAACCTGTCTTCCTTCACAGCATTCACAGGTTTTACCAAAAAGTCTCAGGGTCTACCAAAATATGTTCCAGTATTTTTCACTTAACCTGTCAGATTGGAGTCTTTTTGGGCTGGGACATTTTAAAATTGAAACTCAGTTCTAAAAAGATATAAAATAAAAAAAGAAGCTTAAAGCAAAGCATCCTCCCATGCCCTCAAATTTTTCAGGTATAAGTCTGCTTTAATTCCTCAGATCTCCTCAGTTCCTCTGGCAAAACTTCTCTAGTACTGAAAAGGCCAGGACAGCAACCACATGCAAAACTCATAACTACAGAAAGAAGTATGCTGTTAGAGTCACTGAAGAGTACACAGCTGCCTATGGTCACAATCCCTGCAACTAACTGATGAAGCAGTGACTCCCATTGCTTCCCAAGAAGCTATATTTATGAGTTTCACTATGGCTTTATCTCTGTGAAGCATTCTGTGGAGCTCTGCTCCTTCAGCAGGGTTTCTCCAGAGTCTCAGTGTGAGAAAAATTTAAGACTTTCAGTGAAACATCAACATTTCATTTTTTTCACATGGCATCTCCTCTTCATCCTATTAGAGGTCCTAGAGGACTTTAAGGATTCTGTATTTTAGTCCAGATTTTTCCAAAGTCTGGTAGCTGTTATAAGTTGTATGTCTGTCACTTGTCTACTCAACATCTGTATTACGGGTATGGCTACAGTATGGAGCCCAGCTTGAGTTATGGTGCATATGTACTGTGCTGTGCAGACTTTTGGGAAACTAGCTGCACTATACAGTCATTCTCCTCAAAGGCAGCAGGTTTGGACAGATTAGGAGAGGATTAATGGACCTACTGAGTATGGGCTGTGCTCATGCTGCCTCTAATGTGTTCTGAAATCATCCACAGGGTAGCAGGATGGGGAGTTCACAAGGGGTCTGGCAATTCCCCAAAGGGCTGGATTGACCAGTCATGATCTGTATGTGCAAGAATTTCTTCCTAAGCGAATGCTAGTTGCTCTTTCAGAAGACCAGGTTTCTGGGCCTTCGTCTCAGACACAGGGTGCTTACAAACAGGCTGACATGTGATGGTGGAGGCAGATGCATGACTTTTATGGGAATCCAAGTGGCAGAAGTGATGGAGTAACACAGTGCACCTGGTGTACCTTGAAAAAGAGCCAGCCTTAGCAAGGTCTTCATGGGAAAATATAGGGTATGTCACATCAGTTATTGCAAGATATAAACGTAATAAGATAAATATCCAAAATGACTGTTAGCATCATATATTTTGTGGAAGAATCCTTTTTTGGCACGAGCCCTGTCAAAACTGGCTGCTTCTGCCCAAGTGCTGAATAGATGCTCTGGCAGAAGTATCCTCAAAATGTGCACATTCTCTAATGGATATGGTTACATGATTCTAATCCAAACCAATAAATACTGAAAGGGATGGCAATAAACCTGGCTTGACTTTAGAAAATAAGAAGATTTGCTTTTAAATACAGCATTAAAAATGTGCAGCATCCATGACAGTGCAAAAAATGGCTGGATTTGGGGCGTGTTTGCCGCTGTAATTCAGACATATAATACCTCAGGCTTATTGTCATCCCTTTGAGGGCATCAGGAACAGCAATGACCAGAGTCCCAGGGCCAGACCCAGCTCTGTGGGAAACCAGAAAAACACAACTGCTAGGAAAACTGATGTGTGAAGTAACAAATGTAAAGACACTTAAAAACAATTTCATCAAATATGCTACTTTCCAGTAAACTGAAAGTGTGTGGAAGTGTTTATTGTTGGGTTGCTGCATACATATGAAAGAATTTATCAACTTATTTAGTCAGCTTATATAAGCTTTTCTAATGAGCAAAAGGAAAAAACCCTACTGTATATGCAATCTTTTTTTAAAATGCTATTTGGCATTCTAATACTGTTTGATCTAGACCTGTACAAATTTTTCTAATCCATGTGGGTTTCATGAGTGCTGTTAACTGACGGTTGCTGGAATCAGTGTTATGATACAGGCACTGAGTTGGAAGTTGGAAGATGAAAATCTGAGGCAATATATAATTTAGTGTTGCCATTCATTGTGCTAGATTCTCTTTAAGACTTCTTCTTTGGGAAAAGTAATCTAAATTGTTCTACCCTAAAGCAGAGTATTAGGATCTTTATTTGCATTGGGGAGCTGAAGGTATGTGAACTGGTAATAGATGAGGAAAAGTGCTAGACTGAGTAAACTGTCAAATGCAAAGACATTTGATCAGTTTAAGAAAAAGTCAGAAGGAGGACAAAAGACCAGGCCAGCTCCTCAGTATTGTATTTAAGCTTCTTTCCCAGTGGATTTGCTGAAATTCAAGCTACTCTGGACTGCAGGTTATGATATGTTTTCCTTCTTACATGTAGCAGGCACAGTTTTCCTTTCTCCAGAGGACAAGTGAGCTGTCAGTTAGCAGAGGGTGTGACCTCTGCTTGCACAACAATATTTTAGCAGAGGTTAGAGCAGCTGGAATAAAACAAAGGATCTGGAAGCAATTTTTTATGCTAAAAAAATATCTATGGCTTTTCATTCTGAAGTTTACATGTTTCTGCCTTCAATGTGGTGTTTTTAGGGAATGTACTGATAGAATCTGCAAATTTTTTTGCTATGTATTTTGGTCTCAGTGGCAAGCCAGGCCAGCCCAGCAGACTTAGCTGGGGAAACATGCAGCATGGGGAGCATGCTGCAGTTTCCCCTGCTGCAGTAACCTCCCAGAAAGCCAGTCCAGAATGGTACAAAAATACACAAATCACTATTCAGTCAAGGCTTGCTGTGTTTGCTTTGTGCCTTGCTGCACACTGATCACCATACTGGACTTTCCTTTGGATGTAGCAGGTCCTTGCTAAGGAAGAACAGGCAAAGATGAAAGTTTCTAAACACTGAAGGAGCACACTTCTGGGGCAGGCTTCCAGCTAGAAGAGAAGGGGGCCAAAATCTGAAATGGCTTCATGATAAAACTTGATATCTTGCTGATAGTGTTTCTATGACAAGGTGAGAGTAATCCTGGAGCCTGTAATTCAAGCCTGTGATTAAGGTTTCTAATGCTGACTTTGTTGGTAGATGCAAGTGAGAGTAGAGGAGATGCGGTCATGTACGCTTGTTCCACATATTGCTTTTAACTGATACTGTATTTTAGGGTTCTTGACTTGAAAGAAGGTTTGGTTTTTGTTGTTTTTTTTTTTGTTTTGTTTTGTTTTGTTTTGTTTTGTTTTACTGCAGATATATAACTTGGCTTTGAGGAAGAGTGGGGAGTAATATGGTGTTTTACTTCCTTTGGAGGACTGAAAACCAGCTACAGCTAGCAAAGGGGTATTTCATGGGCAGCTGCTCTTAGTGATAGCAAACTGTCTTATGGCCAGTGGTGTGTCTTGCTTATGCATTCAGGGTTAAACCAATTGTGTGATTGGACATAGGAAGGATTTTTTTCACCCATTATACCATCAGGGACCTTTGATTTGTGATTTTTGCTTTCTGTAATATGGTGCAGGGTCCACTTCCTAGGATCAGCTGGTCATTTTCACTCCAGTAATGTCTCTGTATTTCTCAATTGTAAGTCCTCTTTTCCTGCAGGCAGTTATTTTGTGAAATTTCAGTCATTGTACTAGAGGGCTGAAGACTGTTCTATGGCATCAGGGAGGGTTTGATGACTTTTGGTTTGGGGACACCTGGATTATGTTGACCCAGGTGGTCCCTTACTGTCCCTTATGACACAGCAAAGCAAACTTAGCAAACAGAATGTTGTGGTTTAACCCCAGTCAGCAACTAAGCACCACACAGCCACTCGCTCACTCGCCCCACCCCTGTGGGATGGGGAAGAGAGTCGGAAGGGCCAAAGTAAGAAAACTCGTGGGTTGAGATAAGAACAGTTTAATAATTAAAATAAAACAGCAATAATAATAATAATAATATAATGAAAAGGAAAATAATGAGCTAGAGAGAGATGAAACCTTGGAAGAAGGAAAAGAAAAACAAAACTAAACAACAAATGCTGCAACAGTTCACCACCCGCCGACTGACACTGCCGGTCCCCGAGCCGCGATCGCTGCCTCCCCTGGCCAACTTCCCCCAGTTAATATACTGGGCATGACGTCACATGATATGGAATACCCTTTGACCAATTCGGATCAGCTCTCCTGGTTGTATCCCTTCCCCTCCCGGCTTCTTGTGCACCTGGCAGAGCATGGGAAGCTAGAAAGTCCTTGACTAGTGTAAGCACTACCCAGCAACAACTAAAACATTAGTGTGTTATCAACATTATTTTCATACTAAGTCCAAAACACAGCACTATACTAGCTACAGTGAAGAAAATTAACTATCCCAGCTAAAACCGTGACACAGAATTAGACCCATCATGGTTGAAACATTTTGAGCATCATCCACAAGAAATTAAAAAGTGATGAACCTAAAAGGGTTCCCGCTTTTGGATGCTGCTCACCTGAAAGAACAGGTCTTCAGATGCTATATTTAACCAGATACACATCTTTGTTTAAAATACAGACTTTACTACTGTCAGCTATGATTTTCTGTCCTGGTTGATCACCTAAAGTCCTTAATTCAAAAGCATGAACTAAAAAAGCAATTGATCTACCATTTTCTCAGCAGGGTTATTGCAGCAATGCTTCATAGTCTGGACTGGTCTCCTGCTCATTTTTGGAAGGACTGTCATATGTTTGTTTAGACTAACAATATATGGTCGGTGAGATTACTCATGTGCTCAAAGTAGACACGTTTCTGGATTCAGGCTTCCTGCACTAAAGAATTTGAGACTTGCTTATCTGACAGACAGCCAACTTTGTTTTATGGAGATATTTAGGCTGTTGGTCTCCTGGCTTAAAAAAGAGGGAGCTGGTTTCAGGACAATGCTTATGAAAATCCTGGCTCTGAACTCACTTTCAGCTTTAGTCCAAAAATAAAGCAGTTTTTTTAGACCTTGAAGCCATGTTGAAAAGTGGATCTTTATTTCTGCTCAGAGAAGTCTGTAAAGTCACAAAACATTAGCAGTAGCAGAAAATATTTTCATCTAAATGATTTGAAGTTCAGAACTGGGCCTAGCTGGATTAATCTTTTTTTGTTTCTATTAACTGTGCATTTTATGTATTTTCTATATAGACATTATAGGTATATCAAATATAAATATACATATATGTATGCACACAAATATGATACAGTTATTTAATATAACAAGCTTTATAGTAATTCTAGAGAGACCTAAAGAAACAATTAGGGAAAGCATGTTTCAAAATTGCCTGAAATGTTGAACTGATGAGTCAAGCATCATGTTTACCTCTTCATTAATCCAAAATACTGAGGATAATATAACATAATGTTAGCCAATCAGGCTGCACATGGAAATAATGCCTCCCAATTCACCAAGACTGCTGAAAATAGCAGTCATCACAGATGAAACCATCGAATAAACATATGCACATTTTCTTCCTGACTAGTTTTAAGTGATGAACAATAGTTTTATCCCTGTCCCTCCTGCCAAAGCACTAATTCCATCTCTCAGTTTTAAAGAGCACTCCTACACACAAAAAAACATAGCTCGAATGAAGAGACTTCAGTACCTTCTGATGAAAATCTTCAACACCCAGTTCCCCAGTGGTTTGTGTAGACAACTCTGCATGTGTTCAGCCAGAGCTCTGTACGGAGAATCACTACAGGACATGGCCCTGAGAACACATGAAATACATATGGATGATTACTCAGGCTCCCTCTTGTAAGGGCAGAGGTGTGTACTTGGAGAAAGACCAGAAAACAGTAGGGAGCAGGTTAATTTATACTAGCTCTAGCCAGCATGTGCTGGATTAAAATAGCCAGAAATGCAAGGAGGCCAGATACATTAGTTATGCACCTTTTCCATGGTCACAGCCTCTGTCTGGGGTGTAAAGGAGGACATTAAAGCAGCTCTCTGGTGATTCAGCACCTGCTGGGAATTTGTCTGTACAGGTGGAATCCCAGAGGTCTTGTTAAGGCAGCCTTTAATTTGCTTCACTGTTTTGGGAGAGGCTCAGAACCTGTGCTTCTGACCTCTGGCTTTAAGAAACGTAAAATATATTATCTCTCAGCTGGGGTTTAGCCAATGTTTGTCTTCTGGATTAATAATTTTTAGTATTCACCTCCTAAAGCAAATGTGTTACTTCCTTGAGCAAGGCAAATAAATATGTGCACCACGAAAAACTCCGTGTGACCCTTTTCTTCAATTTGTGTAGCAAAAGAAGTCTATATGAGAACTGCAGCTTTAATGTACACTCATAAAATCTTTCATTTATTATTTATATAATTATTTGCAGAGTGCTGTTACTATGGCAACTTTTACACACAGTGAGTTAAATCCTTACATAGACAGTAGTCACGACTCCAAACACAATCACATGAAGATAAGTCTACTTGGACATCTCAGGGTTTGCCAAGTTTTTCTAAAGTAGTTATTGACATTAAAATAACTTCTTTCTGCAAATTAGAGAAAAGAGCCTGTTTTTAGCCTAATTTCCTTAAGAAACAAGGCTTAGGCAATCATTTTCTCCATCCATCTGTCTGCTTATCACCTCCTAATATCTCTCAGATCTGCTGGCATAATTTCAATTACCTTTCACTAAGATGTCTCAAAGATAGTTAAATCTGACATACTTCATGGAAAGTCGTTGTATGAAGGACTGAGAGTCCTAAAATAATGTGTCATGGAGGGAAATCACCATGAGCTTGGAAGTGGTGGGCTCCTTTTGTCCTGTTGTCCAGACAGCATCAAACTGGTCATGACACAAGCCATTTCTTTATAGCTAAAGGGGAAACAAGGCAGAAAAGGTGGAGCTGTGGGAGGGTAGAGGGATGAGGAGTTCTGGTGGAGACTGGAGAGGTTGCAGGCAGGATGTGGGGAACATACATGTTGTAGTGATGGGGCTGTGGGCTTGCAGGACAAGAGTTAATATGAAATGAGGGATTCATTGATTCTATCACTCAAGGACAATTGTTTCCAAATTCTGTAGCTGCCAGCAAACTCCAGTTTGGGGAGCTAGGGCTTTGCAATGTCTGAGGCAGTCTGGCTGCTTGACTCCTGTGGTCTTGCTCTTTGGAGCAGAGACTTCCAAGCATATTGAATTACATGCACTACATGTGCAGGGGTGAGCAACCCTGCACATCAGACAGTCCAAGCATCCAGCTGGCACCACAACCTGGTGCTTTGGTAACCATGATGCAAGGCAGACTTTGTCTTGGGACAACCTGGGCTGAAATGAATTTTGACCCATGGACTGAAGGTGATGGAGCTCTTGTAAGTTTCACAGCTTCTCACCATTCTACAGCGATACCAAAAGCCTCCAGAATCTCACCAGACTTCTCAGCAGCTATCGGATTATGGGCATCATGTTTCATATTTGAAAATACAATACAACTTTGGAAAAGTAATATCATGACAGATATATGAATGTTGGACAGTTTCTGTTGACTGAGAAATTTTATATATGTGTATGCATGCATGCATAACATTAGTTGCTCCAAAGTGGCAGGATGGAAGGAAAGATATATTTTGAATGCTTAAGTCTGGCAAATTCCAATCACAACATTCCAGAGCAAATGAAAAATAAGGTCTGTATTTTGCACCACAGTGCCTAAAAATATTCTGTGTTTTCTGTATATGTACACTTAACTGACCTCTTTACTAAAGATTTTGATCTCCCTTTTATGAATGACATAGGTTCAGCATCTTTAAGTCATTCCAGCTTTAGGTGCTTGAATATAAGAGTTTGATGCCTGTGCTCAAACATTTTGTTTTAGCTTGATTACTGTTTGCTACAGAACAGGTCAAAAGCCTTAGAGTAAATCAGAGGACTGGCAAATGTGGAGGGTTGATCCTGGCTGGATGCCAGGTGTCCACCAAAGCCAATCTATCATTCCCCTCTTCAGCTGGATGGGGGAGAGAAAATATAACAAAAAGCTCGTGGGTTGAGATAAGGATGGGGAGAGATCATTCACCAATTACCATCACGGGCAAAACAGAGTCGGCTTGGGGAAAAATTGATTTAATTTATTACCAATGAAATCAGAGTAGAGTAATGAAAAAATAAAAACAAATCTTAAAAAGACCTTCCCCCACCCCTCCCTTCTTCCCAGGCACGACTTCACTCCTGATTTTCTCTACCTCCTCCCCGCCAGCAGCGCAGGGGGACAGGGAATGGGGGGTGCAGTCAGTTCATCACACGTTGTCTCTGCTGCTCCTTCCTCCAGCATGGGGTCCCTCCCACAAGAGACAGTCCTCCACGAACTTCTCCAATGTGAGTCCTTCCCACAGGCTGCAGTTCTTCACAAACTGCTCCAGCGTGGGTCCCTTCCCTGGGGTGCAGTCCTTCAGGAACAGACTGCTCCAGCGTGGGTCCCCCACGGGGTCACAGGTCCTGCCAGCAAACCTGCCCCACCGCGGGCTCCTCTCTCCACGGGTCTGCAGGTCCTGCCAGGAGCCTGCTCCAGCGGGGGCTTCCCATGGGATCACAGCCTCCTTCGGGCACAACCCCCTGCTCCAGCGTGGGGTCCTGCACGGGCTGCAGGTGGATATCTGCTCCACCGCTAACCTCCGTGGGCTGCAGGGGGACAGCCTGCCTCACCGTGGGCTTCACCAGGGGCTGCAGGGGAGTCTCTGCTCCGGTGCCTGGAGCACCT
Source organism: Morus bassanus (assembly GCA_031468815.1). Taxonomy (NCBI): domain Eukaryota; kingdom Metazoa; phylum Chordata; class Aves; order Suliformes; family Sulidae; genus Morus; species Morus bassanus. The sequence continues at coordinate 69,774,343 of CM062568.1, forward strand.
CCTCCCCCTCCTCCTTCACTGACCTTGGTGTCTGCAGAGTCGTTTCTCTCACGTATTCTCACTCCTCTCTCTTTCTGCAATTACACAGGGTTGTTTTTTTTTTCCCCCCTTCTTAATTATGTTATCCCAGAGGCACTACCACCTTTGCTGATGGGCTCAGCCTTGGCCAGCAGCAGGTCCATCTCGGAGCCGGCTGGCACCAGCTCTGTCGGACATGGGGGAAGCTTCTAGCAGCTTCTCACAGAAGCCACCCCTGTAGCCCCCCACTACCAAAACCTTGCCACACAAACCCAATGCAGCAAATAACTGTAGAACAATGTTTTTTTTTTTTTTGGACAGAAGATTTAATATGGTTGGTTTTTTAATTAGCTCAGAAACATGAAGTCATTCTTTTTACCCTGAATCTAAATACAACTATTAGTTCATACTGCTTACGAAAAGATTACGAAGAGATTACAAAGAGATAAAGTACTAATAAAAGGAATAAAGTATTTTAATATTTTCAAGGAAAATGGTTCTCAGAAGCTCTGCTGCAGATTGTACAGGAAGTGCTGTGTGCTGTCAGAAGATATGGTAAAAAGCAGGCCCTACTTTAGTGATTGAATTCAGTGATCATTTTTTTCTGAATGTGTGGATTAGACCAAGATGGGTAAAAGAGCTATAGAGAGATAAACCCAAAATCACGCATCAGATGATGATGGAGAAGGGCAGAGTTTTTTTGCATCTTAACCTATCCTCCTCACTCCTTAAATTCTGCCTTAAAGCACCTACATTCATGCTTTAACACTCTTTCTCTTCCACTCTAAAGGAAGCTTGGCAGGCAAGGATGAGATATTCATGCACTGCATGATTTTTTCAATAAAATCAAAGTTGAGAAATTCTCAAAATTCAAATGGAATTAAATAAAACATTTTCCAAGAGTACAAAGAAAACCAAACAGCCAAAAAACAGTGTGAGAGATTTGCAGGCAATGCAGAAATAGCCAATGAAACCAGCCAGTCAAGGCTGCCAAGAAGCCACATGCTGTGAGAGGAAGAGCATTTTTCATAGCTTTCAGTCAGTGCCATGTGATTTCCAGCTGAGGAAAGAAAGAAGACACTCTGATGGTATTTATTTGTTAAGATCAGTGACACCATAAGTGTTTAATTTCCTAATAATTTTCTTTAAAATTTGATAGGAATTTAAGAATTGTTAAAAAACCCTTCTGATATCTGGGTCTGATTTTGGTGACCTCATCTTAATCCTCATTCATTTGTGTTACCAGATGAGCATAAATATGATCATAGTTCATTAACTAGGCACTCTTTGACCAAGAGAGAGCCAGGACTGAAATAGGAAGGGTTTTGGAAATCAGGCTATTAAGAACTTAAGCAGGTTTTCCCCTATAGCTCTTCCACAACTTGCTGACACTGTGCCTGGCTAGAGCTGGTATTGATAATACTTCATTTTCATAAGCACCACCTTCACTTACAATTTTGTCCAAAATAAAACAAGGCACTCAATCAGTAAGTGGAATGTATCTTATGTGTGGATATTTTCATTCCTTTCTATGCAGCATGGGCTTTCAGGAACAGGCTAATAGAATTAATATTTTGGCATGAGATATGTGCAAAATGTTTGCAACAATATACAAGAACAGGTGAATTTAATCTGTTTTCTGAAATAGCTATAATTATAATCAAGGTTTCTTTAGTTTTATATATCTGTATCACTTGTGCCACCGAGAAAGTCACAGAACAGAAAAAAAGAGGAAAGAAATTTGAACTACTTGCCTATTCTCACAAGCATGATACCTCATTAAACCTGGTTGCCAGATAAGGGCCCTGCCTTCTTAGAAGTATTTCTGAGTGTAGTCCTGGCGATTCTAGGACAGAGAACACCACATTGATAGAAAGTCAGTCTGGTGAAAAGCAGCACTGCTTCAGGAAAGCGAAACAGTCTTCTAGATCAGTGGTCTTTCTGAAAGTGTCAACAAATAAGGCAACAAAGGTTGGCATATTTCCTGGACACTTTTGGCTAAGGCATCAATTTCCTTTTTTAATCTGCATACAACTTTTTATATAAACTTTGGAAAGCTCCCAAGAGGATTTGGATTTAGACCTGTCTTTCCCAAATGGAAATAGATTCTCCTACCTGCAACACTCATATTAGTATAATGCAGGCCACTTTTACTGCTAGTAGGCTTTTAGGAATTAGTCACAAACCACCTGTAACCCTCAATTAAGTTCAGCGTTCCTGTACTCAGCATGAGAAAATTCTTATTAGACATGGAGAATACTGAAGGAAGAAGGGAGCATGCCTACTGAGCCAGAGACAGTGAAGCAAAATAATAAAGAAGTATGTTCCCCCTAATCTTAGTGGAGCTGGACATGCACCACCACAATTAAGCACACAAAGTTATTGGCACCTAAGGAAAGGGTGGTGTGGAAAAAAAAAAAGGAAATGTATGCTGGAAAAGAACAACATACATCTTCTGAAGAAGAAAACAATATTCCTACCTGTCAGTTCAAGGGCACTTCTTTTCTCAGGAGCCTCTCAGCTGAAAGAATGACAGTCTTGCTCTGCTGTTTGACTTTCCTACGGCAAACTGCAGCAAAGAAGTGCATCTCCTTTCAAAGGAAAGCATCTTCCTTCAAAGATGATGAATGTGGAGGAAAGAGTTAGTCAGGGGCCTATTCCAAGTGAAAGGAGTGCAGAAAGTGGTGGAAATTAGTTAATTTGTACTAGCTAGCTAAACTTAGTGATGGAAAACAGAAGGATATATCCCTTCACCCCAACCTCACACTCACGGAAATAACAAGTGTAGGGAAATGGTTTTTGGGTTCTTTTTCATCTTTCCACCACCCACAGCATTCCCAGCAGCAGAAAGCTTTCACTTCTCTCTCCCAGAGAAACCCAAAGGTAACACATGCCCCAGATTCATCACATTGGCATGCCAATGCAAAATGGTAATCTCAATTGCCATGTTGTATCGGTTAAATCAACAGACCAGCTGATCTGTTGGGTAACAAATTTGGAAAGCTTTTCTCCCTAAAAAGTGTGAAGTCACGACGGTGTTTTCTGCTATTTTATATACCTGTTGCTGTAGCTATGCACCCTTCCCTTGGGAACAGCAGGAGAAACTAAGCTGTTCTTGAACTTCATCGACACCTCTGCAGAGATAAGAGGCTGTGATAATCTCTCTTTTGCTATGATTCTCAGCTTATTCCTGAAAGTATATGTTGTCAGAGCAACACACCATCTTTCACAAGAATGACATAATCTCTCAGTTGGAAAGACTTCTTTAAACAGGACTGCACTGCCATCCACCTCCCAAACCAGTCTTGCAGTGACTTTTGAAAACTGAATGCTTCCAGGACCAGCACTAGTAGCACAGTGTGTGTCCTTGCATTGTAGCAATGTGTTGCTATCTGCCTTTCTGCTAGAACAAAACATCTCTGTCAGCATTCATTGATGCCATTGTAGGATACTGGTAAATTCAAAAGTAAATGGTTTAACCTTTGGACCATGTAGCAGAAAAAAAAAAAAGCCCAACTACTAGCAGCTTAGGCTGAAAAGCTAGATTTTCAAAGTGATGCATGATGTAGACCAAGCTGGGTGAGAACTCACTGTCTGAGGGTGTTGTTTGGTTTTGAAAGAAGACAGCAATTTCATTGAATTATGCTACTTAGGATGCATCACAACTCTCTTTGCTGTCCACCCCAATGCTTCCCTCAGTGGATTTACGTCATGCGGATGGCACTGCTAGGCAATCAGGACCCTGCCCAGAGTGCCACCACCACACAGAGCACTAACTGCTGCCAGGCACCAAGCAGCTCTTATGGGTTCTGTTTGGTGCTGAACAAATTCATATGTCCAGAAGAGACTTTGCTGGCTCAGCTAGTGCAATCCCTCTGCCATAAGGCACGTCAGTGATACTTACTGGCAGATGTTCATCTCCTATGTTCTTAAAGGACCTCAAGCTTCCCCAAACAGCTCAGTCCATTTTTAACCCATTCCTAGAAATGAGACATGTTCCAATGACATTACTTCAGTCTTCCTGCTGTTTTAGTCTGTTACTTCTTGTCTTGCCTATATGGTCGTGGAGCACTGGTTCTTCTTTGCCCTTTCAGTAACCTTTTCCATCTTTGAAAACGGTTATCACATCCCCCCTCAGGCTCTTTTTTTGTAAGCTAATCTGCCTCAAGTTCAGATTTTTGTTTTAAGTCATGAATCATTCCTAGTTGGCTTGACAAAACTGAAAAAGAGCATTTTATGCAGCAACTCTGAGAAATTTCATTTGAAACAAAGGATAATCTTAGTATTTTCCAAGTGAAGTTTTGGGGTTTTTTTGTTAATGTCATGAGTAATTTATGACTTTATATCCCAATATAGATGAAAACAAATACAGGAATATCTGAATTTCACATGGAAATTAAATTCTAGCATCCAGTTGACACCAGTCAGTTATTTGCCTCCCTATGGCTGGAGGTCAGAGGATGATGTACGTGTACATGCAGGTTGTTAGGCTAAAACCAAAAGATGGAACAAATGACTGAAATGCAAAGCATCTGTTCTGTTGATACCCTAACAGGCAGGTTATTATAAAGTGCAAAATCTGTTTTAGAGTTATTCTCAATGGGTGAATCATGAACACCTGTACCTTCACTGTGCGTAAATTGGCAGCACAATCTGAAGGCCTTGTCTTGCATCTCTCTGGGGTTCAGACTGCTTTTGTGTCTGGGCCAGGGCCTTGACCTGGGTCAACTGTTCATTTCAGTGACTATAGTACTAAGCTTGATCTCTGGCTTTTCTGACCCTAATGTTGTTTTTTTTTTTACATGATTGGAGTCTAAATCTGTGTTGCTGCTGACAGGGCTGCTCTCACTGTAGAACTGAATTTTGAACCTATGGTAACCTTACCTTGCCACCTTCTTAGCATTTAACACCAACAGTAGAGGGAGAAACGTTGCAAGTTTTCTGATGTCTTCCAAGCCAATGTCCACCAGGATGCTGATCTGGCTGGAAATGAATTGTTTGCTAGAGAGGAATTACCCTCACCAGAGTGCAGTTGATAACATCCTTGTGTAAACTAGGTCATCTGAATTACATCTTTAAATCATATTGCCTGTAAAGGGACCCTATAGCTACTAGTTTAGATACAGTAGTATTTTACTGTGGTGGTACAAAGGCAGAGAAAGACAAGGCAAGATTTTTTTCAGATGAGGTAATGTCTGTCATTAGGCCAGCTAAGTATCGTTGGAAAAATCATACCAGCTTTTGGGCATGTGAGACCTTTTTCAGGTATGAAAGAAAAGAAACAGATTTTAGAGGAGAATACAAATTGAGGTCAATTTCTCAATATTTACTTACACAGGTAGAAGACATGCAAAATTAACTGTCCCTAGCCCAGGTCCTTGCTCTGCCATTAGGTTCCAATGTCCTATGTAACAGTGGTGAAGACACAAGGTGGTCCTACAGGACAGAGAATATTAGACACTGCAGACTGGGAACAGGCCTGTCAGTAGCCTCAGAGGAGTTAGCACAGGGGAAGGGGAGGTCACAGGCCAATGATTATTGCCTCCATCAACATAAATGACGTCAATTTAAGTAACGGCTTCATGAAGTGATTTGAATATCTGTTCTCTCTCTTTCCTAGCAGCTACAGAGATCTTTTATTTTAGAAGGTCTGGTTCTGGCTCCCTAGGTTGTTATGTCCTGTGTATGAGGCAGGATATTTGATAAAACCTAGAAATAACTCTTAGAAAAAAAGTTTGCCCTCTGCCAGTGGTGTGCCTTATTCAGCAGGCTACAAAGCTCTTGTAGATACTTTCTGGTGATCTTCATGTCTATTTCCTCTTCCATGCTACCTCAGACCCACGTGGAGATGTAAATTCGTGCCTCATGCTGGGCTCTGCAGGCAATTCCTCCTCCTTCCTCAGTCTGGAAGTATCTGCCCCTGACTCCTGGCCCTCTGGGGATAGGAAAAGACCCAAGGAATGAATGAGCTCCAGAAGAAATAGGATCAATCTTTGGGACTATGACAGCTCTACATGGTGCTGAGTGACAGGGCTCAGCCTGGAAAGCAAAGGATTCTGCTGAGGGGACCCAGGGAGACGCCTTTATAACTTAATAACATGAAATGACAGGGCTTTGCAGTTTTGTACCCACAGGGAGCTGAGGCACCTGTTGGGGTGGCTCTTTGGAGCTGCATCTGGCCAGCCAGAAGATGCTCCAGGAGGCTTGAAGAGGTGAAGCCTCTCTCTGAAATGCCTCCACACTCCCTTGCTTGTTAGACAGCAAACTTGCCCAACCATTAAAATTAAACCACTTTTTTGACTCTATAATCCAAGTTACAATATAATTTGCATGCAATAAATGTTTGTCAATTGTTAATGAGGTAACAGTTGGTAAATATGAATTATTTAAGGCCTGACAAATGTGATTTGATGGCTACTTGGCCCAATTTTCAAGGGAACAATTATACAGCTAGTGAATTAGAGCAAGCTGCATGCTTTTGTCCATAGAAGCTGGCTAATCAGAAGGCTAACTAAACAATTGTAGGTGCAAATTTGACCACACACACTTTTGGCTATGTATGGCTCCATAAGCAAATTTAAAGCCTACATGTGAAAGCATATTTCTCTGTGATTTAACAAAAATATCTTAATCTCTATAATTAAATAATTTAACTTTAACTATTTTTCACTTTAGCAGACTATATTTTGTTATATGGAGTTTTTCTCTGTTTTATTATTCTGGAAGAAATATGTTCTCAGTTATAAAGTATTTATTTTATATGAATTAAATATCTTAATAAATCTAAATTAAATGTACTTAAAGTATTTAAGTGCTACTAAAACAAACAAGCAAGTAAAACCTGCGTGGAAAGGTATAATCCCAAATCAAGTTTATTTTGAGCACAGTTTTCTTTAGATTTTTATCACCATTTTTGCATACTTATGTTTTTAATGGGTTTCAAGAACATGTTATATACTGAGTTGAAGAGCTGAGTATATTGTACAATGAATCTTTTACATCTGCTAGCTCTGTGATTCCACCACTTGCTATTGAATAATGTATTAAGCTTTTCCAGGCTCCTTCTGTTTGCCAGATGAGAGCTGCAATGGTTTCTTCATGTCATATTATAGCCACAATGCTGCCATTGTTAGAAAACAGAAAAAATAAATTAATCAGAGACCCAGCCTAGATTTACCTTTCCACATAAAGCAAGGAAAAAGCATCTGGTACCTGTCTGTTATCTGTGTACATCTAATGTATATCTACGAGGATATGAAAATATCAGCTATTATGTATGGAGCACTACTGCCTTATCTTCCCCTAAGAAGTGTTAGTTCCTGAAGCAGAGGTGTCAGATGTTCTTAGCTTGTTGATCTGTACTCATGTCCACTATTCTACCTTTGTCATAATTTTCAAGTAAGCTTGCACCACATCCTGTGGTTTGGTCATGTAAGTATTGTAATGGAAATCAATTACAGCTGGCAAACCTACTTTTCTATTAGTATTCGGGTTTTCTTTATGATTTAGAGTGCTAAGGAAGACACATAGATATCCCATTACTCCACTGCTTGCAACAGAGATTGTAGATGTGACATGAGTAGAGCTGCTGGGAATTAGAAGAAGCTAGGTAAGGTATGGCAGAGTAGCCACTTTGTCACTTAGTATATTCACTTGAACAATATGGGGATAAAGGGCTACCAGAAGTTAAATTTTGCAAAGGAAGAATGGAATGTGGCTGACATGATTGTAAGGAGGGGAAGTGGATGTGATTTTTAGCTAACAGGTTGGGAAAAAAATCTACTAAATATTGTAGAGGAGAAAATGTCTGGGGTTGGAAATGGTCTAAATAGCCCGGAAGACTGAGAATAGGGAGACCTACAGGACACGGGAGGTGGGACAGATCAAGCATGTTGGAGCAGACCTGTGAGTCATGAGAACATAAACATCTTAATAAAACATCATGAGAAATACTTTAATCCTGTGCCCAAACCAGAACGTATTTCTAACAGGAAAAGGGACCTTTCTTCATCTCCTAGTGACACAAAAATGATTAGCATTCTGTGATCAAGAAAAGAGAAACATATCCATGCACCCAGTATGTTCATCCATATCATGAACATGTTGAAAGCTAAAGCAGAATAGAGGAAGACAGCTTGTATTTGCTTTTGAAAGCCTATTTTCACAAGTTTTATTTCCATTCAGGATCCAACATTATGGAAGAACAATATTTTTCAAATTCTAATCTGAGCAAAGTGGACACTGCTATATGTAGTTATTGCACTGCACTGCATTAGCACAGCTAATCAGTAATGATGGCCCCTCTTCAAGGAGACAAGAAAGACCACAATAAACTAGGGTAAAATGTGCTCTTGGGTCTGAAGAAATTTTACAGCTCCAGAAACATTCATCACTGGTAACTCAAGGCTAATAGCTGTGAAATTTCTAAAGGGAATATTTTCCTTCAACATTCAAATGACCTGAGGTTTAACAATGTTTCATTGCAGCTGAATTAAATGTTTTGATATCTGGAGAAATGATGTAAAACCTTTCCTTAACTCGTGCTGTGCCCTTTCTGTAGATATGTGTTAATTCTGCTAGTTTAATGAGAGAGATTGGTGGATCGTAGTTTTGCTCAAAAAAGGAGAAAAAAAAACCCAGCAAACAAATTCATCGACAACAATCCATTCATAGTCATACATTTCTGTTGTTTTTTTAATGAAAAATATCCCCAAGCTTAAAAAAAAATCTCCAAGGAAACAGTCAAATGTAGGTCACTTTATAGTCCTGGGAACACATTTTCTAATTTTGCCAAGTTAAAGAAAAGTTATATGAAGCCATTCGGTTAATGTGTACATTTTGGGGATCATAAAAATCTTTGGAGTGATTCTTCAGTGAGTTAAATTCAAAGGGACTGTTTCCAGGAAGATGAAATGAAGCTAAATGATTGTCGTTTGCCACAATAGCTCATCAGACTCAAGGGTACTATTACCAGAGGGATAACTAAGGGCAGTTATTAATGATGAGCATTTTGGGGGAAATTTACACATCCAAGACCCTCTTGACATATTTATCATTGCCTGTCTTTTCTATGCTTCATTAAATTAGCATAAATACCAGGAGATTAAGTATGATACTGAAAGGAAACAGGTCATAGCACCTTAAGTGTTCTGTTGAAGCCTCCAGCAGGCAAAGGACAAGAGCCAAAATGAAAACCAGCTACCATGTCTCATACAAGTATCACTGGTCAATTCTTGCATCTTTGTTTGTTCGAGGTTTTAATCAGACCTTGCTGAATCACTCTACTTCTCATGTACCACTTACCTTCCACTCCTGAAGTTTTCCCAGAGAAATCTATAAGACTGAATAGAGACTATGATGCAACCCTGTCTGTACAAACACAACAAAATCTGACCTTAAGAATATCCATCCTGGCCCTTCTGCCTTTTACACCCAGAAGCAAGTACCAGCCCAGCAGACCTTTTTCACCAAAATTTGGGACTTTCTTGGAGGCATCAAAGCAAGATTTAAATTTGGACAGTTGGCAGGACAAGGTTTTTTGTCTGTGGTGTTTTTCATAGCTATTGCATTCACTTTTTTCATTGCCCATAACTTTACAATATGAAATACTGCATTTCATGTTTCTTAATGAGGGCTTTGCATTAAGGCTGAAGTGCTTTGAACTCTGTATGCTTCCTTTCAGCACAGCATGGTTCCTTGGCGGCTAGTCTACTGATCACTAGGAAGACCAAGACAAAAGAACATTAGGGCAAATTAGGGCATTCTGAGAGAAGCTAAGTTTTGTCTTCTACCACCAGTGAAGACTCCATTTTATTTGCTGAATACATCAAGCTGTGCTGCTAAAGTAATGTAATTGTGGATGTGCATGCAGTTTCTTTTTCTACAAACTCCATCTCATTTACAGAAGCTGTATGGAGTAAAATAACCCAGGAAGCCAAGGGCTCTAAGCAGCATGCATAAAAGTGGGGAGAAGAGGAGAAAGTAGTCATTTACCCAAGCTCAGAGCAAAGTAGCAGCAAACTTCTTCCTAGACTTCAGGGATATTTTGCTGTAGACTTTGTTTGCCTATTAGCATGTGGTCTTTTGTAAGTGCTCCAGTAGCTTCAGACCTTCATGCAGATCAGGCTTCTTGAAAGAACAATAATCATACAATAAAAGATGTGACAGAAATCAAAGCAAAGCAGTAATAGAAAAGGCACTAATGTGATAGCACAAGAAGAAGAAAGCATGAGTACAAAACAACCCTGCTTGAACATTATGGGGGAGTTTTTCTTGAAATAATTCAAGTCTAATTCATGTGAGATGCTGTCCTGAGAGATTTTTCCACTGTCCTGGCTTCTCTGCAGCATTTTGCCAAATAGTGACCATGTTAACCCATTTCAGTTACCTTGCAGTTTCCCAAGGAACTGAACTGAGAGCACTCTGATGGCCTAGGGATTTAATTATCCTAATTAGATTAATTAAGTGGTTCTTGTACATCTAGAGCACAGGAAAGGGGACAGCATTGTTGCATCTATTTTTAACCAGAAAATGTTGCTCATTTAAAAATTCTGCAGTAATACACCACTGACACAATACTTTTCACTGCCACTGGTCAATCCTCAGAGACTTCCTTATGACTCCCATGCTTCACAGAAAGCGAGTTCAGATGGCCATCCCAGCTGTAAAAAAAACCCAGTGAAACCCCAACCATTTTAATAAACCAGACAGGAGCACTTTCTTTTCCTGTAATCTACAGAAACATATGCCTCTGCAGAATGAAGATTCAAATGGGATAATGAATGACATCTTTCTGTGGACAATGTGACTAGTATTTTAAACTTCTTTCCTTTTAGGGTGGTCATCTACAGCTCTCTAATGTTAAGCCACATCCAGGGAATCTTGCCCAGACATTTCCAAGTGAGCCCCTGAGCAAGGATGGAAAGATTTTATTATTTGGCGCCCCAGTGGGGAACTTTGTGCCCAGAATGAGCTGAAAAACAATAAAAGAAGTTTTTATTGTCACTGATGGAAAAAATGATAAAACAGACCAAGTGTTGTTACCCTCATAGAACAAGAACGAGAGAATATGGTTTCTTTTTACTGTATTGGCAATATTTTCAGTTTCTGAGAACTTCTGATGACCAGAAAATGGGGCTAGAGGGAATTCGAGGTCAGGTTTGAGTATTTAACCATGTGGACAGGGCATACAAACCCAACCTACAGCTCAGGCTTACCATGTGGTAGAGTTATACTCCAGGTTTTCTTTTGCATTCAGATGCACTTTAGCAAGAATCATTTTGTTTCACCTTCTCCTTGACTCCTGATGGGTGTCTCAGTGTCTCAGCAGATCAACCTTTTCTTGAAACTGTGTGACTAAATATTACCAAAATTAATGGTCTGTCGGAAAGTTTGAAGTAGAAATAGAAATTAAGCTGGCTACAAATTCATATTTTCATTAGATTTTACTCAGTTTAAATTAACTTCTCTTTTAACTGGGACTGGCAGTGGAGCTTTACAGAAGGTATTACTATCATTTACCATCAGTAGCAATCAGGTTGTATTACCTAGGGAAAAGGGTAAACCACAATTCATTACACTCTGAGATAAAGAACTGGAAGATATTGAATAGAGGAATTTGAGACCAACCCAAAACAGATGTTGGAAATGCAGGTATAAAGTACGAGGAACCTTAACCCCCAAAAATGTGCTGACTAATATATTAAAGGAAGGATGAAAACCCAAACCAAAACAAAAACCCAAGTATGAAACACACATATGCCAAATGAAAGAGAAACCTAGAAAATGTCCTGAAATGGCAGAAGCTCTTGAGTGACCTAATCTTGGCTCTATTTTAAGGATTCCAGTTTCGGGAGACAGCCTGTCATATTCTTGCAATGTATGCTAAAATGAACAGGGTGGTTTAAATGGAAAGCCTCATTTTCTACCATTTTATCAGCAGGGTGTTCAAATGAATGCAGCATGGATGCAAGTCAGAATTTGAAACAGTTTAAAAACCACCCGAACCCAAAGCAGTAGCTTCCCTTCTGCCTGCCAGAACACACAGGAGCTTTGAAAAACCATTTGGTTTATAATATCTGCTTATCTAGCTGCTTGTTTTTAAGAGAAGGCAGAGAAACAAATGCAAATGACTGCCCAAAGTATACTGAAGATGCTGTTTTCTCAGCTTTATGCATGCATTGTCCTGCTTAGATGTGTGAGTGCTACATGCGAGTGAGAGGTGCTCAGAAAATACGCTTTTTCTGGGAACATAACAGACTTAAAGAACTCACTCTGTTTAGCTTATAGAAAAGAAGACTGAGAGGTGATTTGATTATAGCATATAAGTACCCTCATGGGGAGAAAATACCAAAGAGGTCTTTTATTTAACAGAGAAAAGACTTAGCAAGAATTGTTGTTGGGAGTGAAAGGCAGATAAATTCACACTGGAAATAAGACCATTTCTTGGAAGTAAGGGTACCTGAGCACTGGAACAAAGTCCTGACCAGAGACTGCAACTGGAATCTTATTCTTCAAGTAAGAGGGCAGGTTTCTCTGCAATGTATGCTTTGCTGGTGGGCAGAATCTAAGGGAGGAAATGTGGTGCAACATAACAGCCATGGTACACAGGAAATTACTTCAAGCCTTGAAGGTGGTGTATACAGCTGAGTTAAATTCTACTTAAAAATTACAATTTTAACATTCTGTCTCTGAGCCTGAGCAGACTGTCCATGATCTCCCCTGCTTTTATGTGCCATTGAGAACCCTCACATCAGTCAGTACCTCCCTACTGGTCCAGTTGGCACATTGGCTTATCCTGATATGTATACTGTGGTCAGCCTGAATCACATACTCCAAAACACCTTGCTTTTTGCATAAGGCACTTGTCTCAGCTTCAGTGTAGCAGCTACATTTTGTACTGTGGTCTGGAGAACATGCCCAGGACGCAGAACATCCTCATTCTGACCCAAGAAGATGGGGACTATGCTCACACCTTCTGAGTATGTCATTGTCATCACAAAACCAGGACTGGACCATAGTCATGGCCTGATGACCTGAGGAAGACACAGCCTGACTCTCTAGCCTACAGGCGGTGGGATGAATTGCAGTTCCTTTTCCCAGTGTGCTTTTGGCACTTGGGCCACTGAATTTTAAACACAGAAATGTGAAAGCACTTCTGGGAGCAGTGACTTGGGATACCCCACTGTCCCAGGCAGACTCATTCAAATACCTACATGAGGCATGAAAACTCCCTGTAGGATCCGTGGGAGGTTACTCATTTGTTGAAAGCTATGCACAAGTTACTTCTGCTGTGCAAAGCATTCCTTGTAATGCTGGAACATTACAGTCACACGTTATACGTTGCCCTCCACAGTAGTACACAGTGCTTAATGGGGAGGAAAAAGCTCTTCCCAGACCTGCATTAGGTTTTATATGAGGGGGCTTTTTCTGGTGTAACTTAGGGGGAGAGAAGGTAATTGGCACAATTACATCTAAGATCGCTACTGTTTTCTGGGACTGAAATAATAACAGAGTGTCAGACACTGGGCATATGTGGGCTTCATGTTATTTTCTGTTCAGTTAATCAATAAAAATAACTATGAGAACAATTTCCATGTCAAAGAAAGATTGTGCTGCCTTTTCCCACTGAAATACATCAGGCGCGGGAGGTTGGCAGTAGAAAGCAGTAACTCCAAGATATGGAAAGACAGAAATGGATGTGTTCAGTCTTGGGTAAACTGACAAGAAAAAAGGAGGAAATAAGAAGAATGAATCAAAACTGGCTCAGCTACATTAACTGTTTTTTAAATGAAGCATGCCTAATCCTGTGCTGAAAAGGATATTGACCAAGCCTCCCCCACTACCAAATCCCACTATATCGACTGATAGTTGTGTGGCACGTGTTACCCCAAAATCATGTACCCTCTCGGGGATATTCTGGCTAAAGGAAATCATATTTCTTAGTTTAATCAGACTCAGAATGGCCAGACTGACATTTCATTTCTCTGTATCTCAGTCACGGCCAAAAATTTGGGTGAAAAGACAGGGATCAGGCTAGGAATCTGCATCTTTATAAATGGGTTGGGATGGGTAAGATGTGTCTTTATGATGGATCACACATATGCGTCAGGTATATGTTAGGACAATGGACCACACTAACGCTGGTGGTGGCGGGGAGCAGTTGCAATAGTGTGATGGTTTGGAGCATAGCTGGAAGGGACAGCATGGAGGAAAAGTACAAGCAGGGATATGTGAGAGGAGAACAGTTTTAGGGTATTGAGGTTGCCAGTAGGAAAGACAAGCAATGGACTTCTAGTCATCGGTTTACAAGTTTGACGGATGTAATGAGAAAGCAAGTACATATAATCCTTTCAGTTGCATGAGTGTGCCTTGGCATGTCTGTGTTGTGATAGATAGGATCCAAGTTCAGGAGAAAGGCATATTTTAAGTGTAATAAGCCAAGAAGCAAGTCAGATCTTAGAAAATAATTGGAAGATTTCCTCCAACAAAGAATGCATATATAAGAAACTGATGACAAAAGGCAGACACACAGAAGTCTAGTCTGCTTTCTTTGTGGCAGATTCATTAAGTAAGGGCTTGATGAAAAAAAAAAAAAAGTAGTTTTATACCAGTCCATTGCTTTTTACAGGGCTGACATGCTCCCCACAAGAGGATCTCCTGCAGAAATTTATCAGAGTCCTAATCCTTTGGCAGTCATCACTCTTCTCCATGGATGCCTACAATAGGTGCATTAAAGTCTGAGACAGGTGGCTAGATTTTGTGCCTTCTCAGCAGAGAGAAATAAACACTTGCAGGACACAAGCTATCTCCTCCTAAGTGGATAGCTGGAAAAGATGAGATGAAGCATAAACCAAAAGTGCCTATTTCTCTTTATTGACTATAAAGGGAGCTGATGGTGATACAGGCTCATCCATATGCTGCTATCTATGTTGTTTTCTGAGAACTGCTCAAACAATTTATTAATCACCCTTAAATTATCAGTACAAGAATTAAGCAGAAAAAGGTTTTGGAGCACTTAGGTGCTCAGATATTTGTTTTCAGTCTAACTTGGAAATGAAGGTATAGTAGTTCAATCATGGGGAATTAAAGCTGCGAGTAACTCAGACTGAATTTTTCTCCAAATAACCATTTGAAAGCTGTGATTAGAATCAGTAATGCTTGGCTTTAATTCCCCGTGATTGAACTACTTTACCTGAGGAGGGAATGGAAGGCAAGATAGATAGCAGTGGAAACAATTACAAAAAAAAAGGGTGAAAAGCATGGCAAGACTGCAGTAAAAGCCAGGAAGAAGTGGTCTTAGGAGATGTATTTCTGATGTAATTTCAAGTGCCTGGAAAAGTCCAAGTCCCCCCAGTGAAGGAGTCTTTCCCAAGAAGTGGCTCTGCTCACAGAAGCAGGATGCCCTTTGGGCAAGCTTCTCATCTGTGTATCCAAACACCATCTCAGACACCCACTACAGTTCAGTGAATGCAGCTAGTAATGCAGCTTGCACATCACTGGAGTAAGACAAACATGGGTGGGAGGAGAAGGCACAAACTGACAAAGGGACGAATCTCATCATGTCTGAGTAATTCTCAGGACCATCTGGCTGGTACACAGAGGTCCTATTTGTTGGGATGGGTATGTACTCACCTCCAATGGAGTACGATACAACAGTCATCTCCCCACAGGGTTCAAAGAGAGGCACTGAACTTGGCATGCCTCTGGGCCAAATATCAAATGATGGGCAACAATAAAAAAGAGGAAAATATTGCAGCCTAAAGTGGATACAACAGGACAAAGACTTTAGGGAAACTATCACCCCCACTCTGACTTTTTGTCTGGTTGTAATACTTAAATAATAAACTTGTTTGTATTTTTCCAGCAAGTGAAGCTCTTAATATAAAATTGCTTAACTACTGGCAAGAATTTTTTGTGTGTTTGAATTCAAAGGGAAAACTCTAACCACACCATTTTTTACTGAAATTCCATTAAAAAAGAAAAAATTCAGTCCAGGATCTCTTTCTAAGGTTCTCAGCTAAAGTAGCTTCCACCCCACAACACAGCAAACCTTTGGGCTTGCAGTGAATTGACAACAGAGGCAATATGTGTATACACCTCAGTATCCCTAAAAGACTTTTAAAACTTTTCACAGTTGAACTTTTTATTCCTGTTGTTAATGTTGATCAATTTTCATTTGAGAGGGTACTTGCAAAACTCTCTCGAGACTCAAAACCCACAGTAATTATATTACAATAATCTTCAATACATGCATTCAAACAGAATGGAAACTCCCTAGTCAAAGAATGATAATGCAGTTACCTCCTTGCTTCTTTTGTCTAAGCACATTGATCGCCCTAATTACAGTCTACAGGGGAAGTAAATAGAAATAAAGGTTTTGCATTCCCCTGGAAAAAAACCAAAAATGCATTCTTAGTACACAAAGCAGACTGAAGGCATAGGATGCAATCTATTCTTTTGTGCCTCACCATCAAAGGACTTGTATTGACAGGGAGCATCAAGATGGAAGATTGGCTCCAAACCATTTAGCACTGCTTCATAGTGCAAACCAATGGGATACAGGCTGCATGACAGAAGACATAGGTGGAAGAAACTCATCCCAGTTTGTCCTTCTCTTTCTAGGTGCAGTTTAAGAAGTCAGCACAAGCTCAGTGCTGTAGAGACACCTGTGGTGGTGGTGCTGAATATTATCTGCAACCATCACCTGAAGGCTAGGCCTACAGAGGGCATCTGGCTGCAGCTTTGAGCTCCCATTATGTGAGTTTTGGAACATACTCATGCCTGTGCTTGTTCCTGCCATTTCTGAACCTTCCAGCTCCTTCTTGGTATCTGTAACAACATCAGAGTTGCTGAGTCTCCCTCCTGGCAGAGAAAAGTGGTGTAGGACAGGCACATCACTGGCTCAAGAGAAAGTTAGCCATACCCAAATGACATGTATTGCTCTATCTGTAGGATGTGGACTCCTTAAAATTTTCAGACGGAACCTGGGAGAAATTTTAAATCCTGTCCACTCCTTCTGGATGGCCAACATGGACACCAAGATCCCCTAAAGTCTTGAACATCTGCACTGAGTCACATAAGATGATGATCATCATCAGCACACGTAAAGAGATGTAACTGAGAACCCATAACCCCTAAAAAATGAGTACAGCTTTTCAGGAGCCACCATTTCAGGCATGTGAGAACTAATTTAAGCTTGTTCTTCAGGTAATCTTTCCCTTTTGAGGCTTTCTTTTAACACTGGGTTTTGACCACTCCTGAAACAAATACAGGAGAAGCATAGTCCTGTGAGGAGCAGGGAGTTGCACTTGATGATCCTTATGGGCCCCTTCTAACTTGAGATATTCTACGGTTCTATGAAAAAAATCAACACCATTGCTTACTTTTGCATAGGAAACAGGTGGAAATGAACTTAGCAGACCAAATTCATAACTCTCCTGACCTCAGGGAAGAAACTGGTTTTTTACTACTAATTATAACTGTTGTTTATGTTTTGATAATATGTTCATCCTATGGGAGCTGAATCACTGAAAACAGGATCTTGATTCTCCTGAAACTTTTATGAACTTTTCGGTGGACTGCTGCTAAATTTTGCGGGTTTGCAGTGAAAGTTGATATGAGGGAGACAAAGCAGCAAAATGAGTTAATATGTGCCAGAGATATGAAAGCAATACAAGAGCTTTTGGAAGCTTACCAGAGGGAAGAAAGCAGGTCTACTCATAAATAAGGAAGACATGAAATTAATAATGTTTCAAAAGTGACTGAGGTAACTTAGAGTGGTATCAAGCCTGTCATCAGTAAGAATATACATCAAAAAGGTTGAAATATCAGGAACAGAGAAAAAATACTCAAATACCTTGGAAAATATGAATGCATACAATCCAGCTGGTCTTGATCATATCTTAGGGCAATCACCTCCCAGAGTTATATAAGTTGTAGGCTTCACCTACACTTGAAAGTTACAGCAATAAAATTGATGATGTGGCCCCATAATTGAGCATGATTGAATTACTGCAGGTAAGCAAGTTACTTCATGCCAGCTGAGCCATGGTAACTGGTTCTGTATGCTCTCAACTAAGTAATGCACATCCACTTTCACTAACAATATAAAACCAATTTACAGAAAATAAAACAAAAAAGCGTGTGCTCTTATTCCAGTTTGAATGGTATATTTCACTTTGACATAAGTAGATTCATAATTTCTCAGGTAAACTAAAATGGTGATATAAGTTGGGAGGTATAAAAAGCTAAGGTAAAGCTAAGATAAAAGTAATTCATTCAACAACTGGATAAAAGTAAATACTATAGTGACCTTCAGACAAGGAAGGAATGCTATTTGGAAATACTCTTGTGAAAAAGAACTTTTCAGGAATTAAGGGAAGGGAAAAAACATCATGTTAAAAACAGCTCACAGGGCAGGATTATTCCACTTTATTTCATGAGTAGATCCCCATTTTCTAATTGATCTTTTTGCTTTTCACTCAGCAAATTGTGGAATAAAACATTTTTAAAAGTGAGTGAATGAATCAAAATATGGCTCCAGTAATCCCCACATTAGACAGTACATGAACTGCTGAAGAACAAATACTGGCCAGAAAACTTGTTTTGTTAGAAGTGTTAAAATTAATGTGAGGAATACAGCAGATATTTGTAAATTTACTTTAGTATTAAACATCCCATTTCACAAGGTATTATCTGGAAAAAAAAGCTTAAATTGACTCTGGATAGAAGATACCATCTGGATTGAAAACTTGGAAAGAAGGTTTAAATGCCAGAATGAGTTTTAGGAGCACAGTATTTGTATACTATTGATGTTAGACAAGTTTCTCTTAAAATGAGCACCTTATTAATGAGCAAGTAAACAGCACATTATTGAAAGCCTGCAGGTCATACTACACAGAGAGTTGTACTATTGTAACCAAATAAAGTACTAGCTTACTACCATAAAGTACTGAGATAGAACAAAAGCGATTTAGAGAGGTTTAAAAGCCAGATTTACTTGAAGACTAGCCCTACGAATCTAACACATGTTCAGAATGAAGAGAACAAAAAACTGAGAGGCAACAATGCTGAAAGGTACAGAAAGATGACAGAAAACACCATGCATGCATTTGAAAAATGAGACTGCAGCCAAAAAGGCCAGTACAAATTGATGCTCTATATGCAAGTGCTTGGTACACAGCATGGGATATGACTGGCTTTGTGCTCTCATGCAGTATCATGGAGGTATCATACCCACCTCTCCTCCTAAGAGGAGAAAGATGCCAACAAGATTTAGGAAGCAGGAACACAGGTTATGAGACTGAAGGATATAGGAACGTTTGAGGCATATCATTTAACGAAGCAATGAAAAACCAGGGAAGAGAGGGAAAGAAGGGTAATAAATGGCAACTGCTTAAAGGCAGTAGAAGCCTAAAGAAGGCAAATGGGGCTAAAAAATGGAAAAAACAGATTAGACATTAGGAATGCAAAAGGTAAATGAGCTTTTTTCTTTTATTTTTACCTTCTGGAATAATGTGCGGATAATCAAAGTTCTTTGACTTGTTATTTTCCAGACTGGAGGCCAAAGTCATCAGAAAGTCTTTGGTATGAGCCACATATTGGCAGTGAGCAGGTTAATGGGATCTAACAAATCTTCATTTTTCCATTAATTTTACATGAGGTTTTTCTCATTCTGTACCAAATTTTCCTCAGAGCTCCAGTTATGAGATATATAAAATGAAAAAACTGCTTGTATTTTTTTTCTGGATAACCATGGTTCTGTGAATATACATTGCCTGATCTATAGAGCCTTCCTCATGTGGGAGAGTGATGTTTCCAGTTGGTTACATAAAAAAGCAGGTCCTTTCCTCTCTTTTTCTTGCCAGCAGATTTAGAATGAGTAAATGTTCCAAATACACATTTCATTAACATCTCCTTCTTCAGCAGTTCTTTCAGGATCTCAGACTACCATTTCTTGTGCCTATTGCAGAGGCAGGAGTTTCTCCATAGTAACATTTGTGTACCTGAGATTGATTTTCCCTTTTGCTAATTTTCCCCAAACTCCACCAATCTGTCCAAAATCTCACACACATATTTTTCTAGCAGACCATACTTTTAAAAATTTCTAGAGGAAGTCAGCCAGGTTATTTATTAGGAGCTGTAGCTTGAAAAAAAATCAGGACGACTGCAGTCTTTGAAAAAAATGAAAGAAATTTTTGAAAGATGAGTGTATCTCCAAAATTACAGTGTATAAGCCCAGACCCTGCTTGATTCAGCAAAGTCTAAGCAGGATCTGGTGCCTCTGGCTGTGCAGAAATAGTTGAGAAATCATTTTTCAATGTTAAATAGTCCAGATTTTTATGAAGGTGTCTGCAGTGAAACAGGTTAGGAATGACATCATTGTCTGCTGTGTGTTATGGCCGCTCTCAGAAAGGGCATGCAGCTGTGAAGGTAGAGGGCAGGCCCTCCAGAGCAGACTAGTCTGAAACCAACAGACTTTTCAGATGCTGAGCTGAATGCAAGTTTCAGAATTTCCTATTGCAAAAATGAAAAGAAACAATTTTCAAGGTTTCTCACAGAGTAAAATGACACTTTGAAATTGTTCTGGTTTTGCTTCATTCAACATCTTTTTACTACTGCTCCTATATTTTTCGAGTTGCAGGATTTTTTTCTTATTTTATAAATACTGAGGAGAGCTGTGATTAATACTCCTCATTTTTTTTTCCTAGATCTGAAGAACTTACCTGCTCATTAATGAGTAGCTTGACCAATGTATGGTTTTTTATTTCCTATAGGAAATAAGATATATAGCTGTATTTATATCAAAAATATAGTGATAGGGGTGGGCAGCAGTTCCACATTACAATACCTACATGTAGTGTTGCAGTGTCAGTGTGCACACTGCAGAGCTCCAGGCACTGCCCACACTGAGGTGTCTCGTGCCATTTGAAGTCCCCAGGGGTATCTAAGCAATCTGCACAGGGCAGGCAGTAAGGACACAACACCTAGGGGAGAGTAGTGCTGTTGTGACGTAGGAGCCCAGGCCAGCTGGGAGACCCAAGGGCATCCCAGGTGACCATAGCTGCTACAGTTAGCCAGTGGGATTTCTCTCCAGGCTCTGTTAACTGCATTGAACCCTTTGGAAGCTTGGACATTAGGTGCACATATAGAAACTTAAATTCAGGTGTCTTAATGTGGAAATGAATCCCACATTAGGGACAGGATCCTGATACCTAACTTTAGTCACCTTGTGCCATGTGAGCTGTTCTGGCATATCTAAGACACCCTCATGGGGCAAGCAGATATAACAAAGGACCACAGTGGAAGGACAACTGAAGGTCAAGTGGGATCCCTGACATGCTTCACATGGCACTAGACATCTAAATTTAGTCAGCTGAATCCACCCTCGGTGTCTATGATACCCGAATAATTTTTTTAATCTTTTCTACTCAGCAAATAGTATCAGATACCTTGGGTTCACTTCAGTAGTCCCATGCTATCCGGGATGACCAGACTGTCCCACCTGAGCTGCCACTCCAGTGGGAAGCAGATCTCCATATGGACGTCTTAGATACTCTTGCTTACCTCAGATTACAAAGGATGCCTATATTATTGACTGAATGAAGTCATACTGGAGTGCATTTCTTGTCCTAGGTTGAGGACTAAAAAAACTAGATGAATTACACTTCAACAGTGCCTAGTTTCTCTGACTTGACCAAGAGGGGATTTTTCATCTACTCTAGCCATCTAACACCTGATGAATCCCACTTAGAGTGCCAGGCAATACTTAAGTAGCTGCTGCTCTTAAAGATTAAAACAATGCATTTTTTTTAGTTATGATATTCATCAGGTCAGTGTTTGCAATATGTAATGCAAAATGCATTATGAAAAATGCAAAATGCAAAATCAATGACACCACAAAATGATATAAAAATATACAAGTCAAAACAGCTCTATATCATAACATTAAAAATTAACATTCAGGATTTTGAAATCTGTAAACTTTCCAAAATAAAAATGCCAAGACATTTTCTCTTTTGGTTTCTCCACAGTAACTTTTGCAAAATTATTATCAAGAAATGCTTTGAAAATGCATTTTTGACAACTCCACATTTAGAAGGAAGTAAGAGTAAAATAATACAATGCAAAAGAACTACCAGTATGGCATTCCCATCAGCTACCCAGTATCATGCTTCATAGCTCTGTCTACAAGCTACAGAGTAATTGAGACTCAGCCACCATGATTAGTAGGTGCATGGATATTGTTGATTTCACCAGTTCTCATTTTTCTTTTAATGAACATGAGCAGTAGTTTTGACATGTCATGATATATCTCCTGCTTATGGGTACATCAGGTGAATCAAATATTACAATAAGGGTTAGTAGGAAATTGGAAGGAGGCAATCATGATGGGGACATACAAAATTCTGAATAGTAAAAAAGAAAGTACCAGTGAAATTTTCGAAGGTGTTTAATTATTGGCCTAACAATGCTCACACTGGAATAAGTAGTAAATATCCTACTTATTTCAAGGGCCAGCATGTTACATGCTTCGGAAAAGGCCTAAGTCTGAGGACATTTGATTTCAGAAGTTGAGGGAATGGGTTTATTTCTGAAGACTGTTCCAAGAGTTTACTACATGGGAAACACATAGGTAGAAGAAGATGGAAATTTCTTCTCAGCACTGAAATTTCCCTTTGAATTATGGAGGCTTAGATCTGAAGACTCACTTCAGCTCAGAACCAATAGTAAAATTAAGGTGCAGTGTTCTGAAATATCTTGCAATGCAGTAAATGAGCACTTAGCCAATGGACTGCAGGAGATATGTGTTCCCACAGATACATTGCTCCAGGTTGTTCAGTTAGTGGGCTAGAAAATTCATTGAAGAGGACACTGCAAAACATTCAAACTTGAACTCCACCCCACTCCCTGGCTCCGCCTCGCTCCCTCATCCCCAACGATGCATCTCTGCAGGGGACTGGCATTCTTCTTGGATGATTTCCTTCAAAGTTGTTATGACAGGAGCTGGATATGTATCGGTGCAACTGGGATTTTTGTTTCATTTTTGTTTAAGAAGGTCCAAAGATGGCTGCTGAGTAGAAATCAAACTTTACGTTTTGTTCTTTTTTTTCTCTGCAAAGAAAGCTTATGCACTCTTACCTCTTGCTGAGATGTTTGTATTCTCAAATTGCCTGAGCTGAGGTTTTTCATGCTCCAGTAATGACATCTAGCTTCTCATTCCTTAACCGCTTTCCAGTGAGACTACCAATAGAGCCTTCCATGTTTATCAGTTATTTGTCTTGATTTCTCACCACTTACTCTAGACAACAGCTATTTGTACTGGAACAAATTGTGACTTTGGAAGGTATTTTAACACAGTAGACAAAATAAAGGCTGGAGACTTCTAGTTTTGAGGTCAATGGCAAAACTCACCAAGCAGAAGCCGAATAAGACCCTGAAGCCCAAAGGTAATAGGACAAGAGCTAGCTAAAGAGAGCAGTGCCCATTAATTACTGAGCCTCCATCCCCTCTCACCTCAATAGTATTAAAAAACTAGTATAGACATCTAAATTAAAAATAGTCTAATAAAAAGTCTATAGTTCAAGGCATTCATTTAACCTTGATACAGAAGACTCTCTCTAGGGATACAGGCTAGGATACATAAATACATGCTGATAATTTGGTGATCACTCAAAATAAATTAGAACCATCTCTTTGCATTAAGCAAACACAGACAATGTTCCCAGGACATCATTTCCTCATCTGCAGCACAAGTGATGACATCCCTGTCACCTTTAGGATGTTTGCTCAGCCAATGCTGAGCTTGGCACCCAAACCTACCCCTCCGACCAGATGGCAGGGAATGTGATTGCCGCGCCGCAGTGGGTGGTAACGCTTCTTGTTTCTGTGTTGGCCCTGTCTTTTGTATGGTGAGTGGGGATGGAGATGGGAAAAATACTTCATCAGTCAGAATCCCTGTCCAAATGGTGTGTAAACATCATCATGAAACAACCACTTAGTTTTATGCCAGTCGGAGGCAGTTGACAGTGGTAGCAAATCAGTTTAACTTCTAACTTAGAAGGAGAAATAACATTTAAAAATAGACTTTTCAGGTGAGGGCAGGAATATTTCCTTCCTATGTAGGCTGTGAGATTCAAGCATTTCACATAAATATATTTAACTCGGTAAGAATTCATACCCTTCTGCCTGCTCCTTTAGTTTCTCACTGTTAGTAATTGAGACAATCACTACTCTCCACTCCTCTCATGTATCAATGAGAGGCTGAGACAATGCCTATATTAAGCACTATTTTAGAAAATTCACGAGAAGCTGTGACTGAGCTGGGAACTGAACCATATCTTAAGCTTTGTATTAGTGACTAGTCCTTTGAACCAAAAGCCTACACAGATTTTTTTAGGCAGCTCTCCCACAGTTAAGCACTCATTTCTCATCTGCATTATATGACTGTCCTCTACAGTTTGCTGTTCTGGAGATACGCTGGGAAAGCCTATCCCAGCACATTAACCCAGTAAATATGGCATTCCATTGCCTGGAACAGGGCATTGGCTTTCTTTTAACTAACAATATGGGCCCCATGACTTCTCAGGCTTTGTCTGGACTTTGCTTGGCCTCCCTGGAAATTTATTTTAGCTAGTAAAAGCAATTATTTAAATAAGCTACTTTGTTTTGGCTTTTGCTTAGCGAGGTACAGCTCCTGGCATAACACTTAATTTTCTATGTATATTTATAATACCACCTACTAACAGTAAAAATGCATAGTTCTTTCATGCCGAATGATATTTCGTCCTTGAAAGAAATACAGCTTGGAGGACTGCAGGCATGGGATGATAGCAGGTGCCTTAAAAGCGTAGGCAAAGGTTGTGGCCCCAGGGCTACAGGTAGCTCACCAGTGGTCAATTACTAGTCATCAGAGGAATGCAATCTTGAGAGCTGGGTAAAATGATTTTAGAAGTAACTTCTATCTGTCTTCTGTAAATTGTGGTAAATTCAGATGTAACATGGGCTTGCAGACCAATGAAGAAAGAGAATGGGTTAAAAGTTGTTGGCAAACATACAAAAATGACCCCAAATGGATCCAAGGTTGAGGAGGAAGAAATGATCAATGTTGCATTCCAACTGGAGAAGGACTTGCTTGCACACCCTCAGAAGCCAGCAACCTCAGGGCCCTTGGGTGCAGTGGGAGGGTGGGTACCAGGGAGGGGCAGATATTAGAAAGTTTGTGTATGTGTCATTTAATGCTATATAATTTGAACTATTAGTGTTAGTATCATCATAACTGGACTGATAATTCTTTGACTAGACTGCTAAGAATAATTATAATAATAATAATAAATTCTTGACTTTGCCTGTATGATGTGTTCACTTTGCCCATAAAAAGACTTTAGGCATAACAAATTAGTGAGAATTGAAGCAAGCTATTCTGTAACTTGGATGCAGCAAGCTGCTAACACCATGTATCCCAGAAGATCTTGAGCACCTTTCATACATTTAAGGATCGTATCCTTCTGCTGCCCTTCTGCTGGTTTCACCATGGCAGGATGCTGCAGTTCATTCAACACAGAGTTGGCAAGAGAGAAATTGAAAGTCTCAGAACTATAAGCAAGAAGAAGCAAGATAATGGATGAGTGACTACCTTATCTCAGTTGCCTTAGATGAACATCTTCTGCAGAGTAGTGCAAATGCAGCAGGGGTATGGATAATTACTGAAGGCCTACAGCATCATGCTGATCTTGAACACACAGTATCAGCAACCCCCATCCTGAGCCATGCTGTGCTCCAGCTACATGTTGCTATGCAGCAAGTTGTGAGGCTTTAAAGGAGTAGGGTCACTGCAATGAGCTAGCATTGACTGTGGAGCAGCAATAAGTTCATTTCTGGGTCTTTACCTGGTCCAGTATTGGGTGAATAAGCTTCTGAAGAGGCTGGCCAGGCTCAATTCTTCCTAGCATGTGCCCAGTGGTTTATCTTTGGTGAGTCCACTGTGTGTCTCATTGCTATGAGGTGCACAACACCATGTGCCATGTCTGGCTGAATGAGTTCCACAACACTCGGGACATCATTTAGGAAGAACATCCTGCTCAGGTCTGTCAGGATGTTTGTAGGAGAAATAGTCTGACCCTGCTGTCAGGGAGAAGGAAGGGGAGTGGAAGGCCACAAGTGTTATAATTGTGCAGGCCCAAAGCCTTGCTAAAAGTAGTGGGAAATTTATTTCAGAAATCTGGAGTCTTCCTCTTATTAAAAAAATATCACCTTATTCTTGTACACAGGATTGGTGTAGAGGGTGTGATGATGCTCTAAGCTCAGTAGCAGCATTTATTCCCTATGCGGTAACAGATGGTGTCTGATCCATGGACCCCTGCCAGGAGTTCATCAGCTATGTGTTTGGGTAGTTCAAGTCACTGTCTGTGAGATCAGTCCATTGGCAGAGTGAAGAGTAACATCATCTCCATGGCTTGCTGCACATTTCACAAGCTGCTAGTGACTGATGTAGCTGAAGTTAGGCCAGGTGCTCTGCTGGCCCCCACGTAGCCTTAGGCAGATTTGAGGGGTTGCTTAAGCAACAACAGCCTCTGGGGAAGGAAGGGACACCTGAAGTACATCTGCATGTAAGTGCAATGCAATACACATTCCACAAACACCATGGTGCCTCTGTCTTGTCCACAAACTCTCCATCTAAAGCCCTTTTCTTAATTCATCTCTCCCTCCCCTGTCCTTTCTGCAGAGAACAGAATCCTCTCTTGATCATCCTGAGGCCAACAGCAAAATGCCCAAGCTAACCAGCTTACAAGACGTCTCTAATCTCTTCCCTTGGCTAAAGTAACTTCTTTTGTAAGAAACATTAACTGTGACGAGGGTGTACAGGCAACCTTTATTCTATGCTAAGAAGCATCTGTTTCTCTCCCTTCCAAGCAGTAAACACACCAAAGTGTTGTGGAGGAAGAGACACATGTGACATTTGCCACCCAGGGCTCCCTGGAATGAGACCTGTCTTGGGAGACCTCCTCAGACAGGCATAACTCCTGAATAGGTGAATCTTGCAGTCCGCTTCAGTTGTAAGGGCAACAGGGACAAGAGTATTCTCATCAAATAACAGGACTAATAGTGGGGGATAATCTACCTGATTGTGGTCCAGTGTAAGCACAGTCATAATACAAAGTATGAGAAAGCTACTCTTCTTTCAAAAAGAAGTAAACTGGCAGAAGGGTACATCAGTCAGCCAGGCCACAGGTAACAGCTGGGTTAAACAAGATATTCGTCCCACTGGAGGAATAAAAAAGCTCAGAAAAAGGTTTGGTTTGGCTTTTCTTTTTAAATAGAAGTCCAGCCCTTTTTCACAGGAGACTGCCAAGATTATTTCTTTATTTTGGTTGAGCTTTGAATAACGATCATTCTTGTTAGGATTAGCTTGGTCGTTATGTCCACAGGGATAACTGATTGCCAGACAGGCTATCTCTGATTAGTGAGGCCAGCTCATATTAGTCACAGTCATAGTCATAGTCATAGTATAGTCATAGTCATAGTCAGCTGGGGCTGCTGCGGCATCATCTAGAATCCACTCAGAACATTCACTCAGAATAGCAACACTTCAGCACACCCGTGCGGCTTTCTGCAAGGGAAGCAAAGACAGAGCCTCTGTATTTGTGAGAAAAGACCTGTGCTGGAACTAGCAGTGGCACAAAAGACCTCTGTGCCCTAGACAGATGCATACATGGGGCCAAGTACTACTCAAAACTGGAGGGAGAAACACATTCCTGAGTATGATATCTGATGCATTTATTCACCAAACAATCACTGCAAGAGCTGAGGCAGTGTTATTTTAGATGTGGTTTTCAAGAGTCATAAGAATGTCATAGAAGGTCATGGAGGATAGTCTTGGATTAAGTGACAATAGCTTTTCAAAAGAGAGCAAACTTTGGTAAACTAGCAATACTGATTAGGAAATTCAAATGACCTGAGAAATCAGGGACTTGGATGCTGAAGTGACTTAGGATTTATTCAGATCAAAGTTACTAAAAACTGTCAGGAATGTGCATGACAAGCAAACTTCAGGCTTCCTTGCATTAGTAATCTCCCCCTCCTTCCCAAGAGAGAAAGGTATTAGGAAGAAGCAGAGAGCTTGGAAGGAGCGAAGAAAGCTAGTTCAGCTCAGGCTAGAACTGTATTACTTACCTGGGAGCACTTCCAAGTTCCTTGGTCTGGGTGTATGCTTCTGATATATCCCAAATCCCATCCCTTCCTCTTCCTCCAAACACACTCTGATTACTATGATGAGGCAAGCTTTAAGAAATATTTGATCTGAATCACTGGAGGATCAGGATCCCTGAACAAATTGCGGGTAAGTCTGTACATGGCCTAAGAAAGCTGGAATCAGGTAGTATATTGATGCAGCAAGAGTTTGCCATGGTGGAGACAAGTTAGGTTTAGTTTATAATATTAAAACAAGAAATAGAAGATAATTTAGCTATCAGACAGGGAGAACAAGGAGAGAAATGGGATAATAATGCAATATGGGTACACGGAAAATAGGACTGTTCTTGGTTTACCCTTGAGAACATATGCCACTGTGGTGGGCAGGGATGCAAAGCCAATGAACTCTGGAGATACAGCAGTCAGAATGAGGACAGGAAAATGGAAGTCATCACAAGCAAACTGAAGTGACAGTCAGTTTATCTTGACAACAGTAGTGCAAAGATTTTTGAACTAATATACCAGCTTGGCCAATAAGTAGTCTAACCATGCTTTCAGGACAATGAACTCATCTTCTGGTAGAGGGAAGCAGGGGCATTGGGAAGAGGTGCGGTAAAAGCATCGCTTCTTTTAAACCCCATCTGACTGCCAGCAATGGCTTAAAATGCCATCATGTTGCACTTTGAAGTCAAGACGGGGAGAGGTTACTCCCAGTTAACTCAGAGGTGCTTATCCCAAGGGCAGACAATGCCTCAATATGCTGACTGAAGTCAGCAGAGACTGTGATATTAGAAAATCTCTATTGCTGAAACTGGAAAGAAAGAAAGTACTACAAACTGAAGCACAACACCAGAACGTCTGACACTGAAAGACTCAGAACCAGATGGATATGAATTGACTGTGAATAGGCAGAGGCTGGAGTCTGAAAGATTTTTAGACATCAAGGCAGAGCTGTTCCAAAGCAACCTTCCAAATTGATACAGGGAAAAGGAAAAAACTAGCTAATTGCAGATGAGGCTTGGCTGGATTATGAATCAGTCCATAAGGAAAAAGTAGGGAGAGAAATAAAAGTAATGCAGAATTTGCTGGAATTTTTTTCTTCTTTATGTGCAGTTTCTTGTAGGCTTAGCTTGGATATTCCTGCAAAGGAAACAGTTCAGTTTACAATTAGTCCTACTTTGATCTGGGCTGTCCTGCACAACAGGAATAAGCCAAGAATAGTTCCAGCTCAGGACTGGGAAGCACTCAAGGATGATACAAGTGTCAACTGACAGCCCAAGGAGTTTTCCACAGATTTCCATTCCTTTTGCCTGTCTGCTTTTCAAATTATTAGAGTTGTAAAAGTACTTGCTTCCTTTCCCATAAGATGTGAAAACTGGTGATACGTTTTGAAAAAAAAAAAGCGCCTTTGTGGAGGTTGTTATCTTAAAGTCACGAGTGCTACAAATCACGTTGGCCTCACTGTGATAAGTGGATTGTCTGGTGCTACTTGCATTGATCTTCACAAGTTTGTTTCGTAGGCAGAGACAGGCAACAAGACAGAAGGGAAGGTAGGAGGAGATTTGGGCTCCTCTCACAGCCCCTAGTCCTCTCTGGCTTCCTGGACTTGGTCCATGGGCATGGAGACTAGGAAAAGAGCAGGAGAGTAGGAGTCTCAAGTTTGGTGGTGATTGTGGGGAGTGGAGTTAAAGTAGCCCACTGGCATAAATATTTGATAAGTACACTTGTGTATTTAAAATAATTCCTTTTAGCTACTGCTGTACCTTATGCTGGAGGGGCTAATGGATTTGCTAAAGAGATATCAGTAGCAATAAAGATCTGAATGGTATTGTCATAAGTGATAGCTCTTCATCGCGTGATCCTTTATTTCACAAGACAGCATCTCTATTGATCATGTTCCTTCATGGATGTGACCTTGGTTGTTTCCCAATGTATTATGCATGAGATAGGTATCCTAAAGTCCCCTTTGCAGACAGAGTAGAGAAATTTGCTTTCATACTACAGCCTTGTAATGAACTTTCAACTCACATCATCACCAAGGTATTAATATTGGAGTTTATTTCCTATTATTACAGGAGGCACTCTCACCTATATGAACCTAGTCATCTCCCACATATTCTATACTGACTCAAAGTGGTGTAGGGCCTGTGAGTATCCCCTTTCATAGTCAAAGACACATTTCCATTTTAGCCAGTCAAAAAAAGGTCTTGTTCTCATTTTTGCCCTGCTGATCAGTATGAAACAAAGTATAACATGTTGGAAGTTAACCTGTTGTCATGGTTTAACCCCAGCTGGCAACTCAGCCCCACACAGCCACTCACTCGCTCCCCCACAGTGGGATGGGCGAGAGAATCAGAAAAGTAAAAGTGAGAAAACTTGTGGGTTGAGATAAAGACAGTTTAATAGGTAAAGCAAAAGCTGTGCGCACAAGCAAAGCAAAACAAGGAATTCATTCACTACTTCCCATGGGCAGGCAGGTGTTCAGCCATCTCCAGGAAAGCAGGGCTCCATCACGTGTAACGGTTACTTGGGAAGACAAATGCCATCACTCCGAACGTCCTCCCCTTCCTTCTTCTTCCCCCAGCTTTAAATGCTGAGCACGACGTCATATGGTATGGAATATCCCTCTGGTCAGTTGGGGTCAGCTGTCCCGGCTGTGTCCCCTCCCAGCTTCTTGTGCACCCCCAGCCTGCTCACTGGTCGGGTGGGGTGAGAAGCAGGAAAGGCCTTGACTCTGTGCAAGCACTGCTCAGCAGTAACAAAAACATCTCTGTGTTATCAACACTGTTTTCAGCACAAATCCAAAACACAGCCCAATACTAGCTACTATAAAGAAGGTTAACTCTATCCCAGCCAAAACCAGCACACCTGTGAAATAAGGATTATATTTTTTGGAGTAAAGTCATAGAATGATTGATTACATGAACATTCTCAATATATTGCACCTCTGTGGGACAGACAATAATGTCTCTCACTCCTGCACTAATCTCTTGCAGCACCACGGCAACAGACAATGAACTTGAGGCTATTGCTTACTCTGAGCTACAATAGCTTTTGAAAACAGCCAAATGACATCTCTTGGAATCCACTTCTGCTTTCCTGCTGGTGTTTGATACACAGCATATGTATATATTCTCAAGCAATAAGCTGAGAGCCCCTGACATCCTCCCAAGAGGTTAGCACAAGTATGAGTCTTCAAGCAGTGATGTTTTGTGCTAACTGTAATCCATCCTACTCATTTTCTAGAGTCCTTAGACATTTATTGCAGTCATGTTTTACAAGAATTTAATCCGTCCTACAGAATATGTAACCATATCCTCACCATAATTTTGTGTAAGAAACCACAAAGAAACTCTACAATATTAATTGAGTTTCATAGATTTGAAAGCAATTTCTATATAACTATAAGCTTTTATCTTAAGAAAGTGCTTCTAGACATAAAGAAAAGACTCTGAATTTCATGAGGCTTTCCATGATAGAAAATGCCACCATTTCCACATGGCTATTCCACAGATTCCTTTAATTCTTTGGTATAAAATTAAGTAATTATTAGGTCTACTAAGACCAGTTTCTGAGAGACGGATCAAGCCTCATATAGATTACTGCTACTCAGTGTCTAGGTAAGGCTCATATAGGAAAGAAAAATAATCTCCCAGCTACCAATCCTGCTTTATTCCTTAGAATTATTACGGTCAGTATGCGGGATTGAACCCTTCACAACCTATTGAATTTTACTATCACACCACCACACTTAAGCTTTACCTACATTATTATAGAGACATCTGTGTGTGCTTTTGCTATATATTATGCAAAGCAGTGATACGCAAACAGTAATTTCTACATCTGTGTCTTTGAAGGCTGCTTTGGTTTCTGTCCATTAGTATTTCATTAACTACACTAGACCAGGGCAGTTCAACACTTGGAGGGAAAGCATAGGGCGACCAGCTACTCTGTGCTTTAAATCAGAAATCAGAAAGGTGTCCAAGAACAACAGGAGGGGGTTCTCAACAGCCAGAAATGTTGTCTTTCTGGTGATATTTGACCCTCACCCCTGCTCCTGTGAAATCCCAGCAAAAAAGTAATATTTCTGCAAGAAAAAAGCTGTTGTTTTGGGGACTCGGACTAAATTCAGGCCTTATAATGATAAAGATGGCAAGGAGAGGATATATCTTTTATTAGACATTTTGATATAATTAGAAAAAGGACAGAGAAGCTTTCAGGTACACCAGTACTTTTCAGGTTTGAAACATAAGTCCAAATGCCTATGCTTTCCTGATACTTCAGTGGCATAAAGTATTCTCTGTATAACAGCAGATAGACCTGGAAAGGATCATGAGAGATTGTATTGTTAAGGTTCCTACCCAAAGGAAATTCCAACCATAACAGTAAGAAGCAAACTCTGCATGTAGTGGCTTCAGCTACCCAGAGCAACTCCTACCTCAGGGGTGAGTGAGAAGAGTGGAATGCCTCATTTCATTACAAAAAAAAGTCTTTTAGAATCAGTTCTGGATGACAATAAGTGAAGGAACACATCACCAAAGAGATACCATTGGTGTTTGAGCCAAATATAAATGCAAGCTGAAATGCAGCAGCTTGGTATAACCTACACACCAAAGACTCTCTTTTTAGGGCAAATTTTAGCACAACTTTAATGTTCCTCCCCTACCTTCTGCTAAAAGCAAAATTCTTCAAACCACAAAGGGTTGACACACTGACTACTTATGAAGAGCAGGTGTATTTTTTTATTCCCCTTGGCAGGAGGAGCACAGGAGAAGAAATGCTAGCAGTTTTCTGCTAAGACAAGGAGTTATGCTGGACTGACTAAAAACAGATGTTAAGATTGGCACTTATGACTATTGCATTATTTATTTATTTATTATATAATCTATAAATTATATATTTTATACATATAATAAAAACAATAATAATTATTACGATTATCACATGATAATGTGACTAATAAGTCATGTTATTGGGGCTTTATTTGGTGAGACTCTCAAAGTCAGCCAGAGTCAGTGGGCAGTGGGAGGTGGGCTGCCGAGGTGGATTTGTGGAAGACCAGCACTCACTGTAGCAAGTGGGGACAGATGGAGTTTTATAATGCATAGCAGTAGCTATGAGACCAGAGCCTGTAGACAGATGAGAGCTCACTGCTCATTCTTATTTCATCCCTCTGGATATTTTCTGTGGATAAAATAACATTAAGCAAGCCAACACCGGTAAACCATGCCATATTTAGTATGTTGCTGGATTAAGGCAGGTCTTCTGATGGTGAGTTGGTCTTGAAGCTCTGCAGAGGTATTTTTAACGTACCAGATTCTCTTTTGTGATCCCTATTTTCATATTCCCACCACTATCCCCAGCAGTTAGGTTGGAATACCTTAAAGTGGAATAGACAAAAAATGGATTTCCTTGACATTTTCCATTTACTTTACTGAATCTGAGGCCTAAAATAACTCATAGAGGGTGCCTTGCAAAGACTCTTTTACTAGGAGTATTTAATCTTACAATTTGGGCTGAGCCATGAATATGCATAAGACATATTTTGAAAAGAGACATTTAAAAAAACCTGGAAGATTCGTATTCAGTTAGTTCATTCCTTTCATAGCAAACAGCTACCAAAATTTGGCATAATCACATTTTTAAACTCATAGTTTATGGAAAGAGTGAAAAAAAATTATAGTTTTCTCTAAGGAGATTTTACAGTTAAAAGATAAACCTGACAGAGATAACAGATTTGAATCGATTACCTAGATACACCCTTTTTTCCCTTTTTCCTTGCAGCTCTTAGAGAAATCTGTTGCAGGCAGATTTCAGAGACTCTCAGCCCAGCAAACAAATTACCAAGGCAACCTTGACACTGATGTCTGGAACTCGGTACGGAGAGAAACAATAAGCACCTTATATCAGTATCCCGAGCCTAAACCCCATTCAGTATTTCATAGTGCACACAGTGAAATTGGCTTTTCAGTCAGTTGCCTGTATTCTTGTATGCTTACTGATTTTTTTTTTTTAAAACTTGCTGCTACTCCATGGATCCTAGCCACTTCTTGAATGCTGTACATCCATAGGCTCTTATTATAAATAAAAATCTTGTCCGTTAATGTCTCAGAGAGATCTTAATTAAAAGAGCCCCCCCCACCTCAAAATCTTTAGCTGCTAATCTGCCAGTGCTAGCATTGCAAATAACTGTATGTAATTGGAAATGTGTCTTTTGAATCAATAGAAATGGATGGTTGAATTAAATGAATTCAACTCACCTGTGTGAGGAAGTAGCTGCTTTCAAAAAACAGTCACTGGACCAACAGAATAGCATTTTAGTTGGTTGTTTCATCTCTGTGAAAGCTACATATTCTTGATGCAAGAATTTTATCTTGGAATAAGTTCATTCAAAAAAGCATTTTTCATGCTATTTAAGTGACTGTAACATTGTTTAGCCAGACTGAAAAAAAAAACCCGAACTAACAGAGGATATCAATTCACTTTGTCTACTTGTATTTGATTCTGGATTATGTGTTGCAGTTCCTACATCACATCTGGGATGTTTAGTTCCTTCTCAGAAGTGCATGGGGCTTTGGGACCACAACACACAGCTCTTTCACCTGTGTTTTTTTATTTCCTTCAAATATGAAATCAAAGAGGAACTTGAAGTAGAAATTTGTGACAGTAGTATTCTATAGGTGCAATTTCATTTTATCCAGTAAAGCTAAGCTTCAGGACTATACAACTCACATGGTGCATACAGTGAGGTATGGTTTTTCTGTTATTACTTTAAAAACACTACAGGCTAACCCTTATAGCTAAGATGCAATTCTTTCTGCCCTCACTACTGTTGACAGGGCACACATATTTGGTATTTTCTGCTGTCCTGAAACAAATAAAAGAGAAATCAAAGTTTTTCTTGATGTGTGGATTGCACCCTTGTATAAAATCCTTTCATATAGTAGGTCATTTAAGAAAGCAGCAGACACCCACTTAAAATCAGCTGATAATTGCTTTCTGCTGAATGACTCACCCTGCAAAGCAGTTTGCGTTATTGTTGAGTCTTCAGTTTTTGATTTTTCTTTCAAGTTGCCCTGAGCGTTCAGAGGTGAGCCCAAGAAGTATATGTGTTGTTTGATGCCATCTGTTTTTATGGGATAATGGATGACTTCTCAGGTGTCACTGTCATTGCTGTTGATGGCAGGAAACAGCTATTTTCTCCTAGTCATCTCTTCTCACTATCTTTTCCATCAGTCCCTCCACTGAGTAGTAATCCAGCTACCTTCAGGAACACAAAAGTTGACAGCTTGCCAGCACAGGCGTGTTGGGACATGGATTGGCATGTGAGGGCTTGAATATTTCTTTCTCAGGATGCAAGTGTATGTAGTATATGTGTATATATATATGCACGTGCTTGTGTATGCATATATATTTTTTTTTGTGTGTGTGTGTGTACATGTGTTTAAAACACACTGAAGAAGTCCAGCTACGGTGCTCCCACACGGTTTAGGAGGATGCACACGTTACAACAGTGACTGGGACCACCCCCAGGCTACTGGAAGACCACTCAGAGATCTCCTCTCACATGCTAAAGGTGGAAGGGGTTTGCTCATTTGTCTCCCTTGACAGATGGAATCACTTACCTACTTTCAGCCTGGAAGCTAGCCTTCTTCAAGCTGCCTGTCAGCCAACCCTCCAGCCCCATCATGGAAGCATCTCTCTGAGTTAAGGTTGAAGACTCTCTCTACCTCTTCCCACCAGCATGCAGCAGAGCAGAGCTTTCCCTCTTTGTTCTTCCCTCTTGCAAGGGCAGTGTAGCAGAATGGATTGATCTTCACTCTTTCTTGGGCAGCTGAAAGCATTTGAGCCTTGTCACAAGTAGAGCTGAAGACATTTTTACAGACTCATTAAATTAATTCAGAAGGACCAGAAGTGCTGTCCTTTTGTATTGGCAAGGTTTTGGTAGCGGATGGGCTGCAGGGGTGGTTTCTGTGAGAAGATACCAGGAGCTGCCCCATGTCACACAGAGCCAATTCCAGACAGCTCAGAGATGGAACTGCTGCTGCCCAAAGCTGAGCCCATCAGTGATGCTGGTTGTGCCTCTGTGATAACATATTTAAGGAAGAGTAAAAACCTCTGCACAGCAGCTGTGAGAAAGAGTGAGAAAACTGTGAAAAATACAACCCTGCAGACACCAAGGTCAGTGAAGGAGGAGCTCCAGGCACCAGAGAAGAGGTTCCCCTGCAGCCTGTGGAGAACACCATGGTGAGGCAGGCTGTACCCCTGCAGCTTGTGGAAGACCACGTTGGAGCAGATATCCACACTGCAGCCATGGAGGACCCCATGATGCAACAGGCTGAGATGCCTTGAAGGAATCTGCAGCCCATGGAGAGCCTATGATGGAGCAGGCTCCTGGCAGGAGCTGTGGCCTGTGGAGAGGAGTCCATGTAGGAGCGGGTTTTCTAGCAGGACTAGTGGCTTGTGGGGGACCCAAGCTAGAGCAGTTCGTTCCTGAAGGACTGCATCCCATGAAAAAGGACCCATGCTAGAACAGTTATTGAAGAACCGCAGCCCATTGGAAGGACCCACATCGGAGAAGGCCATGAAGAACTGTATCCCATGGGAGGGACCCCACGCTGGAGCAGGGGAACAGTGTAAGGAGGAAGGAGTGGCAGACACAAAGTGTTATGAACTGACCACAGCCCCCATTCCCCATCCTTCTGCGGCTCATGGGAAGAGGTAGAAGAGTCAGAAGTGAAGTTGAGGCTGGGAAGAAAGGGAGGTG
This sequence comes from Morus bassanus, assembly GCA_031468815.1. NCBI lineage: Eukaryota > Metazoa > Chordata > Aves > Suliformes > Sulidae > Morus > Morus bassanus. Next base: position 69,811,319 of record CM062568.1, read on the forward strand.
GGGGTAAAGTGGTTTTAGTTTTGTTTTTTTATTTCTCTATATCATACTCTGTTATTAATTGGCAATAAATTAAATTAATTTCCCCAAGTCAAGTCTGTTTTGCCCATGATAGTAATTGGTGAGGGATATCCCTGTCCTTATCTCAACCCATGAGGTTTTTTCTTTTTCATTGTATTTTTTTCCCCTGTCCTTCTGAGAAGAGGGAGTGAGAGAATGGCTTGGTGGACAGCTGGTGGCCAACCAACATTAACCCACCACAGTCCTTTGAGGTGTAGAAAGTAATTATTAATGCCTACAATTTTTAGATGTAGTTGTCAGGAAAAGGTGGTCTTTTAACAGCATCTGACATTTTACCACCTCAGCACCCTTTGCTCACCATCCCAGGCACCTCCTACACATTCCCAACTCCATCAAACAGCCTGAAAGAGGGAAGGTTTCTGTTCCTCAAATACAGGGCAGCCAATATGAATCTGTTCCTTCTTACAAAATTTTTCATTCCACCTACTCTTCTTTTTAGTTAAAACTCTTATGTGGAGGGCCTTAACTAATCTTCCCTATGGAATTGCTCAGGAGGACTTGAGAGCAAAATAAAGCTTTGCTCCAGCTGGCATGTCTTTGCTTTAGTCCATGCATCAGCACCTCTCTCTCAATTCCCGTACTTACTTGCAAAGTGGACCAGTGCAAGCTCTTGCTCTGCTCTGAACTCTTGGCTAGGCATTTATGGCAATGTGAGGAAGAAGGCTATCTTAAGAGCAGTGCTCAGACATTAACTCAAGGATTCAGGGCTCCCCTTCTTCCCTGTGATGTATTCCAATGCTTGAAGTGCCAGGAGAAAGCAATGTGCTTTCCTCAGAGAAGCCAAGAAGATAAGTCATGCTGCAACTCTGTCTTAGCATGTACTGGGGTAACTTTACTCCCTTCTCAATATCTCCAGGTGACATGATGCCTGCATTCCCCTCAAGATGGCTGATAATAGCCATATCCCAAGGAGCAAGAAGAAAAAACTTGAATGTCAGGGCTCTTCATAAACAAAATAATATATTCTTTTTTTCCCCAGATGTATGCATAATAAGAAAGGACTGTCACTGGACCTAGTATCTGACTGCAAGTGAAGCAGATAGTAATGAATGTCACCCAGATATGTACATGAACAAAGCAGGAGAGAGCAAGGAGGCATTTTGGAGCAATAGAAGAAGCAGACTCTGTTACGTATTTTAATATCATCCAGGGTGGACTTTCTCCTTTTTGAGGGAAGGGTTCAGCATTTTATATTGGATCCTCATTTTGTATACAAGTGGTAACTATTACCTTAAGAAGACTTGAATGAAATATTAGCCAATTTAAAACTATGTTCCACAGAGAGATGTAGAGTTTATGGATGGCTGCCATGCCAAGAAAATTTTAATATCTGAAAACCGGCTGACAAATTGGGACTGGAACACAGTTATGCAAAGTGCTGCTTAAGAGAGGATCAATAGCACTATTCAGCTTTAATTTGGCCTATAGGTGTATATTCTGGCCAAAGCCCCCTCAAATTTTTGTAACTTAATGGCTGAGATCTGAAAAAAAGGTTTTCATAGCATGAAGGGATATACCCTGGTATTGCTTCTGCTAGGACTATTTAATCAGCATCAGAACAACAGAATTATTCAAATGTGCTTTACATTTACTATGCGGACACTCCTTGAGTACTGTTCTGCTCAGGGACTCTAGCTCTCAAATTTGTCAATGTTGCAGTCAGAGACATGATGGAAGGTTTTGTAAACACCCAAGCTAGCTTTACCAAATGCAGTTGAATATTGATATTAGCTTTCCAAGTACTTTCCTCAGGTCCCAAGATGACTTACAGCCTGCACTAATCCACATGTTGCTGCAGAAGTCCTCACTGCATAGCCAACTTTGCTGTTATAAGCTAAACATGAATATGTTTAGGCTATGCTGAAGTCATGTCTTTGGCTGCAGCATAAACTCGCTGTAAAACAGTAATGACATGTAATCAAGAAAGTCCCTATGCTGGACACAGAACAGTCCAGCACTGTGGACTCTGCCAGTTCTCAGGGTGTTTGGAATGATGTCCAGAGATCACATGCCTTGATCTTTACGGCGTGGCTATCATAAAGAATTTTGCACAAGTATAGCTATTCACAATGCTGAGGCAAGGCATGACCTTCATTCTGCAAAATGAGAGTAAACTGCCCCAGTGCCTGTCTGTTCTGCACCAACGCAGTGAATCTACAGTCAGGATTGCAATGGGAGAGCTGTTGAGACAGGGTTTTTTCTCAACAGTGTTCAAGCCCTTAGTCTTGACACTTAACTAACCAGACCCAAACGTGTTTTTGAAACTAAGGCTGTAGCTCAAATCTGTTAAATACAGGAGGGGAGGGGTTACTGGGTGTAAAGCTGGTTTATTGGTGTGGATTGTCAAAAGGATGTGAGAACCAACCCATGGACAGAAAACCAGAGAGGAAAGATCAATTTGTTTATGAATATCAGTTTCAGTATTCACAGAATTAATGAAGCCTGCTTTCCAATGGGTGTATGTCTCACGGTCGATTGACTTTTTAATTAAATTATACCACAGCTGCAACATGAACTCAACCCTTTTAAGACCCTGGTGAGTCTACACGGGGGACACTACCTGACTGGAGTCTCTCATGCCTAGAGAGATAAGAACTAAGTCCAAAAAACTCTCCACACTTTCCCTGCATAATTGATCACTAAGTGAATGAATAATCTTCTGTGCTCCAATTCCTTAGGAAAATAAGCTAAAAAAAGGTAATTAAAACAGGCAAATGCATTTCTGATAAAACTGTTTACTATAGAGATCCCTTGGGTTGTGTATTATGTCTTCTTTCATTACTCTTTGTCTGTTTTACTTTACACTGTACAATCTGCAGGAGAAACACGTCTTCTGTTCTTCAGAAGACATGCTTATGTCTTCTGCTGGTCTGACAACCACCCAGAATATTTTAGGTCCTAACATGATAAGAATAATAATAATAATGAATCTGGATGGATGCTAGAAATCAGGACTTGTACTTTGAAATCCTAGAACTGATGGATGCCAGGTATAGGCTATTGACCAGAACTGTATTCAATTTACAACCCCATGAATCCACAAGAAATCCATTACTTTTTGCAGAAGTACTTCAGGGGGTTTTAAATTTTCACCTGAATTGCTGAAATCAGAATTTGATCCAGGTTGATAGATATTATAGGATCAGAAAGCAGGGATAAGAGAGCAATAAATCATATACCAGAGAGCAGAAGGGAGTTCAGCCTCTGACTGGTGAATTTAAGAAAGGGTACTTTAAAGTAGGGGGTCTCCTTTGTATTACTCACTTTTCATTAGGTGATTTTCCTCTTAGACGTTCTCCCATTTTCATGCTGGCATGAAAGTTACACCCACTTTTATCTGCTACATTTAGAGAGGGGAATGGATCTTTCCCAGAGCTATGCAGAACTGAAGTCACATATATTTAAACCAGGAATCTGACAACCTTCTCCTGACGTAAGTGACTGCATTTTACAGCTTCTTGCATCTGTGTGTGAAAGTAGGGTAAACAGGTGAGTGATTTCAGATGCTGGCACCTGGACAGGCTTAATTGTGCAGCGCACCCTCACCCTGATTTCCTTTCCTTAAACTACACAGGTATCATTCATGCTTACTCAAGAAGAAGATTTAAATTATTTTCCCCACCTTCCCTCTCTTGCCTGATACTGTGGAACAGTTGAAAGAACTTTGACTTAAATAAACAAACACATAAAGTCAGCCAGGAAAGGAAGAATCTCCTTCACAGTTGCAGTAACCTTCTTCCTTCTGCAGAAACATTCTTCCTTCTGCAGAGTCAGGGGACTGGAGGGCAGGCAGTTGAGAACTTGCTCTTCTATTGATGTGTTTATATCTCATTGGCATTTTCAGAGACCGTGCTTGATAGTCCTGAATACTGATCATTGGTCACATTAAGTTGCCTTTTTTTTTTATATCCCTTGCCCTTATTCATGTGTGTGCTTTCTCTTTAAGGTGAAAAGAGAGCAGCCCAAAGGAAGACCTGTGCAAAGAGAATATGAGCTGGCAACACGGGAGTGATGCTTATTTGATGGACTTTATATTTACACACCCTGTTCAATATAGTTTATAAACATGGAGCAGACAAAACCATTGTAAGCAGAGTAGCAAGAAGTAACTGCCTGTTCTTTTTCTATTCAGTATTATAAATACAGGGTGGGGGTGGGGTGGGAGAAAAATCCATCTTTGCATTTAATTCCTTTAGCTAATTCGGCTGACTAAAAGCACATAAATCTGCTCCCCCTGGCTTCTTTTGCAACAGTGACGCATCACCTCATCTTGAGCTTTTCTGCACTGTAACTAAGGATTATTAGTAATTGTTCTAGAACATTAGTGGTAGAAATTGTTTTATGGATCTGTATTGCCTCTACTTTCACATTCTCCTGCCACTGCCATCTTTCATGGGGAGCTATCTTATGTGTACTGTAGACAGGCATATTGGGTTTGCATGGCAAAGTTTTGGTAGTGGGGGGCTACAGGGGTGGCTTCTGTGAGAAGCTGCTAGAAGCTTCCCCCATGTCCGACAGAGCTGGTGCCAGCCAGTTCCAAGATGGACCTGCTGCTGGCCAAGGCTGAGCCCATCAGCGACAGTGGTAGCGCCTCTGGGATAACATAGTTAAGAAAGGGAAAAAGTTGCTGCACAACAGAAAACTGCAGCCAGAGAAAGGAGTGAGAATATGTGAGAGGAACAGCCCTGCAGACACCCAGGTCGGTGAAGGAGGAAGGGGAGGAGGTGCTCCAGGTGCTGGAGCAGAGATTCCCCTGCAGCCCGTGGTGAAGCCCACGGTGAGGCAGGCTGTCCCCCTGCAGCCCACGGAGGTTAGCGGTGGAGCAGATATCCACCTGCAGCCCGTGCAGGACCCTATGCCAGAGCAGGTGGATGTGCCCGAAGGAGGCTGTGACCCCGTGGGAAGCCTGTGCTGGAGCAGCTCCTGGCAGGACCTGTGGCCCCATGGAGAGAGGAGCCCACGCTGGAGCAGGTTTGCTGGCAGGACTTGTGACCCCCAGGGGGACCCACGCTGGAGCAGTCTGTTCCTGAAGGACTGCACCCCAGGGAAGGGACCCACGCTGGAGCAGATTGTGGAGAGCTGTCTCCTGTGGGAGGGACCCCAGGCTGGAGCAGGGGAAGAGTGTGAGGAGCCCTCCCCCTGAGGAGGAAGGAGCGGCAGAGACCACGTGCAATGAACTGATGGCAATCCCCATTCCCCATCCCCCTGCACCACTCATGGGGAGGAGGTAGGGAAATCAGGAATAAAGTTAAGCCCAGAAAGAAGGGAGCGGTGGGGGTAAGGTGTTTTAAATTTAGTTTTTATTTCTCATTACCCTACTCTGATTTGATTGGTAATAAATTAAGCTAATTTCCCCAAGTTGAGCATGTTTTGCCTATGACAGTAATTGGTGAGTGATCTCTCCCCATCCTTATCTTGACCCACGAGCTTTTTGTTATATTTTTCTCTCCCCTGTCCAGTTGAGGAAAGGAGTGATAGAGTAGCTTTTGTGGGCATCTGGCATCCAGCCAGGGTCAACTCACCACAACAGGCCTCTTTGTCTTACCATACACACCTTTACAAGAGTGAAAAAACCTGTGCACTTAAAGATGATGAAGCTCTGATTACACAGACATATCTAAGTGTCATGGGAACATTCCCTACTGGCAAAGGAAACTTACGATTATTGAAAATATGGAGATTTATGGAACCTCAGGAAAAATGATTAGACTGTTTTTGGACTGTTTGGAACTAAACAAATGGGCTAAGATATCTTACATGAGACTCTCAAGTCAAGTTTCTGAGCTCAGTTTACCTGGCCATAAGCTAGGTCAAAAGGCTGCAAATAAAGCACTCCCCAAAGTATTTTGGTGTCTTTCATTCAAGATCTAGACAGCACAAGACATTCAGAAATACAGTCCTTTCTCTGCCTCTTTTATTTTTAAATGGATGGACTTTTTAACTCCTGTGAATCCAGACTCTGCTCCCCATATGTAAGCTGAAATGTCTTTGAAGGTGAATTTCTGTAACCAGACGAGTCTATCCAGCACAGCAATGTACACACAGAATTGTTAAATATGCTGAAGTCAGGGAAATATGTATGTCACAGAGTTTGTGCAGTACAATATCATTGTAAGTTTACTGAAGAGTAATTTGCCTTGATAAATGCAATATATCACTATCACACACATGGCCCTTATACCCAATTCTAAGAGGCACCAAATGCCACCTAGAAAGTGCTGATAGGGTGTTGACAAATATGTTCAACCCAAAAGATTGAGGCCTGAGGGAAGACTGTCTCTTTCCAAAGAGTGTTTAATCATTGAACTGTCTGAGCTGTCATTACACATTGGTCTCTGAAACAATATTTTTTGGCCCCTAACTACCTTTAATTAGCCTTTTGCTTTCTACAATGGGGCTCTGAAGAAAAATCGTTAGCAAGGGTGTGTGCATCTGTGTCAGCCAAGACCTCCCTGCAGTGATTTCCAAACAATATTTCTATAGAAAACTTTAGACTCATGCCTGAGATGCCCACACAAGAACAATAAATCAATAGGAAAAGCTGAGTGACTGAGCTATGAAACTGTTCACATTGAATAGTGGTTTGGTCTTACAGCTCTAACCCTCTTAACTCATCCTATAGCTCTACATCCTAACTGCAGCTGGGCTGGGACTAGGGATCTGGGCAATGTGACTGAACAGATCTGCAAGGGCTTATGTGCTGTGCACCCAGGAGGGTGTGAACACTGATGGCTGGCTCAAAAAAGGGAGGTGCTCCACTCCTTTCACTAGGGTCTATGCCATATACACCATGCCACTGCCTCTGGTCCTGCAAACATAGTTGCACTCTTCTTCTATTGCAGAGTGTGCTGAGCAGCCTCCAAGGGTCTATGTCCACACTAGCCTACAGTTTGCCCAAAGACTGACTCTGTGAAGCTTCCTCAGTGCTGAACATCCTGCTGTAAGTGCATTGCTTACCACCCTGCTGCTGCTGGGCACCAGCATGCCCCAGGGTGTACCTGTGGCATGGCACCTTTATATATGCCTGGAGCAGCTGCAGATGCTTTCATTCCACCCTGACTCATCTGTGTAACTTACACCCTGTGACAACCACCATGCAGCTTTGTGTAGGAGGCATTGTCAACCTGCTGCCATTATGCAACTTGTCTTGCATCAAAAAGAGTGTGTGGGCTTATAGAATAAAAATATTTACTTGGGTCAAAGCCAGACCCTGGTCTACCAACATTTTCCACTGTTCCCACTAGACTTGCCTACACCTACTAGGCAGCCCAGGCAGGGCTGGCAAACTTGGGCCGACCCTCACAGGCTTGGTCCGCCTGACTGGCCCCAGACCATAAGAATGCTCTCAGCCCCCCTCTGAAGACTCCTCTGAGGTTTGGGCATGCCAGAGACTCAAAGAGCACCCTTTAAGTGCAGGCCTTATATAGTGGGGAAGAAAACATGGGAAAGGGGAATTAGGATCCCTCACCTCATACAGCTGGTGGGAAATCAGGAGTTAGTGTCCTTCCCTGGGGTACAATAGGAGGCACGATGACACCATCAAAATATACTTGTCTCCCAACAAGGGCCAGAAATATTGACTGTTGCCCAGGACAAAGACATCTTTGGTTTTCTTGCACCATAGGCCATGTGCAGAGCCCAGCTGAGGTCTTGTTTTTTCATCCTCCATAGAAGTCGGGTGAAGCCCTGAACCTACCTTGAAAGTGGAGTTCTAATGGGACAGCCAGGCCCAATTCCATGGGGGAATAACAAAGAAGTCCCTATCATTATGGTATTTGGTGGCTGCCTGTCAGTAACTCTGTCTTTTTGCCAACAGGATTTGTTTTGAGATGTCAACTGAGGACTGAGACACACACACTTGAGGAGCACCACAGGGCACAGGGATAAGATAAGGCAGCAGACGAGGTCACTGGGATGCATGCATCATGAAGCACACTGGATAAACAGAGACTTTTTGAAGAGATGTGCCAGACATGAGTGTGCATGTGCACTGGGGTGGAAAAAGAGGGGGTATGGGCTATGCTGTACTGCTGTTTAAGCTATGTAATGGCTTGTACCAAGTTTTCCAAGCACAGGCTACTCTAAACATCTCTGTTGAATCACCCTAGAGGACATTGCAAAGCCCAAATGTTCTTCCTAGCATGTGAATGAATATCCCTGAAGGTCCTCCACAGGAAATGTAGACAATCAACAGGGGCTCTAAAACTCAAAATAAAAGAGTATTAAAATAATTTTATTGGCTCTCTTTAAAATGAAATGTGGAAGTCCTTGCAGATGCAAGACTTTGTCTATTAAAACCATGTTCATGATGTGATTAGTTGTGTACCTTCAGCTCAGGGCAAAACCTTTTCGTTGATCAGCCTTTGCTTAGAAGAAGAAATATTTGCTTATTTTTCCTCCATGGAAGGGTAAAGGGACCAGTGGGGAACACACACACACACAAAATCTTTCAAAACCTAGCTGCTTTCAAAAGTTTTTCTTTTTTTTTTTTTTACTTACATTGCAGAAAAAAAAAGCCATAAAACCTATTTGTTTTGTTACCATGGGATGATTTTTTGAGGAGTTATAGAACCAGCTGACAAATACGACCAGTCTGCAGTAAAATGAAGTGCTGAGGCAATGTAGCATAGTTAAAAACCTCTGACAGCATAAAACTAGAGTCAGCATGAAAAGTACAGACTTTGCCTATTATGAATTTATAATGAACAAAAAATAATTCTGTTGTAGATATCTATTTAATGGATATTCTCAATAAACAGCTGTTCAGTGTGCCTTTGAGAAGATGATCTGTTTATCTTCTCATTTGTAGCAGTGCACAGGAGCTCTGCAGCTCTATGCATGTCTTGCGGGAATATTCCTTGGTATACAGAATATGGGGGAATTGAACTTTTCTTTAAACAAAGAAATAAAAACCTTCCTGATTCATTAAGGTGCTTCTCTACTTACTTAGCCTTAGATCACTTATATTACTCACTCTTTCCTCTGCCTTCTCAATTTTTCCTGCAAAAGGATTCTGCCCTGCCAACAGTAAAACCCAAATTTCCTGTAATGGCTCCAGAGAAAACTCCCATGGGAGAATAGTTAGACAGGTGGCCAGTCTATGCTTCCAGTTTTTTTTTTTTTACTTGATATTTTACCTTTGAGATTAGACCATCCCATGATTAGATCCTCTTATACTCCTGTTTCTCTATCCATCATTGTCTTATTTCTCATGTATCATTAGCAAAACTGCTTTTCCTAAAATTGAGTTGAGAGAATTTCTTGTGAGCTTATGATTCATGTGGGTTCAGCTGGAAGATCAGGCTTTTGGTTTGTAAGCCATCTGAGGCAGACTTTGTCTTTCAGGTCATTTGTGTGAGTGGTTGCCAGAGTCAGTGGTGAGTTGCGAGGATGATCCATATTACTCATGCTAATTGCTGTGACTGCCCCAGGCTTGACATAAACAGCTGGTGTAATAGAAAAAAATCCATAACCCAGGTCTGATTTCACATCAACCAAGAGCCACAGAGTAATATGGCTGCTTAATATTTTCCTAGAATATAATTCTAATCCAAAACTGTTGTCACAATGTGCACTGATATGCAATGCCCTCATATAGTATGACAATGTGTCCTGATATTGTGTGTCACTCCTTTGTTGTAATGGTTGCTAGCAGTGGAAAAGTGCATGCAGAGATCTGTAGGGTTTGGCAGCAGGTATCCAAATAGAAAGAAATTCCTTTACAATCAAATTTGGATCATATATACTACACTATATACTGTTATACCCTCTCTCTTCAAGCAAACAAAAACCTGCATAAGTCATAACAACCTTTTATCAACAGAAGAATGATACAGAGAATCTCATACAAAATGGTATCTTTTCTCTGGTAAATTTAATGTGCCAAAAATAAAAAGAGTATCCTGTTATAAGCAGAGAACATTACCTAAGAATCAGAAAATCAGCAAGGAAGCAACTGCATCTCTTCTGTGTACTTCACTGTGTCACAAGTACCTAATCCAGGTTTTATAATGTGTTGACAGTCTTTCTTCTGCATAAGAACACATAGGTAGTTTAAGTGTTTTTTGATTGATAAATTGCCCTTTCAGAAGCACATTTTCATTGAAAAGTACCCACTTTTCTCAGGAAACTACGTTTTTACTTTGTGTTTTCATTTTTAATAGACCATTCTCTAACAGTTTACCTGTTTCTCCCCAGGGATTAAGAGCTATGAAGGCATAGGGCCTTGTTTATTTTTTGTGATCCACAAGCCTCTGCACAAGAAATTTAAGGAAGAAATCTTGTCTGTAATAAATCTATTTCTTTTAATCTTTTAAAAATCTGTATTCATTGCTATTGGGGATTTTTTTTCCTGTTTTAGGAAAAGAACTTGGCATATGCTAGAAACTGGGTAACAGCAAAGTTCTCCAGTCACATCTCACAATCTTTTCTTATGTGCTATAACTGTAGTTCTCCCAAATCTGGACGGTGGGACTGTGTTATCCTTTGCCCCGCCTCTTCTTGGAACCCACTCTCAGCAACGGGATGCTAACTTCACCTATGCACTGCAGACCCTTCTGTTAAAGCTCAGTGTGCTAACCCCTTCTGACAACAAAGGTCAGTTACACAGCAATGCTGCTGATGTATTTATTATTAATATCTGTAACATAAGAAAATAATCATTTTTATTAGGTGATTTTACTTCTTTTTTAATGTTGTAACACCCTGTGGATTTCACCCAACTGGAAAAGAATTATTGACCAAGCTAGAGGATAAACACAGTTTTTGTGCAGTGTGTCTGGCCTCATCCAGGGTGTGCCTCCAAATGCTACTCCTTGGAGGCTGCTTGTGGAGATGAAAGGGTAGGTAAAGGCTCATTCAGTTCTCAGCTTCTTCTTTTAGACTGTATAGATAGGTTGACTTAGTGAAGCACATGCAAACTCTTCCAAGCTCATCATAAAAGATGTGCTAAGTGGATGCTGCTGAGAGAATAATCAGCACATCTCCCGTCCATCCTTTCAACACCACCCCTCAGTGCATAGCTCATTCTTCGCGAAGGTCTAGCCAGCTGAGGTTTTGCCAGCAAAGGGAATTTTGCAGCTGCTTTGAGCTGCTGCAGTGTCCAGCAGTGCCCTGGGCTGAACTCCTGCCTCAAAGTCCCTCTGGTAATCTATGCCACCAGATACCAGCCTGGAGACTAGGAGAGGCAGAATTAGAAGAGAGAAATTCTATTTTGCCCAGAAAAAAGGAAGGAGGGAATTCTTGTCCAATTTCCATGAGTGAGTGTTATGTACAGAACACATGCTGGCTATAAAATCTTGATTTACCAGGCCCATCTTATTGCATGGCTCCTTCATTTATTTCATTCTAATAAACGATCAATGTGAGAACAGGCTGATGACTCAGACCATGCTGACAAGTGCATCTTCTGAAGACGCTAAACAGCCAGCACAGGTCTTGATTTCAGGCAATTTTCGACCAGGATTTAAACCTCTGTGAATAAGAGCTTTAAAATCTGCCTCCAAAATAATGGTTGATGCACTGGGGATATGAAGAAGATTAAACGTCTCAACAAGCATGGGGTGAAGGACATGAGGCTTACCGAGCCATTTGCTACATGCTTCCTGCTCGCTGGGATACTTTGATGAACATAAAGCTTATTGATGAGGGTATTAACAGAATGGAATGGAGAATGTTGTCTCCATGGAATATGGAAAGTCTCAGAGACGACATTGTCACATTTAGATTTTTCTGAACAAATTATATAAACCAGAAGATTCTCTTTTTTTAAAATGGATCTACAAGGACACTAAAAACACAGAGTTATAAACCTAGCCAGAAGAATTTGCAGTCCCCGCTGATCCTCACTTTGAGATATCACTATACAACATTTTCCTCTGGGGCAGGATTTTCAGAAGCGTTCAGTGTTCATGTGAACCTTCTCTTAGTGAAGTGGATGACAAATAGGAGATGTAAATTTGCTTTGAGGGAAGGTGGGAAATGGTCAGGAAGGAGGGACACAACCCCATGCCCATGTACGGATGCTGGGAGGTGTGTTTTATGTCACCTGGAAAAGGCCACTTCATCCATGTTGCATCTGCATCCCTGCATATACCTGTGGAAACTGAGCTGCATCCAATAATGAACCTGTTTGTAAATCCCCAAATACATTCACAACACAGCTAGATAAATACATGTGCAGGCGCCTAGTGTAAATAGTCTGAGATTAAAATGAAATTAACTCATAGGGATCTATGGCTGTACAAAATTGCCATAGTTTTACTGTCTCCTGTCTTTTGCAAGTTCACCTGTGAAACTTCAAGGTTCTCTTAAGATATGGTTTCTATTTTTGAAGATACTGTATAAACTGTTACAAGAAAAGGTTTAAAAGGTTCTTGCATCCCTTTAAAATGTATCTTTTATCTAAATGGCTATATCTCAGATCTTCTTATAAAATGGACCTCACTGGTGATCTTTGATAGTGTAAAATGAAGCTAGTTCATGTTTTTCATAGTACAGACACTATTGCTCTTATTAATGCTGTGCAGTAAGTAAGAATCTTTGCAGAGCTGCAGTGATGAGATGGATGTTCAGGATGATAACAGAGGATGCCTACCATGAACCTTAAGAGATTTTGTCCCTTAAAATAATGTATTAGACTATATCTAGGGATGTACTGGAACTATCTCCAAGGTCTTATCATACATGAATATTTATTTATAATGCAGCTTTATCTCCTCAGTATATTTCCATTGAGACAGAAATGCTTTCTTCAAGGACACCTACTGTTTGAACAACCCTATGTTATATACTTTTTTACTTTTTCCCTGTAGTTAGCACGCAATGCAAGATTATATTGAAAAATCACATAGTATTTCTTAGCTTACATACCAAAATTTTAGGGGAAGTGGGGGAAAAAGAGCGCCTGACCATTTAAGAAAAATAAACTGCAGAAAAATAGTACAAACAGCCTTTTAAAAATATTATCTCTTCTAGTTTTTTCAAAGTTATCTTTCATGATTGTACCTCAGCACCAACTTCTTAAGAGAAAAAAATTCTTGGGCCTCCTGCTGTTACATTGTACTGATGCCAGTAATAAAGATTTAAACAGTCTTGTGTTGAATTTGGCCTTGAGCTACATTTCTCTGGGGAGATACAAGTGGTTATACCCGGAGCTAGACAGAGGTGACTGTCTCTGAGGGTAGTGTGGAAGGAATCTCACAAAGAGAAGGCCTCTAAGACCACATTGCCCTGATCTTGTATCCTCCAGTCACCCTTGTTACACTAGCCAAGACAAAATAACATCAACCAGCAGCCTTCAAAGTCAAGCTGTAGAGGTGATAAAGGAGCCAACTGTCTCCCAGTGCATAAAAATGCTACTTCTGTCTATAAAGTGTCATACTGATGAGTCATCTTGTCATCATTACATAGAAAATGACTAAGTTTGTTAAATATGTCAGCTAATCTATTGAAGTTTGATTTAATGGCAATCAGTATAATCTATTACACATCACATTAATCCATTAATGAAAGCAACATCTGCAAGTCAACTGGCTCTGCTTTTTTATCTATATTCAAACAGTGCATTTAAAAAGAGTGCCCAATAAAATGTGACTGTTTATCAAGCCATAAGTGTTCTGTTCAGAATGTAAGGAATTGTTCATTAATAGTCTTCCATTGTGTACTTTAATTGAGCTATGAGTAGATGAGTGGCACACCTATGCAGAGTGATTAAACAATACTTTTTCAGCCATGATTTTAACCACATTGCTTAAATGACTGAAAATTTTCCTTTCATAATGGATACAGGCACCTGTATAACGTCTGCTGTAGCTGCTAGCTCCAGCTGCAGAGCTCTTGGTTATATGCAAACAAGTCTTAGCCATTTCGTTCAGGTAAACAGCATAATTAAAATGACTGGGCTGTCTTATATGATTAAGCTGAAGAGATACAACCTGTGACTGAAACAGATGAATATGGGGCTATTCCTTCACTTAAAAATGGGAACATATCTGACATATTTGACTCCAAATAACTAAGAAGGTGGGCTGAAAAGGTTAGGTTCATCTCACCAAACATATAAACATTTCACCGAACTGAATTTCCTTTAGAGGCAACAAGGAAGAATAGGCACTTTCAAGATATGACTCACCACACTACAGGTGTTTAAAATAGCTTGCATGAGTTGTGTGCTAATAGTACCTCTTTCTCTCTTTTGACTACAAACATATGTTGTCTGACTAGCTTAGGTATAAACATGTAGTTGTTTAAAATGAGTGGTAAGTGTATGTACGGGCTGAAGGATGATGTTGGAGAAGTAGTGGGCTTGTTACTAGTGTCCTTCTTGGGCACTGACACTTGGACAGTGTCACAACTGCAGTGTCGCAACTGCACTGACTACAGATATATGTGGTATGTGGCCTTTCCTTCCACACCGGCATTATCATAGAATCATAGAATCATAGAATAATTAAGGTTGGAAAAGACCTTGAAGATTATCAAGTCCAACTGTCAACCCAACACCACCATGTCTCCTAAACAATGCCCTGAAGTGCCATGACTACACATTTTTTGAACACCTGCAGGGATGGTGACTCCACCACCTCTCTGGGCAGCCTGTTCCAGTGCCTGACCACTCTTTCAGTGAAGAAATTTTTCCTAATATCCAATCTAAACCTCCCCTGATGCAACTTGAGGCCATTTCCTCTCATCCTATTGCTAGCAACCAGGGAGAAGAAACCAACATCCACCTCGATACAACCTCCTTTCAGGTAGTTGTAGAGAGTGATAAGGTCTTCCCTCAGCCTCCTTTTCTCTGAGCTAAACAGCCCCAGTTCCTTCAGCCGCTCGTCATAGCACTTGTTCTCCAGACCCTTCGCCAGCTTCGTTGCCCTTCTCTGGACATGCTCCAGCAACTTAATGTCCTTCTTGGAACTAGGGGCCCAAAACTGAACACAATATTCAAGGTGTGGCCTCACCACTGCCGAGTACAGGGGGACGATCACTTCCCTACCCCTACTGGCCACACTATTCCTGATACAAGCCAAGATACTGTTGGCCTTCTTAGCCACCTCTGCACACTGTTGGCTCATGTTCAGCCAGCTGTTGACCAACACTCCCAGGTCCTTCTCCGTCGGGCAGCTTTCCAGCCACCTTTTCTCAAGCCTGTAGCATTGCATGGGGTTGTTGTGACGAAAGTGCGGGGCCCGGCATTTGGCCTTGTTAAACCTCATACAGTTAAACTCGGCCCATCGATTCAGCCTGTCCAGATCCCTCTGCAGAGCCTTCTTACCCTCAAGCAGATCGACATTCCCACTCAGTTTGGTGTCATCTGCAAACTTACTGAGGGTGCACTCAATCCCCTCATCCAGATCATTGATAAAGATATTAAACAAGACTGGCCCCAACACCAAGCCCTGGGGAACACCACTCATGACTGGCCGCCAACTGGATTTAGCTCTATTCACCACAACTCTCTGGGCTCGGCCATCCAGACAGTTTTTTACCCAGCGAAGAATACATCTGTCTAAGCCATGAGCTGCCAGCTTCTCTAGGAGGATGCTGTGGGAAACTATGTCAAAGGCTTTGCTAAAGTCCAGGTGGACAACATCCACAGCCTTTCCCTCATCCACTAGGTGGGTCATCTGGTCATAGAAGGAGATGAGGTTGGTCAGGCAGGACCTGCCTTTCATGAACCCAGGTTGGCTGGGCCTGATCCCCTGGTTGTCCTGCCCTTGCCCGGTGAGCTCACTCGAGATGTATCACTCCATAATCTTCCCCAGTACCGAAGTCAGGCTGACAGGCCAGTAGTTCCCCGGATTATGATGGCCTGGCCCTATGGCTCTGCAAGCTGTTGTCTTGGTCACAACACTGGTTTCACCTTGCAGCCACATGGATTCCTCTCTTTACCATCTCCCCTGCATCTGTCCTCTTCTCCTGACGCCCCTCTTCAGCCTGCAGCAACAGTTCACTTTCCTCAGTCCTTGCAAAAAGCAATATCTGCCACCACGCCTGCCCTTCACTAAGTCCCCTGCTTCTGACGCTGCCAGGCTGGAAGCCTTGCTCATGGAATCATGAAGGAGAGTTGCTCTCTTTCTCCCAGTGACCAGCAAATACAGTTTCCACAGCAGAAAGGTCAGACCAAATGCAGCAGTTCCTCCTTACCCCAAGTATGACTGTCAGTTCCCCCATCCCCACACTTTCTTCAGCAATCTCCTCTAGATTTTCAGGTGCATTGCCAAGATCTTTGCTAACAGAACCAAAGTGCATCCACAGAGTCTCCATTCCTTCTTTTTCACTCTCCTTTCCCCTGCTTTCTCCTTCATATCCATTACCGATTGACTTTGCAAACTATTCTTGTAAGACAGTCACACAGCTCCAGCAAGACAACCAAGATAATTAAGAACATACATACACACATGCAGTGTGCTTTGTACTGAGGAATGTTTGTGGGGAGATAATAATATCCTTTATTGGAAAAATTAATGCAGTTAGAAAAAACGCAGAAGATTTTGGGCACATAGTTCTTTCTCAGAGCTGCTGTTCAGGTTACATACTATTGATGATTTAATAGTAAGAGGAAAAACTGCAGAGGTTTTACCATTAGTCTCTGTTTCAGTACTTCTACACCCAATGACTTTAAGAAATAATCCATGATGACCTGCCCCCATCTTCTAAGGAACATACTGTCAAAGATAATTTATGTTACACAAAAATAATCTCCTTCTGTTCCTGTCTTGCTTTCTTCTCCCCTAATCTGCTATGATCTGTTAGCACATGAGAGAATTAATGGTTTAATTTAGGCTTTAAGAATTCCTTTCATAAATTCTTAATTTAATGTGAATTTCAGGAATGCAAGAAATGCAGAATAAGGTTTTTCATCTTAAGCTTCAAGTAGAAAGATCTCAGGTTGATCTGCAACTAACGTAAATTAATATGGTTAACAAGTGAAGTCTGTGTGGAGTTATGTAAATTTACACTAGATACATAGGTTTGTTTTGTTTGGGTGGGTTTTTTTTTGTCTGCTCTCCTATTTGTAGGGTACTGTGTATGTTTTACAGGTTTTGAATATGGACTCAGCTGTGAAATTTTGTGGGCAATGAGGAACACTCATTTACACGGATAATCCAGTGGGATAACTCAGCCTAAGCACTCACCAGCAAGGGTACAGTTTTATTCTGATACTACAAGAATCCATCAAGTGGATCTTTGATGTTGCTTTGGCCCCAGTTTGACGTTTCTCCATAGTATTCTAGCAGTGCTGTGGCTTTTGGTTTTTCATGGTGGAGAAAGCAGGAACAAAGTCAACATTATGAACGGGAAGGTAATCAGACACCTATACATTAAAATGACACAAGCCTTTTTTTAGTTAATAGAAGGGAAAGAAAGGGGAAAGCAGACATATTCTCTGTCACTTTTACATCTTCTTCCTAGTCCTCTCTTCGTCTGTGCTCCATTTCCTCCACCTGCGCTGTTTTCCTTTTGTCTCCCAATGTTTTCCACTTATGTTCTCTCTTCTTATGTAACCTCAAGGCCAATGCGGAAAGGTAATGCAGACTGATGTGTTACCCGCAACCACAATTCATTGTCCTGGTCTATTCTGCCTATCTCCCTCACAGTGATGACTTGCCTGTTTCAAAGCCCTAAATTTTCCACCTGTCCTTTGAAGGTCCACTCATGGATGTCCTACTTTCATGACCATAAATTGTGTTAAAAAAAATTCCATATTTATGAATAAGGAAACAAAGATTAAAGGCTCTTGTCTTTACTCACTCAGATATTGACTACCTCCTGCAGCTTGGGAATGCTCCCAGCTCATGGTTTTGGTGTCTGCCCTAGCCACGGTTCAACTCCGTGGTGGGATGAGGTCCAGGTGCATATCATCTTTTCCACTTAGTACCACTCAGCACCCAGTGTAAACAATTGTGCAGGCTTGAAATGAGCCATGATGTTCCTCAAAAGCCTCTCAGTGTATGTAAGTGGACTTCGAGAACCAGGTTGTAAGGTGCCCCACAGAGTGCATCCATCTCTCAGAATAGTCATTGCCCCTATGGAATAATGACAGAGCCTTCCAGTTCACTGCTCTGTGCTTTTGCATCTAGTCTGCACTGGCCTGCTGTGAACAGTCATTTTGTAGATGGGATCTGCAATAGAAAATGGTCAGCTCTGTTCCCAGTCACTTCTAGTGATCTGGAACTGAGTCCAGCCACAGAGGAACCCAGAGCTTTTTCTGGCTCTTCATATTTTGGTGTGATTTGTTTTATGATTTCCGAAAGTCTAGAAGTGACAAAGACACGGAGAAAATACAGATCGTTTTAATATCAGGTTCACCTCCTTTACCATCAATGCCTTTCTTTACTTCCAAAAGTCCTTTACCTTGCTCTCATCAAACCTCCTAATAGCTGCATTCACTGCACAATTACATATGAATTCCCCGAGTAGCATCTGGTATGTGCATTGAATACAGCAGGTGTCTTTGGAAACATGAGATGTTACAGAGCAATTAAGACTGTAGCATAGATACAGAAAATGTAATAGCAGCATGAAAACCTACATTTGGCATTTGCTGATTTCCAAGTTTTTGATTTGGCAACTTATGCTGAAGAGTTCTTTTGCTGTGAGGGTTTGGGTTTAGTATAATTCCCTCTATTGTTTTAGTAAGAGGTAATAGGAAGCCTAGCAACACATCAGTGTATATCATCTGAGCTTGAACATTCCAAGTAAACTGTTGCCACCCAATACGAAGACTAACCAAAGGAGAAACTGTCACCCTGTACCACGCCGGGCTGCTGAGCTACCTGTTACCGGAGGGCATGACTCTGTGCTGTGCTGCGCTGCCTCACCTGATGGTGTTTGTTTGGTGGCTTTGTGGGCCCTGAGTCAAACTGGAACATTTATGTTCAGCTACCCTTTGGCATGAGTTGGGCTCACAATGCAAACAGCAGAATTGGATTTTTTTTTTTTTAAATATTAAGTGCCACCTGAACCTGGAAAGACTTTCATGGGGTATTTCCTGAGCCCAGAGGCTCCTTACTTGCTGGTTTTGAAAGGTCTGTCTAATGCTAGCAGTAGGAGTTTCTCCAGAAAATTTCCCAAGAATCTTTTCTAACAGAAAAGGTAATTTATTTTTATGGGTTATAAACATCTTTTTCCGTAAGAAATATACTGTAAATAAATGGAGTTATCCTGGTGTAAAACTGGAGGAACAGAGTGGCAAAGAATCTGCATCTGTGCTGTTGTTCACCACTGATGTATTAGACTTCTCTCTTTCATAAGAAATATACACTGCAATTGAAACAAAAACAAATCAGTAAATACTCCTGTCTATGGGTGAGGCTTAGAGCTATGTTTCCTCCAGCAGCTGTACCTCAAACTCTCTTGTGCGTATGAACACTTCCTGTTAAATTTTGTGCCTTTAATTCTTACTTTTCAGCTATTCAATTTTTAAGATATTTACTTACATCTAAGCTTATGACAACAGGCTTATCTGAACACCTGGTTGCACATGCCGCAGTTAAAAAGAGGACATCTATTGCATTGGACTGACAAAAGTCCCTATCAGACATCAAACATTCCCACAAATCCCAAACATCCTTCCTAGTGCTGTGAATTACCCAGTCATCTTGCCTCAAGCAAAGGCAGAAAGATAACCCTTCAGTTGTGTCCTGAAGGTCAACATTTATCATTGCTAACATTGAGCTAAAATAGATTTTTTATCTCTTTTCTTTCTGTTTCACAAACATTAGGTGATATCTTTTAACTTTGGAGATGGCATTGGATATAATGTCCTACCTCCTAGCCATTAAAGACTGCTACGTTAAAATGTTTGGGTTTCTGTACTTGTGATCACTACATATAAAATACAAGCCTCTACAGGCTTTGTCTGGATGACAACATTTTTACAGAAAGAATAGCAGAGATAGATGAGGAAAAGTTCCAACGCAGTCCTTCATAGACTTATGAACAACAGCTTAATTTTAAATCCATAGTAACCAAAGCTGTTGATTAGAAAAGCATTGAATTTTAGATGGTGTTCAGAATGGGTAAACAAACTCAACATTCAAAACAAAACAAAACAAAACAAAGCAAAAAAAACTCTTTCTCTTTTTTAGTCTAAGCAATGCCCAGTGTAACATGGCTCTATGGTGATGTAGAGATCTCCAGACTACAGCTGGAAATAGCAGAGCTGAAACATTAGCAGAGCTGTAACATGCAAACACAACTAGTTTGCTTGCAGACCTGAGGTGGCATCAATATTACTGCTGCCATGATGCCTGATTTGAAGTTTCCCATTTGGATCAGTGCAGATGTGCACTGATGTGCAGTAGCTGAATTGCTGGGTGTAGATATCTTTATTGGTCCCACTGGTTTCAGACAATTGTTCATGGGAGTCAAAGTATCATAATGGAAGATGATCCCTGCTCTGATGTGCTGAGAGTATTGGTTAATAGATAAAGATAAAGTACATTACAGAATGAATAAATAATAGCAAAACACATTAAACTAGATGCATGAGAGTCAGGCTGAAAAATTCTTTGTAGGGGAAGTAGGGTTTTTAAGGAGATTATTTTTGTTTGTTGTGACATATGTTGCGAAAATACAAATGTGTAAGACAATGCTTGTAATATTCATTTAGCTGTTTTTTTGAGGGCATGATGAAAAGTCTGTCGGTGCCTTGAGGGCACTAATATGCCTTACTGGTCCCTGACCAGCCTCACCTGGGGTTTTCATCTCCACCCCTGCCCATGGGCCCGGGAACCCTGTTTAGTTCAGCCCTGGGCATCCGTTCTCTGCCCGCTATGTTGCAGGAGTGCTTGTCTCTAGCTCAATCACAGCCATGCCTCTGCCTAGCCATGGGAGCTGCTGATATGGACCCTGAACCATGGAATGACCTAGGACCTTCCTTGTCATTATGGACCCGCCTGGGAGATGACCAGAGTCCGACCGTGTTTACCCTCATCAGACCCATTCTCAACCTATTGATTGACTTCCAGCTTGACCATGTACCTGCCCCGTCACCACAACTTGTCTGATGACCCATACTCCTGGGCAAAGCTGGCTGCTGTCTCTGGACCTGCCCTGTTCATGTCCCTTGTGTACTGCAGGAGGCTCCTACCATGCTAGCTGTGTTGTCAGCCTCAGCACCCTGGTCCTTACGGAGCAGCCAGCCCTCACTACTCCCTGACAGCATGTTGGTCAAGCTGTGGTATTTAAAAAGTGGTAAATAAGAATAAAATTTAATTTTACAAGACTGAGTTATTTTTTTCTCATGATAGAAGTATTTGAAGTTAGGGACTTGAAAGTGCATCTTCAATCACAATTACAGTGTCAGTACTGTGAAGTTATAATTACAATAAGAGCAATTGTTGCATAAAACCTATTATAGAGGAGCTCATCTGAGCCCATTGGTAAAGAAAACTGTTGAGTTGAAGAATCAGAGCTTCTGTTACAAAGAGCAAACCAATCAAATATTCAGAGTTTCTCTGTTTACTTTCAGCTTGCGTAGTAGTTTGGACACAATATGAACCTAATAGATCATATGAAACATCCAGACAGTAAAGCTGCTTGGTCTTTACCAAAGTAGGTCAGACTTCAAGCAGCAACCTCATCTAGCCTCTCCAGCCACCCATTCCCTAAGGGTATCTTCAGGATGAATATTGCCAGGTTTTTTTTTTCAAGCTAAAGCTGAGTCTCAGCACTGCCACTTTCTCACCATCCAAACAGCATTGCCAAGTCAGCCGTGGAGCCCACCACACAGCAGTCACTGTTGACATTTTACATGAGAGATCTAATTGGTTTCAGTTATTTTATGCTGTGGGAGTTACAGAAAGAGAATGACATCCCACTGTTCAATGTTTGCCTGCCTCTCCCCAGAAGACATCTAGATTAAATTTTTTTAGAAGCTGAAGGTACTGTTTTAATAACATCTTCAAGCTAAAGAAACTCCACAGTTAGCTGCAGAGCAGTGGCTGTTTATCAGTCCTACTCCCTCTCTCTGCTCTAGCTTTTGGCAAGATCACTATCTTCTTACAGTGATGAAAGAGAATATTAAGTACATACATCAAAATGAAAGACATGACAAGTCGCTTTTTATCTTACTGTTTATTAAGACTGTTCATCCCTGATTTATTAAGAGTGGTGCTTTTAATTGATAGTAGTGAAAATTAAAGCTCTGTCATAATAGATTATATCTATATCTCCTTGTATCCAAGACTGAAACCTAAAGCCCAATTATTTACTTCTTGTAAAGAACACTGCACTGCATGTTTTCATATGGGAAGCCAGTCCCTTAGGTTGTACTTGCAAACTTAGAGTGGCAGCTCAGATATGCTGGTACAATGGGAAGTCATATAGAAATATAAGAATTAGGCAGGCTGAGGAGAGAATTCTATAAGAGAGAAAGACTGAGACATAATTATCAGGCAGATATGCAGAGAGGCAAGTGAAAGCCAGCAGTCTGACTTCACACCACTACAGGAGCAATCTCAGTTCTCTCTGGTAACATTTTCCCTATTCTCGACTCAGATTTTAAGTCTACAGTCTGTCAGCAAGAATAGTGCAGTGAGAATAGGGCTTGTGAAAAAGTGCTTTGCAAAACATCCAAGGTCCAAGGTATACAGGTATTCAAAGATTTGTTTTGGCATCCAAACTGCAGTCAAACAAAGTTCAAAGCAGTGGACCTGTGTTTCACATGTGTAACATTCTCACTTTTACAGAAATGGCAGATACTTGCACCCATACTCACCTTTAGGATGCAGTAAAATGACCTCTTCATTTCCAGCATTGCTCCACTGTGCCTAGAACTCATGTGGACTTGACTTCTTCAGTGTCTAGCCTTGGATGACAGCTGGTTAACTTATTTTTTTGGGTACGACTAAGGTGATTCTCATGGGCCTACTAAACTTTTGGGAAAAATGCTGGAAGCATTACCTGTTCTCTGGGAGATCAGGGAATATTTGTATCTCCCATTCAAAGAAAGTTAGGTCAATTGATGTAAAGTGGCCTTAAATATTCATTTGGTTATTCCCATTTTTATCACTTCCACACTACCCTGCCATTGAGGTCAGTCAACTTCCTACATGCTGTTGGCTGCTCCCTCAGCAGCTGACACCTGCTTTTATATTCACACTGAGAAGGAATTTCTTTGTGGGCATTGCCATGGGTCTTTGCTGGGGACATGAAAACACAGGAATACAGCAAGAGCCCAGCTTCAAAGCAGTGGCTGCTCCCCCATGCAAGTCAAGGAGCAGCAATCTGCATTATCCTGGATGACTCTGCTCCATTAGATACAGACAGTTCTTAAGAATGATTCAACATTTATCCTGAAGCAGATTTGTGTCCTATTACTCAGTTCTTAATGAGTGGTAATGTCACCATAGGAGGAATGAATATATGGTTGTCAGTGAAAGTAGCCTGTCCACAGGAATAGAACAAGCAGGATTATAAGTGAGATCCTCGATCACCAAGTCTCCTGCCTTGCTGTCACAGAAAACCATGTCATTTAAAGACAGGTGTACAATACAGCAAAGGGGGCCCAGTCCCGCTGATGGTTTTAGCTATGTCAGTGGCTTAGAAAGCCAGACTGGTTTCCAGTGCACTTGCTGTCATCAAGAAATTGAGTTAAAATATTTGGCACAGCGGCTACTGATGCAGTATCTTCTTACAGAAGCAGAGGTTCCACCTTAACCCTTTTCATTTCCCAGCAGGGGCAAAGACAACAAGCCAAACTCTCCAGGGCTCTCCTTCCAGTGACTTCTTTCTTTCTGGCACACCAAGACTCAGCCTTGTGCTTGTCCTAGGCCCTCATTCCCAAACAGCAATATCCAAGTTTACTTACCCTGCAGAGCAGACTCAGCTCAGCAGATGACACCAGGCACCCTCTGCATGACCTTTTCATGCTGTTCTTGGTTCCAGTACTAAGTACCAACATATGTTCTCATATGGTCCTGCTACTGCTATTGGGAGCCATTGCAGGCAAAACAGCCCTGACTTGTGCAATTTTTACTTAATTCAATCTTTTTGTCACAACACAATTATTGTGTTTAATTAACACAAACTTCTGATCACTGGTTTTGGTATTGGGGGGAAAAAAAAAAAAGAATGCAATCAAACATTTATATAAACAACTTTTCTTTCCCAGGCTCAACTTTAGTCAAACACTTCTTCCCTCTCATCCTCATGTCAAATTCCCTTATTTTTTCTGTAGTAACACTCAGACTTTCTCAGTTCCTTCTGTGAAGAGACAGGCAGTGCAGGAGGTTTGGGGTTGTGTACATGATGGATTCTGCCTGCTGCTTCATGTGTATTGGTTTCTTTCTCCTAATTTCTGCTTCTTACTGGCTTTCCTCTACTTTGTTTTGGGTCACCAATGGCTGCAGTCCCTCCAGGGTGTCCTTGCCCTGGTGTCACTCACACAGGTGTTGGAGCCAGCTGGACCCGGTATGAGCATCCCGGGCAGTTCCCAGCCTCCTCCCACACAGAGTACCTGCAACCCCCACTACTCAAATCTGCCAGTTATGCCCAGGAGAGGAGGTTCTTCCAGAACAACATACTCCTAAGGGGCATATTTTCATTTCTCCTTTTGTCTTAGCTTTGCTGATGTCTAATTTGTTCCTCTACCAACATTGCCCTTTAGCTTTAATGGCTATCCACCCTCCCAGGTGTTCAGCTGGGACTAGAACCAAATGAAAGAGAAGGAAATTTCCAGCACATCCCAAACATTGGGTTTTGGCCAGGTCTCAGTGTTACAGGCTGCTTTTTAAGTGTTCACACACAATGGTATCTGAGTCACTAGCCATTTTCCATGTCCAATATTTAAAGTAGGTATTTATGGTAACTTTATGGTAAGAGCTTATTAAGGCTGGCCTTTAATGAACTGGTAGGGAGGGCCCAGTGGAGAATACTGCAATAATTAAATGGTCTTAAAAATAAGTACTTATGATAGAAGGATCTCCAATAAGAACAGGTTGTTCACAGAATCCTTGTGGCTTGATACAAATTGATTGAAGCATTATCACAGCCAAAATTTGAAGAAGAAAATTCCCAAAAGAGCATATTACATAAAACCACATCTTTATGAAAATTGCATGCTGACAGAAACAACCCATGGAATGCCATGCCATTTCCCCTTTCATTCTTTCAGCATGTAGGAGATATGTATTTACATATTCTGCCTTTTACCACTGATTTCTTATATACACTAACAATAGGACACAACTTATGTGTCCCTGTCTACCTTGTCTTTGCTTTTGTATTTCATTTTGCCATTGTGTTTGAAGTGGAATAATATACACTGGCATAGATTGTGTTTTCTGTTACTTGTGATTACTCACTAAATCATTCTGGAGTGTTCTTTGTTTTTTTTCTAATTATTGGGTTTGATCTCTGCTTGGGGAATAGGGCATTCTTTGCTGTGCTGTCCTGAAAGTAATTGCATTTGCAGTGATTGTTTTCTAATAACAGTTCTGTAGAATAAGTGCTTTGGACCCAAATCCAGCTTTACTTATAAGAACAAAAAAATTTTGTGTGTTGGGTCATTATTTGCAAAATATTTATACAGCCCATGACAGCTACTACATATCTCCAGTACAGTAAAGAACAACCATCATGTCAAAAAAACACTATTATGACATTATCATCCAATTTGGGCAGCACAGTGCCTTGGTTTGGACATGACACTCACAGATATTCATGAGAGCTGATAGTTCAGACAGGGGAGAGATATCTAGAATAAATGCCATTGTGTAAGATATGCTTTTTTTTTTTTTTTTTTTTTTGTAGTAACAGCCCTAGCTGATTGAGGGCTAAATTGTGACACTTTCAGCAACACTGAAGAACTACTTGCTTTCCCCAAAGTCCAAAGTATTCTTATTTGTCTTACACTGGGAAGATTGAGACTCATAGAAAGCTAATAAGGAAGAATGGAAGTAGTTTAACTGGGTCCTCAGCAATTATTTGGGTTTTGAATAATACCCAGTGGTTAGGTGGCATTCAAGGTATTCCACAGGTTGATGCCTAGGTATCATGCAGTGCTACTCTTCCTGACATTCATTTCCAGCATAGTTCATAACAGTTTAGCCAAAGGCTTTCCCCTGATATTAGGGGTGGGTCTGAGCAAGTAAATCCTTCATAGGACAAAGACATTATTTTCCTCCAGTTCCTTTTATTCTTATTCTCCAATTAACTTTCAAAGTAATATTCTCCATGGTATAGTCTTCATTTTTAATTTACACTTTGAGGAATATTGAATATCACGAGACATACTTTTTCCAAGTTTTCTCTTCTTAGTTGCATAAATTTAACACACAGTCTCTGTCCTTAACAATTTATGCCATTCCAGTGCACCACTGTAATTCTTCTAATATATCCTGTGGGTTTAATTCTTGCTTTCTATATTTCAAATGTAAGAGTACAGGTTAAGAACTTTTAGAAGTTACTTCAAGAAAGAGTTTTTGCTTCTGTGAGAAGCCAAGAATCAAATATTATATTGAGTATTATATCTGGAGGATTATCATTCTGGAAAATTATTGTGACATGCTGTAAAATCAATGAAATAAGTAAGTATAGATCAAATATCATGGTTTTGAATGCAGGAAATAAACCCCTTGCAAACAGAGCTGCCAGGGCTCAGTTTTTCAGGTAGTGTCAGTTAGTCTGGACAACTACAGTTATTTAATTCTGCACCATGTGGAGACAGAATATCATCACTCTCAGGCAGTGATTGTCAAATTAACATGCACACATGTACACGTACAATAAATAAGTTACATCCCCACATTTACATTGCAGTTTGAGTGTAATTGTAATAGCAGTTGAGTGATTCTTAGACACTTCAGTGACAAACCCATTTTGAATGCAATACATTGATCATTACTCTGACATCTACTGAGTCATCTGCCTGCACATCCAAAATTCAAAGATATTATATTACATGGATTAAAGTGTCATCAGCACTGTTTATTAAGGTGCAGTGGCTTGTTCAGGTTATCAGAAACCCAAAAAGGATTATAACTTAGTACATCATTAAGTTTTAATGTTAACCATAGTCTGTGTCTTTTCCTCTCCCCCCTCAATAAATCTGGCCACTCCTTTTATTTTGCTCTACTGCCTTTTACATACGATTCTCTCCCTCTTACTCACTTCAGAAATCTATTTTTCCCTCAGCTAGTAGGGAATTATAGTCTGTAATGAGAGAGCTGCTGCTTTTGATCCTTTTATAAGGTAACTGATTAATATTCATGGATAATCTACAAAAAGGAAGAGGGCAGAATATATCCCCACTTTTAGGATAAAGAATTAAATGTTTAGGTATGCCTTACTGAAGTAAATCTTCCACTGACAGATTTTATTACAAAACAGATCAACCAAACACAGAGGAAGAATATGAGGGCTGGATTCAGTGTCCTGGCATCACTTATTACTGCAGCAGTCAGAGCCTTGCTGATGCTTACCTATTGATATTCACTGACCTGCTGGGTTTGGGCCCCAAACAGCGTGAAATGTGATTGTAAATTCCATTAACAGGGGCCAAGGTCTTCTTCGGCTCCTCTGGCACTTTTCATTTTGTTATCAGTCCTGCATGGAGCTGAGATCATAAACTCAGCCTATTTTAGCTCCTAACTCCAGTTGTAACTCCTGGAGATTCCCTGGGATTAAAAGCATCCTTCTTTTACTGCTTCCTCCTCTGTTTTATAGCTTATCCTATCAAGAGAGGCTTAAATGACATAATACAGAGAATTCGTAATGATTTCTAACATGATTGTTCTTCAACTTTGGTAAACCAAGAGACATAAAAGTCAATCAAAATAACAAACTTCTGTGTCCCTTTGTCTCAATTTCCTTGCTGTTTTTGAGCACTCCCTGTGCTACTGTGGAGTAATTTATACTGTCAGTCTTCCCCCAAAAAGAAGTGCCCAACGAGGGGCATTTCCCTTCTCTGAGAAGGTTATAGGTTTCCTCATATGCATGCCCGAGCTTAAAAAAAAAACAGTACACAAGTACTTTTGTAGCAGAGTATATGAGGGTACAAACTCCTTCTTTGCTGAAGAGGGCTTTGATTTGAATAGCATAATATTGAAGTGTAACAATACTCTATTGTCAGCAATGGCTAAGTGTAAACCTATCTGCCCAAATTTCTTGCATATTGCAAAACAATATGAAGGTTTTGGCTCTCCACTCAAAATGGTCTCAGGAAATAAAATAGGGTTTGAAATTTGAAGAAATATTGAGAAATACACTAATCCATCAGATGACTTATACTAAGACATACTGAAGAAGCAAACATGCATTTTTGTGTACCTCAATGAAAAGCTAAAATACTCTCTTCATCAAATTTTGCTTTTTTTTTTAGTTGAATATTATAATATATTCTGCAAATATTTCTGGCAGGTTTTGCCCGTCTCTCTACCTCGTCAATTACTATTCACTGAATTTATTCAAAGATTAACAGCAAAACAGATCAAATAAATTATGTGATGAATATATTTTCAGTGTAGTCAACTGGCCCTAAAACCTATTATAGGCTTTCATTTATAATACATACAGTTCTCTATATAATAATTTAACAAGCACTGTGAATTACAGAGCTACAGTTTTACTGAAGGCTTGTGGGGACATCATAAACCTCAAAAATGAGTCTCAAGCAGTTGGGAGAGACACAGGTATTCCAAAATGGAGTGATAGGTCCATAACTCAAAGTGTACTTGCATTTTAATTAATACTGGGATTTGGTGTAACAATAAATCTTCCCTCTTGTTCACTATGTCCCCTTATCCCTCCTCTTTCTTCTTCAGTCCCCCTCTGCATTACCACTTCTGTTCCTCCCAGTCCTGGCATTGCTCCGGCTTCACCCTCTCAGCAGCCATAAATGTGCATTGGGATGGAGTTAAGGTCCATCTAAGAAAAATGCTCAAATCCTTGCTTATAAAGCAAGGGAGTTGTCCTGCTGAAGCCAATGAGACAATGACACACCTGAGTGCCAGCAGTGCTCAAGGGACTTGGAGACCACCCAGGGGGTGGATGCCTGAGTGACCCTATTATCTTGCCACTTTCCACGTCCCTTTCATACGCTGTGCACACCCTAGATTCCCAATGTCATTTACTCACATGGTGTATCATTACAGAAAAGGGGGATAAATATTTTTTCCCCACCCCTCACACTGGCAATTGTTTTTCAGTAAGTATGGCCGATTTTACCTTCAGCTAATAAACATAAGATTTAAAAAATTGAAGGTAGCTGGTGTTTTGCTGTTGTTCAAAACAGATGATTTTCTCCCCTCTCTAAATAATTGTAGGTTTCTGAATATCTGTCATTTTACTCCTTACTGTCCAGGAAACATTGCCAACCTCAGGTTTTGAGTGTTTATGTTGTCAATGTGCTTACAGAATTGTAAACAAAGATCGGAAAGGAAATCATGTGCCCTGAAGCATACTAGCTCAAAAAGAGAACTTGGTTCCACCACGTAAGTAGACCTGTCTTGAACACATCAAGAAAAGCACTTTGACATTACTGACTTCTGAAAAATTGCACTTAGAGCCCCCTCCCCTATCTCTGTGTGGTTTTAAAAATTGGTTGAATACTATTTTAAGGATGGAAAGTCTGAGGCACAAAAATGAGAATGAATATGCCCAGATTTTAGAAGTTGTGTTTGTCACTCTCTTATTTTCCTGCTCCTGCCCCTTTTCCCAAGTCTTTAAACCCCATGGTTTCTTCAGCCTCTCTTTTCTTGCAGACTGAGGCCAAATATGTTGGGGAATCAACTACAGGTCTCTTGACCACAAGTACAATTTCGCAGGCATAGAAGACATTTCTTCCCAAACTTAAAAAGTCACTTCAATTTACCTTCAAAAGAGAGGACTATCTAGAGGTCAGAACTGCCAGAACAGTTTAATTCTGTTTAGAAAATGTGTTCTTTGTACATTGAGTTTAACCACTAGCTGGAGTACTGCAGATTGCTGTGATGTGATTGCTTCCCGTGTTTTTTGCTGAGCTCATTTCATAAAAGATTGTACATAGTTAGTGCTGTTTCTTGAGAGTGTGTCAAGTTGGCAAAAATAGCATCTCAGGTTTTTCTCCTTTGTAGCTTTCTAGTTAGGAGGATTCATCTTCTAATCAGCAGATTTTAGCAGTACTTAGGCTCCTGTCAGAGAGTGGCAGACTCTTAATATGACTCAGGTTCCAGATTAATAAAATTACTGTCTCTAATGAAGTTTATCTTCTCTTTTATTCTTCAGTATTCCAGTTTTTCTTGCAGTGTTGAGTGCTTGGAAAGTGGCAGACATTTTCCTCTGGCCTATTCTTAAGGAATGATACATTTTCTTTAAAAAAACTGAGCTGTGTCTAAGCATTTGCCAGTGTAGGTAAATGTGATAAAGATAAAACTGTTTTGGGTGATGAAGCTGCCTGGGTTTGAGAGAGGGTGATGTTCTGATCTAAGTTGGACCTATTTGAGTGGTTTGAACCAGGTGACCTCTCAAGGTCTTTTCCAAACTGAGCTGCTCTATGAGACTATGATTCTTTTGCTCAGTAAGAAAGCTGCTTCCTCTCAATGACAGCACTCATCTTGAAGCTGATTCCTGGGACTGTATGAACTCAACTTTCTTCACTGCTGATAAAGCTCACAGGTGCAACACCACTCTGCTTTGGAAATATGTAAAAAGCAGATATTCCATGGTTTAAAGGATATGAAAAAAGTTCTTTGTATCACCACCACAAGAGAATATGAATAAGGTTCCTTGTGCTTGTGATAGAAAAGAATAAATGAACAGTGCTTCATTTTCTGAAGAACAAGATCCAGTAAACTGAACAGTAGCAATACTGACTGAAAGAACAAGAAGATGTATATGTCTGTCATAGAGCTCTGGCAGCATTTTATTAGTTCCTCTATCCTGCCTTTTCTCTGTCACAGCATGAAAGACTTTAGAAGGGAAGACTGTAGCAAACTGATTTACAAGCTTTGAATGACAGCAGTGGGTCTTATTACTACAATACACTCCAGGATCTCTATTCTCACCTTTAGCAATTTGTGGTGGTTGAAATTTTTAAAAATAGCCTGAAGGAAGGGTGTTATGCTTTGCGATATCAAAGTTCATCAGCACCAGGCACTGTGAAAGTAGGTTCCAGCTGCAAATGTGTGAACTTTAATTCTTCTGAAGCTATTTTATCTTTTAAAAGAGTTTTGTTCCCTTCATGTCCCTTTGCTCAGCTTTTTTTTAAAGCTTCTTTCCTGTCATATGAAATGCAGTTTCACAAACTGACTGACAGCCTACATTGAATCCTAAGGTTCTTACACCCAGAAAGACGAAAATAAAGCAGAACATTCACCCCCAAAGCCCCTAAACTGCCTTAAAAGATTTTAACCGTGGCAGCTGTCTCTTATCTATTGTACTTTTAAAATAGTATGTTGAGTTACTTTCTTAAAAGGGTAATAAAGCTCTCAGGCATTTTAACCTTCTTGCCAAGTAATATCTGTTGCCGTTCCTGGATGCTTTGGGTGAAATTGTATGTACCATCCAGCAGTGTATGGGGCACTTGAGAGAAGGCCAGCATTATAGGACTGGCTGCCCTGTAAACCTTCAGTGTGGCTTCAGGCAAAGGCAATCCTGCCTGGGTTGTCTAAACACCGAGAGCTACAGCGCAGGGGTTGAATCATAATGGATCTCTTGACAAAAATGAGGGGGCTCTGATTTTGATGAGAGCCATGAGACATTGCCATATTACCATTAACTCATGTTAATAACGTTGTCAGAAAAAAGGCACACCTCCCCCAGCAAAAACGCTGAACAAAATGAAGTCCAAAACCCCCCCCCCCCAAAATATTTAAGCCTTAGCAGCCTTTAGGCTGTTGAATAGTTCAGGAACAGAAAGAGCTATTTTTTCTAATAAAGCTATACAGTTGTAAATAAATCAAGAAAGACACACTGATATATTAAGACTATTGGACATCTGCATATGGCTAGACTCCTCAGAGCCCCTTCTCAAGACCCGACTTTGCCAGACATTCATGTTATGAACTCACAAGCCTGTATTAAGAGGTTGCCTCAGTCCAAGATCCGGAGACCTCTTAAGGGACAGAGTGGAAGTTTCTCTCAACTCCTTAGAAAGGTCCTTAACTTTTATTCACAAGGACAAGAAATCCAGCCTAGGCAGGTCTGAATGTGTTTGCCACAACCAGCAGATTTTTTAAACTGGGCTGTTCCCAAACAAAATGCACTTTCAGGCTGAGTGCAGCATAGGCTGAAAGCACCTGGCCATGGGGTCCCGAAGCTCACATTGCTTCTTGGAACTGTAGTCACAGGTTAGGGATAGAAAGTGTAGCATCCTTGAAGGAAAGGGCAATGTCTTCAGAACCAGGATGAGAAAAGAGCTATTGGACGATGAATATGCAGACACTAAAGAAATTACTCTAAGGGATTATTACTTAGAAGTTCATTGTCACAGGCTGTAACCTGGTCCAACAGCATTAAACAGTGGTCACAGCTGATTCCTCAGATCAGTCTAATGGGAGCAGACAGCAGTAAAGCTATGTGACTATGATGCCTTCTGAGCGAGGATCCAAGTAGGGAGCAAAGAGGAGGAACAAAAGTGTGTCATTTGCAAAAACACTAAATTAGAAAAAATGGTAAATATTAAGCTGGGTCCATACAAAGAAAGTAAAATAGTAATTGAAGAGATTTGTGGTTCAGTTAAGAACTCTGCAAATTACTCTATTAATATTAAATTGGGGTGAAAATAGATCTTATACATAGTAATGAGGCTGAAGTTTAGCCTGCACAGTTAAACGGGCAAGCCTGTCATTTCGTGTTAGCACGGGCAGAAATCAGGAGGGACAAAGGACAGATAGACAAAATGATAGTGTTGGCAGACAAAGACAAGCTGGCAAGCTGGCAAGCTGTTCACCAGAAATCCAATCTCTGTTAAGCAAACTCATCATTGGCTTGCTCTGAAAAGCTCACAAATTCCATGCCTTTCACCTTTTGGATGGGATGAAAGGCATGCTGACCAGCCGCCAACTTCTGATTTGAGCATTTTATCTAGGAGTGAGATAGTGATTCAGCCAGGGAGAGACAAAGAGTTTGTGTGGATCCAGAAGAGAGTCTTTATATTCTTCCTGGAGATTTCTCAGTTGACCCTAACTAATCTTTTTTTACTGCATTTGCACCCCTAGAAAACTTTCTTTGAAGAAATTTTGCTCACCAGAGGAAACTGTCCATACCATCACAGATTTGAGAGGCAGTCACTGAAGGGAAAAAAAACAGTCTTTGCTGACCAATGGAAATTCATGAAAGCTTCTCTAAAGCCTTATAACAACATGCCTTTTTAGCACAGCAATGCACACAGCACACAGGGCCAAATCTGGCCATCCTCACCAAGGGCTCCCTGGAGAACATGGAGGGTTTTGCCACATGTTTGGCTGAACTTTTCCTGTTCCTCCTCAGCCCCTTCCACTGTCCAGGGCCAATGTTTGGTTGGGATCAGAAGAAACAGCTAATTTTTACCACAGAGGATCATCCTCAAAGGTGGATCATAACAAAAAAATCCCCAAGAGACAGACTTGGGCTGTGTCAGTGTTGTGTGGCAGTAGGAAGTGCCAGTGTTGGGCTATACGGACCAGCAACAAGGGCAGAGGGGCCAAAAGGAGGTAAACAGTACTTCTTGCTGGTGCCTGAGGACAAAGGGAAGGAAAGAGCTTTAGACCCTCTGAAGAGGCTAGGAGGGGCCTGGGATTAAGTGCCTGACATTTGAAAGCACTTTATTTTATTTTGTGTTTTTAATCCTGAGGGTTGTGGAGGGAGTTGTATTCCTTGACTTCTGTTTTTGCCTTGAACTTTTTCTCAGACCTCAGTGTGAGCTGGAAATGCTGATGCTCAGATGTTTTGCAGGAAGAGGAAGACACCCTCCTCTCCTGCCCCAGTTTTACATATTTTGTACAGCAAACCATTGACTACATTTCTATAAAGATGGGGCCACTATCTCTACACATTTCCTAAATTCCACAAATCAACAGTGGAGCAAAATCCAGTGAACATTGTCCTTCAGAAGTACTATTTTCAGTTACTTCACTGACTTTGTAAACAACCATCTGCAGCAGGCTGACTGCAGACTTTTTCTGGCACGTTGAGGAGAAAAGAGTTCCTCATGAAATAGCCACCTCTCTCTGCATGGTATACCTTGATTTGTCTTGAAGCCAGTTCCTACCTGTTCTCAGACACATCTGTACAGAGTGTTTAACCACCAGCTGGTCAAACTGCAGAATTTTGCATCCATTACACATGGCAGAATTCACATCCCTTGGTACAAAACTCTGTCTTTACTCTTCCTCTACCTGCCTCTCCTCAATTACCTGCAGTGCAAGGTCAGATGAAATCATAAAACAACACGTCAAAATAAATCTATCGTTCATTGGCAAAACAGACAGACTTGGGTTTTGAGTTAACATAGAGCATGTCTTACGCTAGCCAATTAATTTTCTTATTCATCTTATGTTATCATCCTGATCTGGGTATCTGAACAGGTTATAGAGGTTATTAAATGCCATTTTCCTTCCAAACTTCATGCCTCATTCCTACACTTGTACTGATGTGCTGTATTTTCCTGACCTTGTATTTAGAAGCGACAAAATATGAATATTAAATTTGTATGACCTTTACCATCCCCAAACACAAATTAGGCTCATGTTCTTTTCACTGGCATTTGAAACGAGTTATTTGGTCTGCACTGACAACTGTGTAGGGGAGTGATAAGGCAACAGTGCAGTATTGATATAAAAATAAGCATAATAATCTTCTCAAAAAACATCTCATATAAAAAGGGCAGATAGCAACTCAGTCTCCTTGAGATCATGGTTTAGGTTTTGTCCTCCCTGAAGTGGTGTTTGGGAGCCATAATCTCCTGTCTCTGTTTTCCACTCCAAGAGGGATGTAAAATAAGAGAAAATAAAAGGTCAGCAAACAGGAAAGCACCCCCCCAGAAACCTCTAAATACATGTAATTATATGCATGCACACCAGCAGAGCTTTGGATTCATTTTAAATACCCAAATGCAAACTGTTGGAGGGACACTGTGTGTGTGTGTTCATGTTCGTCTCTCAACAAGGAAGGTGTATTGCAACATTATAACTCTGTGGTTTCCGTTAGATGTCTCGTGCAGATTTTCATGATGTTCAAGCAATTCACTGACCTTTCAGTTACTAACTTCTGTTTTTATTCTTGAATTAAATGTGCTGGGTAAAAAATACCACAATGATAATTTAAAAAAAATAAAAATTTCTTCTGCTCATATGATCATTTATGACACTTTTACCAGAGCTGTAGGCTGCCACACCTCTTGGATTGAGTAAATATGTCTCTTATGTCAAAGGTGAGTTTATGAGTCTGGCACTCTTATTAGTCTGATTTCCTAAGGAAACATGTACATGTTCCTCAGGTACATGTGACCGCAGCCTTTCTTTCAAATCCATTAGTCCCTTTCAACCAAATTTCACAGAGGCAGAGAGGTGTCTCAGACATGATAATTCCCTGCAAAGCTGATCAAGGTGAGAGGCTGCTTAGAGGAGAGACACCTAACTACTGCTCTCACTGAGGGAAGGACAGGGAGCACTTACTGCTACTTCAGGCTGCCCAGCTCAGCAGCCCTGACCCCACACACAGGACCGCCTGGGTGCCCACAGCACACACGTAACCCCAGCTGGTGGGCAGCAGAGTTAGTCAAGGGATGTGGAAAATATCTGGGGTAGCAAAGGGGAAGGTGTAGGAATTGTAGAGTGCTCCCTGAAGGGAGTTAGAAGAGATATGGGAGGCATAGGAGAGCAGGAGGAGAGATCACTGCTGTAGTGTTCAGCTCTCCCAGTTTTGCTTCTCACCAAATAACATTTCCTGCCGCTTCTTCTCAGTAACCTACCACTCCATAATAAGTTTCCAATAGCTTCTTGAGCAGATGTCACCTAAGATCTGTGATTTGTCTCTTCTTCTGACAGAACCCAGCCATTTCTCCTCACCTGACTTTCTAAGGAGAGGAAACCTGTGCTCTCACACTGTCTGTGTGAGCCCATTTGTGTTTGCCTTCATCTCCTCTGTAACTGTCGAACTTCATGGCTGATTTCAGTCAAAAGGTGGAGAAAGAAAAGAAACCTGAGATATTAAATTCTTATATCTTTAGTGAAATTTAGCTGCAGGGAAGAGGAGAGATATCTTTGAGATGTCCTGACCAAGGAAAGGGACTAGATGACACATCCTCAGACAGGGGGAAATCTGTAGTTAATGAATGAGACTATATCACTGTCTTTGCTGCAGAAAAGTTCCCACCAGTAGCCCCAGCCCAGCCTGAGAAATCAACCTGGAGAGAGGAGGTTTCAGTGGACCCAGTGCTCAGAGGACAGAGGGTTTCTTAAGAAAAAAATGGGGCTGGGGAGATACAGTTTATTACAGAGGAGAACACACAGTGTGTTCTCGCAGCACTTTTCCTTTTCAGAGCACTTTTCTTTCTTTCTTATTTTGTTTCCCTTGATTTGAAATGAATCATTCAATCTGTGTCACTTGTCCACGTTAGATTGCACCAGTTTGATTTTGTTTGATGCAGCAGGGAGGGGAAGAAGCAATGGGATGCGACATGCACTTTATCTTGAGTATTATTTGTCTCTACAAAGTGCGGTGAGATGAAACCTCAGAAAGGCTCGTCGTAAAGGATAGTCATTACTTTGTAAGTGCTTACGCAAATGTGTTGGAAGATTACATTTGGGAAAAAGCTTTTCAGGCTCCACACACATTTTCTCTTTGTGAGCTGAGTTAGTCAGAGTACACTGACAGATGGGTGAGGACAATGCAAATTTACAAGTTAGAGGCTTGGTGATTGACTGACATAACACATAATACATGGGAATGCACAATATGTGAGAACAGGTTCCCAAAATTTACAGTACTTTGTCTAGGGATGAGAATATAATTCCAGCTTTATTTACTGGGAAGTACTCTTGTAGGGTATTTTAGTTCAGTGTTACTTATTTTATTGAACAAGGCAGAAAGTATTTCTTATCTTAAGAGAGTAATGGGTTTACAGGTTTGGGGAGAGAGGAGGGAGGGGACTTCCCTTTTCTTGGAAAGTGTCAAAATCCCAGGTAGACCACAGCACTCAGTATCCCCATTCTGTAATGACTGAGAAGTCATCTTGGAGAAACTGGAGGACAAAGTTAAATGGGCTCACATGCATGAAAGCATAAAAACTGATGTTCTCTATTTAACCAGAATTCTGCAGCAGACCTAAGCATGATAGGAGGAGCGGAATCTGTAGGAGTAGCATAAGTAGGTCTGCACTCTAAGAGTTGTTTGAAAGTCAGTTGTAGTGGTATTTACAGTGTGTTACACCATTTACAATATTTTCTCAGAGCATTAATTTTTTTCTAGAGAACTATGAGAGTTTCCTTCTGACACTGACTCAAAACTATTAAGATCCTGTTAGCAACTGTTCCATATAACAGCCTTGAGGTTTAATGTTAAATAATTTCTAAAAAATCCTGAAATTTAGGCAGGATGGACAGTGTTTCAACAAAGAGATATACTGAGACAGAAATAAAATAGTTAAGGGCAGCAGTAAGCTGTTATCCCTATTTTGCATTATACATGCACTTTGTGACTTCAGGACTTAAAATTTCCTGGTAAAACTCCACAGAATAGTCACTTTTTTCTCTGTGGAAGTTTCAGCACTCTAATATTTTCTTTGGCATGTCTCCACTTTGTAAAGGATGTCTATTTAATCAAACAATGAAAAAATTATACCATACAAGAGAGATTATATGATCCAACCAGAGAACTCTAAATAACAAACACATGAAGAATTATTTGCTACAGTTGGGTTCAGATGTGTTTGGAAAAACCTCTTCATCAACCAAATAATGAAAGCCATGATCAGTTCACAGATAATTCTCCAACAGAAAAAGAGTCAAATCTACAAATAAGTTGTTCATGAAAGCCATTTTCATGAGCTATAGTTATATGACTAAAATCCCCTCGTCTTTTGTCTCCTAATTGCATGATAGCCACATAAATGGAAAAGAACAGAAAGGAGATTAAGTTCTTGCAGTCAGTAAGAGATGTTGTATTGATTCTAAGTTGTTGCTAGGTAAATAATTAAACCATGATTTTGCTGTCATTTTGATTTGTCTGCTGTGTGTAAAGGCTACTTAGACACTTCAGTGAAAAATTAATTAATATATTTCTACCACTGCTCAGATAATGGAGATCCACAAAGATGAAATAACTGTAGTGGTTTGAAACCACTCATTAATGATCTATCTCAGCTTCAGAAAATCTCTCCAAAGTCTAATGGTCCTGACAGACCAGACTATCTTTTTCTTTTTCTTTTTTTCTAAGTCTTATTATAGTTTCTGCAATAAATAGATATCTATGAATGAAAGATGTAGTTTAATCCACCAGATGTAATGTGCTGAGTTTCACCAGGGCTATATACTCACCTGATCTGTTCTTTGTGCCTACCATCCTCCTGCCAACGGAACTCTTGCCTGTGTAGGTCAAAAGCATTAGCTGGCCGCATACACTGAATCAAGGGAAGGGCAATGCTGAACAAGCTGAGGATAACATACAATGGTTATCAATGAGACCCACTGTACCCTTTCATTTTCCACAATAAAACTTAGCTGCAGTATGACATGTACCTACAAACTGAAGGAAAAAGACAAACAGCGGGGAAGGTCTGAATAACGAAGCCTCTGAGTAATTAGCATGGTAATACCTGAGGCATATTTGTACGCACCACATCCATGCTAATTGCCCATTTACCAGGCTAATTTAACATCAGTTATTTCTGGGTTCATTCCATCATCAGTATATTGCTCTTGTTACTAAGCTACTGTAATTTCAGCATCAACTGTGTTTTGACTTAGATACACTTGTAACCCTTCAATATCCACAGGGGGAGCACAGTTTGCTCTGAGCTTTTCTGTTTAAATGTCTTATATATAAAAGCTGTGGAATTTGCATTTCAGACCCCAGCATGCTCATTGCAGATGTACATCTTTCAAAGACACCTGATATAAAAACTCCTGATCACCACCTGGTTGCCCAAAGCAGTTTTGACAGTTCTTTTTCTGTTTTCCATAGATTTCATACTATTTAATTTCCCCCAAAGTTCAATCATTCACAAAGGTCTCCCAGTCATTAAAGTGATTAGTTTCTTCTGTACATCTGAATGGTTGTGGTAAATAAGCAATAGAAAGCATAAATTATATTGTAGAGTGTGGAATAACACTTCATTTGCAAGGAGATTAACTAATTAATCTGGTATGTCCTTTCTATTTTTAATGTGCATGCTTCTGTGCTATTTATAGATATTGGTATTTTTCTTCATCATCTACCAATAGGATTACAAAAAGAATTGTTGTTGTTCTTATTGGAAAGGTTTTGTAGGTTATTGAGTTTCATTTTCACTTTTTGGGGAAGATAAATGGTACCCTTCACATTCATGGAAACAAATGAGAGATTTTGATGCCAAAACATTATGCTTTTATTTCTGGCTGTGAATGGAAAACTTAACCATCCTGAAAACCTAGAAACAAGAAAAGGCTGGTGGATTTCTTGGTAGTTTTCTGGGGGGAAAATGGCTTACCAAATGGTGTACAAACTGGGCAGACTCACTTGGCATCATAACTAGTCTGGGGATTTCAGGGTATAAACAAACATAGAGTGCTCCAATGAGGTGTAAACATGACAGGTTATCTTACTGCTAGTTTTTGGTGTTGGATTCACGCATGATTGTAACACTTTTTGCTGTAATCAGTGATCAGTGAGAAATATCACACATACGTGCTTAATACTGATTACCTACTAAGAACTGGGATATGTGTTTCTTATTTGCATGCTTGAAACAAGAAGAGGTGAAAAGCTCAGAATGGATCCAAAAAATGAATCTAGATAGTTTACTTACACGTCAGGCCAAGCATGTGCTCCCCAAACACAGAACTTAGAAATGCCCTGTTCTGCTGCTGCCTGGAGACATCAGAAACTCAGGGTGTTCAAGTTTCTGCTGACAGAAACCTATACAATCTTAACCACCCCCTGATGAGGGAACCTTGAGTTCTCAGCCTGGAAAGCACAGGGAAGCAAAGTGCCTGGTTCACACTGAGGTAACTTCTTTATCCGTGAGGACAGTGGATGGTGGAGCTTGTTGTACCTCCATTTAGACATTGATAAGAGGTGGGTATTGTCACTGCTTTCCACAAGTCATGTCTAAGACTTGTCAAACCTGTTGGAATTCAAAAGCTACTTACTCCTGAGGTTTCCATACATAACCAGATGTGAGTTATCCTGTATGGGTTTAGGGAGCATACCTAACAGACAGGGCCTTAAAACACAGGTGAAGCTGGGACTACAGCCAGAGGAGACCCCAGGCTACTATGAATGTTTCTCTGAATTATAACAAATGGAGTGATTTTAACAGAAAAAAAATGGAAGGCCCATGCAAAGATGTCCTTTACTTGGCAGTGGAGCATTCTCGTGGCAGCTAGAAGTCACTGCTTGTCAGCTGCACTTTCCAAAGGCAGAGCTGTGTAACCAGTTCCAGGTACAACCTTCAGACAAACAAACCTGAAAGGACCAGTTGGTGATTGCACCATAAAAAGAGCCTGAAAAGTAGAAACCAGGAATGTTACAACCTTTTCCCATGTTAACATTATCAATATAGCACAAAAAAGAGAAATGTAAAACAATTACTCTAGCAGCAAAAAGACACAAAGAGATATATCGGAGAGCCTAGAATCTGTCTCTGCATTTGCATACAGTTACCAGAAGTGTCTGGAAATTTGCTCTGAGCATATGAAGGACTTGAAGTACTCAAAACCAGAGCATATATTTTACACAACAAGGGGCTTTATACAGATGCACTAAACTTACAAAGGCAGCTGAAGGATGTTTCAGACAGACTTGACAGATTACAGGCTGCTGCTGTTACTGTCACAGTCTCTGTGTAAATCTGGTTTAACAACAAAGAACTGACACCACACAAGGACAAAACTGAAAAACAATTCAGAGGTGCTGTAGAACTTTTCCCATTACAAATACCAAGGTAGCCAAATACAAAGGTCCTTAAATACAGGGGTCACAGATTGATTCCCAAATGGGGAAAAAGTCATGTCAGGTGAAAAGTCAGATTTTACATTATGCTTTTTGTGCGTCAAAGTGATGGATACATGGAAATGTATGACAGCTAAGATTTTCCCCCTCATTTTAAAGGATTTGTTTGTCAGCTTAGAATTACTTGAGCGATTTCAGCTATTTTGACTGAAATTTTGTAGTGGGTGAGAAGATGAAAGATAAAATAACCTGGTAAAAGTATAACCAATATCAAAGAAGTGACAAGAATGTGAGACTAAATTGGGCAGGGACTTAAATATCCTCTTCTTGTCATTGACTTGGTTTGAAGTATAAAAGCACATTTAAAAGAGATTACAACTCTAGTTACTGGAGGATTTTATCTGTCAGATTGCATGAAGGCGTGCATGGAGGTGTCTGAAGACCTCAGATTTTTTAAGAACTTTAAAAATCAAAAAAACCCACAATCCTCCTCAGCTAGTGAGCTGCATCCACTCACTTTTACTTTGTCATGGTAGCATTTCTGGGAAGCAGCACTATCTGGGAAGGTCACTATGTGTCCTGGGCAGTTGCTTTTCTTCTAGGCAGTGGCCACCACTCCTGAAGTCTATGACTGGACCCTTCTGCCTTCAAATATCTCTTCTTTCCCTTGGGATCCCAGAGCCTTCCCTGAGTGCTCATCTTTCCAAGGCATGGCTTCTTGAACAGTGCTTGGCATCCATGGCCAGCCACAGCCTGGCACAGTTAGGAGGTCAGGGAAATACCTCTGTTTTCCCACCAAAAGGCCTGATTATAAGTCATCAGCAGACAGTGGTGCTGAGTGAAAGATTTGAGATGCAGTGCCACTGAAGAACTTCACATTCCCTGGGTGGAAAAGGAGATTGGTGGTCTCATTAGAAATAATATTGGAGAAACCAGAGAAGCAGATTTATCTGTGTGGGTCACTGGAAGGACTTGAGGCACCACTAGATGAAAGGCGGGGGGCGGCGCAGGGAAGAATCTGATGGCTAAACTGTGACTGAGGGTCTGTTTCAGAATGATGGATGCAAGAAACTTTTGAAAACCTTTTGTAATACCTCCAACAGTGATAGCAGTAAATAGGTACCACGCACAGTGCAAATGCCAGTGGCTTCTCATAGGGTTCATTACCCATGAGATTTTTCTGGTTTGCCACTACTGTGCATGGATTATCACATGCTTTTACAATGAATTGATCCTGTTCTCTCTTGGGCCAGGTATTTAGAGAACATCAGCATAACTTCATTGCCTTCAGGAGAGGCAGTAACTTTTGTGGCACTAATCCTCCTCACAACAGCTAATGATCAGCCAGTAACGTATAGACACAATGTATCTATGGTCTAAGGAAACTTGGAGTTGTTTGTTTTTCCCTCTTTCCCTCACCCCTGCTTCTTCAGTGTGCTTTTGGAAACAGTTGTACTCAGACACATATTGTTTGAGTGCAGAGTAAGTAAAGGCTTTCCCATTTATTTATTTTACAATATTTATTTTACATTCATTATTGGAAAACTAATCTGGAGCTAATCTATAAACCTTCTGGTAGGAATTATATTCTTCACAGGTAATTTACGCAACAAAAGGCACTCATCCTTACAA
This sequence comes from Morus bassanus, assembly GCA_031468815.1. NCBI lineage: Eukaryota > Metazoa > Chordata > Aves > Suliformes > Sulidae > Morus > Morus bassanus. Next base: position 69,854,084 of record CM062568.1, read on the forward strand.
TCTCAATCCTCTGCCCTAGGCACTTTCTTAAAGTTATGGCATTTCGCACATTCAGTAGGGGTAAAACAGCTAAGACTAAATGAAAGTTATTAAAAAATATTAACACGTTTCCAGACACAGTAGCAATAAAAATGCATGAAAAAATAATTTGTAGACACCATTGTATGTTGCTTCTGCAAGATGAAAAGCATACCAAAGATCTCAAAGTCTTCTTAGAGGCATTTCATCAGAACAATTTTGCATCGTGCTGTTGTTATTCTGTGTGACTCACTAGTACACAGTACAACAGACCATTTAGATCCTAGTGCAATGTTTGGCAAGTATTTTCTACAAGTTTTTCATTTTCCAAAACCCATTTTTGAGTGAGGAAATATGAAAGTGTTCTAAATGGTAGCTATGAATCTCTCCTGCCAGTTTACCACTTCATAATATTATGCAGGTTTCAGTTTCCCATGGATGTGCACGACACTAATGCTGATGTCTTTCAGGCTTGTACCAATATTGTTCCTGTGACAAAAAATTATTTGAGTCCAAAATTCACTCTTCTTTAAGCAATGTGTAATCCCCTAAATTTAGGACAATTTCAGTGTAACATAAAGGCTTAAATTTCACATTACACAGAGATTCGTTAGCCAAGATATCACCCTACCAACTGATGAGCTCTAGGATAATAGTGATGTTGGGCTGCACTGATACTGGAAATGATAGAAAAGAAAGAATCAAACAGATCTGCCCTTAATTCCACTGAGGTAAGTCAAGAAAATGCTTTTAGCGCACAGAGTAAAACAAGCATATGATCAGAAGTCAGTCAACACTTTTCCTTCCAGCACAGCTGTACATTGGAATGAATCTTTGTTATTTATTGCCATATTGCTGAAAATTAACACCACTGCATTTTCACTTTCATTCCTTCACTTTGAACATAAAAAGTTCTTTGCCAGTTCAGGACAGAAAATTGAGTTTCCTTGCACATCATCTCTACCATGTAAGAGCTCAGCCACTCCATACCTTATAAAACAGAGGCACAGAACACCTGACTATGAACCTCTCTTAGATTCTCCCTGTGTTGTTTTCACCTCACTCTGCTTGTCCAGAAAGAGATTGTATAATGAGAAATTTTGCCATGTTTCCACACGGTGCAGTGAAATGCCACAGCCAGTCTGAGCAACAAAGCAAAAGTCAGGAACATACTATTGGCTTTCTTCAGCCATATCCAAATCTAGCTGACTCATGGCCAGTGCTTGCATATCTTTAAATGAGATGTGGATGTGCAAGTTCATTAGATGCATGAACCATGCTGAAAGTTGCAACAAATATCAGGTTTGACAGCAGAGATTTCACTGGGGCTGACTCCAGTTTCATTAGCAGTGTGCATTGCAGACAAATATCTCAATGAATTCTTTCATACCCTCCTTACTGTTATTGCTAATGTGCTTCATCCAGCAGTGGCAAGATCCAGGCTTAGTGCACAAAAGTGACTGTAAACTTTACTTTCTACAGGTCATATAGAGAAACTGACCTACATCATTCCTGCTACTAGTTATCACTGCACATCGCTGTCCTTCCCAGTTAAACTCAAACTGAAGGGTTGCTTTGTGAAATAGATATGTCTTCACTGGGAATGAAGATAAAACTCCTAAACTCATCTGCAAGGGTCACCAGAATGAACTTTGAACCATAGGACTCCAGAATTGAAAGGCTAGCCTTTCACCTCATTAGCTATCCATATTACGTTGATTCCCTCCACCCCCCCACAGCAAATGGATTGTTCAAATCAAACAGAATTGCTCAGCTGTTTCCAGTGATGTATCTCTACCATTTTCAGTTTCAGCTGTACCCCAGGAGTGTCCCACCCTCCACTCTGCAAAGGGACAGCACTTATTTTTATAGCGTAAGTAGCAAGCACTAAAAACATCAGCATTGATAAAGTTGCCCAGCACAAAGCTTCCTATTGACATGTTATCTTGGACATGTAAGGAAAGAAAGAAGGAAGAACATGGAAGAGAAGAAGGATAAAGTTAGCCCTCTTTCCTGTAGACACCATATGGGACATAGGATAAACACTACTTCATAACAGTCTGTATTTCCAAAGCAATCCTTCCTCCCTACTTAAATCTGTAATATTCACTTCTAGATAAATATCTTTAAATGATGCCTGTACTGGAATGCCATACAGTAACATTTTGGACAGTAGAGACCACAGTAGCTCAGGAACAAGCAGCAATGAGCTGACTGGCAGGGTTTATTAGCCTGGGAATTGTGGTCTCAGGCAACCGCCTAGACCATTGTCAGAATCAAGCTAACGTACGATGGTGTTTCTGTGTGCTGCACAGATCCAGCTACTCCAATCTGTGATAGCTCTCGGCATGATAGTCCATTACACAGGACAGATATTCTCTTAATGATCCTCAATCTGCATTTCCAGTCGCTTTCTTCGTCTTCCTCCACTGTCCCATTTTATTCCATCCATGAAGACACAATTACATGCCTCTTCCCCAGTTTGTGTTCCACATCCTACATTTTAGCATTCCTAGTAGCTCTGTTTTTAGGTTCCGGCATTCGGTTGCCAACCAGATGAAGGCCAACTGCATCTCAGTATTAGTAATTCACTTTCTTTGGTCCAGCTGAGAGCTATAAAAAAGCTAAAGCCTAACTGGGAGGTGGGTAGAGCAATAATCTGTTGATAATCTATGTATGACAAAAAGTGACTGAATAATTCACGTGCATGGAAACTTTATAAAAAAATCTGGAAATATTTCAAGTATTTTTAAGCTTCACAAACCAGGCTTTCAGCTGCGCTGAATTTGGGGTTTAAATCAATTTAGTTATTAAGGATTTCTGGAGTGTGAGAGCAGCTTCTAGTCAGTGATAGAAGATTTCTACAGCTTCCCTTCTTCCTACCTATGAAGAGTGCATATTTTTGGTGACTCTTGTTAATGATTGATGAGACCAATTTCCCAAACATAGCTCTTTTAATTATTTTTGCAATGGTTCAGTTTGCCTGCCAATTACCAGACTCCAAAGTGAAGAAGGGCTTGTCTGCTTGAAAGCTTCTCTATTTTTTTTCAGTGACCTCATTGGTCCAGTAAAAGCTATTACGTCTCTCTGTAAACCTAGCTTGGCTTATATGCCTAGACTGTCACCGTTAAAACAACGTTATAACTATACTTTAGTTATATCAGGCACTTACTTCAGCATGAATAATTTTATTTTACCATAAATTTCTTCCCAAACTTCTGGTTTCCTTTGTTTTAGTACACAAAGGGTGGCGCTTTCTGTTTCTGAGGTAAAACTGAAATGGGTTCACCAGAGTTAACACTGCTATCCAATCACTACACCAGTGTAACTGAATTATCAGATTTTAAGACCACCCGGCAAAACCTCTTATTGCTGCTAACACTTTGTTCCTTGATTGTCTGTAGGTCTCAAAGCATGTAATGGAGGAAATTATAGGGGAGAGGATGATCAGATGATTGACTCAGATGCTGAGAGCTGGGAATAGATGTCTAACCTTGTGCCCGTCACTGGAGCGTGAGGACTCACACCACCTCAGCATGCCTCCTCACACCACAGCCAGTGCAGCACAGGACTCAATTTCCATTTTAATTACACAATCATTTATCAGTACTTGCCCATAATAAGCAGATAGTGTCTTTCATCTCTGTTTAGCAGTGGATAATTCACTCATGTCTGCTAGCACTGATCCTGTCTTTTCCAGGGGCCAAACCTCAAGGTCTTTACTCAAGTTCCTGCTTAGTTCCCACATTGACAAATTCTCTGTGAAAACAAAGAAGGAAAGGAGTGAGCTTAAGGCAACTAGGGGCTATTAGTGTTGTCCCAAGTCACCATTAAAGAAATACTTCTTCCTGCTCAGGTATTTTCCTTTTCACTTTTGTTTTAACATCTAGTTTAAAGGCTGTGGTCTTCAGTTCTGACACTTTTCATGGCCACCATTTAGTCAGCTTATTATTTTTAAGGCATATTGTCTAGTCTGGTATTTTCCAGATGTGCTTTTTTATGCATTTCTGGTTTTGCCAGGTCACTGTACTGGCTTTCACCAGGAGGGCTGTAACATCCAAATATAGTTGCACTCACATAATATTGAGTTAATCCCACTTGTTTCATCTCTTAATCTACGACATATCAACAGTATCATTTGAGGACTCCTAGTATCATGTTCAGCTGTATCTGAGTTAGCTTTAATTTACTTAGCTAGCACATCAGTATATACTTATGTTTCAATATTATTATGTTTCTTATGCTTGAAAAATTGCACAGGGTTGGTCATATCCACTTGTTTGTGATGAAGTTTACTGCCTAACTCCTCCTCTTTGAAGTTTTCTTTTATTTTCAGCTGTCCTAACAGTGGCTATTTCATAAAGATTATTTTCCATTTCTTGTTTCTGGCTACCTTGTTCTTTTCTTTTGTTTAGAAAAAAGCAAACCATCAAGAGGGTTTTTTCATCAAAACTTGATAACAATTTCCCTGTCTCAAGTGCTAGAGGGAAAAAAATATACTGGAGGTCTGCAAAGCCAGCTGTCTTGTCATCTTAACTTTCCTTGGATCACTGTAGTAAGAAGAACATTTAAAGCTCTAATCTTCTTAAGAGAGAAGAGATCTTCCTATATTATTCTAAAACAGTTTTATGAAAATTGCAAGATGACAAATATTTAACTTAGTATTATAATTTTAAATTATATTATTGCTATGTTATTTGACTGTGATTCATAAAGTCCTCCCAATTAATTTTCTTAAGCTATTACTAAACAGCACAGTGCATTTGATGGTACTGAGAACTGAAAGAAGTCTTCCTTCTTTTTTTTCCACAATCTGTTTAAAGTCTGAAAGGTATTAACAGCATAATAGAAGTTATACAGACGGATTTTCAAAGACTTCAACAAAAAAGAACTAAGTCATCCATGATTGATCAAAGGGATAAGTGGATTTCCCCATTAAATCTTGAAAGACAAAAAGCTTGATATCCAGTATCTTACTGAAACATCAACTCTAAAAGAATAATTTTCCTACTGTTACGCTGATGAAATACTATTAACCTCTAAATCAATATGTCTACTATTTTTTATATTTGGCATTAGTCTTCCCATAACATGTAGATACTATCAGAGTGAAATAAAGGCAATGTGTTCTTATTAAATGGATACACTTTTCAGTTTATCCCAAGATTTCTTATTTATCACCTGCTGTTATGCAACCTTCATTGGTCATCATCATTGGGTAGGGAAGTACATATTTAGGTATTTTAAGATCTTTTGCTGTGTAAGAATTCCTCTAATTTTGGATAATTTGCTTCTGCTCCTTAAAAAAGCTTTTCCTACTATGAATATCTGCATAGTAATTATGTTCTCAGAAGCACACAAGATACTGCATTAACACATCCAGAGGATAAAAAATTTGCCTTTGTCCCATAAAGTAAAGCTTCTGAGTCAAGCCTCAGATCATATTCATTTTTTTGTTACTGTGCCATATTGCAAGGACAGCTAATTTGCTGTATGCTTTCTCTTCAACCTGGAGTACATAGTTGTTTTGTTAATTCTAAAAAATCATGGCTAGTTGCCACAAATTTTGTCAGCTAAGGCAGAGCCTCTAATCTTATTGTTGGGGAAGGTTTTGTTTAGTGGAGCAGTCAATTAATTTGCCATATGATTTAATTTTGTAGAAAATTTTGGTGAAGATCACAGGAGAGAGAGTGGATTTTTTTTTTTTTTTTTTTTTTTTTTTTTTGCTTGAAGAGGCTGAAGGGATAAGAAACTCATCCTATGTCAGCCAAATTAAGGGCAGCTCCATAGAGATCTTTAAAAACAAATGCATGCAGAATAATTGGTCAACAGGGCAGCAACCATCAGTTTGCTTACCAGTTAGGAGAGTTGTATTACAGAGGTGGGATTTGTTTCTTTCTTATATTAGGAAATGTTAAGGTAGATGGAGAGGGCAGTTACAGCTACAGCAAGGGAAATACTAAATACTGCACAGGCCATGGAGGTGGCTGGATGTTGGAGTTGTGAGAAAAGCATTGTTTTAAAGCTGGTTCCTTATACAAGATATTTCCTGACAGAGCTGCTGGAGGAGAAGTTACAGGTCCTGGAAGTGTAAATGAAGACAGCAACAGACCTCAGACAGAATTTTAGGGATGCAATAGAAAGCTGAGATGACTTGGAGGTACTTGGCATGTAAGAGGACCCAAAAGGAAAATTTGATAGAAGAAAAGGGACCACTGGCATTACGTGACTATGAGGAAAACACCTGGCTGTGTGCAAGAGAACTCAAGCACTGGAGCAGGCTCACTCCTTTAAGGAAAAAAAGCCAGCAGCCTTATATAATGGGATAGCAAGAAAAAAGAAAAGAACTAGTCCGAAGTGAACAGAAAACGAGACAATAGGAGCCTTCAGTTACAGCATCCAGGAGAGATAGAAGAATGCTCCAGAGACATTCAAAGACAGGATAAAGCTTAGAAAGAAATATGAGTAGAAGAAAGAACACCAAAGAGAGATAGACGTGTCTCTTGTTAGTGCCAGTGCATCACTGGAACCTCATTACTGAGAGGAATAAGTAGGCATGTTATGAAAGAGAATCGAAAAGGTGCTGTCTCCTGGGGAGCAAGGGCACATTAAGTAGACTCAGGACTGAAGAGGAAGCTTACGTAAAGGGGAAAAAGGCAACTGGTTGCTCTTCAGATCAGAGCAGGCAGCCAGGTTCTTGCCATAGACAATAAACTGTTTAATCTGATGGGGAACGTAGTCAAGGAATGGAAGGCTTGGGCATTATTCCTGTTTTGAAAGAAGGACAAAAAGGATTCAAGGTTTTGAAGAGCAATAGGTGATTTCCTGGTGATTATGGTATTTTGAACATTCACGGGTACAGTACCTTTTCTTAAATGAGATTGAATTTGACATTACTTTTCCAAAAGGGTATGAGGCAGATAATTGCCAGAGAAAGCTGAGAGTCTCAGATAAACTCTACTCCCTGCACAAATACCAGGAGAAGTTGAAACAATCTATATGCTGTGATCATATGACTATATCAGAGATTCAGCTGCAAGTAAAGGAACACATGACGTACATATTCTAGCTGGGAGCTCAGGTCTGGGTTGGTGTAAACCACTGAAAGGTTTTATGCTTGCAAAGAGACTGAGATTCTTGGAAAGGTTGTGAAACCAGACATTGCAGAAAAAGTGAGAAAATGGAGGAAAGGTAGAGCTAACTGGAATGAAGGCATTGATACTTTTAGAAAAGGGAAATGAGGGAGGTTGTTTTGCTGGGTGTTAGTTAAGTACTTGATGGAATGAACTGCACTGTAGCAGCAAGAACCGAAAAAATGAAAAAAATTAACTATTTTCTGATAAAGTTTACCCCTAAGAAGAGTGCTAAAAACAGTATTATAGACTTTTCGGAGCTGAATATGGATCTAGCTAACAATGAGAGAAATGCATACACAGAAGTTGTATCATTAGATGAAATTTCAGCTTCTCAAATACATATTGGAGAAAAAAAAAAAAACAAACCCCAAACCAAAAACCAATCCAAACCACACAAAACACCAAACATGATAAAGCCCAGACACCTGGGATATTATATTTAGCAAACGTTGACAAATAGTCAGTGAAATGGTAATGCTATTTTAGATTTTGATTTCATAAGCAGTAAAATGCTCATAGAAGAAATGCTTATAGAAAATAATGCTGAATTGAGTAAATGTGACAGATTTTGATTTTTTGAACTGAAAGAAAGAAAAATTAGGACAAAATAGTGTTTGACTTTCTAAGGGTAAATGTAAAAAAACCAGAGGAAGTTCACTTGTAAGGCTGATGGGAATTAAACTCAAGGATTTCATTGGGAAGGGGATAGAATTGCTCTAGGTCTGCAGTGCAATACTTTGAGTTTTTACTAGAGTAAGAGGGAAAAAATAGCAAAGAAGAAACACAACTCCCCTGGAAAAATATAGAAAAGGAATGGATTAGCAAGAAAATTATATTTTTATAGTTAAAATGTACAGAAAAGGAAAATATAAAAGAAACTGGGGTGGGACTTGAAAGGAAAATTAAAATAAATTGCTACAAGTAGGGGAATATGGAATAAACTTCAGGCAGTTTTGCATTAAATGTCTTCTGTACAGCAATTTTGGAGGCCAAGACTCTGAGCCAGATGGTCCCTTCAAACTCTCCCTCTCCTTTCCACTCAATTTCTATACTTTCTGTCTGGCAACATGAGGAGGAAAATAGTGGAAAATTAATTCTAACATTAGCTAGCTTTTGTCTCTGTGTCTGGCCCCATTAAGTCAGCCTGCAGACGTGAATGTACCGACAACTTAGAATAATGTTGCTAGCAGCATTGCCAGGAAATACTTTCCTATTTAGGGACACAAGGTTCATTCTGATGCTAATGAATCCTCTTAAGTATTCAGCAGAGTTGTCTGCATGATACCAATGGCTCAGGTATACAGCACAGCGGCTGCATGAAATCGTCACCATGCCTTTCTTTCAGACAGGTCCAAAAGGCCTACCCAACATGGTCAAAAGGCACATTTTCAGGTGCTTCTGTATACACGAAAGTTTCACAAAGCTCAGTCCTATGTCTTTTCTTCTTCAGCACGTACAGTAGCCCTGTCGATGAAATGGACGTTACATGCTCATGTGTCCACCAAGTAGCGTCCATCCTCATATCATCAGTAGAATAAGGGTCTTGCCTACCTGCTGCAACTCTAAAAAGGGATAATTTCTTACCAACACACAGTTCAACCTAGTATTACCATGTAAAGCTTGTCTTTGTAAGAATTAACAGGGAGCCTTTTAAAAGTTAGCAGTTTTGATCACTACCACAGAATATTGAAACCAGACATAATTCTACTTGATTTGTGATTCAGATTAGCAAATGGCCGGAAACACCCTGATTTCACTTTTGATTGACAAGAAGACTGTGCATCTTCTCCTTACTGAAATAAGCACATTATATCTGTTACTCATCAACTGGGAAGCTGCTACCTCCAGCTACTGTAAATTTATGCATGTATATATTTTTTTCTTACAGTTATAGTGATCAGAAGCATAACACTGATTTTCTGGAATTAATACTATTTCCACATACAATCTGGGTGCACCATATGGTCATAATCTTAGTAGATTATGTAGACAAAACCCGAGCTGCTAGAATGGATTTATTTCAAGCACCCTTATGTATTTCACCAAAGATATTGTGCTCAGTAAGATGGGTACATTTTAGAGAGTTTAGAGTGACATTAGTTCTAGCTGAGGTAGGATTTTATGAGTGGACACAGGCCTGATAGAGCCCTAAAACACAGTAGGAGAAGCTTTATGAAAAATATCGGCAGTTATTACGGAAATATCTCATTCTGCCTTGGAAAGTTCGAGGAAAGACACTCTTTAATTAATACACCCCCCACCCCCAGTTTCTATTTTTGTAGACTCAGCAGTACCTGACTGTACTGGCAAATCTGAGACTTTAATTATTATGCCTATTAAAACAAAGGCTGGATAAAAACCTCTTTTAAAACTATTGTTCGAAATGACAGCTGCTGTTTTGTTTTGTGATTTATCCCCAACACAAACTCTAAACCCGAAACTACATTTTGAGCTGTAATGTAACCAGACAGCTCAGATAATAAAAGATCATCTTCATTAGTAGCTGTATCCTTGATTAGTCTCTTCAGTGAAAGAAAGGGTCATGACTGACATTTACAAGTGAATAAAGGCATTAGTTAGATAACAGAACAAATAAAAATAAAGACATGCTTCTGTCCTTGTGCCTAAACAGACAACAAATAAATTTGAGATAAAAAGTCACTAACATTTAAAAAATTGATTGATTTGCTTTAGGGAATAGATGCAGTGGCAATCACTCCAGAGAAAGAATATCACCTCAACTGGAATCTACCACCTCTGTTCATATTTGATAAACAGTGAGACTACATACAGCAGAAAATACTCTCAGTAAGTGGAATTGTTTCAGCTGCCCCTTGACCTTTATATTTACCATGGACAAATCGAGCTGAACAATTTTAAGAGAGTGCATTTGCTGCAAAATATTTACCATTGTTTTATATAGCTTTGTCAGTTTATTTTAATGCATTATCATTATCATAGCTTTCATTTCTGGACTGTCTCAGAGGCACTGAATAATGATGTACTATGATGCCAAAAGTCATGTCTTAATGTTGACAGATGATGTTTCCAGTATCTTGCTTCCCAGAATAGTTATACAGTTATTCAAATCTCCTGGGTCAAGGTTTGCTATGTTAGTATATGTCCATTGATTTAAATCCAGAAAAAATTACCATTTTCAGCAACTTTATCCCAAAATTACAAGGATGAAGCTGAGAGCAGAATGTGGCTCACTCTATTTCAGAAGGATCTCCTCCACATAGAAATTGAATTTTATTAATAATATTTTTACAGGACTTCTGTGAGCTTCCATTTTCATTCATGGCTGAAACAAAGAAGAAATTGTTGAAAGAAATAAAAAAACCTTGACAATTCCCCTCCATCTTTTGCTAACAGTTGAATGTAACTGAGATTTGTCCATGTTTGTAAATTTTGAATGGCATATTTTTAATTCTAGTCATATTATCTGTGGTAGTACTACAGCAATTCTTTTGGGTTTCATTCTTTACATGATATGAAAGAAAGTCTTCGGAAGTAAAATTTAGCATATTTCATATGTGCACCCACTTGTACACATTTCATAACCTCAGGAAGAAAGTGTGTATGCTTCTCTCCCACTAGTGAGCAGTGGGATGTTTTGATTTTTTTTTTCTCCTACCATTGAATACTGCTTTTGGAACCAAAAGGCAATGCAGAATTTTAAATGTATGAATGCTGCACATGCTAGTTGTTTGCCATCAAATCCAGGCTTGCTGACATAGGTTTGGTATTATTCATGTCCAGAGTCCTGCCTGGAACAGCTATTTCATATTAAATGTAAATTGTGAATGGGTCTTTCCCTGCAAACCTCTTGCTGCTCTATTGCTAATGCTCACTAGAAGCCAGCTGAATTAATCTCAAGCACAGCAGAACCTTCTATAATGACACATGAAGAATTTGTCACAGTGACATTCTTGATTCTTTCCGACAGTTGAATGACACGCAGCATTGCTAATTCACAAAGTAATGCTGGGCACTTTTATGCATTGTGACTTTTCATCTTCCCCACAATTGCTTGCTCATATATTTTGTTCCATACTAAATTACTCATATGCATAACTGATATAATCTCCTTTCTGCATTCACATGTGTCTACAAGATTTAGTTATTATCCTGTCTGGAATGAAGTCTGGACTCCTCTCTTACAATTAAACAATTATTCTGGCATTTTATATCTCCCTACATTAGGTGCAAAGGAACACATTATAAAAATTGCTCTACCCTATATTAAGGGAGCTTTCCTAATTTCCATTCCATTGCCATTATATTCTGGATGAAAGCTAGATGTCTTGGGCTACATCCAAGTAAAACAGAGGTGGTGATTACTGGCAGGTGCATGTTTATGACAGAATTAATATACTTTATTAATGTCTTCCCTTAGCTTGATTTCCTGAAGGTAAAGCTTTGGCCATTTTTAGCACATGATGCAAGATCCATTTTTGTCTAAGTATGGAGTCTGGGACCTCCCTGGTGGCTAATCTCTAGATCTTCACCCATCACCCTTGTGGTGTGGCTTATGTGATAGCAGAGCAGGCACATGATCAGTGTGATACTCTGGAGAACGTTGAACCTTGGAGAACACATTTGTGGCCACATCTTTGGGGAAACTTGAGACACAGTCCCTGTGAAGTTTTGCTTAGCTTTTGAGGCATGTTCACCTCCATTATTTTTGTGGGTTGTAAGTGTTTGTGTGTCTCTCTGATATTCCGGTGGTTTAAATTAATGACAGAAGTGAGCCCAGAACCACCATGTTCTAAGTGAGCGTTGCAGCCTAATAAAAAAAAAAGGGGCTTCGTATTAGTAAGGTCTGGGGGAGGCAAAGAATTTTGAAGACTGCTACTTGATCAAACAAGGGCCAGAAAATATCAAGCCATGGGTAGACACATGTATATGAAATACAAATGGGCTAGATGTAGAATATTCACTGTGAACTACTCATAAATCAGCCACAGACACAGAGCTCTCACTCAGGTTTCTCAGCTGGTTTTGAATGACAGAATACTGAGGAAAATCACAGCGTATGTTTTCAGCAGCCTCCAGCCTACAGAGGAAGTACCTGCTAGGTACCCTCACAGTGGCAATTCGTGACAAATGATGTGTTCATTATAAACTCCTTGCTCTCCAGGCAGAGCAATGGAGAGTCAGGTATGTGGAAAATCATGGTCTGCCCAGTCAGTCACAGTGTAGTGGTCTTAGTGCTGAGTGAGAGGGTCCTGTGTGTAGACTGGAGGGTCTCTGCAGCAGTGGAATATAGGCTTGACTCCGGATACCAATACACTCTGGTACCAAGGAGCATTTTCCACCTCTCAGGTCTGCAATGAATAATGAGTCCCGGTGGAACGTCATGACAAACTCTTTATGTGCACTATTCCTCTTTCTCCATCCTTCCTCCCCATGTCTGCCCTTCCTTTGGAAAAGAATATTATAATAGGGACATTTCAGTCAGTCAGCTCCTGCCCCACAGTAAGTGAGACAACACATAAGTTTTGTCTAATCAGGATTTAAACTGAGGCTTTACAATGTACACTAGTGTGATCTCTCCCTCTCTCTCATATTCATATTTATGGTTTCTTTTAGTTAGTCATCCTAATCCATCCACCTGTTTGGAGGAAAAAGGCCAACAGGATCTAAATCAATCCCTAAAATATTTGGTCATGGTGGGGAAGAAAGGGACCCTGATAACACCTGATAACATCTCACATGTCTGGGCATTAGGAGTCTCAGCAGAGCATATTCCAGCTGCACCATGTTACCCCATGATACAAATCCCAAAGCTGCTGCCTTGTCTCTGTGTTGGCTGTCTTAGCATTTGTACTTGACAGAGATTTCTGTTTCTGACTAAAAATCAGCTATTGCAAAACACATGGCTCCCACAGATAGTCTAGTAAAGCCAAAGTATTTTCTTTCTCCTAGAGTTTCTGCCAATCCCACTAAGGCTGTGTGTGACAGATGCAGTTACAGTTGAGATACTTTTTAGTGGTTACTATATTTTCACTGTCAGCACCAGTCCCTACTGTGCTGCCACATGTAACTTTTCAGTGGCTCCCTTTGTACTATGTAGAGTTCATCAAAGGCAAAGTCGTGTAGTCATGAATGAATAATGTCCTCACGGCACATGGTACTCTGCATTTTATTTTGGTTCTCAATGAGTAACTCCTGTAAAGAGATATTTCTAATGTACTGTATTTGTATAATAGGCTTCTCATGGCAGTTTTGAACACATGTAGTCAATTTAATTGATTATGCTCCTATTAAAAATAGTCATACACCAGTGACAGTCATGACAGCCCATCTGTAAACAACAGAAGCTATTTAAACCCAGCACCATAATGCTAATTGGTAAAACACTACATGTGGCTGCATATGAATCTCTTGAGTGAAATCCTCACATATTCACTGTACAGGATGTATTAGGGGAATGGATATGAAATTCTCCTCTAGAAATCCTCCAGGCATGAGGAGCACCTTTGCAAGGCAGAAGCCTGTGATAAAAAGAGGTGCTTTGGCTTTGCTTTGCTGGCTGGTAGCCTTACGCTTACAGAAGCACAGGCTGGTAATTGCTGCAGCATATGCCCGGTACAAACATTGCCCTTTCCCTTTGGCCATTTCCCACCCAACAGGCCAGCAGTGAGCAGAGGGGCAGGAATACAGGCACTTCCAGCTCTGTTGAATTGCCACAATTTCCCCTTATATTATGGTGGTCTTTCTGGGCCAAATAAACAGACTTTATATGGGAAATTTGACTGTGATGTAGCACAAAGTAGGTACATTGTAACAGTAAAACCCAAGCATCACCGCTGCAACTCTCTCAGGTACAGCATGAGTTTTTAAGGGAGAAAATATACCACAAAAAGAAATGGCTGGAGTCTGAACAGCTTTAGTTTGACATCTCCCTTGTCACCACTGAAACAACAATGATTTACTCTGGCTGAGGGTGTACGACACTGAATTCTTCCTTGCATAACTAACAAAAAGATTTTCCTCTTAATCTAATTCCTTCTTCCCTCTTAACTCTCCCTTTCCACTAGAGCTTCTGCTTTGAGAGGGTTTTAAGGCTTATTGCAGATCGAATGCAAGTGCACAGACTTCATGTTAAAAAGAAAATTTGTTGTCAAGTACCAAGGAAGCACTCACAGAAAGCTACCTCTCTGATTCCTGAACATAAGATAAGGGACCAGCCACTCTTTTGGGCCCAAGCCTCAGAGGTGCTACATACCTGTGAAACCCGCTGAAACAGGATGAGTCAACTGTAACTTCCAGGCTCTAGCCTTTATTTCCAAAATAGATGTTTGGGGGAATGTCTTCATTTTTCTCCAAGAAACTTTTCAATGTTGAAGAAAGCCATAGTTCAGTGACATTCTCTGAAATTTCCAGTTTTCAATTTAATTTTGGTTCCTTGAAAATGTATTTGGCAAAATTGTGCATGCTTTATCTGAACTAAGTAACAGGAAATGCACGTCATATTTAAAAGAAATCCTTCAACCCCTGTTGGGAGGTACTGACTGATATTGTAGTATGGATCAATACTTCTATTACCTGTACAGTATAAAGTGATAAGCCATTTCCTTGCTTTTTTTTTTTACATTTCTCTTCTTTTCGAATACTATGGAGCTGTCACATTACTTGTAGAGTCACCAGTTAAAATATGTATTTGTATAGATCCATTTTTGTTCTTCTTTTGCTCACACGCATAAGAAATTGGAGCACATATTTATTTCTTTTGACTTATTAATTTAAAAGCATCATAGAATCCATCACAAATCACCACGGTAACATATCGTTATACGTAAATCCACTTCAGCCATCATAGGGACTTATTTGTCCATTAATGGCTGACTGTAGTGTGTGTGCATCCAGTACTTAAAATTTCTGCTCGCTTCTCTCTTTCAGTAATGACTTCATTCTGAATCTTTTTACAGTGTAGTGTTATTCAGAGAAAAAAAACTTTCCAATACTTGTCCAGCAGTTGCTGCAGTCTATCATCACAGCATATGCAAACTATTAAATTTTAAAATGTTTATAGGCACAAGTGGCTGAAATATCTGCTTCCAAGCAGACCCTAAACAACAGTGCAACTCTGTATCTTGAAATCCTTGTGGTTGCAACAAATATCTAAAATGCAGTGTATGTGTATGTGTGGTATTATACCTATTGGTTTAATCATTTTGCTGCGACATGCCAAGATCTCTAGTGGTTCCTCTTATTTCTTTTTCTTTTTAGAAGCAAAACTTTTCCCTGTAAGATAAAATTTTTATCATGTTTATCAAGATAAACCTGAATGATTGACAATACTTTTTTTGCTGGTTGGTTGGTTTTTGTTTTGTCAATGGTCTGTGACACCTAATACTGCTATAGGGCATGTGATACACACTGACTGGGTAAAGAGTGTTTTTTCTTGATGTCCATCTAGATGCTTTACTCAACACAGCATTCATTAAAGCTTATATGTCACCTACACTTTGCCATTCAGATTTCTATTTACCTTTTGGCTCTTAGCCCCCACCCTTCCACTTTAGGCCCCTGACACTTTTAATTACCCAACTGATCTGTCAAAGGGCTGCACTTTCTACTTTTTTTGTCGAAAGCTTGCCCACAACTTCTCCCTGAAAGCATACTTATTGAAAACTAAAACAGTATTTTATACAAACACCCCCAGTACAGGCTAGAACTCCAGTCTAACTCATATATTTAACCAAAGTTAATTCTGAAGGCCTGTGTACACACAAATAATGCCAGTATATTTAAATGGAAGCCTTTAAATGAGTTTATATAGATTTAGCTAGCTTTAGTAAGGCTGTCTGGAAACAGTATTTATTTTTCTACATCCAGCCCCATCAGTGGAAGGGGTTACTTCCACCTTGCTCCTCATTACTCCTGCATATCTGACAGGGAAGCTGTTCTGTCCTAGCTGACATTTCATACTCTTATGCCAGAAGGGTTTTTCCTCTCATCTCCTACTGCTTCTTCATTCTTGCCTTGTAAGTCCATCCCCAACGTATCCATCTATTGCCTGTGCCTCCCCAACTACCTTTCTTCCTGTTTTGTCACCTCTCTTTTCTCCCATGGCAAAAGTTATTGCTGTGAAGGAGTAGGCTCTGGCATTATCAGCTGCACCCTCTGCTATCTAGAGGGGCCTTGACAGGCTGGAGAATGGGCCAACAGAAATCTCATGAAGACCAACAAAGAGAAATGCTAAACTCTGCACCTGGGGAGGAACAACCCTATGCAGCAGTACAGGCTATGGACTGACTGGTTAGAAAGCAGCTTTGCAGAAGAGGTCTTGCGTGTCCCAATAGGCAAGATGACCATGAGCCAGCATTGCACCTTCATGGCGAAGGCCATCAGTATCCTGGGCTGCATTAGGAAAAGCATCAACAGCAGGATCAGGGAGGTGATCCATCCTCTTTACTCAGCACTGGTGAGACACATCTGGAGTGCTCAGTAAAGTTCTGGGCTCACCAGTACAAGAGGGACATGGACGTACTGGAGTGAGTCAGGCAAAGGGCCACTAAGGTGATGAAAGGACAGCAGCATCTCTCATATAAGGAGAGGCTGAGAGGGCTGGGACTGTTCAGGCTGGAGAAGAAAATGCTCAGAGGTACCTTAGCAGTGTGCATAAAAATCTGATGGGAGGGTATAAAGAAGATGGAGCCAGGCTCTTCTTGGTGGAGCCAGACTCTTCTCAATGTAGCCCAGTGACAGGACAGGAGGCAATGGGCACAAATTACAACACGGGTAATTCCCTCCAAACATAAGAGAAAACTTTTTTACTATGAGGGAAGACTGGAACAGGCTGCCCAAAGACGTTGTACAGTCTTGGAGATATTCAAAACCTGACTGGCAACAGTCCTGGGAAACCTGCTGTAGCTGACCCTGGCCTGAGCAGTGGCCTGGACTAGATGATTTCCACAACTGCCTTCCAAAACCAATGATTCTGCAATTCTGTGCTCTCTCCTCTGTGGTTTAGACACATCAGTCACAATCTTCATGTCTTTCTCAGTTCAAACTTCTAGTGTTACACAGATTGCCAGAGCACAAGCAAGGGATAACATACCTTCTATCCTGTCTTCATGATGTGTGAGGTTTTTCAGGGGTTTTTTTGTTTGCTTGCTAAGAGAAGGGAAAGATTAGCTGTACTTTACTCTTCCCTCTTTTGGGTCATCTTCCTTCAAGTCTAGTAGAGTAGGTAAGGAATCATAGAATCATAGAATATCTCAAGTTTGAAGGGACCCATAAAGATCATCGAGTCCAACTCCCTGCTCATTGAAGGACTACCTAAAACTAAACCATGTGACTAAGGAGTCCTAATAAATTGCTAGGAGGCAAAGGACAAACTGATAGAAGGTAGAATTGTTAAAGAGAGGAAATGCCATTCTGAGTCCCTTCCCATAGTACTGTGCTTAGATCTCACATCTGCTCCCAAAAGCACTTCAAGCACCACCAAGCTTTTGTGATGCTGAGAAGACTGTGCACAATAGGTAGTTTTTATGATATAAGAAAAAATATTGTGGGCACCAACAGACAATGGGCCACCAGGATAGCTGAGGTTGGGATGGCAGTTGGAGTTGTCTCCCCACAGCTGCCTGCCCTCTATCACAGCATGAAACTCAGAGCTACTTGTCAGTGTCTCTTTATGCTATAAGCTTGAAGGTTTCAAAAGCCGACTGACAAGCAAAATAAGTGGTATGGGTAACTAGGTGTTGGTAACCTCAACAACTGAGAAACGTGGCTGCATGGTGGGGCTTGAGTCATCATCCAAAGCAAGCCAGTAGCTAAACAGGCAAAGAAGCCCATTAATGCCTTACTGCTCGATTTAGTTGAGTCAAAGGGCTCTCCTGCAGGCTTGGGTCACGTCCACCAACAGCCCATTTCCATAGCGCGCAGAATGATCTAGACAGGTTTCCACGTGCTCCTTGACAGGTGGGCAGGTGGTACAAGAGGTTTTACTGAAATTCCCTGAGAAGGGGGAAGGGAACAGGAAGAGTCAGGGAAGCCCTGAAGAGTCTCATACATAACTGATCACAACTGGGGGTACAGATTTGTGCATTGTGCCTATATGCACAGGCTTTGCAATGTTCTGCTGCTTGTTTGGTGTGTCAGGTTTATCACAAAGCTGGTTTGGATCCCAGAACCATTGTGTCCATCTCTTGGCTGAGGAGAAGCTGGGAAGGGAGAAACTGGAAGGGATGACTGAGTACAGTAGAGATTAAGTTGCAGGCAGTTTCTCCCTTTCACAGAATCACAGAATGGTAGGTGTTTGAAGGAACCTCTGGAGATCAGCTTGTCCAACCCCCATGCTTGAGCAGGTACACCCAGAGCAGGGTGCACAGGAATGCATCCAGGTGGGTTTTGAATATTTCCAGGGAAAGAGACTCCACAACCTCTCTGGACAGCTGCTTCCAGCGCTCTGTCACCCTCACAGTAAAGAAGTTTTTTCTCATATTCAGGTGGAACTTCCTGTGCTCCAATTTATGCCCATTCCCCTTGTCCTGTCATTGGGCACCACTGAAAAGAGTCTAGCCCCATCCTCTTGACACCCACCCTTCAGATATTTGTAAGTATTGATAAGATCCTCCCCTCAGTCTTCTCTTCTCCAGGCTAAACAAAGCCAGGTCTCTCAGCCTTTCCTCATAAGAGACGTGCTCCAGTCCCCTGATCACCTTCACAGCTCTCTGCTGGACTTGCTCAAGCAGTTCCCTGTCCTTCTTGAACTGGGGAGCCCAGAACTGGACACAGTACTCCAGACATGGCCTCACTAGGGCAGAATAGAGGGGGACGACAACCTCCCTCGACCTGCTGGCCACACTCCTTTTTATGCACCCCAGGATACTTTTGGCCGCCTTGGCCATAAGGGCACATTGCTGGCTCATGGTCAGCCTGCTGTCCACCAGCACTCCCAGGTCCTTCCAACAGAGCTGCTTCCCAGCAGGTCAGCCCCCAACCTGTACCGGTGCATGGGGTTGTTCCTCCCCAGGTGCAGGACCTTCCACTTGCTTTTGTTGAACTTCATGAGGTTCCCCTCAGCCCAGCTCTCCAGCCTGTCCAGGTCTTGTTGGATGGCAGCACAGCCTTCTGGCATATCAGCCACTCCTCCCAGCTCGGTATCATCAGCGAACTTGCTGAGGATACCCTCTATCCCTTCGTCCAGATCATTGATGAATATGTTGAACAGGACTGGACCCAGTACAGACCCCTGGGGAGCACCACTAGTTACAGGCCTCCAACCAGACTCTGCGCCATTGATCACGACCCTCTGAGCTCTGCCGTTCAGCCAGTTCTCAGTCCACCTCACTGTCCTCTCATCTAACCCACACTTCCTAAACTTACCTATGAAAATGTTATGGGAGACAGTGTCAAAAGCCTTGCTGAAGTCGATTCAAAATCTTGTTTCTCTGACTAGCAAGTCTTCACTTCTCCATCTCCCGGATGGAACAAAACTACATTTGTTACCTATCTCTGAACAAGTGAGACCTCTATGGGAAACTGATCCGTGCAGGGCATTCTTCCCACAGGGACAGCTAATCTGTGTAACAGGCAGGGTGGTCCAAGAGGGGTCTGTCATCCAGCCTGGATTGTAGGTTTGAGGCATACACTATGCACTTACCATTGCATCATGGTATTATTCATACAAGGCAGCAATCCTCCTCAGAGTATAATTATGCACAGTCTGCTGAGCTCCCAAAATGTAATTACCTCTCTATGGGGCTGGGTTATGTTCATGGGCTGAGCCAGGGCATGACTCTCCCTTTCAGGGCCTTGGTGCCCCATACTCTGCCAAGATTTTTTTTTTCTTCTGTTCCTTCTTAAAAGGTAAACAGGGGGAGTGAAAAGTAAACATTTTCCTGACACAAGCATCAGCTGTACCAAGAGGACTGTGGTGTGGTTCTGAATAATATATTCTTCTGCCCCTTACAGGCTTGATGAGCTGCAAAAAATGTGCCATGGCTTGAAATGCAAAAAAAGACACCCACATAGATTTCACTGGCCTCATTGAGTTGAGAAATGGGGCTTGGGCTTTTCCAGAGACCTCAGACAACTTTCAATTTCCAGATTATGGGATATAAAGCACTGGCTGTAGGGACAAAGAACATTATAAAAGCCTGTTGTTAAATCTCATCAGGGCAATCTAAAAGGTTTCTGAAAAAGAACAGGGACTGTCATTGGATGTTTTGTTGTAACTTTCTCCCTCCTGCTGCTTATCTCTGCTCCTGAACTCTGCCCATGCTACTTAGCTACTGAAGGAGGGGTATCTGTCAAGTTTTGAAACAGACACAGGTAATTCTGAAGTTTTTTTTCAATATCTTCCAGTAATTTGTCCCCCTGTGCACACACGATTCTTGGCTGTCGGCCAGGAAAATCCAGAGTGTTTCCAGGGAGATTTGAGCTCTGCTGAGTGCCATATATTACAGCAAGCTCAAAGAGAATAAATCCAATATTTTTATGGAACAGTTTAGATACAGGAACAGGCAAATTGCCACACTAACACATTCCCTGTCTCTGAAGGGAGGCAAGTAAAATATTCTCTCAGCCTTTGATGAGCTTCCTATCTTCCATCATCGTAAAAACCTTCCAGTCAAGAAAATCTGCGTGGTACTGGGTCTTAGCTGCTCACCTCTGCTGCTCCTCAGCTGGGAAAAGCAGGCTGTGCTGGATGCATCCAAGGCTGTCTTGAGGCCATCTTCCCCGAGCAGAGTAGCCAAATGGCTTACCAGCCACTTGACTGCTTTGGAGATGCAGATTCATAACACCATTAGCCTTATAGAGGAGATGAGAGGACACCCTGGGTAGGGCTGAGCTGAGGAAGGCACCTACTTCTTGTTACTCAGATTGATTACTTGAGATGATACAGAGAGCCTCACTTGCTTTAGGGGAGCCAACTGCTTTGGCAATAATTAGGGCATGAGTTTTTGCCCTTCTGCAAGACTCTGTTATATATCAACATCTTGTTAACACAAAGTTGGACTTTTGCATTTCACCTAGACTGGGAGACAAATAATGCCTGCAGATTAAAACTCCCACCTTCTTGCTTTATATTCTTGGGTTTTTTGCTTTGTCTTACCCCATATTACAAGCTCTATGATGAAAGGACCATTTTGGTAGTCATGGTGTGAGATACACATTTGAATTGCTGAATATAGAAGCATTTCACTGCCATTTTCAAGGTTAGCAATTAAAAGAACGGTTAATTTCATATGAAAAAAAAATATGTATTTGATCCTCAGGGAGTTGTACTCAGCTGGTAATCACACAATGGCTTAATATAAAACATATCAACTCCTCCCTGCTTTTTTTAGCAGAGCCAATAAAGCTGTGATGCACCGCTACATGCTTCAGCCACAGTGTAAATTCTGTCATCACACATTTTTTATTACTGAGGGTCTAGCCACCCATTCCATTGGTTTGATGAGGGCTTTTTTTTCTTGCTTCTGCTCCTGCCAGAACTACACTAGCACAGATCAATTAATGGGGCAGGAAGAGGCCTCTGTGTTGCTCCATGTGTTCCTGTGCTTCCACCTGGGTGACAGGCAGATGTCCTGCTACCATCAGAGAGACTCAGTCTGGCTTGGAAAGAAGGCTCCCTTTGCAAGTACTTAAGAGGTAGCAGGATTTGGTTTTGCAAGCCCCAAACAATAAAAATTGTTTTTCATTAGCAAGGGGGAAGTATATCAAATTCTCTTGGCCTTTTACTGCATGCCTAGGGGCATGAGAAACTCATAGTCTTTGTCTTTATTGCTCTGAAAGAAGATTCTCCAGAAGGGGATAAGCTGGACAAACAATGAGCTATGGGTTGTGCTAAGGCTTCTGGCTCTCCTGATGGAGTGCTTCTGCCATGTTACATACCTGTCTACTCCCCAACGCACAGCAGACAAGCCTGGTCTTCGAGGCCCCCTCCTAGAAGTTGACATGGATGTGGTCTCCTGGCCTTGCACAGTCCTCCTCCTGCAACCGCCATTCCTCCAACCTCTCCTCTTCCACTGGCCAACTGAGGCCAAACTGCAGGCAGGGCAATTTTCTGCTGCTACATTCTGTATAAGGTTGTGTATAAAGACTGTAGTTAAAATGAAATAGCACTCAAAATGGAAAATTTTCAGGTCCCATTTTTTAAAAGTTTAGAAAGCTCCAACCTTAAAAAACTCTTTTTTGGTTATTGCTCCAGAAATATCTTTTTAGCAGTCCTGACAGCTTTCAGAAACAAAAGAGCCTTCCAAGAGAATTTTAAAGAGTTTTTCGAAAACACTTTTGCCTTTGTATTTGAGAAAGGCTTTGGCAGCACTGTAAAACAGCAGTGTTTTTCTTCACTCCCTCTTCTCTTTGTCAATCATCTGAATCTACACTGCATTTAGAGTTTGTCACATAAAGTACTGGAGACCTTAAAATCATTCTTTCCAAATGGGTAGTTTTTGTGTGGAAGATCTTGCTGTGAGGCCATGCGAAACTGAATCAAACAAATGAATAACTTGGACAATGATGAAATTCTGAATGTGAATATGTTAAAGAACAAGCATTTTCTCTACTCTTCCTTCTAACAACAGGTTTTTTTTGTCCTTTTACTAAAAGAATACAACTGATAGGCACTGCTGAAAGAAGCTGCTGATAAGGTACCTGCACATGGTTTTTCCAAAATGGATTTTTGCTGTAAAGAATTTGATTGAAACTCCCATGTAAAAGCAAGAACAGAATTCCTGATTGACTTTTGTTTGGAGACAATGTAAATGAGAAGTAACTCTACCAATTCATTAGGAATGCACCAGGGCCAGCATTATGTATGTAAGAGGAGGCCGAAAGAGGCAATGCAGTCAATTGCACTCAATAATGCAAGTGATGTATTAGTAATTTGCAATATATTGAACTGGAAGCCTATCTTACAGTCCAGTAAGGAAAACGTCACTCTTCCAGCAACAAGTCAGTCTTTCCTTCTTTGCTTCTGTACCAAAACTACAGAAAACAGAAAGGTGGTTCAGCTAGTCAAGCACACCTCTAATGGGACTTCATATCTATCATAAAGCAAAGCTAAACTTTCTGCCTTTGTTCATCTGTACAGTCTTTATTAAGTATACATTTAGCAGAACTTTAAAGCCATTTATAACATAAAATATTTCATGGAGCATATACAGCTTCTGACAGCATAAACAGTAGGTGAACTGGGTCTGTAAACAACAGGCATTGAAGTGATTGCACAGAAAATGTAGCAACTATGAATGCACATCCTGACACCAGTAAACACATTAATATTTATATTTTAGTGTTTACATATATTCCCACAATTTTTAACAGTGTATTGGTTTACTGAAAATACAGCTTCTATGCATAATCAATAAAACACTTTAAAAACATTTTTCATATTCTGTTTGTGACTAATAAGACAAAATTAGAGTATCACACCAAAAGATGTGTATAGCCAAACAAGAAAATGTAGAGGTTATTTTGACCAGAATTTCCTTTACTGCATACTCACAGTAAGGAAACTGGAAAAATATTCAGACAGACATACTGGAGTGGGATTCATCATAAATGTAGATGTTTATATATGTGCTAATAATTTATCCTCCCTTTATTGTAAATGGGAAGAAATGGATATTTCTAGGATGTGATTAATTGTTTTTAAAGATAGACATCTAAAAAATAGACATCTAAAATAGGTCAGACTGATTTCATTCTAGAAATACTTATTTCTGTGACTTAACAGGAGGGGGGATTTAGCTCAAACATAAGTATTGGTTAAATAAGATTATTCTCACCCTTTAAAATCTTGTCTATTGCTGAAGAACAGAAAGGATGAAGTCCTGCATCCCTCAAATTCAACTGCAAAAATTCCTTTCATTTTACTAAAGGCAATATTTTACCCAAAATTAATACATCAACATTTAAAAACCCTTAACGACTACTGATTTTTCCTACTACTCACCTTAACTAAAGGAAAAATATTCTTTGTATTTTCTCTAAATAATTTTTCAGGATCAACTCATGTATTCTCATTATCTCTCTCTCTCTCTCTCAGGAATCTGCATTTTGGAGTTCTTCAGAAGATGCTTCTTGAAACCTGGTGACTTTTTGCTACCATGCTTAAAGAGTCACTAAAACAGGGAATGCAGGCTCACATCAGTTGTGTTGGGAGGGAGGAAGAATTGCAAAACCAATAATGTAATTCTAGCATCTCCACCAAAGCCCATATTTTGTGTAGGTTACTGTTGGTTTATGAGATGTCTGAAGAAAGTATTGCAGTGCAGGACTAAGTGCAGATTTTCTGGGACATTACCTCTGGTCCCCAGATGAATATGTGCAGGATGACTTGGGTCCGCACTTCACTAGAGCATTCTGGCCTCATTCAACCGCCTCTCTCCATAGCATTCAACCCTGTGTCTCCTCCAAGACCTTTACTTCCCATGGACATAAATATTACTCTTTGGGGCTCTTTCAACTAATAATGAGGAATGCATTGCAGCCCAACAGACGAGTAGTTTTTGGCATGAACCTGACTTGCATACCCAGACACAGCTGAGATAGCCAAACACAGAGCAGTCTCAGCTGTAATGCCTGGTAGGAGGCATTCCTGGATGGAGCTATTCCCAGAACCATATCAGGGTTTGTTTTGGACAGAGATTCAAATAAGAGCCTGGAAATTAACTACCTTCCCTACACTGTGAGCAATCAGAAGACCAGAACTCAGAACTGAACTGTGAAATGAGGATTTTTGGAGGCATACAGTCACCGTTAGTGTTGGCACTCCTGTTACGTGAAATTATTTTTAGTGTGTTCCTTAACTTCATTTTTGTTAGCCTGGGGTTTATGTTAGAGGCAGCTGATATGGGTATCTTTTAGAAGGTCTGACCAAATTAGGTGCTGTTTCGTGGTTGCTGTGGTATGAAAACTTCTGCTCTAGGAGCTGACACAATGAGCAGGCATCTTTTAGCGTGGACACCAAATTCTACCATGTTACAGTCAGTATAGTTGAAACACAGAACAGGATTTCTTTTGCTGTCTGTAGGTGCTACACTGGAGCCTCTTTTCTCAGAAGAATCTTCACACTGTGCAAAGCATTGAGATAACATAATAGGTAGAGAAAAAAAATGATCTTAAGTTGTCTTCTTAATTATTCATGTAATTAATGGAATGCCACTGCCTCCTTCTCTCCACTGTCTGTACGAGATGCCTACAATGATTAGTTCATATGTAAAGGTCTACACTGTTGGCATCTTTATTTAATAAAATGAATCCAACACTTCGTTTCCCTTTCCAGGTCATGCTTAAAATTTGTGTACTTTTTTTATATTCTGCATATACAAGACCACTTCTTACTAGCATCTTGCTTTAATTGGTTGGTATATGGACACTGTTCTGCCTGTGTGTTTTGTGATTGTGAAACTGCACAGTGGGTGCTGAAGATCAGAAGTGAACTCTGCTGATGAGCTGAGGAAACCCATAGCAGAGCATAGCATGGAGAGAGGACTTTTTTCTCATGTGGTTCCTGAAGTTGCAGTGAGTAATACCTAAAGTAAGATGTTTTTAAATAAGTGAATTTTGGGGGTTTTTGGTTAGAAATGTGGAAGGAAATCAAAGCCTGTGTTGTGATAGAACCATTTTATTGAAAAAGCCTTGTAAATGCTTTCTTTGGAAGAAAATCAGGGGGCTCCAATAAAACATATGTGATTAGGCCCATGTGATCACCACTGTTGTACACCTGGATTTCACTGTGCACATGGTGAACTTTTCAGGTAGCCTTTTGGGCTGTCTGCGGCAGCTTTGCCATGTTGGAAAATACTATGGTTATCACTGGTGATCAGGTAGAATAGCCCAGAACAAAGGGACGCTCAGCCCAGCCATCCTGTATTTCTGCAGATTTTGTTCTTTTCCTTGCAGAGCCCTACTAAACAGAAAGCAATACAGGATTTGTAGGGAGGAATGCTACCTTTTATTAAAGGCAGGTGTCTCAGTTTTGTCTGTTTTTAAGTCACAGCGTCTCTGCCATAAATGCCAAATTTCAGTCTCCTCCATATTTCAGGATATATAAATTGTTCTTATGAAAATGATCTTTTTCCCAACCAACTTTGCATCACTTATAATTTTAGATCACCACTGATCAGCAAGAGGTAAAAGCAAGTATCATTTAGCAAGAATGCCTTTTCAAACAACCTCAGACTTGGTATTAGCAGTGTTACCTGCTCTGGTAGTGAGAAATCTGAAACATTACTTCTAAGGAGCCCGTTGAGTACCAGGATCAGGCAGTAGTGAGCTGGTTACTGCTTCTCCTGTTTCCAGTGCAGAGACTGAAAACTTTTCTTGGAGAAGCAAACTGAACAAATCTCCAGGAGAACGAGACACAAAAGGCATCACCAAGACAAAATAATTTGAGAGCATCCCAGTATGCAGAATTACTGTTACCATCAATCAACACCCATTGCTATTAATTATCACTGGACTTAAAATGGATCCCTGAACAATGTCCCATTAAATGATGTTTCTGATTAAGCACATCCCGATTAAGTAGAGTGCACTGCACAGTACTTGAAAAATGGCACCATTTATGTACAAATCAAATACAAATAGAGTACTTATCTGATCCCCATTTAGGAACCTTTTGCTGACATCAGAATATTCTCTTATTGGCACTCTGTAGTGATTACAGAAGAAAAAAAAGATAATGATCTGATTGGGATAATAAAGATGAGACAAAGAGGATTGTGGTTTTATTTCTCCTGTCACCTGCCACAGAATGGGATAATTTGTAAGAGGTCAGGATTCAGGGAGCCCTGGGTGGCTCTTTCAGCTGATGAAACAGAGAGTGAAATTGCTAGACAATCACTCGGAGAGATGAGCTTGTAATGCAGAACGCTAGAATTTTTGCTTTCAATTCTTCAGTTTTAGACATTTAGTAACACCTTATCAGAACTTTGCAAGTAAGTTGAAGACACTTCTTAAAATGTTTCTCATAGCTTTATACTGCTTTTCTAGCAGGTGCTTTTTAAATGACTGTAACAGCTAACCTGCTATTATTTTCATAAGGTATTAATAATGGCTGTAATAGAGGGTAATAAGCTTTGCTCCTGAAAGAGGTGAAATTGATACATAGTATCAGTCTCTGCATGCAAAGTATGCACAAGGAAAAAGAAATACATTATTTCCCAGAAAAATTTTAGGTGACATCATTCGGATTTTACAAGAAACTATTTACAGGAGCTTAAAAGCTTCATGTAATGACCGTGAAATTTACTTACCTTTTTGAATACAGGTTGAGCTGGGTACTTCACCACTTGATTTATTTACCAGAAAAAGTCCCAAAGATATTGATCTGTGGTTAATTATGTCAATGAAAATAATTAGAATGGAAGTTGCCCAACTAATGTTAACGTTTTGTTGTGGTTTTCTTTTTTGGGGATAAATCATGTAACGGACATTTTTTCAGTTAATCTTGGCTGTGGTCCATAGTTTTGGAAAGACAGTAATGCCACAGTTCTGTGCAGAGGTATCAGCGGGAGCCTTTGACACAGACTGCATCAAACCCAACACGTAACTTATAAACATTGTGTGAATTCTAGTAAGCCCTTTTTCTTCTGGAAGGTGCTGGCTTGGGGTCTGTCTGAGCAAAACACAATGCTGCTCTGTCTGAGTATTTGAGACCTGAAAGTACTGATGGAGCAGAAATGCAGTACATGACTGGCCTTTGGCATTTTCTAGGGGGAGAGTATCTGCACATATGCAAAATCTAGAGTTTTAGCAAATCATCTGCAAGCTGCCTGTGTGTATGTTTTCAAAAGTGACAAACTGAGGAGATGTCTGTATTTGGGCTCTCAGAGTGATACTTATATGCATAGGAAACAAGGACAAGAGCCCTTTGTGTTTTTGCCCTGAGCTAGATTCCTCTTTGGCTTGTCCTAGTCAAAAGATAGAAACAAATACAGTCGTATCCTTCAATCCTCCATTCAGCTGTGTCTTCAGCTGCCCTATCACACGGCACTTCCACTGCTGTCTAATTACTGCGTGCCTTAGGGGAGAAGAGCCTTGCACAACCTAGAACTAAGTCCACCAGAAACTTTTAAAATGTCAAAAAAAAAATTTAAATATCACTTATTGGAACTTCCAAATGCAGATCAAGTCTGTGCCTCAAAATCATTCCTTGCTTATACCTTTGCCATTCCAGTGAATTTGGGAAGATATTGTATGGGTAAGGAAATGTGAGCAGAATTTGTAAGAAGAGGCAGAAATGATGCAAACTTTGCAAATAAAGTTTTACTTTGAAAACCTTCCAGTCTGGTTTTGTAGGCTTGAGAGATTGAGATGGTTCAAGAAATCATTGGGATGTTTATCTAAGCCTTCACAGCCCATCAAATCTTCTGAGGTGTAACCATCACTTTTTGAAAATACCCTATTGGAACTTAAAAACACAGGGCCTGACTCTGCCCTTACAGTGTGAAATACATGGTACAGACAATGAATTTGTCACGGTGTGAAACTAGAGAAATTTAAGACATTGACACAGCACTAACATAACATACTCAAAGTCATATGCAAAGTATCTCTAATTTGACTTACAGTTGCTATGGTGATGTACGCTATATGCTTGGCTGGAGTAAAGTAGCATGATATGCTAAAGACTGCAGTAGAGTGTGGTGGTGTACCAGTGCACAGAAACTTGAAAATTTTTTTAAATTTAAAAACAATACAAAGAAATATCAAGCCATGGTAATATCTATATGCAGAACCTTCTTGTACTGTTCTGCCCAGAATATCTCAGTACTCATAAGTATTGCTGTAAATTAATCTATCTATATGAAACATTTTACTGCTGTTGGTTTTTAATGTCATAGTTATTAATATAAGAACTTAAAATACATTCACAACTTTTTGCCTATTCTTTGACCTTGGACAGCCTATCAAAATATAAGACTTCAATAGGAACCCATAGGAGTTCAGATATCTTTCAAATCTGTGCTCCACCTCTGCAAGAACCACTCAATGCTAGTTATTATGACATTTGAATGGTGTGAAACAGAGCTAATAACCATGACCCGGGTTTGATCTAAATATCTTGGAAATTTGCTATGAAATCTAAAAAGAACAATTTAAGAACAGGTAAAATACACTATGAGAGCTCCAAAATAGAAGGGAACCAGTCTGACAGAGCAATTATCTGAGCCTTTTTCTAACACACTGTGATTTTAAAACCAGCAATGCCCCAAATCTAATTTTTTTCCTCAGAAGCTATCATTATTTATCAAGCATGTTTTGTGTACCATTCCTAAGATCAGACTCGTAAACAATAAATAAGTTTTCATTCTTAGGTAGCAGAGAGCAGAACAACAGATGTCCTACAATTCAGCTTTCTGGAAAAAAAAAGCCCAACAAACCAATATTTCTCTTAAGACTGCTAAGTTTTCATTAGCTATTTAAGCAGTTTCTATTTTTATTTGCTGCTGCAGTGGAAAATCCACTGAGAAATAAAGACTGGAAAAAGGAAAACTCTAATACTGATACATTGCCACAAATATATGTTCCAAGTCTTCTATTAATTATTTTATAAAATCAACATATCATGTATGATGTACCACTCTCTCTTGCACTTGCTTCCCTCTAAGTGATAAAAGCCGTTGCTTCTCTTACAGTAAGTTGCTATAGTCTGCAGTCTGCCTTAGAGAACAATATTTATTGCTATATATTGGTGTCACAAAAAAACATGGAGAACAGCAGTAAAAGAAAATGTGTGCAGTTCAACAGAAAAAGTGGGAAGTGCCCCTTAGTTATTGAAAATAAAAATAGAACTCACAGAAAGGATGCTTTTATTAACACTACACTTCTAACAAAGCACATCTTAGATTTCCTGGCAAGGCTGCACACCACCCACGATCTTGTTCAATTCCCACTCACATCAGCAAAGAGAAGTCCTGGTACTGTGTAGGTTAGCATCTGGTGGTATGGCTTCTTATGTATCTGCTTTGATATCACAGAATCACAGAACTGCTGAGGCTGGAAGGCACTTCTGGAGATCTTCTAGTCCAACCCCCCAATCAAGCAGGGTCAACTACAGCCAGTCACCCGGGGCTATATCCAGTCAGGGTTTGAACATTTCCAGGGATGGCCACTCCACTACCTATCTCAGCAAGATGCTCCAGTGTTTGATCACTTTCACAGTAAAACAGATTTTTCTTATGTTTAAGTCCATTTGCCTCTATTTAGTATCTAATTAAGGCCTGAATAAAACTCCTGCTAATATTTATTTTTAGGTTCAGTCACAGGACACTAACAAATGATACAAAAATACATAACAGAGGAAATCTACTGCTTGACAAAAAGCTATCATACAGCTAATGTAAAGATTTAAAAATTATCACTTAAACAGTGAATTTAAAGTGTGCTGCATGTTTTCTTTTTCACTTTCCATAACATAGAATGTCTGTCTTTTTCACTCCTGTTAACTACTCATGAAGAATTGAAAATACTAATAAATGTCATGGAAACAACTGTGAGATCTCCATGGTGATACTGTTTGGGTCTACACTAAGTATTCTGTACCCTTCAGCCTGTGTGTCGAGGCTGCAAACCTTGGTCCCAGCCTGACACTGACCTGGGGGGACTCTGGTATGCACCATCTCTGTGTCTTTTGGGAGGAAAACTGGGTCTGCAGAACTATGATGTACTCCACTGAATCTCTTTATTAGACAATGACTGTGGAATTGGGACAGATCTCTCTCTGTCCACAGAGCTTTCTGCCCCAGAGTTTAACCACAGCCATTGAAACCCATGTTGTAAGACAAAGCTAAGTAATAAGCTGCTTGTCTAATGGCTCTCAGTAACCATGATTACAAGCAATTCAAGTGCCATCCTCTTGCTGGGACAAGAGCTTGAATGATGATTTCCATTTCTCTGTATTCACACCAGAAAAAGAAGGGTCTTCATTACTCAGACCCTGTTTGCAGGGCTGATGGCTCCAGAAGTGTCTGTAATGAGTGATGTGATGATACAACACTGGCTGAAAGGCATTTAATAAACCATTCAACCAGTAGCAAACCATATCAATGGATCATCAATACAACACATAATAGTGCACAGAGTCAAAAGACACTCCGAAATTTCATTCCCTCATCGCAGCTTGAGCTACAAGCATATAATACAGGACCAGTTATATTTTAAAAATTGATTCAGCCATGTGTCCCCAAATTTCCAGTTAGGATAAGCCTAAGCCAGAAATACTTGGGAAGTAATTCAGGAAAGTTATAAAAAGAGACAACTATTAAAAACAAGAGAGCTTAGATCTTGCTTCTCCCATTGTCTCCTTTCCAGATTTTTTTTAGGACAACAGTAAAACTCTAATAAGCTTTAGTATAATTTTTTTCAATCATACATCCTCAGACAAGGAGGGAT
Organism: Morus bassanus; assembly: GCA_031468815.1. NCBI lineage: Eukaryota > Metazoa > Chordata > Aves > Suliformes > Sulidae > Morus > Morus bassanus. The sequence continues at coordinate 69,885,610 of CM062568.1, forward strand.
TCCATCAAAATCAGTAATATTTCTCTGGCATAAAATTAGCACTGATAAGAGAAAGCGCAGCCCAGCTCCTGTCTTATTTTACCCTGAGAGGGTTTTAGACTTAACAGTTATACTTTGGTACTGACTATTCTGTCCTAAAAGTACTAAATGAGACATGCCCTTCTGGATAGAGACAGCTGTTGTTTTATGGCACTGCTCCAAAGAACATGGGACTGGAAGGACCCTCTTTAATGCCAGTCCCTGGATCACCACTGGCCATGCAGTAGATAATGCCTTCATAAAGTAATTATGTAGCTCTCTCCTAGGAATTACGTGGCTCACTTACTCCTTCAGCTTCAGCTGGAAGCTTATTCTAGAACTCCACTTCCCTAGTGGTAGGAGACTTATGATTTCCAGTCTAAATTTATTCAGAGCCAGTTACTGTGCTTAAGGAGATTTTCTTCCTCCCCAGGGAAAACTTATTCAGTGATCTGTGTTCCCTTATTTACTCAGATCTTATTCACAGAAGGAAATTGTCTCTCCTCCAAGCCTTTCCTGGTTGGCTTAAATAACCAAGATCTTTCTGTCACCTCTTCTTTGCCTTCTTTTATCATTCTTACCATAAATTACTGAAACTACAAGGCATAAATGCTAACAATCAACATTTAATAGTTTCTTTAAAGTGAAACTGGGATGTGCCTGGCAGCGCTTAGGATCTCCTGAATGAGAGGCCAGAGTGTCTGTGATTTCCTCTAATGGATGAAAAGAACTCATGGATATTTTTTAATACATCTGTACATTTTTTTAATGACAAATTATTACTGGAATTCAGCCTGACCCAGTTGCTTCAGCGTATGCAAACACATTATTGTCTCAAGGATGAGAACAAGAAAACCTCTCAGAAGGTGAAATTACCTCCTATAGCAGGTAAAAAATATATAGCTATAGGAGGTAGTCTCAAAAAATACATCAGTCAGCTTTAATTTAAAGGCTGGAGCTGTGTGTCTCTGCCCAATGTAAGGGGCCCACCCTGAAAGAATACTGAGGGGAAAATCCTGTAACGAGACAGGTCTGCAACTGAGGAGAAAATCCTGTACTGAGGAGAAAATCCTGTAAGGAGGCAAGTCTGCAACCATGGGAGCTAAGAGGGATCATTTAAATAAAAAAAAAAAAAAAAAAAAAAGATAACATACTCCCATTCCACAAACCACCGCTGCTCCACTTGGTGTTGTAAGGTTTTTGTCCCTATACCAAAGACATGAAATAAAACCTTTCTTTTTACTTTAGTGAGGAAGGAGAAGGATTTTTTTTTAAAATGCAGAATGGAAAACTCAGACAAATTGTTTGCAAATTGATGGGCATGGTTTTTTTGTTTCCCAGGAAAGAAACTCCAAAGTGCTTTATACCACTGCTCAGTTTGTTGGTGTCCAGTGGAAAAAACAGGGTCACTCCTGGAGAGTGTCGCACAGCTCTGCACCCACACGACTTCCATGGGAATAGTGATCACCAATGAGATCACACAGAAAGACATTACATACTTTTCCCTGCTCATGAATTTCTGGGCTGTTTTATTTTGTTCTGTTCTGCTTTTATGTTCTTTTAATAAATCCCAAGGCCTTTCATCACTAATGCAGCACTAGACAAAACAAGTGGAAGGATTATAAGAAATTTGATCAACAGCAACAAAGAGCCAATTTAACTGGGGGGGTTACTGCTCTGCTTGTGATGTTTTAACTTTTGTGACAGGCAGAGGCTTAGTTTACACTGGGATTTCCTGCATGATTTACAAAGCAGGAGTGAAACCCCTCACATCCATTCTGATAGATCTCCCCCTTCATCTATCAGTGCTGACAGCGCTAATCTGTGAAGAATTAGTGACCTAGAAGTTGAAGTCAACTATTCCCTTCATCTGGCTATAACACTATTCATGGAAACTGCATATTAAAGGTACCAATAAATGTCAGTGTGCAATGTGAACAAAAATGATTGATTGTACATTTTTGCATGAGAAAGTGCTTTAGAACAAAAAGCCCGATTATTGAATCATCAGCATAAAAATGGGAATGCAGACGATGGAGTCTTCTGTGAAGAATTTAATTTTTGCTTGCTAAATTGTTTCTGTTCTCCTTTCAAATGCCACCATTTGATCAGAATTAGATGGCAGCACTTACATCAGATCATGGATGGTGTCTATCTACAAGTCAGCTTGCAGTTTCATGTGAGACACCTAATTCCTCAATGGACTAAAAGCATAGCAAGTGTAGAGCTAGGGAGGATCAGCTATGTCCAATTCATAAATGAATTGGTTTAGCAGCACAGGATAGACCAAGGAAGTCACACTGGCTTTGGAGACCCAAAATGCCTGTGACTGGCTCCTTTCTGATTGAACTTGGGAATATCTGCTGCCTCCAGCTGCCCATTTCAAAGGGTCCTCACTGATACAGCTATTGAAGCCATGAGCTGGAATTGATGTGTACAGCAGAAAGACAAGACATATAAATCTTCAGTCCTTCCATGAAGAACAGCAGCATATTTTCTCGGCAGGCAAATATATGAGGTGCAGCAGCTGTACTGCTACAGTGAGATCAGAAGCGCAGGTTTTGCTGCTTCTCCCCTCCATGGCTGCAAAACATGCAGACTGAAGAAAAGAAATTGTTCAAGCAACAAGCAGGTCAATGGTTCCTGACATTTTTTTGTCCTTCCATAGTCTGAGTTATAACAAAACAATGAGGCTGTTGGCTAGACCTCAGTCATCCAATTTTTTTTCCAGTAAATTAGTTGACTAATAAAACTGAGAGACAAGAGGTAAAATACTTGCAGGCAGCAGTAACCAGGGAACGCAGCATGCCAGTTCTCCTTTTCTCAACCCTGAAATAGTCTTTTAGGCTCCTGAGGACACTTATCACCATTTGCACTCCAGTGCCTATTTGGGGAAAGCCAGGCTAAGCCTAGGCAGGGGCAAATAGTGTGCTTGCTCTGGGGTACTGCATTTTACAGGAGGTTCCCTGAAACTTCGTGGCTGCATTTCAGCCACCAGCTCCTCCTTCACAGGCTTGGGCTCTGTTTATCTCCCTTTTCTGTCAAAAGCTGTACTGAACGGAGTGGGTTTGACTTTTATACAAGGTCAGTGCAGGCCTGTCCAACAGATACCTCTTCAAAGCCCTATCTGGACTAGAGTTAGGAGAAATTGTTTCTGAATGCAATTTAAATGTCAGTTTAAAGAGTTCATAAGCTGACAAGGAGAAATACTTCACATCGGCATACGGCTCCTGCAATGCCAGACAGCTGGTCATGCCAAATTTTTGGGGTAGCTATAGAAAAGTACTCAAGCATGTCTCATACTGAGGTATGACTGGGGTTGCAGGATCTGGCCACAACTTGTCACAGCACTAAATTGCAACCCAGATCCTTTGGTGGATGTGAATTTATTCACAGAATCACAGAATCACAGAATGGTGGGTGTTTGAAGGAACCTCTGGAGATCAGCTTGTCCAACCCCCATGCTTGAGCAGGTACACCCAGAGCAGGGTGCACAGGAATGCATCCAGGTGGGTTTTGAATATTTCCAGGGAAAGAGACTCCACAACCTCTCTGGACAGCTGCTTCCAGCGCTCTGTCACCCTCACAGTAAAGAAGTTTTTTCTCATATTCAGGTGGAACTTCCTGTGCTCCAATTTATGCCCATTCCCCTTGTCCTGTCATTGGGCACCACTGAAAAGAGTCTAGCCCCATCCTCTTGACACCCACCCTTCAGATATTTGTAAGTATTGATAAGATCCTCCCCTCAGTCTTCTCTTCTCCAGGCTAAACAAAGCCAGGTCTCTCAGCCTTTCCTCATAAGAGACGTGCTCCAGTCCCCTGATCACCTTCACAGCTCTCTGCTGGACTTGCTCAAGCAGTTCCCTGTCCTTCTTGAACTGGGGAGCCCAGAACTGGACACAGTACTCCAGACATGGCCTCACTAGGGCAGAATAGAGGGGGACGACAACCTCCCTCGACCTGCTGGCCACACTCCTTTTTATGCACCCCAGGATACTTTTGGCCGCCTTGGCCATAAGGGCACATTGCTGGCTCATGGTCAGCCTGCTGTCCACCAGCACTCCCAGGTCCTTCCAACAGAGCTGCTTCCCAGCAGGTCAGCCCCCAACCTGTACCGGTGCATGGGGTTGTTCCTCCCCAGGTGCAGGACCTTCCACTTGCTTTTGTTGAACTTCATGAGGTTCCCCTCAGCCCAGCTCTCCAGCCTGTCCAGGTCTTGTTGGATGGCAGCACAGCCTTCTGGCATATCAGCCACTCCTCCCAGCTCGGTATCATCAGCAAACTTGCTGAGGATACCCTCTATCCCTTCGTCCAGGTCATTGATGAATATGTTGAACAGGACTGGACCCAGTACAGACCCCTGGGGAGCACCACTAGTTACAGGCCTCCAACCAGACTCTGCGCCATTGATCACGACCCTCTGAGCTCTGCCGTTCAGCCAGTTCTCAGTCCACCTCACTGTCCTCTCATCTAACCCACACGTCCTTAGCTTGTCTGTGAGGATGTTATGGGAGACACCGTCGAATGCTTTGCTTCAGGCTGTTGTGGAAGAGCCACTCATGACTTCTGCTGTGAACTCCTGCCTTCTTGTTGCCTCCAGTACTACCTTGATTTCATGTCTTGAATTACCATAAGATTTTGGCTGTCTGGAAGATCGTAACACTTGTGTGCTCATTTTCACAGTCTCCTGCAAACAGTAAAGCATTATTTCATGGTAAAATAGGAAGATTGCAAAAAATAAGTGTCAAGAAAGTGCTGAAAATGAGCTTGAGAACACCAGATATATTTCACATGAGGAGAGACTGCATGGGTTGGAGGGCCTTGAAAGACAGGAGAGAGATTTATATTATATTGAATAGGCTTGTCATACTTCCCTTTTGATAAAAGATACATCACAAGTCCCAGAAAACTGAGTTTTAAAGGCAATAAGACTAGCCTTTCCCTTCCCCACAAATCCCAACTCAGGACAAGGTAGAGTATGGGAAATCATTATCTACTGAGAGAAAATGATGTGACCAGCATATCCCAAGGCAATGCTCACATATCAAAAGAAGAGGAGTCTTTAAAGTGTTCACATATTGTCAGCTGCAGTAAGGAGAGGCTCAGAGCAGACAGTGTCAGAGAGTAGCACTTTTCTGCAATGCCTCTTGAGTTTGCATCTAGGTAGTTTAGGCTGGAAGGAAAAAAGGATGGCTGTCTGCCTGGGACAATGAAGAGTAGAAAAAGGCCTCTTCTCTTAGCAATTAATCTACAGTTTGATTTATGCTTTATTCCTGCAATGACTTCTAAAGCCATTTTTAAATATATGGTGGGAACTGACATGAGTTGGCAGAAAGAAATGCAACACAAGTTATTCTTAATACTGTCGTGGTTTAGCTCCAGTCAGCAACTAAGCACCACCCAGCCGCTCATTCACTCCCCCCACCCCTGTGGGATGGGGGAGAGAATCGGAAGGGCCAAAGTAAAAAAACTAATGGGTTGAGATAAGAACAGTTTAATAATTAAAATAAAACAATAATAATAATAATAACAATAATATAATGAAAAGGAAAATAATGAGAGAGAGAAGTGAAACCTTGGAAGGAAGAAAAAATCCCACACAAGTGCTGCAACTGCTCACCACCCGCCGACCGACGCTGCCGGTCCGTAAGCCGCAATCGCTGCCTCCCCTGGCCAACTCCCCTCAGTTAATATACTGGGCATGACGTCACATGATATGGAATACCCTTTGGCCAATTTGGATCGGCTCTCTTGGATGTGCCCCCTCCCCTCCCGGCTTCTTGTGCACCTGGCAGAGCATGGGAAGCTGGAAAAGTCCTTGACTAGTGTAAACACTACCTAGCAGCAACTAAAACATTAGTGTGTTACCAACATTATTTTCATACTAAGTCCAAAACGCACCACTATACTAGCTACAGTGAAGAAAATTAACTATCCCAGCTAAAACCATGGCAATATCCACCCCTTATTCCATACCATTTACGTCATGCTCAGGTCCCATACTATCCAATACAAACTCAATAACCACCACCCGCCTTCCCATCCTTTGATGACATACGCAGATATCATTTATCATTCCCTTAGTCTATGGACCACTCCTGTAAAATGTCTGCAGAAGGTCCACAAATGTCCACTGAGTTCATTTAGTCCATAACTTTGGGCTCCATCTACCATAACAGTCTTTCAAGGCAGGAGAGATGGTCTGGGTGGTGTTGGATTGTTGCATGCTGAAATCAGTCTTTGTCCCATCACTGCTGCACTTTGCTTGGTTCAGTCAAAGTTCATTCTTCATTAATTTGGGAGATTCTTACTATGATACCATTGATATGGCATATAGCAACCATAGGAGTGATGACATACAATATTATATAGCAATTAACAGCATACCATTCAGTCCATTGGCTGTTTTCACCCAAAATCAAATCACCTTGAGGCACATATGTGACTCCTCCATCCTCCCGCATCACCCACCAAGTGCACCTAGGTCCTTGAGCAAAAGCAATCCCATGAATAGGTTTGCCTTTGCCTGAGACAGGAATAACCCATACTGTTTTCCCCAGCATATTTTTTACGTGCACTACAGGGACTTTATTCCCTTCCACAGTACATAAGTGTTCTGATTGGGCAAGGCCAGCCTGACTGGCAGATCCCCTAGTGTTGACTAACCAGGTGGCTTTTGCTAAATGTGTATCCCAGTGTTTGAATGTCCCACCCCCCATTGCTCTCAGTGTAGTCTTTAACAGTCCATTGTATCGTTCAATTTTCCCAGAGGCTGGTGCATGATAGGGGATGTGATACACCCACTCAATGCCATGCCCTCTGGCCCAGGTGTCTATGAGGTTGTTTCGGAAATGAGTCCCATTGTCTGACTCAATTCTTTCTGGGGTGCCATGTCGCCATAAAACTTGTTTTTCAAGGCCCAGGATAGTGTTCCGGGCGGTGGCATGGGGCACAGGATATGTTTCCAGCCATCCGGTGGTTGCTTCCACCATTGTAAGCACATGGCGTTTGCCTTGGCAGGTTTGTGGCAGTGTGATATAATCAATCTGCCAGGCCTCCCCAGATTTATACTTCAGCCATCATCCTCGATACCACAGAGGTTTTACCCGCTTGGCTTGCTTGATTGCAGCGCATGTTTCACATTCATGGATAACCTGTGCAACAGTGTCCATGGTCAAGTCCACCCCTCGGTCACGAGCCCATCTGTATGTTGCATCTCTTCCTTGATGGCCTGAGGTGTCATGGGCCCACCAAGCTATAAATAATTCACCCTTATATTGCCAGTCCAGATCCACCTAAGCCACTTCAATCTTAGCAGCCTGATCCACCTGCTGGTTGTTTTGATGTTCTTCAGTGGCCCAACTCTTGGGTACGTGAGCATCCACATGACGTACTTTCACAACTAGGTTCTCCACCCGGGCAGCAATATCTTGCCACAACATGTCAGACCAGATGGGTTTGCCTCTGCGCTGCCAGTTGTTCTGCTTCCATTGCTGTAACCACCCCCACAGGGCGTTTGCCACCATCCAGGAGTCAGTATAGAGATAGAGCACTGGCCATTTTTCTCGTTCAGCAATGTCTAAAGCCAGCTGGATGGCCTTTACTTCTGCAAACTGACTCAATTCACCTTATCCTTCAGCAGTTTCTGCGACTTGCCGTATAGGACTCCATACAGCAGCCTTCCATCTCCGATGCTTTCCCACCAGACGACAGGACCCATCAGCAAACAGAGCATATTGCTTCTCATTTTCTGGTAGTTTGTTATACAGTGGGGCTTCTTCAGCATGTGTCACCTCCTCTTCTGGTGACATTCCAAAATCTTTGCCTTCTGGCCAGTCCATGATCACTTCCAAGATTCCTGGGCGACTGGGGTTTCCTATTTGAGCCCGTTGGGTGATCAGTGTGACCCACTTACTCCATGTAGCATCAGTTGCATGATGTGTAGAGGGGACCCTCCCTTTGAACATCCAGCCTAGCACTGGCAGTCGGGGTGCCAGGAGGTTGTGCTTCAGTACCAACCACTTCTGAAGCAGCTCGAACCCCTTCATATGCTGCCAATATCTCTTTTTCAGTTGGAGTGTAGCGCGCTTCGGACCCTCTATAACCGCTACTCCAAAACCCTAGGGGCCGACCTCGGGTCTCCCCTGGTGCTTTCTGCCAGAGGCTCCAGGTAGGGCCATTCTCCCCAGCTGCAGTGTAGAGCACATTTTTTACGTCTTGTCCTGCTCAGACTGGCCCAAGGACTACTGCATGAACTATCTCCTGCTTAACCTGTTCAAAGGCTTCTTGTTGCTCAGGGCCCCATTTGAAATCATTCTTCTTCTGTGTCACTTGATAAAGAAGGCTCACGATCAGACTGTAATTTGGAATATGCATTCTCCAAAAACCCACAATGCGTAGAAAAGCTTGTGTTTCCTTTTTGCTGCTTGGCAGAGACATGGCTGCTATTTTGTTGATCATATCCATTGGGATCTTCCATCTTGCCATTTTAATCCTAAAAACTGAATCTCCTGTGTGTGTGCCTTTTACCTTTACTTTGTTTTATGGCAAAACCAGCTTTCAGAAGGATTTGGACTATTTTCTTCCCTTTCTCGAAAACATCTTCTGCTGTGTTGCCCCACATGATGATGTCATCAATGTTTTGTAGGTGTTCCGGAACTCCACCCTGTTCCAGTGCAGTATGGATCAGTCCATGGCAAATGGTAGGGCTGTGTTTCACCCCTGGGGCTGTTGATTCCAGGTGTACTGGACGCCCCTCCAAGTGAAAGCAAACTGTGGCCTGCACTCTGCTGCCAAAGGGATTGAGAAGAATGCATTAGCGATATCAATTGTGGCATACCACTTGGCTGCCTTTGACTCCAGTTCGTACTGAAGTTCTAGCATGTTCGGCACGGCAGCACTCAGTGGCGGAGTGTCTTCGTTCAGGCCACGATAGTCTACTGTTAGTCTCCACTCTCCATTAGACTTCCACACCGGCCATATGGGACTGTTAAAGGGTGAGCGGGTCTTACTGATCACTCCTTGGCTCTCCAGTAGACGAATGAGCTCATGGATGGGAATCAGGGAGTCTCGGTTGGTGCGGTATTGCCGCCGGTGCACTGTTGTGGTGGCAATCGGCACCTGTTCTTTGACCTTCAGCAACCCCACCACAGAAGGGTCCCTTGAAAGACTGGGCAAGGTAGACAGCTGTTTAATTCCCTCTGTCTCCAAGGCAGCTATACCAAAAGCCCACCTGTACCCTTTTGGGTCCTTGAAATACCCTCTCCTGAGGCAGCCTATGCTGAGGATGCACAGAACCTCTGGGCCAGTCACAATGGGGTACTTTTGCCACTCAGTCTTGCTTAGGCTCACTTCAGCCTCCAATACAGTTAGCTCTTGGGATCCCCCTGTCACTCCAGCAATACAGATGGGTTCTGCCCCTACATAGTTTGATGGCATTAAGGTGCACTGTGCACCAGGTCCACTAGAGCCTTATACTCCTGTGGGTCAGATGTGCCAGGCCATCTAATCCACACAGTCCAGTAAACCCAGTTATCCCTTTCCTCCACGTGGCTGGAGGCAGGGCCCCTCTATTCCTGATCATAGTATTCGCTACTCACTTCTTGTAAATGCAAATCAAAAATGTCTCTATTAATATCAGAAATAAAATCAGTGCTTCAACTCGTCTGTCTGGGGAACCACTTACTGGAAACTGAAGAAGCGACTTTCCTGGAAGAATCCCCCTGAGTGATTGTTTTTCCTTGCAACTCATGTACCTGTGCCTCTAGGGCCGAGGTAGATTTCCCATCCCACTTCTTCATGTCCTCTCCGTGGTCACGTGGGTAAAACCATAGGGTGGCCTGTCGTGTGTATCCTCTCTCTTGAGCAGAGGGACACTTGTTCCTAATGGCTGAGATACTGGTCCGTACAAGTGGGGAGTAGGACATACCTTCTTTGATTAGCTGAACCTCCTGGGACAGTTTCTCCACAGCTGAGATGAGGGAGGAAGAAATATTTGCTTCATAATCCTGGAGTTTATCAATCACATCCCCCACCATTGGTGCCTCTTCATCTTTCCAGGACATTACTGCCAATGAATTTACCTGTGATGATGGTGCGCTCTGTACAAACTTCTGCCATATGGGTCATGTGCACTGGGCTTCATCTGGATCTTTGAGTGACTGTTCACTATCCAGGTCACCATAAATCACCTCAAGCATGGCTAATTCCCTCAGGTACTAGATACCTTTCTCTATGAGGGTCCATTTTCCTAGGTGATATATAACATCTTCCTTGAAGGGATACTTTTCTTTCACAGCAGACAGGAGTCGCCTCCAGAGGCTGAGGCCTTGTGTCCCTTTTCCAGTCGCTTTGTCAATGCCCCCGTCCCTAGAAATTAGTCCCACAAGAATGTCTGTGCTTTCTCAGCTCAATCTAGAAAGATTTTTTGTGAACATGAATATTCCAAATTTAGCAATAAGTATAGGTGTGTGTATACAAATGCATGCACATACATAAGAGTACCCAAAACACAGCTCCTCTTTCACAGCCCAACAGTCTGGGATTGGCAGCAATGATTTTATTTGTAAACATTTTGAAATTAGGGCTTGAAGAATGAAATTTACATTTTCTTAATTAGGTCCCATCAGAACAGCAAGTATTCAGATATTCTTATAAGCATTGGTCTTTTAAGCTCAAATCACTAAGTAGGGGTTAATTTTAATGGGTTTTAAGGCAACTTCAAAAATCTTTTGGACTAAAAGGGTATATGGAAAGCATCAAGACAAATCCTGACAGGAAAACTAGTCTGTCCTATTTCCTTCAGCCATAAGAGCTATGAGAAAATGGGATGAAAAGTCATTTTTGCTGCAATTAAAACCTTTGGGGAAAAAGGCTACTGAAAAAAATAACTGTTTTGTGGAAATATATGAACTAAAGTTGTGCCTCAAGGAAATAACTAATGTAAATTCTCTCATCTCCCTGCAACTCAAATCACAGTTCTTAAGTAACCAAACTGGATTGGCTACGTAGTGGGTGATAGGAAGGGCACATTCTTGCTGCCCAAGGACAATTTGCAGAACAACCATACAACCTTTTCATGACTGCTGCTGCAACTTCTTTGATTTGGTACCTGACTTTGACAATACACAGTATCCCTCTGCATTTACAGGGCATGATCATCTCTTTTAGGTGATTATGCCACGAACAGTGTCTCTGGCCTGTTTCAAACTGATGCCAAAATCATAATGAATACATTTAAGAATAAAATTATGCACAAAAAAGATATCATGTTTTTACTAATGTTGATAATAATGTTATTTGACTAGTAAATGATTGTGATAAGAACCCACAACTTTTAACCAAAGAGGTTGCCCAGTGTTTAACTGAACATATGTGAGTGAAGCTTTATGGTAAGAAACCCATCTTACTTAATGTTCTATATTATTGCTGAAAACAAAAGACTGACACGTTTCAGCTGTAATGTACTTTCTTCTGGGAAAACATTCCTAGCATTTTTGCACAAGATCTAATTCATTTCATTCATGCAAATTCTCAAAGGTGGCATTGTAAACCTCCAAGAAACATTGCTTACATCACCATATGTTCAGAACAAGATGTTATTGGCAATTTGTTCTGTTTTCATGTACAGCAATGCAGTCGCAACAAAAAAGTGTATGTCTTTAAACTTTATCTACTGTCCAGCACTACTTTCAAATCAAGATGTCTCATTTTTTTGTATATTTTTTCTTTGAAACTTTGACTTACATAACATGCAAAGCAAATGAGCAGAAGCACTTCTGCTAATGTATCAAATATTCAAATGTTATATTTACTATTTCAACTTCCAGTCATCTGAATCCCATCTCTCTCTCTCTACATATAACAGGCATACATACATGCAACACATATATGCATATACAGGATTGTCTTTGAATCCTAAATCTTCTCTCTTTCTCTCTCTCTATATATGTATGTGTACGTATAGTCATTATTTCATATATATACATTCAAGATCATAACCAGATCTTTTTTTGCCAAATTCCTTGTGATCTAAGCCTAAAAGCATTCATTTCTGAAAAGAGATTCCAGAGAGTAAATATGTAATTGCAAAGGCTTGCTGTAGGAAACACAGCCTGAGGTATGTATCTGTAGTTTAGCCTTCCACCTTAAATGGAAATTTTGAGAGAGAAAATGGCCATTTCAAGCAAAGTAGCAAACCGTTGATATTATTTCTTATGAAGGACGAAACATTTATTGAGTAGCTAAACTTAACTGATGACAAGGAACAAGAGCTGGCACAATCTGTCAAGAGAACTTTAAAAATCTGAGTCAATTTAATTAGGATGAGCTATGGTACAGTGCAATAATTTTCTGGTCTTTTAGTGTGTCAGCAGATAAGTTTTGCATTGAAGTTCTCTGGTATTTCCAGAGCAAGAAAGTCATCCTGGAATATAGAGTTAATGTCTAGAGAAGTTTAGGTTCCAAGGAGAACCACTGAACACTTGCAACTGTGTCATTCATAATAGGTCTCTCTTGTTGTCTAGGCTTCCTGTATTGTACAATAAATTAAGAGCCATTGGAGAATGGATTCTCTGGCTTGGTCAATTTGGATGTTTTCATGACCTCTTGATTAGATGAGTTCCTTTAGATCCCAAGTCAATAGAGGATACATTTACTACCCCCTTAAGAAGTCAGCTACTTTTGAAACCCATAAGGAGCAATGTGATGTATTTGCAGATTGTCCTATAGCAATTTTTCCAAGAGTCATATTGGGCCAATTTGAAATGTAGTTGAAGCAAGAACACTAATTCAGTACTATATCGTGCTTTCTCCAGGGTACTTGTGGACTTCATTTGAAATGGGAAGCCAGAATACAGTGGTCCGTAGACAATGATTGGCAGAAGATATATGGCTGGTGAGAAGCCTTGATGCTACTTATGTTTTCAGTATTAAAATGAAAAAACAGAAGCTTGTACAGAAGACTGAGACTACTTGCAGTGAGGAAAGTGAACAGTATGATCACTTGCTTCGGTTTCTGTAAAGGTTAAGGTCTTCTGCAACAATGGTTGACTATAAGGGAAAGGTCTGACCTACAAAATTTCTTCTGTCAAAGTTGAACTTATCTTTCCATATTTTTATTTGATCAATTAATTTACAGCTTCAGCTGAGACTTGACACTACAGAGGTTTGTGGGAGTTTTAACCTTGACTTCATTGGGCTCTTCACTAGAGAAGAACTCTTAAAGGTCATTGCTCTGAAGGACAAGAGGAAATTGAAATCTAGGTGCTTCCCAGTCAAGTTTGAGACTTTCAAAATTTGCATTTAAGGAGTAATTCATATACTCTTATTACTTTGTAACAAAAAAGGTTTGAATTGAGGACCTCAGAGAATGACATCCTTTGTACAACTGTTAGGGAGAGGCTGTTCCTTCAGCAAAACTTAGTTCTTCCTCTGTGTTAGGTCTGCAAAGATAGTGAGCTAGTTACTATTTAGCATTAAGAAATATATCCAGAAGGTAAAACTTATTTGTCATTCAAACCAAAGGAAGTGGGAGAAAGTCTAGACATCAGGTTTCTTGACAACCGAAATATTGTACTATTAGTGACATCTAAATAAGTAATAGATATTGTGGAAATGATACTGCAAGTGACTATTGAAAACATTTCAATTGAAAACGTTCAAACTGAGGTAGCTGGGGAAGAAATGAAAACATTACAGAAATAATGAAAAGGGAAAAGCAGTAACTCAAGGTAGATTACTAAAAATAAAGACAGTCTCTACAGAGCCGATGGCAAACCTTTATGTGCTCACAGCATTCTCATTTATTGAAAGGGCCATACACTTAAGTATTTCTTCTTTTTGCCAGATGGGTGCTTACTTGGGAAAGGAGAAGTTTTTTCTGAGCTTTCACTAAAGATGTATGTGTATACTTAAACTCTGTGTCCACATCAAACTTTTAACAAATTGAAATCCATTTTCCAGCAAGTCTATTATCCACAATTAATTGCACTGGTTAATGTTCTATTCCACATATGCCTGATAAATTTAACTGTCATTCCATAACCACTCCCCTCACTGTAAACGACACAGTATTTTGCTGTGAAGAATGGGAATTTTAGGGAAGCTTTTTCTTTCCATTTAGGTGAACTCTGATTTTCATCCTTAATAATGACTTGGGTGAATACTACAGACAATTGCTGTTTCTGTCCAGCCTGCAGTCAAAAGCAATACAACAATCCCCCTGCAGATAGTGCTTAGAGTAACCTGATGAGGTGAATGAGGATCTTGGTTGGCAAAGAAACCAAATTACAATTCCAGCCTGGGAACCAAGGTGGAGGTCGTTGGTGGGGCAAAGTGACTATTGTGGCATAATTACAATAGTTAGGGATAAATCAATCTGTTTCATTTCAAGTGATGGCAAGGCCTCAGTCTTTGTATCTACAAGCAAACTGATACACAAAAATAAGTCAGGGGTAGGGGTGGAAAAAGAGAATATCTTGTTAGAAGGCAATTGCATTTATAAATGTTTCACAGATAGCATCTAATTAAGTGATTCAGGGAAATTGTCACAGCTTTGCAAATCCAACCAGGAAATGTCCTACTTTGGATATAAGTCTGTATTCAGCAATAGTGTGTTTCATAACAGTGTGTCTGTTATGAAATCAACTGCATTAAAAACACCCATCTCTGTTTAAATAGGATGGGATAAATGTCATAAGAGGGCATACTCCCTAAGGCAATGTTTGGTTATCAACTAAAAAGACCTACTGTCACTGAGGTATCTTAAGTCAATCTTGAAAAAGGCGGAAAAGCATGCTAATTACACCTTTACTAATATTTCTGCATCTGTTTTTTTGCTCAAATCAATGCTGTCCTAAAATCTAGTGATGTAAAATGACATGTTTAGAAAAAAATCAATCAGAAAAGAACTGAACATGGTATTTTTGCTTTAACGATGATGGCAGGAGATCGATCTTCAAGTTTAAATAGCCCAATTATTGGTTTGTTACACCAGTCATCACCATGACTCTGTGAAGTCAGCACTACGAGAAACAGGGTGGCAAATGAAAATGTATCTGTCAAAACATCTTTCACTCTAGAACTAAAGGTGATCATCATTCATTATTAGTAGCCAACCACTGGAAGAAGCTCTCAGGCTGCTGTTCCCACAGAGTACTTTTCTGTATCAGTAAATATTGATGTGCTGTGCTAGTGGGATATGTCTCTCTGTTCCCAGCAGTGAAAAGTGTGGTGACCCTGGAGAGTCCATGCTTAAGTGTGTGAGGGCCTGAAGTGCAATAGGTGGAGCACCAGTTCCCCCTCATCCCGTGGGAGCCACAGCCAGACAAAGGCTGCAAAAAGATAATTTAAGGGTGTGAGAGAAAAAGGAAATTGGAAAAAGGGGGGGGGGGGGGGGGGGGAGGGAGGGAGAGTTCTCAGAAGGAAGGCAGAAGAATGTTTAGGGTATGGGAACTTAGGCAAGGGCTGTGCAACAAAGAAGGGGAAGAGAGGTGCAAAACATGAGAAAGCAGAGAGAAAAAAATTGAACTTATAGTTGGGAAAGGAATTGTAGAAAAAGAGCGTGAGACATACAGTTGGGAAAAATAATAAAAGAAGCAAATAAAAAATTGACCTTTTCAGGTTCAAACTTCTGTGATGCTGTGTTAATTAAATAGTTAATCTTAATTTTGCTGAATTTATCTTGCCAAAATTATTGGGTATTAGTTTACTTCTGTGCCAACTACAAAATCCAGAAAAAACGGTAAAAAGCAGATGGCCCATGAGGACGTGAAGGAGGAGGAATAATTATTTACAACTATCACCTCATATTACAGTCACTGATGGGAGGAAGAAAGAGGAAGAACCAAGAAAATCTCCAGGACTGGTATGTTAGTTTGGAATTAGGCAAGAGAGATTCCTACTGGGAGGAAAGGCCGCCTTCAGCTTCAGAGGACATCCACACTGACCACATACCATAATTCACTACTCCTCATAATTCATGCTAAGACAAATTCCTTATTAGTACTTGAAGACAGCATTGCCCTCGAGACTCAACACTGTTTAGTTGCCCATCTGCTGATAAGACATGCCCTGACACCTTATACATACAGACCCCTTAACGTCAGCCACATCTCAGACCTTTGTGACCATTTTTATAGGGCTTACAAAAACATAAATCCTCTTACAGGCTGTTATACCTCATGTTTAGAGCAGTTTGCATGTTGGTAACTCTGAAAATGAAAAGTAGGACCTGTCACACATGTATGTACAACCAGGGCTAGAGCTTTTACCCTCACAGTGTTTGTTTGGTTTCCTTACCATCCCAGGAAATATCTTTTTGCTATTACTGGTACCTGCCCTTGTTTTCTTCACACTGTGTATTCATTCCCTTATCATGCTGGGTGTTTGACATCTCCTGGTGAATTTGGCAGCATAATATATTTGTCCAGTGATTTTAAATTGAGGACCAGAAATATGTCAAAGAAAACAATTTACCTATATCTGGAATAACCAATTATGTTAATATTACAGTCATTATTACATTAGTATTACTCTTACCCTCCACAATTCACCAACAGTGTAACCAAACACAGGTAATCTTCAAGTCTCAGAAAGTTTTTGTGTTGTAATTGGTATTGCTGTTCCAATGAGGGCATCATGAAATTTAAAAAGGTGAGCAGACCCTTCACCACCTGCAGAAGTGGACCTGAACCAGATCTGAATGCTGCTCAAATTAAGGCTAGTTAACAATTTAATTACAAGTTTTTATAGCTTCTTCACTAGCAACTGCATTCCAGCTTACTTATACCAAATCTCATCCTTGTTGCGTGGAAAACACATTTGTGAAAACAGCTATTTGCCTGATGAGGTTGTATTGAGGAAAAGTATTGCTCTGAAGTCAAGATATTGTAGAAAGTACCAAACAGTTCAGCAACGGGTGTCTGTGCAGTGGTGGATGTGTAGGCATAGGAATTAATATAGATATCTGTTGGGATATACAGCTGGCAAAGTGCTTTGGGAATCTCAGGTTTAGGAGGTTAAATTTCTTGTGGATTTAGGTCTAAAAATTCTGTTGATGTTAGCAACAGCCTGGATGAGTCCATATTTTGCCATAGCCTGTATCCATGAGATGCAGAGGGCTCCTGATTCTGACTTTAGTAAGGGTTGTGGATTTTGGGCATGCCCTGGGATCAGACCCTTAATAATTTGACTCTAACTGCATGATAGATTCTGTACTCACAGCTGTCTGATCCTTCTAATAAGTCCATTCCTTTCTCTGTTCTCAGGGGAAGCCTGCAAGAAAATTAGAGATACAGATAATGGCAAAGCAATTTAACTGAAAAGAGCAAAAGTGTAAGGACCTTTTCCCCAAATGAACAGGGCTCAAGTTAAACAGCTACTGTTTTTCATTGGCTTATGTGTACACCCAGCCTTACCATTCTTTTCCTCATTCACCTGAACGTACTTCAAAGCACAGCTAGTATGCTATGGCATTTAAAAAATCATGCATTTGTCTAAAATGTCAGCACCTGAATGGAATCCTGTGCCCATTCTGAAAGACACACCAGACATGGGGGCACCTGCCAGCATGAGGCAACTTACAGAACCGGTGTTTCAATTTTTCATCCTGCAAGAGTTTGCTAAATGTCAGCACTCATTGGAATGGGCCTGCTGACCTCTCTGGACCACTCACCTGAATAATGAGTTAAGTCTGCAAGTCTTTTAGAAAACCCAACAGCACTGAACTTTGGATACTTTTTTAATAACATTTTACTGGGAAAGAACAAAAACTTTCAGGATAACCAGAAATATTTCTACTCTCTCCCCACCCCCATATTATCTCATTTTTCTTTATAAAGGCAGAGTGTTCAGTTTCCTTGAAATTGGTCTCTTTAGAAATGTAGCACATTTTTTGGAAAATAAAAAAAAAATAAGGTTAGCTAAAGGAATAGCAATTTGTCTGTGGCGTTTCAGCAAATGTGGCAGTTTTCTCCTGTGCTACCGGTTTATTTCAGCTGTGGGAATACAAGCAACCAATAGGTTTCTGAAGCATCAGTGAATAAAAGCCCATAAAAAAAAAATCCATCTGTAAGCACAGAATCAATCAGTGCTGCTGTAGTCAAAAAAGACAGATTTTTCTCATAGTTAAAGAAAGTGTGTCAGATTACTACAGATCCAGAAGTTGAGTGTGCTAAAGGCAAAATCCAAGATCAACATGAATGTTTCTATGGGAATGTCACACATACTGTGAAGAAAGTTTTTCATAGCACAGTTTAATTAAAGGGATTAACTCGAGAATAAAACACAGGTACATATGTGACACTATCATGTTAATGAAAGAGATAGATCCTTTCCTTTCACCTGGTGTTTTGCTGAAGGATGGTGGTTGCTGAGTGAGCTATCACCTCTTGTGAACAACTGCATATCATGCAGTGGTTTCATAGATCATCTGGACTCATCCTATCTCTGAACAGAGACATACCACCTTGTATGCTTAGATGATATAAGGCTGAAGATGGGAAGTCATTCACTGTTTTTTTCCTCACTTTAATTGCCATGGTCATTAGACTGTGAATTTATTTCTTTGTAAGAAGGCATTAGCCTTACCAGAGGTGCTTCTTTTGAGTCTAAAACACTGAAGGTGAGATTCAGGTGTCTAAACAGAGGCTTCTTCTACCATGTGAGGTGTTCTGCTGCATGACCTGGGATCTCCCCTACATGTGACTAACCTATATTCCTCCTCCTGCTTCACCCTTCTGACTCGCAGTCTCCTCCCCAGGAGTGTCTCAAACTCTTTCAGAAAACATTGTACAGGTGATCACTAAGTGGAACTAATAAATACCCAATAAAAATTCACAAGAGCCACACTAAGCATCATCCTTTAGGCCACTGGCTTTTTGGTCTCCCTTCCATCTACCCATTGTCTAATTAATCTGCTGTCAGCACTGTAAATATGATGATGATGATAATTATTAACAATTGTGTGCTGGCTCTCTTTGTGCAGTCTCAGCGGCTTGAATTAGTAACAATTTCTCAAAGAGGAAAGGTATTTTCATTGTGTGGCTTCAGTAGAGCTGTTGACGGTGGAAACAACATCCTTTGGTTTCTCTAATCTTGCTTTAACCTTCGCTTGAGGCCCTCAGGAATAAAAAGGACAAACTATTGACTTCATTGGGAAATGTCATAATTACTTTCAATTAGAATTTTTAGAAGTGAGGAATAGTTTTTGTTGTGTCCTATGCTGCAAGGCTGATTTCCAAGACTGTGTGTGAAGGACTAAACGCTTGCAGTGTGTTGTTGGTGGACCAGCCTTTGTACCTGGACAGTAAAGTACAGAAAGCCATGAGCTCTACCACTATTTCCTCACAGGATCTGAACAGACCTGGATACCACTTGTAGCAAGCTAATCATCCTGCTGTTCAGGAAACCAGGTTTTTCCTCTGTGAAAGAACTCTTCTCACACTGTTTTAGTCCAATGTTTCCAAATACTACCTCAATCTCCCACAAAAAGGTAAAAGGAATGGTGATCCCTAAAAATAAAGCTACTTTTTTTTTTTTATCATCATGATGTAATAGCCAGAGCCATATTCTTGGTCATCTCTCTCACTTGGCCATTGACATCACGCTCAAGCTGGGTGCAAATTGCTACACAGAGTGCTAATATTTGTATAGCATGCAAGGTAACACGGAATCTGACTCAGTCCACTTTAGGTACAAGACACATAACAATAAACCTGAAATTGACTTTTTATGTCTTGAAATCAAAGCATTTTCTTTATACAGTCAACACTGCACTGAAGACAGCATTGCAATCAATCATGGTGGCTGGCATTCCTAAGCTTTGCTCATGTGGATAATTCTCAGACATTTCCACCATTCTGTTGAAATCCATGGGATGGTGTAGCTGAGCAAAAGTTGGCAGGAACAGGCCTCTGGTTTTCATTTTGATTTTCTCCTGGGAGTAAAATACAAGCAAACAAACAAAGAAACCCCATGAAAAACACATTAATTCATTTGGTTTTACACTTAGTACTGCTTAAAATGCTTTGCATTGGCTTGGTGAACAGCTTGACGCTTCCATAACAACTGTATAATAACTCTACAAGTAAGTGCATCTAAAACTAGTGTGTTACACACATAAAGAGGACATAATTAATAGCTGTTAGCTCTTACTTTTTTGTACTTCCTTTCTTCAGAATCTCTTTATCTACTTTCTTTTGAAGCACCTTCAATTACTCCATTGCACAATAAATACTGGGAAAAATACAGTCAAGAAGCATTCTGTGTTGAGAAAATTACTTTTATAAATACAGTAAGTATTACTAGATGCAAGATAAAATAATTTTATAGCACTGGATTTTGATGTCTTTAAACAGTATTGATTAGAAAGTAACATGTTGTACCATCTGATAAATGCTACTTGATCTCATGGTGTTAGTGTTTTGACACTGAGATCTGTGTTACAAAGTGAGAAGAGTTGGTCCCAATGACATCTCTCTGTCTCCAAGGTATAAAGATGAATCACAGGAAAACCTCATAGTCACTGTTAATAGCAGACTACTCTTTTACTAGTAAGGTGTGCATGAAAAGTTAGATCAGTGATGGCAGAACCACACATAGAGTTTAGAGATGTCTTGCCATGGCTGTCCTTTGAAAGATGCCTCCCCTTGGGCCAGGTCAGCCACTTCTCCACCCATCTTTTCAGCAAGACCTCCACACACGCTAGCCATTGCTGACATTAGAGTAACATGCATGTTACTTGGTCTAGCTGCCATCCAAAAGTTCTCCATCAGCATCCAGCCCCGTTTTGGCTAATGCCTATGCCACAGGGTTAAGAGGCCAACTCCCCAACTCCTACATGGACACTCTCCATGTTACTACAGTGGATCCCAACCTGCTCAGCTTGTAGTTCCTCAGGTTTCCCATTACTTGTGCACTGCTTTTCATTTTCTATATTTTTTAGCACATTTCCTGGGCACAGGCTAGTTTTTTATTACTTCTTCAGGGAAATGAAATCCTGAAGCACACGAGTTCCCTGCCCTAGAATAGCACAGCCCTTTCCCATTGCCTTCTGCAAGTTCAGTGTTATCTTCAACTCACGGTCAGTCTCAGTCCATTGGGTATATCTTCAGGGGCATTTAAAGTCTGGAGTCAATAACACATGCACACACACACACAGAGCCTGTAGGGTGGAAAATTAATTTGCTGGTAATGATGTTTAAAGCCAGCTAGTCTTCCCAGGCTTCAGTCAGCCCGCTGGCTTGTCTGGCCCAAATTATGAAGGGTAGCCCTCTATTCTCCCCAGTCACTCAGCAAGCAGAGGAGTCCAACCCCCTGCAGCAGCCTTTTCAAAGCAACAACTTCCGCATGTCAGCCAGAATTCATAAATTGCATGTAGTTGGATTACCCCGATCATCACATTTCATGCCCCTTTAGGCTGATATCCTCAAGGGAGATGCCTATGGATACCAACCTTCCCTGTCATATCCACTGCAGCAGAATATGCACTCCACCACAGGAGATGTCTGTCTTTGCCAGAATTTTCTTATGTAGCAGAACAGACAGCATAAACTTATCCAGACCACATCTACTGCTGCTGGCAGACTTTTTCTCCTTCTCTGTGTCACTGCTTATCCTGAAGCAAAATCCTGCCCGGTCTTTCCTCAGTGGGCTCACTGTTTGTGAAAAATGTTAAGCGGAAGGTTTGCATTTAGGAATTTAAATTTGGCTTTCTGGCATGCCTCATATTAAGCCTTGCTGCACCTCTGGAGGTGCTGAGCACCTAGGAGATTTAGCCATATTCTTCTTATGCTGGGCTAGTAGCAGAGGGCATTACTACTTCTCTCAGTACTGTGGACTTATGTAGAGAAGGAGGAAAGGATCAACCATAAATTATATTTAAAATTTACAACATATTCAATTATGTTGCTGGGGATTTATCATTGTTTTCTAAATGCTCTTATTATCTGATCTTTCTATGCCTTTTATGCCTTTTATTCCTCTGTGGACTCATGTCTGACAAAAACAACAACCCTACACATGAATTCTTTGAGCAGAAATATAAACCCATAGTTAAGTGCATAGCAACATGGTGAATTTAAACCAAATCTTTACAAAACTGCCTAGAGCATGCACAGGCATAGTTGGGGGAATTAACTGAAAACAAAAGGAACAAACTGATGTAGCAGTATTTTGTTCCTCTGTTACACTTTTTTCAGATACATAGATGCTCTGCTGGTGTAAACTGGACTAATTCAATTTTTACCATTTTTAGCTAAAGATCTACTCCAAATATTTCGACTGCTGTGTATATTCTCTTCATACAAGCAGTAAGTTTGCACTATTTTACCTAGGACTGAGTAAGTGATAAAGGGGGACATTTCCTACAATGTCCTATCTGGGTAGTCAGGATAATCTCAAGTCTTCTCAGGCTTTCAAGGTTTTCAGACACCAAGTAGAATGTATTTAGATTTGTACTTATTCAGAAACCAAAACCCCCTCAAGTACTAATGGCTTAATTTATATGTCATAGAATAAAAAATGTTAAACAGTAGGATTTTCTAAGCTGAGTAAACCTTTATCAGCTGTTCTTGTGCTTTTGGCATTATTTCTTCTCATCTCTTTCCCTCAGGGAGACAATAAAAATAGCTAGTGTTCATTTTCTTCCCCAGTTCTTGCTTCCACTTCTTCTGTTCAACTTTTATCTGGCAATCCAGCTTCCATGGTAGTCAGAGTATGATTTTGATGCCTATCAGCTCTTTTTCTGGAGGCTGTTAATCGTACTCTCTCCCTTGCTGTAGGTCTCATCACGTGGTCTTGTGCCACCACTAGTTGCGTCCTGACTAACAATACAAGGCTTGGTTCAAAGGCAAAGGCTTCTCTTCATTGGGATGACTACTTACCAAGGAATGGTAAGATGCAACTACTGCTCCAGTGGTACTGAGAGAGACTGACTCCCTCAACTACCTGTCACCTCCTCCTGATATTTCTTCCCCTAAACTCCTTGCAGTGTGCTGTGGTGTTATGGGGCAGAGGCAACACAGGGGATCATTTATGGCCCAGCAAAGTTTTGCATGCCTGAGAAGAGAGCAGGTAGTCATAGGACATCAGCAGACACTCACCTAGATTTTTGTCCTGCAAGAAAGTCATCCTGGGATGTCGGGTTAATTGTAGGAAGTTTATTTGTACTTCACCTAAAAAGAATAGTTGTTTGATATGACCCTGATCTAGTCTATGTTGTATCCTTTTTTCGAACACCATTTTCTCAGCCAGATCACATTCATGTTGGCTGTGCACATACTTCTGTGTCTGGGAGCACAACCTAGTTCCTGTGCACAGGTGCAAATCCAGGCTACATCCCAACATCCCATCAGGGCAAGACTCCTCTTCCTCCATGCCCTACTTTCTGCACAAAAGTGGGCCAAGTACATGGACAGAAGTTGCAACATTACCCAAGTGGTAGATAACCTCTGCCTTCAAGCACAACCACTGCATGTATATGCCATTCATATGGCATATTCTGCCCTGTGCATTACACGTACTCTGGTCTCCTTGGTTTACTTACCTTCAGCTGGGTGATATGGTGGGCACTGCTCTGTGCTTCATCCATGCCTCTGTGTTGTTTTCATGTGAGCTTAGGCTTAGTCTCAGACTGAAGTCCCTTTTCCCCTCCTTCATGTTGTCAGCCCCGTCATCTTTGACAAGAACTGGGATAATCAGTGGCCCTTCACATAAAAGGAACAGAAGCAAAATTCTGTTTTTACCTTTCTCTAGGAAACAGAAGAATTAACACTTAGAAGATTGTTGATTTTTTTTCTCCAAGACTTTCCTCTCTTAAAATCTAAGAGAACAGCCCTGGGAAGTTTGAAATCTGATTTGTTGTAGAGAGGTACTCCATTTTCTGATGGTGACATAGCTTGTTCCTTGCCGATTAAACATTATATAGGGCAATGTTTAATGTTAAAACAATCTTAAAGGCATTTCAGAGAATCATAGAATCATTAAGGCTGGAAAAGACCTCGAAGATCATCAAGTCCAACCATCAACGCAACACCACCATGTCTCCTAAACAATGCCCTGAAGTGCCATGACTACACATTTTTTGAACACCTGCAGGGATGGTGACTCCACCACCTCTCTGGGCAGCCTGTTCTAGTGCCTGACCACTCTTTCAGTGAAGAAATTTTTCCTAATATCCAATCTAAACCTCCCCTGATGCAACTTGAGGCCATTTCCTCAAGTTCTATCATTAGTAACTTGGGAGGAGAAACCAATATCCACCTCGCTACAACCTCCTTTCAGGTAGTTGTAAAGAGTGATAAGGTCTCCCCTCAGCCTCCTCTTCTCCAGGCTAAACAACCCCAGTTCCCTCAGATGTTCTTCATAGGACTTGTTCTCCAGACCCTTCACCAGCTTCTCTGGACATGCTCCAGCAACTCAGTGTCCTTCCTGGAACTAGGGGCCCAAAACCGAACACAGTATTCGAGGTGTGGCCTCACCAGTGCTGAGTACAGGGGGACGATCACTTCCCTACCCCTACTGGCCACACTATTCCTGATACAAGCCAGGATGCTGTTGGCCTTCTTAGCCACCTGGGCACACTGTTGGCTCATGTTCAGCCAGCTGTTGACCAACACTCCCAGGTCCTTCTCCGTCGGGCAGCTTTCCAGCCACTCTTCCCCAAGCCTGTAACATTGCATGGGGTTGTTGTGATGAAAGTGCAGGACACAGCACTTGGCCTTGTTAAACCTCGTACAATTGACCTTGGCCCATCGATCCAGCCTGTCCAGGTCCCTCTGCAGAGCCTTCTTACCCTCAAGCAGATCGACACTCCCACTCAATTTGGTGTCATCTGCA
Organism: Morus bassanus; assembly: GCA_031468815.1. Lineage (NCBI taxonomy): Eukaryota > Metazoa > Chordata > Aves > Suliformes > Sulidae > Morus > Morus bassanus. Next base: position 69,910,465 of record CM062568.1, read on the forward strand.
AACTTACTGAGGGTGCACTCGATCCCCTCATCCAGATCATTGATAAAGATATTAAACAAGACTGGCCCCAACACCAAGCCCTGGGGAACACCACTTGTGACCAGCTGCCAACTGGATTTAGCTCTATTCACCACAACTCTCTGGGCTCGGCCATCCAGACAGTTTTTTACCCAGCGAAGAATACATCTGTCTAAGCCATGAGCAGCCAACTTCTCTAGGAGGATGCTGTGGGAAACTATGTCAAAGGCCTTGCTAAAGTCCAGGTGAACAACATCCACAGTCTTTCCCTCATCCACTAGGTGGGTCACCTGGTCATAGAAGGAGATGAGGTTGGTCAGGCAGGACCTGCCTTTCATGAACCCAGGTTGGCTGGGCCTGATCCCCTGGTTGTCCTGCCCTTGCCCGGTGAGCTCACTCGAGATGTATCACTCCATAATCTTCCCCAGTACCGAAGTCAGGCTGACAGGCCAGTAGTTCACCAGATCCTCCTTCTGGCCCTTAGTGTAGATGGGCATCACATTGGCAAGCCTCCAGTCATCTGGGACCTCTCGTGTTAACCAGGACTGCTGATAAATGATGTAGAGTGGCTTGGCAAGCTCCTCTGCCAACTCCCTCAGTATTCTCGGGTGGCTCCCACCCAGCCCCATAGACTTGTGAGTGTCCAGGTTGCTCAGCAGGTCATAAACTGCTTCCTCCTGGATTATGGGGGTTTTATTCTCCTCCTGGTCCCTGCCTTCCAGCTCAGGGGGCTGAATACCCTGGGGATAACTGGTCTGGTTATTAAAGACTGAGGCAAAGAAGGCGTTTAGTACCTCAGCCTTCTCCTCATCCTTGGTGGCAATGTTCCCTTCTGCGTCCAATAGAGGATGGAGATTCTCTTTGGTTGTCTTTCTGTTGTTAATGTATTTGTAAAAACAGTTTTTGTTATCCCTTACCACAGTGGCCAGGTTCAGTTCTAGCTGGGCTTTTGCCTTGCTAATTTTCTGTCTTCAAGACCTAACGAGTCTCTGTACTCTTCCTGAGTTGCCTGCCCCTTCTTCCAAAAGTGGTAGACTGTTCTTTTTTTCCTGAGTGCCAGCAAATCTCCCTGTTCAGCCAAGCTGGTCATCTTCCCTGCCGGTTCATCTTGTGGCACATGGGGACAGCCTGGTCCTGCGCCTTCAAGACTTCCATTTTGAAGAATGCCTAGCCTTCCTGGACCCCTTTGCCCTTCAGGACTTCCTCCCAAGGGACTCCCCCAACCAGTGTCCTGCACAGGCCAAAGTCTGCCCTCCTGAAGTCCATGGTAGTGGTTCTGCTGACCCCCCTTCTTACTTTGTCATGAATTGAGAGCTCAATCGTATCATGGTCGCTAAGCCCAGGACAGCCTCCAACTGCCACATTTCTCACCAGTCCTCTCTTTGTGAACAGCAGGTCAAGCGAGGCACCTCCCCTGGTAGGCTCACTTACCAGCTGCATCAGGAAGTTATCTTCCACACACTCCAGGAACCTTCTCGACTGTTTCTCCTCTGTTGTGTTGTATTTCCAGTAGACATCTGGTAAGTTGAGAACAAGGGCTACCAATTGTGAGACTTCTGCCAGCTGCTTGTAGAATGCTTCATCTACCTCTTTATCCTGGTTGGATGCTCTATAACAGACCCCCCAGCAGGATATGTGCCTTGTTGCCTTCCCCCTCATCCTTATCCATAAGCACTCAACCTTATCATTACAGTCGCTAAGCACTATGCAATCAAAACACTCCCTAACATACAGAGCCACCCCACCACCTCTCCTTCCTTGCCTTTCGCTTCTGAAGAGCTTATAGCCATCCATTGCAGCACTCCAGTCATAAGAGTCATCCCACCATGTCTCTGTGATGGTGACTAAGTCGTAGCTATCCTCCTGCACAATGGCTTCCAGCTCCTCCTGTTTGCTGCCCATGCTGCATGCATTGGTGTAGATGCACTTGAGCTGGGCTATTGGTTTCACCCCCAACCCTGGCACACCACCCCTAGGCTCCTCTCGAGTGGGTCTGGCTATATCCCCTTGCCCCTTCGAACCTAGTTTAAAGCCCTCTCGATGAGCCCCGCCAACTCATATGCAAGAACCCTTTTCCCCCTTTGAGATAGGTGAACTCCATCTGCCACCAGCAGGCCCAGTGCCATGTAAACCTCCCCATGATCAAAAAAAAACAAAATTCCACTGATGGCACCAGCCTCTGAGCCACGTGTTAATGAGACGAGTTTTCTTGTTCCTTTCAGTATTCTTCCCTGCCACTGACGGGATTAAGGAAAACACTACCTGCGCTCCCGATCTTTCAACCAAGCGCCCCAGTGCCCCAAAGTCCCTTTTGATCACTCTTGGGCTTCTCTCCGCAATCTCATCACTGCCCACCTGCACAACCAGTAGCAGGTAGTTATCAGAGGGCCATACCAGACCAGGGAGTTTCCCAGTAACATCTCTAACCCGGGCCCCAGGGAGGCAGCAGGCTTCCCTGTGGGATGGGTTTGATCGGCATATTGGGCCCTCTGTCCTCCTCAGAAGGGAATCAACTACAACAATTATCCTCCTTTTCTTCTTCACAGAGGCGGTCATAATGCGTGGAGCTGACCAACTCACCCTAGGCAACCCCCTGGATGGACCTTCCCCTACATCCTCATTTGCCTGGCCCTCAAGTTCCAGAGCCCCACATCTGTTGTGTAAGGGCAGCTGGGAAGGTGAGGAAGGTCAGGAGGGGATTTGCCTGCCGCCCTGAGCAGGGACCTGTTTCCATTCCCCCCCATCTCTTAGATTCCCTCCTTCTGCTTGGTGGCAAGAGGGTAGGGTATTCTCTTCTTCTTGTGGAGCTTCTTATGGACCCTCCCTCATTTGTGACTGCAGAGATTTGCAATGCAGTACACTACCTCAGAGGTATGTTCATGTAGGATTTTATGATAGGTTGCACTGGGCTAACATTTCCTTGCTGCTGAAAAGGAGAATTCTCGCACCCCTTCCCATCCTCTGCTCCTCCCTTACCCAGTTTTGTGCTGGCTCTTATGCTCTGCTGTACTCAGAGTAAACCCATTCTGATCACAAACTCGGAGACATATTATCCACTTTATATGCTGGGCAAATTTTCTGCCATTTAATGTGTTGAACTTCTCATTGTGCAATCAGATGAGACCCAGCTCTGGATCAAGATATGCCACAAAAGTCACAACGGGGATGAGGAGGTGGAAGGGGGTGACCAGACACTCCCTTTTGGCAGAGGCAAGTTGATAATTCACCTCATGTCGTATCATGAAACCATGCACTATTAGGCAAATCCCAGACATTTTAGTGATTGCCCCACAGTTATTGCACTCAGGTCTGGAAGACATCATGACAACTACACATTTCAGCACTTCCAAAGCAAACAGTACAACCCATGTTTGCAACTTTCTTTTCTTGTCATGGTTACATCACTCTTCTCCATCAAGCACAGCAGCAACACCCACATATACTTGTTAGCCACCACCACAGCCATCCGGAGTCAGGAGAGGGGAACAATCTCCTTTAGATCACCTAGGACTTACTGACACAGCAGCTTGATGGGGACAGAGGTGGAACCTAAAAAAGCAGACCCGTTGCCAGGTCAGTTAACGTGGGTGCTAGCCAATACATTCAAAATGCACCAAGTGGTAAAGCAAGCTATGCTGTGTGGTGGCTGCCTGCCAGAGCAAAGCATGGGGAGATAAGGACTTGCTGGAAAAACACTGGAATCAGCAGCTGACCACTTCTATGTGGATCTCACTTGTTTGTGCTGCTGTTTCTGCGTGCTTCACAGAGGCTTTGTGCTAGCTGTCACCTCCCCAGGACAACTGTGCTCCTGGTGTTAGTTTAGTGCTTCCTTTCCTAGTGTCCTTCTTTTCTACTTCTCAGGTATTTTAATATGTCCACTCAGTAGCAATTACCATGCAAACTGCTTTTCTGCCCCTCAAATTTCAATAGGTACTGAGGGCCATTAAAACTCCCCAAATGCAAATAAGTGGAAACCCAGTTTAGGGTTTGCTTTCAGTAACTGGTGAGCTACCAGTTGGGTTTCCGTAACTCTGCTTTGAGTCTTTGTAGCAGAAGCAGGCAGCTTTACATATGCTGAGGGCCTGTCCAGTGTCAGACTTAGTCTGTCTTTCAATCTGCTACGTCAGGCAATGTAAGGATAGAAGCCCAATGCAATGGGACCCTGAGTCAGCCAGAGCTTCTGAATAGAACTTTCCTTACCATGAACACCTCAGAAAAACCCACAACATAACACCTTTTCAACCCAGTAGCTCAGGTTTAATTGAAGAACATCAAGATTAATGTGTGTGTTTTCTTTTAAACCCACAAAAAACAAATACAAAGGCTTTATAAAAGAGTTTTCTCCCTGTCCAGTTCTTCCTGGATTACAAAAATTTATATAATTCTAATTAGGTAAAAAACATTGTGAATTATGTTTCTCTTCAGCTGACACAAGCAGTGCATTAATATTGATACACAATTCAGAAAATTGCCATTTGCCATCAACTTCTTCCACTTATGGAGAAACAGCCTCTTCAGAATAATGGCTTCAAAAAGCCAATGGCACAAAGCATGGCCTGGACACCTTGAGAGTGATACAGCTTGACCCTAAGGTTTGGGTTCTGCAATGACATTGCAGAAGTTCCTGCTGATGGCATATGGACTTAAAAATCCACTACTCAATATTTATAGGTACAGAAGCTTGGTGTGTCAGGCAGCATTTGTGGGTTTTTTACATACTATCCTAGATTTGACAACACTAGCTTGATTAATTTTGTGTTGCAGACCAAAGTTGGTATGGGTGCAAATAAATAGTAAGTGCATTGAAATTAGGTTTACCTGGATGTAAATGAGAACATAATATAAGTGTTATCATAAAAATTCCCCACCTCCCTTCCATAAATTGCCTTTGATCAGTGGGGTAAAATCTTACACTTGTGAAATTAATATGTACATGCTTAATTTTGGCAAAGTCTAACACACATAAAAATTACTGTCTGAAAGGCAGGCTGTGTCTATATCTTTGCACTGTAAAACGCTTAGAGTTTTGTGACAAAGGATGGAAAGGCGATGGCTAAGTCTTCAGAAACCAGTTTTATCTAAGCTATCACCACAAAAAGTGAAATGCTTTCATTAGGACATTATGTCTGTGGTGTCACTCGCAGGGAAGAGATTGTCTGCATGCATGAATTACATATTTCCATATTTCAGACCATTCAGATTTCTTTTAATTGTAAAAGTAATACCAATTCTCCTGTGTTAGTAATGCTGGAATAATTCTGACATCATTATAAAATGTGTGTTGATACCTACTCCCTTAGTGTAGCCTTTCTGGCCAACCAGTGATGCATGGGGAGTGTTTGGAGGAAGTTGAAGAGACAGAGGAAAAAACATTATTAGGACGTGCTAGCACCAGTCAGTACCCACTCTGCACTGACTGCTGAAGTATCATGCACCATATTAGATACTTCTTAACTAGTTTCAGACGGTAAGCAAGATATGGGAGTGTAAAACTCCTCATTGATAATGATGGAAAGTAGTACCCACACAAGAAATAAAAAAAAAACTTATATTACCTCCATCCTGTAGTATATTAAATACATATTTCAGTTGAGGTGTATTTAAAGCAAAATATTGCACATCCCAGGAAAAATGAGAGCTGTTTCTTTAAGAACCTGCTTCTACTGGAGGTCAATGGTTTTACTATTACACATTAAAAGTTAAGTACAGTTATTGACAGGCAAACCACAGAAATTGGTTTATGTCAATGAAGAATGGCAAATAGATACATGTATCAGGAAAAGAGCCCTAGAGGAAAAGTTCTTTGCACAGTAAAATTAGATTCACAGGTCACAGATGATTTGTTAGTTCTTTGCAAGTTGCAGAACAGTAATTTATGGGAGAGCTCTCCCAGCCTCTTTACCTGCACTACAAAAAGGAATCTTTTTTATTAAAGTGTAAGCTGCATGTCCTCACAAGTGACAACCTATGAATCCGACTGAATTAATATAATCCCTTAAGAACAGAGCCCTCCTATCATTCTAAAGGTAATATGCATTCTTTGAACCCTTTGTTTCCATTCTCCTCTGTGAAGCCTTCTTTTAGCAAGCCCAGATGGAGGAGTAGCTAGAGGGCTGGAAAGTTTGTTTTTAATGCAAAAAGATGTCAAATGTCAGCTATTCAGGTTGCTCTCATGATGTGAACAGATTTCCACTGCCTACTTGTAATTTCTAGAAACAAGCTTTTAAAAAATAACAACTTCAGCTAGTACAACTTGCAAGGCAGGGATGCTCTACCTATGGCAGATACCTGCAGCTTTTCCCCAAGCCATGCTCCATCCTGCTTGGGTACTACAGATGTGCCAGCTACGGGAGTGTAGCAAGGGGATTTAAGACCCTCATGGTTCTGCAGCAAGGGTGCTTGTGATGGGGAAGAGCCCCAATAGTGCTGACAGAGCAGATCTGACCTTGGGAGCCACTCTCTGGCATTGCAGGCATCACAGCTCACCAGTCTCCTGGCTGACCTCTCCAGAGCACAAATAGAGAGACTGAGCATGTATTTCATAAGGGTGAACTTCTACAGCAAATGATGCTAATAGTGAGATGCTGCAATGAACAGGCTGTAGGCAACTAATACCCCCTCCTTTTTATACCAGGAAAAACAAAGACTTGGAAGTCATGTCTGCTATGCTCCATGACCTCCAATGACTCCAGATGCCTCCTGAGCCCATCCACTTTGGGGCCCCTTTAGGAATGAGAGGTGCCAGGCAGGATTGCTCTGTGGCTTAAACACAACGTTGTATCCAGCACCTGCTGTCTTGTCCACTCTAAGCAAGAAGGAGGCAGGAGCAATGAAGACCAGAAATTTCCATCTTTTCAAGACTTCTCCTGCTACTGAGACAAGTCAAAGCCTCAGAAATAGCCTCTGCCTGAACACTCCATGTTTTAAGACTTCCTAATAAACCTGGCAAGACCCCAGAATTATTTGTCTTTGATGAAGAGTAATTAAATACTAAGTACATGCTTTGGAGATAAACAACTGGACAGCTGTGTGTGAAAACATCCCTGCAAAAAGGTTAGCAGGCTGAACAAGAGTGTCATGGAGCATTGCAGAGCATTAACGTGTTTTAGATAGAGCTGTCAATAAGGCAACTCTCAGTTGTGACTGCTTTTTTAATAGGCTTCTGTTAATTATTTTCTCTTCTGTTCTCCTCATTTCCATACTTATTACAAAGTTTTCTCATGCCTTTTAATGGTGGTATCAAGCAACAATCCTTAAAGTCATTGTCATACTGGGGCTCTGCAGAGCTGGCTCTGTGGTGGTGCTTGCTTTGCTCACAGGGGCAAAGTCACATTCATATGCCCTGCTTAATTTTTTCACCCTTTATTTCATCTGCTTTACAGATGACCCTCTGGTTACTGAGGTTGTACCAAGATCTGGACAAAGCCATTGCTATCTGGGGAACAAGGTTGCTAGTAAATTAAAGGAAATTGATGATTTTTAGCCCAGTTGTTACTTTTGCTATTGTATTGTGCATGTGCGTAGGTGGGTGTATGGGTGATTATGTTTGAGAAAGAGGGATGGACTGATGGAGGGAAATCTTCCAGAATGCTTTCCTCTTTTAGTTAGGAAGAGGATATATTTTATGTGATTTTTATCAAAGGTGACTTCAGAAGTAATGAAAGGATAAATAATTTTAAAGCTTCAGAGAAAGAGGGTTTTTTAATAAAGAAAGGATCTGTCTTGGAGATTTAACTTTCTTAAAACCTTCAAATCCTTTTTCCAAATGCAATAATATTCCAGAATTTTATGACAGTTTTTTACTTCATGTGTATTAGGAGTAAGTAACCATCATCACTAACTGACAGACTGGACACTCATTCCTTGTGGAACTGGCACATTGGGGCACCGTATATTTGCCCTCTGTAAAATATTTCCAAGTTCAGGAGTTCTATTATAAATTCCCCTATTAATTTACATGTGGTATTGTTTGTGTTGTGTGTGGTATTGTTCCCTTAGTGGTGTATGTAGGTACAAAAAGGTAGTGATATGTATTTACTAAACTGTTACCTTCCCAGTTAGTTAATTGCTCAGCACAGAAGCTTTCTTTTATAAGTACTGTCATTAAATGCATTAAATTATTGATCTAAACTGTTTTCCTGAGAGGCTGCTTCTTACAAAGAGCAGAGTAGGGTCTCTTTTTGGCTGGAAACTAGACTGAATTTCATAATAAAACTTCCATCATAAAAAGAAAAAAAATCCAAACCCTAAACAACAATAACCTCCCTATGATACATCAATGACTAAATATCTGAGAAAGCTGGCTTTAATTTTTCTTCTGGGGGAAAAAAAAAAGAGAGAAAGAGAGTAGGAAGGATGCAGTGTTGCTTGTAAGGGACCCCTTTTTGAAGAGATCATGCTAAAAAGGCTGCTTAAAGGGATCTCTTTCTGCTGTAATTTGTAGAAAGGAGCTCTCCTAATTATAGTCAGAGTTTATTGCGTCTCTCCCTCTCTCTTTCCCCCCCTCCTCTCCCCCCCCCCCCCCCCCCATGTGTGTGTATGCAGAGAGAGAAAGCTGGCAGCACTACCTGAATAGCTATTGAAAGAGTGAGACTTCTCAGTTCCTGCTTCATTACTGGGTAGCAGCTATTCCAGTGTGTGAGAGCGCCTAACTGCATTCTCCCATCGAAAAGCCCTTGGTAAGTCCCCTTAGCTGGCAGAGCTGCAGATTAACTCAGCAAAAGGCAGGAGGGGGGTGGCAGGGAGCCGTAAGGGCACTCAGAGCCTGTGGGCAGCTTAAGATCTATTAGATTTCAAAGATTTTCTGTAATAAATGTGTAAGATCTGTGGATTGCTGGGATGCAAAGGCAATTGCAAGGAATGTTTTGTGTGCTCAAGAGCAATGCTAAGTATGTTCAGGAGTGCCTGAAACAGAGCAGAATTTTTCTACAGGAGATGAGATGGGTAAATGCTTCTCAGAACTGCAAGAAGAGTGATTTGGTTTGGGTTTGTTTTCCCCTATAATTTTCCTTTTGTTTTGCTCTCGCCCTTTATTGTGTTTAACATGTTAATAGGCTCAGAAAGAAGAAGCTATGTCTTCCTGCTGATTGATGGCTTCTGAAATGTAGAACTTTTATCAGGAGAGGAATGAGAGCTGAAGATTTGTGAGGAGATATGTGTGCTTTTTTTTGCATGTACATTCTTTGTCCATGTTTCTGGTGTTGATTGTATAGATTTACCATGCTCAGGAAAAGTCCAAAAAGCTAGGAGGTGCACATTTACTGCTCAAGACGCCAATGTTTGTGCTTGTTAAATGTGCTAGTATCACATGTTTTATTAGTCATCTGCCTGACAAGTGGCACTCTCCAGGTAGCTCCTTTCAGTATATGTAGCAAAAAGCACTCCCAGGCACGCACCCTTCTTCTTTACCTTGATCCTATGAATCAAGCTCATTGGGCTCAACAGAAAACGATAGAGGCCACTGAAGAGGTCAGGTTGCAGCTCTTCTTGCCGCAGCTGAGCAATGGCATTTGAAACGAGAGGCTGGAATGATGCTGTTATCTGAGGGTCCCAGTACCCTAGAGCTGGCTATGTTTTGATTTGAAAAGTATGAATGAGTTACTCGAGGGGCAGGCCGGATGTTATTGTCTAGCGACACAGAGCATTAACAGAATGATGGCCTCCTAACTGAACCTACATCTACTCCCTTGATGGATAAATCTAATCTAGAAGAGCCAGCTAGCTGCCTGACTAGCAGGGCATGGGACCACTGGCCCATCTGTTACTGTCAGTCCAGTCCAGACCTCTGTTGGCTACAGCTGCCCATTGGATCATATAGGTGACACAGCCGTATTTATGAGGGGAAAAACTGCTCCTTATATTTAGAAAACATACACTCGCAATTTGAAACCATTGCTTAGTGTCCCTATACATCATTTTCTTTGCTACTGAACAAACATGGTAGCTCAAAGGATTAGGTTTTAGGTCTGCAACGGTTGCTTTCCAGTTACTCTGAGTAAATTTACATCTCTTCTACAGGTCAAAAGGACCAGACTGACATTTTTTTCCCCCTTTTAGAAGACATCAGTGTTTATTAAGGGACAACTTTTATAAGCTAATATTAAAACAGAGCTTAAACTTGCAGCCAAGAACAGAATAGGTATTGCTTCCTGAAACTCAGTCATTTTACATTATATTGGTAGGGGAACCATGCTAAGGGGTGCAGATGACTAGGGGATTGATGAGTGAGCTTATGTAACTCCATGCAATGGAGATTACAAGTAGGAATATGCCTCATGTTCCAGGTTTTCAGAGGCAGCATTACTTCACCAGTTAATGAAAACGTTGTCAAAATTGCATCATTACCTGGGATGCTTAGTGCATTAAATATAATACTGGGGTACAATATAGAGAATAATAACGTCCAGGAGAAAAAAAAAAAAAAAAAAAGAAACTATAAGCAAAGAACATTTGGGCGTTTTGTTTTGTATTTCTGTCCATGAACTAAATAAGCTTGTTACTAGAATACTCTTGAATACAACTGCACACTGCCTTTTCTAAGTTCATTTTGCTTTCATCATTTGCATAGATGTATGAAGGGCAGAAACACCTCAATGAGAAGAATTCCAGTGCAAAGAGGGGCAGGAACAGGTAGCTCTATTCAGCTCTGTGCCACATCCTTGTATCAAATTCAGCCTTGACCACACTCATTTTAGTAAGCGGACTCTGCTGTCATCTGTTTGCTATCAGCATGGCAGGATGTTCTCAAAGCAACTTAATACCAGGTCAGGATGGTAGAAAAATGCTGGGGGCTGTTCACCGGGGGCCAGATGCCATAACCTTTCTGCCTACTGGAAGTGTGCTCTGTGAGGATGATGCAACCCAGCACTAGAAAAAGGCACTAGGGAAGTGTCTTGGCTGATAGGCAAAATCTGTGTTTATCATGGCCAGTGTACGCTCTGCAGAGCCTCACCCATGGCACAAGGGATCTGCCTCCCCTCCTTTCTCAGAGGAACACAATAAGGCAGGAACCATTTGTTTCTTCCTATAGAAGGGGCGGTGTGCACCTGACAGACAAGACTGCCCTACTTGTGATCATGTACCCACACATCCATGTAGTAGATAGTAAGTGGTGGGCGGGAGATGTTGCTTATGTTTGGGCTGATCTGACTTCCGTTAGCATGTAGTCAGCATGTGTCTCCAGGCAGTGGATTACTCCATCCACCCTACCAGCCCCAGCAGAATTATTTCTGGAGGATGACCAGGGATAGTCCTAAGTTCTTGCTGATACAAAAAGTTTTCAGACCTTGCCAACATTAGCCACAGAGATCTAAACATACCTTCAAGCCAACCTGGGTTTTCATAAGAAATTCTCTCTGTTGCTTCTGTGACTTGAAATGAGCTCTCTTCCCTGCCCCCCATCAAAGATTACAATTCATGAAGCAGAAAATGCCAGACATTCAAGCACTGGCAGAGTTCTTTTAAATTATGTTTCTAGTTTATCATCCTTTTGTATGTCAAAGTTTTCTATTTCCCCTCTCTATTTTTATATAGAGCAAAATGTATCAATCCAGGCATTGCAATACCCATCACCAAAGCATAAGGGTCCATATATCCTCGTCTGCTGAATAAACAGGGATTTTCAAAGGGCATTCCCTGTGCCGGGGGTAGCTTTTGTTTGCATAACTTGATTATAGTTCTGCTTATAAGAATTGCAAAGCCAAACCAAGGAAGAAGACACTGCTGTAATTCATGGATTATTGCCCTAAAAGCCCTCCCTGTTGTCCTCAGAGATCTTCCTTCTTTCCCCATTTTCTGTGAAATCCCCATGGGTCTGATTTAGACAGAACCTCTTTGGAACAGGTACCACATCTCCACTCATTGCACACCTTCGTGTCTATCACACTGCATGGAAATATGAAATATTAAACACAGCTAGAATATTTAGAGTGGATAAAAACCTAATGCAATCTCCTGATCCTAACTGCTCCTTTTTCTGTAACTCCTTGTACCTTAGTAGGGTCAAAAGGAGAGAAATCTATTCAAATCTTCTTTCATTATCTTTTTTTTACTGCTTCTGAAGAAAGGATTCAAAATCCAAACATCTGCTACTTCCTTCTACTGCAGGGCAGTGGTAAGGGTGAAAGGACCTTGAAAAGCCATACTCTTGCAGTTATCAGGGGAATTGTGAAGGAACAATAAGGAGATTTTTCAGCATGGCATTCTCGTGATTAGAATGACTTACAAATTGTTTTTGTCATTGCTAGGACAAGAGTGGAACTGACATTTAGTAGCATATGAATTCCCCAGTAATTTGTGCCCCATAATATAAATTAGATTAGAGGCAGTTTACCAAGTCCCAGTACAGCAAGTTTTCATTTTACTGTTCTCTCAAAGGAAGATAATCTACAATGTGTATTTTAGAAGACAACTGCAGCATAGGGGAGAAACAACCCTAAATGAAAAAAAATTACTACTTGACTTTGTAGTCAAAATTCCTTCCTGGCTTAAAGAAGAATATCTGCATGCAGAAATGATACATTGAGTCTGAGAGTTTCTTTCACTACGTTTTTTGTGTTAACTCTGCTAAATAATAAAGGAGAGGAGAGCAGAACAGATAACTAGGTAATAGCAGGCCTGACCACAAGTAGCCTGCCCATTCCTTTAAATCTGGATCCTTGAAATTGGAGGTTTTTTTCACTGAGAAACTGTGGCAGGATATATTCCCAGCACTACAACAGATGCTATTAAAGCAGCTTCTTTCCATTATGAAAAAAAAAGCTGAAGCACTATAACATATGTTGTGTTGATTCATGACTTAGAAAATATCATTCCATGGAGATATATTTGATAAATGCAATAAGAAAGCAGCTGATTCCTTGGAAAAATGCATTTGACTGCAGCATTAGCCACTTGCATATTGTACTTGACAGACACTCAGATGTGGTATGTTATAATACATTGTCATAACACCTAAGGATTTTCATTCAGATGCAACACTGTTCCTTTCTCTTCCTGAATGTCTTAAAAGATGCTACTTGCAAATGACAAACATTGGTAAACAATTCCTTTTACGGGAATCTGACCCTGATGTTCAGCTGCTAGCGTTCAGACCTTAAGATTGTATGGTTCCTCATCTGCAAAAAAGATGATATTTCTACCTCCCCCTCCATGTATACACCCTTCATTTGTCTTCTTTGCTTATACTACATACTGAGGGCAGAGACTGTGCCTTATTATATGCACGATACCTACACAGTCAACACTTACACAGTTCTTGGCTGCAGCCTGTAGGTGCTCCTGTAAAATAATTTTGCCCACATACCACTAACTAATATTCTTAGTAACAGCCCCATCCAATTGGATGGTGCCAATGATGCCAACAGCATTTCCCTCCAGAGTACTGAGCCTAGAAGCACCTGTGGGCTTCAAACCCCTTCCAGGACTGGCACTGTGGTCCCAGAGGGCTTCAGTTCCCCCACCTACTACTTTGACACTCTTAACAAATAACAACATCTCCTCACCCAAGTGTTTGAAGAAGAGACCTAGCATACCGTTTCTGGAATCAGTCTGGGAAAGGACATAGCAATTATATGAAGGATACTCAGAAATACCAATTTCTCTGAAAGTTATATCGGCTTCACAGAACTGACCACAGTGTTTCTGACAGTTGACTAGATAAGGTGAATCCATGGGGAGCTGATAGTTGCCCTAACAAGGTATATTCCTGCAGCATTTTCTTTCTGACCAGAAACCCACTCATGTCACCAACAGCTGTCACCGTCAGTAAAATTCAGCACAAAACAATCAAAACAACAACAGCCCATCTTACTGATGCATCTATGTCCCATGCCTAACTTGATGCATGATGGCTGGGACTTGCTGTGTGAAACAGGAGCAGATTTCTGAGAACTGCCTGCTCTTATTTTTCTATTTAGTATACTTTATATTAAAATATATTTTAACAAAATTTGAAGGGCCTTCTCTGCCCCCTTTGATGAGCAACAAACCATCTCTCAGCTGAAGTAAAAGCTTTTAGTGAATTGTTCCTTGATTAATTTCATCCACTTCAGAGGGGTTAAACCTGGCTGTAGGGACAGAACGGAGTAGACAAGGACTGTTTCAGGAGGCAGGGAGCCTGTATAGAGCAGCTGTTCTAGGTCCTTGTCTGTCTCCGCTGGGATCACTGGGAAGAGAATACAAGTTACAGCAGCACAGCACAGGACAGGGGGAAGAGTCAAAATATTGGTCCAAAAAACCAACAAAAGATTTTATGGAGAATTATTTTTTGTTTATATTTTTTTTCTTGACAGAAACAGAATAAAGCTGACCACCTCTCTAGCTCAACTAAGAGCCTAATTTCTGATAACAGTCTTAAAAAGAAAACTCAAATAGTTAGATGTAAAAAGATTTCTTTCATTGTGTTCAAACTGAATTGTTATAAAATGCCTTCAGATAAAGCCAGATCTGCCCATCTCATAAACCCCTGTTGTCCTTTAGCTGCATTCAACCAGAGGTCAACAAGGTGACTCAAGCCAAGACTCAGCACAGAAGAGGAAAACTCCCAAGAGCTTTTTCTCCAAGCTGCTGTCTTCTTTCTAGAGATTTAATTGTCTCCCTAGAGCTTACTATCAGAGCAAGCACCCTGACTGTGACTCAGAAAAAGACACTCATGTCTTTTCCGTACAGTTGGGAAATCTGGCAGCTCCATGTGTTGAGATTGCAGCTCTGATTCTCTTTTTGGGGCACTGCTGGTGCCAAGGTTCTTCCTTTCGCAGAGTCCAAATATCCCTGTTCAGTGTCTCTGAGATTAAATCCTGGGAGGCAGCAGTTCCTACCTCTATGGTTATCCACAAACCCACTGATGGAGCTCCAGTGAAATAATTGTAGTGTGTGGTTCTCTACTCCCCATGCTTTCAGATCCCAGATTTCTTTTTCTCTCAAGTGACACAGTATGGTCGGCCAGTTTCACAGCATTAAACAAAGTCATTTGGTAGTGAAATCACTCAGCAACAGAGGAGAGAGAGCTTTTTTATTGATAGAACTCCCCACAGATGTTACCTGGCATTGCCGAAGTTTATAGGATCAGTTGTTTGTGCCAGCAAATTGCAGTACATAGTCTTAGAAATGATAAGTAGGTGCAATGTTATATTTAAAAATGAAAAATTTATTTCTTCATAAGAATGGCTTGCAAAGTAGGCAAGCATTCATTCTGCTTTGCTTATTGGGAAGCACCATTGGATTACGCTTTCTAAGGCACTACAGATAGCAATACAGACTGCTTCAGCAATACAGTAAGGTACTGCCTTTTTTTCACCACAGATCCCCTTTGAGTTCTCTAAGCATATTTTTCTAGCTCAATATCCTGCTGCCAGGTGTGTCTGAGGTCAGAGCTCAGCACCTCTGTTATTCACCTAACTGCCATGGTTTTTAGGTTGGCCTCCCCCCAGAAGTGGCTTGTAATAAAAGCAAGCTAAAAGGCAAAGAATAAGGGCACTTGCATGTCCTTCCTCACTAAGATTTCATTCTCTTGGCTTAGGGTTGGGACTATATTAAAACAAAACCGATATTTTCTTTGGCTAGCAGTGGGATTTCTGGGCAGGAGCAGGGTTGGGAACAGGCTAGTGAAGGGAGGGGAGATCATGCGTCATGGTAGTGCGTCACTTGCATTGTGCTCCAGATAAAATATCTGAAAAGTCATCAGGCTTTTGCCATCTGTTCAATTTTTGGAATGCTTCCAGGAAAGGACAATGCCTATAAAGATGGTGTCCATTTTAGCTAACAGATTCCACTTTCTCCTCAAGCACAAATCACATACATTTCACTTGTGGTCACAGATGCAGGCATATGCATCTGAGTATACATGAACACAGCTATTGGGAGGCAGAAGGCCTTCTAATATGCAACTAATATCCAACTAATCCACACAGCGATACATGGACTTCTAAGCAAGCAAATCTACATCTCTGTAATGAGTATGTTATTTATTAGATTTGGCTTAAGCCTGCCTGGTTTAAATCTGGATTTAATCTTATCTTAAGATATTCAGTGTTGTGATTTTGGTTCGGCATAGTGTCAGCATAAATTTATATATATATATATAGCCATGTCTGGAAGTACCCACTCTACAGCTGTGTTCCAAAGCTGTTCCCCCAGAAACACAACACCTGTATGTCAGTACGGTTCTCATTTTTCATTTTTAACAAGTAGCAACTGAGAGCATACCAGAGTGACCAGCTACTGCTTATAGATTGCATGAACTGCCAGCCTTGTGAAGCCTTCTTAAACCAGCAACACCTGAAAGAAAAAAAATTAAGGACCATCACATTTCCAGATAATGTATCTTGAGATCTGATCTCATAATGCAAGGGTCAGATGAAATCACAACACTGTTTACAGCAGTGCTTTTTCTTCTCAACTCTGCAGTTATTAAAGGTATTTAGCCTGAATTAATTAAAAAAAAAAGAAAACCAAAACTATTCTTGACTAGCTTAAGGAGTAACATGTGGCATGTAATTTGGATTTCTGAGTGATTTAGACAAGTAAGCTGCATTACTCATCCGTCTCATTTCAGATATGTAGATTCCATAATCTTCCATCTGGATTTTCAGCCAAACTTCGGGTTTCTATTTGGATGTTTGAAGAAGGCTGGAGAAGAAGTTTCATTTTAGAATGAACAAAGAAAGGTGAAAATTGTCCAACTGGAAAAAAATGAGCACGTGACAGAAAGTGATCCTGGGCTACAGCAATGTATGGGAACCTTCAGTTTATTTTCAGTGACAGAATGATTCTTTTACTTTCTTTCCCACAGCAAATAATCTGTCTGTATTTAGCGCAGGATCCATTTAGAACCAGAGTGGCACATTGGTATATGACATTCACAAGCTTTGTCCACTCCCCTTGTTCCAGCTACAATATCATCATATGAACACATTGGTGATGATAGCATGAGAGATCAGACAGGAAAACATCCATGGGCAAGCAAATCAGAACCTTCAGCTCTCAGAAAAAAGAAAAAAAAAAAAAGAAAAAACCAACTGTTTAAGGGAGCTTAAGAGAAAAACCATATTACCTTTATCTGTGATCCTGCAGCGCCAACACCACTCATTTGAACATGGAGTACAGATAATGCCCAGCTGCTTGTATAACTGTTAGTTCAAGTAATTCATATCTATCTATTCCCCTTCATTAACCAGTGTATTGGGGCTAGCCACAGACACTCTCTGTCCAACACTCAATGGAGGCCAATCTGTCCAAGCAACCAAGCCAACATTAGATCTGTCTATCCGTACAGGTGAGAAAAAAACTTCATGTGATAAGCCTGCAGCTCATACAGTTTGATCAATTCTGAAATGAAATGATGAACTGAAGAAAAAAAAAAATCATGCTTTTCAGAAAGATATTTACAAACTCCGGGGGCAAATCTGGGAAAGGTAGTTGAGCCATGTTGGTATGAAATTTGTCAGAGGGAAAGGAACAAAGTTTATCTAATTTTGATAGTTTGGAAAACACCTGCAAAAAATCAAACAAGCACAGTTTTCCTCCCCCTGCCTCAAATGAAAGAAGAGTAAATAGGAGTGCCAGCTTCTTCAGGCCCATTTTTCCCTTGGCAGATTTCTCCAGCAGCAGAAGCTCAGCCAGGTTCACTGGAGCATCCTGATAGGAAGCCTGGGAATATCTATTACTTGAAAATGGATCTTGGGGGGGGGGGTGTTCTCTAGACAGGCTATTACAGATGGTGCCTGGAGGGACACCATTAATGGCTCCATGCTCCATGACGGGTACAGTTCAGTAGAGCTCCACAATTGCTTTATAATTCAAAGGATCAACAGGATAAGCTTGAACATTAAAAAAAAACCAAAACCAAACAACAACAAAAAAAAACCCAGTGTTATAGCCAGCAATATGAGGTACTTTTGGCGCCATTTGTTCATTTGGCAGACTAGCACACAGCAAGGTGAGATCAGCTTTGTGCAGCTGAACCATCACTCTAATGTCTTGCCAAGTCCCTGGTACTGTTTTATACACATCAGTCCCCCAGAGACTGCTGAATCCAGAATCTGGGAAGGCTGGATGTGAGTGACAGCACACCCACACCAAGAGCCAGGGGCAGCATCTCGCTGAGGGTTGGGTGGCTTTACAGTGGGAGAGGACTGGCCCAGCTGGGAGTGATGCTAACACGAGCTGCCATGGGGCAGAAGACCTCAGTTCTGCAGCACAGTGAGCCACCAGTCTGAGCCAGAAGAATGCTGAAGACAGCATCAAACTATGCCTTTTTGTCTTGATTTGGGTTTTTTCATTTTTCTTATTACCTTAAGGACAGTCTGAAGGGTGATATGTTCCCCACGGGAGGGAGTGGGGTCCTGCTCCATATGCAGGCTCCCTTTTGCAGCAGCAGCAGCATCAGCTGGCAGCTCCATGGGGCCAAGACCACCCTGTAGAGCAGAGCAGTTGGCAGCTGTTGTCTCTGTCTCCCACTTCATCCCACGGGGCTTGGCAGTGTGGGTGAAACAAGGCACCACTTTTCACAGACTGGGGTTTGCATTAAGTATAAAGTGAGAGCTACAGCATTAGCTTACACGGCAGATACGCCTCTAAAGCTGCGGCAAGCAAGATGTTACCTGTGAGATTGCCAGAACTGCTAAGACACACAGAAAGTTCACATCCTAGGTCCTGGCACTAAAAAAGTGGAGGATGGAGGTGATTTGGCTCACCATGCCTGCCTGGAACAATCAGGCTGCAATTGAACCCAAGACATACGGTGCTTTAGGCCAGGCAATGAAGGGTAATTGCAAAGTGAAGAAAACAGAATTTTTGTATAAAGCATAAAAATCAAATGTGTGAAAAAGTGGTATGACCAGATTAGAGCTATTACCATTTAACAAAGAGAGAGCAACCTGACAGAAACTATTTTTCTTGTGGTGGACCAGAAGCAAGAAGAGGGGCTTTACTCACAGCACAATTTCTCAAGCCAAGTGGTTAACAAATTGGCAGCCCTGCACATGCAGCAAACACCAATACATCAGAACTAATTCGAAGCTGTTATTGCACAGATCCAAAACAAAAAAATGTATATAAGAAGGTGTTACCAGTGTGAGCCCTGGGGAATTTGTGTTTGACTTGGCACCAAAAACATGCTGTGAGATTCTTGACCTGACAGCATCAGCTGTGGTCTTTTATTGAGAAGATTTATGCAGCCCTGAAAGTGAGGATATGGTAATTAACAGGAACAAGTTTGTCAACTGTGCTGCCTTGTTTAGACATTGTAGAAAATTATGCATACACCATGTGAAAAAACACATATTCTGTTGGTGGCAAGAGGGCATTCAGAAGATGTCACCATTAATGTTGCTTTCGTGAAATTTCCAGTTTCAGGGCTGGTGTTTTCATTACTGGGAAGGTATAAGCTTTGAATAATCACAGAAGAATGAGATGCAGCAAGCAAAAGTGTGAAGTAGCTCCATGTAGAAGAATTTAGATGACATTTCACTCTCACCTTAATTTGTTACAGTTTATTCATGTTTTTTAGAGTAGGGTCCCCCCTTTTAAGTAGGATGTAATCTGTTTGAAAACATTAGGCTCCATGATGTCTTGCATATTCAGAGGAGTAAATTTGCTTCAGCATATTTCAATAGGATAGTTTGCCTGGTATTAGATTTTTAGTGCAAAAGGGATACTGTGGGTAAGTTTTTAAAAAGTAGGAATCCAAACACAGACTTCTGAAAGGCATCTATAGTGGCATCTACGTATATAAAACTACTAAATCCTAATTATGGCTTTCTGGGTTTACCAATAGGGTGCAATACTGAGTTGCTGAAAGTAACATAGCTTCATTAGGAAGGTATGTTCACCTGGCTGGAGACCTCTTTAACAGTACCATGCTGCTTCCAGGGTACACACTAACCTGGATACCTTTACATAGCCCTGTGTTACATCATGCAAATGCATCCAAACAAGTCCAGCTTGAAAATGTGACATCCAAGTTAGCAGCCAATGTTTGTTTTTACCATGTATGTTTGAGGACAGTCACATTTTTTATCATTTCTATAGCAGAAATTTAGGAAGTACAAGCGTTTCGTCCTTCAAGGCTTGGCTCATATGACTACTTTTGACAAGCTGTGGTACTCTTAATGCCAAGGAATATGCTTACACTATGAGTAAAAGCTAGTAGGAATAGCATGGGTAACGCTTAACTGCATAAACAGCGCCCTCATTATTTAGTTCCTGATCTGGGCTATTTTTGAACAACTAGTGCTGTTTATTGTCATTACTGGGTTCAAAAACTGACTTGCTTTGTTCTCTTTCCAAGGGACAGAGTAAATCAGTTCTGATATTTGAAGCAGTGTATTTACGGCAGTGCAGAGCATGTGGCTCTGGAGCATGGCTGCAACAAAAAACAGAGAGCCGCAAAAGCCCCTGGATGCATTTGTCACCCAGGGGAACTGGAGAGGGGTGTGGCTTCCTCACCATCTCCTTTTTCCTCCTTTTTTTTATAAATATGTTGAAATGGAGTATTAAAATATTTTGCTCTGCTTTCAGATCTAAACCCAAGGAATTTCACGTGGCGGTGTTAGCAACTGAATATGTCATCCGCATTGGATGGTTTTTGTCCCTGTCTCCTCTCTCCCCAGGAAAGGAGGAAGCACCAGTTGTCACCGCTTCATTAATTCTTCCTTTTCTTCTAGTGGCAAAGGGGCAAATTTTAAATGCCAACTGGCACAGTTTGCAAGAGTGTATAATTTATGAGATGCGTGTGAGAAACTGGAAAGATAGCTACAATCAATATGAACATAAGCAAAACATTCAGCTTGCAATCGCTGCCACACAGCGTGGTTGCCCATGTTTAGTTATCACTCTGCACATATTTTTTACTTTCCTAAACTGTAATTCTCAAGGTTTGGTTGTTTGGCTTTGGTTTTGTTTTTGTTTTAAAGGCTACATATTTTTTTAGGCTGGAAGGCTTCTCAAGGGAAAGAGGGACAGTCTGGAAAAAACAAGATTGAAAAGGTATAAAAAATCATACGTCTTGCCAAAACAGATCAACACGGTTGAATATTGTGGAGCACGGAGGGGATGTGAAAGCAGAGACAGGATTCTCACACAAGCCAGCTCCTTAATGGAAAGAGAAATGGCCTGAAGAAAGACAGGCAAGTCAGCCTTTCACAAACAAGAGGGAAGAGGAAAGGAAAGCAGAAATCTAAGGGTCTTGGATACGCATAGCTACTGCTGTTAGTTTTTAACTTTTCTAACCAAGTTATCTGTCTTACTGGCAATATAATCAGAACAAAAGCCAGGTGTCTGCAGATTTGCATAGATCTACCTATGTTTAGTGATATCTGAACCATTGCGCAAAAGCATATCTGTTCATATAAAAAGGGGAAAATGGAAATGCAGAAATACTTCACGTTTAAATTAATTTCTTCTGCATATGTATTCTCCTTCCTTCTGCCTGTGTATTCTCCTTCCTCCCTTCCAGCAAGGCACTTTCACTCAAGTATCAAATCACCCTGAAAAACTTTCACTTGATGAACAACCTCACAGACACATCTCCCCTAAGTTAACTATACTCCCCTAAGTTCACTATACCATCTCCCACAGAAAATCAGGAATTCCAGCCCACTCCTAAAGTAAAAGAGCCTTGAGCTCCGTACATCTTGGCCAGATGTGAACACAGATAACATTAGTTTCTTAGTGCTATATGTTTCCAATTTCTTTCTTAAATAAGAAGCATCTGGCTTAAACAGCATGAAGAACTGGTGCCAGCATTGCTAGGAGGGGTTTGGCAGGGACTGTGGTCTCTGTTTTTGGAGGTGCCATGGGCTGCAGACAAGGCTTTATGTTGTCATTTAAAGAGTTCTGGCCTGGCATACAGTGTGTTCGTGCAATTCTCCTTACATGACTCTGTTTATGCAGAATTTTTTTCTGGGGGTGAAGAACTGAGCAAAAGACTAGGCAGACTTCAGCTCAGCATCTCCAGTGTGTGTGCATGTGTGCATGCATGAGAGATGAAAACTTAATCTATGCAGCTGCGTGTCCTCAGGGGTACCTTGGCTTGTGATGATCCCCTCACCAAATGAATACTGGCTGGTTGGAAGAAAAAGCTGGCAAAGGGGCCACAAGGCCAGTGCTTAAGGTAGACCTCACTCACAGTTAACAGAGTTGAAGCACTTTCACAGACAATGAAGATTATTTGATTTTGTCTCCAACACCTCTTGTGGAATAATTTAAAAATCCATTTAGCTTCACTTAATACATTTTTATGTGTATCTGAATTTCACCCTTAAGTGAAAATAATGTTCAGGAGTCTTTCCCATTAAAACTATATACATATCTCTGTAACATAAAATGCACACTTGGAAGGAAGTCTGAAGATAGATTTGTTAGACTATCTGTCCTGCTGGAACTGTTTCTAATCGAGGTGGCAGACTTAGGTTTCCAGATTGTAGTCCGTGCATTATTCTGCTGAATCGTACAGGGAAAGCAGGCAGGGTGATAGCACATAGAATTATTTATCAGGATGAATATAATTAAGTCTTGAAGTGAAAAGTGCAAGAAAGAAAAAAAAAAAAGTCCAGTAGAGTAATATGGACTAGGATTGTTATTTACTGAAAAGATATGAGAAAATACAAAAGAAAAACTTTCAAAGAAAGAAATTATTATCTTCTACCAGTGCAAGTAATAGTTTTAGCAGATCTGCTGTCAGGAAATGTTTCCCAAACTAGTTTTATTTAAAGAGCTTCTGAAAGGGCAAATTGTCTAGTAATCAAGTCATTTCATGACTTAATTTACCTTGATTAGCATGGTACTTTTCAAAAAGTGCTGATCAATTTTAGCTTCTAGTAAACTGGAAACACCATATAAATTGCTGTCACAGTCTTAAACTGCTAATCAATTTTGAAAATCTAAATCAATGTACATTTTTACACTATTATTTTTCAGTCATTGGCTGGAATGCCTTTCTTGACCTTGAAGTGTGAGAGAAAAATTTCCATGTAAAATAATTAGAGAAAAAGATGCCACACTTTGGCATTGCAGTTTTTAGTTAAAATACTGACTATGTAAGAACTATGAAGGGCAGAAGTGTTTTTAGTAAGTAAGGTCATCATAAGGTGACTTTTTTTTTCATCTGGAGAACAGCATTCCTACATGTTAGGATCCCACGTTCTTTAAGCATACAGGGCATATTTACACTGCATAATGCAAACTGCTGGGCATGTTATAGTAACAGGTTTTCTGAAAAGCTGCAGCTAAAAAAATACTTATGGTATTTGATCTTCATGTTTTGCAAGCATAAAAGTATCCCAAAGAATACCATTAAATAATTGATAGTGCAGCCACATAAGAGTTTTCTATCTTATTATGCATCTCCTTCATTTTCCATGTTGCCACAAATAAACCTATCACAGGTCTTTAGGCAGTATATCTGTTCCTGGATATTGTGAATTTTCAGATGTTAAAGGGTTAGACATTTTTTAGCAACCAAATCTAATCATCAGCCATTTGGAGCTTCTTTCACTTATATGTATATTAGAAGAATAGTGAGACTTGCTCTCTTTTGCAAAGAAGAAAAATCTCAAGTCCAAATCCATTGATATATCCTATTGCACTATACCTACATATATTTTTTTTTCTCTCTGTGTTTCTGAAAAAGACCCATAAATCTTGCCAGCAGAAGGCAAGCCATCACATATATCCATCTGACAAAAAAACCCTGTCTGGATCTGGACATCATTCTTTAGACTGGAAGGAAAATGGCACAAGACGGGCCAAGTTCTGGGAAAAAAATGGCAAACAGCCCTGTGTAATGTGGAACAGCAGCAGAGCAGTTCTGGCTTCCCCCAGAAGACACTGGTGCAGCTACAGGACTATGTCTTCTGGTTTATGAAGCAGCAAGTAAAGTAGGGCAGCCAGAGGCCGGACAGTTGTGCCCTGATGCTCCCCCAGAGGACACCCGGTAAGGAATAGGGTAGGTTAAAACTACTTGTAGTTACATAGATGCCTACATTTTGAGGTAAGTTTCCCTGTTCTTCCTAGACAGCCCATGGAAAAGTTCAGAGTATCCTTTTTTAGGACATATTGCCTTTTGCAGGATAAATCTTCTCCATTTGACTGCATGTAGAGCCTCGGAAGTCAACTAAGGTAGGAGCTTGTAGTTACATGATGTACAGACTTCTCCCCTGAGAGGTCCAGTGATGTTTGAGCACCATTTGGATCCTTGTAAATATCTGCCTTGGCTTGTGTCCCTGTGTATCAGTGCTGCACACCTGGGGCCTGTGTACTGGGGACCATTCCCAAGATATTCCCATTGCTCCCAGCTGTGGTCTACCAGCAGACAGTTCTCAACTCCATCCTCAGACCATTTTTGTCGCCCTCCTCTGGACCTGCTCCAACAGGTCCATGTCCTTCTTATGTTGAGGACCCCAGAGCTGGACGCAGCACTCCAGCTGGGTTCTCACCGGAGTGGAGCAGAGGGGCAGAATCACCTCCCTCGACCTGCTGGCCACACTACTTTTGATGCAGCCCAGGATATGGTTGGCTTTCTGGGCTGCAAGCGCACAATGTTGACTCATGTCCAACTTTTCATCCACAAGTACCCCCAAATCCTTCTCTGCAGGGCTGCTTTCAATCCTTTCAACCCCCAGCCTGTATTGATATCGGGGGTTGCCCCGACCCAGGTGCAGGACCTTGTCAAACCTCATGAAATTCTCACAGGCCCACCTCTCCAGCTTGTCCAGCTCTCTTCGGATGACATCCCATCCTTCTGGCATGTGAACTGCACTGCTCAGCTTGGCCTCATCTGCAAACTTGCTGAGGGTGCACGTGATCTCGCTGTCTATGTCACTGATGAAATTATTAAATAGCACTTGTCCCAGTACGGACTTCTGAGGGACACCACTTGTCACTGGTCTCCATCTGGACATCGAGCCGTTGACCACTACCGTCTGGATGTGACCATCCAACCAATTCCTTATCCACCCATCAAATCCGTATCTCCCCAACTTAGAGAGAAGGATGCTGTGGGGGACCACGTCGAAGGCTTTACAAAAGTCCAGATAGATGACATCTGTTGCTTTTCCCTTGTCCCCTGATGCAGTCACTCCATCATAGAAGGCCACTAGATTGGTTAGGCAGGACTTGCCCTTGGTGAAGCCATGCTTGCTACCTTGAATCACCTCCCTGTCCTCCATGTGCTTTAGCATAGTTTCTAGGAGGATCTGTTCCATGATCTTCCCAGGCACAGAGGTGAGGCTGACAGGTCAGTAGTTCCCCAGGTCCTCCTTTCTACCCTTTTTAAAGATGGGCACAATGTTTCCCTCTTCCAGTCCCCAGGGACTTCACCTGACTGCCATGATTTTTCAAATGTTATATTTGTCCCAAAATAGTTATCATTAGGACTCATTTGTTTGTCAGCAGCTGGTATAAAACACATGTAAAGAAACACTGGCAATATGAAATAGTGGAATGTTGTTAATAAATATTTTATGTTCTCACACTGAAAGTAAGCATGCTAATAAGTTTTTCAGAAAAAGAGGACCCACCCCCACGGTGTCAGGCAAATGGCAGGGCTCATCTATGCTTTGGGACCTGAAAGATCACTACTGAAGGGAGCTACACAGTCTCGATGGTGAAACTGATGGCTCAAAATGCTAGTCAAAACCCTGGGTGGTATTCCATTCGTGGAGAAATATTAGGTGCAATAAGGTTGTTCTTTGATGTGAGCCCATGTATTTGGCACACACAGTCTTGTTTCCCTCAGTAAAGCAGAGGTAGAGCAACAGAGATACGTAACCAAATTTCCAAGATTTTCTTAGCTAACATTCAGCCCAAAGTAACTGTCCTTCGTGTTCATCCCTTAGACCATGCTCTCAGTGCCTGCTCAGGGTGTGTCTCATGCATCCTTCCAACTTCTCATTGTCTCCTATTACCAATATGCAAAACCATAACCAGCAGAAATCAGGTCATCCACCACATGCCTTGCATGTTACTTCATTTTGGATAGTAGTTGAATGCCCACATATGGGGTGAAGGTCACCTTTCTTCATAAAGGAGAGTAACTGGGTTTTATGCCTACCTTAAGTGAATGGCATCAGCATCATTGTCCCCCTCCAATTCAGCGAGTGGGATTCCCCTTGCTTGTATCTCAGCTCAGAAAAACATTCTCAGGGTGTAAATCATCTGACTGTTCAGATGTTTACCTTGGGATGAGATGACTTGTATGCTAAAATTTTTTACAGTGGGAACCTTGTGTGACCTGCTCAGGCATAAACAGCTATGCACTAAGTATCTGAATTTGGTCAGATTAACTCATTCAATGGCAGTCTGAGGAGATATGCTAAAGCACCACTAAAACACAAACTCAGGATATAGCTATGCCATCAGCACTAAAGAAACACTGATCTTTGAAGATGTACCATCACTGACATGCCAGGCAATCGGAGGCTTGAAGAGACATTTATGCCCTGAAACCTGATAAACACGGGTTCTGTCAGGAAATGGATGTGTGGAGAAATACATGCCTGGGACAAGCACTGACTCCTGAAATGCTCTGCTCTGTTCATGGACAGAGATTATGAGTCTAAATGTATTCACTTCTCTCAACAACATGAGAAAGGTTATGAAAAATTGCATCCAAAGATACTGCTGGAACCAAATTAATCATCATTAGACTATTGGTCATAGCAGCAAAAATATAAGCATTGTGTGTATTTGAAAGATGAGGCAGAGGAAGACAAAATGAAAGTAAGAAATTAAATTAAACAGGACTGAGTTGAGGAAGGTTGAAAAAGGAGAAGAATTACAGAAGAATGGATGACAACAGAGGAGACAGGAATTTAAGGGAATGAGCAATAGAAAAGCAAGAGGGCATCCATCAATGTAAGAATTGTCATACCAGATCTGAGCCACTGCCCTTGATGCCCAGCATCTTGTTTCTGCTTAGAAACCAGGATTAAATGCTTCAGAGGATGGTGCAAGAAAACCATCTATTGAAAACCTGTGACGTAATCAGCCTATCAAGGAGGTTTCCTCCTAAATCTTGTCAGAGATTACTCGAAGTCCTGAAGCATGAAGGAGAGGTGACAGCTGAGGTGAAAATAAAAACATAAGGTGGAGAGAATGGAAGAGGTCAGGAGAAGAACAAATTGGAATAGAAGGTGAGCCTAGAGGATCAGGACTGATTTTCCTCCAGTGATGTGCTGAATAAGGGATCCACCTCAAGGTTTTCAAGTTGGGCTTCTGTATAACATGCAGAAGAGCACGTTATCTTTGATGAGAATGTTTTCTCTAGTTTTATGTCATGCTTGCCAAAGTTGCAGGATTTCTAAGTTACCCAGTTTGTTCCTCCATGCCCTTCATATTTTTTTTTAAACAAATGGACTACACTTGCTCAGTCCTTAATCCTCGCAAAAACGTTCAAAAATGGTTCCTGTCCCTTTCTTTTACCTCCTCTGCTTCTTATAAAAAGTAATCTGAAATACATTGACTTGGCTATATGAGCTGCCCAGATTTGGATACTCAAGCTGCTCATTGTCCTTTAAAGCTCTCACTTCAAATCTATATACTTGTACAATTACTATTAAATACATACTCTGGTGTGTGCTGTCAGGGCAGGAAGCTTTCTTAACCAATGTGGGCTAGGTATAGAGAGCTACCAAGCAACACCACTGCAAGTGCTCACCAGCGAAGGTGCAGAAGAGTGGCAATTGCCCCGCAGCAGCTCCAGGAGGAGTCTTAGCTCAGGCAATGCCAGCTCTCCCCAGTGCTTTCTGTCCTGGATGGGGAGCCTGTTCAGTGCTACACCTCTCCAGGGAGCAAAGCAGATGCTGCACTTCATGCTTACTCAGCCAGCGCTGCTCATGGTACCTGAGATAAGATAAATGGGGCTCAGAGGGAATGCAGGAACAGCATTATCCAAGTATTTTTACCTCAGTAATTCAAGACAAAGCAAGATCCAGCAATCCCTTCCAGAAGTGCCTGTTCCTCTTCCAGATGAGTTCCTCTCATGATGGCCCTAGCACCAGGATGTCAAGTAGAAGCAAGAACCAGACCAGGCCTTACGCACCTCTGCATGTCAGATATTTCTTGAGGAGGAGGGGGACTGGGGAAGAGAAGCTGCTGCCTAACGGCATTCACCCTGTGTGGAGAGAAGGGAACATATTTGAATGTTCTAGTACAAATACATCAGCTCCTTGCAGGATATTGAAACCGATCAGCAGACCCTGTGATCAGCATATCAGAGCTGGCTGATGTGTCAGTAGTGTCAGCCTGTTGTCAGGGATAAGTTTTTGTTGTTTATGGTTGTCAGTTCAGCTGGAGGTTAAATATGAGACCTACCAAATTTGCAGCATTGTTATCTTACTGTGGACATAAGCTTTGGCATGTGCCTTGGACAAAAAGTATTATTGCACAGGAAAAAATGATTCCTATACTCCTACTGAATGCCCCATATTGCTTCAGTTTCTACATCTTAATTTGTTTACTCTGTAGCAGAAACTTTACTTTCAGGGGAGCAACTGGAATATCATCTTATCAGGGAATCCTATTCAAGAAAGCATGAAATTTCCTCATCTTCAGAGAAATAAAACCCTTTAAAGACATGACAAGGTAAAAAAGAGAGTAGCTAGGAAAAAATCCCATGCTCCCATAGCAGACTGAGCCTTTACATTGCTGATTTAAATGGCATGCTTCTTTTCATATTGCATTAGTGTTTCAACTTCTGCCCCTCCTTGAGTTTAGCTTCTGGGATTTTGCAATTTATAGTCCAGTGTTCTGCTTTTCTGTTTCTAGTCTTGTGTTGCTTACTTTGCCCAAGCCTGTAAAACTAGATGACCATCTTCCTCTGACAAATTTGCTTAGGGTCAGCAGAGTAAAAAGTCTGACAGAGGAATTATAAAGCAAAAAAATACATAAAGACATGGACAAATTTTCTCCTCAAGCACAGCTAAGTCAGCTCAGTCTTTGTTTATGGCATAGCTACCACTGTTTGTGCTTTGGGGAGGGAAGTGAAGTAGTACTGGAGGAATTTGAATATGCTGCACAGAGAACACACTTGTTTGCTGTGGCACCTGATAGACCCCCTCATCACACAGACGTCTGAGTGTAACAGATTGCTTTTTCTCTGAGATTCAGATTGGAAATGCTTGGCAGATAAAATAAAAGAATGAATGTTTTCTAAAAATAGTTGATCTGTTTTTTTCTGTGACAAACAAAGAGTAAATTAATAACAATGTGTTTCACATTTTGTGGTCTGACTGCTGTGCCAATTGATATCTTTATTCATAGGATGCAAAAAATAAAAGTGCAAGAGTAGCATTTTTCAGAGGACGAAAGAAAGAGAAAGGTGTTTCTAGAAAATAAAGTTGTGCTCTGTACAAGGAAGTAGGAATGCTGGGGGACAGGAAGAGGGAGGCTGTGTACCAACTCTCTTCCCTCTAAAATGAGGTGTGAACATTTATGTCTGGTTTAAAGCAAAGACTGGTGACATATTAGCCTCTCATGAACTGGAGAAGAAATTCCACTTTTGTGGAATAGGTGGTAAACCAGGACTCAAAAAACCCCACAGACTCAATCCTTGATAGGCTTCCTGTGTGATACTGAGCATGCTGCTTTGGAAAGACTCATCCCAGCTGCCTTCAGCCACGTAAAAGTTAGTCATCTCCTTTAGACTACCTAAATGAGAGAGATATGGGCATGTCCAATAAGCAATTAATTCCACTGATCTGAGACACCTCCTAAAGCCAGGATGATCTGCCCAGGAGACAATCTGGCAGCTGCAGCCTAGCGTCTGGCTAACCCCCGCTGCGGTCTGCCTGCACCAAGCGGGCAGCTGGCCAGCTCTCCATCCTCCCTGGGACAGGACTGTCTGCTCAGGCTGGCAGCTCCTCAGGACAGACTCTGTCTCTCGCAGCATGCTCGTATAGCACCGGGTAGAACAGGGCCCTGGATCTCCTGTGAGACTGCTAAGCAATTCTGCAGTAATAAGTGAATAATAGCAGCAGATAGTTGCTTCAGGCTTGGTAAACTTCAAGTTTTATAGCAGGAGGCATCTCAATTCAGAAAGCTACAGAGTGTGAACAGCCATCCTAACAGAGCATCCTCTATTGTTCTGTGTCTCAACTTCTGCAATTTAGAAATCCATTGACAATAAAAACAGGAAAACTGGTCCCACTGAGTGAAATATGCACTGTCCTTTGTCTTTTTTTACCTTTCATGGTTGGAAGCCCAGTGTGATGTATCTGACAAGGTAAAGTTTTCCAAACTTCTGTTATGTTGGTTTCTCCATTGATCCTGATAGCATCCACAAAAGCCCACCAGGAGTACAGTGTGCCTGAGCACATCCAGAGGGCTTTCATGGTCTGCTCAATCACACTGAAAACTCCTATGAGAGTAGTTTAATTAAACAGAAATTTATCTTTGCATTTAACTGCTTCTCATGCTCCACCCCCCTGTACTGCTGAGCCCCACAGCTATTTAAGCCAGGAAAATGCTGGCTTGAGACAAGGGCTGTGTTCCCAGGAGCACAGCTGACCACAGCACACCATCTGAAGGAGGGCAGCCAACAGAGGCTGCCAGGAGCAGCTGTGCTCTGGTACCTATAGTCACATGCATATTCCCAGCCTGTTGCAAAAGCACAGGAAAACTTGTTCACAGCAAAGACTGGGACAGTGGCTTCAGCAGAGGCATGCTACCGCACAGCTGAGGTGGAAGAGGAGCGCTGGCACAGCAGCGGGTGATGAAGCTTCAGCTGGCAAGCAGAGTGGACAGACTGATTCTGCTCATGAGAACTGCCCCGAGGACG
This sequence comes from Morus bassanus, assembly GCA_031468815.1. Lineage (NCBI taxonomy): Eukaryota > Metazoa > Chordata > Aves > Suliformes > Sulidae > Morus > Morus bassanus. Next base: position 69,941,258 of record CM062568.1, read on the forward strand.
TAGGAGTGACATTCAGGGCACAGCCCCAGCCTCTGCCCAGTCTTCCTGCGTGCCCTTGGCCAATGTTCACCTGCCCCATCTCCTCGTCTGCAAAAGAGGAGCATGACATCATTTTCTTTCTTCCTTCCCTGCCTGTTTTCTCTGTCTGCCGTGGAGGCCTGTCCTCCTCCCCTTGGCATGCACAGCATCCAGTGCAGCACAGCATTGATGGGGCCACTGTTGAAATGGAAAGAGTTACAGTTCATTACAGCCCCACTGCTTTAACCTGACTGGTCCCCACTTCCTGGGATCAGACTCACCAAAATCCTGGGCTTTACAGTTCCCATCTTCAGTATGGACTGATCTGGAGCAAGTCTCTTTCAGACCCGACACAGATCACAAGCAAGGCGACTCTGCCAGGCTCAGCCTAATCCCTCACGGGGTTTCCTCTCGGGAAGGTCATGACAGTGTACAGTTTGGCTCTAGCTGGATTAATGGAACTCAATGCTTAGCAAATTCAAGGCAGAGGTGCTGTGGTAGGTTTTCAAATCAGAGTACTCCAGCAGCATACTGAGAGGAAATTTGCTCTGCTTGTCTATGCCTCCACGTGCTTAATTCTTGTTAGTGGTGCCCACTTTTCACAGGCAAAACTGAGGCACACAAATCGGGCTGAGAAGTGTTTGCTCCTATCACAGAGGAAGATTTCTGATCCCAGTTGTTGTTCTTGAGCTGGCCTTGAAATTTTCAATCCCTTCTCATGTAAGCTGACATTCACACCATTTTTTTTCTGCCTCCATTCTTGGAGAAATTAAATTTTACAGAAATAAAAGAAGGACATTGAGAATGGATGCACGTTTCATTTACTCTAATTATGCACAGTGAAAAGTTTCCATTTCAACAAACCTCATTGATATTCTGCTGTGAACTTGACTGGGGGAATAAAAAAAAACACAAAAGGAGATTTTACCGGTCAATTGAATCTAACGAAAAAAAGCTTTTGTGGATTTAAGAATATTTCATTTTTCACTTTAATTTCCTTCCTGTCTCTCTACAATTGCTGTGATGACAAAACACATCCCTGGATCATCCTGAGGTTCTGGGGTGGTTGTAGTACCCTAATATTCTGTTACAGGAGCTAGTGTTCCTTTATAGATTAATTCCAAATAGCAGGATATAATGTGTCAATATTGCGCAGGGCTTTGTGTTGTTATGTGAAGAGGCCAGCTGTTAGGCTGCTGGGATAAATACTTATTTATCTCATATATGTGGTTAAATCTCTCAATATTTCATGACCCCTGTCACTAATGCACTTAGACTCTATATGATCTTTACAAACAGTGTTCATAAAACTTACATATACAGGGATTTAATAGATCTGAGAGCAAGCTCAAGAATCATAACGTGAAACACTGAATAATTTATTAGAAAATATAGAAAACCTCAAAGAGAGAGACAAGATTTTTTTACTTACAAACCCTATGAACTTTTTTCTTTCAGATGTGGAAACTGTTAAATTCTGGTGAGATTTTCTTTATCATTTTCAATAATACATAAATTAAAAATAATAGAAGTATATTTTTGTAAGAGTTAGTATCCTTGCTTCCTTCTCAAGCAAAAATGTCTGAACTAAGCCTACTGCAATAATTGGCTGTGCCATGACAAATATACTGTTGTCATGAAATATACCACAGTGAATCACCTTCTGCATTCTTGGATATGAAAAATGCTTGTTATGCTTGAGTTAAATTTCTTAATATGTATCAGTGGCTTAAAGAGGATAAGCAGTAATAACATTTTATTGTTTAATAGTCTAAACGTCAGGAATACAAAATTAAAATTACACCAGAAAACATTGTAATCACTGTAAATTACAGTCAGAGAGAATAATGCAATGACCTGAACTTTGTCCCTCTATATATATCACCATCCTCCTTTAAAATTTTTAATCTGGAGTCCTGATTAAGAAATTGGACAGAACTTCCCTCAAATATATAAGCAAGAGGTGTCCCTGAATTGTGCAGCTACAAATATGAGATGAGTTTGGGAAACTTGTCCATAACATCTGTAGGTTTTAATATTTGTTCTTTTGAGCTGTGATATGCTGTAAACCGCCTCTTTCTGTTCAGCACAGGCTTGAGACAGCCTCCCCAGGGTGCCCTGACCCAGCAGTGAGCACACACCATCCTCACCTCTCCTGCAGCAAACTGAACTCCGTAGTGTGTTCCTCCATGCTGCAGTTGAATACTTTCATCTGTCTCCCCCATCAAGTTTGGGACATTTTTCTGGCAGGTGGCAGCCTACGTGGCCTGTGCTCTCATGATGTTCATGTTTATACCAGCTGCATCAACTAAGAATCATTTCTTCTTCCTTTTTTTCCCCTTCCCTTTTTCTTCTTTTTTCTGCAAGAGGGTAACAACTGATCCCTTCAGACCCCAGCATTCCAGTACTGGATAAGGTGCGCTGATACGTGAACCAAGGCTTCCCTTGACAGTCAGCTTCAGACCTAGGTTGGTTTGTTTCTAATCTTTTTATGCAGGAATACAGGTTCCCCAAAATCCCCACAGCACTAGCTTTTTCCCTGCCAGGACCCTGACTCCAAGGAGACGTCAAGACAGATTTTGCTGTGGATTTCACAGGTCTGTATTGCATCACTCAAAGCACAAGCCTTGCAAACCCAGTGAAGAAATGTTTATATGTTTTCCAAGGAGGCACCACTCTCTAGTCTTGCCCTGTCTCTAGAGTTGTTTCTCAGCCACCCACTTCTTCTGATACTACTAGCGAAGTGGAGCCAATAAATGGATTTACTAACTTGAAGCTATTTTAAGGGTTTAGGGGTGAGTTTGATACTGTCTTGTATTATTACCACTTTTGACTTTTTTTTCCATTGTTTCTTGTGCTGGAACATAATTGTACACCACTATAAATTGCCATAGTTACTAGTGTAGCCGCAAAAATATTCCACACTGTAATATACAAATGAGCCCACTAAAAGTGTGATGAACGCAGAAATGGAGCAGCTGCATCTGGTATTTTAGACCTGGAAAGTGCCTTTAATCCAATAGGATTAATATTCCTAATATTTCCATCTACCCTACTGATCTTCACAAGAAATGTTTCATGAGAAAAAAAAAAACAGTGTTGTTTAAGCAGACACTGTATGAAAACAAAGAAGATCATGTCATTTCAGACATGGAAATTGGTTTTAGTAGGATTAAGATGAAAACCAGATGTCACTAGACTGATATCCAAAGCCCTCAAATCAAGAGGAGCTCTTCCACAGCTTTCAGTGAGCTTTAGATAAAGGTCATCAGAGAAAATGGGAAACACAACAGGGCAGAAGTCTCTCATTGGGTTCATGAATAAGGAAAAAAAGGTGAGAAACAGGTGTGGCAGAATATGCAAAATAAGTACTACAAGATCAACTGATGGAAAACATTAAGTGAAATAGGGAAAGCTATTATGGCCAAGGGTAGAAAAGGGAACATGTTTTTTAAGAACCTCTGTGCTATTTCTTTGCATCTAACAAGTGAAGAACTACCCGCATATTCTAGGTGTTGCATAGGAAAGCACAGCATTTCAAGCAAGAGGAGAAATTTTAAATCTTAGAGCTTGGCAACATTTGTCAGTTAAAATTTTTTGAGGACCCGAAATGCAGATTTGTTCTTCCTGAAAGATTTAATGAATTCATTTCCTTTCCATTTAATTGCTCTTTTCATGGAAAGAAAACAAGAGAGAAAAATAGATGTTTTGTTTTGACATTTTCCAAATGAAATGATTCAAGTTTTCAGTCAAGTTTTTCATTTTTAATTTCCCTTCCTCTCACTTCTTTTTTTTGGGGGGAGGGGAGAAGAAAAAAGTGCACATGTTTCAAAAATATTGCAGCTGGAAAGAGCTGTTTCAAGTCAAGTTGAATACACTATAATAGTTTAAAAAAAAACTGAGAAATTGTTTTTCAACTCAGCAAACTTTTTTTAATACAAGTTTGTTTTCAATTTGTTCTGAGATTATTTTTATTTTTGTCTTTCTGGAACTGCCAACAGTGCTGTCAAGAAGTGTATATCTTGTTAATACACTACAAAATGCTGTTGGAAGAGAGCTCCAAAGATTTTATGTGAGTTCTCTGCAACTGGTAAACAAGGATGAACAAAAACATTTACAATAACAAAGCCCAAAATTATTCTGACTCCACAGTCACTGTAAGCAGGTAAGACAGTTATGATAAAAGAAAACATCCAGCTTTGCTGAACCTCATGAATAGCAGCACAAACCACTTGCTGCCCTGTGACCCAGTATTTTTACTTGGGTTTATGTTCCTGCAAAAGGACCGAAAGAACCCCTGGGCTGCATGTATATTTTCTTTCTCAGCTGAGAAACATGATTTTATGACTGTGACCATGAAGAAAACTTTACATTGTTGTGTTCAAAGTGGAAAGCTTGCCAGCTTTGTTACATGAGAGCAGTTATCCGAGCAGTACCTTAAGTGCTGAATATGAGCAAAGAATAATTATAGCAACACAGTGTGTACTGCAGGAGTAAGGATGTGTCAGCATTTTGGTGTCAAACCTGCGGACCAAATACCGATGGCATCACTGAGGAGCTCAATGCTTTTGTCCTTGAGGAAATGCTCTCCCTGAATTTTGACTTCCTCGACCAATCAGAAATTAAGAAAGGATTTCCAGATTTGGAATTTTATGGTTGCTCTCTCTGAACTTCAACTTAGAGATTTGGTTTGGAATCTCTTAAAAAGCAGAATCCATTTTGCTCTAGCCACACATCACTCCTACTGAAAAAATATCATTTCTGATGCAAACAGGTTTCCTTGGCCTTACGAGATGGGCAGGTCCAGGAGAGAAGTGCCAGCGGGATTTGTTCTGTAATTTTAAAAACTAATTTATTTCCAGCACATACTTGTAGCTCTAAGGTAAATCTCAGGGTTAAAGAAAAAAAAAATAAAAAAACAAAACAAAACAGAACAAATAAGCAAACAAAACCCCCCAAAATATTACATAAACATGATTGAAGCAAAAGAGAATGGAGGTGAGAGGAGTGGGGAAGAGGGGAGAGGAAAGGGTTAGCAACAAAGTAACAAAAATAGTTTTAAAGAAAAAGATTCTTTAAAAATAGAAGAGGACATAGTAACACAAAAGTGGCTGCATTGGGTCAGACTGAAGTTACACACATCTCAGTGTCCTGCCTTTGAGCGTGGCTGGAACCAAATACGTTAAGTACAGGAGCACAGCAAGCACGTGTGATGCTTTGCACAAGCACTCTTCAGCTCCCAGACACTTGAGGCTGTAGGGCTTCCTGACTGAGTCACGCTTTCTGTTTAACCAGTATCCCTTGATGGATTTCTGCTCCAGGTGTTTTTCCGCATGAAACCATGCAAACCTTTGGAGTCTACAACAAACTGTTTCAAGAATTTTCTCAGGTTAACCACCCATGTTTGAAGAACAGTCTCCTTTTGCTTCATTTGATCTGATTTCCTGCTGACTTCATTTGATGTCCCTAATCCCAGAGTGTAAAGAATTGGAAGTAATAGTTGACAATCTATCCCTCTTTGCTTGTTTTGTGCCATTGGTGACTGTAACTCAGATTTTAGTTTTCAAAGACATAGGTGTTTATTTCAAATTTAGTACATTTTAAATATACACTGATGATTTGCAAAGCTGGTAAGGACTTGTAGGAGGTATAGACTCCTTTGGAGTACGGGCACTCTGCACCTCTAAGAAATGTGGTTTGTGGTAAAATGCTTGATCTGTAATGCTGAAAGTATTTTACAAAGCCACTGCAGGCATAAATTCTGAATGAATTCTTCAGCACAGTGTGCAAAACATGGTTGGGTCAAATAGGATCACTAATATTGTCTTGCAGCATCAATAGATCCCAGTATTATCAATGTTCCTGTATAACAACTATGTAATTCTATATGATTGTAAGTACAATAGAAAAACTAAAGGAAAGAGATCTGAAAGATCAGGAAAATAGCACACCCTAAACAGTTAAAATAATAGAGGATTTGATTTATAGCCACAAAAGCCAGAAAAATTCAGAGTTAAGCCTGCATTTCCTTTCTTAAGTCATCCCATTTTGCTTCAGAATTTCAGAAGCCTTTCAAAATTGATAGTTTATCTTGCGATTACTGCCTTATTCTTCAGTCAAGTAGGGTAACACAGCACCATACAGAGGTTTACCTGTCTGTAGAGATCAAGTCAGGTCCTAAACAGCACTTCAACACAGTTCTCCAGGGGGTTTCTAACAGTCAAGTAATTAACTTGTTTAGACAGATGACAATACAGCAGTGTTAATCAGCATTCCCTTGAGAATGGCAGGGTCAAAGTAAAGAGTTATCTTTTCACTTGATGAAATTGTTCTCAATATTGACAGCCCATTCAAACTGGAGGTTTAATCCCTATCAAACCCTCATTTCCAATGGACCATTTCAACTGAACGTAGCCCTTGTAACCTTAGCTAGCTCCACTAGATCACTACTAAGGAACTGAACATTGGTAAACTAATTCTGCTGTGTGCAAATGCTTCAGTTTCCAACAGACATCTTTCCCACATTCTCTGTTGGGGTCTGACCTACTTTTGAAGTAAAAAGTACTCATAAAATGGAAGGGAAAATATAATTACTGGATGGGGGGACCTACCAGAGAGTGTACCTCTGCTAACTGCATGCATGCCCAAGACAAGATGGGTTGAATCCTACCAGATGAAGATTTAAATATTTTACAGAGCATTCTCTCTGTCTCATTTTTTACTTTTTTTTTCAGAAAACAGAGACTGACAGTTATAGCTTAAACTCAAGCATTTCAGCTGAAAGCTGTTGACTTCTCCTTAGAATCTCACCCAAGGTCCTATTGGAGTTTTTAACTTGTGGAGAGCTCTTGCCTGATGCGATTTTTACTGATCAGAATTGAAGGAGGACATTCCACCAGGACATAGTTATATTATGAGAGTTTTCATTGAGAAATGCTCCTGATAAACATGCTAACCCAAAAGGACTGTGATAAGTTTTCAGGTCATTAAAGGAATTCCTAAAAGCGTTTAGTAGAATAAATCCTATTTCAGTATTTGATGGAAGGGAAGACCATCCCTGAGATCCCACAGGAACTGTTGTGGGGAAGGAAGCATGTGTTGTTTTTCGTTGCTTGAGGCATGAGCAAATTATATGCTCCCAGTGCCCAGTAAAATGAGAGGAGATGGGAACACGGAGAAAAGGATGTAAAAGGGAAAATGCACAATTTCGAAAATCTGCAAAAAGTGGATGGAAAGAGTTCAGAGTAGCAAATAGCAAGTGTTTGTTCATAGGAGGAAAAGGAAGAGCTATGGAGCTATGTGAGATATAGACAGAAAGGAGTGCAGATGAAACCGGAAGTTGTGGATGAGGGAGAAAGAAGCGGCGGAGGAGAGAACTGGAAAAGATCCAGAATAGCATGTGGGAAGGTAGAAGAAATATGAATAGGACATATGTAAAGGAAGTTTACTTGAGAGGAGCTGATAAACAACAGATGTCTTGTGAGACTGGACATATCCAATAAACAAGACCTGCAAAAGGCAGGTACTTTGCATCTTTGTATAAATAAAGAGATCTCTGATATTGAAACCTGTGTTAGAAATGATGTTTGGTTTTTGTTTTTTTTTTCATTTGGAAAGTAGAGAATATTATCCATTAAACCACTTATTTCCTTAACAGGCAGAACTAAATACAACCACAAGACTATTCAGACCAACAAAAACAGTACAGAGCAATCGAGTGTTCTATAGTAGCTTACTTGGGTACTCTTTCCTACCCAGGTGAGATTAGCTGCTCATGAAAATGTTTGTCTTCATCAAAATGCATATATATTCACCACTACAGTTAGTATAGAAATAGCCCATAAACATATTCATGCAGCTATGCATAAACTTAATGCATTCACTGGCAAATGTTTGCTTGAGCTGTCCTGATAGTTCAAATCTGTTACTTTGGTCATCTCCATAGCAAAGTCTTGGAACATTCAGATATCTGCCAGACTGATGACAATGGATTAATTAGCCCTTCAGACACATGTTTGATTTAGTGTGCTAGCAACTACTAAGCAATTAAAGGAAAACAACAAATACTCCCTAATTAGCTTACCCATATTCTTTATGGTGAATCTATAAGGGAGAAGGCATACAGGGCATGCCTGAATAAATACTGCTTACTTCTGATGTTAGGACACACTTAGATTTTTCTTGTCTATCTCTCCTATTTTAGCATCATTTTTTATCCCCATATTAGCATCTGTGACAGTTTTAAACTTAGAAGTCTTAGAAAAACATGGTAGACTAGTCTTACCTCAAGTAGCTATCACTAAAATGAACTAATAGTGTTTTCTTGTTTATCCACAGAAATAAGGATTACTCCTGCACTTGATTTATAATATGATAATTGGAATCATTAACCACAACTCTCCCTATCCCAAAGAGAATTATGATTAAATCCATGGGTTTTTACCTGTTGCAGGAAACACTCAATTAGAGGCTGAGGCAGGGGTTTTCTTTTGTTTGTTTTTGTGGGGTGTTTCTATCAGCAGGATTACTTATGGAATGCTAAAGTACATGATACCATTGCTACGGAGCAGTATCTTAGGAGACTGAGAAATTAGAAGACAACATTCGAAAAAGCATTTCTCAACACCACCCTTGGTAGGATGTCATGAATGAAAACAGACTTGCCATTAATTCCTTGATACATGACTAGTGGCAGGAGTTGCTCAAGGTACTTCATGTTTATAAACACACATTTACACATAGCGAGGTTGTGAAACCATTTTGTCATTTGGAATTTTAATGGTGGTTGAAACACAAAGGTAGACTCTTGGTGACCTCCAAAGATTAAACATCTCCATGGAGGTTTGCACAAAGATACAGGGAAAGCTGTCTTTGAAGCACTGTTCAAACTTCTAAATCTTCAGGGTCTTACCATGGCTATCTGCATCATCCCCATTGAGATTACGTTCCCCTGTAGAACTTCAGGGACTTCTGTCTCAGCTCCCTTTGTCTTTCTTTGCTTCTCACCCTTCTCCTGTCAGTGTAAGGGTCTGCAGTTCTTTACATCTTGAGATGCTTCCTAGTTACAGCCGCCGAATTCACAATTCCCGTTCCATCCCAACACTTACAATACAAAGTAGTGTTGATATTAAAAAGATCTTCATTTTATGCCAGTGATAACTCTACACTTAGAGAAGTGGGAGGTGGAGTACTCTTTTAGATGCTTTGTATCTGACTCAAAACCTTGTTAGTTTCATTGTTGTTAGTTTCCATTTGGAAGACTGTCTTTTCCATTTCTTACATATGTTTTTGGATGGGTAAATGAATGGACTCCACTCTTGGATGAAGATGAATGCGGACCATTTATATCCCTTGAGTGTCATTGGTGCCTATCAGGGCGATCTTAGTAAAAACTTGAGACACCACACAAGCTTTTTATTATTTTTTCCCCAAAGTATGGGAAAATTACAGTGCAGAAATTCTTGAATGGAATTCATTTTAACAATGTACTGTCCCCAAGGTGAGAGCAAGAAGTAAGAAAAGTATTACTGCCTAAGAGAGTTTTGCCTGGGAAAATGTACTCATTTGTCAAGTATGTTTCCAGAACCTGAGGACTAACCTGAGGTCTGCAGGTAATAAGCCTGCACGTTCATATCTGCAGAGGTGGAATTAAGAACTACACTTATGAACAGGGCCTTCTTTGTACTAACATGCACTTATCAAGCCGTCAGGTGGGATTTTGAACACAGAAATGTAATACACACGGCTTTATGTACAAATCAGTTGTCAGGATCTGAAATTTTGTCTCCAAGTATTCCTTAACACTATAATAAACAATGATCCCTATGAAGACAGCTGGATGCACAATATGATTCTGTAAATCTTGGCAACAAGAAGTGGAAAGCAATGATCTTCATTGGCACTAAATTAAACAAATTAGCTCTCTTCTAGGTCTTAATCTTGCCAATACTGAAAATGATAAGCCTTGATCCCTATCGTGATACAGATCAGACTGGTTTTGTGGCGGTCAGCTTAAAATCTATTATCACATAATTTCAGTTATTCTAAATAAATAAACAGAAAAAACAAATGGCTGTCTTAATTATAGGTCTAAGCACAATGAGTCTGATTGTTCTCTCACTTCAGTGCACAGGGATCAGGCTCTAACATGCTCACTGTCAGGCAAGAACATGAGGACTGATGTAGTGAAAAGGAAGGATAGCTAAAGCCTAGAGGAATAGCAATATGCAATCTATGTAGATTCTGTGTAACAAGACTAGAGAAGGAAAATCACTCAGATTTATAGATTCAGAGATTCATTAAGTTTCAGAACAGACAATGGTGTTATATCAGCAATCCCTTCAGTGCACTTACAGAGTTAATATGACCTTTCTATTCCTGATTAATATTCTTCTGTTTACACATGAAAGAACAGCATTAATCCTTTAAGCATCCTCTTTCTGTGTTTAACATGTTTTACATAAGCTACTTCCTTAGTAGGGTGTTCAGGGTCATCAAACTACCAAAAAAATCATATTTAGCTGATTCTCTTAGATAATCCAAAGATTTTTGCAGCACTTCTGCTTCCCAGAATCTGCCCAGCTGTTCCTCTTTATCAATCTGTCTCTTTATATTTGACTGAATGGAAATATATCATTGCATTTACCAATCAATTCAGACAACTATGTACTAGTGACCCAACATCTTCATTCTTCATCATTCCTCCTAGCTGCTTGTTGTACAGAAACTTTTACCACTGATTATCCTGTATTTGTTTCTGGGTTTGTTGGTATAAATCATAGTGAAATCAACTTACACCTGGATACTTCAGGGCCATTCTCATCTGCCATTGCACTCAGATGTTGATGAACTGACCAGTTTCAATCCACTTACCATGAGCCATGCCAAGTTTGCATTTGAGGGGCTGTCCTCAATCCCATCATCACCCAATTATCTACATGTGTGTTTATCTGTGCCAAGGTTTCTTCCTCCTGCCAGACCAGCCTGTGACTTGGAAGCTGTTCGAAGCCACAGGCAGGTTGTGGTTGTGTAAGAAACATGAAGACTGAATGGGGTCAGGCCCAAATGGAGAGGCAATATCCTAGTAAGAGAAGCTGGGAAGCCTGGCTGAAGCTGAACAGCCACAGATGAGCAGATGCCTGGGCCTCAGCAGTAGCCCTGGTGGTGAGAAGAGAAGAAAGCCTCCAATGGGAGAGGGGAGAGTAAGAAACCAGTGCTTAAAGCATCATGGCAGGAGCAAGAGCAAACAAACTATGACTAAACAGAGGGTTACAAGAGGAAGATTCTGTAAATATGTTAGAGAAGTAAAAGAATATTTAATCATGCAATCTGAGCTAAGAAGTGAGGAAAATCAGCAACAATCGGGATGCTGTTACGGTCAAAACAGTCGACTTGGACAATCTTTACCTAATTTTTTTTTTTCATATAATTTAATTTGTTGACAACACAAACTTCTGACCATTCATTCAGGTATTGAGGGAAAAAAAAAGACAACACAAACAATTAAACAAACACTTTATTAAACACCTCTCCTTCCCCCTCCCTATGCTCAAATTCCCTTATTTTTGCTGCATGTTACCCTCAGTCCGGCACAACTCCGTCTGTGAGGCACAGGAGGTTTGGGGTTGTGTGCATGATGGTTTCTGTCCATTGCTCCATGCATATTGGGTTTTTTTCTACTGATATCTGCTTCTTGCTGATTTTCCTCTGCTGCTTTTTGTTTTGGGGTGTCCCTGCCCCAGCATGGGTCACCCACAGCTGCGGTTGCTTTGCCAGTGTCCCTGCTCCATCATGGACAGTCCTGAGCATCCTCCCACACAGCCACCCCACCAGCCCCTGCTACCCAGACCTGCTTGCTATGCCCAGCTCAGGTGCAAGGGTCACTGTAGCCAGTCCTTGGGTACATCCCAGAGTGGTGCAGCTTGCGGTCCCGGCTCTGTCCCAGCAAGCTCAGCCAGGGGCATTGCACCGCACCAACATTGCTCTGACCTGCTTTGCTGCCTCCCTATCTCTGCACCACACAAGGACACCCAAGCTTGTAAAAGCCTGAGAGAATAACCCTCTTAATCCTCAGAGGAAGGATTTAATTAAGTTATTCTACTCTGGCATACATGCTGCATGTTGGACTGCATATGCGATGACCTCATCTATGACTTATGAGTGTCAGTGTTTTAGTGAAGCATATTAACATTTCATTGAGAAAACCATGTTAAACAAAGCAGCAGACACAAATATGGAGAATCAATTGGCTGAACGGTAAAAAGGTTTATCAATGTAATTATAAATAGGACCTCATACAGATGCCAGCTCTGTAGAACTGTATAGATTAGAAGCAACCACATTTGGAAATGAGCTTGTGGTGAGGTATTGAGGTGGTATCTATTACTGAATAGCATGGAATGCTGCCAAGATAAACTGACACACCATTGTTCTTAAAAAAAGAAAAAAAAAATCAAATAAAAAAGAAAATTCTTGGCTATGCTGCTCAGATATTTGCAGGTCCAGAGAATGAACAGACATAATAATACCCTCTGTAAATTGTAAATCCTTTATAATCCTGCAGGCGCATATTCAGACTTCTTTTTTTTTAAGCGGCTAAATGTGTTGACAGGATTTATTTACAGCTATGAATTGTTTCCTTGACACAGTTATGTATAAAAATAGAAGGGCTAAAGGCCAGACCACTGAGTCATTAACTGGAGCATTTAGGTTATAAACTTTGTGATGGCTTCTCACTAAACCTTAATGAAAACACTTACAAAATATAATTAGACCTAATCCATAGTCTGATAACATCCATGGCGCAATGATTTTATTTTTTTTCCACAAGAAAAAAAATAATTTAAAAATGTTTTTGAGTCCTGAATAAGAGCTTCCTCAGATATCTAGGTGTTCTTTCAATGGGCAGGCTATGGTCCATTTGGTACCTGGGCTGTCTTCAGAGGTAATGGCTGGACTCCTCCATCCTTCAGCACTGAGGCAGAGCAGGGCCTCTCTTGTTTGCTTGGGCCCTGCCATGTCCTGATCATTTCATTGCCTCCTATACAAGGAGCCTACAGCAATAACAAGCAGAGTTCACAAGGTTTTGAATAACCTTACCTTGAATGGGCTTCATAAGCATGTTTTGGAGGGTAAAACAAACAGCCTCCCAATAACACCATTCCTAAATCTTTAATTTGTGTGAGCTTTTGTGTGAATGTCAGCCCTAGACCTACAAAACAGGAATAAATTACTCATTTGCAAGAAAGAAAAGTGCTGCTTGCATTTTATCAGTTCAGGTGAAAGTAGCACAGCCTACAGACATATGCTAAATTCCTTTACCTGTAAACAGAGCATTGATTTAATATTTTTTTTCTGTTTTGAACACTATGACACCAGAAATGATGGGTTTCCATTTTATTTGTATTAATTGTATACACACTTTGGAAGCTGATAGGGTAAGATTGATTGTAATTGAGCCATAAATTTAGCATTGAGAAATACCATCCATTTAGCTGGACAGTTCTGTGATGAAATACATTTCTAAAGCACAGATTGCAGGCAGAGTGTCTGAGATAACAAATGATAAATGCCTCATACCTATAGCTACAGAGAGGCAATCCTCAATAAAAAGTGGGTTACTTCTCAAAGAGCTAACATAAGTTATTTTCCCTTGATTTTGCACCACAATAAATTTGTTTTGTTAAAATACTGTTTATCGCATTACTCCTTTTATTTAATAAAAACACACAGAAGATACACTCTGAAATCTAAAACACTGTGTATCCTATGATTTCATGATGTGTCACTAAACCTCTGCTCCACAAGAAAATACTTCTACATAAATCTGATTAAATAAATCAGACTCTTGATATCTGTATATACGTGAAAAGGCAAGCTCATGAATACTCAGATACATATCCATAGCTATTGTAGGCTGTCATAAGGCCACCAAAGTCAATAGAGTTTTAACAGTTTACACCAGACAAGGATCTGCTTCGAAGTGTGTATGAAGCTATCTGGAAGCAAATCTCAACACCAGTTATAACACATGTTTTGGAGGTGACCATGAAAAGCATGATTTTCCCTTATGTATTTTTGTTCTTTTTCCCTCTACTGAATTTCATAAGCAAAACATCCTGCCATTTTGATTCCAAGATCTCTTCGAAAAGCTGTAAGAGGTTGATTTCTTTATCAAAAAGATAGAAGTTGTCCTGCAGAAATATGAGTTTTTAAGTCTCATCCATACAACCAAATTCTCATTCCTAAGTTATTATCTTTTTCTCTGAGCACTTTCATGGCCCTCATCGGTCAGGTGCACAAGTATCTTTTTAAGTCAAAATATGTCGGTTGTGTTTCCCCTTGGAAAGGAGACAATTTGACTTTGGGGTACAGAAAATGTAAATGTAAATTCTCCTATGAGAATGAATGGCAGAAAAGCAAATGTTTATGTTTAGATTTGAAAGCAGTGTGATTGTTGTTCTGGCTTCAACTGTGATTGATCCATGAAAAGTTTTGTCTCCTACAAACATAAGTTTCTTCTTGTTGGTCAATGGTGCACTTCTGTTCATGCAATTAAGCTCTTAGAGGTGGTGATAGCAATGAAACATGGAAGTTTACCAGAGAGAGAGCTCCTACTCAGTGTTGAGCTTTCTCATGTAGAATTATGCATATAACAAATATTTTAATGCATCTCCAGGAGCATATTGGAGATATATAAAATTCTGTCCTCCTACTTCCTTTGGAGACTAGAGACTTTTACTTACCATGTGGGTCAGTGCAGAGAAATAGCAGTGCTGGAACAGAGGATGGGAAAGGATCACCTGGATCCTCCATCCAGTTCCCACCAGTCGTTATAGCCTCAATACTGGAGACATATACAGGGCTGCTGTTTCTAGGGATTCCTGATATTCTGGCTGTCAGAAAAACAGCAGACTTTTTTTTTTATATGAACAATGCTTGCAAGAAAATATAAACAATAATTTATCTGCAGCAAAACAGTTCATAGTATGTTTGGAAAAAAAGAATACGGTGTTTTGAACAGGAGTCAAGTATATGGTTCAATCAGTATTTCAGGTCTTAATGTCTAAATGCTTATTTTTAGTCCATAACAATAATTTACTTCCTTTTCTCAATACTTCATTTGAAGTCCATAAAAATAGTTAACTGAAGCAGCAAAATAACTTTATCCCTGTGCAAAGCAGAAAATAAAGGTGATCTGGTTTGGGTGACAAAAGGCTAGAATATGATCAAGGAGTTTCACTGCTGAAGTGATAATACTTCAGTGATAATAAGTGATACTCCTTCCAGAAAAACTGTTCAAAAACTGACCACTGATTTTTTTCTTTAGGAAAAGTAACTTTTGGAGGTAATAGAACTTTTGTCATTAATATGGCAACTTTGTGAAAAGATACTTAAGTTTACATTTGGAAAGAGACCAAAAAACAAAGCTCCCAAAATGAAGGGGTGAGGGGAGAGATTTTGATGGGAACAAAATAAAGAATTTATTTTGATTCTTTCAAAATTGTTAACAGAAAAATATTAAGCCCAAACCCACTGAAGCTCGCTCTCTGGAGTTAAAAACCCATAAATTCTCCGTCTATTGGCTTCAACCGAAATAAAAATAATGATGGAGAATTTGTGTTATTCTGTATTCATCCTGAGCTACATGGTTTAGGGAACTGGATTTGTGCAGATGCAAGGAGGTGCTCACCAGCACATGTATTCTGCTCACGTAAGATGCATACAGACCCAGTATTTTGGTTTACTCCTGACACCTAGAATAATAGCTCACATCTTCTGCCAGAGATGAATGACTGTAAATGAGTGTTTAAGAGACTCAACTTCATCATTGATTCCACAGGCTTTTTTTTGCCACTCAGTCTCCTCCACCAAACTCAAATTCCTCTCCAATTTCTGCCCCTTTTCATTTTGTTTTGCAACAGAAATACATCATCCAGTGTATGCTTCTGAATTTATAAAATACACCCTAGGTAGTCAGGTTTTCAGCAGTAGCATAGCTCTGGGGAGCTTTGAAGCACGTTACAATTTCTGCAGTAGTACAACATGCTGCGGAGTTGTGAAAGTGTTACCTTTCTTTTTATTTGTTTCCTTTGTAATCATAATGTCACCCAAAATCAGCAATACACAAATGCAGGCAATTATCCTAATGATTAAATAGAGAAATCTAAGAAATGGATAAGGAGACATGACCTTAATGAGAGGAACATTCAGCTTGTCATTTGGCATTTGTCCATAACTGTTATGTCCTCAACTTCAAGAGTGTTTTGATTTCCCAGAACTTTCCCCCTTCACCTCTGTAGCAGCTCCTTCTGTCTTTTTCACCAGCTGAGTTGGAAGCACATTTCAAGATATGTGTGTTTGCTGTCCCAGATGATGGACTGGTGTGTGTTACTTCTCTCAGCACAGAATTAGCATCAGGAGTCCAAGGAGCAGAGATCTCCCGTCGTCCTGGGCTTTGTTTGTCTCTGTTCCTCCTGTAGCACTGACAGGTAGGAGTGAACGTGACACACAAACCTAGTGCAGGCGGGATAGCTTTCACCTTGGTGGGTGGCCAGTCACTTATGGCAAAGAATTCCTTCTTCTTGCCTTTATGGAAGAGTTTGGTTTCCTTGTCTCATTTATTTCTTCTGTTTCAGCCTCTGAATTGGTGGTGGTGTAAATTACAGGAGTTCTGCTATATTCTAATTATAGGCTGACTGCTCTTTTCCCACTTTTTACATGGTTTTCCTGCTTGAGGAACCAACATAGGAATCAGAGGGCTTGTAGGCTCCTTGTAGATCACAGTTCTGTGCCCTTTTACTTATTGCAATCTCAGTCATCACTTCACAGGACACACAAGTAAGTCTCAAAGCTAATTTATGGTGCTAAGGCAGGGAGACCTCTATTTTAAGGCAGCTCATATGAAGAATCCCCTATGAGCAGACATGGTTTATGAAAAAAGGGCCAGCCATGTATGAAAAGGGAAACTGAGACAATCATAGCTGTATAAGCTCTTTCCCTGAGACCTCATGGCAGTATTCCACCTGGCCATGCTTCTCTTGAGCAGTTTCTCCTTTCTTTACTCTTTATGTTTGTTTCATAGTTCATGAGTTCATCCTTTTCTTCTTAGGCTTCAGAGCATCCTGTTTCATCTCTCTGTTTTGGTGTGCTGCAAAAAGGACTTAATATGAACGAGAATCAGGCAGCCCTTCTCTCTCTCTCTCTCTCTCTCTTGCAGGGCAATGTATGGATGCCTTTGCTAGCAGGAACCTCTTTGGAATCACAAAGTTGGCAGCTGGCATGGTAATGGGTCCCTTCCAAAAGAACAAAGTTCGTTGCTGTTAATATTAACTGGTGATTCATTAGGTGCTTTTCAAATCTAAGAAAGTACTGAATCAAAAAGTGGGTGCAGTGAAGGGTTGGATCTAGAAAAATAAATACAAATAGTCTTAGAAATTCTTTATTACCAACTGTTTCAGTAATCTGTCCTGTTGCTACCTAATAAGTAGAATGAAACTGATAGAAGTTCACTGGTATTTTCAGACAACAACATGGCAAGGTTTTAAGAATATGCATCCTTCTGAAAAATATGCAAAGCACGAAATGTTGGATCCTTTCCTGATGTTGTGAAAACTTCATTGACTGCACCAAAGCCAGGCTTTTACCCTAAATGTCAGAATACTGCTTTGAATTCGTGTGATGCTGGATCATCCCTTATAAATCTTTATAAATTCTGTGTACAGAGTTCTTACAGATACCATTTGTAATGAATATTGTGTGCATTCATTTGCACTCAAGGTACAAACCTTGAAAAAAAAGTCTTTGGTATTATCATATTCTTGTCCTATTTTTAAATGAGTGCCAGTTTTCATGTTGCTGTGTAGAGCATGGACTTCTACAGGTTGCACTTCTGCAGATAGAATTTCAGGTTGTTGGCCTTGAGTTTGCTCTGACTTATGGGAGGATTTCTCCTGACTGCTGCATGTTGAAGATTTGAAACTTGGCATCCGAAGCCTGTAATTTTCCATATGAATATTAATTCTGTAGTAACAGTTCTCAGTCTGTGCTGCTTACAGAGGACAGTTTTTGGTTTATTTTATTCCTTAAGGTTTTTTCCCCTCCAGCAGGAAAAAAGGAATGAATTGGATAACTAATTTGCAGAAAGATTTTCTCTTCCTTTTTTTACAAGAAGGTAAAGTATGATCTGTGTTTCCTGGGTATTCTTTGGTCTTACACAGGTTTTCAATCTACAGATTCTAGAAGAGGCTAGTAATGGAAGGATAGTTTAATAGCAAATTCCAGATAGTGTCTGAACAAATGAAGAAAATACTTACACGTCTTTATTTCAGCTGTTATCCCAAACAGCACAAGGAATGGCAAATCTCTGCAGCAATGGGTAACTCTCAAAGCCTTTCACAGCAGGATTGTCTTGGCAGAGGAAAGGTCATGGTTATGGGTTTTGACAAAGAGTTCCTGAAAGGCTCTCTTTTCTTCCAGAAGTCTGGATTTTCCTTTCATCTTGTATCACTGTTCAAATACAGTGAAGATCATCACTGTTCTGAAGAAAATCCCAAATAGGAGGTGTGTCCAAGCAGAATAGCTATCATTCATTCAAGTTCATGACACAGCAAGTTCTGCAAAACAGAGAAGCTGATAAACTCATTGTGCACAGCTAGCCAGGAACAGAAACTGCTGCTTCTTTGGAAATGCTGCCATTTCAAGGAGGAAAATGTAATTTGTAAGAAGAACAAGATACTAAAAATGTGGTGAAAGCATACTTGTAGAATCAAAACATTTTCATTTGGTAGAGTTCAGAAGTTTTTATTTAACTTAAATTCTTCAAGTAATTTTGTTCCAGTTCCATATTTGATAAAAACTTTAAATGTAATCAAAAGCATGAATAGATGAATGGTATTAAAAAGGAAATCTAAACACATAATATACAATACATACAAAATAAATATACAGTATAAACAAAGACATCAATACGTATTTATATACACTGTGCCAGACATTGTGTTTTCTAAAATGCTGTCTTTAAACTGCCACCAATGCCATCGGCTTTTTCATTAAGTTTTAATATTATCATAGCATCATAGAATCATTGAATCATAGAATCATAGAATGGTTTGGTTTGGAAGAGACCTTAAAGAACATCTAGTTCCAACATCCCTGCCAAGAGCCTTAGTCTTCAGGTTTATAGCATCGCAACCTTACTGAAGATCCTCCTATTAAGCCGACAATGGTAGGGGAGAAGGCACCAGCCCTATCCCACCTGACAGAAACCCTTATAACAATGTTTGCATTGTTATAACCTGGCATTATCTAAACCTCTGCAATTTTCCAAAGCAGTAGCCTTTTTTATTTTTTAAACCAGAGCAGAACTGATCCAAGCATGAAGACCGCAAGGCTGCCAAATGTATGTAGAGATGCTATCAGTGCAGATATTCTTAAAAAGTCATATAGGAGCTCAAGTAACCTGAATGTTCTTTCAGGGTTGGTTTATACAGTATAGTGCATAAAGAATTCAGTAACAGATCAGATTCACCTTTACTAGAATTTGTGTGGAGATCAGTCATGATTAATGATAATTAAGTGCAAAGCCTCTGTTAATGCAACGGTATGACTGAAAAAGCACATGTAGAAACATCACTTTTAATTTCTATATTACCTTTTCTTTTGCTTGCATTCAAAGTCGGATTTCCCTCTCACTTGCACCAGCATGTCTCTGGGGTTGGTCCAGTGTTGAGGCAGTCCAAAGTGCATATACAGCACTGACAGATATCTTTGTCACACTTTTTAACTGTGTGTTCAATGGCTGACATCAAAACCAAACATTTGGCTCTATGTAGAAACTGATGTGGAAGTTCAGCCCTGTCCAACTGGCAAGGAGGGCAGATAAGGGTGTGGGATTGTGATACAACATGCAAATATTGGTGGTACATGGTTTTATGGTGAAAGATATTTTCTTATATGGCACAGAAGGCAAATGTGGACCAAGTAGCTAGTATAAGCGAAGGGATAGAATGAAAAAGAAAAGGAGGAAGCAAATGGATGAAGAGAACAGCAATAAGGAATAGTAATAAACAGGTCTGTGATCAGATTCCAGTAACACTTTGTATCCTTTTAAATAAATGTTATTGTACAATGCTAAGACTCAAATTCTTTTCTTCTCCTTTCCTCATTTAAGGCATGTAAGACCCACAGTTGAGAGCATAGTCACTTTGGATTCTATGTACAGTCAAAGATACTTTAGCCACTCAAGAAGATGATCTTTCCTCTCTGTCCTGACTATATAGAATCTTTATAATATATGAGTGCCTAAAGTTACAGATGGGAGGAATGTGCTCAGTGTGTTTAAATATGGAGTCCTGTGTCTCACTCTGAGAGCCTAGAGAACATATCCTGTTCAGTATTTTGCTTTTTCATTTGAAGCAGAGGGTATTCAGCACCTTATGGAAGGAGCTACTTTGAAAACACAGCAGTGGGTCAGATATATCCTGTATTCATCCACATCAATGCTGTTTAGAGTTCTTCCTTGCGTTAAGGATTCTCCCACTTGTGTTTAGGAGGGTGTAGCTATACTTCTGTCGTGACATATTTCTTTGACGTTTATCGTCCTTTCAAAAATAGTTTTCCAATAGAGGTGAACACAGTGGTTTGATTTTTATATCAAACACTATTGCATTGCGACCCTGATGAAACAGAAAGATGCTCCAGTGGAGTCAGAGAATTGAAGGTGAACTGCTGGAATAGCATTGCTTGCTAGGATTTGGAGAGGATCCAGGCTGGTGGTGCATGCATAAAACTACACAAATACCTGCACAGTAGTAATGCACCAGACACATGGGATTTCTAGCTCAGAGCAGGAGTAAAGACATTTTGAAATGAGGAGAAATGGACAATGTAGCTGAGAGAGAAAAAGACCTTCCCAGCAGGTTACCAGCAACATCAGAGATATGTTGAGGACTCTACAGAAGCGACATACCTGCCACAAGTTCAGTTTTTAACCAACAGGTTAGGCAGGAGGATTGATGGGGCAGAAGAGAGTATTAGTTTGCCAGACAGTTGCAACCATTAAGCTTGATCTTGAACACAGAATAGGTCAAAGAGTTTATCTGAACCCTTTTCTGGTTTAGCCTGAACCTATCTTAGAGAAAAAAAAAAAAGGGTGGGGGGAAATTGTCTTGATTTTAAAATCTTTGTCAATAATTTTTCGGTTGTCCTAAAGGCTAATCGCCATCACAATTTGAAATGTGCTCCCTGCTTGAGTTCTGAGAACTTCAGCTTCCAGCCATTAGCTCCTGTTACTCCACCTTCTTCTAGATTGTAATCAAGCCTCCATTAAGCTTCTTTTTGAGAAATCAAATAGATTTTGCTTCTCTCATGTTTCACACTATGGGACGATTTCCAATCATTTAATCACTCTGGCTCTTTTCTCAGACTACTACAGGTTTTGCCTTTGAACTGCAAGTATTACAACCACCCACAATATACTACAGCCATTTCCCTGCTAGAGTCCAAAACAGTAGTAATAAAGCCTCTCTGGTTCTCCTTCACATTCCCCAGTTTACACAGTCTTCAAGTCTAAATCACCTTTGTTTACTGCATTATTCCGAGGTCTCACATTCATCTGATTGCCCACCAAATCTTTTCTAGAGGCCCTGTCCCCGGAAGAAAAGCCTGTATCCACTCTTTAAAAGATACTTCATTTAGTGTTTTGTCTTAGATGTACCAGTTCCACTTCTGCTCTTGATTGGGAAACAGGAGAGATATTGTTACATTTTCCCATCATACCCGGAGACATCTGTTCTGTTTCAGTAAACAGTTGTTCTTATGAGCCATGACAAATCCATTTTATGGGCTCTCTAGGTTTTTTGGGAGAAAAAGAAGGCCATGGAGCAGCATTTTTTGAAATAGCAGTCAAGCCTCCCACAACAGCCAAGGGTGGAGTGCTTTAATCACACAAGGATTTCAACTTTTAAAGTATCTATTTTAAAGAGTAGCATGCTCCTTAGAAAAGTTTTGGGAAAGTGACTGAAAATTCCTCATCTCCCTCCTCATCTCACTCCTCCTCTATCCACCTGCTTCTGTTCAAAGTCACCAGATTAAGAGCTCTGATCTGTTCCAGTAATACTGAGACTAGTTAAGGTGTGTTCCTTAGTCTATCATTAGCAAAGGACTATCCAACTCCCTCCAAAAAAAAAAAAAAAAAAAAAAAATCAAAATATTAACTAATGCTTTAGAAAAAACTCTATGGACCATCTCATGATGTGTGGCCATAGTTGTTCATATTTACAAACAGAAAATGGGGTCACTTTGAATATTACCCCTTTTCTCCCCCATTTTCTACATTTCCTTCTTTGAAAGCAAAGAAATCAGGGTGTGTGTCATATAATGATTTGTTATTAATTGCCATTATCTGGCAGATCATCTGTTCTACACCTAACTGGTGGATTATCAGCTGGCTGTTGACCAACATGGTCATAGGCCAAAATCACTGCTTTAACCATTCAGGGGCTTTGTAAACCTTCTCTCCCTCTGGAAGCAAGTTTTGGGTCTGCTGTATTCCTTTTCAGAGTATGGAAGACAGAACAAAAATTGAGGGGGTATATTTAAGTCACTGCTGAAAAACACTAACCAGAACATTTACAATGTGCTATTTTCACATCTTCCTAAGTTCTTTTTTTCTCTTATCCCAGGAAGGCACGTGTTCCTTACTGAAGCAAACAGAGGGCAATGTCTCAGTAAGAGAGCACCAAAATAGCTCCATTAACAGCAGTTAACTACCATTATTTAGTCCATCTGGAGATTTCATCCCTAATGATATGTTTGAGTATTTCAGTGCAAACCATTTCACTGAAAGTTGGTGTATATTTGCATCTGGACATGTGTGCATCCTTTAGAGTGTATAGATGTGTACAGGTGCGTGTGTGTGTGTGTGTGCACTAGCATCCAAAAAATATGTTGCAATCATATGTAGATAACTGAACTGGCTAAGCCGATTTCCTTCAAACTTACGTCCCCAAATTACCTCTGAGCAAAAACTACAAGTATTAAAACTGCCAGCACAAAGGTAATTTAGACGAGAGAAAGTTATAAGCTACTGCAAATTAGAGCATGGAATGAGAGAATGTCTCCTGTGAGAGAAGTCCAATTTCACCTGGCTTTGGCATTGAATTTTTCAGGGAGAAATTACCTTCAGAACTGACTTCAAATATTTAAAAAAAAGAAAAAAAAAAAAAAAAAAGAAAAAAAAAGACAGAAGGAAAGAAGTGTAGGGAATAAATAAAACGCCGATAATAAAATCAGAAAGAACTTTAATAATTTAGATTTTAATAATTTTAAAAGTAGAATCTGTCAAGGAAACAGCTGGGAAGAATGTTAACTAGAAACCACATTTACAAGGATGGCCTTTAATCATGGATCACATTGAATCAATTAGTGTTATAGTTAACTAGATATTTGTAAATCCAGAGGCAGTTTTGGTTCATGGGTGAATGGAGTGCACTCCATGAATAAGTTGCCTTCATTTTTATTTTATATATTTGAAATACAGCAAAATCATCACATGTATCATGAGATTTGGTGGTTTTTCTTAACATACCAGCTTCTGAATACATTCATTTTTTTAAACTGTACTGAATATTAATGCTATGTTTAATTATAATCCATGAATCTTAAGCAGTACTGACGTTTCTTCATACAAAATTGCTGTGAAGAAATATTCATCGGTTTGATTATTTTCAGCTTCTCTTATTTGTGTTTTGTCACACTTGCTGTTGCCAAAACACAGTTTTGTTATTTTTCTTTTGACAATGAATGTGTGTTATCAACCCATGATAAGAATGCAGCAGACAGGACAGAAATCTGTTGTTGTTTTAGCAGTACTTTTAAATAGTGAAATAGTCTAGTGGGCTAAACTGCCCAATGTCAAGGCATTGTAAAATTGTGGGTAGAGCCTATTACATGTGTATACTTCTTAAGTTTGTATGGCATTCGATCCAAAGTTTGTTGAAATCATTGCAGACTTTTCCACTAACTTCCACTGAATTTTGGTTCATGGTCACATTGCTAGTAAAGGTCTAACCCCAGATCTTCCAGCATCCATGGCGAATGTGATTTATAACTGAAGATCAGTTACAGTTTAGGACTTCCTGTCATCTGACCTTCCACAGCTAATGATGGAAAAAGACATGGCAAAACAGAGCACTGAATGGTGAATATTGGGCACGCAGTTCTCCTCTACAGTTTCTGTGCAATTTGCTCTCCACATGTGAGTCTTATTTGCTCACTGACAGTCAACACAGCTTTCATATAATGCCATGTACTCCTGGAATATTGAACAAAAGACTTTGTGTCAGGCTCCAGGTGGAGGCTACAGACCTTCCCTGTACCTAATGATCTACATGATCTACTCATACATCCAAGATGAGCTGTCAGTTACAGCTAATAGTATTCAGCTGCACATCACTGATCTTCGTCAGCGGAGTGCATTATCTGTGGCCAAGTGTCTTTTGTGTTTACTGGGAATACACACTCCATCACTCAGTCCTGCAGCTTCTTCTTTCTCCC
This sequence comes from Morus bassanus, assembly GCA_031468815.1. Lineage (NCBI taxonomy): Eukaryota > Metazoa > Chordata > Aves > Suliformes > Sulidae > Morus > Morus bassanus. Next base: position 69,965,831 of record CM062568.1, read on the forward strand.
TTGCCTTTCCATTTTCCCTTTACCTTTCCATTTTAACCTTTTAATTAATTCTTGAACTGATGATCTTGAAAGAGAACTATCCAGGCATGGTGGTAAACAGAATGAAATCTGGGGATACTGGGGGAGAAAGAATAGGTTCCAACAGTTACACTCTTGGAGTCTGGCTATTATCAGTGGCTATATCAGTGAGTTTTTATGAATAACAAGTTTGAGAGAGGCATCAAGAAATACCGTACATTGGGACTAGGTTTGCTTAGGTTCTGTACACACTTGAGCTAAGCAGAAGCGAAAGATCTGAGCCCATGAGGGCACTTATGATTAGAAGAGCTAGAAAGATGTAATATAAAAATACAAACGCTAAGTACATATATGCCATAATAAATAAACATTGTGATCTCCCACTGGTTTGCGAAACTACCTTTTGCCAGTCATTTACCATTGTCTTAACATGCTTCAGATTTGCTGTAGTCATTCTTTGCTTTAAGATTTCCCTGAATGTTCTTAGGCATGTTGATATCTCAGTTTAAAGCATTAGTCAGTATCTAATGCTAACCAATGTATAGCATTTATTACATAAAGCCCTTGGTTGCCTCATTTGAAAGGAGGTTTTACAAAATATTGGAATGAATAGATCCTTCTGATTATTCTTAAATTTGTGAAATACATGAAAAATTAATAAGTGCTTCTCTACAATCCAAGACCATGAGATGCCAAATTCACAGCATCTGCCCAAGGCTCCCTCACACTATTCTGGCTTTTCAACCTTCTGTGCCTGTCCTGTTCCCAGTCCCCCACTGGACTCTGTAGTCTACGCCTCTTCTTGAACCCCTTTTGAGAGTGGTCGCACAAAAACATGGAAATATTACCAGAGGGAGACCTGTTTTCTGGGGAAAACTATTTGGTATCTTGGCTTTCTCCCTTCCTGCTCCATCCTGCTGAGGGCTCCTAACAAGGTCAAGAGGGGATGGTGAGCATTGCTGCAGGATCCACAACTTCCCTCTTGTGTGACTAGTTTCCGTCTTGTACTCAGGCAATTGAGAGAACAGTACCTGCTCATTGCCTCTTTTTTTTCACATGTCGGTCTGATCACACCTCTGTGTGCTCTCTAGTCTTCCAAAATCAAGGCAAGAGCAGTTCCCATGAAGCAGTTACCTGATAAGGTCTAGAGATAACTTCTTGTGACAAGGCTGGAAGAAAAGGGACATTATGTTTCAGGGGTAATGGCAAAAACGGCTGCCTTTTTTGTTTCTTCTGTTGAGGGTGGCAAGGCAAAAGTAAAGGTGGAAAAAAAAATAGAATTACCATGCCCCAGTTGAAATGTATTCATTTATGCCATTTGCCTTCTGCCTCATCTGTTCAACCAATAAATTACATGGGAGAGAATTGCCTTCCAAAAGGTTGACATGGAGCATAAGGTTCCCTTTTGTTTGCACACTGCATTGTTTCCAGGCCCATGGTGCCTATCTGCAACTGCTCTTTGCAGTTAGGCTGGTGTATGAGGGGAGTGGGGAAGGCTGGACTTCAGTAGTTGGCTACACCAGCTCAAATCTGGAAAAGCTCCTCTGACATCAGTAGAAGACTTTGTCTTTAAAGTAGTGGAGAGCAGAATTCATCTTGATGCCTCGCCTGTCCCTACCACTGCATAAAACAACTAGAGATACTTCTCTGTGGCTCATGTATGTCTATATGGGAGAAAGATTAAGGGTAAGGATGAATGAGAGTGTATTTGCAAACAGCTGTGAAAACAAAAGACCTTTCTTTGTAGCCTCGATTTTACTTTCTATGAGGCAGTGCTCAGTGCCTGTAGTAGAAAAGATATGCTCTGGAAGGCCAATAGCACTGTTTAGGCTTATTTGTTAAAATGAGTCGATTCCTGTCTAAGACAAGTCCCCTTTCATGTGCTAGAACTTGTTAGCATTTAGCAGAGAAGGAAGAAATGCCACCTAGGCACTAGTAGCCTTCATTAGCAATTAATTATAAGTAAGAGTTATGAATCTAAATCAGCATCAGAAACTAATGAATTAATCCTTGTCATGAATGAAAATGAGTAATTAATATGGTCTGTACATAGCTAAACAATGCAAGGTAACTATAATTTATCAAGCAAAAGAGTGGGTACTATGAGATCCTGAGTCTGACTCTGCTCCCATTGAAATTAATCAAAAGGCTCCTGATACCCTTCAGTAAGAGAAAGTGTGGCAGTATCTTCTATCATGGAAGAAAGAGATAATATTTTTTTTTTATAGCTTTGACCCAGTCTTTTGTGACAGATAAAAGACAAAGAAGGGGATATTTATTCAGGGAATGCTGACAAAGAACTGAGTTGGGACTACCAGAAACATCTAAAAGGTTTAGATGCTGGACTCTAGGCACTAGACTTCAGACACTTAAAAGCAGCATAACAGAGACAAGGAGTGAAACATTCACATGATCCATAAGCTGTCAATTCTTAGGGTAATAATTAAGGGATACCTGTAAAAGAATAATACCCATTTGTTGGGAAAGCAAATACCGGGCATTTACATGGGTCTTTCTATAGCTGTATTCATTTCAGTTATTGATTTCTAACTGACTATTTTTTAAAGAGATAGTGTAATAACACCATAATCAATTATTAATATTTTGATACCATGGCACATCTCAGAAGACAGAATCAGGAAGAAGAGCAGATTTTCTCCTTCCTAAGATTTTACTAATTAGCAAAATAGGTATCATTCTGTTCCTGTTTTGTTATTGATCTGAAGGGATCGTGTGGGAAGGGACATGTCCTAGGGAATTAAAATTCTTTCCCTACTTGTGAGGGGGCGAAAATGTCTTTCCTTTCATGTTTCTTTCATTTGTCATTTTATGCTGTGCACCTGCAGTTTGTATGGAAGTAAGACAAGTGGCAAATCTCAGTCATGAGTTAGCATCATATGCTGGATCTGTTGTCAAGGTACTATACGAAAGATCATGGCCTTCTGGTGAATAAATGTATAGCTATCCTCGGTGCTGTCTAACCTCTGTGTTTCCACTGGATGAATCTCAGCATCTGTCTTAAATTTTTATCATGGATTTGAAAGGTAACACAATGGGAGAAGTAACACTGATGGCATTTTGAAGTAGGACAATTTGCCTGCAACTGATCTCAGCTAGTTGCAAAACTGCTACCAGAACTCTGCTGCACTGTGTCCCTGGGGCCGGCAGGTGTAAATCAGCATAACTCAAATTTAAATCCATCGGACCATAGTGATTTGCACTGGCTGCAGAGTAAAGCCTAAGCTGCCCATGTTGTTAACTGAAAACACACAAGAATCACAGCACTATGTGGTAAAATAGAATGGGCAGGAAGGATGGGCAAGTAGGAATGGGCAGGTGCTGATGCATTTTGTTATTTATTTAATCCTTTTGCTCTGAGATAAACGGGGTTTTTTCAGACACAATCACCTTTGATCAACACATTCATTTTTCAATTCCATTTGAATTTCAGGAGCACACCCACTCTAGGTTGGTGAAAACTCAGTCAGGTTCACAGTTCCACTTCTCCTTGTCTGTGGCAGGATCCAGGTTAGAAACCCCCTGGACCCCAACCCTGGAAGCTTCTTCTTCTGTGGGACAAAGGGAGTCTTGCAGAGGAGCAGGCTCTGGGCTAGCTAGCTCTCCTTTCACACTTCTCTCCCTGAGTTATTGGGGTGCTCCTCCTAGTCTTATTTTTCATGGGAAATGCACTCTGTCATTGTTACTGCTTCCACAGCAAAGTCCACGTGACATGCCATTACAGTGCGCAGTCTTGGCCCCGAGATGTCCCTACACCAAGGTTAGACAAAGATTAAGGGAAGCTGAGAGAAAAGAATGAGGATTTGGGTTTAAGTAAAAGCCAACCTGATTTAGGGAAGCAAGCAGAATTAGGGCTGCAAGGAGGATATAAATATGGATTAGGTGGAAGCTTTGCAGACAAACTCAGAAATTTTGTACTATATGTAAGAATGACATGAAAGAAAACACAGAGGTGATAATATGCCCTCTGCTTTCATTATCTAAATACTATAAACTTAGACTACAAATTGTGTGAAACTCTTCTGTCTCTCATATAACAGAAACTCATGAGCTTTCAGTGTTTAAGTTCATCCCATCTCCAGAACTGGCTGATCTCCTGTTAGGCACCATGACGAAGCACCTCTCTGGCTGTCCTGGCAACCTCTCCATCACTTTCCCTTTATTTTCTGGCATCCTGGTGCCTGTATGAAGGGAAAAGCTGCTCTTGAATATTGTGGCAGGGTTATCACAGGATCCTGATCTTCCACAGAGCAGGTCTCTTTGCCTCTTTATCCTATCAGCCACAACCCTGCCAGTTAACGCTTCCTGGATTCTTTTCTGCCTTCTTATTTTCACCCCCTCTGGTTTTTAGAAGACCTGACCCACATTGGTCTATCAAAAAAACCCTTCCAAATGTCTTTTGAGTCAGTGGTACTCTTTGCTCTTGTTTTTCTGTGCTCCAAATTTTGAGGTTTTCCCCTATTCTTTGAAGGGGAATCTATTAACCATAGCTTTTTTTTTTTTTCAGATTACTGTATTTTATTCCAATTATTTGTTTTGTTGACATTTTAATAGCTAGCAATTTGTTCACAGTGAGTTCTAATGCTGGATTTATTTTAAAATGTGTGGTGCGAACAATTAAACATTTAAAATTGCAAACATACATAATTTTCTACATATTTTACATCAGGTAATGCCTGTAATTTTCCTTGAAAATAAAAGCATTTTCTGCATCAAGGACACTAATCCCAAACTCTGAAGGAGCAGGAAATTTATCAAGGACACAAGACTCTGAAACAGTCAACCCCTTTTCTAGGCAAATCAGCCTAGTGAAAGCCAAATTCTTACTTTATATCTCAGGTTAATCCATCGATCACTGTGGATTTTTAATCCACAGTCCCACTCTGCGTTAGAGACTATGTATAAAATTCCTTCAAAATATGGATTAAAAAAGCCCTGACATCAAACTGAATCTCTGCTTTTAAATCTGTATGGGTAGCACAGAGGGATTAACTTCATTTACATGTACTGTAACTGGTGTTCTTGAAAGACTAAATTACCTTTTGCTGGGCATTGTAGTCACAGGGGTTGCATTGCATTTCTCTGGGATCACCAACATTTTAAAAATTTTGCTGTGGCTTTAGCATGCTGGAGGCATATTAATAACCCATAATATGATCCTACACATTTGTAAGTTTTGAAGTGAAGAGACAGACTTAATTTCCTATATGTACCAAGAATAGAAAGTTAGGATGGTTTCTTTTTGCCTTCACAAGCTCAACACCTTTTTTGTTTCATACTAAATATGAAAAAACAATTTCACAGAATTAACTTGAAAATCCTTTTCTGAATAATTCATTCTGGAACATCTGGCTGACTCATAAAGGCTTTGCTGCTGCAAGAAACTTTCAAGCCTAAATTGCTCTGAACATATCTGCATTTTCTTTGATTATTAATGTGATGGACAGGTTTCACACTGGTTTGTGCCAACATAAAGTAGCTGTGCAAATGAAATTTACTCAGAATGTGCCTAATGTTGTGTGAACTACAAGTTTTCTTCTACTGAAAGCTTTATTTTCACTGTCATTGAACTCAGGGAGGGGGGATCAATTTTGTTCTTATGACTAAAGCAGCTGGCCTGACTTACCATCATCCGCATTATGCCATTTGCAAACCTCTTTTTAACATTTCTTGGAATTAAAATGTTTTTTTCTAGTCTGATATAGTACAGGTATTTTGTAATTTTTCACAGAAGCAAAATAAATTTATGGTTAAAGTCAATTAAGCAGAGAAAAGTCAGAGATGTTCAATGTACAGTTTGACATAATTTGATAAGCAAATCAATTTACCATGTGAAGAGGTATCTCCCCAGATCCATGCTCTGAAATTGTGTTAAGTAGTCTTTAAAAATACCTGCTGAGAAGCACCCAAACCGACTTACTACCTGGCATTCAAAATCTCACACATTTATTAGTGTCTGTTTGTCTGCTGTATGTCAATGCACACTGCAAACTGTGTTTGCTGCTCTCCTGCAGCAAACTCCTGCACTCCTCCCAATCATACATGACACCTAACTCAAACGTGGCACTACAGGAGTGCAGCCAATTAAAACCCTGTCAAGGGAATGTGAGGTATGAAGGTGACAGTTAATATATATTAACATCAGCTTTTTTAGTTCCCTCATGAATTAATGGATACTAGCTGCAGTTTCAGCTTCTAATTATCACATATTTATTACAGGCACCATGAGCTGGAATCTGGCGCACACAGAGGCATGGTTGGTTATAGGCTACACTAGCAAAACAACTGCTGGGCCCAGGCAGCTGGGTAGCTGTTGGAGGGACTTGAGTGCCCTTTGCAACATGGGCTGGGCTGCACAAAGGCTGTTGAGAATACTGGGGAGGCCCAGGAGGAGCTTCTGATTTTCTCCCACCTTGAGCAATCTGCAGGCCAGGCAGCATGCGGGAATCCACCCCAGACGTGGCTGGTCCCCAAACACTCCTCCCTCCTGCCATCCAAGGGCATTCGTAAACAGAGTGCCCACTCAGGGTGCTCTACCTGCTCAATGTCCTGTACAAGGGCAGAGGCTGAGCCTGGATATCTCTGCTTTTCACATCAATTCCGGTTACCAAGTTTGTGTAATTAACAGCTAAGTTAGGTCTTGACTACTCATAGCCTTCAGGACCAGCTTCTGCAGAAGCTCCTCCTGGAGCAAGCTCTGCCTGTCACCTGGAGGGAACAAAAGAGAATCTCATGAACAGACCAGATGACTAAATTGAGTCTCAGTGACTGATGGGGAGTGAATAAAAGAGACTACAAGAATGATTATGGAGGCTTGAGCATAAAGACTTTCATTAAAGCTACGCCAGTTTTCTTTTTTGTAATTACAAAAAGCAGCAGCTCGATACTGAGTCAAACTGAGCAAGACATTCCCACCTTGCAAATCTGAAACCTTGAAAAGGCTAGGCCTTGCAAAAAGTCATCCAGAAAGCACAGGGATGCTGGGTAAGGTAGGAAGTGGGAGAAGTCTTTAGCAACTAGCCAGGAGGTAAAACAACCTGCTGGAGGCAGTGGCAGCTGCCCCTTCCCACTTGTATGGAGCTAAAAAAATCTTAATCTAGCCTGTAGCCAACATATCCTGCCCTTTCTTCATGGCTGTGTGTTCTTCTGAAACACTAGCTGTAACACAAAAGTGCAATTCTCAGCCTGGAAAACAGACATCAGCAACTGTTCTTGTTTGTGAACAGTTGCATAAATATGTTTATAGAGAGAAATAGGTCAGAGGAGATGCAACCCATAAAACTTCAGAAGCCATATTACAGAAATCATTGCACAAAGCACTACCTAGACTTCAGAGAATGATCATGAAATTGCAAAAATCCTCATTAAACTGAAATAGTGTCCCAATAAAGAGCTTCTTATATCAGACATGTTTTCAAGAGTACTGATAAACACTGAAAGCAAGAAGCTGCAGGAAGAAGAGTTTGAAGTAAATGTGATTTAAGTGCTACCTATTATTGATACAAAATTTGACAGGTTTGAGCAAGAAATGTAAAATGATCCAACTTCACAGCAGCTTGAGAGAGTTATCTTAGACTGAGGCTAACAAGAAATAGCCTGAGCACCACCAACTATACAAAAGGCATTCGGATTATGGAGACGAAATAGCTCCGTGTGATGGGATTTTTTATTAGAAAAAAGATTGTCACAATAGGATATCATAAAAGGTCAGTAACGTGGTGCAAAATCCACATGGGGTGTTGAATAGAGCAGAGCTCACAGCATCTGGTGCTGGTCACAAAAGGGAGCCTGAAGAGAAGTCCAGCCAGGCACAAACAGCACTGCTGGAGATAAAGCACCCAAGCGTGAAATCTATAGTACATTCAGGGAAAACATGTCAGAGAGCCAGTGACACCATATTTAATACCTGATTACCCCGAGGCCATGGATGGCACAATCTGAATTAAAAACTTCATATCTTGAATACTTGAATCCATAGTAAGGGATTTTAGCAACATGTTTTACATCATTTTTTTCCTGAGCTAATCAGTTTCAGAAGTGAGAGGGAAAAGGAAAAAATCTTTACCTTCACCTCTTGAGCTAAATAAACTAAAGATAAGCATCCCTGAAATCATGGCACAAGAGCTCTGTGCCAGGCAGTGGAAATAAAGGACGTGAATGACAAACATTCACATGCTGGAAGTGGAAAACCGTCAAATTTCAGCCAGCAGATATCAGCACCACATATCGAGGATGGAGCTTGTCATGTCCACTTCAAGGCTAATGGAAGGACACTGAAACAAAACCAAGGGGACATGGCAATCCCTTTCCTGTAAGCAAACAGAAAGTTTACCTGGTGTCACATATTTACTGGCTGGACAGTAACCAGCCGTACTGAAGAAATGATATGCTTGCTTCTGGAAAGGGGAGCTGACTGCAGTTTAGCAAGTGCACAGTTAGAGACACAGTGCATTTCAGACCGCTTGCGCTGAGGTCATCTCAATGTCTGTAGTGCAAACCTGAGCATGGTTTTACTGGGAGTCTTAGTGTGTGGCTTCAAGTGAATCAGTCCTGGTGCTCAGCCTGTCTCTGCTGGCACAGCATGTGCTTAGGGTCATGGAAAAGGAAGGATAACTAGCTAACACCAGCATTATGCAGTTTTTAACTGAGCTCAGGAAGAGTCCCTGAACAATTGCAAGTAAGGCTGTGCAGGCAATTGTTTCTGTGGTAGCACAGAGTTCAGTAACGCTCGCCAGCCCCTACACTGCGCACCAGGTTGCACCAGCTGCAGGTGCAACTGGTTGCTCCAGCACTTGCACTGTTGCACCGGTTGCAGGTGCAGCTCTGGGGAGTGCTGGTGTGAGACAGACTGGGAACTGTTCTGGCTTTTCTTCTTTTTAGTTCAGTTGCTCCCTTCAATGGCAGTGGAAACACTGGAACCACGGAAAGTAGCAGTGGGGAAATGTCATTCTGAAAGTAACTTCTAGCTGGTCAGAGGACTAAAGATAAAATCACTACACCTCCAAAATGGAAAGTATCTGTGAGTTTCAAGAAATTAAAATATGACTTAAATTTGTTATGCCTTTCAGTTTTATAGATATATAACTGACAGAAAAAAAATCTGATTTTTTTTTTTTTGTATTATGATTTTTTGAACTGATAAACCTTCTTGTACATACACCATTTTATTGGTATTAAGGTTAACATTTACTACTTTCTTTCTCTGCTTTTTCCACATGGCAATATTTGCTGTGCTGCAAGGCAACTTTTGTATCATTGTACCTATGCCCACCCTAGAGAAACTGAACTATTTCCATTATGCTGGCACACACACACTATCTGGAACTAGCCAAGGCTCTGATCACCACTGCAGACATTAATACACTTTTAAATTCATTTTTGAGAACTTGAAATCCTATTTTTATCCTTCTTTTTAGTCATATTAGGCAGTTTAGGGTAGGCAAACTCAAAGTGAATCCCTAATCATCTCCTGTGTGAGGCACCACAGTATTTGTGAATTCAGTTTTGCAGCAAGACCAGAGGTATGAGAATCCCTAATCAGGTTAATGAGGTGCTAGAGACAGAGAATATATTTCTAAAAACAACAACAAAGTTGCCCCACAAGGATAATGATGTAAATGTCAAAAGTTTCAAGCAAGTCGTCTCGATGATGGATGACACACTGCTCAAGTAACTGGAAGTGCTTGCAGTGCTATCTAAATAATAATTTTCCAACATTGATATGTACTGCATCAGTAAAAGTTAAGAAGAGGTGTAGACAGATCTGACAAGGATCTGGAGTGCAGAGCAGCCTGACTATGCAGTCTTCATTATGTTGTTTCATTCTAAGATTTTGGTATGTGGTGTATTTTGCCTCCTGTTTTGATACTGCAGTTCAAAATGCCTCCTCTGCTTCCCCCCTACACCTAGAAAGGAGGAAGATACAAACAACAAAGTTTCAAATAAGTAATTCTATTGTCATTCCCACAAATATGAGTGGTAATTTAGGAAATTACAGGTTCTGTTGAAAATAAGTTCTTTAATATCACTGCAAGTGCTCTTGTGTTGTAAAGTACTATCCACAGTGCAAATTGTATTTGGAGAAACATGGCACGGAGTAGAGGCCAACAAGACAGGTCAGTTAGTGTCACTCTATATATTTATTTTAAAGTTATGTTTGGCAGTACTCAGATAGTTACGTTATTTTGGCACGTGTATCAGAAAAAATTTCCCCTTCATTTCAGATTAATTTCATCAGTCGTCTTTTCTCTTCTACTTGCCTTGTGAAAATATATGGTATCTGAACAATTTTAAAGTGCTATAGAACTTTGTTATGGTTTTTATGACTTCTTTTCTTAAGTATTCAAAACTGACTCCTTGACTATTGGGCTGCCAGGACCCCTTTGAGCATATTGGTATCATTGTAACTTTAGTGGATTTAATTACAGAATAAATTTAAAGTTTGTGATACTGCTAGGAAAAGTATATGAAAGAAGCATAGAAATATGAGGAATGGATAGATTTCAGAAATCTCAGTAAACTCAAAAGTCAGACGACTTTACTGATTCATATTGACTAGATCTGATTTATATTATTCTGTTAAATGAAAAAAACTTCCCTATGCCCTTAGTTTCCGCAAGTCTGTCTGCCTACCAGTGGCCAATAGCAGATATTTCAGAAAGGGGTAGAAGAAACCCTGGAAAAGTTCTTTATGAAAGGGGGAACCTTCATAATACCATCTGTCACTCCATAGCCAGTATGTGCCCAAAGGCAGAAAGGATTATATTGGCTACTATTTAAATTAAAATGATCTCTAAAGAGAACTCAATGGATTTGGGTCTGTTTTCTCAATTACCCACACCCTACCACTTGGCTTTCCTTTTTGGCAGGGTGAACCTTTTGAGATTTACTAGATTTTCCATTATGATGTTCATGTCTTTTACTTATGCCGTTATAACTAGTGCATAACCCAGAAGCATGTCTAGGTGGTTCAAGTGTCAAGTGATTCCCTTCAGTGCTCATTACCTGGCATTTGAGAACAGCAGCATGTCATTTGCCATCACACTCCCTCATCAACCCCATTCCCAGGGTCCTAAAATTCTTCAAACTTGTCTCTAGTCTTGACTAATTCGAATTACTTTGTGTCCTCTGCAAATATCATCACCTCAGGGTCCTGGTGGTTGGAGAAGGATCAGCTTGTACTTACTTTTACGTACCTTTTAAGCATCCATTCCTGGCCACCATTGAAATATCAGGCTAAAGAGACCTTTTGTCTAACAGTGCAGCTATTATTATAGTCACCCATCATCACCATTATCCTCAGTTATTAACTGTTTCACCACATAAAGTAGGTGAGACCCTGAGAGTATGAGCATGCAAAAGGCTGCTTGGTAAACTAAATGGTGAAGCTGTGATTCAGCAGCAACTGCTTGTGTGAACGAGTGCATAGAAAACACAGAACTATCTCACCAAAACTAGATATGAGCTCAGGTCTTACTCAGGAAATCAGATTTGCTGAATTTGAACTGGAAAGCAAGACTGAGAATATGTAAAGCAGTGTTTCCAGAAATTTGAAAACAGGCAGAATATGCCCACCATGAAAAATGTCAGTGTCACACAGTACCAGTTTAAGCAATATTATGTTACAATATTGCCCAGCAGACTGACTGATGGAGAAAGATAATCTTTACAGAGATGTTCAGGTTGTGTCTGGAAACAAATTATTTTGATAATTTGATTTTGAGTAAAGGGATTGCATTTGAACAGTGTACCACCTGTACCATCTTGTCTCTGCATTTCTGCCTGTGCTATCTGCAGACGATCTTCAGAAAAGCCAGGTGATTGCTACATTTTTCGAGTTAAGAAAAGCCTTGTTGTCTTTATTCTGAGCTTTTTAAACTAAACTGTTCCTCAGTCATAAGTAACTATTATTAGTTACTTGTGAAACCTTTACCACTCATCTGTCCCTCTTATTAATGACTATGAAAATGATTAACATTCCACAAAGAGCTCTTGTAGAGCCACTATTTGATTTATCTGCTAAAACCTGAGCAATTCTTTACTTACAAATGTAATTGTTCTGTTGAGGTTCCAGACCTGAATTATCCACAGGTTTTACCATAAGGTGATGGGAATACAATATTCCACATAGAAAAACACTTGCCTTCCAGGAAAGGTTGAACATACTTCACGATAACAATAATCTTGGCTTAGATTAATCGGGATGGAAATCAAAAAGAGCACTGTAGTAAAGGAAGGTAGAAAAAGGCCCTGGACATGTCTATGCTTGAGGGACAGTTTTTCTAAACTAAGAATGTGATTTTTGATGATTCATAAAAAACATGTCTGTGAGCCTTGAAAAATGGATAATTAAATTGTTCTAGTGTTAGGCACAAAATAGTAATTAATACTTTTATTAAAGCTGATGCATTTATTTTTTTAATGCTATTTGTGTGATACATTGTTTTAATGCAGCTGTGATAAACAAAAAAAGGTTATATGAATGGCAGCCTCATCTTGCAAGCCAAATCTATTATCTGCAACTGTCACATTTTAATAAATCTTACCCTTTAATTTTTTAAAGCTGAACTACATATTTTAACAGTCATTATTCACCTAAATTAACAACTCTTTCTGACCTCCTGTGAGATATATGTTTGTGTTCTCCTAGACTTTTCTGTCAGCTAGATGCTCACTTCTCATACCTACAATATTGTATTTGTGTAGAAGCTCTCCATAGCAACTAATGAGCTCCTGAGGGTAAGAAATGCAATGAAGCTCAACTTTGATTTACAAAAATGAATCAGTCATTTCCCCTTTTTTGATAGTGACTTTGAAAAGATTTATAGTTCATCTGCATTGCCATTTGCTTCTGGTACAATTGCCATAGAAAATTTAACCCTATCCTTCACAGCCTGGGAGAAGTCCCGCTCTCTGAGCTCCCATGTATTACCTCAGGTACCCCAACCTCCATGCTGGATGTCTTCTTTTCACTCTGTGGCTGGAACTTTGAAAGTCCAGTAACCTGCTGTTGAGGAGTGGCACATATCAACTGAGCTGCGGTAGGAAGGTCTTTTTATGGCAATACAGAGCTATTTCTCCTCTGCTAATGGGCACCGCTTAATTTTGCTTTCACACTGCTCTGCTTGGATTGCCACTGTCATCTGGTACTCCTGAGCTTGTTCGTCTGAATTCTGAATCTGTCAAAACACAATTCCCATCAGTGTGGAGTAGGAAAGACATGGGAAGTTTGCCAAGGGAGATCCCTTTCTGATAGCTACTAGCAAAACCCCAAGCAACAATTTTTTTTCTTTTAAAACTTGTCATTTTTAAAAATATTTGTGGCTGGGTCTCAGGATCAATGTTACTACTTTCTCTCTTCGTAGGGAAACAGAAAGTAGGCAGAAAAACATTTTAAAATATTGTGGCAAAGAATTTGAAGTTCCTAAATTTCACTGCTGACCATTTTATTCCACTGGCTGGTACCCCATTAAGTATTATTGGCTTTGTTATAAATGTGTGTCTCCATGAAATAGGCATATGTCACACTTCCATGTTATTTCCACTGTTGCCATGATCCTGTTTTTTATCTTTGTCTTTTCAGCCAGAATATAGAACTATCCACTTGCTCTATTTCTCTATCATCAGTTTATCCTTCCTGGAGAAGCAGAACTGAGCATCTTAAAAGACCAACTCAGATACTGTAAATGGAAAGTGTCGACCTCCAACCATCTTCTCTGTGGTTTTCCTTGTTAACCAGTGAGCATGTATCCATGTTGGATTCCATTTTGAGGTAGAGCCATCTTTTTGCTTCAACTTCAGAAAAGAACTGTCCCACTTTCCAGAAGCACTGTGAGAAAAGAGCTTGCACAGGGTGGTGACCTCTGGCTTTCATCCATACTATTCTTGTCGGGTGTGCATTCTTGGTGTCTAGTAATAGAGTTATGCTCAGTGGGAGTTCAAATACTCTCTCCAGTACTAGTAGGAACACAATATTTTTGATAATTCTACCTTTATGCCCATTAAGTTGAAATTAGTCAACATGTTCTAAAGTTAGGAGTCAGGCTGACAGACACAAAAGAACACAGGCAGCATAGTCAGATAAGTCTAGTTTCCTTAGAAAAAAAAGGATAAAAATCCTTTTGGATATCCAGTCCTCTTTCTATTTATACAGATCCCATTTCTTTCTCTTATTCCCCCTTGCAGTATAATGGAACAGGTAACTTCTTGCTGCAGATCTTTGTACATTCAGTTGTACATGCACCAGAAAACTGCAGTGAAATCATCACTACTTTTAATGACAGACTTACTCAGATGTTGTGGAGAAAAAGGCTAGACTAAGCAAGACAGGCAGTTCTTTTGTTTGTCAAGGTTATTATTACAAGGTAAACAGTGTTTTCAAATTATTATCCATCCCCTTTCTCTCTAAATCCTAAATAATCATCTCTCTAAAATGTACATAACTATTCTATTCCTGACGCTTCATGCAGCTTCTCAGAGTTTAAAATATATTCTGTTATTTATGCAATTTATTATCCTAGCAGATTATTGTTTACCATCATGCCTTTGCTTTCTGGTGTATCACTCAATCAAAATCCCCTAGGAATTCGTTTTTTCTTTCACAATCCATGAATATTTCTATTTTTCCCTTGTGAAACACCAACACCTGAAAACAATAAAAGACATTTTCCAGTTACGTGAAAATAGCTGCACAAAAAAAATTTTGTATTTCAATAAAATTATAGCCAGACAAATAATATTCTTTCTATGTTTGCATGAATTTGCATATTGGTCCAACTGCATTTTCATCAGTTTTTCCCTGTTGAGGTTCCAGTTACCTTTAAAACATTACAGGGGATCTTGGCTTCCCAGGACCCAGAGGAAAAATGTGAGTGTAAACACGCTGTTTGGCTATTTATATTAAACTAAGCCCACAGTGTAGTGAATATGAAGCACGATGGGATGTTTCAGCAAAACCTACTGGTGAAAATGTTCTGCCAGACTAGAGCAGCAGCACATGCAGAGCTGAGTCCTGTCTGTTGGAAGGGTGAACTGGGCCTTGTTGTCTCCTCTAAACTGGGAAAATATCTCTGGAACACCAGACTGCTCCAGGATCCTGGCAGCAAAACCAAGGGGTGGGTGCTGGGCTTTGGGACTGTATTATCAGGACCTTCAAACCTTCCTGTATTTTCCACAAAGCCTCCTAAATATGGGCATTGACCTTGCCAGTCTTGTTGGTATTGGCAATGTTTGGCTGTTATACTTATTGAAGCATTCCAGGGGGGAACACTAAAACATGCAAAATGTATGTAATTTCCTGATATTAAAAGGAGAGCTTTTTTATCTCTTTAGTTTTAACACTGTGATAACCTTTGACTAATTCTCTTTTTTTTTTTCCCTTTTGCAAAGAGCAACATTCAGCTATTTCCTTGTCAGAAAGCTTACGATCATATGAGAAAAGGCAGTGCTAATGAATTGCATATAACAAATCTAATAGTACTGAAACCATTAGCACCAGTGCATCTGCAAAATTACTATTAGCTTGTCTTTGCTGCAGGCTGAGTAAGAAAATGTCAGATTTTTCATTTCGAAAATCTGATGAAGTTATGTGCATTTTCTTCCTTTTGAAGGCTCATCCTTCTGTGAATATTTGCACTTACTGTCACTGAGAAGGGCTAAGGCAGAGTTTCTAGTTTTGCAACTTTAAAGTAGAGTTAAGAATTAAGACATGCCATATTTGCCAAAATCCAATAGTACTTTTCCATAAATATATGAAATCAAATGTTTCCTGAGCTGGATCTGTAGTGTGTGTGACATCATGTTATTTATATTACTCTCCTAATAACCAATCCACAACAGTATGGTTTGGTTCAGATAAGAAACAAGATGATAAATATTTATCTGTCTTTCCTTCATGCTTAGACTGAAAAATCACTCCAGCAAAGACAAGTTAAGTATTGTGCATATGGTGCCACTCTTCATCTGTTCAGTTCCTACACTCTTCAGGGCAAGGACTGGAGATGAAGATGTGTCAACACTTTGGAGCTCTGATCTCTGACTGATATTACTGCAGCAAAAAGAGACACATATATATCAATTCTGCCAAATATAGACATTTAGCGGGTGACCTCGGCTATTGGCCACACCACAGCAGCAATGTCTGGCCATAGAGTACAAAGATGGTAAGAATAAAATTAAGATAGAACAAGAGAAATCAAGTGGAAAATCACAAAGATCATAGGGAGGCGGGGGATGGTGAGAGAACCAAGAAATGTTTCAGGCACACCAGGAGCAAGAGATCAGTAGGGGATGTAGAAATGTTCTTTGAGAAGGAAAGAGTAATTTATGGACAAAAAAGGGTTTTCTAGACAGTGCACTATCTCCAGAAATGGGTCCTTTGTCTCCACATCTGTGAAGAAGGATGGGGAGAAGCCAGAAACAGACAATATTCTTGCAAGCAAGAAGAGGGAGAATAAAAATTCAAGCTCTGCAAAAGAAGGGGATTAAATATACATCTATTCCAGGAAAATCTAGTGTGTAATACAATATTAAGTATGATGGGAAATTAGTCAACATGAGTTGGATGAGAAGGCATTTTTCTTTAGTATGGAAAACCATGCATTGGGGGTCTGAAGATCAAGTGCATGAAAAGAAAAAGCAGCACCTTTCACTCTCATCAGTCAGCATCTTCAGTGGTCTAGGAAGTGAGCAAGCCCTTCCTTGCTAGCATGCTGATGAGTTAGGCCAAGGGAGGTCCAGCAGCTTCCGTCCTACGTACTCAAAAGCTCGCTTTTTACAAAATCTGAGGTTACTGTTCAAATGAAGGATGCTGACTGGCTGACAGATGCCGAATGCTCTTCTTCCACATATTATGTCATCTTTAATGCCATAGGCTCTTTTTGTGTGTGTATGTTTTTTTCTTATGTGGGTGGGAGTATCTTGGCGTTACTATAAAGAACTGGAAATCTTCCTGTTTAGGAAAAGGAAGATGCTCAACAGTAACCTGGTAGTCTAAACCATCAGTGAGTATGTGGGATCCTTCCTCTGCCTGATTTAGACCACAGATGTGGACATGAGCTTCCTACCTCCCACATGAACATCCTACCACAGGGCTATTAGCTAGGCTGTTGTAGACTTCTTTCATCCCCCACTGATGTAGGTTGTATTCAACATTTATTATCACTAAAGAAAAGAGAAAAACAGCCTCCTAGCTTCACACTTACAGCACTCACCAAGTATGTGCTGAATGGTCCAGGTTCATTTCTGCATGTTTTAGTGCTTGTGCACAGAAGCTTATCTTCAATAAGCTCAGAGACATAAAAAAAAACATGCAATGACCCACTGTTTCCAGCGAGGATGTGCAAGACTGGTGCATTGCAAGGAAGCAGTTCATACCTGCATCTCACAGATCCCACCGGCATGCTGTCACACAAGATCAATCTGAAATACCTCTTGTTTTGTATGGAACCTCTACTGGAGACCTGAAAGACCTTTCATAGCAGCAGTATTGCAAGGAAGTGGCACTTTCCAACCTCTGAACCCAACAGGAACCCACAGTCCCTAACAGTTTGCTATTCATAGTCAGATGTAACCAAGGATTTCACAGAAAATCTCTGCAACATGTGCCTACGCCCTACACCTTTTGGCATTTCTGGGACATTTTAGCAGAAAGGTAGGCCTCTGATGTTACATCTGCTTCCTCTGCACCTGTCTGTGAGTCCTTTGATAACTAAAACTGTCTGAAAATGTAGGATCTCTCTCCTGTCCTGACAATGCAGCAAATCCTGGGGCAGCAAATAGTCCTCTGTGTTGCATGAGGTGTCCGTGCTCAGTGAAAAGTTGGCGTTGGTACACAGTGTAAGAAATTCAGCACACAAAGCAGAAAGAGGGTAATGAAAGCACTCTCAGGGAAAGGCAGCCTTGTCAGATCAAAGCAAGGGGGATGCCAAAAATATTTGTGTGCAGCACACACACCTCAGAGATGGAAAAATGCAGTCAGATAGTTATAGACTATGAAAAGGTATATGTTATGTAAATGTGACACATCAAACACTCATCTAGCATAGTGTGTATTGATAATGAAAAGGAAATATACTGTCAATTATGAATCACATCAGTCAGGTCACACTTCTATTTTGACTGTTAAAAAGGGATGGGTTAATTACCACCTTGTTATCTGGCAGAAAGATTCACAATATAACTAACCCTTGCGAAAAAGAAAGTCAGCATAGTTTCTCCTCCCTTTCTCAATGCAAGAGAACCAGAGAACTGTAAGCTAGACCATGTGATCAATAATAGCCTGTGTGGAATAAAAATAAGGAATGAAAAACCAGAAAAAATTACTATCTGCTTCAAAAGTTTCCATGAAAACATCTCACACAAAGCTGAAAAAAAATTATTCAGACTTTTTTGAGTGGGAAACAATTTTCAAAAAGTACTGCAATTTTACAGTAATTTTGCTCATGAAAAAAACAGAAGTTCAGCAAAAAATAAGTTTTTCACAAATTTCACTCATTACCTCATTTCCATTGACTGCATAAATAGTCTTTCAGGTTTAAAATGGGCAGGTGTGTCATAGAGCACCGTTACCTGATGGCCAAATGCTCTCACAGAGGCCATCACAACCCTGGGGTCACCAAGCAGTCGAAGGTGGGCACAGACTCGTGCAGTAGCCCTGAGCCAGCTTCGAGCTCAGGCATGACAGGAGTGTAACCATGGCAGCACAGGGAACACACATCAGCTTTGCAGCTGATGCTTATGCCCATGTTACACTGCCACGGTTGCTGGTCACAGTCCCATGGATGCTACGTACCAAATAGCTGGGAAAAATATTAAGAGTTTCACCTCTAAAATTTCTGTGATGAGGAACCTTATGGTCAGTTCAGATTTGGCTGGACCAGCCACCCTACATACTCCTTGGGGAGGAGTGAATGTGTAGCTCAAATCCTCTGCTGGGATAAATGGCTGAATCTCCATTGATGTCAAGGAGACGAAGCCATTCACACCAGCTAAACAGCCGGCCTGCTGAGAGCCCATCAGTGTGCTCCCAGCCACAGCTTGAACAAGTGGCTTTGTATGCAGCAGCTGCACGGAGATCCAGAAAAGAGCCTTTCCCCACCCAGGCAGAGAAATCTGAGCTGAGCTCATCGCAGCAGGAAGTTTTCCTTTGCATATTTTCCAGTCCATATGAAAGAGCATCTTTACCTTTTTCTTTGTAGGTTGATCGTGAAGAGAGATTTATATTGCAAATGGAAGGTGTGAGCATCATTCCCTTTGAAGTTGGAGCCAGAACTCTAGACTCTGAGAGCAGAAATATCAGGAGCATCATTAGTTACTTTCCTGTTTCTTCAGCACACAGTTGAAAGGCTGCTGTCATGGCAATTTTAAAACATCTGCTTTGAAATTATTTTAGATACTTTTTTTGCATTTAACCTTGCAGTTTTTCATCTGCTTTTTTTGTAGCTCAGACTTTGTAGCTGTCCCTATACTTAAGTTCCTTCCTTATATTTATTTCCTTGTATTTAATTTTGTAACACTGATCTGGGTTTGGTTTAGCAAGGTAAAATCCAAGTGCCTCAAAACACTGAAAGAAAGACATGACTGGATAGACAGACAAAGAGACAGTTAGGTTTTCTCTTCTTATAGCTTAGCAAATCAGAACCTGATTAACTTGCCTTCTTTACTTCACATTGCTTGTACCTCCTGCTCAAGGAGTAACCTTTTTTCCTGTTTGCTTTAAAGGCAATATCACAGAGCAGTCTGAGCATCAGAAATAGAACTGCACTCTTTAGCAGGTGCCAGCCAAGTAAAATCTTCAGCCATTTTGCTCAAAACAAAGTAAAAATGCTGATAATTTTAAAATAGGGTGGGACTATTCAAGTTGTAGGATTCTGCTGAGTGCAGATAAACTTCTGGACTGTGGCCTATTCATGTGTTAATAGTGAGTGCAGACAGCCAAGAAGCAAACTGACTGTGTTGATGAAAAGGAAAACCTTCTGTTTTCAGGTTTTCTCATGATAGGAAAAGATAGAGACATAATTTTGAAGCCACCACCGTGTCATCTCAGGTACGGGGGAGGGTGTATGGGGAATGGAAGATATTTTTTGTAACCAACGGTGCTTTTACTTAAAATATGGTGTATATTCCATATGCCTTCAATTTTCTGGGTGTTGGCAAGAATTATTTCTTTAGCACTTAATAGAAGAAGTTCTTTGTATTTTTTAATCAGAACTGATTTATGGAGAACAGTTCATGGGTAGGCAAATGTACAAAATCAGATGGGTCCTTATGAATTATTTCTGTCCATGGGGAGGTAGGGAAGAGAATCTGCAGGAAAGCCCTGCTTTTCAACCCCTGCCTCTCCGCACAGCTCGGGCACCTTCCCTGGCTTCTCTGCAGCCTGAGAGTAGCTTCAAGTTCAGCGATGCTGAAGGAGACAGGAAAGAGGTCAAACCTGGCTCCACCTTGTTAATGGTGTGGCAGAACCCATTTCAGCCAAGGAAAAGGCTGGACTGACCTCGTGCTGCTCTCAGTTGCACCAGCACAGAGGAGGAGGCTGGTTTCAGCCTGCCTCTCTCATACACACACACACAAAGCTGGATGAAATGGAGATCAGAAACATCTTGCTCTCATTGCAAATCTGCCTTCCAGCATACATTTTGATGACTGGCAATACCCTCCTTTTCTTCTTAGAAAGCAGTTTACCTTTCTGCAGGAACAGCTTCCATCATTAGAGAATGTTTGAGTATTCTTACACATCTCCATCCTGCGGCTAAAAAAAAGTAAATAAATAAGCAATGACAGAAAGAATAGCAATAGCTAGGTCATGCAGTAAGGGCTTCTGCTGATCACAGAAATCAGGGCTGAATGGCAGACCTCTTGTGCCCCAGCAGAGCTCTGCCAGAAAAATAAACTAAATAACCAGTGTTTCATAATAATAATAGTAATAAAAATCACGGCAGGGAATTCTGCCTCCACCTGTGTAGAGCCAGACCTAAGCTCCCAGAAGCCATGGCAATGCCTCCACCAATCCAGCAGGCTTTGAGTCTGCACTACAAGAAGCAGGAGAAAAAAAAAATCAGAGGTGGATGCAGCTAATTACATTGGGAGAGGCTGTTAAAATAATCAGTTGTTTCCATCTTTATTGCTTATGCCACAGCAAAACACCTTGGGCCAGGCCCTTCATTTACAGTGCCATCAGAGGGAGGCTGTGACCTTTCAGAGCAGAGAATATGACTTCTCTTTCCTGATAAGTATTTAACCAAAGCCTTGAAAAGGCTGTGTTTTGTCCCTTTGAAAGTGATCCTTTTATTTAATATTTTCTGCACTCGGAGTCCCTTGGTGATATTTCGTTGTTTAAGGTGTGTGAAAAACTCTTCTTTTCTTACCTCAATTTCCCTTTTAACAAGAATGACTAAACATTCTAACTCCAGGCTACTGGAAACAATAAGAATTTTAAAGTGAGGATCAACCACAACAACAAAAACCAGGAAGAAACCCAAAGAGTTGTCTCAGAAATGATTGCTGAGAAATTACAGGGATGTTGAAGGAGGCAGAGAAATTATAATATTCATGGACGGCAACAGCGGGGGAATGAGGAGAAGCAGGATCCCCCCATGCCATAGTCCCATGTGCAGAGAACATAGGTAATGCTGGCATTTGTCAAATCTTGAACTTAGTTGGCTCAATCTGACCTATTCACTCATGATTAACTTCACCCAAGAGTAAGAATTAGCTTCTGGTGGTTCAGCTCATCGAATGGAGAATGTAAAAACGGGAGGAAGCTCACTTTTGATACACCCCAGGAGGTACATGCCTGAGGAGGGAAGGTGAAGATCAGCAGAGGTTCTGGGTCAATGTTTTGGGCCAGCTGCCTTAATTCCACCTATGTTTATTGGGTGCCCACCTCCTGTATCAGATTTGGCCCCTGCCTGGCTCTGCTTGCATTCTCCCACCTCCGGAGCTGAGAGAAAAGGGAATGCCAGGGGCCAAAGTCTGATGACTGGTGCTAACAGGGAGCAGGAATAGGACTTGCTGCACCAGAGTGGGGAAAAAAAAAAAGCTATTTAAATGTAAACATTCAAACAAATCAGTGACAAGGGTAATCCACTCTCAGGTCATCCAACTGTCCAGATAAATGCCAATTCACAAGCATGGAAATGGACAGCAAGGCAGAGCCTGTGCTCCTCCAATGCACAAAGCCAACCCCCAAACTTCACAGAAGGGTCTGGCACACAGTTATTACACTGACCAAGTTTTGTAGTGCTCTGAACCCCACTCAGAAATGAGGGCTGGTTTGTGCCAGTTACTGCCCAGCAGGTTTGATCAGAGCCACAGCATGTCTCAGAAATGTGACGGTGAATGCAATAGGTGAACAGGAAAAGCCCCGCTGGGCTGGTAGGAAGAAAGATTGAAGAAAAAGTGTAAAAGCAAAATTTAAAGCAAAACAGGTGCCAGAGGTCCTGAAGGGTAATCCATAGGTTTTCCTTTGGGAAGTGAGTTTTTCAGAGGAATTTAAAAGGAATTAATGGTGATCTTGCACACATCTTGGTGGGAGAAACGCCTAGGCAAAACCACTTCAGTGCAGGCTGAGCTGCAAATTGTGTTTGTTCATTCAGATCCATGTTTTCAGAAACAAGAGGGAATTTTGGGTGCCATTCTTTGTCCTGCTCACTTTTTCTGCTGATATCAGTACAGCATTTAGCATTCACTCTCCAAAAGCAAAAAAAATCCCAAGCGTCTCCTGGTGGGTACTCAAAATCACTAATCACAGGTCTAAATGTGGTTAGAAGGGATTCCAGTGAGAAAAGAACTCATTTATTATCGCTTTTAGGTTTATTTCAGCATCCATTAGAAATTATTTGGAATTATCAAAACTCCTCACTCTGACCAGAGAGAACACTTCAGAAAATCTCATTTTCTGTGTGTCACCACACTTTACTTTCAAGTTAGCTTGGTTTTGGTCACATTATAAATGGATAAAGTATAGTTATTTTAATGATAACAGATAATATGACTAATTCTCTAACACAATCTGCCTGTGCAGGGTTTTCATTTATCTTTGCATTTTCTTCTGTCACTGTCACTTCCATTACTCTTACTGAGAATTGCATGCCTTTCTAAGAATCCATATAACAGCAAAAAGGCTCTAGATGTTATAGCAAGACAGACAGACAAAAGTGAATATGGAAAGATACTATAATGACACAGCATGAAAAATTCTCCCTATAATTCCACATTCTTGCAACTCTCTGGTACTTGTGGCAACCTAAATGGATATTAGATGCATCCTTTCCAGAAGTGTATATCCAAAGATGCATTTAACAGAAAAAACCCAAGTAATATGTTTATCAAGATTTTAATTTGACTGATAACAAAAGTTTTTTTAAAACAAAACAAAACAAAACAAAACAAAACAAAACAAACAAACAAAAAAAAAAACAACAGAACATTTATACTTGTATGCAGGAGTAAACACACTCCTATACACAGTCCCTTAAATTTCTTCCTTTGAACAGTGGTAGCACCCAGAAGGCCCTACTACAAATCTGTGTTGTACAGGCATGCACACTTGATCGTCCTGGAATTAATAAGAAAGTAGTGACAGGCTCAATTGGAGTATGGATTTCGAGTGTATTTTGTTCCCTGAGGGTTCCTGTACTTTATCCACTAAAGACATCCTTACTTTTTCAGACTGATGTGTAACCTCCAAACTTCTCTTAACAGTTTTCAAATATGACTATTCACACAATTTTTCAGCTGCAGAAACAGGCATTTCTTCACGCTGAACTGCTGAGGAATAAATTAAAGTTCACATAAAATGTAGTGATGACTTGGAAATCTTCCCTCCTGAACCAGTATCTCCTTGTTAAAATAAAAATAAATAGCATTGTCAATGTGCAGAAATTGCATGGCATTGCCTTCCCAGAATAAGTGAACAGTTTATTCCAAAATAAATCATGATATTCTGAAACAATCACTCCACACTAGAATTTTTCCTGAATTAAAAAAAAAAAAAAAAGTATCCTGGAATAAAACCACCACATTCTGGGACACAAAGAAGAGTAACTTGGAATTATTCCTGACAGTATTAATGTAGCTGCATCAGAAGTGTCATTTTGGAAGATAAAAACAGTATTCTCTTGGAAATGAGATCTACAGGTTGCTACTTTATATATCAGGTAGTTTTGGGCTGGGCCATCTTCTCATGAGCTAAGAAGCTGGATAAATATTATTTTGAACTCATTAGACTGATTCTACTTCTTTTAGCCTCCTACCTCACAATCATCAATAAGGCGACAAGGTCACCATACTCAGATTTGCTCACAGTTAAAGGACCTATTTTAGAAGGCTGAATTTTAATGTACTAGAGATGAAGACCTTAGAGGATTACAAGAGCTTACTACCTAGAAACAAAAAAACAATGTGGTCTGAAGGTTTGTTTAAATTGACTTTAACGACTCTTCATTTCAAGCCAATAAGCCTGAAGTACCATTTGCTAATTAGCAAGCCAGTGTCTTAGCTGATTTTCTTTTCCTGGGCCCAGAGTGCAACCATTGCAAATGACCCTGTGACTTTCTTGCACCATGAGAATGGGTTTGTACATTCTCCATTAGGGCACTAAACAGTTGATTGTGATGAACAGCCCAACATAACCCACTCATAAATATTGCAGGTGGCGTTCTAAAAACCTACCCATTAGTGCTTTTCTTTTGGGAAGCAGTTTCACCAAAAGGAGACAAACACAAACAAGGGTTTCTAATAAGGGCTGGCTATCAATATCTGAGCAGTAGGTGTTCTGGGAACAGGCCTCTTTTCTGTGTGTTACCTAATGAATGAACCAATTTGCTTTCTCCTTAGGAGAAAAAATTAGAAGAGGATTTCATCCCACTTAATCAATATTAGTCAATATTAGTCTGTCTTGGCAAAGCAAGAAGGCAATTAAAGTGTACACACCTCCCACTCTAATTCTATACTCATAAAGATCAAAGCAAATTACCATTAATGATCAGCTTCCCCCCATTTGAACACCATGGTCTAACTTGGGCAGAAATAAGCTACTTCAGGAAACCAAATTGCTATCGGAGAAATAAAATCAACAACTGCATTGTCTCAACAGCTGCTAACAGTGTCTAGTTGCTTGCAGGATGAAGTGTTAGCATCTGGTACATGCCCTCTGAGATAAGGAGTGCTACATATTATTTGGGGAATTGAATTCCAACAAATACCTTTGTTTCTGCAGAGTTCTTCACAATTGTGAACTCTGATCCACCTATTTTGTGCAAAGTGCCAAAAAGAGCATGACAGAAAGGACTGGAGGACAGCATAATTCAGATTCTTTGGTTGTCACGCCTGTACTGTAGACCTGAAAGAGATGTTTTGATATTTCACTGGTGTGGATAAAGGCTGCCTAATACCCTTGCACAGTGTGCAACTGTTCATACACTTTTGCTGGCATTTCAGTCATACTCTTTTTACTCTGCAATCCCAAATGTCCAGGCCTGTGAAAAGCACACTATCCTATTTTTAAGTGAAGTTTGGCTTTGAGAAAATTGGCACTCTAGAATATAAACCAATTTATATACAGAAGAGACACATAGGAAAATCCATCTATTAAAATTTCTTTTTATATCCTATGAATGCATTTTGCTCTGGTAAGAGTATATTCTGCTACTCATTCTACCAAGTTTCTTTGCTCAGCTTTCAGGTAGCTATCAAAAATTATAACAGTTTGGGGTTTTTTTTCCCAGAGTATTATATCGAGCTGGTACTGAACAGGACTTAACCCATCCCTAATCAGAGCTCAAGTTTATTCAAGTCCTCGCCAATTACTATACCACATGCTCCTCACTGTCCCACATTCCTCTCCCTCCCTCTCCCACCACAGGCACAGCTAATTAACAGCTAGGAATTGATGTCACTCTCTGTTGCCACTTACAGAGTAAAGTACTCAGGAATATGTAATGTTTTTTACGATGCCTTTGTATCATTCTTATGGATCCTATGTGTGGTTTGCTACAGTCTAGCTAAGACTTTGTGTTAATCCCACTTACAGGTATTAGCAACCTCCAATATAATGAGATCATTTCACTCAGTGAGGTTTGTGCATCTTCATAGAAAAACCAGTGATGAAGCACATGGGGGATCTTTGTACAGATGAGATCTTTCTTTGATGAGCACTTCCTCTGATCTCTAAGAAATGTCGTGGGCCTTCTGATCATTCTTCTTCCCAATCATATCAATATCCAACAGGCCAGCACAATTCTTACTACTGCATTGTAAGTGCTCTGCTATAATTAATCTTTTTGTTGCACTCCTTCCTGAGTGATTCCCTTTCTAAATAGATATTTTAAAAAGAAGAAAAATGAGCCTTGAGTTACAGCTACATTGCTGGCTTTATGAACATACATAGTACAGCTGGGCAAACGAATTCTCTAAACTTGAACAGCCTTCCTTGAAACTGAAGATATCAAGCAGACACTGTTCAAAACACAATGATAAATTCTAAGCAAAGAAAAAAATGCACCTCTTTTAAGTCATATAAACTAATTATTTCATGTTCAACCACATGCATTCATTCTATTCCCATTTGCTACTAAGAAAAGAGGGAAACAATTTAGGAAAAGGCTACTGAATTTGATGTCAAGGGTAAAATACCTTTCCTGCATCTGTTTTCTCCTGGTCACCTCCTGAGGGCTGTTCATGCTGATACCGCACACTGCAAGTCTGTCAGTGACACCTCAAAAACTGGGGTTCCAGTAGGGCTAGGCATTGTCTGAACACCCTGGAAAGTGCTCCAGAATGACTGTAATCTCAGGACTGCCCAACCTGCAGAATTCCTTTGGAAGAGCTCCACGTAACTTTAAATTAATCAAGGGGCATGGGAGGGGACCTTCCAGTGAAATCAAACAGAGATCCACATTTGGTTGAGCTACAGACCCAGCACCAGACTAGCTTTTGCTCTTTTGGCTCACAAGGTTTTGCAGAGCCAGGCAAAGTAGATCTCCTCCACCTAGGATGGGATCCACCACATGAGTCTTAATCCAACAGATACACAAATCGAAATCTTTTGTCTCTTGTTTAACCCTCTCCCCTTCCCAGGAATTTGTATGTAGAGTTGCATTCTGTGGTTCTTGTCTTGTTCTTCACCTTTTTCTGTTTTCTTCTTACCCCTTGCTCAGGAAAGGATATTAAGAGTAGTGACATCTTAAGCCTAGATTTTCCACAGATATGCATCTTTATCTCAGGGACAGAAATGCTCATGCGGATCTAGCTGGAGCAGTTACAACCTTCAGCTCTTTGTTTCTATTCCCACAGCTGAGACATTGTTCTGGTGAGCGTGAGCACTCCCAGGCTGTTTTGTTGCAAAGTGAGCCAGTGGATGATCCTCAGGGTTTGGGATCCTTTGGGTTTGGTTTTCGGGAGGATCACTATCAGCTGGGGATCCTTTGGGTTCCATCAAGGATATCAGGCATCTTGTTGTAGTTGAACACAGGCAAACAAATAGACCAGATGTTCTGCTTGCATTTTTTTTTTGCATATGTGACTGACACAGTTTGACATTTTACCCAGACCCACCTGGCATATAACCAAAGAAATGACTCCAAACTGAGATTGTTCGATGCTTACTGTGAAAGGCTCCATTGAGCTTGCTCTGTGGCATGAGTCAAAATGAAACTAGACCAGAGCTTCATCCTTTGTCTCTTTTTTCTGAGTACATCTGCACCATTTGTCAGCATCAGGACTGTAAGACAGTGGGACGGATCTACCATTTGTGCTTCAACTACATGTGGTTGCATATCTAAACTTCTATAAGGATAGCTCCCTGTCCCTTCATGAGAAGTGATGCTGTCTACTGTCCTGCTTTTGTGCCAACAGAAATAGATAAGTGTTGTGTTAAACCAGAATAACACAGAGGAGAAATGCCAGCTTGTTTAGGCTTTTTTTTTCTATGAAATGACTTCAGGATGATAACCTTTCAATCCCAGGCAGCTATGGTTACTATACCTAGTATAGGTATATATCTGTACTCTATAGATAGATAAAACTACTGTGCCCACACGTTTTTGGCTACTATATTTTCTCTTTCATCTAAAAAATAAGTTTAGTTTATTCTTGCCCTCCAGGGACAAGTTTTTTCCTGTTGTTTTCACAGTGTTAAAGTCCATTTTCTTAGAGATGTTTTCTCACCTTATGTAAATTATAAAATGTTGGCTGTACAGCCAGAAAAATGTGGTACTCCAATTTTCTATTGTCCAGTTCCTTGGTTTCTAGGGGAAGGGGACAAAATCTATGTTTGGACTAGCTAGAGCCTCAGAGCTTTGCTCATTTTCATCTCTCAAGACAACGGTTTTTGGTTTTTATTTCTTTCTTCTCTTTTCTATCTTACATAAAAATTGGGGGGCAGGAGGGGGGAATTATAATGTACCCAGCTTGTCAGCTGAAGTAATTCATCACAACTCTATAAAGCCCAAAGGATTACTCCAGTTTGCACCAACAGTGCAGCTAGTTTGCTAGACAAATTTTCTCATTGTTTTCCTGTTGTTCCAGCACTACTGTTAAATCCTGGTTTTATAATAGTTTGCTATTTTCTTCTGGCAACACCCACTGTTCATTAGACATTTTTGAATACAAGAGGAGGAATGTTTTTTGCCCAGAAAACCCTGTTAGACAGGTGCCAGTACATATAATTCAGAAATTCTGTAATTATTTTTTAAATAAGAAGTTATCACTAACTAGTGTACCTAAAACTAACATTTCCAAATAATTGCAATTGTGTATCATGAAAAAGATGAGGAATTAACATTTTAAGACTGTTGAGACTTCATTCTAGCCAGTGCTCAGAGGCTTTGCAAACAAATGGTTTAAGATGTATAAAGTAAGACTATTGTAATCCCTACAATAGCTGTCAGATGTGTGATAGAAATTCTTTTGTGGGTTTGTTATTGACTGGTGCTTGTAGTGTTTTTTGTTTTAATTATTGATTGTGACCCCCAAACTTCAGACCTGTCCAGGAAAAATGATTGGTATGCAAAGGCATTTGATGTCAGGAGCTAGGCATAATACCCAAACATGGAATAACTATTCCTCACCTGCAGCCTTTGGACAAGTTCTACCCCAAAATTCATATAGGCTGACACCACTGATGGAGGCCTAATCCTGTACTGACCTCAGCGTAGGCATTTGTCTCTGTCAGGACAGAGATTGTCTTAAAATGGAGATGTGAAATGGGCTTGGGTATTGTAAGACAGAGAAAAGATCTGCTCAGTTAACGTCATCCTGTTTGAAAGCTGGAAACTGAGTTATTTCATCTATAATAGACAGCAATCAAACTTTCAAATGGGTCCACTCAGAGGACATGAAATACTAGTTAGTTTTAGTTTTAGTTTTAGTTTTAATTTTTAGAATTATTGTCCTCTCCCTGGAGCCCATAAAAAAAAAAATCCATTATATTGTCATATTGCCACACTTCAGGCTTTGCATGACATGATGTGCTGTGACTGACCTGACCCAAGAAGATACTATTCAAAGCAAGGAGACAAATACAGTCACAAATAGTACTAAGACAAGAGAAAACCTGCCTGTTCCAAAGCAGCAGCTCAGTGCTGCCCAGGCTGGTAGGATGCAGCACGCAGGGCTCTGTGCACAGCCGCTCACCAGGGATCTGACCAGGAATTGGCCGGGGTGGACACCACCATTCTCTGTGCTGGCTCTAGAGATGAGTGCCCTTCCCTCCATCTGCAGAGCTGCAGTTCCTCTAAGGACAGGAGGGGGAAAGGGACAGGTCCATGTTCAGACAGTTCAGTCCCATTCCATGGATCCAGCTTGTGAAGTTAATCTCTCAGCAAACTCCACTCCCTGTCACGGGAGCTGTGCCCTACTGTGCCCTCTTGCTCGGCCTCCAAGATTTAGCTGGTGTTAGTTTGGCAGCACAAACCAGAGTAAAAGGGGAACTGAGGAAGAAATAGGAGTCACAGACTCCAAGGAGCAACATTGTAAGGACATGGCCAGTGTTACCCAGGGTACACCAAGGGGCACTGACACATCTGAGTGGCAAGCAAAGGGTGGCACTGAGGCTGGAGATGGGCCTCACACAGGGCTGGTGAGAGAAACTCAGGCTGCAAAAGAAAGCAATGTTTCAGTGAGCTGTTGGAGGTGATGGGACCATGAGAGGAGCCTGCAGCTAGTCATGGGTGGATCTTGCAACAATAGAGTGCGAACACATTTTGCACTGAGGGGAAGGAGAGAGCGGAAAGTGGCAGGTGAATAAGAAAAAGAGGAGAGGGAGAATGGACACAGGGCAGACCAAGAAACAAAGTGGGTAGTGGCAAACTGAGGGTGAATTAGAAAATTAGATGGATCTATGAAAAAGAAGGAAGTAAAGAGTTGTCTGAAAGAAAGATATTCTGACTTTTCATTCAAAAAAAAAAAAAAACATTTTAAAAATTCCACCTGAGGCTGGTTTTTTTTCCATTTCTCAGAAGTGGGAACTGGCCAAGTAGAATCAGTTCCACCTAATGAACGTGTCGGAGCAAGGTCTTTCTCTGGAGGCCCTCAAAGTCTCCTACAACTCTCCAATGCAGCTAACTGAAGCACTTACATCAGAGGACTTTTCCACCAGGTGCTTATAGATAAATAAGATCCCTAAACTAAGTGGATGAATCTCACACAGTGGCACTAAGGGAAGTGAACTGCACCATTCTGATACTGCCACAAAAAAATGGGCTATTTTTACAGGAACATAGCTAAAGTTGTGAAATACTAAAGGCTCAACTTCTTTTTGATCTTCTCAGACTTCCTTAGAAAAGCCCCCTCTGGAGCAGCAAAGCAAAACAAGGACAGACTGAGCTCTGCCTTGCCCCTCCATCTCCCACTTCTTTCCTCCCTGCAGTTTTGGTGACTGTGATGGGAAAGTGAATCAGATGAGAAGATAGTCTAACATGTCTTTTCTATTCCTTCCTCACAAGGGCCAGGGACAGAGCTGTTACACTCTCTGGACAGGGTCATCTACTCGTTGCAAAATTTCAGCACTGAATAATAATGCAGCAAATTGTACTCTGCTTGTAAGGATTGAAGGAAGTGCATCTAATTTCACATTGGGGTAACAGAGAATTGGGAAATGAGATTTTAGATTTGCAAAAATATCAGATTGCTTTGGCAAGGAAAGGCAGGTCAGGTCAGGTCACTCCGAATAAGTGCTTGGGAGATTGGGTCAGTCAAGAAAATTGGTGTTGATATTATAAAATATGGTAACTTCAGAGCAACTTGGGCTTGAAAGCAGTAAGCTTTGCACTGCTAAGTGTCAGAACAGAAACATCTAGCTAATTTTCATCTAGCTAATATTCATTGCCAGAATGAATACAGGCACTGTTTTGCTGAATTGATGTCCTAATGAATATTATCTGCCTCTTTTGAACTCTATCTGGAGCTTTACCAGTAGATTTGCAAAATTCCTACACAGCCCCAAGACCCTGCCACTGGATGCAGATCAGTGTTATAACACAGCATGAGGAGGGATGTTGGCTACAGCACAAAAACATTGCAGTGAAAGTGTGTGAGGACTTTCACAATCAATGTGCTCTCCAGGACTGTAGCACTTGCTGAAGAAACCACCTCTAATGCTGAGCCTGGACTACAGAAATGTCTGTCTTTCCTTTCAACAGCAATAAATTCAGCTCCAGCCTGAGCTTGAGAGAAGGATGGCACTGCCTTGTCACCCCATGGCCACATTACCTGCCTTGAAACAACTGTTGTTAATGGAGAAGCAACTGCTCCCTTAGCCTTTCACCTCCCTTTGTCCCATCTCACCCCCTGCCACTGGTAAATCCACATCAGTAAATTCACACCTGCTTGAAGATTACTAGGCAAATAATACATATGCCCAGCAATGTTGAAAATATCCTATAGAAATGGAAACACATGTTCATTAATAAAACTCTGAAAAACAGGTAATTAAAGTCTTGTTAACCCTGTAACTTCTGAAAGACACCCCTGGAATTGCTATCGGTTGCATAGCACCCAACCCTGCACAGAGAGGCTTGCTCAAAGAGTTGCTCCTACCTAGAATCATAGAATCATTAAGGTTGGAAAAGACCTCGAAGATCATCAAGTCCAACTGTCAACCCAACACCACCACGTGCCCTAAACCATGCCCTGACGTGCCATGTCCACATATTTTTGAACACCTCCAGGGATGGTGACTCCACCACCTCTCTGGGCAGCCTGTTCCAGTACCTGACCACTCTGTCAGTGAAGAAATTTTTCCTAATATCCAATCTAAACTTCCCCTGGCACAACTTGAGGCCATTTCCTCTCAATCTATCGCTAGTAACTTGGGAGAAGAAACCAACACCCACCTCACTACAATCTCCTTTCAGGTAGTTGTAGAGAGTGATGAGTTCTTCCCTCAGCCTCCTTTTCTCCAGGCTAAACAATCCCAGTTCCCTCAGCCACTCCTCATAAGACCAGCTCTCCAGACCCTTCACCAGCTTCGTTGCCCTTCTCTGGACATGCTCCAGCAACTCAATGTCCTTCTTGGACTGAGGGGCCCAAAACTGAACACAGTATTCGAGGTGTGGTCTCACCAGTGCTGAGTACAGGGGCAGCAGATGCTCTTGTTATCTAGGCAACAAGATCTTTAGGGACCCTGAGATGTACTCCTGCAGGAGCAATCTGTGTAGTAAATTTGAGTGAAACTCAAATGACAGTTGGGATTAATATTGTTTGCATTGCAGTAGCATTAGCCTCCATGGCAGTATTGCTAGTGCAGGGGGATGTCTCTGCCATTCTTCTAATATAAGGGTGTGTTGTTCTAGGTGTTGTTTTGAGCACTTCTCAGATAGATGGTCCTGGACTGAGCAGTGTTTTGTTTTATAAGCTCAGAAACACAACATGAATGCAACAAAGAAGTGGAGGAAAACAGTGATGTAATTATTAAGAACATGAACATTGGTGGTTATCACAGGACTGGTATTGCCAGGCAGTGAAGGTTTTTGAGAGTAAAGACAGGTCACCAGTGATTGATACATATGGAGGGAAAGGGAGTATTGCTGCTGAGGAAAATGTGGTTAAAACAAGAATGTGGCTGTCACAGCAGTATTTATATGCATATATGTGGAGCAAAAGGTCCCTGAAAGAAGGAGCACACTATCACATTGTTCATCTGATTTTTTTCTTAGATAAAAGTTACTTTTTAATTTAAAAGAGGAAAATTTCACCCCCAAGTGAGCTGGGGAAAACTTATTTCTTTGTTTGAGGAAAGCAATTTGGAAGATTCAGGAATTGGTTCCAAACACAGTTGATGCAGTTTCTTTTTCTGTTTTACTTAACAGAGTTTTATTGATTTGAATATATCGTTAACAGAAGTAATTGAAGGGGCAAGGAGATGGAACTGCCTACTGTAATTTAATTTTCTGTCAAATTCTATATACCTGCTGCACTCTCAGTTTCAATATTTTGGTGTATTGCCACTGGCAGACTACTCACTGACAAGGTTCTGCTTTATCAACAGCAAAATGCTCATGACTTGTCCTATCACATCTGTGGAGCCAAAAATACATAAACTTCAGTTTAACACAGTGCTACAGTTTCAGTGGGGATACCAGGATAGACTAAAGGCAATGCAATGCAAGAGCAAGTTAAACCAGCAAGTGTTTCCTGTGGGCCTGATCCTACAACCATTCACCTATGAGTAACTTTCAAAGGGATTTTGCCTGTATGAATGAGGATTTGGCATGTCAGTCACTGAAAGCTGTGGGGTTGGATTCTCTGTTCCCTGTCCTGAAAAATGCCACAAAATGGTCCCTTTTTTATAGTTGGGATGGGTCTGTTTGTTACCATAGAAAATGACTGAGGCCCTGCAATTGCAAATTTAATATCACAAAAATTAGGAATCTCAAAGCTTAGGGCTGTGTCATGGTTTAACCCCATTCGGCAACCAAGCACCACACAGCCACTTGTTTACTCTCCCCTTCCCAGAGGGAGAGAAACTGAAGAGCAAAAGTAAGAAAACTCACTTTAGGTAAGAACAGTTTAATAATTGAAATATTATAATAGTAATAGTAATAGTAATAGTAATAGTAATAGTAATAGTAATAGTAATAGTAATAGTAATAGTAATAAAAAGGAAAACAAGAGAGAGAAATAGAGGAACAAAGCCCAGGAAAAACAAGTGATCCAACCGCTCACCACCCGCCAACTGACACCCAGCCAGTCTCCAAGCAGCGATCACTGCCCCCCCAATGAACTCCCCCCAGCTTATATACTGAGCATGACATTGTATGGTATGGAATATCCCTTTGACCAGTTTGGAGCAGCTGTCCTGGCTCTGCCCCCTCCCCTCCCAGCTCCTTGTGCACCCGGCAGAGCATGGGAAGCTAAAAAAGTCCTTGACTAGTGTAAGCACTACTTAGCAACAACTAAAACATCAGTGTGTTATCAACATCATTCTCATACTAAACCCAAAACACAGCATGATACCAGCTACTAGGAAGAAAATTAACTCCATCCCAGCTGAAGCCAGGACAGACTGTAATGCATGCATCAGTGCAACTCTGATTTTTGTATTGTGCATATTAAAGCATCCAATCCAGCTGCCCAAAAAGCTCCAGAGTGCTTCACAGCCTCACCCCGTACCCCGGGTCTTGCTCAGACCAGTGTGAGTATGTTAGCCCAGATCTCGAGTCCCACTGTAGACTCTCTCTGTGCTTACAGTAACAGAAATCAAGACAATACAGTGGTAATAAGGGAGGGAGAGAAACAGAGCTAGCATCTGTATTTTCAGCTGAGGAGCTAGCATCTGCCTTTTCAGCTTCAGAGTGGAAGACATTCTGGAAGAGCCTGTCCCTGGGTGGATATAGAGCTCAGAATCAACTCTGCTTTGGTCATGAGCCATCAGCAGTGAGAGTCAGAGAGCCACTCTGGCAGCCAAACCAACACTAACGGAGGCAATTCCTGTCTCTGCCCAGGCATGGGCCAGTTTGAATTGGCTGATATACTGTGGTCTGGAAGTCCTTGCTAGAGGAAATTGTCCATTTTTTATCCCTGAGAGGCTCTTGTCCACTGTGGAGATCTAGGCATTATTTCTTTCAGCTTGCCTGTTGTCATTAAAACCAATATCTTGTGCTTGTTTTCTAAAAACCAGAGGGAATGTGCCTCATTTAGCCCAAGACCTTCAGAAGGGTGAGATGGAAGGGAACTATGCTTTGAGACTTTTCCACAGTTTACAGTACAGCTACATCTGCAATAATTAGCTTTCCCGTTTTCATGACTTGACAGCCTCTGCTGGTTCAGAGAAGTTATTTGATGCTTACCTGTCTTTTCCTAGAATAAGTGTAAGGAGGACCCTCTTAACCTTGTCAGGGAATCTGAAGGCCTGCTGACCAAAGAGGGGCCCCTCCTGGCTACAAGATTTGGTTTACACTGATCTTTTCCTCCAGATGAAAGGCCAGATTTTTTGTTCATTTGTTCAGCAAGACAGGAAAGCATTCCTAGGCTCCCAGAAGTATGAGGAATACTGGGTGCTACAGTCTGTCATGGCAGCTCCTGACTGCACAAAGAGCATTTCAGAAAAGCAGGGAAAGGGTTAAGAACTCTGCAGCATCTCACAAATGGGATATATGCTTTAATGGCTAAGTTATCACTTGCTTCTGTTGTTTTCTTGCCACCTTGTAAGATTTTTACTGTCTGACTTGAAGTAGTGTAGGAAAAGTAGCATATCTACAAAGGCAATAAAAAGGTAAGTTGCCCTCACTATGTCTGTTGTGACAGGTTCCATCATGAGATGAGACATCCTGAAGGGGCCTGACTACTCTTGGTGGCACTGGCCCCTGTGCCACTGGCACTTCAGCAGAATTACTTAAGGTCTACACTGCAAGGGTGCGTGAAATCAGGCTCACCCCCCATGCCACATCTTCTTCCTTTTCCTTAACACTCAGAGGACGTTTCTTGCTGTTATGATTTATTCCCCGCTGAAAGGCAAATGAATGCACAGGTTTCTCTTCAGCTTTTTAATATCACTTGAATATCTATGGGTGGAGGACAGATTTTCCCCTCCAATAAGGGAAGGGATTAAGAAACTCAGATTTGGCAGAGTAATGGAAAGAGATTAGAGAATTCAAGTAATTGGTACAGGAGTTACAGCTGAGTTCTCATAGCACATGAAAGTGCTTTAGAAAGAATCTGAGAGGTCAAAACATAAAATTACTTTCCACCATGTTGCTAGTTTTCCCTGGCTGCTGTAGAAAAGCACACCAGAGGATCATTTTCCCCTTCTACTTCAAGCAATATTGTTTCTCCCATTACAAAACCACCGCATAAAATTTTGTGGTATGCCATGTCTGATTCTGCTCTCTCTTGCATTTCTGAGAAGAAATTGCTAACTACATGTGCAATAACTCTTCAAAGTTACACCATCATGGAATGCAAAGAGTGGGAAGAAAGGCAGAGTCCATGTGTTGAAACCTATTCTGGAATAGAAAATGTTCAAATTTCTTTATTTGGTCAGGCATTCAGAAACAAGTCTTCATCCTTTTTAACACAATACTGCTGCAAAGAATGATTTTTAATTGATGTGACATTATTATACTGTAATAATCTTCCAAAATCCATGCTAAATCAAATGCTTTCAGTGTACAACCTCTCATAGTCCCCTGTATCCTTGTTTTCTATGGTTCTCCAACTGCAGTAATCTCATAGAATCATAGAA
Organism: Morus bassanus; assembly: GCA_031468815.1. Classification (NCBI taxonomy): domain Eukaryota; kingdom Metazoa; phylum Chordata; class Aves; order Suliformes; family Sulidae; genus Morus; species Morus bassanus. Next base: position 70,002,549 of record CM062568.1, read on the forward strand.
TCATTTAGGCTGGAAAAGACCTTTGAGATCATCAAGTCCAACTGTAAACCTAACACTGTCAAGTCCACCACTAAGCCATGTCCCTAAGCACCACATCCAAACATCTTTTAAATACCTCCAAGGATGGTGATTCAACCACTTCCCTGGGCAGTCTGTTCCAATGCTTGACAACCCTTCCAGCGAAGAAATTTTTCCTAATACCCAATCTAAACCTCTTCTCTAGAGAGATTTCCTTCTATATTTCCATACCATTGTTTACAATTACTTCAGAGTGTAGTAAAATAAAATAAGGATGGAAGTCTGTGCAAAGATCAAAGAAGACCTTCTTAACTGTTGTTTTGTATGCAGTTAAATCTTACAAAAATACAATTCCAGAAAGTCAGTGTTATAGAAAATGTGTCTCCACTGCAAGCCAGTACTCACAAAGCCTGGTGCTTGGTCTGTGTGAAGGTTAAGGGAACTGTGTTGGAGCCCAGAGGCAGTCACATGCCGAGGACAGACATGCAGTGCTGAACGTGACTCTTCTTTCGCACCACCACCACTCCAGCAAGTGAGGTGGAGTTACACTGACATGCACCAGTGTAACAGAGCACAGGAATTGACGCCCCCTCTTGTTACAAGCTGATGTGAAGAGCTGCATTGAGGAAACCATTTGCACTGCACAGTAACATCTTTTTATTGGCCCAATAAAGCACAGAAAACATAGCAAATATTTTCAAGTGCCACCTACCGTCACTTTATCTACTGTTTACATAAATAGAGTTATTTTTCATTTCATAGAGCAGATGAAGAGCTCTAGAAATTGGATAAGTCTCATCAGCTGTCTGGCCAACAGTTGAGCAGACTTCAAAGCTAAATGTTACAGCATTTTGTGCACAGCATGGATATCACACCTTTCTCCTGAGCAGTTCAGAGACCCGCAAACATGAACTAAATCTTTGTAAATCCATGTGAAGCAGATGCAATCAGTGGAAGAGCATTCTCTTCGCAAGCAGGACCCACCAAGGACAATAGTTACCAATTCCTGGTTCCACTGCAGACCTCATGATACATTTATTGTGAATGCTCCAGCTCCTGGAGCCAAGAGATTGCATGAGAATATAAATTCTATTCAGGAATAAAATGGTGTATGTGTGTGGTTCTGGAAGGCGGTGGTGGGAACCTGAAAAACGGGTCTCCCACCAGCCTAGAAAGCAAAGAAACAAAAGGTACCTACTGTCATTTTTTTTTAATCTCAGAGGTAGGTGAAGGGAATAGCTGGCTAATTAATTTGCATACTGGGGCTTGGCAGCATTGCAAGAGTTGAATGATGAGGCCAGCATCTCACAGGAACTCTGTGATGCAGCTGGCAGGAAATCCCAGGCTTTCTCACTCCCAAAGTGCTGCCTGCAAATTGCTTCACTGATCAGTACATCTGATTTTTACTAATGATGCGAACTGAATATGGGACTGGAGCCTTGGGTTTGCTTTGCTTTGTTTTTCTTGTTTTCATATTAATGCTACTGCCACCTAATGCAAAATCCCTCTATATGACTATTTTCCTTGCAGGGCTGAAATGCCTAGAATATTGCAAGAGAGGATTTTATAGACCTTGAGAGAAAACAAAATTCATTTAATGATGTCAGAAAGTGATTCAATATAGTCATGAGTTTTTAGGACAAATTGTTAGCCTTCTGCAAAAACTCTGACCAAGATTTATATTGCCTGCAAAACTCACTAATGATATTGAGGCTAGGGTCTTATGAACCAGTTTAAAAGAATTTATAAATCTAAATGAGCACATCTGAGCATGAACCCTGCCATTTTCTCAAGACCAAACCAAGATTTATTATGAGAGTTATGAAACTTTGGACCCTATTATATAGTAAAGAATCCTATTTATGACCACATAGTTAGGTCTGAATTATTGTGCTTATTCTAAACACTGCTTTTGCAAGATTTATGTCTCAGTTATTTTACAACTTTCAGGGATGAAACTTGCCATTCATAACCACAGCACAGAAAAAAACTGTCTTCTGATTTTTTTTAAAATTAAATCAACCACACTTCAGAACTAGAGAGGTGAAAAAATATTATTTTTCAGGAAACCCTCACACCTACTGCAAGAGGTTGTGACCATGCTTAGCTATAAAAGTTACTTAATTTTGAAAGCCAGGATTTTACATTCTCACTCCCTGAGGTATTTGGGCTCATTATTTACAGTACTGTTTTTCAAATGTAAATGTTGAAGCATTATTTCCTGTGAAAGGCAGTTGTTGCATGCCTACAACAAAAAGTAACATTCATAAAATTATTTTCTTGCTGGCTGAAAAAGTATCTCATCTGAAAAAAAATAATTTCAAATTTTGCCATTGAAATTTGGAACACAGTGCTGCTTAAGATCAAGGAAAAAAAGGAGTGATCCCCATTCCCTACTGTCCAGGGCTACCAGACATCAAATCTTTAAAGAATTAACTGGGAGAAGTGTTCTTGATATCTGAGTCACATATCCCCTGGACAAACCACAATTAATTGTCTCTATAGATGGAATAGATAGTCGGGATGTGGTAGCCCTGGACTATAGCTGATTCAAGTCATTCACTGCTGTCTTGAATTTAATTGCAAATGTGGACTTCATACATTCCCCTGGAACACCATGGCAGTTGGTTTTTAACCAGCCCATGACTTCAGATGAGAGATTTCTGAGAACAGTAGCCCATAGGTTTTATTTAGTGTTTACTGCAAATAAACATTTGGCTGAAAGAACCATCTCAGTCTTGTGGATTTGTCTCCCTGTATCACTCTACTAAGCTTATCTATTCTCTTATTGTGGTATTATATGTATTCTCCCATGGTTTTCTTTAGAGACAGAAAATCCTCTTGCAGTTGGAGCAGCTGGATTTTGTAGAGTGGAAATCTGGAGTTCATCAGTGCCTCAGCAGATTCACAGTCCAACACCGTGAAGGCAACAAGCAACCACTGAACATGTTTGGGCTAGATTGATTTCCATCACCTGAAGATCTCACCTCAGGTACTTTTATGACATTTCTGTTCCCTTACTATGGGATCCTGGCCATGCTAACACCTGGCATGGCTCTAAGGATGGTTCTACCAGACCTGAGAAGTTCACCTGCCACATAAAATCAATGGGCATATTCTCAGAATTTCTAGTTGAAACTAACCATTTCAGCTCCAAGAAAAATCTGAAATTGGGGTAACGGAAGGGTCATTGTTCTGTTTTGGAAAAAACAGGAAGAAATTCTGAAAAGTTACCAGGAAGTCTGCAAATTATTGTTCTGAGATAGTGAAAAGGTTGGTTTAGGATTTTTTTAAACTAAAAGAGTACCAGCTCTTACACTCAGGGCCTTTAGCTCAGTCACAGTTCCTACGGCTTGCAGACTCCCACTTACTTAATGCCTGAAAGCATGAAATAGAGTTCTCAGTGTTTCCAGGCGAAAGAAAACTGGTAGCACTAGGTAACTGGGTCACAACCTTTGCTGTGTGGATGATGTGACATGTGAAGTGAGGTGTGTTTGAGTGCTAATGACCATGTGTCTGGTAACTACCTGTTTATCAAGTGTAATCTTCTAGTTCAGGGAATTTATCCATGGTAGAAGATGCTGATTTTGAGCCCCCGGTTGCACAAAAACCAGCTTCTGTATTACTAAACTAGGGCACACTAGAAAATAAATGTTTTCAGGCAGGGGTGGCAGGGGAACAGGTTAGGATTATGGCTGTTAAATGTGTGTCAGAATCCCACAACACTATGAACCAGATCCTACATTCAACTGTCACACTTAAGCTGAAGGCAGTATAATTGGCATGGTAAAGGTTTCCATTAATTGAATATACTCTTGTATGTCTTCTGTTTTCTTGTTCTTTTCTTGTGTTTGTATGTTTTATTATGCAATGAGCAGGTGATAATAATAATAACAAGATGGTTAATTGGGCAACTTCATTAAAGTGTGAGGTTAGGTGTAACAGCGAGTCAGTGATGGCAATGTCCTGACCTGCAGCTGTCTAGGCCATACTTGAGTGAGTTTCAGAGACTGCACAAGAAGGGATTGTCTCTAGTTTCCTTCTCTTCAGATGAGTATCAGGAGTCTTCACTGATTCTTCGTAGCTGCTGATTGATATTATTGACCATGAAGTACTGCTGGCATGTCTGAAAGCCTCAACAAGGATGCATAAAACAGTGTCTGAGGCTCCATTATTTCTTGGAGAAAACCCCAAAGATGGTATTGGGCAACTCTTTGCCTGTCCTGAGGGCTTGATTGTTCATAAGCATTAGAAAGCTCTAGCTTCTTGCACATCCCTGATCAGTGTGTGTATCAGGACACTGGCTGCACCCATTGCGCAGACAAGCCTTATTAACTGTTCCCATGTGTCAATTCTACTCATTCTCCTACATTCCTTGTTTTCCTATGACCACATTCCTGCAAGGAACAAAACTGTTAGATGGGAAGATGAAAGGCAATATAGCAAGCAATCACAGCCTCAGAAATGAAATAACAAATGATGGGACCAGTTTCCCTGATAGTGTAAAATAGCATATCTCTGCAGACTTTTTGTGGCCTATGGTTTGTATCTGAACCTGGCATAATGCCTCTTATTGTATGTCTGAGTTTTGAAATGACTAATTTATTTACACAGTAACTATGCCCTGAGCTCACCATAACAGAACCAACAGGGAAACTGCCCTGGTTCTAAGGGCAGAGGAGGGCTGAGAATGGCAGGAAGACAGGCAGCAGGAGAATTCTCTGAGGTCAACTCTCTGGTGATTAAAGGAAGGCCAGAAACAAGAACAAAACTTCCAGCCACCGTTTAAACAACAGCAAAGTTCCATAGCAGAATTCCAGGTGGGATAGTATGGACAAACAACCCTTGCACTGTCTCTGCAGAAGGGTCCAGAGGCAGCTATGAGGTGTTGAGAACATTTGTCTGTACTAGCAGGACAATGCATAAAATCCAACAGCAGAATGCCCCCTACATGCTATCTGTATATGGCCCAGTGTGCAGAGTCACCAACACCTCCCATGACAGACCTGTGAAGGGAACCTCAGCAGGGAGAGAGTTAGACTGAGCATCATTTCTGAAGTAGATTTAAGTAGGTCAAAGTTGTACTTTTTTTTTTTTTTAAATATATAGTAATGCCATCATAATTCTTAATGTAGGCATAATTGTGTTTGGACAAAAATGCTTTAATAATTGTGTGAGATGTGACTATCGCAGGAAGCTGTAGCCAGTTTTTTGGAAGTGTGGTTCCCATCCCTCATCAGATATTTAACATGCTTGTATGTCTGCACCAGTAATTAAAAATAATCAAGGATAAAAGTCTGTACAGTTCCCCATTTACTCTTGCAAAACCATAACCAGCTTTCTCTTGGAAAGAAACTACAGTCAAATGAAAGTGATGTTGGTTTCAAATCATATTAACTTATAGAGCCTTGTGCACAAAAGGACTACTCACACAGTTGTTCCTGTGAGGCATAACAGAGAGTTTGGCTGTTTTTAGGAAATTCATTACTTAACAATACATTATTGTGTTTGATTGAATTGGCATGGATATGCTTGGCAAGGCTGTAAGAAGAATCTGTGTTGTCATGCCAAATGTTTTCAACCTGTGTATGCCTGTGTTCAGGTCTGATAAGGTTATCCGTGGTGCATATGCTTCTCATCAAAAGGCTACATTCTTGTACTGTCCGTACAGGCTTCAGGGAGGTTGCATTTGATGCTGAAAAAATCCATCTGGAAAGGCAATTCTGCCCTAGCCCAAGGCTAGATCAGGCACCCCTTGCCCTATCCTGCTTATGTATCTCTGACTTGTACTTCCCTAGTTGCACCATCCCTCCAGTTCAAGAGGAGAGTGGGACAGTGCCCCATTCATCCTCATCTTCAGTCTATTTTGTGTAGCACTTATGGAGGCAGACATGTGGGTTTGCATATTTTTGGGCTTGATGAGGTGACTGAAGCAACTCCCTCATACCTCGTATACAGGCTTTAACCACTATATCAGAAAAAGAGGACCTTGCCTTTCTCAAAGGCATTGTGAAATGAGCCTGGACCCACTGCTGTCTCTGTGCTCTAGGCACATGCTGAACATGCCTACTGGCCATGTCTGACCAGATGTCTTAAAGAGAAGGCTCTGTCTTTGTGTACCGACAATGTATCCAGCTCACCAGTCTTTTATCCATATATACACTGACGTTCGTATTTAGGCATCTACTAGATTTCACTGGCTTTTTGCAAGCACATCCCAGGCTGGGGACTGCTGGGCTGTGGATGGATTTTAGTGCTGTACTTTCTGGTCTTATTTGAGGTGCCATTGCAGCTACTCCAGTTCTCTTCCCAAAGCATGGGTACACTGGAAAATTAAGGCTGCCTGAGCTGTCTGTAAGTCCTGATCTAACCTAATCTGAACATAGGTTTTGTATTGGTTTAACTTAATTAAATTACTTTTATATATATATATATAATAATACTGGTATAATTCTTACTATATGCACAATTATGTTAGGCTAAATATTTCTTAATAATTGTATATCTTCCACGTACAAAGGAAATGGTACTGTGAATTTTGTCCATGCTGGGAAATTGTACCTCTTTGACTATATCAGACTTACCAAAACAATGCATTTCTGACATCTTTTATAGACTTCAGAGTTGTAACAGTTCAGTTTTTGCGTCTGGCACTCTGACGTATAGTGTATTGCATTTTTGAAGGACAAATGCACATTTCTATCACTAGAATAGGACTCTTTAAAGTCATACATGGTTGCAAAAGGTCAAGTTTGCTAACTTGACATTAGTTGACATCCATTTTCCACTGGTTTCTTCCTTCAGTCTAAAAATGTTCCAGTTTTCAGCCAGCTTCGTTTAATCTGCTGTTGTCTCCATGAATCTTCTTTCTACCATTCTGTCTTTGCTGTATATGGATGTTGAAGTACAGGGACCATCCTGGGTTTTCCTGACTCCTCTTCTTCCCATTCTCCATTTCTTTCTTCCTGTTCTCATTTCCTAGTTAGTGGTTCCTTTGCCACCTGGTGGATTTCCAAGTCCCTAATCAGAATTTACTTCTACCACTTTGCAATGTCTTCTCCCACTACTTCCCTACCACCCTACTTCTGATTGTCTCTTTCTTGGCAAAATGCCTCTCTGATGTCAAGAAGAAAATAAAATCTCTGAGTCTATAGTATCAGTTCTTACCTGGAAGGTTTTGTTTGCCAGCCTGAGGACTAGAAAAGATTTTTTTTCTGTTTTTAATGCTATATCCTGCAGAAAAGCGTTGTTAAGAAACAGCTGGTTGTTCAGGAACAGATGTTCTTCCTATGTAGTAGTAAGAGTTTTCCTTCCTTGGTTGAGCAAGTTCTTCTTCCTCTGAAGAATTGGAACAGTACCGACTCATGAAACCCACTTCTGCAAAAGTTTCAGATCAAGGTCCTTTGTGGGTTACTAGCTTCAAAAGCAGGTGATGAAGAGGAAGCAATCTCTGAGTCATATGCTGAACAGATGCGTGGTTCATGATGCCACCTCTGATAAATCTGCGTAAGCAGCCATGGCTGGAAAGCACCTTTCTTGACTCTAGCTTTTCTTGGCCTCCCTTCAGTTATTTGGCTGAACCCAGGCAAACCTGCCCTTCCTACTTAAACAACTGCAACCTGTTTGCCCAGGAATACAATTGTTTTCGTTGCCTTATCAATGTCTGTGGCAAAAAGCTGAGGAGGAAGATGAGAGTGTCTACTCTGCGGCAACCTCCTATAACAACCCTGTACGTCCTTCTGCTGTAATCCTGCACAAGCAAAAAAGAGTGGGGGCAAGGACCCTTCTCCTCTCTGCATCACTGCTGTCATTCAGACATAAAGGGAAACTTCATGCCTCCTCCCTGAGTGAGAGCTGGGCCACCAATTTGTGTCAGTCGTGTTCCACATGTTATACGTGAGAGTAGCAGCAGTTGCCACTCTTTGAGCTCCCACAGCCTTGGTAAAAATGTCTTCAGGAGCAGCTCCCTCTGCACCTTCCCCCCACTGCTGGATGGGCTTAGAGTCACAATCCAGCTCTTAGACTGCAAATGGCTTGGAGCAGGGATTATGCTTTTCTTTCATGTTAAACAAGAGCAACCCACACCAAGTGTGCTCATTAAAAAATCATGTTGTTCAACACTGATCCCTTGGGCTATAGTTAGAGCTTTGCAATATAACATGCAAGAGACAGGTTGGGTTCTCAGACCAGCCAGGCTCAGAAACAGATGAGCGGATGGCAAAACAGCTTGTTGGAAGAATAAACCCCATACCCATGGTGGAGCAATAAGGCAGCCTTCAATAGGATATGTTCCTAACAATGTGGCTGCTTAAATGAATTTAGGAAGGATCCTAACAGGTGTGAAGGAGTGGCTGTTTCTGTCAACCAGAAAGATAAGTCCTTGGCCATGCTGCATCACAAATCACATTAAAAATCAAAATAAATAGCACCTTGTGCCATTACTAGAAGGTGTATTTTCTGGCCTTCCCTGCCCAGGAAGCCTACCCATCTCTAAAGACCACATGTGTAGGTGGATAAATGACACAAGAAAGAGAAAAATGACTAAGTAGCTAAGCCTATTGTGCATCGTATTAACTTCGTAAATGTCCCTAATGATTTTGCTATAGTGAAGTGCATGAGGGAACCAGCAGAGATAAAAGATGCTAGAGTGCATAACAGTTTAAGGATTCCAAGCATAAAATAGATGCACTGCTGAGCTGAAAGCAGAATGATGTCCTGAGAAGACCACTGAGGTTTTTTCCATCCTAAATATTAGGAACCTTAAGTGAAGAGAAGAGGATCCCACACACAGGTGCTGCTCCAGACATTTTGACCAGCTTCAGCCTCTCTGGCCAAACTCTTCCATGCGAGATCCTATCCCATTGTACCCCATTGATTTGGTTGCCCCCGCATCCAGGTGCACAGGGCTGTTTGCAGGAGAGAGATCTCAGGAAAGAACCAATGCACAAAGGAGGGAGGAGTGAAGGCTGCTCCATTTGAATGGGGGCTGCAAAACCAATTGCATTAATACTCCCTGTATTCCTTAGTGCATCATTTGGGGATGCGATTTGTTATGCAAATATCTCTGCATCATGATAATGATGAGGCAGTTCAATAGTTTGAGCCTCAACACTCTACCAGCCTGGGCTGAAGGAGGCAGAAGAGAAACTTCTCCATTGTTAAAACTGCAATTGTGTTATTCACTGTTGGGATAAAAAAGGATGAAGCTTTAAAGCAGCTGGCAGAGACACAGACATCACAGAAAAGCTGTGACTCTGTTGGGTTCAAGGTGCAAGATTAAAAGGATATATGTGACAGGAGAGTTGAGGTCATTTAGAGCAGCATTTCTCTGCCTTGGTCTGCAGAATCCCAATGATCTATCAGATATTCAGAGATGATCCTCAGAAAGATTCTGACTACTTAAATTTCAAAATTAAAATAATTTCCCCTGAATTCTTCCCACTCATATAGGTAAGTATGCCAGGGAATTGGGGGAAGGAAGCCAGAGGTAATAAAAGAATGCTCAGAGTGAATCCTATTGAAATTAGCCTGTAAATGAGCAGAGTTGTGACAGTGTTGCATGGACTAGTCTATGACTGTCCTTTGAGGAAGTCAGATCAGAAAACGCTGAGAAACACCAAGCCCTGCAAGTGGTTGAGCATCTGACTTCATCAACTCATGAGTACTTCTTTTTTCCTCCAGGAGGCTTTTTGCGTGGAGATAGTTGTATATTAAAGCCCAGATCACACATTAATGGCCTGATCCTCTGTGCTTGTAGCAACCCATTGCCTTTACAGCACTCCTCTTTTTTTCCTTTTCCTTAGCAAGGCAGACTCAAACCTTGCCACTTTCTGTGGGCTCAGTCTGCAGGAAAGGAACTAGCAACTCTTTTATTGGAAGGCAGGGAAAAGAAAAGGGTACCAAAAGTCTCAGCATTATCCAGGGGTACCTGAACAACTGTTTTAAGGACACAGGGGGCTGCCCTGGGGCCTGTAGTGGCAGCCCCTACAAGCAGTGGGGGTGCACATGAGGCACAACTTGCCCTGATGAAATTTTGCCGCTGGAAAAAGCGATGCACTAGCTAAATCAGTCTCTTTCACTTTGCAGTGGAAAGCTGGCACGTTACCAGCACACTGCCCTCCTGCATGGACAGTTCTGATAGCTGGGGCATGTAAACCTTATTGTCCTAAAGAAACAGCCCATGCTGCCGAAGCGCTCATGCTCCGTGTCAGTGACACCGGCAGTGACCTGACTTTGGGACCAGCACAGAAGAGGTCCTTCCTGAGTCCAAACAGGACACCAGGGACACACCCCCTTCCCTCCTGGGAAACCTCAGGCACATTTTGAAAGAATTCCTCACTTATGACTGGGAAGATAAGCATTTGGACCTAAATATACCATCAGTTTGGCCTGCCATGGTACCATCTGGAGGTAGTTTGTAATCACTATAGTTCGTGGGTTAGCGAACAGCCCTTCCAATAGCTGGAGGAGAACTGATGGTAGCTACCATGAAAACAGTGCCTTTATAGCAATACTAAGAAAGTGCTTAATTGGTTAAAAAGCTGCAAAATTGCTTTTCTTAATATAGACTTGAGTTCAGCAACCAAACTGGAAATAATTATCAGGAATCTAGTTTAGAAATACAATATTTTATTCATCTAGAAGTAAATAAGTTGCTTACTAGTGCATGCCAGGAGGGTAGGGTGGTGTTCTTTCCATGGAGTTCACTTTCCCAGGTGTTATTTTATGCCTCAAATGCTAAAAGACATTTTGCTGTTGCTCAATGGGAGAAAGCAAGCTTGTAGTGCAGAGTATGCAGGGAGAAGTGAACCAGTTTTTTCCAGCTGGAACTAGGTTGTTGCTATAGCAACTCCCAAATGATAGACAGATTTTCTGAATGTGCAGTGGTCTACTGTGATAGGAGAGCTTCCAGGATTCCTACCAAATAGCTCCAAACTTGCTGGAGTGCAATAACACCAAATGCCACATCTTTGAAATAACACAAGCAAACAAAAACCAGCGCAATAACAAAATCATTTTTTCACCTAGCTTTCAAGTAACAACCCCACTTAACACATGGCATTTATATTTCTAGACAATATCTTCCTGCCAATCTCTTTTTAGTGCACTGGCATTCCAAATGACAGACCACACTCCAAGTTTAACACCACCTACGGACAGATGCAATACGTTGGCATGCAAAGTCTTGTGTACACAAGCCGCGAGCTTCTTTGCATTTCTTTTTTAGGCTGCATGCTGCCTGCACACCAGTGAGAATCCCATTGAGTCAGTGAAGCTTTGCGAGATCACACCACTCTCTCTGTTCATGGCTATATTTTGCAGCACAGAGACCTTAGAGACTAAATGGTTGAGCGCATGGCGGAACAAATATTATATTCATAAACCATCCAAAAAGAAGTTTCCCAGGGGCCACTTCCATAAAGTATAAAACATACCTGCATCAGCCATGTCCCCCTTGCACACACTGTGCACGTGGTTTTCATTCAAAGCAGTTTCTTCCTTTGCTCTTCCTTCTTGCTCTGCTCCAGGGAAGGAGAGTCCAAGATTTCAGATTTTCAGGAAGAAATCCCTTTCTGAGCACAGCCGGGGCCTGTGAGCATTGCAGAGACTTTTTGGCTGTGTCTCTTCATCATCCATTACCTCTCAGTGGGAGAGCTACTGCACCGTCTGCAGTCTGCAACTGATAGAGTGTGTTTAATGTCCTTTTGCCCCCAGTACCCAATCCCTCTGGCAGTTCATCTCCCTAGGAAGCTGCTGCCAATTATATTGGTGAAATCTTCCAGTGAACTTAGCCTGATGTCTATAAAGGCAATTTCATCACCACGTAAATGTATCTGTAAATCCAAGACAGAGGTTTTGACCTGTTTGCGTGCATGAAATGTAGTCTGTACTTAGATTACCTTCACCACCCTTAGATCTGTAACCTAGTTATTACTAGTGACTTTATTCTAACAAGTGATGTGGGACATAGGAAGGTTTTAATGGCAGCTTTGATGTAAAGGCAGCTGGTAACTTGGAGACCTTTGCACAAATGTTAAATGAGAAGTCTTGGGTGGAGCTGGAAGCCCAGTTCTCTTCATTTCAGGGCGTGGATCTTATGCACACAGTCCTTCTGCTACCAAACATTTCCCAGATAATTAAGACAAAAAAATTTCCTACATCTATATGTTAAAATCTCACTGATTGGAAGAGGAATTATGTGTGCAGAAGGCTGTCAGAAGCAGAAAATCACATGCACGTCTAGGTATGATAACAGATACATAATTTAGGAATAAATTAATAAATAAAAGAATAACCTATAGTTTGATTAAATAGAGATATATGCATTTGCTTTGGGTTTGGTTTTGGTTTTTTTTTTTTGTTATCTTACTACTTAAGATTACATTGGAACATATTTTCCTTCTTGCTTACTTGGTTTCTACAACTTTGATAATGTCCTGCAATAGGGCTCAGCTAAATGAAAAGATGAATTGCCTTTATGATTCACAAGGCACTCTGGATAATTAATTACTCAGCATTTATGGTTTGGCATGTGGTCATCAATCCTTAAAAAAAATTCACATTTGTAAACATATTCTTTGCAGCTGGTCTTCTTATGTCAGACTTCAAAATGACTAGTGGAGATATGAGAGAGCTATAAATGTTTTTCTTTGAAATTTACTGGTTGTGCTCCGGTATATTTCTTGTGGGAAAAATTAAGCAACAGATGTGGGAGGACAGGAGCTCTAAGGAAGAATGGTAAAGCATCTTGAATGATTCTCAAATGTACTTTCTTTTCCCCTTTTTGTTAAAAGATGCTGGAATCCTTAACTGCTCCTTGTTGTGGTTTGGGTCTGTGAGCATTTGTTCTGGTTGTATGGTGGCTGTATGAAAAATTTTGAAAAGTCTGCGATGAGGCCTGTGGCTGAGCAGGAAGAAAAGCTAACCAACAAAGTTTGCCTCCATTCAGCTCTGCTCAATAGGGAAAGAAGTGTAAGAACCACAAATCCTGAAAGAGTAGGCTTTATATTTTATAAGAAAGACCAGCAGCTTCACAGCTTACAAAAAGAATTCTTAATACTCTCCATTGTAAGATTTTGAATCATCTGGTCATTAGATAGCAGAAATCACAACTATCTGAGCTAAAATTTTTCATGCTGGGGGGAAATTTTGAACAGCTATCAGATGAATTCCTGATTCATCATCACCCAGGGCTGCTCAGTGCCCTGAAAGAGGCAGATATTCTGTGAGGAAAAAGAAATGTCTGCTCATACAATTAAGGACCACATGATCATTCAGACAGACCCATCTTTGGGGTTGCTTGAGTGATCTTATTTCTACCATTTCCTAAGTTGCAAACACTTGCCATTTCAACCTGTACACTTTTTACAAAGTGATTGTCAGTCACTATATGTATGCATATATGTATGTAAATACAGAGAGTGTATGCAGCATCTATTTTTACAAATGATACAGGAAAAGGGGACTAAACACCATTCCTATTTAAATTACAGTGTCTGTTGGTTTCACTTGGTTGCTTTTTTAAAGAGTATAGTTGTGCTTTTAAAATCAGATGCCAGCTATTATGCCACAGGGTGGAACTTTGATTGCCTTAAACGTAGGCTTCATCTATAGAGCTGTTGAAGGACATATATTTAGAATTAGAAGGACCTCCCTCGTTGACATGAAACATCTCCATAGGCTGTGCTGAAGGGATAACTGCTGTAAGACAAGAACTTCTCCTGGGAGGCCATGACCAAGGCTTTTGACCAAGAGTAGATACAACTTCTGTGACTGCACAGGCTCCACATGAAGATCAACGTAACTCTCATGCTTGTTCACTTTGACCTACTGTGGCAAAGATATTTGTGTATGGCAGCTGTCATACCCCCAGGCAGCTCTGCCCCTCGGCTTGTGGCCCTGTTCCCTTGTCTTTCTCTTTCCTCCTAATATTCTACTCTGTCACTAGGATAAGCTATGGTCCCACACACCCACTATGCATTTTCCAATCCTGTTTGGGGACTGGAGGAAAGGAGTCTTTAGTACAAGTAGTTTTGTAGCTCAATAATATAAAAAGTGAGCAAACTTGCTTGTCTGCTGCGTATAAGACCTGGGCAAACTCAGAGGTGCCAGTGTTGTTAGCACCTTGTCTTGCATCATCTAAACCCCCAGTCTGTCAATGTTGTATGCATGATCAATTCCCACCACTTTGGGGGCAGAAGGGAGTCAAGAGTGGCATAAGGGTTAGAGTGAGCCAAATTCTAGATACTTAAGAGTCACGTACAGCATGCACACAAGGTAGGTCACACTCCCTAGGGCTGGGGCCACAGAGTGCTATGCTAAGACGGTGTAGATGTAGCCTACACTGTCCACAGTAGAAGCAGGGAAATTCACTTCTGCATCTATCTTTGCTCGCCTCAGACACAGGCTCATTTTTGCTGCAGCTTTGGGAAGAGGAAGGCATCTGGAAGATTGTCCTGCACAGGGGCAGCTCTGCTAGCTCCAAAGTCTGGTTCATAGCGTCAGTTCTTCTCTGGTGAACAGGTTAAGCGAGCAGCGTGCTCTGAAGAGTCTGGGGAAGCCTCATGCAAGGGGACACTTGGACCCATCAGAACAACACAAAATCCTTGAGTACCACTGTAGGGTGCTTTCTACTTATGTGGGATGCAGGTCAGAAGTGCGTAGCTCATTTTGCACAGGACTCAAAGGCTTGGATGCTTGGAAGCAGTACTGAGGTATGCAGAAAGAACAATCCAGGGGGAATAAATCAATAGCACTGCATTATGCGTTATGAAAAACCTTCGGAAAAGTTTAACATAGCTATCTAAATTAATGCAGTGAGTGAGTTTCAGCATAAATTACGCAGTCATTTCCTTCTCCTACTGATGCACATGATAGGGAAAGGGATTTTGCATTGCTAAACACAGAAGAAATGGGGGGCAGAGATAACTTTTGTATACCTTGACTAGAGCGTGCAGTTTACACAAGTCTCTCTACTCAGAATACCATGTGTTTGTTTGCCATTTAGGCCTGGCCCGTGTTAGAGAGGCTTTATCCTGCTATAGCTATTTTCACTAGCACACAATGACATAGGCTTTTTTTGTGTGGATGTTTGTTTTACATCTATTTCTGGAAGCTGCGGTTTAGGTGTAGTTATACTAGTATGAAAGTATCATTTGGACTAGAGGAACTCATTTTTCAGCCTGAAGCAGAATAAGCTCTACCACTAGAAGCACATTTAACTGGTATAATTGCACTGGGACCCAGGGAAGTAGGAATGTCTTTTTTACTGGTGCAGTTAAAGCTGCAAGACTTGCTGGTGTAAACAAGTATTTAGATGCATTTTTCCCACTCTAGCTGTTTCCATCCAAAACAATCCCAGCTTTCCCAGGTCCTTCACTGCAACCTGGAGTGCAGTAAGGGAGACAGGACTGAAAATCAAGGGGTCATAAACTGTATATGTCCACATGCAAGGACTTCCGTGGATCCAAAACTTCAGAAATATACCTGTTTTCCTTCTAAGTACCAAACTAATGGAGTGGCTGGGCTATGTAACAATGGTTTATTTTAACCGGCTTGATTACAGTGATGAACACTGCTGAGACTGCATTTGTGAATAGGGTCATTGGGTTCTGCCTGGAAATAAGCTTGTTCTGCAAGCATGGCCTGAGCTTGCCAGCCCTCCCCCAGCACACAGCTCCCACCACACTCCCCAAGACCACTGCACACATTCTCCTGCTGCCTTATTACCACTGGAAAATTGTCTGCCCATGTTCTGAAGGACACTGCTTCAGCTAGAGCCTTGCCAAGTGCACAGCACCTTAGCATAAAGAGAACAGACAGGAGAGGATTTACTTTAAATTGAGCAAACTTAATTACACAAGGAGGAGAACTTTTCTCAGGGAGAATTATGCTTTTCCAGTGGCTTTTTCTGCTTTCAGGATTCTTTTTGTTTGATTTATTTTTACATTCCTTTTAAATATGTGTGTGGCACCTGAGGGCTTGGATCAGGACAGGTCAGTGCTACATGTACTTGGCCAACCTAAGCCACACTCTGACATGTCCCTTATTTTCTCAGAGCTTGAGTTCGAGGATTTGGCTTCTGGGCACTCATCCCGGGCTTCTGTGGACATGTTTGAAGAGGAGCATCCCTGAGACATCCTGTGGTCATGCTGAGGTTGATCCTAGAGGCCAAATGTGTATGAACAAACCACTGCAACACTATCCTTCCTTTCGGTGTTACTTCTCATGGAAGACCCAGGCTCTTGGCTTTGCCAGGACACCCTCATTCTCATCAGCATGTCCACTTTTAAATCTGTGAACAAATACTTTTTTCTTGGTCCATCTCTTGAAAGCAGTATTTAAAAACTATCCTATTCCAAAACTTTCTGCCTATGGAGATATGCTTAAGGGGAGCTCCAGCTCCAGACTACAGACACCCAAATTCTGATATCTACACTTAGGTGTTTACATGTAAGTTAGATCTGTAAACTCCCTCCCTACTCAGTGGAGGGCTAGTCAATACAGTGACAGAGCATGGGGAGAGATTTATCTCATCCTGAAATAAATGCCTATTAGCTGGTCAGCTGAATCACTTTCCAGACTCCATTGAGTGCACAGTTAGAGAAGGAGAAAATAACATGGTCAAATTGAACTGAATACAATAGCTATAGAGACATTTTTCTTGACTCTCAGCAGAGACAGCATTAATTTGCTAGGCTTACCATAGACTTGTGGGTGCCAGAGAGGTGGAAAATTACTGCAAGAACTAAGAGACCAACATTTCTGTGGGTCAACTCAAACTGTTTGGTGTGGGCACAGATTTAAGACATCTGAGAATAGAAAGCAAGCTCCAGGACTGATAAGCTCGATTATATACATGAACATTTTCTTCTCAAGTGTTTCAAGTATAGTCTCACAGATTTTTCCCAAAAGTGTCAGAGACCTGTTCCTAGCAAAAATCAACTGATTTGCAAGCCCTGCAATGTTTAAATGAATAGTAAAGTTTTCAGAATTTGGGGGAGGGGGAGAAGGGGCTGTGTCTGGAGTATTTGGAGATCAAGTCCAAATCTGTAGCACTCTGCCTGATGTCCTGGAAATCTGGGGCTAGACTCCCCACAGTGAAAGGAGATGATCTGTCTTGCTTTGCTTAATGTCATTCATTTGTACAAGTTTTGTTTCATTAAAATGGATACTCATCTCCTGTTCAAAAATATATTTGTAAATACATATTCATTTCCCAGTCCAGCTCTTTTGAATGCATGAAGAATTGTTCCTAGAGACATTATTACATGAAGGTGTCTCTGAGGACTCTGAAAATAATCAGAAACAATAGATGAAGTGGGTAGAGAGAACTCACTCCCAGCACTCTACAATCCCTGAAATCCTGTTCCCTATGGAATACATACGTATTCCCTATGGAATGCACGTGGTGCCACTAAATTTGCTGCAAGTGCAGACCCAGTCCGTAGAAATGCTTACTACCTGATATTGAATTTTGCACATTCAGTAGTTTGTGCTCTAAAAACAGAAAAAAAATTTATTCCGTTCTTTGCCCTGACCCCTAACCACTGAAAGCTGTACATAGCCCACATCCAGGCTTAACCCCTTCAGACATTTCACTACGTGAAAAGCAAGGCAAGAGTTATTTTGAAAAATAAAACATCTACACAAACTGTTTCTTTTTTGTTCTTTTGGGCAGAGAAAGAAAAAAAACCCCACCAACTGTTCTAAGGAGTAGGGTAAGAGGTTTGCAAGGGATTGAATTCTCTTGTGTTAGGACACTGCTGATTTCTTGGCTACATGTCACTCCTCTCATCTGAGGGGTGGCTACTGTGTGCTGCTTGTCTCTTACAAAGCAATAGTAATGCTCAAATGCCCTAAAGTATGTCAGGAATGAATGTCATGGAATAGCTACAGTTAATTGTTATCCTTTGATCCAACTTTGAATAAAAGCCCACCTAGAGGACTGCTGCATTGTGGCTGCATCCTTTCCCCACCAACAGGGATGGAAAAAACATATGGGTTTTTCAGAGATGTCAGAATGGGCATCAGTTTCTTCAGATTAAGGTGTTCATCATCTTGGTTTGGGGACAAATCCCAATAAAGACCTGAAATCGTGTCAGTGGAATAGAAAGCAAGACTGCAAGCGTAATTCATAGCTCTGCCTCTGAAATCATGTGACCATGCATGAAATAGGATGCCTCTGACTTCAAAACATATTTTCTCTTCTGAAGATCAAAACCCTGTATTTTGATTTAGTGTATATAGCACCATAGCTTGGTAACTACGTTTTATAGACTGAAAAAAAAAACCCAATTACAATCTTTTCTTAACTATAGAGAGAAAGTAATGGTGGCATCTTGAATGTCTTCCGTCATCACAGCTACTCTGTTTCAATACAACCCAAGTGGAAAATGCCTCACAAAAGTACATGTGTCACCTCCATCTCTTACAGCTCTGTGGTACTGCCAGGGATGTGGCAAGCCACAGCTGCTGCCACAGACCTGCCAACTCCTTATGTAATACCCAACAGCTGTTGGAAGCTTTGTGTTAAAATTCATGCTGGGATTTGAATTTATGTATAATCTTCCTCAGGAATTGAAAGCTGCAAAGCAATCTTTATGTCCCCTAAGTCCCAGCCGGTGCTCCTATATTAAGTAGGATTCCACTTTGGCTGAGAACATGCACTACGCTATACCATTTTCTTTAATTCCTTTTCTGCACAAAACTACATTTTGGCATGTGATCACTCTCTCCATCAGCCTGCTCCACATCCATGTGCTTTCAGTTACAAAGTACTCTGACTTACATCTTATGTAAAGATGCAAAGCTTTGGGAACACATCTCAGTGATGTGTGCAGATTCAGGAGGGCAGCAGCTTTCTCAGGACTAGCAGCATCTGTATTCCCCTGCCTCAGCCAAACAACATACAGAGGGCTCAGCTCCAACACCATCATTAGAGTTGATGGATCTGATTTCAGGCTCCTGCTCCTTTTTCCAAAGGCTGGTGAGGGTCTCACCACTGATTCCCCAGCTGGAGAGGTGAGAACCCAGAGACAAGGTGCAGATAGGAGTAAACAGGGAAGTTGTAGGTAGACTACTGCTCCTCAGTCTAAGTAAGTCTCTGCCAGAAAGGCTCGGACAAACTGCAGGAAATTCAGAAAAGGGCCACAAAAAATGATTAAAGGATTTGAGGGATTCATTTCTAGAGATTAAAATAAATAAATATGCTTAGCTCAGCACCACTAACTGACTAAGGGGGAATTGGATAACTCCATACAAGCATCTGCAGGTGCAAAGAAACTGAGAAATCTTGTTTAAAATGATTTAAGAAATAGCTAGTAACAAAGAATGGCATTGATCAAAGGAAATGTAGATGAAACTCTTGGAAGTTTTTTGTAACATTGATTGTAACCAAGCAATGGATCACTGAGTTCTAGGAACTGATGGAAGTCCCCTTGCTTTGACCATTTAGAAAAAGACTGGACAAAGTCTCCAGTACTAATTGGCAATGGACAAGATGAATAAAGTCATAGAGAAAAATATGTACGTTTTTTAAGAGGTAGGAACACACCACTAGGAAGAGGGTGCTCCTGTGTAACAGAGGTACAATGAAGACTGCAAAGGCTCTCTCAGGCTCTCTTGACATATTACACTAGTGACTGAGCCATTTAACTCAGACAATATGTTTCTTTCCTCACCCATCTCTCCCTGAGGCTTCAGCATCTGCCCTGATGTGTCATATTCCCTCCCTTTGCTACCTGAGAGAAGTCCCTTAGGCATGTCTTCAGAGTAGCAGGGGCCCACTACCCTCTGGTTGATCCAGGTGTGAGTGGCCATGAGACAAAATCTTTCAGACTTGTTGGTCACATACCAACAAGCTCCGTTACCCAAGCAGATTTCTGCTGCTGGGATTAATGTCAGTCCCAGCAGTTCATATTTCAGACAGTAACCATGCAGGAGAATGAATCCCATCCTGTCCAGCAGCTACTTAGATCCTTTCTTTTATTACCTCGTGTGGTACTGAAGTAGCCCTGATCAGTGAAAGGACTATACTGGAAAGACAGCTGGTGCAAAAAGCTGCAAAAATAGTAAGTGCCCTTCGTTGTAGTGAAGGAGACCAAACTGCAATAAACAGAACTTGCATTATCATTTTAGGGTATGTTATGAAATGACTAACTACAACTTTGGTCCTCAATATCAACAATTGTTGCTCAACTTTGAGGATATAGGCTGGGGACGTTCAGCTCTGCTACAAAGGAGTTGTGGGTCCTTATGGAGAGCAAACCAAATATGAGCCAGGAGTCTGCCCTTGCAGCAAGCTGGGCTGCATCAGCAAGAGTACAACCAGCAGATCAAGGAAAGTCATTATCCCACAGTACTTGGCACTTATTAGGCCACAACTGGAACACTGTGCCCCAGTTTGGACTCCCCAGTTCCAGAGAAACATTGAAAAACTGGAGAGGATCCAGACAGGGGTCATGAAGATGATGAGAGGATTGCAGAACCTGACATGAAGAAATTGGGTTTGCTTGTCCTAGAGAAGGAAAGGCTCCAGGGTGATGTAGTCACAGTCTTCCAATACCTGAAATGCAGTTACAAAGAAGATGGAAGTGTGCCCTTCACAAGGATGCACAGAGTTGCTTCAAGGGAAATCCTGTCTGGATATAAGAAAAAATGTTTCATCACAAGACAATTAAACACTGGGCTAGGTTGTCCAGAGAAGTGTTGAATTCTCCCTCGGTGGAAATGCTCAAGGCTTGGCCTGACAGTGCCCTGGCTAACTTAATAATCAGAGGCCCTGCTTTCAGCATAAGGCTGGACCAGAGGATCCTTCCAGATGAGACTTGGCAAGATCACTTGAGTTATATGGCAAACTTAGATTACTTCTCTCACACACAGTTGATTCTCATTCACTTCCATTGCAGAAGACAAGTGTATCCTTACGTTTCTTTCTATACAGTTCCCTTAATTAGCTTTCTTTTTAAGGTTACCTGAGCAAAGACATTTGAAATTTTATTGTTCATTTTCGAAGGATAGGTGGATTTTGCTTTCTAAGATCCAAAGGAACGGCTCTCCAGCATGAGGTCTGGACACATTCCTTTGAGTTCCCTGTAGCCAGCTTGTTTGCTCTAGGATGGACACACATCTCCATATGCATTTGACACTAAAAGAGGTTTTAACATAAAGAACACTGTTTCTATCCCAAATCAGATTTAAAAAAATGATACTTCAAACAATTGTTTGAAACAATAACCCAAGCAATTTATCCAAAAGCATTCAGCTATAAGTTAATTGTAATGTTTGGTTTCAGCTTTGACATCTTGCTTTTTTTACATCTTTTTCAAGCATGTCTTCACCTTTCTGCATAAGAAAGGAAAACTTAATTTGAAGCAACAAATTTCTATAGGTGATTTCAGCTATTTTGGTGTGAATTGGGAGATTTGGCAAAGCTGACCCTTTCTTGTGAACTTTTTAAGTGTCAGACAATACCATTTTCCAATGCTGGACCAGGATACTTTTCTGGAATATTTCCAAGCCACTGAACTATGGCTTAGCAAAGTAATCAGCAGAAGTTCAGTATATGTTAGAAAGATACAACTGTTGTTTCTTTAAATGCTCCTATGGAGCCCTTGCTGGCCGGGGGCACGGCATCCCACATTTGAGCCCTTGCTTATAAAGGAAGACTGTGCCCTTTCAAATAATAAAAGTGTGAGTGGTGAAAGAGGCAATCTACACACTCTAAGTTGAACACTAATGAAGTTACCTAGCCTGAAAGAAAGAGAGTGGATGCTCCATCTTCCTCTGTCAAACCAACATTTCTATGGGCTTTTAAATTCCATACTTAATGCTGATATGCATCTTTGTAAAAGGGATATTTTTCCTCCTGAGCCAAGCATATTTATCAATTCCATGACTTGCATTTTAAGCAGTTAGAGATTTGAATGCTTTAAAACAAACCAGTGTGTTTTAGGGAGTTCTTGGATAAACAGGATCCAGACTGAGCCTTTACTTATAAAGAATTAGCTATATTAACTATGCAATCTTATTAATTTGAGTGGACCTGCATATTTATAAATAAGGTGGAATCTTGTCCATGTACTATAATAACTTGTCATTTAGTTGTGATATTCATAAAGTTCCATCCAGATGCTGAAAGCAAATCCTGGTACAAAGGAAACAAGGTACAAGGAAAGGAAAGGAAAGGAAAGGAAAGGAAAGGAAAGGAAAGGAAAGGAAAGGAAAGGAAAGGAAAGGAAAGGAAAGGAAAGGAAAGGAAAGGAAAGGAAAGGAAAGGAAAGGAAAGGAAAGGAAAGGAAAGGAAAGGAAAAAGCCTAATGAAAATCTGGAGAAATAAACTCCTAATTTAGGAAAAAAAATGAATCAAACACAATTTCCATAGACTTATAAGCACACATGCATCATGGGGATTAGTGAGAAACTGAACTGTCAGTGTATTGCCTTTGAGAGCTTTGCCATATCTTTGACTGTTCTGATTTTCTTCTAGCTGGTGTTCCTGCCTGAGTTTCTCATGCAGCTAATTCCTGGACTAAATCAAAAGAAGAAAGCTTAATTTTAATGCCCTAGATCCTTTGCAAGTGACTTTCACACTGGAACAAACTTGGAACTATTTTAATATGGAAGAAAAGCAATTAACTTTGTCAGTAATTTTTTCACTTGCATGTTTGTTATTATTTCAGCTGTGATTTTAAACGAGTTCTCTGCACCTCGCTTTGCTTTCTACTTGATTTGCCAATGAAATCTGATCTCAGTGTTAGTCACATCACAAAGTCTTGCAGAGGAACTAACCTGAAGACAGGTTTTACTCCTAGCTGAACCTACATAAGTCTGATGGAATGTGATACCCAGCCACTTTGCTACTCACTTGGTCAATAAACTGTAATCCTCTCTGAGGCTGCAGACAAGTTAAATGATTTTGAGAAAAAACTAGTTGTTTTCAACATAGTATCTGTGCGTTACAGCAAATCTGTGTGCTTTTAGGCTCAGCAGTTTGTCATGCTTTAATCAGGTAGGCTTCATCCAGCAATAAACAGTGATGCCATTTTACTGTTTGTGTAGCATGTACCCCTGTATTCCCAACAGGGCTATGGGCTCCTGCAGGACTAGTAAACCCGTGCAGCATGCACCGCAACCTGGGAGGCACCCTAAGCCCCAGTGAGCGCTAATGAGGAGGAAATAAAATTCCTCACACATCCTAGACTTCAGAGTGTGTCTTCACCTCTGCTGCTGGCTGCCAGTGGGGAACATGGCTCTGCATCATGCCTTGGAAAAGCAGGGTGTCAGGACACAGCTAGAAAACTCAAATCATTACAGTCAAAGATAATGAGATGTTTCTAGCTCAGGCCTCTGGCACAGCCCAGTAGAAGGGTACTTGTGGTAACGTCAACTTTAGACATGAAAAAATGTCATGCCCAGAGAAAATTACAATTGTGTTAAAAGTACATTTTTCCCCAAGTTTTGTGTTTCCCATTTGTGCTCTGTGTTCAGGGTCTTGAAGCATAGCAGCCTCCCTCCTTTCAAGATGTTCTTCCTAGCCACAGAGGCTAAGACCGTCTTCTTTTTGTGAAGCTGGAAGTGAGCCTGCTCATCCCCGCTTGGCTGGCAGGCTCAGGGCCTGATCCTGAACCCTTGTGCCTCCTCGGTTTGGGGGCTCCTTCCATTTGCTGAAATCTCTAGGCTGTCTCTCGTGTAAGTGCTGAATTGAATCCATGCCTTTCCCAGGAACATCTTGGCCACATGTCTTTCCCCAGATTTTCTTCTCAGAGAAGAACTGCTGCTTGGGAGGGAGCTGATGGCCTGACTGCCACAGATCCTGTTTCTTCATATCCCTCACAGCACAGAGCAGGAGGCACACAACTGAACCCTTTACCACCCAGCGGCTCTTTGGCTGCATTCATACCAAATCTCAGTCCTGAGTTAGTAATGGTCCATGTGCGTTATTTCTCTTGGTTAAGTTTCTGTGAAGTATGGCTGTCAATTATATACACGTGAAGACACTGCAGTTTTCAACTGAAAAAAAGAGGTTGTGCATTGAGGTCTGTAATCCATCCTGCTTCTGTAGGAAGCATTTCCCTCATAATGGATGAACAGCTCGTTTATAATTAAATTGAGCACTGGGACAGCCCTTAGTTTGGTTTATTGTCTGCCATCTTCCTATTCAAGCAGCATCAAGATGAGGGCAGGCAATGCCTCTATAGAAAAGGTGTTAAAGCATATCTTTATCAAGTTCAAGCATTGCAAACATGCCTTGGGGGAGGAAGGGGATAGGAGGAGAGACATGCCTTGGGGGAGGAAGAGAATAGGAGGAGAGACATGCCTTGGTGGAGACCCTTTTGGTGAGGGACATGCACTGGACCATGGCCTTTTTTAAGCATTTGATCTTGTGTAAAAGAACTGTGGACACATCCTGGCAGCTGCAGGGGTTGGAAAGCATGTCCTGGAGCTGGGCTAGCCTGTAAGGTTTCCCTTTATTTCTGTGCATCTGTCTGGAAATGCAGCAACTCCACCATTGGTTTTTGGACCACAAAAGTCAAGTCCGTCTTTCCTTTTACCTTCACTTTTCTCTGATGATCAGTGTGATTTTAGGACAACTGGCAAACTACAGATGCTCCATTTCCCAATGAAACAATAAGCCATAAACAAGCTTGCTGGAACATTCTTGCAATTCCCAGCATGTCCCTCAAGACTTGGGGAGTAACTGAGTGCTTCCATCCTAAACAGCAGGATGGACCACTTTGAATGTTGGTCATGCAGGGCATCAGCCGAGAAGGCTGTCCTCTAGGGATCAGCGTTAGCCAGTGTTTCTTAAGTGTGCTGTGAAGTGATGGGGGGAGGTTCAGGCCTCCCGCAAGTTTGTAACAAGAGCCAAGGGGGAATATGATTTTCGAAGGCTGGGAGAACACCACTTCAAAGCAAAGGCTAAATAACCGATGCTCCCATCTAGTGGTGAAACTGTACCCAATAGCTTAGACGTCAGGCGTCAACCTGAGCTTCCCAGGGGATATGGAGTAGGATGGACCATGCCATAGGACAATGCCACCCCTGGGAACTTCTGTAGGGCTTTGCACTCTGTGATAGACACCCATAGATGTTCAAAAGCTCAAGAGAAAGCAACTAATAATCTCAGATAAAACTACAGCATTAATAATAATAAATAAAAAGATAACATCAGGATCAAGTGTTCTTTTAAGGCAAGGGAAGTGTGGAATAGCATTCTCAAAATTTCTTAAGCAACTTTCACTGAGATGTAGGTGCCCATATTATCTTGGCTTTGGTTCCTAAAGCATGAAGCTCCCTTTCAAAATGTTATCTGAGGTTACTAATTAGCAATACATTATGATTTCTGTTGTTGTTATGTTGATTACCATATAATTAATATGCTAATGTTCTAATATGCTGCTGAACTTATAATTATTGGCCAGAACAAAACCACTTTTTTTTGTTTCGTTTTTAGTTTACATCTGAAAGTTTACAGTAGGAGGTGAACAATTACCATATGCTCAATTTGTGACATTATTGGGAGCCACCCCATAACACTATTGTAAATCACTTCACGAGGTCTACTCAGTTCTTCCTAATATGCTTATTTTCAGTTGTTGTGCTTGGAAGCTGAGCAGATGAGCAGGAAAATGGTGCTGTTCTTCTCTCTGGATCTTTTTTTAAAGGCACAGCTCCTGCCTACAGGATATACCCAGAAGCAAAATTAATTAATGATGCTGAGACAGTACTTTGTCAAAAGAATGAGCTGTAAAATTGGGAGAGAACTTTAAAATATCATCTCTTGTTACACTGTAATTGCCACTGCTCTGTTTTGACTTCACTGCCCTTTTTTACTATACCTACATATAATAATGCAAATAGCAAATAGTTCTAACACTGGTCTCGTATATGCACTTTCCAACAACATATTTCAGAGCACTTCACACTGCCATAATCCCCAGTTTGCAGAGTCATAATTCCTAAATGTCAATCCAGTGCCACCTGTGATACGGCTTAACATGAGCCAAAGGACAGGACACTCCTTGAGAGGATAGAATATTCTGGAGCCCATGTCTACTGCAGGTGAAGGACAGAAAGGCAGCTCTTCTGACAAGCAGTAGGACTTCAAGCAACAGACAAAGGTTGGCATGCGTTTCACTGGAGGACACGAATGAGAAGGAACTACAAGTTTATTTGTTCACCTGAGTAGGAAGGAGAGGGAGCAACATGGGTAGTGCTTGGCTAGATGCTAGCTGAATATCTAAACTGTTCTCTCCAAAAAGCTAATCCAGTATTGGCAAGCCGTGAATAATGACTCAGTACAAGATCCAAAGTGAACCCACAGAATGGCTTATGACAGGTTTGTTAATGAAGGATTTTGTGTTTATTGATAGGGATGAAATTAATCCAATACTAGGCAATCTTTGAGACAAAATCAACAAGAATTAATTTGGGTTGACTGAAATTAAGCAAAAAGCACCACTAAAAACATTGGGATGATGCAAGTGCTGCTAAAATCCATTTCCAGTCAAAACACAGCTGGCAGTGTACACATTTTATGTGGAGGTTATACACCTGTAAATGAAGGGAGAGTCTGCAGCAAATGAATGAGAACCCACAAAACCAGTGGGTGGCTGTCACAAGAAGTTATGCTGCCAGGGTAAAAGAAAAATCACTCTGAAAAATGAGAGCAGTGCAACAGAATGCATAGGTAGCAAAGAAACCAGAGATGTTGACTTAGTGAAGAAGGAGGTTAAGGAAAGACCACACCAGAACTAGTGTCACCTTGTCAGTAAGGTACCAGGTGTTACTGGTACGGATTATTCCTAGGATGAAGTGCCACTGCAAACCCCAAGCAGAATTCCAGTGCACCAGTCAAAATAATGCTTGCAAAAGTGTATAAGCAGTCACAGGCCTCAAACCTTGCACAGATGTCAAACAGAGATTTTTTGATAAAGGACAGAACTGCTAATCATTATGTTAAGCGTGTCCATAAGCACACTGAATGCACAAACACATACGGACCCAATATTCAGGTTGTATAAAACTGTTGTTCCTGTACTAAGAACCTGAGAACTTCAGGCTGCCAGGATACAACATGATGCAAACCTGCATCATGCTCCAGACAGCTAAGAAAGCAACCAGCTCCTCATCAGAGTAAAATATTTTCATCACGTTCTTTTAGTTTAGGATAACCCTAAGAAATTGGCAGCAAGATGTGCTGTTGTTGCATGTTCAACTTAAAAAGATATCAGGGATCGCAATTTATCTTGCCAAGTTTTTACCTTACCTCTCAGAAGTCTTGGTAACACTAAGACCTGTTGAAGATTGGGTTTCAATGGGATGCTGGCAGGAATCCACCTTCATCAAAATGAAGTAACTAATAAAAATTCAGATGGATGCATCCAAGCAATGACTTGTGGCTCTGTTACTGCAGGTAGGGCAGTGAGTGGTTTATGTATGCAGCTCTTCCACCTCTACAGTAATAACCTACGCACAGATTGAAAAAGAGATGTATGCAATTGTGTTCAGCTGTGAGGGTTTCTGTCAATATGTGTGTGGGAGAAAAGTGATTGTGGAATCTCATCATACGTTACCCATGCTGGCTGTATTGCAAAACCATCTGAAAAGCCCAATCTATAAATATTTTTATTCCTATTTGAATAATGTGGCTTGTCATTAAACACCAGGGCTCTAAAACACATACTCTAAGCAAATTTTAATTTTATACTCATTTAACATATCTTATTATTATTTTACCACTGTTAGGAAAGGAGAGGGCATAAGGGATCCAGAGGGGGTGCTACAATAAACATATTTTGCTTCATTTCAGCACAAAATTGGTATTGCTGGTGCCAAAGAATCATCAGTAAATAAAGTGACCTTGAAAACACCAATTGTGTGAGGCATTAAAAAGAGGGAAGACATGACAAAAATGACAGAGCATTTGACTGTTTATTTTCACCTCCCCTCCATTCCCCTGTCAAAGGATGAAGAACAGAAAAGCGTAGCATCTGTGCTAAGGAAACGTCTGTGAGCATTAATTAATTATAATGCTAGTCCTCTGTGTGCTGGATGTGGTGTCGCTCTCTCACAAACACTTTACTCGTTCCATTATCATCAACTCAATTATTTGAGATGCTTCTCGGCAGGTGTATATGATGCGTTCTTTCAAAAGCTTCTTTGTGATGAAATATTCTCAATGGCTTAATGCATATTCCCTTATGCTACAGACTGTTAAAAGCCCAGTCACATCCCCAGTTCAAAAACCCCTTGGTAACATTCAAGCTGACAATATAGCAAGAGCCAGACACAATGACAAGAAAATTTGTGACTTATCTGTCGAGGCCAAACAAACCACTCAAAAGCATACCACAGTCTAAGTGCGTTGAAGTCTATCTTTGCTTCATCCTCTGGCTTTAGAATGAAGAGTGTGAGGTCGGGGTGGGAGCACTTGGAAAAGAGCAGAGCAGTATGACTTGGAGACTCTTCTCTAGCCAGTGTGGCTGTGGGAGAGAGCATGTACTTGGCACAGGTTGGCAGGCTCTGAGACAGCATCACTGGCTTGTAGCTGAAAACCAGCAACCTGCTGAATAACAGCAACCACTAAGATCAATAGGAGGCCATTGCACCGGAGGAGGACATTGGGGTCCTATTTTATCCTGTGTGCCAGAAAAAACTCTCCATGCTCTGAGGGTCTCTCATGGTTCAGGTGAGATCTTTAGCTCCTGAAGAGATTTCCCTGCCCCTTTGTCCTGCTGCAGCCAAATGTCAGTCTTAAAGCAAGGGTTCAGCAGACACCAAAACCAGATCACAAATAACCATATATATGTCAATCCCCAACTACTGGTATTGCAACTCCATCCTCGGTACCTGGATGCATGTGTTTTATTTGCAAAAATAAAAATACTCCCCATACCTAGAGAAAAAAAAAGAAAAAAGAAAAAAGATGCCTCCATCAGTGTTGGCACATTGGGCACATGTTATGTGTTCAGACACCAGGTTTTACAGCTAACTTCCACAAAGGCACAGTAGTGGGAGATCGAGCCCCCTTCATTTGTTTCACACTCATACCACATTAAAATCTTACCCTTCCCCATCCACTGCTAGAGACCAATCTGCTCCCATTGTACAAAATGATGACAAAACTGTAAATGAGAAACTTGGCTACAGATATTCAGGAAGCCCCCTGCCAAAGGTTGCTCTATTTAACCACAGCACATTGTATATGTTTTACAGATGTGGAATATAACTAATGGGGAATATTACCTGTCTCCATTTTTAAAGCTGTTGTTTCAAGATGATGTCACATAGAGACAATATGCCCTGGCAAAATTATACTCCCACAGCAGCAGGGAGGGAAGAAATTTAGGGCTATTTGCTATACAAGCTCAGGTCCCATTGCCTCATTTTGCAATAGAAATGACGTACAAGTAGGCTAGCTTGTGCTCAGATCCTTGTCTTATTTACAGTTCTTTTGTACTCTTATTTTCATATATTATGGGGCAGTCAGACCAAAAACATGTTGTTGTTATAGCCATGTACAATCTGTTCTTCCTGCTTTGTGAATGTTTACTTTATAAGGCTGTTTGTCAGAGAGACAGAGGACAAACAGGAGAAGCCCATTATACTGCTAAAACTAAATTTACACCTGATAGAGACACACAAAAGCAGTGCTGCAGTTCTTCCAGTTAAGTGTTTGATCCTGCCTCCATAGAAAATAATACCAAATTCCCATTGATCCCAGGGTTAGAGAGCAGGGCTTGACTTCAAAACATCATCTGAACAGCTCTGGTGAGTGGTGACATTTCTGACTCAAACCCTTCATTAGGACAGTATGCTGTAAGAGACTTTGCTTTTTAAAGAGTTTTCTGGCTTGTTTCATACTTAATAAACCTACTGTGCAAGCATGATGTTCCTGCTGCTAAGGGAGGTAGCCAATGGATGATATACATCCCCACGAATTCCTGTCAGGAAGTGTAGATGCTCCATTATAATGCAGTTATATTTACAACTACCTCCATCCTGTTAGACACTCACTAGACTTCCCTGTTTGTATTCCAGCACACAGGATTTATGTGCTTCTACATTATTTAAACCTCAGTGTGCTCCTGCATCATTTCTGGTGCCAGGTACTTGGGCACATTTCCTTGGTCTTACAAATGCAGCTTGGTCTTACACAGGTGCATGACTTCACTGATACCAGGACCTCCCATAGTCCCAGAACTTAGAGTCACAATTTTCCCAAACCCTACCTGCTGTATTTTTATGCTGGGTTTACACCTTTCTTCTTGTGGGACTGGGTGATATTTGGAGCAAGAGGGCATTGCTGGAGTTGAGGAAAACCATCACTCTTTGCCTTATCAAATACAAGAAATATATAGATCTAAATGGAATAGGACTATAAACTCAAACTCACGTTTATCATAATCTTTCCTTACTACTCTGAAGCTTTATCTTTGGATCAAAGCCTTGCCTTGTCTTGCCTGGCCTTCCTTTCCTTTCTCTTCCCTTCCTTTCCCTTGCTTTCCCTTGCCTTGCTTTCCCTTGCCTTGCTTTCCCTTTCCTTTCCTTGCCTTCCCACCAGTCTTTCAGCTCTCACTTCCAGGGTTTTTTCCTCTTTCACCAAATGTCTGGTGAATGATCCCAACCTTAGCAACACTTCCCACTGTCTTGACCTGTTCAGACTTTGGTAACAGATTCAAATAATTGACCAGTTATTTAAGGTATAGCAGCCAGTTATGAGCCCAAGCGGATTTCCATGTAATGGAGAAACACAGATGTTCAGCAGTTCCCCCTTATTAGGTGTGTGTCACTGCTCCTTTAGTCTTCTTCTGGCGGGCAGATGGGCCAAATGTTCCAAGGGCTGCAATCTGATATAGATATGTATTCATGTTCCCTGATGAGAAACAGAATAAACTTCATATGGAGGCCCCAAATTATTACCATTGTTTGTTGCAAATTTCCCAGATGTTATGATTCAAATGTTTTCATGATGCAGGGAAAAACAGCACTTTCCCTGCAGTCAGAGGAACTCAAGACTTCCAATTATGGTCACACACTCAGTCTTATTAGCACAAAATTTAATTTGCGTTAATCAGACTGAGGTGGGTAGAGCGCGAAATTAACTTGACTTTCATTTCGCATCGTACAGTAAAGTAACTTAGTGAAATCACTGTAGAAATCTGAGCGGTGAATGATGGATGAGATAAAAAAATGGAGAATAAACACTGTTGTGTAATCATCACTGTACTAAAAGGGACAAAATATTTAGTTCAGTTGTTGGGAGAAATGCTTTACTTCCCTGGCAAACCAAAGGGCACGTTGCCCTCAGCTGCACCCATATTTTGCCACTGAACCTGAGAACAAACTTTAGACCTGAATATTTTTCTTTAGCATCCCCTCTATTTTGAGAGCTATATATGCTTGGTCGATCTGGCCAACAATTCTTCAAACTGTTATTTTTGCCAGAAAATTACAATTTAATGAAAACAGAAACACATTAGTTTCAATGAAATTTCCATTCTCAGTTCAAGACTCTTGTTCAAAATCCAGAGGGAAAGAGAAGCATTTACCAGAGGCAAGCCAGAAGCCACAGGGTATTCAACTGTCTGTTTCTAGTGAGGAAGAGTAAGAACATGTACCTGAAATCTTCCACATCCCAGAGAAAGACAGCAATTACTGGCTCTTCTGGAAGTGTGTTTTGCCTTGAACTTATTCAAAAGGTTTCTGTTTCACTTCAATGAAGAACAAAGTCTTGACATTTTCTTTTTCTTTTCTTCTTTTTTTTTCAAACCAGAACTCTATTTTCCAGTCAAGGCTAACATTAATTCCATTTTCCCAACTCTCTGCCACCTCTCCCGCATGGCTAAAAGGTATGTTTGGGAGATGGAAGCTGCCCTACACACTGGAACCACAACTGCCTCCACCTGAGCCATTTCCTTATAAAAAACAGGAAAAATAAAGCCATGCTTCTCAAGCATTGGCCTCCAACTTTTTCAATAAGATTTTAACACTTTTCCTCACCCCTTGCCATAAACAGAGAGATTGCTGTCTGGGAGCAAACTGCAAATTTGAGAAGGGTACTGGCACAGCAAGAAAGCTGTAGAAAAGTTTGGAAGATAAAAGAGGCAGGTTCAGAGTGGGGGGAAAGAGAGAGAAAGACAGACATCCCTTTCCTTCAACAAGAGTATAGAAAAACTGAGAAACAGTAAAGTTCACTTCTGTGCAGGAACACCTGGGTGAGATGGGGATTGGGGCAACTTCAGCTGGGGCAAGACAGTCAGGAAAAGGGGTATGTGCTTACTGCTGTGGTGACACGTGCCCAAATGCCACCTACCTCCTGACAACAGGCCAAATCCTGCTCCTGTTTATACCCAGTGCTTAGATACAGGGGCAGAATGTTCCCTGTGCAAAATGGTCTTAATTTTTTTTTTTCAAGGAAAGAGTAAATTTTATCACCAAGTGGGAAACACTGCTTACTGTTTACTATCTTTAAGCTGTGAAATGTGCTGGAAAATAAAGACTTCAATTAAAGTTGTCTTTTCCATGCCTATTCCTTGTAGAAAAGTGACACCATTTCAAAACACAGCTTTTCTTGTATGCCTCTATTTACTTTCCTATTTTTCATATAATACCTTCTAGTTAACCAGTTTCAGCAACGTATTTAACATCTTTGCAGATGTAACTGCAACACATTCAAGTGCCTTGCAAAGTACAATAAAGTTGTATGGTATCTTCTGTGTCTCCAAAAAGGTGGGAACACAAAATAAACCAGACTAAAAGTTGTTTTCCCAGATTAACGTCAGAACTCCCGCCTTTATTATTTAAACAAACCAGGTAATGTTTGCACTGTAAAGTTCTGATCTGGAAATACCAAAGCAAGAGAGGAACAGGTTTTGCCAACTCTTCCTATTAACAGTAGAGGGTAAAAATTGCTGACTGGCTTTGTGACAGCAATTGGCTAAAACCCACGTACAGTGCTTTTAACTGTCTTAAAAAATGTATTTGCATATTCAAAGTATGATACATAGCTTGTATGTATGCAAATAGCTATTAAACCACAGCACCGTTCATATTTCTTTATTTGTCTTAAAGCATTTGGAAAGTATGCGTGATGAAAATGGCTTTGCTACACTGATCTATCTGCACTCCCCTGCAGTGGAGAACGAGTTGTGGTTTTCTTAGGCTATGTACAGCAGAAAGCAAGGCATTCCCAGTCCAGCTACAAAGTTACATGAAACAGTGCACTAGCAATAACTAGCTCTGGAGCAATGAATAACCAGGAACTGAGCTACTCCTGGGAAAGCTCCCTTGCATTTTAATTCAACAAGAAAACAATGACCCATTTTCAAAGTATAAAGTAATTCCTGTCAGAAAACTTCCTTGGGTGGTTCCTAAGTAGGTGAAACTAGTGTACGTGACTTCTGCAAAGCCGCAATCCCACTTCAGGCTATGAATCCTGCCCTCAATTGTGTCTGATTCGAGAGACACTTCTCTGCCTGTGGGAACATTACACCTTGCCCTTGAAGAGCAAGTGCCCATGTTTAGTAGCCAAATGACACTAGGAGGGACACTTGGAGTGGACGTAGGCACCGAGCATGAATTTTTGAGAGCTTTTCAATCAAATGGTATAGGGGCATTTTTTTTTGGACCTTTCAGTTACATCTGATAAACCCTTCATGTATGAAAGTGGGGAGTGGCTGTGGCAATGAGGACAGCCTGAAGGATCTTCTAGATCCCTTCAGGTAAGTAAGCCCTAAATCAAACCTCCCCAGCGGTCAGCAGGAGGTCAGAGAAGGGGAAGCGACAGCGAAACAGGAGGGGCCTCTCCTCATCAGAGCAGATCCACAACTTGCTGCAGCACCGTGCGCTGCCTGGCCTGAAGGGATTAATTCTGGCCTTGCATGCTGCCCCGGCCTCTCTCTGCACAGGTCGGGCTGCTTCTGAGCAGGCACGTGCTGTAGCAGGCAGGCTGGGCAGAAACGGCTGTCTGCCTGCTAGGGTTTCAGGGAGTGAATATGTATTTGCCTCCCTGCTGATAACACCACCATGGCAAATAGGTATTTCTTCTTTGGAAGGAAGTACCCCACTGTATGCTGTGAAAGCTGTCATTCCAAAACCAATTTTTTTCTCCATTCTCCTGTCTTGATGATTCAGCAGATGTGGTGCATTTTTTTTCTTCGAAAACCTGCTACATAAAAACATGTTCATTTCAGTTAACCTTTTCAACCAAAGAGCCAGCCCACTGCGGCTCGTCAGTAATGCCTCCATAAATCATAGCCATGCAGAGTGCAGGCAGAGATTAATTCTAAATAATTTTGTGTATAAAATTTGCTCCAAAACTAATCTATCTCTAGACGTTCCATTTGCATATACAGAATATCTAGGTTTTGAATTCCAGTGAAGTTTTTTTCACTGACTGATTTTTAATAAAAATTGCCTAACGGCTGCAAATTACTTTAGCATCCTCAACTTCCATTGAAAGGAAGTTGACAAGGAGTCAAGGCACATAGCATCCAATGACTGCTACTAATAGTAATAAATAACAGGGGGTAGAAATGGACAGAAACTTCCAGAGTGGATGAGATCATTGTTCAAGTTCATCAAAGCAACCAGCCTTTAGGAACGTTTTACTGCCCATGTCCTTAGGATGCTACAGTTTCCTGCTTCTGAAGGCTTTGCAATCTCATTAATGTGAAGGACAGAGATTTACAGTGTTTGATTTTAACTGTGTGACTCTGCCTGCAATGTTCGTGCAGCACCACAGAAACACTGGCTGGAGGACGTCAACGGAGGTCGGTGGGACAGAGCACCAGAGGGGACAGAAGGGAGCTCCCTGCCCTGCTCACGTTGAAGTCCCCGCCCTGTTACCCACTTGTTTTACAGATGCAGCTGAAGTTCACCTTTTTTGAAGCTTGGGGATAACTTCTGCAGAAGCGTGACAATTGGCAGAAAAATACAACCTGAAGATAGATCAGGCACCTTTGTATTTTCGTTTCATCTCTTTACTGTTTCTTCTGAATCTGTCTCCTTGACGAGGGGAAGTCACAGATGTGACTTGCATGTACAAGGGAGTAAATGGACAGGTGACCCCAGTCTGGTTGAAAGTCCATGTGGTGGACGTGGAAATCAGTGCTTCCTTCCTAGGGCAAATAGGAGGGAGAGGAAAGCAAAGAATAGGCTGGGACTCTGTGTATTGGCTTCCACATCTGAGCCATCACTGAAGGATAAGAATTACTTATTAATACAGGTCAGGTCAGCATTAAGTCAGTACTTTCCCTCAAGACCAGAGAATACTAGAAAGAAATTTTGTCCCTCGTATCTTTGAGTCCCGGGGTTGCTTCAGAGATGGTGCACCTCATACTTGGTGGCAGGCTCTGAATTCACACCTGAGAATCAGATCTCCTACTGCATCTTGCCGGGATGCAACACACACTGGCCTGCAACTGGGCTGGCTCATCAGACACACATGCAACAGGATGCACATTTCTTTCAGAGATGATCTATGCCATGCTGCAGACACCCTCCCCTTCTTTTTTTCCCTGTCTGTTCTGTGCAAACAAAAGGAGTTCTTAGAAACGCCTTAAACACACCAGTACCCGTCAGCCAGGATCCAACAAGCCCTGTGAGCCCAGCCAAATGTACGTACGCATCTGAAACTACACCACCTCACCACTGGGGATTTCATCAGGATGTTTCTGAAGGGCACAGAAACAGCTTGCTTTGGAGAGGAGGCAATTCTACCAATCACCTGCCACGAGATGATATGAGAAAAAGAAACCAGGCCACACTCTCTCCTAAGGGAGAGTTGTTAATTGAGCTCTGTAGGCCCTGATCCTAAATCCACATCTGCATCTGAACAGCTACACCACCGAAATCCATCTGAGGTGCGCAGAAGCCAACAACAGTATCTCCAGCTTACTAAAAACCTGCTTGATGATTAGGAACAAAAGGCAGGTCAGCACTAGCAAGAAACACGCATGCGACGACTGCATGTCCCTCTGGGTGCAGCAGGATGGGAATACCCGGTCAGAAGAGCCCTACGTAGAGGCAGCACTGCTGAAGGAGCTAGGAGATTCATCACCTCCGGAGGTGCTGAGGGGAACAGGCTGCAGCGTGCTGCTTCCTTCCCTGCCCCAAAGAGGGACGGCATGCACCCCCGAGCTGCCTGAGGCTCTCTTTGCAGAAAGAGAGCACTAACCGACTTGAAGCGTCCCCTCCAGGACCAATGGCAGAAAACCATCTTGGGGAATCATGAGAAGTGGGAGATGCACGATCTGCGGGTACACAGGGCTTACTCACTAACGTAACCTTAAGAGGACCTCTTTTGTTCAAAACCAGAGTAGTTCTGAAATAAAATTTCAATTACTTGGGTGAAACTCAGCTTCGGTAAAGTCAACGGAAAAATTCCCTTTTATATCAGTGGAGCCATATTAGCCAAGGATGTATTTTGAAAAGGTTGAATGAGTTTGTGTCATGGCTTTAAGGATCTTTGTGTACTGTACCTTGCCAGTTTAAATGATGACTACAAAGATCTGTTATAAAACTTTTTCCAGGAGAGGCGACAGCTTTCTCTGTGTCACAGTTTTTAATATACTGTGACTCTCGCTCATAGTAAATTAGGTTATTTATCCCCTTTATTTATATGCACTGCTCTAACACTGTAACAAAACAAAGTGATAGATGCACCTATACCAGCAGTCAAACTCAATAAGAAAGCAACAGCAACTGTGTGTAACTTTATCCTGTTGTTATCAATTTATATAGAAGGCAAGTTCTTCAAGCTGTGACCATGTGAAAGTAAATTCTTTACCATTCGGGACTTGCCAGCAATTGCTTTGTCCTCTGATCTCAAACCCTTCCCCCAGGCCGCTCCGACATCACCGGGGCCTGATGCTGATCTCCCAGACTTTATCCCAATTCACTTTCCTGGTTTCTGGGGAAGCTGTTCTTTATTACACCGCTGAAATTGAAGTCAGAATCAGGCCAATGGTCAGAAACACAGGATGGAGAGCTCGTCCATTTTGAAGCGTTCAAACTGGAAGTTTGAAGAGTTCAGAGTCTAAGCCAGAAGCAGAATGTCAAAGGCAGAAGCAAACCTTATTGGATTGCAGACTAACTCCACCTGCCTTCTGCAGACAAATTTTACATTTAGATATATAGGGATGATTCCCACTGCAGTCAATAAAAATTGTGCTCAGTGTTATTTGTCTCCAATCCAACTCCCCGTTCTGGAAGTCTTTTGCTGAAGGAGAGGGGAGTCTTTGGATGACAAGCTCTCCGGACACTGTGTTTAAACTATCTCAGATTCCCATGTAGGATATCTCAGTGCTACCAGCTTCCCTGTAATATTCACTTAATTTATGCTATTCATTTACGTTCTATTCCAGATTGAAATTCTATTTCACCGGTATATTAAAAATGAGCTGACCAAAGAACAGCACATTTTAAAATATTAACAGATGGAGAAGTCTGTGGAGGTCTACAAATTTAGATTCCTTCTTTAAAATTAATCAAATAAATTAAAAAATTGAGTAAGCAGTATCTACCTTTCACTTTGTTTCTTAAACCACGTGCTTATGGTTTATTGTATGAGCCAGCACATCATTTTATAGACAGATGCAGCAAGCCTGGGCAAAAAATTACTGGGAAAATATCCATCCCTTAATTGCTAATTATGTTTATAAATTTAACATTTTGACTGAATGCTATACAGGACTATCCCTCAAGCAGTGGTGTGCCCATATAACCAGTCTGTGGATATATCTACGTCGCAGTCCCTTTCAATAGCATTTTTGTTGCCTTTATCACACGTACGCAAGACCCATTTGCATCACACCATATCACATTGACAAATCAGGATTTTTACATTTTTGAAGAAATTGGCTCTAGATTTGAAAGTTGTTTTCAAAATGGCCCAGGCTGAGGGGGAAAATGTTATTTTTATTCATTAATTGCTTTGCAATTCATGAAACTTCTCAGTTAAATGCAATAAGTAAGCGGATGAACTTCTCTGCGATTTACAATCATTATTTGCTTTTGGCGTGGAGCGTTATTTCAACAATTGTTATTTTTTAAACTGTTAACCCATTCTTGGTTGTATTTCGTCTTTCACATCCTTGTGATTTTGCTTCTATTTCCAAGATGTTACGTCTTAATTTAGAACACTGCGTCTTTTTTTACTTTAGTACTAATTGTTCTGATTTCGACGCTTGTTTCACAGCTTTGAAGATATGCCTTTTGCAGGCACGTTGTTCCGATCACCTTACACCTTACAAGTAGGGGCACAAAGAAGCTACGGTCTCGGATGGATTTACACAGACGCTTAGCTTAGAGCATAGATTCAGCACAAGAAAGGTGATCTATCATTGTACTGATTATTTGTAAGCGAAGGCTTACTTAGACTATTTGCAAAGTAAACTACTATTCAATCTGAACAAAGACAGTAAAATATGCTTTAAGATGTTTTTAGCCCTTCAGCAAGCTGGGGAAGGATAGCGACGATTGCACTGCAAACACTTCTCTTTCTCCGTGCCGCCGGGTGGACGCTGGCAGTGCAGGGGGGCGACCAGTGTCGCTGGGGTCCAGCGGCGTGAGGGAGGATTTCCCGCAGCTCCTTTAGCATCTCTTTGATCTCGCCTTTCCTTTGTGCTCGCCCATCTAACAGCCCCGTATCGCATCGCTTTCCTACCCGCTTTACGAGCGAGTTAACGTGTTTCTTCTCAGGAGACCTTAAAGCTTAAAATATTTCCTTAATTAACGGAGCCTCGTCTTAAAGGCTGGCTGGGGCGCTTCCACGCCGCGTGGGTGCCGAGTCCCACCACCCCGCCTCACGGGGGAGGGCTGACTCAAGGACCATGCCTTCAACTTTCCCGACCGGCCAGAGGGCGACCTCCGGAGCCCGCCGGGGTCCCGCTGCCGGAGCTCGGCCGCCGCCGCGGTACCGGAGCCCGGCGGCGCTTCCCGTGCTCGGCAGGCCGGGGGAGGCGAGGAAGGCTGCCGGCCCGGCGCCCCCCGCTCACCTCCCACCCTTCCCTCCCAGCAGGGACCCCCGAGGACGCAGCCCGCCCCCCCCCCCCCCCCCGGCAAGGCGGGGGAATGCGCAGAACGCCCCCCCCCCCCCCGTCCCCCCGCCAAATCCCCGTGCATCCCCCGGCCAGCGCGGGGGGAAGGTGCCTCGTTGCCTCCGGTCCCACGCACCCCCCACCCCCCCCATCCCCCACCACGCCGGGAAGATGCGCCGCTGCCCCCTGCCCACGCGCGGGAAG
This sequence comes from Morus bassanus, assembly GCA_031468815.1. Classification (NCBI taxonomy): domain Eukaryota; kingdom Metazoa; phylum Chordata; class Aves; order Suliformes; family Sulidae; genus Morus; species Morus bassanus. The sequence goes on from CM062568.1 coordinate 70,041,818, forward strand.
GTGCGGCGCTGCCCCCGCCGCCGGGGTGGCCCCCTCCCCCCGCACCGCCTCCCCCCCCCCCCCGGGGCCGCCCCGTTCCCCGCTGCCCTTCCCGAACAATGAGGCGGGACGGCCCCGGGGCAGCGCCCCCCCCCCCCCCCCCGCCGCCCCGGCAGCCGGCCCAGCCTCCCGCCCCGCCGCCGTAGCGCCCGGCTCCGCCCGCGAGGTACCGGGGGGCGGGGGCGCCCCCCCCCCCGCCCCAAATCCCCATCCCGGGAGGGGGGCGGTGTGCGGGCGGCGGCGGGGCCGGCCCCGGCGGGCGGTGGCTGCCGCGGGGGGGCGGTGGCGGCTCCCGGTGGGGGGGGGGGGGGGGGGGGGCGGTGCCGAGCCGCCCGCCGCCCGTGTCAGCTCCCGGCGCCGGTGCCGCTGCCATCTCCGGCGGGAGCCGGGGTGCCGCCCGCCCCCGGCGGCCGCCCGCGCCCTGCGCTTTGTGCGTGCGGCGGCCACCACCATGCGGGGGGAGAGGCAACTCGTGGGAAGCGGCGAGGCGGAGCGCCCGCGCCGCCCCGGCTGCTGCACCTCGGGGGGCAGGCACCCCAGGGAGCCCTGAGCGCCCCGGCGGTAGGTGGGGCACCCCCGGGCGGGACGCACCGCACTGCCTTTTTGGGTTGTGGCTTTTTTTTTTTTGGGGGGGTGGGGGTGGTGAGGGGGAGGGTTTCTACGGTGTAGCGTTTGCTGGAAGGAAAATCCTATACGTGAAGCCATATGGATTCCCGGTGGCAGAGCTTAGTGGCTTCTTGGCTTCTCCGTTTTCAGGCGGGGAGTGTTTTCAGTCGGGTTCGCCTGCTCAAGAGAGCTTGAATAGATACGTTTAGAGAAGCTGTGCTTTCCAGGAATTTAAATGAGACCTTTTTTGGGGGGGTTGCTTTTCGAGGCTATTCTGTTAGCTCTGTATTTGCTTTTGCAGATTGCGCTTATAAATAGTTAGGCAGTGGCACTAGCGTATACAAATCGATATTCTCAAAGAGAAAAAAAGGTCTCTGCGAATTTACCCCTAATAAGCAGTGCAGATCACTTTTGTGGTCTGCTTATGTATTTTATCGGGAACATTATCATCTCTAATCCTCAACTACCATTTGTAGTTTATTCTGTCATGGTAATGCGTTTCAGCTGGTACTAGAAAAAAATTTCGATGAGGTTACTCGTTCAAGTAATTGAGTTGATAACTGTTGGAGTAAGATTTAGTCATCTCATTTCTTCATGTGGAGAGAAATGTTAAGTGATAGGCAGGAGGCAGCAGCAACCCTCAAGGTTAAGGTTTTTGCTCCTTTTTCAATCTGATTTTCCTTTTTCAGTCTTGCAAACTTTATGAACTTTAACCCTTTGCAATGAAACTTTCCAGGCGTGGTGTCTGCATCCAGGTAATTTTAATGCATATATATATGTATATATCTTTTTTTTGTTTGGAAAACTCATGCAAAAATAATCCAGCTGGTTTTGATAGTGTGGGACTTTTGGATATGGGGAGAGAATTGCTACATTTTTTTTCCATTTAAAAATGAAGCTCTTGCAGTTTTTTTTTTAACAGGGGGTTTTATTATTGTTTTAAATTTGAAGTTCGGTTTAGAGGTATTTTTCCTTCATATGCGCTTTCCGCTTACAGTACTGTTTGGCTGGAAATCCTGCAGTGCTTACCTACTGGTTTTGCGTGTGTCCTGCTAAGACCAAAAGCTGCACTATTGGGAGGAGAAGTGCTATTTGTTGCTGAATGAGAAGCTCTGGTAAAGGGTCGGGAGGTGAGCTCCTGCCTGTGCATTCAAACCCAAGGATATTCGGCACTGGTTCTGCAGCTGACAACAAAGGGGCGTCTTGGCAGACACCTCTGCTGAAGCAGGCAGGGCTCCACTTGCCATTTGTTGTGGAAGTGCTGGATTTGAGATCTTGTAAGTGAAGACTTTGAACTATTTGTAGGCAGAAGTCTTTGGTGATGGAGTTTAGGACCTCCACAACTCCTGATGTGGTAGTCAGAGAACTCTTTCTTCTACAGTTTATCTGGGCAGAGGACAGGATTTCCCAGCATTGTCCACACCATGCATTCAGAGTTGGAGGATGCATACAAAATGTTAGAGGTTTGTTGCAAAGTTGCAGACCTCTACATCTATGTTTTGTGATGTGTTTTCTTCTGAGGAAAGGAAAAGAAAGGCCAAACAATAGAGAAAGTGTTATAAAAGCTTTATAAAAGGAGCTTAAAGGGATGTTAGGATTGCATATGTAAATGTCCCAGTGGAAAGACGTTATGGATAAAGTTAAATGTTCACCTTATCTCTGTCCTTCTTTGAAATCTGCAAAATGATTGTTATATGCCCTCTTAGATTAAACATAGAATCGTGCGTAAAAAAAAATCTGGAGATACCAGTTCCTGATTTAAAATTAAGAAAGCAAAATGGAAAATAATTATAATCCTACAGAATTAGTTGATTTTTTTTTCTATTTCAGATGAGTGAAATGAGATAAATCAGCATCCTGTTGGTAGCATCCTAATGATTGCATTGTGAGTTGATGCTGTGTATGTTAGTTACTTCATATACTAGTGGAGCATGCTGGAATTTACATAAGTTGTTGGAATGCTGCTGGTCCATCAGAAATCATACGCAAATCTCTCTGTGGTAATGTTCAGACTGTGTTTTGGGAACTTCTCTATTTGCTAAGCAATTGGCTGGCGGTCTACAGAGGAGTACTTGGGCATATGGTGTTGGGTCATCTTCCATGTATTTAGCTACTAATGGCATTAAAAAAAGCCAAAATACATTAAATACCTCTCTAATATTAATTATCTTGATAAGAAATTGCTGCAAATACTGTTAAAATTGCAGATGTATACAAATGCTGTGTGATCGGTGTGAAGGCAAATCCAGATAATAGGGTCAGCGGGAAATCTGTTGATCCACGAAGGTCTGTTGAGATGCTGTTGCTGCTACAAAAAAACTGGACGCCCCTGTGACACCGTAACTTTGGAACAGAGGCATAGGGACTTGATTCAAGGAATGGAAAATCTGGCTTTGCTGCTGCTTTCATAGTGCAGAAATAATTTTTGTCGAGTAAGACTGCTGGCTTCCTCAGAGTAAAGGTTTACAACCCTTAAATAGCTCTTCCTGACACTAAGCAGTATCCCTTTCATGTGTGTGAAGTGTGTTAGAAAGGCTGGCTAGTAACATTGGTACTGGTGGATGAAACAGAAAGAAATTTACAACATCAGATACTTTTCTTTAAATTATTTCCCTTGTTGTTAGTTATTACCAGGCATTAGACTGCCACACTTGAATATAATTAATGTAGTAAATGGTTTATTAAGCACCATCTGAACTTTTGTCTTGTTTAATTTTAGAAGCTTAGTGCAGTGGTCTGTGTGCAATATTCAGCCCGAATAATTGCTTTCAGACTTTTATCTGACCATAGTTATTTTTGGAGCAGCTGCATGCATGGCTTTTTCCTGAACTTTGCACTTTTTAGGCTCTCGTTTGCAGCCGTGCCACTACATTTCCAATTTGCATAACTAAAAGCAGTTGAGTTGTAATTTTGCTGGTAGTAATTCAGAGCAATTGTTCTTCCTGCCGTCGTATGGCAATGTGTTTTGATCTTCCTTAAAACTCTATCATTCATATTTAGGTATCCACCGAACCGTGACACAAATGGGAGAGTTGCAATTATTTTTTTTTGTAAGTTTTTAAATGGTTACTGAAGTTAAGAATATTTCTTCCAGTGACATTGTGTGTCTTGAAAATCATTTTAAGAATGCAAAAGTAGTGGCAGGCATGGGATGAAATCTGTGCCACAAAGAATTTACAGTGAAGGATTCAGATACAGCAACCCCTGCTTCATGTGCTTAATCATAGATATTAATTCCATAATAAATCAAATTTATTAGAACTCATGGTGTCATATTTAGGGTACAAGATCATATGAAAAGCTGACTACAACTACCATATTATACGTAAGAATAACGTATAGAACCCTGATATTTGTTACGGGCCACTTTGTGTTTTAGATCCAGTCTTTTCTATGGTGCAACCATAGAAAACTGATTTTCTTCATCAGTAACACTCTGAGAAAAACAATTTTGAAAATAAATTCAGATTTATTTTTATCTGGTCTGAAAATTTTACATGGACTAGAAAGAGTGCTTCAATAGTTGACCTTGTGGGCAAAGCATGCCAAAATTATGTCTGTTGGATACATTTTTCAAAGATTGGCTACTTCCAGGAGGATAAACGCTTGAAGAGTTAAATGTCGGGGATCTGTTGCCGGTGTTCTTGATGAGGGTCCTTGACCTTGGGAGCTTGCTCCTGACAGATGCTCTGACAGAGCCTGTTTGTCTACAGGCCTTCAAAGCCCTCTTCGACACCAGTCGCTTTGGAGAGGCCAAATCGTTGGCCAGAGGTTGGGTGGGAGCTGGGGGAGTGGAGCACAGCTGGGCTCTGGGATGTGGTGGCCTGAATTGCTGTTAAATTTCATTGGAGATGCGACCTTACAGCTGGTTGTGTGTGCTATTGCATTGTGCTTTCTGGAAGGTTGCCCTTCAGAAGTCTAAATGTAAATGAAAAGTAAATGTTATTCATTGCATAGCTCTGCGATTATCATCGGAGTAGGATTCACCGCAGGTTTTGTATAATCCACTGTTTATTGTTATAAATTGTATAAATACTGTCTGAGATTAGGGTGTTTTATAGCTAGGGTTGTGAAGGGACTGTGAGTGCCCTCTGGGGACTTAACATAAAGTCAGGTGAACCAAATGGCTGTTCACTGTGGAAAGGAAAGTTTCTTCTTCCTTCGTGATACGTATCTGTCCAGGTGGAAGATAGGTGGCCCAGCACACGTAGAAGACTTCATGAGGTGGGGTGATTTGTTCTGCAACTTTGTGAGTTCATGATGTCATTGACGGAGCCAAAGGTCTGGAGGGTGTAAAATCTGATGAGGGATCTTTACAGGATCCTTCGTTTAAAGTAGCTCTGCTACGCTAAGTTCTGTGTTTAATTTTTCTAGCGGAGTTGCCTTTCAGTCCGTCACTGGAAGGACTACTTTTGGTCTGGTCACTGTCCTGTCTGTCCTCAGCAAAGGCTCTGATCCTCTCTATGAAAGACCAAGTCTCCTCTGCCCATGATGTTCTGTTTGAGGGACAGGGACCAAAGTATAAACCTTTTGTGTATAAAAAGGTAGTGATGTGCTCCCCAATCATGGTCCAAAATGCCCTCAGTCTTTGCATAACCAAGTAGTGCAGAATTTGACATTATTTTATGAGGCTGATTCCTAGATAAGAAGATGCTGGTTCAAAGTGCTGTTTCAACACAATGCATTGTAAATCTGAAAAATATTGTAGGTATTTTATAATTCAGCATGCAGAGCAGGAGGTGTTTGGCTCTGGACTGGCAACGGGATATCAAGCCATTCACCCTTACGCTGGGGCAGTGAATGGAGGGCAGTAACAAATGAAAGCTGTTACCATCTGATGCCTGTTTAGTCACCTATGAAATGCGGTTTCTAATAGACAGGTTTCCACATTGTAGGAGCAGCTACTGCAATTAGATGAGCAGAGCCAGCCCCCTTGTCGAAAGACTCGTTAAGACTGGCTAACAAGCACATCATGCCTCATCTTAGCCTAAAACCGATCCCGCCAGTTAAGTGTTTCCAAACACAGCATAGGGACCCATGATTGCTAATCGTGCTCTGTCTGCTGGTGGAGAAAGAGCACGTTTTATTGTTGGAGCTGTTGGCCTGTCTCTCCTGGAAAGGCTTAATCTGTAAAATCAGAAAAAAGCAGAACACGCAGCAGCAACCATGAGGTCCTGGCTCCATCTGAAGTTGCTTGCAAAGTGTTCAAAGGCTTCACTGGGTTTAGGATTTCATCCTGTGGAAGCATTATAGAGGGCACACTGTATCTCCCAGTGAAGCTAATCATGTCCAGACTTTATAGTAGTTACTGACAAATTGGCTGAGAAGTCAGTGATTAATTTTAACAAATGAGTTTTCTTTGAATGCAAGCTCACGCATGCCAATTATAACAGTATGCCTATGATAAAATTAGGGATTGCTTTTCTTTAAGATTCAAATCTGCTGGTGACTGATTATTTTTTCCAGTGTCATTTTAAGGGGGGGGGGGGGAACTCCCAGAAGTGCTCTTTCTCCCCAAAAATACCCTAAATACCAAAGAAATGTTCAAAGTGATTGCAAAATTTTTTTCTAGCGGTTAAGGAGTATTTAATGTCTTGTATCATACCGTCTGGAAGGCCTCTAGTATCTTCAGTGAAGTACAGACCTGATACCTAGCCCCATAAAACCAGGGAAAGGTCTTGCACTGCCTTTAAGTAGGCTTTGGATCTAGACCCCTGTGTTTCCTCGTTTGTATTCCAGCTGCAGGCTCCTTTCAACAGGAGACAATAAACTTGGGTGGTAGGAAACAAAGCTCTTAGGAAACATACGTGAGTTGGGTCATACTTTGATGTATTGAAGATGCTGGTTTTAAAACAAAGCCCACTTGGGCTAAATATATCATGAGGCATTATAGAAGAAACATTAAGAATAAGAGGAGCACAGGAATTATTTCAAGAAAGCAGCGTACACTATGTGACTTTTTTTTTTCCCTAAAGATTGTGGTGCTAGTGTAGAAATTGCATTATAGCTGATAGACAGAAGTGTTATTTCTTAAGAACACAAATGTGGTTTATAGGAAAATCAAGCAGTGACATGTTTTTAGGTATTTAACTTGGATATAGGCCTGCAGATGGATGCAAGGCCATGATCTAACTACCTTGACTCCACACGCAGACCTTTTATTAGCACAGCTGAAGGGCACAGAATATCAAGGGTGGTTTTACACTGATGAGTTTGCATGGCTGTAGCTGTGTGGTGTTGACATTTTCTTTATAATATGCCACCTTTTTTTCAGAAGCATATCATTCACCCATAAAACACATGTTCTGATTTAAAGCACAGTTAAAAGGTCTACTTAGTGGAAGGAGAAGTTTTACTAAGTATGAAAATGATTGCTTTGACAAAATGGAGACTAATGTGGCATTAACAAAAAACGCACTTTTCTTTTTCTTTCTTTCTTTTTTTTTTCCTTTTGTTTAACATGCATAACTCTCGGTACCCTTAGATTTAAAAGACATGTAGAAAAAGACATTTAGTAAACTGGAAGTCCCTTAAAAGATTGTTTCTTTCATTATCTTGACAAACCTTGAAAAGTAGTTTCTGTGCCTGCATAGTGATTATGTTTCAGAAACAGTACTTAGGGATTTTATTATGTGCTGAAACATATGTTTATAAAAAAGACTATAACCTGGTGGAAAAAGTGTCTTATAATAATAAACCTGTCGATGGGCCATATGCTGCCATCAGTATGTTTGAAAAAAATAAATTCTTCTACAAGTGTTAAGTAAGTTTACAGCCCAAGTGTTAAGTTAGGGTCAGACTGTGACTGGCCCGCTGTGGATTGAGAGGGGGAGGAAAGTGCATGCAGATCCTCCTCGTGCTCTTTTCATTAGCTCCCACAGCGGCCGGCGAGGTGGAGCTGGGGAGCACCCCTTCCCGAAGGGCAGTCAGTGGAGGCAGGAGCTTCGTAGGAGACCGCAAGAAGTCCTCCTGCTGCAGCTTTCCTTGGTGCTCCGCTGGTTTGTGCCAACCCAGCACAGGGCTGCGTGTTTTGTAAAACTTGGCTGAGCTTTGCGTGGTCTCTCCTGAGAAAAGCAAACCTCTGAGGTAGATTATCTGCGTTTAAAAGGTGACAGAACAGATATATGAAGCCAGTACAAATAAAAGAGCTCTGATAACTATGCAATTGGATGAGAAATGTGGGAAAAAAACTTTAGTTCTTACTATCTACTAGGTAGATCATTTGTATTTTATGGATTTTTATGTGCTTTTATCACCATTTTTGTTTTTGAAATGTAGGTGGTGTGGTTGTGGCAAAATCTTTTGTTTCTGAAGAGCAAAAGTAGGATGCAGTACGTCGAAGAATGTGTCGTTCTCAAAAAGCACTTCTGTGTGGGATCAACGGTTTGGTAAATGTAGACACTTTCAAGCCTGTTCTACTTTGGATGCACTCGCATAGCTCCTGTGAATGGGAGTCATGCATGTCTGCATCTCCAAAAGAACAGGTCTCTTTGTAACAGAGGCGTTTTCTGTGTAGAAACATACTTCACTGAGAAGTGTTTTTAATGTCCTAATGTTTTCCACCACTGATCAGTTGTGCACTGCTTGTTTTCCTGGCAACCTGGCAAGTGATAATCATTGTCAAGGAAAATATCAAAGGTTAAGGAGAATTTTTTGAAGTAGTTGACCATGCTGAAGGCTGTGTCAAGAGATGCATGAGGTTGCCATAGTATCCATTATCAAAATCAAGATTGTGAACAGAGCAGTCCCCACCAGGAGTGAGTTCCTCACCCACAGTCTTTCCTGAGTTCATCAAAGCTTTGAATTTGCTCAGGGGAGACTTGCTTCTTGAGGGCTGAGATCTTCCCCCTGGGTTTTCCTGCCCAGAAGTCTAATGAGGTATGTTGTGTCTATGAGTACAAGGCTTCCAGTCTGGAAGAGGGCCTTGGAGACCGAGGGAGTGGAACAGAGAGAGAGGAATAAGCTACAGAAGAAGCACCCAGACCCCAGCATGGCGTTTGCAATCACTGTGGAAATGGAAATGGAAAATGGAAAATAAATTGGATCAGTAATCCATGGAGGAGGGGGTACTTGGGAGCTCTATGGATGCTCCCTGGGAAAATTTTTGTGCACATCAGCGAGTAAGGCGAGTATGGGTTGAAGGAGTGATAGGACGACAGTAAGTCTGGGGAGGAAACTGTCTGTGTGTGCTTACCTTTCCAAGAGAGGCATTTTGGTAGTGGCAAGGTTTAGAAGCACTCTGGGACCGTTTCTCTTCAGCCTGGTGAAATGTAGCTCCTCCATGGAGACTGTAAAGTCCAGCCAAGTTCTTACACCCAGATGGACCTGAGGGAAGGGTCCTGGGCTTCGGCACTGCCTCCTGAGCACAGCTGATGAGGTGACTGAGGAGCCTGCAGTGGGCCAGACTGGCTTGCCTAGGGTACATACAAGCCAACACGTGGTGTTAACAACTGCCGCACTAAGAATTTGCACAAATCCACGTTTAGTAATAAAATAGCCTGAAACTAGTCAAAGGCACCAGTAGTAGCCAAGCAAATTTGGAATGTCTAAGCCAACCATTTTTAAGTTATGATGAGCCAAAAAAAATTAGGACACAGTCCAAGAAATGGAGAACACCTCACTTTCCTGGAACTCTCATATCTCCAAGATGTCTTGGCCGATCTACCTCAAACTTTCCAGAGAAGCTTTCCTTGGCACAAGACCATGACTGTGAAATTTCATGTGACTGGGTTTTACTTTGTTGAAGTTATGAAGGTTAAAACCAGAGTTTGTTATAGAAAGCTAATCTCTCTATTAGAAATATTTCTGCATAGTTGATATTCATTCCATCCATAATTGTTTGCTGCTATTTCTTGTTCAGGCTGATTGTGTCTTTTCTATTTATTTTAGGTTTGATTATTTTTTTTTATTTAAAAAAAAAAAAAGGTAAATTCAGAGCAGTATAGCTTGGAGCCAAATTGTGCGTGGCTGTATACAGGCATACGTGGTAAGGCAGAAGCATTAGCCCAATATCTACTGGAGAAGGAGTCATGGTTAAGAGTCCTGCTCCCACCTGACTATCACTGGAGAGCTTTTTGGAGTGTCTGGTTTCAGAGCTCACTGTTTAATACAGCTTTTCCCTCTCTGCTTGGTAGATGAGAGTGTCTTTGTTGGCTTAGTTATACTCACCTCCAGGTGAAAGATATTTCTGTTTGATGGCCATCTTGTCATTCAGGGTTTCCCTAGTGGCAACTCCAGCTGTGGAAAGCCATGAAGGTAGCAATAGCCTAAGGTTGGGATCAGTGTTCTCCACGTGTGCTCTTGAGCTGTTCTTCACTGTGTCTAAACATCTATAGCCTGAAACGTCTAGTTGCCAAAATTGCAAAATTTCAGGTGGGCATTAGAAAATACAGAGAAAATGTTTGTGGGCCTGGAAGTGCGTTTTTATTTTTCAAGTTAGGGGCACCTTAGCTGTGACTTAATTCTGTGTAGGAGTGAGACCTGGTTGTGCACCAGCCCTTTCTTCTGCTCTGAGTGCTGTTTTCTGAATGATGTGAAGACCAAAGCATGCCATTGCAGATCCTTGCTATTGTTAGATGGAGCCAAATGAGCAAAGGTCTCTAAAGATGCTGTATTTAAAGACACTGAATTAATTTGCCTGAGTCACTTTATAGACAGAATGAGGAGGGCTGGAACAGATGTCAGGCTGGAATGAGCCCTCACCCCGAGTCAGGGGCTGAGAGTGTTTGAAGTCAATGCTTGACTGTATTTTTCTTTCCGGGGCTCGAGTTTGAAAGCGCCAGGAGAGACTCGGCAGAAGTCAGGAGGTGCTGCTTGTGGAAGAGACAAGGTGCTGTTGATCGCTGTTTGGTAGGGCTCTCTTTCAGGCAGGACCACCCAACACCTGCTGAGCTCTGCAGTTCATGAGGCTAGGAGGTGCTCCATGTCTGTGCAAGGCACAGTCTTTGTCCTGTCTGCCATCTGTACCGGTGCTAGCATCTGTAGCAGAGGTACATGACTGCTTTTTGCCTAACACGCCCCACACCAAACATAACGATTGTCTGTTAAGATAGAGTAGATTATTATGGGTTAATTCCTGAAAAAGGGTGTCTGCATAAAACACCTATCGAAGGTTTTCTATTTGCTCAGGCATTTTATTATTAGGAGCACTAAAAAGACCAACAGAGCCAGTTAAAAATCAATCTGCCACTATATAGGCAGCCAATGAGAAGAGTGCAGAGTGGGTGTAATGTGATCACAGCTACTTAAACCAGCGATCAGATATACTGCTACAGTCTGCAAAAGCTGCAAGCAGTGGAGAAACCCCGCTGAAAACTCCTGGACCACGGAATTAAAATAATTAAGCCTTGCAGTCACTGGAATACATGTTCCTCTTGCAAGGTCGTCATGAGATAAATAAGGGCACAGCAAGAGCACACTGTATATGTGGAACTTTGCTGTTGTTGTGTGACGCAGAGCCTCTTTGTTTTTTTAAAACAATAACTAATTGCAGTTGAAAGTGCCCTGAGGATTCTTCAGGTGTGAAAGAATAGCACCAAAACCATAGCCATCAAAGAGGAAATGCAAAGCAACATATATAGATATGAGGATGCATCTTTTGATTCCTGAGCTAGCTCAAGCATCACTGCATGGCACTGTAGTGCTCTGCGTAGAGACTCCCTGAATGATTTCTTCAGTAAGCAGGGCCCCAAAGGAGGAGATCACCTCAATGAATTTTCATCTTCTTGGCATTTCTAGAAACAGCGTGTCTGCGCTCTTCAGACTGCAGAGCTGCAAGGCTTTGAGTTACTACTGGTGGTACTCCATCCCGTGCTTGCAGATGGAAGTTTCCAAGGAGTCTCATAAACCCGTTGCACAAGCTGAGAGAAGAGATAGAAAACCGCGTAGCCTGTAATACTGCAATATTATATTATTGTCTGCTGCTGGAATAACCCCTGCTGTGTTTGGAAGGTCTCAGGCATACCAGCACCATGTCTAATCAGTCAAGCAGCCAATAGTAATTCACAGCCTTGACTGCTGAGAAGTTCAGCATGGCTAAGATAGACATCTGATCCAGCTCAAGAAAGAAGCTCAAGAAAGTAAAGGCCTCTTTCTACAGTAGTTTGCTTTTTGATAGTGCTACTTTAACCCTGTTTCTGAATTTGCTCACTTATTTTCTAAAGAATAGTTAAAAAGTATGACACTTCAAAATAATTAAAACCCAATTAAAACCCTATAATTAATACCCCCCCATTAAATCCTTTATATGATTTCCTTATTTACTGACTTTTAACATTTTAAGTAAATGAGGCAGGAATATTAACAGCCAGACAATGATACAGCTGTGCAAAGACAATAAAGCTGTTAGATGGACACTACTCGAGTTTTGTGACTCAAAACGGTATTGTAAGTGCTGAATGCACTCAGGATTAAAGTCAGCCTCTTTATATGTGATTCCCCCACACCGGTTCTTTGGAATCAACTATAAAGCAGAAATGTGGTCAGTAACAGCAGAGCAACAAGAGAGTTGCTCATTACACCGCTGTCCAAGTTTCTCAGAAAGTAATATTTGATACCACATCAGCTCCACTGTGGTTTTGTAATATAAACTGAAATTGAATTTTTCATTCAGATTCACTAAACAAAACAGTTAATTTTTGTTCTTTGAAATGCAATACCTTTTTAGGCAAAAGATTGCTCTCGTTTTGCATGCGTCTGAAGTGAGGTTACAAAAGAAGAAAATGGCAAGTCCTATATATGAGAAGTACTCGGGAAAATGTCCAGTGACTTGGAAACAGGCATGCTGAATAAAAGTGTCATCAAGAAAAAGACAGATTGGGTCAAGACTTGCAGCAATGGTGACAGGTTCATAGGTCTTGGAGGTGGTTCAGAATAGGGATGCTACTTCTCCTGAGATTTTGGAAATCAAGAGGTGGTTATAGTGACATGGTGATGCTGGAGGAAACACACGATGGTAATCTGAAGCCATCGGTCACTGGCTGAAATGCTGGAGAAGTAGCAGCTGGGGAGAGAGTACATAGAGTACATAAAGTATGTATTATATTAATAAAGTTACATTTTCCAAGAAAGACGGTGCTTTTAGAAAGCAAATCTCATGTACTAAAAGTCCATTTTTTTTTTCCCTGATTCTCTGATGCCCAAGCCAAGTGAAATTGATTTTAAACTAAAGACACCCATGTGCCTGTTTCTTACAACAGTGTGCTTGGCAGGAAAGCGATATATTAGAATTCACATAAACCTGGCTTCTTCGACTCCTAGAAAGGAAACTGTATATGTTACCCACAGACAGAAACGTGGGCTCCTCTACAACGTGCCCTCGGGCATGTTCTATTTAAGTGACTTGAAAATATGTGATTATTCATCATGTGCTTGTCCATACTCCATTTCTTTATGGAGACAGTGACATTTACAGTATCTGCAGTCTGGAATACTGCTTTTGCCATATCTTTTAATGATTATCTCTGTTTACTAAAAAAAACTAAGTGGAGACCTTGGCATGGCGATGGCGTAGAAGGTTTAGCAGACACAAATTGTAACCTGCATATGGTGATAAAGTTAGAAAACACTTTAAAGAAATCAAGCTTTCCATTTGCTTCATCTGAGCCGTACAAATTCTTTTCCTTTAATTTCTCTTCCCTCATGGTATAAAACTATGTAAGTCTGCTCATTCTCTCATCGAAAATGATTCAGACCTGAGGGACACTTGTAATTTGGAAGTAATTAGTAAATAAGTCAGATAAATACTATCCATTGAGAATTGTGAAAACACATTGGATAGGATTCTTAAAGAGCTGTATCAAATTCGAACAATTAAAGCTTAAAAAAATTATCAGTGGTTAGTATGATAAGTCCATTTCATCATAAATTAGTTCACTGTTAATAATTTCTGCTGCTTTTGGAGCAATCTGAAGAGATTTAGCAATCTCAAAAAGTAGTTAAAAATAGAAGTAGTTAAAATAGAAGAAAGAGAAATCCTGTAAAAGTACAGCATCTTTAGGCTAAAATGTGGCAGTATCCAGCTACCTGGTTTGCAGTGCGAACTTGGGGTGTGCGCTGGCAGCCAGTGCTTGTGTGCACGTGCAGTCAGTGGGGTTCTGCGTCCAGAGCTGCACCTCAGGTCTGTGGGTGTGGGTACTGCCTCCTCCCCAACTAACTTTAAACAGTATTGCTTTTGGTTATTCTGGGGCACGACATACTGTCTGTTTGCTTGTTTAAGAAAAGCTGAGTGGTGCTAATTTTCTTATGCTGAAGTCAGAAAACCCCAGCCTATGTGGCTGCTACCATTCACAGAAGTGGGAAAGCAGAATGTGAGGTACAAGATATGTTTGAATAAATGTGGTTTGTAAGTAGACCAGTCTACCACTGCTCATAAATTTGTCTTAAAATCTTTGTATTCCTCTACTTAAATGTCACTTCAGGATTATGGGATGCTACAGGATTCTGCTGCAGAGTTCCTTCTGCTTTATTGGATTGGTAAATTTTGTTTAATCAATTCACCAAACTGGGTTTGGTGATTGGTAGGTTTACTACTAGTGGCGCGTTTCCTACCAGTGAGTGTAGATTACCAACACTTTGCTATACTACCTCATGTCCAAATACAAATTCACAAGAATATCACTCCTTTACCACAGCAGAGCAGGCACAACAGAGCGTTTTGCACAGATACTGAAAAATCTGAGAAGTTTGAAGTAGATTGAACATAGCTGAACACCGGCAGTCTCATCACTGCTTGGCATCATTTATGATTGTTGCCAGTGTATCTTCTTGCATTTTTATACCCATATTTAGCATGAACTTAAATGCATTTTTCTCCAACAGTTAAAAAAACCCAACCTGACGAAAGAAGGAAAGTTTTGCTTTGCTTGCAGTCATCCTGTGTAGTATACCCTATACCTCCTATAGCAGTTTTAACTGTTAGTAAAACATCTCTGTTAACATATGCTGACTAGACATAGAGATGCAAATGAGGAAATAAAAGTAAGAATCATGAAAATTTTAGAAATGTTAAGCATTAGTTTTTAGATCAGACTAAATTTCCCCCCCCCCCCCCATCTATTTTGTGTCTGAATGGGATTGAAGCAGGCCTACACCCCATCAACAGAATAGGTTTGACGGGGTTGGGTGTTGCTAAGGAATCAATCTGTGTTAAAACAAAGATTTCTTTTTCAGAATAGTCTCTTTTTATTTTGGCAGAGAAAACCTTCTTCTGATTGATTTAGGGCAGTGAATTGGCTTTACTTTATTACTTGCCCTCTGCCTTTAGCACTTAAAAGCTGCAAACATGGATCGAGGCTGTGTTATGCTAGGCACGGGGCAAAACCACATAGAAGTTTGTCTCCCTCCTCGTGAACTTTTTTCTTGATTCTCCAAATGGTTGGCTTGAGTGTTGCCAATAGCCTTCCTAAAAGGCAGATGGTGCCATGGTGAGGGAAAACTCATGTTTTCTGGGAAGGCCACAAACCTGAAGAGAGGCAAGCTCAGGCTCAGAAGAGGCTCCCCAGGAAAACAAGCAGGCGAGTATGCTAGGGGAGTGTGAGCAGACCCCAGCTACTCCTTGCCACAGCCAGGAGGGGGTCTGTTCCCATGGGTGCTGAGTTGCCAGTGTGCAGCAAGGGAGAAGAGGAGAGGGAGAAAGAGGATTTCAGGTGTCTGACATCTTCCTGAGAGGACGGCTGCACTCTGTGCTGGGCAAGATGATGTGCTTCGTCTGCATCTTCTGAGCAGATGCATCTGCATCTTCTAAGTAGAGCATGCAAAAGATAGACAGGGGGTTTGCATGTCTTGGCTACTTAAAGGCAGTCTTAGAAGGAGGGCTTCTTAATGAAATCAGTGATATTTCAAAGGCCTGCCTGTTGGCTGAAAACCAAAAAAAGACATAGCCAGCATTTTGAAATACTAACAAATATTTTAATGAAAATTTTGAGAATCCCACCTGTTGAAAAATTGAAGGAAGGGAATATATTACATGTATACTGATTAGCTTCAGACTTCAAAGTCAGTATTTAAATGGAGACTTTCCTCTAGAGGTAAAGGCATGTCAACAACCTCTGCCAAGTATCTTAGTAAGAAAAGCATTTACTTTCCCAGATTCATCTGTAATAGCCTGCAGATCTCAAAATACAAGGTTTTAGATTCTGTTGTCTTTTATGATGGTAAAAATTAGCATCAAATGGTAATTCCACAGTTGTATCCAGTGAGGATGGGCTCAGAATCTTATCCCGTCATTTCAACTTTTATGACAGAAACAACTAATGCAAATAATCTTGCAAACTAGCCAACTCTGTCTTGCCTCTCACTTGCCTCAGTTTCTCACTGTTTTAATGGTGTCAGAGCTTTCAGAGACCCTAATTTTTTTTTTCTGCTACCTTCCCCCTTGTAAAGTCATTTGTACTAGTAGGGAGTGAATGGCCAGCACTGGGAGAAAGGACTTCTTGTGAGCTGCACGTGGGCACTAATGACTGCACAAAGGGGAAAGCTATGAAGAATCCAACCAACAACCTTGATTTAGTTGTCACTATTCCTCATACTGGTTTCTTAGAGATCCTGTTTCTCTGCAAAATTTCCAGACAGGTAGGATTCAGGTTCCAGTGGTTCGTGTCAGGTTACAAACAGCTGTATCCCCCACGGAAGAGATTTCTGTTGATCTAGTCATAGTTTAAACTAATATTGCCCTGAGCCATGCATAAAACAGTACCAGAACGCAGGAGAAAAAAGAAAAAAAAAGCAATACTAATACCACTTTATTTTGCTTTATGAAGCCAAACAAAACATCCCAGCTAGTGTAGCTTGGCTTATCACCAGTATAGTCGCATTAGGTATTCAAATATACAAAAAAAGGGGGAAAAAACTTGTTCCAGTCCAGGAAAATTCAGTTTTGGATTGTATTTGTAATGTAACGAGGGCTAAACTGACTTCATCCTTCAGTTTGGCAGGCCTTCTTCCAGGGTGAAACTTTTCATTCAAGCTTTTAGCCTAGAGCAAATAAGCCTATAGAAGGCATGTTGTTTTTATGTATGTATATGAGTATATAGAAATGAGACATTAACAATGATAATTTTCTAAATGCTCTCTTACAGTTATGTTGCTAACATAAACAAGAATTGGCACTGAGATAGAGCTGAGAAATAGGGAACAATTTATTTACCATTGTTCTTTTTCAGAGTTTTAAAAGAAAGCGCTTGCTTGCTTTCTGGAACAAATGTAAAAAGACAAACTAGAGTCTAATAAAAAAGTTAGTAATAAAAAGCAAAGCAAAACACAGTGCCTATAGGACTTGCTTTATTGGAACGTACAGTAGAAACATACTCTGCGGATGTAAAATTTACTGCTATATTGAGATATGGATAATCAGTATATATCAGAAATATTGTTGCTTTAGAGTGAAAAATCAAAATTCTCCAACCATTTCTGCCTGGAAGAGTTTGTGAGTTTGGTCAAGTTTTTTGTGGTAGGATTGAAACAGACCTTTTGTAACTGTGCTCCCTGTTCATGTGTGTGTTAGTATAAACGTTTCCTTCTTTCAGGAAGCAATTCAGATTGCCCTTTTTCAGTGCAATTACTGCTGTGTTAAGTTCAAGTAATATAGCATCTAAAAACATTTATGGAGCAAAGAAAAGAAGCCTTTTATTCTAACCTTGCCAAGAGCAGAAATAAAATGAGCTGTTGTGCTGGAAGTGCAGAACTGCATGAGGATTTGTAACGTCCTATTTCTCGTGGTTTAGTCTTGTGTACAGCCTGAGATTTGTGTGATTTAATGAGACTGTGATTCGTTTATCCTGTCAAGCTTTAAATAAAAAAAACCTCAAAGCACTTCCTTCCTTTTTTGAATTACGTGTTTTTGCAAGTACGGTATCAAAAGCTGTCCCTTAAAAAGAGGGAGGGGAACCAAATATACTTAGGTACGTTAGCTGGATTTTTTTTTTTCCGGTATGCTTTATTACACACTGAGTAGACTATCCTTTTCTCTGCATCTCTGTTTCTTGTTTCAGGACATTAAGAGATCCCTGCCATCATGTTCAGTTGCACATGACATCAGAACATAGGCATGGGCTGCTCCTGAACTGCGCTTTTGCAGGAGAAAAGGGATTAAAACTTTCTTCTGTGGGCAGGGAGGAATCAGTCCCATGGAAAGCCAGGCTGTGCTTAAGATGGGCAGTAACTACTACTTGTGGTGTGGGTCTTTAGGCATCAACTGTGCCTGTAGTTTGGAGCATCTCTGCATGGGGTGTGAAGCGATGTTCACAGGGTAGAAGGGGGGAAAACAGGTGCAGCTATTTTGGATGCTAATCCATTACAAAACTCAGTCCGAGGGTGTCCTGGTGCATGGGGTGGGAGGGGAGTAAGGGCCATGCTCCACCTGCAAGGAGCGCTGTTGGTGCCCCAGGGTCCCCTTTCCCATGCACAGGGATGGCGGGAAGCAGCACACTGACCTGGGAAGGGCTGCCCAGAAGGAAGGGGAGAAGACACAGCGTGGGTCCTGCTGCTCACCCAGACCTCCCGTCTGTTGCAGGAGCATGGTGGCCTCTTTCCCATCAGTTGCTTGGGAGAAATAGGGTAGGATGCTCTGGGCCAGAGCCTGCCCTCAGCAGTAGCAGGGCTCACCCGATGCTTCCCTGGAGGGAAGGATGTGACCGTTTTGGTGGGAGGAAGTTTTTGCTTCCAGTTCTCACTCGCTCAATGCTGAGGTGTCCCTGCCTCTGGCAGGTGTTGTTTTGCTCTTTCACTAGCGCTGCGGGCATAGTTTATTTTCAGTCTCTGTGCCACTCACCCCTGCCTTCCTGCCCTCCGTGCTGCTCTGCAGCCGGGCTTCCTTCCCGCCCGTCCCAGCCTCCCCCAGCCTTTTCTTCTTCCTCCCTGTCGCTGGTATACTCGTTTCCTCCTCATTGACCTCGCCTTGGCAATAAAAGTAAGTACATTAATAAGGTGGTTATGTATGAACAGAGGATGCGCAAGTAAGTGGTGGCCATCAGTTTGATTGCCTTGTTTCCACACCTGGTTTTTATTTGCAGCCAGCTTGCCGTTTCAGCCTGCATGCCACGTGCAGAGGCACAGCATTTGGCTTCCCAGGTCCCTGATGCTGATCAGGGGAACAACTGCAGTTCTTCTACAGCTTGCAGTTTATGAGGGGGAGCAGAGATGCACAAATGTGGCGCAGAAAAAACATGGGCTGCTCTGTGGCCTGATCTGTGAGGCTTTGCCTGTGTAGAGGAACTACTGAGGAAGTGTATCAGAGCAAGAGCTGCTGTCATGGCTCGTGAGAAAAGATGCTGCAAGTTGGGTAGGTGGAGGTTGACCCAAGAGGTGCAGTCAGTCACTACAAAGCCAGGTTTTCCCTGGCCTTTGATTCTGTGATGAACATTTCCATTGCCAGTGGGAAAGTCTGCATGTGAAGGCAAAGAGCTGGTATGGTTATTTTTACTTCCCTCCTGTCAGCCCACACTCACATAACCTGTATGTGGTCTCTGGGCTGCGCAGGCGGCACTGTGGGCTGTAGGAAAGTGATAGCTGGCTTCAATGCCAGGCAGCTTGAACTTGATGATGGAGCGTGGAGAGTGGGTATCAGATGCACAGAAGATAGGTTTGACCTTCCACTAAAACCCAGAGATTTATGCATCTAAGCCCCCATGCTCCTACAGAATAATCTAGGACACGTTCCTTGGCAGAAACCCCACAGAGCATTTCTCCAGCTGCCGGATTGCCAGCTAGAGTGAGTTTTACTGCAAGTCTCACTATATTTGGTAATTTTCTTACAGCCTCAGCTCCTGGAAATGGGTCCTTAGTAAAAATGGGGCGGGGAGGAAGCCACTCCATCCCCACCCCCTTTAAGTTGAAATTCTAGGTTTTATCAGAGGACCTGAGAACAGGCACACTGCCGGCCTGCATCCCCAGAAGCAAACAGGAACCAGAGGCTCTGCTTTCCAAATGCCCTGGCTTGGGATGCTTGGCTCACATTTAGCGGGTGATAGAGGTTAGCAATACCATCGTTTGCATATCTCCCAAGGAATTTTCCCAAAGGAGATAACTAAATAAAGGTTAAAAAGGCACTGAGCAACATGGAAGAAAAAATCCTGCTTCTGAGTTGTTTGATGTTTCTTCTTTGTTTCAGAAGACATTTGCTTCTGTTGCCACAAATAATACTGAATGCAGCTTGACTCATCTGAAAATAACGTTGAAGGAAGGAGCCAGATTTATCGGGACTAACAAGGAAGTTGTCCAGAAGAGATTCATTAATTAGGAGGCCTAATCACAGCCAATAAGACAAGTGCCCAGGCCATCAACAGACTAATATACATCTTTTGGCAGTCACCACTCCCCACAGGCTTGCCTGTCTGCTACTGCCTACTGTATGGCTTGTACCGCAGAAATAATGTGATAATGCTAAAACCAATTTGGCACTTCCCACATGAGAGGATGAGTGTGTTTCCCCATCCTGGAAATGCAGCCTCCAGCTGTCTTGCCCTATGCCAGAGGTTTCTTAATACCCTGGAATTAGCTGACTAAGAGATGAAGCAAACTAAAGGAGCATTTGCTATCTGTTCAGGCTGCCTAAGCTTTCTATCAAATAAACGCTGGTCTGATTCTCAGCCCTTTGGGAACGGTTGCCCACAGCTAACATTTGCTACCCCAAATAACACCGAGGTGACCTTCTCACTGCAAAGCTGCAGCCAAGAAAAACCCTGTTTAACATAACAGTGCACATCTTAGAACATCAACTTGAACCATCCTGACCTCTGAGCTGCCAGGGTCTGTACAAATTAATTTAACAATAGACAGTGTTGAAAGGGAGGAATGTTTCAAAGGAATGAAAAAAAATCTCCCTCATCCATCTCTTCTCATTTAAGAAATAGTCAGGAGGCCTACTTTAGAAAAATTAAAAGTGCTCCTTGTTGCAAAACAATGGGCTGTATAAGGGGAGGGAGAACACATTGGTTTCTTGCATCTTAATGTCGTGAAATGAAATTTCCCATAAATGGGTGCAGCTTTTGGAAAATTGGCCTTTAATTTCCACAGGGAAATTGGCATTATTTCCTGGGATGCTTCAAAGATACCCTTGGGGTTTGCCTTTCTTTTTCATAGCTGCTGCTAGTACTTCTGTTAAGCAAATAAATAAGTCTCCCCTTTCAGCCCACTTCATTGGGTTGTACCTGGCCTCACGTTTTCCATGGCTTTCATGAAAACAACCAGACTAGGTAAGAAAAAAGCCCCTCTCCATATGCTAGTTGGAGCTTAAATCAGTTAATGATTGAAAGAGCCCATCAGAAAGGAGATATATAGGAAAATGAGATCTTCAGCCTCTAGGGCAAACAGGTTTATTATTTCTGCTGGAGAGGAAGCTGGGTTGGGTTAAGTCTTGTCTGTTTTCCCCAGGTGTGGACTTATTCCTCTGGTCCTCCTTAGCAGGAGCTTTGACTCCGGTGGTCTCATTGTTAGTAAGGAGGATTATTATGGCAGGGGCCGTGAAGTTGGAGATAATGAGCAACGTTAATGATAATTTTAAAATTTGTGTAGAATTGCTTTGACAACCTGAAAGCTGTATGATGAGCATAGATGAGAGATGCAAGTTTCTTCCTGAAGCATCCAGTGGACTTCAATAATTACACCCATGAAACCGCCTGTTTTTCTTTATTTAGCCAGTGTAATTCATTACGATCATCGTCTCTGGTTTCCCACACAAATGTTTTTCTCTTTGCAGTTGAGATGCGCAGCCTCCAGCAACACAGGGCATGAGCCCAAGCACATCCCCACGTGGTACAGAGGGAGATTCCCCAGCGAGCAGCAGAGGGGTCTGCTGCCAACGGGGGTGTGGGGTGTGTGGGGCGGGGGGCGTGCAGAGGGGCTGCCCTCTCCTCCCAGACATTCCCAAAGCCAGGGACTGTGAGGTGTGAGAAGCCGCAGGGTCTGAGGAGGAGAGGACTGGATGTTTAGTGCAGAGGGAGGTGAGATAAACTGGTGTTTCTCTGGACTTAACTGCAGCTTTCCGTGCACAGCCTTCAAGATCCTGTGAGGTTGTAGGGGTCCTCTTGCAACTAATACAGTAATGAC
This sequence comes from Morus bassanus, assembly GCA_031468815.1. Classification (NCBI taxonomy): domain Eukaryota; kingdom Metazoa; phylum Chordata; class Aves; order Suliformes; family Sulidae; genus Morus; species Morus bassanus. The sequence goes on from CM062568.1 coordinate 70,063,505, forward strand.
CTTGAATTCGCTTCCAGCTCAGCTGTACTGCTGGAGGACAAGGCTTTTCTTGTGAGCAAAAAACATTAAAGCAGCACAGAGATTTGCCTGCATAGCTCCGGTCTTGAAGAGATTTGAGTATCCTCTTTGAGGCCCCACTTGCAACGAGGGATTGTAGATAAGCTTCTGCAGTAGTTAATGTGTAAAGTTTTTATGATTATTCTCACTGGCGCCTCTCCTTTTGTTTGCAGTGTTGACAAATATACTGGTGTGTGCTGATTTTTTGTTTTACACAGATAATTTTTTGCTGCATGAAAAGGGTAATCATGTGCATGCTCATATGTGCACACCAGCCAAGTCGAGTGTGCTTTTATGACCTTGTAAGTGTTAGGGGGAAAAAAATAATTTGCTTTAATTTAAAAATAATTAATAATGCAACTCATTCCTTTTTCAGATTGTAACCTGAATATCAAATTTAGGAGTCCAGACTAATCCTTCATGCTGAGGCAGTCTGCTGCACCAAGCACATGTGATCACAGACAATTAGAAACTTTCACAGTTTCACACCTGAATTAAAACTAAACCCTTTCTATTTCTTATCAACTTCTGGTTATAAAATACAACAAAACTTGGAAGAAATGAGAAAAATGTGAGATTTTGTTATAGATTATGTTTAAATTGTGTTTGGACTTGTTATGTGACTCAATGGAAAATATTAGTGACCTCTTCCTTTATAGCTTTGACTTCCTGCAAACTTGTCTGTTAAAAAGATTCTGCAAGATGCTTCCTTTGTGGATCCTGTAAGAAATGTATATTCAGCAGGAGAAACATCTGACTGAGCAAAGACTAACTTACACAGTGGTTTGGAAGCCACGTGTTGAAATGTGCTGGGGAAAAACAGCAGGGAAAATGATAAAAAGGGATGAAAGCAGTTCAGATGGGTGAAGAATGCTGATTTAAAAATGCAAACCATCTGAACACTGATGAGTGGGCAGGTTGCAATAACTTCAGGGCAGACCTAAGTTGCGCAACAGTCATATACTGTAAGTTGACTCCCACAGGACATAGCCTGCAGTGATTTAAAATTGGAAGAGGGGGGGAGAGCGTCGAGGTGCTGCAGAGAGCAATCTTGCAGCAGCAGAGTGCAAGTAGGAAATGGGTCAGTTGGAGTAATAGCTTTTTTCCATGTGTGAGTCGAGCCAAACGCATGTGGAGCACAGGGTTATCACACTCATGATTTTTTTTTTCACTGTATTAGAAATGAATGTGTTTGCAATGAAATTTGGTCATCCAAATGTGACATTATGAATCCTGTCTCTGTTTGGACACTGCCTTGAGTCCCAAAGTCGGCTTGCTTTTTTTTAATGTTCTAGGCTTTGTCTAGATCATTAAAATAGACTATGTTTGGAAATGTAATGCTGTGGTCTCACATTCCCAGGAGGTCAGCAGAAATGCTAGCCTTAAGTATCCCTGCTAATACTACCTGCGGTTTGTTCTCGCCTCTGCATTGTGGTAGGCAATCTCCGCGTTTGTGCTGAAACAACTGGATGTGCGACCACACTGAAGTGGATAAAGGGGCTGACCCAGCTTACAAAAAACCAAACCAAAACAAAAAACCCCTCTAACATATATTTCCCTGCTCTAACCCCCTGCTGTATCAGTTTACTGGTCCAGTTTGTAATGTGCCAGCCCCATACACAAGGGTGTTGGCAGCGGCAGAGGCACAGTGCAGGAACGAGGGACAGAGCTGAGAATGCCTTACGCCAGTGTTATTGCTGGTTTCTTTTTCGATGTGAAAACACAGCCTCAGTTACAGCTTCGATCGAAACTTTGCACTCAGCTTTGATGTACTTTGGCAGCTTGCAGAAAAGTGACAGCGTATGGTGACTGTGTTTCTGGTCCCTCCTGACGGTCAGGTGTAAGCAGGCAGTGTGTTATCAGAGGTGCGTAAGCTGCGTGTGCTGTTTGGATGCGGTGTGATGAGATGGTGGCTCCTGAGGTGCAGGCCGTTAATGAAATCCCTGCCCCCACTCCCATTCCCCTTTTCTGATCACAGCTGGCTGGTACAAGTGGCTCTTAAGTCCCACCATTAAGCGCTCATTGAAACAAATGGCGTTAGGAAGAAAACTCCAGAAGAAGGGGCTTATTTTTAATCCAGATCAGGTAAGTGATCTGTCACTAAGTAGTACACTGAGTTGCACTGCAGTGTAGCAACTGAGACTGACGATGACTATGGTGCAGGGAGGTGAATGATAAGGCTTATGAGGGAGGGGCAAACTTTCTTCAGCCAGCTTTGCCACCAATGCCCACACCACTTGATTTTAGCAAGTCAGTTTGTATGAGGGCATAGTGTGCGTGATGGTCCAGCAATGTGCTAGTGTATTTTCCTTGGAACACAGCCCCCCTCAGTCAGACTTTATTTTATTTTGGACCACACATCCCTCCACTAATGCACAAGCTGTCCAAAATCCCCAAGTATTAGTAGAGCACAGATTTCTAAGTCTAGATCTGACATTCCCTACCCACCCCCTTTATGTAAATCCCTATCATTATCCTAAAGGCATGTATTTAGTAATTTGTGCCATCCATCCCCCTTTTTGGAAAATGCAAACACCTCACGCCTTGACGTGCAGAACCCCTTCATGCCGCCTCAGTGTGCGTACAGCGTCCACAACAGAGGTACGACAGTTGCTCTTATTTGGGTCTGATCCTGAGCAACAAATGATGTAGCCCACTGATGCTGTGCCAGTTCATACCAGCTGAGGAAAAGAAAAGGTTCTCCTCCGACCCACTGGTGTGGTTCTCTCCCCTACTCCACCTTGATGGATCCACAAAGCACCATCCTTTCCAGGCTGGGGGCAGAGGAGGGCTGTCTAGTTTAGAGTTTGTGCTCCCTGCCTTATCCCTTTGGGGACAGGCTTGCCCACAGTCCCACTGCATAAGGACTTTCAATGGCAAAAGAGAAGACAGCTAATATTGTCTCTGCTGTGCATACAGCCAGACATGGGTTTTGCTTTTGCTCTCGTAATGCTACGCTCGGTATAGCAGAAGCAGGCAGGCACATGATCTCCCTGAAGGCAGGATCCAGTGTTACTGTAGAAACTGGCCACCAGCTTCTTTTGTAGCTAGCAGCTGTCACTGTGATTACAGCCAAAGTGTGTCACTCCTAGTGTCTGCAGGCTCTGGAGTGTGTTCCTGCTTCTGAATCCTCTGTGCTGTGCTACAGCTTGGAGATTAATTCTGCACCTTCTATCAAAGCATGTTAAGATATTTCTGAATAGTATCTATTTTTAGAACCATTCTTGATTAATATTTGATGTTCTTTCTAGGTTTCATTTTCCTTCACCAATACTTCAAGGCACAGAGGAGCTGGTAAAGGCATTGCCATGAAACCTAACTTGAAGCAATGGAAACAACTCATGCTGTTTGGGATCTTTGCATGGGGTCTGCTTTTTCTGGTGATATTCATCTATTTTACAGATAGCAACACTGCTGAACCAGTTCCGAGTTCCTTTTCTTACATTGAAACTAAGAGGCTTCTGCCCCTTCAGGGCAAGCAGAGAGTCATCATGGGAGCCATTCATGATCCATCATTCTCTGAAACCATCGATGGGAATGAGGTGCTTCTTAATGAAGATCTCTTAGGTACATTTAAATCAGGGACTGGAAGTATTAAGAAATGGACTGATTTGGAAGATGCCTTTAGAAATGAAGATGAATTTTTTCCATCCCAGATAGGAAGAAAATCAAAAAGTGCTTTCTACCAAGTGAATGACGATTATTTATTTGCTGCTGGTCAGCCTCGGTCACACAACCACCTTCAAGAGATAGCAAAATTCATCTCAGCTGATGAGGAAAATCCAAAAGTAAATACTTTACACAACAACTGGAGCCATCAGAGAAGAATGAGGAGAAGAAGCACAAAGCACAGGAGAAGCCAGATGCTTGATGAATCCGATGACTGGGATGGGCTATATTCCACAATGTCGAAATCCTTTCTTTACAAGCTTTGGAAAGGAGATGTCTCTTCCAAGATGCTAAACCCTCGACTGCAGAAGGCGATGAAAGATTATTTGAGCACCAATAAGCATGGGGTGCGGTTCAAGGGGAAACGAAACTCCAAGTTGACGGGAGACCAGCTATTCTGTGAGCTAAAAGAAAGGGTGAATGTGAAAACAATAGATGGCAAGGAGGCTCCCTTCTCCACTCTTGGATGGGAAAAGCACGTTCCCCAAATTCCACTGGGCAAATTGTATACACATGGCTTTGGGAGCTGTGCCGTAGTTATGTCTGCTGGTGCAATACTGAACTCCTCTCTAGGGGATGAAATAGGTGGGTGAAATGCAATCTATTCATGTGCATATATAAACATGTGTGTGTTCATGTTTGTCTTTCAAAAGGTTCATTCTTCTCAAGCATCGGTCTGTAAAGTCTGGTTGTTCTCTCTCACCAGCGTTACATGAATGTGAGCTAATGGACATAGTGAAGCTGTTCCCTTTCAGGACAATACAACTGAAAGGAAAATGAGGCTTGAAGTCATAATTTGATTTAAAGAAAACAATGATGACTTCTTATCATATTACAGCTTGCAGTATAAAGGAGGCATTGGTTTCATCAGATCTACCATTTTTGACATTTTGCTGCAGCATGTTTAGTTCTTCAGCAGATTAGAGCCATGTTCAGAGCTTTTACTCTGCAAAGCTGTGTTGTGCCTGTCTGTATTTTGTGGCAGCTCATAGAGTAGCTGCTTGTTGTATTGCTATCCCAGACTGAACTTTGTCTCCGTGCCAAGAAGCAGTAGAGCATCCTCTTCATCTCTTGCGTGTTTAGAGTTCACAGACATATAGAATTCAGAGCCTTGAGCAGCCTCATGCGCTGAGGTCAAGTCCCCTGACCTCTTTTCCAAGAGTGAATTTAAATGAGTTCAAGTATCTCCACCCGTTGTTTTTCCGTTGCTGCACTGAGTCAGTGGGGTTGCAGGTGTGCTGAGATGTCAGTGTGTCATGGAATTCCCCTCTTCAAGGTGGGAGTTTTGTGGTAGCTGTTCAGAAAAGGATTGTGGAGCCATAAAACTAATCCAGGTCAGTTTTATTTTTTTCTTTTCAAAAATGAGTGCTACTACTCGTGTTAACGTCTCAGTAGTGCTTCATCTTAGTAGTAAATGTGCAGTATGCTAAGAGCGCTGAAAGGATGAAATGTATGTCTCAAACTTGCTTCTGGAGCAAGAAGAGTTATCTCCTTCAGCTGTCTATAAAAAGCTTTTGATGTTCACTCATTAATCCTCCCATCTGCCAGGACTTCACGTCCCAATACTTGCTTCATCGCACTGTATCATCTCTTTGACACAGATGGGTTTCCTTTAAATCTCTGGGATATATTAGAGCTGCTATCATTATCAAACTACTCTAATAGGCTTCCAGCACAGCACAGGTGCCCAGCTGGCCTGCAGCTAAAATCACACCAGGGTAACCCCCAACCGCACAGGAAGCCCCACTGATTTAGAAATGTTTGGGGTAAAAAAGCTTAACAGTTCCTCTCTTCTCCAGTGTGTTATCCTGGATTGAAACAAAATCTTCTGTCAGTGTTCCCCAGTACACGCAGCTTATGCCAGTATGAATTAGCGCTGTACTGGAGAATCCATAGCACATTGTGACATATTTATATATTACAGCATGCATCATGACATATTTGCACACTCAGGTGTAGCCCAGGTGTGGACTTCCATGCCAATCTCTGAGGAAGAGCTTTTGATTTAATTGGGAAATTGTCATCTGATGCTGCCTAAAGGGAGGAGATGCTGTTTGGTAAAGGCACACACAGTAGTTTCAGATCCCCTCCTACCTGTTCTACAGGAAAGTGTGTGGGGCAGCAGGAGTCACAGAAGGTTTTTCTAAGTGTTGGGGGGCGGGGGGGCAACTGACTGCTTGCAACTATCCCAGAAGGGCCTGGTGCAAACCTATGGGTCTTAGTGGTCAGTGCAGCTCCTGGGGAGTGCTGATAATACTGGAGACATCATGCCAGTGTTTCCCACTTTGGCACATGGAAGCTCTAGCATCTGTTTGTATTATTATTCCCATGGGGAAGAAGTTATGCTTCCCCTGCAAAGTCCAGATATGTTACAGCTGAGCTCCTCGCCATGCCTTTCCACCTCCCCTCTAGTCCTTGAAAAAGTGAGAAGAGTCTGACCAGGAAGATCTGTTCAAGATCCTCTTTTCCCCTGTGCATGCACAGATGTAGGAGAAGACTGTCCTCTCCCAGAGTTGGCACCAGGGCTACCAGCTCTCGGTTGAAAATGCAAGCAAACCTGCCAGTTAGGAGGCACCGTGGGTGACCATGGTGCTGCTCTATGAAGTCAGCCTGGTGCTCATGCTGAGCACCTCCGTGTCCACAGAAGCACGGCAAAGGCAGCATCATTAGGGAGTGGGGAGAAACACCCCATGCGTGAGTTCTGGTGTTTGGGCCATGGGCTGTACAGCCTTGGTTGATGAAGTTGCTGCAGGCGAAAGGCTTTTACTATTTATCCTCCCGAAAGAAAAAAAGGCGCAAGAAAGCAGCAGCGGAGGACCTTTCTCTTCACAGGCCTTTAGCTCCCTCTTCTGTGTTCCTATTAGAAACGCAGGCAGAAATGTTAATTTAGTGTTCTGCCTTTTGCCCTGCTCCTCCCCCCCCTCTGTTTTTGAATGAAACTGGGTATCGAAATACTGTACAAGTACAGCAAACACACCCATCGTGATCATGCTATTTAATGGGAGACCCAACTATTTTGGCATCATCAGGAAGTAACAGGGATCTGTGATCAAACCCCAAACTTTTTATATCTTTAAAATGGTTATCTCTTAATACTTAATAAGATTAACATCAGTTGACTTAAAACCAGCTGTTATCAATGTTAAGCTGCATCTTGATCATATATTTTATGGTGAAGGAAGGGCTTTTGGTCTTGATACGAAGAACCAGCATGGATAATGTTGGAAATGCAGCACACTGTCTCTCAATTAAGTTGTGTACCATACAATTCACATTTCCTGACCCAATTCCCAGTTCTCAGTCAACAGATTGTCAAAAAGTTGTCAAATGCAGGTCCAAATTTATGTTCTTAAATGCATAAGCAGATGTCAAGTACAAAGGACCTTTGTTTTAATTTTTCTTCTCCAAAAATGTGGAATACCTGCAGCTTCTGTTGAGTTCATGTCCTCCAGCTTCTATGCAATCAAGATGCTGATGTTTAGGCAGGTGAAGACTAGGTGTTGAGGCTAGGGTTGTCCCTGCATAGGGACACAGAAAAAGCCTCTGCTCCTTCTTAGCTTCTGAGGAGTTGGACTTAGTGGACATTGTGCAAAAATCTCTGTTTTCAGACACAACATGTTAAAGCAAGTATGGCTCATGTTGGACTGCCAGCTTCACATCACACAATGTTTTCTTGTCTGAAGTACAAGAGGTGTGGAGTAAAGGTGTGAAAGGACAGAAGACCCCGGTTTGATAGTATCAGGTCTGAACTCCATTGAAGCATGTTGGTTACCTTTGGAAACTTCTGTCTCCTCCATTTTTGAGCTACAGACAACCACATTTTAAGTGACTAGAGACAAACGGCTGTATAAACTACCTATGGGCTAAGGCATTACATGCCCATTTTGGCCTGAACCATACTCTCTGCTTCCATCAACAGAAGGGACGAAAGTAGGCCAAACAGGGGACTATTGACAGGGACAGTGTGTTTCTGGACAATGGATAGAATGTTTTATCTCTCTCACACCTTTTGAGCTTTGAGATCCCCTTAGAAGAAGCACTGGGAGGGTGATTATCTTTTGTCCAGCGGTGGCTTGCATATAGTGTCTACCCTTGACCCATACTTGACCTATAGCTGCTTTCCATTCTGCACGACACCGAGGTCAACAGCTCATGGGGAAGCTTTGACAGTTCAGCTCTATTAGATCTTTGCTACCAAGGGATCCTCAGGTTTCTGTGTGTGAGCAGGTTTGTGGGCTGACTTCCCTACAGAGGCTCTTTAAGACTTGTACTGACCTTGAGAGTAAGTACATGGTATGATTAATAGGTTTGGGATAGTGTGAGATTTTCAGATATTATAAAATACTGTGAAGCACAAGCTTATAGTTGAGCATTGTTATTCATTCAAATGTGCAATTAGATATCCTTGCAATTAACATGCTCTTGCATGGAGTAATTCTTTGTAAATTTTGCAATAGAAATGGCGAGCAATTGTGTGTACTGGGTGTACTTTGCTCATAACTTGCCCACACTAAATTTATCCAATTAAGAGAAATATTTAAGTATTGCAAGCTAAATTAAGAGATGATTCTGAACTTTTTTCTGGTGGATTTTAATAATGTTAATAACATATGGCAGATGCAAGAGGATTTTTGTTTGCATATAGTGGAACGTTTATCATCCTTAGAATATCACGATGAGGAGAAATGTGTAAGTTTTACGTTAGTTTAGATAATTTGTTTTATTTCACTGTTCTATATTACTAAGAAAAACAAATTACCCTCTCATTTATGCTCCTAGATTCTCATGATGCCGTTCTAAGATTTAATTCTGCTCCAACACGTGGCTATGAAAAAGATGTTGGAAATAAAACAACCATGCGGATCATTAACTCTCAGGTAAGATCTTCTTTTTGTGAATTCAAGTCAGTGTCACTTCTGTACAATATGACATTAAATTAATAACTTCTGAGAAGGTATTGGGTAATCTGGGAAACAGCTAGTGATTTCACAGTCATGATGTAGAGCAGGTAAAAGTTCTCCCTCACAGGAATATTCATACTGCTGTCAGTGTAGAGTGATTGTAGTTGTTACTTGATATCCTTGTTTTAAAGAACTGGTTTTTAAAGTGTCTCATGTGTCCTACATCTGTAAAGGATCTGCAGGATGCCAGAGCCATCAGTACACAAGACCTTCAGCCCATTGCCTCTGGGATCTTCACAAAGCCCAGGCTGTGGGGATCCCAAAGCTCTTTTCTTATATTCTCCGGTTCCCCAATTATTTCCTCGCTGGAAGGCAAAAGAAACGGGAACTGAGTTGTCTTAATATATAATTTTAGGCAAGTCATCGTTCTTTAAAAATTTGGAATGAACTAGTGAAAGACTTTAATGTACACTGGATATTACATGTAAGGTGAGTTCATTCATCTGAATGGAAACAGAATAAGGGATTTTCTGCGTATGGGTGTCAACAAATAATTGTGCATTGAGCTATAGTGACACCTTATGGTTAAGAGTAGTTTTTCAATTTTGAAAAAAAAACTGAACTCTGGTCTTGGGCAAACCAAGCCTCTTTCCTCTTTATGAAATGCAACCAAAAAACAACAACCAAATTACTGTGAAATTTTATGACATGTTGAAGCAGTGAGTTCAATTAGTCAACGGCAGTAGTATGGCTGGCCATGTAGCATGCTCTATACATATTGATTCTTGCTGCATGAGAGCAAAATTCTTATTCTTATCAATTCACTTTTTCTTCCTCTTCTTTGAGTGACTGCCCATGCAAAGTCCATCCTTGGTGGGTGTGTTCTCTGTGTGTATAAGTTCATGTTCTTTGCCACTGCAGAGAGGACTGTTCACTGTCATTCCCTTCACACTTGTTCTGTAGCTCTTTGTGAGGCTATAGGACAGACTAGATCTTTGAGGTGAACTGGGTCAAACATGCGCCCTTTCTTTTGCTCAGGGGAAGACAGCAGAAATATCTTACTCTGGATTTAGTGCTGAAATCAAGGTATCAGAGAACATTGATCTTAATGTCATTGATTTTACTACTTTTTTTTATGACTGTTCTTTGTTTTACTATTAGCCCAAATGTCCTGGTTGCTGACCATGCCTGAACTCCTGTGCTGGGCAAGGAGGAGGGTTTAGAAACTTTATTAGTTGACTAGTCTCACTAGGCTCTCTGTAGGAAAAGAGAGAAATATCTCCAGGGAGTGATCTGAGCTTTGTTAGCTCCCCAGCGAAACGGGTAAATTAGCTGATCTCTGCTGCTTGCAGCAGGCTGAGGTCCTCCTGGCTCCCAGAGCTGCTGCAGTATACTTCCACCGGGGTTGTAATGGAGGGTCCCATGGTCTTCTCTGCCATGCTGTACATTGCTTGCTCTCCACAAGGCCCCTCAAGAAAACACAGGATATGGCTAAAATTCAAGCCAGGTCACCTCGCACAGCTTCCTCACAAATATTCATATTCTCACCACCTTTCTGCTCTTCAGAAGGGAGAGCCACCCTCTAAGATGACCTGGATAGGCTGGAAGAGTGGGCTAACAAGAACCTTCTGAAGTTCAATGAGGACAAGTGTAAGGTCTTGCACCTGGGAAGACATAATCCAGGAATGCAGCACAGGCTGGGATCTTCCTGGCTGGGGAGCAGCTCTGTGGAAAGGGACCTGGGGGTCCTGGTGGACAACAAGCTCGGTGTGATTGAATAGTGTGCTGCTGCGGCAAAGAAGGCCAACAGGGTGCTGGGTTGCATCAACAAGAGCATCCCCAGCAGAGATAAAGAAGTCATTATCCCACTCTACTCAGTGCTTGTCAGGCCGCACCTGGAATACTGTGTTCAGTTTTGGTCCCTGCTATATAAAAAAAAAGATGTGGACAGGCTGGAGAGGGTCCAGAGAAGGGCCACAAAGAGAGTCAAAGGACTGGGGAGCCTGCCGTATGACGAAAGGCTGAGACAGCTGGGTTTGTTCAGCCTTGAGAAAAGAAGGCTTAGGGGAGACCTTATCACCATGTTCCAGTATTTAAAGGGCGCTACAAATAAGATGGAGACTCCCTTTTTACATGGACTCACATGGAAGAGACAAGGGGTAATGGGTACAAGTTACTCCTGGGGAGATTCCGACTGGACATGAGGAAAATTTTTCACAATGAGAACAATCAACCATGGGAATAATCTCCCCAGGGAAGTGGTAGATTCCCCAATATCAGACACTTTTAAGATTCAGCTGGATGGGGTGCTGGGCCATCTGTCTTGTCTAGACTGTGCATTTGCCAAGAAAGATTGGACCAGATGATCTTTGAGGTCCTTCCAGCCTGGTATTCTATGATTCTATGATTCAGAGAGGTCAGAAGCCACCCCTGATGCTCTGGCCACCTGCTAAGCAACTGGCCCTCCCCTCCCTGCGAGAGAAATCTGTGCAGCCCACCTTGATAAAAGTTGCTTTCCCTACCAGTACTGAAGATGGGCTACCCATATAGGTTTACTGACCCTCCTTCCCTCCTCGTTGTTGGAAATCCCTGCATTCAGTTGATTAAAAGGCTTCTGTGGCCCTCTTCTTCCCTCATGTTCTCTTCTGCGAAAGCCCAAAGGATGTGACAGAAGCCAGTGCAGCCACAAGGGATATTGTTATTCCAGAAGAAACTCATCTCATACATACGAATGCAGGCTCACTCACAGGCGAAATATGTGTGGTCAACACCTCCAAAGGACTCTTGCTTACTGAAAGGCAAGTAAGAGCTCCTTTGTGTGGTAGCTGTGGAACCAAGCTTTTAAAAGCTTGACCTTTTGGTCTGTTTACTCTGTACTCTCAAAAAAGGGGTTTACGTTCTCAGGCGAAAACTGCTATGGGAAATGGAGTTGGGGATGCTGATGGCAGCACGACTAATTCTGTTCTTGTTGTAGAAAGCTGATGGAAAGTCATTAAGTTCAAAGTTTATGGTAGGAAGAATATTGCTATGGCAACAATATTATTTTTCTGAAGAAAAATAGGCATAATCAAATATGGCTCATTGGATCCTAAAGGGAAATGAAAATTAGTATGAATTTATTTGTCTGGAATGTTGATTAGTTTAACAGCTAGAGCCAAATTCATGCTGTTTCAACCAATGCTGAAATCATTTAGCTCAATCCTGCCTGAGATTGGATGCACCAGGGATCACAGAGATCTGGTTAGACATGGAGGGTCTGGGAAGGGATAAGCCAGCAGGAGTGAAAAGGAAACTTCCAGTGGGTGGGAGGATCAGACAGAGTACCAGGAGATGTGGGAGGGAGTTATAAGAGAGCAGTGGATAAGAGCAATATGACAGTTACTTCAAAAAATAGTCCTATCACGTGCCTGTTCCTGGAATTATTTTTCTAGGTATACCAGCTTTTACAGTCATGGTCTAATTTACCTTTTTGGGGTTATTTGAAATGAGACTGTCTTGCTGTTGAAATGAGAAAGCAACCAAAATGGGAGGAGGGGCAGAAAAAAAAAAAAAAAAAAAAAGACATTACCCTTGGGGACTGTAACCTTTCAAAGAAGGCTGCTCTGTGTCCAAGAAGAGGATCCTGTGGGCAGTCTGAAAAATGCTATAGCTTTCGTTTCCATATTCCGGAATACACAGTAGTGTTGATATACAATTATGCAGCTTCTCAAGTGGTCCCATCACATCCCTCACAGATGGGGAGTAATTCAGCATACTGCTACTTCAAACTGTCATGAGTGCTGTTTATGGCTAAGCTCCTTTTTATATATATTTTTTTAACAAAACAAGATGCTTAAAATTGACCAGAATTAAAGCAGAACAAACAGCAGTGTGGGGAGGACTGTTCATTTTAGAAAAGGATTTTGCCATTTTTATGGATTCCACTTGCTTTTAACGCTGTGCAATTGTTTGCATCTGTGTTTGCAGATTCTCACCAACCCAAACCATCACTTTGTCGACAGCTCCTTGTACAAAGATGTTACCTTAGTAGCCTGGGATCCGGCCCCCTACTCTGCAAATCTGAATGTGGTAAGATGTCTGCTTGGACCTTTCTTCCCAATCAGTCTGAAAGCACTGGAGACAATTAATCTATTTAGTACTGCAGTCTCCTGGTTCTCACTTGTCACAATGAACCCCAAAGTCTGCTATTTCTGCATGAATTGGTCAAAGTTGGTTTGGTCAAAAGCTTTTCAGTAGCCAGCACTTGTACTGGAATGGACTGCTCTGAGATGCTAGGATAGATGGATGATGGGTTTTTTTGATAAAATATTGCTATTTTCACATAACAGTGAGTTTTCTGCGTGTTTGCCAAGGAGGGAATATTGCTAGATTTCAGAAGGAGGTTTTATCAGGAAAGGTAAAGAATTGCATCCATTGTTACCCACCTTCCTCTCTACCTTCCCAGACAAAATAAAACACCCTAATGAAAATATCTCTTGGCACCTTCCCTGTTTCTCAGGCCTCCTTCCCACCAGTCTTCCCTCTGTGTCCACTCCCCCACAGCCATCTGTGCCCTGCCATCCGCCCCCTCGCTGAGAGCAGCAGACATCCGTCTGGTTGTCACTGGGAGAGTCTCTGCTTTGGCTGGTGCTGCAGTTCCAGTGGACCAGTTGATCTGATGTTTCTTGGCAAGGGTAGCTCAGAGCTGAGCAGGCTGTGAAGTAGAAAGTAAAGCTTCATCTGCTGAACTCACTTAGCAACAGATGCTAGAGGCTGCCTGTCTCCTACGCAGGCTGCCGTCAGGCTGCTTCACGTGCTGCTGCTGCCGCCAGCAGGGACAGGGACGCTTTCAGAGGAAGGTTCACCCCCGGGTGCCCAGGTCTTGTGTCAAGGGTCTTTGAACCCCTTGTTTGATGTGGGCCTGTGAGTGGGAGTTGAGGTTGGCTCATCACACTGCAGTGAATTGCTTATTGGGAGTCTCTGTATGAAGAAAGGAAGCACAACAGCCCAGAGTGAGGACTGGCTTTCTAGGAGAAGTGTCCACCAGCGCAGGCTGTTTTTTTTTTTTTACCTTTGCTTCTGTTCTGCAGAACCTGAATGAAACTAGTTCACATTATTTTGCATGTAGTGTTCAAAACACATTGGATACCGTAAGATTAAAAAAAAATCTTATTTTTTTGATCCAGTGGTATAAGAAACCAGACTACAATCTGTTCACGCCCTATGTACAGCATCGCAGGAAGAATCCAAACCAGCCGTTTTACATTCTCCATCCAAAGTTTATATGGCAGCTCTGGGACATCATTCAGGAGAACACTAAAGAGAAGATACAGCCCAACCCTCCTTCTTCAGGTTTTATTGGTAAGAATATCAAAGATGGGCCTGATAGACATGTTAGATTAAAAAAAAAAAAAAAAAAAAAGTAAATGTGTACATTGCATGAGGATCAAGTCCATATACACATACTGTTTGTTCTCGGTGCTCTATACAGAAGCAGTGACTAGCTAAAACACACAGTATGAGAGCTATGAAATAGTTGGGTGAATTTAATGTTCTTCTTTCTTGCCCTTCACATCCATAGTATGCATACCAGATTTATAAAACATTCATACATCTGTGAGAAATTTGTATTATTCCATATTAATTTATCTATTGAGAACCTACTTGATTCAGACGTTCTTTGTTAGTATCATAGAGCAGAAATGCATCAGACAAGTGAAAGCATACAGCAGATGATACAGAGAGGATGAAATCATTAATGCAGTCTGACAGGCCAAGCTGGATTCCCTGCGCAGATCAAGGAATGAGATTTACTATGCCCTGTCACGTCTTGCAGTGCTCAGTTGAAAGTGCCCAAAACATCCCCCCTCTTCTTACACTTGAAGGAATAGAGTTTCACTTTATTTTTTGGTCCTTTCTTAGTATTTCTTGGGGGATTATTTGGCACTGTGCCCACAGTTCATACAACATGACAACTTATCTGATGCATCGCAGGTCCTGCTCATGAATGTCTAAAGCATGCAAGTACTCAGAGTAGCAAAGCTGAGTCAGGGTCTTCCTTGCTTATGCTTCTAGAGACACAGAGGGCAACAGAACTCCAAATACCATCTTCCACTTTGGAAACTCCATCCTTTCCTCCCTGGCACTGTGATGTTGGTCTATCTATTTGCTGCAGGCAGAAGATGCTCTTATTATTCTTTCTGTCTGACTCTGAAAGTGAAGATACGTGAGATTGCATCCAACATGGGAAGACCAATTCTGAGCACTTATCTTGGGCTCTGTATATAGTAGTGGCATCCCATGATATTGTGGAGCCCACCAAAGGCCTTAGGGAGGGTGCTGAGGCTCTCAGAGGGATGACACAAAAGTGTCTGGGAGATACCCATCTATGACCTGAGTGGGTTGTGCTTACCAGGAGTATGAGTGGAAAGAAGAAGAGGCCTTGTGTGTTGGAGGAGGATGCCTTGGCAGTTGGTTACTTCTTGAAGTGAGATTTTTGGAACCTGCTTGTAAAAATTCATAAGGAGAAGTCTGCTCATGTGGAATGATCTCACCAGCAGCATTCACATTTTGCAAAAGCATTTCTTGGAGTAATGAAGTTGTTGATAAAAATAGGTTAACAGCTGCTGATCATAAGAATAGTGAAGAGGATCATTGTGCTGTCAATCTGTACTTCCACCATGTATAAGAAACACATCAAAAGCTTTCTTTGAAGAAATAATTTTGCTATAAGAATAGAACAGTAATCTTCAACCCCAAATCTAAATGTTCCTGACAAAAAATATCCTTCAAGCAGAGAATGCCTTGAAAAATATCAATCATTAAACAAGCAAAAACCTTAACAACAAAAGCTGTACAGATATATATAAACTGTGTGTACAGATGCACATTTGCCTCCTTCACCTCTATTCATAATTTTATTTATATTGTTCTTTTCCAAAGGAGACGCTTAGACATTTTGTTAATGCTCTTATTAGCTTTAAGAAAACAAGGCAGTAAGACAAGCTTATTGGGAGTCATATCCACCTCACTTGATAACTAGCTACTGTTCTTATAGATGCATTTTAAATATTTTATTAGGGAAAGGCTTCCTATTTTAGTAACCTTATTGAATGGATGTCTATGCATTGCACATGTAACATGATATAAACTGGGAGACAGCACAGAAATGCAGCTGCGTGTTGTCAAAGGTGGACATGAAGGGCAAGATACAACATAAAAAATATAATACAGCTTGGCAGAAATCTGAAAAGTCATGTTGGTCTTCAGGTCAGGTATCTCTCAACAACTCCTGCAGCAAATATCCAGTTGGAACTGAAGCTGTCAGACACAACTGAGTGCACCAGTATGAAAGGTGTATCCTGAATGTTGAACTTCTACCTGATTCTTACAATATCAATAAAATTATTTCCTATGAAATTAATAGAAAGAATGGGTAAAGGATGACCATTATAAAATATGACTGTCTTAATTTCAAGAAGATATGGGAAAATGGTTTATTAAATGGCCACACTGCTAATACCATTGTTCTCAAAACAGCTATATGAAGGAAGATATGCTGCTGTTAAATAGAGGGTATGAATTTTCACAGGCAGAGGGGTTTGTATACCTGAATCTAAGCTCTTTATAGCATGGACTATAGTGATTCTAATCACTTCATTAGAATAACTTATTGTAAGTCTGTGTGCAATGCTCTGCAATTAGAATGAATACAGACTGTACAAGGATCTGGTTTGTCCATATTTACACCAGCAGAAAGTCCGGCAACCCTCTGTGAGCTGCAGTTACTTGTGGAGGAAGAGCAGCAGTTCCTCACATTACTGTTGCTGTCAGTAACATGGAAAATGTAAAAAAAAAATTATTCAGGATCAAGTAAAGCACTTTTGTTTCAAGCTTTTTAACCCTCTTTAGCCCCAGTTTACAAAATTGGACAAATGTATAAATTAAAACATGGAAACATCAGGCTATTTCCTTTCAGGAATGTCAGGAATGTTTTAGGGTGGTTTTAGAGTATTTCTTCAGTAATTACATTTTTCACCTGACAATTCTACCTATTTCTGCTGCTTAGCACTATTTATAAGAAACTAAGTCTTCCTGAAGGGAGGATGCTTGGTGGAATGTGTTCTCACGGTGTTCTGCAGCCATAAGTCACCATCCTTCAGCAGTGATTGATGTCAGGGGAATCTTTTAACATGGTTAATAACTGTATTAAAGTACTTAAGTCACAATATTATTAAGTCTCTTGGAAAAGGCGCCAGTGGGTCATTTGTGAGGAAGAGGTAGTTTCTTGCATGCTGTGACTTTAGGGGAATAAGAGAGTGAGAAGAGGTAAGATCTTTTTTCCCTGGTTTCTCCACCACGTAGGAGCTAGGGAGAAGAACATTTTTTGTGCTTCCTTTGGGGTATGGGATCCCCTCTCTCGACATAACTCCTTCCTGGAGCCACTGGTTCCTCAAAACCCTACGTACACTAGCTCTGAGCTGGCATGTTGCTGAGGAGAGCAATAGCACTGCAATAGCTGGTGGTTGGGGTGAGGGAAGCATAGGGCATGTCCCAGCTGGAGAGGAGAGGAGAGGAGAGGATGGGGAGAGGAGTGTGGCACAGAGCAGGGTTGGTTGTGCTCTACAGGTTACGTACAAAATATGGTACAAGTCTGGAATGCTTTAGTAATCCCTTCATTTTGTGTACGTTCACTTAGTGTTTTAAGCCTTTAAATATGTCACTGCTTCCAGCCACTTCTGAAATGGTAACACAAAACACACACACACACTACAGAGGTCTAAAACCAGGTGAGATGAATATTACCCAACACAGATCAGCTTCCTCCAAGAACAGAGTTTCTCCGTTCCTCTCCATCAAGTTCTAACCTGTAGGTGTTCCTGTCTTCTGTTTTCTTCTAAACAGGGTGTCAGCTCACGGCAGCCCATCCGTCACTGGTGCCAGGCTGCACCTTAACAATGCTACACACAGACCCACATCTGACTGCAGTCTTTTCTGCTAAATTTGTTATTGAATTTTAACATTGTTTTCTACCCTACCTAGTGATGGGTGTAAGTTCAGGACATCATTGAAAGTAGGCTGAACTCATTGCCTGTCAAATTGCCTCCTGTTTGTTAGGTGTTACTTCTGGGGGTATTCCATGTCTAGGAAGGATTAACTTGGCACAGACAAGTCACCCTTTAGTGTGGTATTTTCTAGCTCAAAAGCTATGAATAATGACCAAGAAAACACAGAGACTGTTTTTTTTTTGTGGGGAAAGGTTCACCAGGGTAAAACAAACCTTTTATTTTAATCTGGGAGTCTTTTTTGGCTTATTTTCTGAGACACTGATGTGGACTTTCTCTGGCTTTTAACTTTGCCTTATGTGGCATGTCATAGTTTAGCTAATGTCACTCCTCATTATAAATTGTTTACTCTTTGTCTCCCTAATCTAATCCTTGGATGATCTTTGAGAACCCATTCTTGCATATTTTTGCATCATTTTTGCAGCTGCCACCTTCATGCTTTTAAACAAAACTCTTCACAGCATTCTCATCATCTTGCATTAGCATTACACAATTGCCATGGTGGCTTTTTGCAGTTAAATTTGTTGGTTCACATTTGGCTGAAAATTGGGTTTGCTAAATAAGCATTGATATGTTTACATCTCATCTTGGACTTTGATCTACTCCATTTTTCTCAGAAGAAATGTAAGCATCCAACCACCAAATATGGGATTTGGATTCCACTGGCAAATCTTAAATTGACAGTTGAAAAACTGTCACTGTTACTAGGGAAGGATTTGCCCTATCTTCTGGCAGCAGAAATAAGTGTTACCTGTTCACTTCCTATGAATACATTTTTCACTGTGAATTAGGAACTCAGTCTTTCTCCCCTCTTTCTGAACATATCAAAGCTCAGTTTTTAATTGAGGCTGATGATGTATAAATCAGCAGTCTCTATTTTTACCATTCTGCTGTAAGAAAATTCTTCCTATATCCTCCTTGGTGTAGCCTATGTAAACTACCTAGTTCTGAGCTTATGGTTTTGTCATCTGAAGACCAAGACTGAAACTGCTTCTTTGAGTTTCTCAAGAGCAGCATTCTGTGTGCATTGGATGGGATGGTACATTAGCATTTGAAAAGTCTGGGAGCTTTTTAATAATGCCTAGATTATACACAGGCTTTTCTATGAAGACTTTGCTCGTGTCTGTTGTTTATTAACTGGATTTGCTATGAATTCCTACTTACTGTAGTCCATCAGTACACTTTGCTAGCTCACCTCTTCAGAGGTGATTTTACTTGAAATTCACATTTATATACCCTTATATACCCAGCAGCTTTTGTCTTTTTAAAAAGCCAGCTAAAAGCTCTGACTGTGGTATTATGTTTTTTTACTCCCAAATCAAAACATGGTCTGTGTAGATTTTTACATTTTAGGTTGTCTGTGTAGGTGGTAGTCTTTGCTACATGTTGTAGCTTTTAGCGTAACATATGAACCACTGAATGCAAAATGATAACTAAGCCCAGATTACTTTATTGTTGGAAGAAAGAAAGGCTTGTTTGAGGCTTTACAGTTGACATTACAGATTTAACAGTTATGCATCATTAATAGTCGATAACATTATTTTAATCTTCATTTGCATGCATTGAGACAACAGTACAAGCATGACTATCATTACACTGCAACATTAGCAGATCATTGTATGACTAAGAACTTAAATTTGAAATGGCTTCAGAGAGCATGTTGAATAGAAGAATGCAGCTGATCTCCAGCTCTGCTTAGAAAAAATACACTTGCATGAACTGAAAGAAACAATTTGACATATTAAGAGTTGCCTTTATTACTGTTACTTACTCAGCTGTTTGCCAGCAGTTGGTGAAGGAACAGAAGAGTGCTTACTCTTTCCAGCCCAGTTTTGTTCAAGTATTATCACACAAATAAATAATACCTCCAAATACATAACCTTTAAATTCTTCTTATTCTAATAAAAAAGCACTCTGAAATTTGAGCATCCTCTACTTCCTGAAATACAGAGATAAAAGAGCAAACTCTCCTCTCACAGCACCCCAAATCACATAAAAAACCTTTACTATTCTAAGGTATCACCCAAATTTGAAAAATACACTTAAAATTTTATGATATTACTGGTCAGATTTTCCAGTCTATGCTCATATTACAGAATATGTTATTGTGATTAATGTACAGCTTTTTGCATTCAGCAGTGATAAATACGCCATTTCCTAGGTCTACTATATAATGCGAGTATCTATACATCAAAGATGACAAATATTGCACAACATATTAAGCTTAGGCACAGGGCCATTTGGTGACAATTAAATTCCTTAATAAATACTTGGTTTTCTGTAAATTTAGGTAATGTTTTCTTGTGGTTAGTATTTGTCATAGTTCATGAACTAAACAGAGGTAAAAGAACCCTTTTTTAGAAACATAGTATTTTTAAAAGCCAGAGGTATTTTTACTGTATGTTCCAAAGAATAACTGAGGCACATTTGGCCCAGTTTCAAGGACTGACAAATTGTCCTCTGCTACCTGAAATCCAATCAAGAGAGGACAAATAAAGACTATAGAAGTAGACTAACATATTGAAAACTAAATGTTTTTTGTTTATTTGTAATGCTTTCAAGTGTACATATTATCAAAAATAAACTTACTGGTGTGTCTAGCTAAATTCTTTTCTGTAACTAAATTTGTGGTGTGTGTGAAATGAGACACATTATGAGTAAAATAATCAGATTATGAGTATTTAAATGTTTTCAGCATCTCTAACATTTTGTTAAAATGATGCTGAGCTCTTGCTGAATGTTTGAATTACACTTATTTTTCTAGATGCCTTCATACAGCATCTGTTGTATTCAGGTATATTAAACTATATTTTATTTACTAGAGAACAGTCTTTTTAAGTTAGTGTGCTAACCACAAAGCCTAATTGTACTGTACAAAAGATGTATGATGGAAATTCAAAACCTCTTGAGTCATTAAAATTGTTAAGAACAAATTGAAGAATATTTTCTCCTTTTGATTAGGATCCACAGTATATGTTCACTTGTATAAACTCTCCATGCAAGGAATTTAATCTTAATTTAATTCTGGTTTAAATGTTTTCAGTGCAGATAGTAAAAGCTCAGGAGTTTATTTGTGCCAGTTGGACTAAGTTTAAACTATACCCAACACTTCCTGACACCATAGATGCCTGCCAAATAGCAAAAAAAAGTAACACACCTTTCTGAGGATTTTGAAATACTAATATATAATATTTTGAAATACCTAATACTTTATTAGAATCTAACATTGTACTGTTGTAACGAACTTGCAGGTTGACTGTTTCTCTGACATGACAGCCACATAATTTCTTTGGAATAATATATTTTAAAATATTTTAAAAAGAATATTCTATGCTCACAATCCTTTTTTTTCCTTTGTCTAGTACAGTATTCAAGAACGTTGTCATTCAACTATAAAGCATTAGTAAAGCATATCTTTGAATGATCTACTATAAAACAACTTTCCTCCACGCGGGCAGAATTATTTTGCATTTTTCCATTTTCACAGTTGTAATCCAAATGGGACTTTTGAAAATCTAGCAAGGGTATTAGAATTACATTAGAGTGGTCTATACAGAAATATCTTCAGTTGAGATTTTGAAGGTATGGTTGCACCAATCATGTTTGCCAAAGCTAAAATAATGCCAGATACCCTGACTTTTTCCTTACTATGAAATTTGGATTGGATATTTAAGATCTGAAAGTTCTAAACCTTAAGCATCAGTTCTAGAAGAGACCGGGTCTGATGGTCATTTTCACACTTGCTTGCTGATTTCAGAGTCTTGCCTACAGTATTATTTTCACATGCTTCAGTAAACTTTGGAAAAGATTCAACAGCTCTATTTCCATCCTTGGAGATACTCGGGACTGGGCTGGACAGGACCCCAAGCAACCAGCTCTACCTTCATAGTCCCTGCTCTGAGGGGACTCTGAACTGCCCGCACAGTTCCCTCCAGACCCTTCTGCAGATCTCATGGCAACATCATCACTCAGACTGGCAATATTTCTACTGGTTTGTACTGGAGTTTAACAGGTTCTTGGCCAAATACCCTAGGTACGATAGTAATACTGCTACTACTAGATTAATTTAGTTAATCTAGTTTTTACTGAGCTTTTTTAGGGCCCACTGATGAAAAGGAGACTTTGTGTTGTGCCCCATGGACTTCTCTTGACATTCATTCTAAGGAGTACTTCACCCTTTTTTGATGTGTGTATGCTATAGATAGCCTATAGGTTTTCCCTTTCAGGTTTTACTTTTTCTTAAGTTGTGCATGTCCTCTGGCCTTCCCTAAACACTTTGTCATTCTCTGCTTTCTCTGCTTTCACTCCTATTCCTGTACCTTAATCCTTATGACTGTAAAAAAAAGCCATCTCCTCTCAGCTTAATCCTTGCACATAAAATTGACTTCTGTTTATGGTCCACGGCTAGGTCAGTCAGAGAGCAGGACTCATGCCACGCTTTAGATGTCTCCGGTGCAGGTGTCTATTTGTGTTAGTCAGCCTCAGACTTATTAGAGCAAAAAATATGCACCTCTTAAAGATGGCTACGAGACCTGTGTTCCCCTCTACATGTGAAATTTTCATCCCGTACTGGGAGTGCAGATAGAACTCATGCAGTACAGGTATCCATGCTGACACTCAGGCTTCCCCTACAGTCAACAGAAAGAAACAGGAACTTCTGGGGCATGCCTTGTATGATCCACTTTTAAATGTCTACTCTGGGATAAGTAGACATGTGCTGCTTCTTAAAAGTGCCCACTTTCTTCTACAAATGGCAAAGGAGCTGTGATACCTATCTCAGGTGTGGGTAACTGTACCAGTGGGCAAATTTGGTCAAATGAATCACACCTTGTTTTCATTTATTCTCACCGTGCTCCTGGAAAAGCCAATGATGTTATTTTTTCACGGAGCTCCAAAAGCTTCTGACCCAGGAGAGTGGAGGAGAAGGTGCTTGATAGCAAGAGTCAGACTCTTATTTTCAGTTTCTGCCTAGTCACTGGAGAGGAACAATTCATCCCATTCTAAAGTAGACATCTAAAATAAGTCAGATTAATTGAGTCCTAGAAATGCCTGTCTCCTGCATTGTCTGTAAAGAGTGTTTTAGACCAGATAGGTCAGAGATAGGCATGAACATCTCGGTGAGATTAATTCTGTCCAGACTATAGGTGTTGGGACAATGACTATTTCATCATGATTATTAATGTCTCCTTAGGACATGTGTAAGCAAGTCTGTGCTGTTTTATATGTAGTAATTGTCCATTGACTGAAAACTAACTTAAGGACTGTGAGCAAAGACAAATATTGAAGTGTATCACATGGAAATTCTTTACCCTACAGGCTATCAAACAATTTGGTTTTCATTCATACTGATGCTGATGATAGTAGAGGAGTGCCGAGATATGAAACAAACTTGGAGATGATACTGAATCAGGCAGAGATGTGAAAAGTACACAGACAAAAGAAATAACTAGATAGCCGTGTACTCTGTGGGTAATATATGGAAAGGAGGTAAACTTGGAAACTACAGGTTAATATGTGTGGGAGGAAATGCGAAGAGATTCAGCCACAGAAGAGAAACCTAGGAAGCGATAATACAGAAAGAGATGTGTAAAGATAACAAATGGGATAACAAATGAGAAGCAAGGTAGGACTTTGGAAGCAAAACTGGTATGCAAAACAGGTTAACAGAAGGTCAAGTCAGCAAGCAGTCAGGTGCATACCTCTTCTTTATCTTTGTGATTGCATCCAAAACATAAAAGTTCAAATGTAATGTAAAAAATATTTTGGTTATCATGTAAGTGCCAAAAAGCTATTAGTAACTTCAAAAATAATAAAAAAAAAAAGATCACTGAAGGTAACTGGGGGAGAGGAGGGAAGATGGGGAGACTGAATTGTGAGGTAGATGAAAATATAGACAGCTTGGCACACTTATACCTGCTGCTTACAGGTCTCAGTAACTCACTGCAATGTTGTTAACACAAAACAAAGAGAGAAACTGAGTTAGAATGGTACTAAAAACCATGGGCTGGAACGTGAGGCCTGTAGCCTGGGGAGCTCTGTCGGCGGCCCTGTTTTAGGGACTTACGGAAAACAAGCACACATGGCATTAGAAAGTAAAGAGAATACAAACTGAATATATCTTAGTACATGGACTGGTGTAAATGTCCTCATGCTTTAAACCACTGCTGTTCCTTTAAAGATAGTTGATTCATGTCTTTTTGTGAACTTACATTTCAGTAATGGCTCTACAACACTGGGGCTGTCCCCTGTGGAGGGGGGTTCACATCCTCTAAGGCATGGGACAGAACTGAACCCATTTATTCCCTATTTTAGTAAGGACTCATTTCATACAAAGAAAACAGCTTTTTTTCCAAAAAGAGGTTGGGTTGGTGGGTTTTTTTGCCTTCCCTACCTTCCATCATTAATATGGTGCTATCCCACCTTCTGTTTTTTAATGAAACAGCTTAAGCAGATCATTCCAAGGGAGAATTTGGGGGCTGTCACAGCTAGGTGGAGGGACCTACCTACTCTGGTTCATGTAGATAGAGTGTGTAATCCTGCATGCCCTGGGATTTCGCCCATGGGCGGTTGGGATGGGAGTGCTGGTTGTACCGCACCATTGGTCTCTTTGGCTGGGGGTCTGGGGTGTTACAGGTGCTAAAAGAGAAAAAGTCTGGCACTGACCACTGTTTTTCCCCAGAGTGAGGTTTGGCCATTTGACATGTGCACCAGATGTGGAAGTCTCAGGAGTGCTCCCATTTCCACCAGGACAAATAAACCTCTGTAGCCCAGGGACACCTGTGTATGTGGTAATCTCTACTCATTGTCTTAGCTCATCTTTCAGTTTGTTGACCCTAGACTTCAACACAAAAATATGTTGTAAATTAGCTGTTACCACTCAGAAACTAGCCTGTTGAGTCACTGTCTTTCCTCCCTCAAAACATCATTGTCCACCATGAGCAAAAACTTGAATGGACTGTCAGAAAATATGGTTATTTATGAGCAACGTAACCTGAAATCCCAAGACATGGACTGGATGGAACAAGGCAGGAAAGGCAAGGAGCTAAACTAGAAAGCCCAGCGTGCTTTTTAGATTAATTCTGGAGGACATTGATCCACAGATCACTAAGAACTAAAACTCTACCACTTCTAAGTGCTCCATTAACTAATTTACAGGAAAGTCAATGATATTGCTTAAAATTTTGTCATTATTGAACAATACCTGCAGTGGTGTGGCCATCTTTAGTGTTATTAAGGAAATTATAAGAGAGTCCCAATTTTTGTTCTTGCTAGTTCTCCCATCCCACAAATGACAACTTCCTTTATTAGTTTTAAGGTTAACTGGGTAATGCGGCAGTGAAATGAAACGCTCTGGTTAAGGCTTGTACTTTCCATCAGAGCCAACTTTCCTAAGACATTGGTGGTACAGCTTTTGAAACTGGCTCCAGGCTTGGCTCTGGGTGCAGGAGAGAAGTAATTTTACTGTCTGTTTCTGGACGTGGTTCGTTATTGCACACGTTTCTGCCATCCGTCCTCTGATTCAGCTGGATAACGGTTACCTTGGAGTGGCAGGTGGGCTCTCCATCAGTGGAGGAAGGAGATTGGCAGTGGAAAAGCTGACGAAAGCATTTGTAAAACTGAAACAACAAACAAACAATTCTAGACATAGTTGCTAGGCAGGCTGCAATTCAGAACATCTCTGTAACAGCTTGGAGGCAAGGAAACATGGTTTATTAAGCTTGTACTTTATGTGCAAATAGGGATTAAATATTTTTTCACCATGAATCCATGTTTCTTCCTGCTTAAGACTAAAGTTCATTTAAATTTGTGGACATTTCCTTTGAAATTGATATGTTTAGCTTTTCTGAGACCATAGACTCTGTAGAGTGTAAAGCTGTAGAACAATCTAAAACATTTTCAGAACCTTTCATTTATGATAAAAGAAGATTTAATCACAGAAGTAATTGTTTTTCAGTTACTTCACACATCAGGCAGGGAAAAAATCATTTTGATAATCTAATGATACGCAGCAGGGAGAACATAAGGTTCTTTTCATTAGCAAGTCATTGAAATCTGTGTGTTGCCAGACTGCAAACTAAACATCAGAAAATGGCTTTGCTCAATAAAGGAACCAAAATAATTTTTATGTTAATTCATTATCACTTGTGAGAATTATCCAAAACACCTTTGATGCTTTATGATTCCAAAGCTGTTGTACAGAAAAAACAATTACATCAGTTCTCATTTGTAAGTGCAAAGTGAGCAGAATTAGTACAGCTGTCTCTTCTGAGAGTTGACAGTCATATTCAATGGATAGGGATACCAGCAGTGCAACGAGTGCTTCAATACATTTTCTATATATTTTTATTTTTTAAGTGAAACCTTAAAAAAATGCTGTCCAATGCTTACTCTGTCATTTTCCTTTCACATGGCTATGGGAAACAGAAAAGGATCCCAGAAGCTGTGATTGGTGTGAAAGTATTGCAGTTTAGACAGTGCTGTTGATCAATATCTGATATTAGTTGCTTTAAAAATGTGCAGCCACAACAGCAAGATTTTTCTTGTTTCAAAGCTATAAAGACTTTCTGTTAGTATAGATTTACAATTGTACCATAGGAAAACAAAGTTTGCATAAGCCCGCCTATCTTCCTTCTGAATCTGTCCTGTTCTAGTTTTGATCTTGAGTATGGAATAAGGAGAGTAACAGCATCTTAGTACTGTGCCTAAGGTCAAAGCAAACCTTTACGTGGCATTAAACAGGAAATTAATTTCCATATGGCCTTTCTTAGCCACTATTGACAGTGCTGATGATAGTCTGCCATTGACATGTGGCAGGACGAAAGGGGTTGGCATTTTATGGATTGCTCCTTGCTGAGTAGGAAGTGGTCAGGGCCTTTTCCTCATGACAGCATTGCTCTAAGAAATTCACATTCCTCAGCCTCTCTCTGTAAGACTCTTCACAAAATTCTTAGAAGCTGTGGGCTTTTCTGCTACCACTACATGGCTGATGCTTCTTTATAAGTCTTTCCGGATGTATTTAGACTACATTCTTGGTAATGTCTTCCTGCCTAGAGAAAAGCAAGTGGATGGAAAAAGTGGAATTGGTTAAAGTCTAGACTATGAAAGACCAACATTGTAATAAGGTGGAGATGTTTCAAGAAGTACATTAATACCCTAATATTGCCAACAATCTGAATGAACCACCCAGAAGTTGTCAAGGGAAGGAACATGGGTGATACTGGCCCATTTTTCTATTCTTGTTTCCCCTTGCCAAGGTGTACAAAAAAGGAAAAGGAAATTGGTCAGATTCTTCATAGCCTTGAAGATTAGTATGTATGTAAATATTTGCAAGACACGGATATCCAAAAACACAGAGGAGGATAGAATGGGCACACCTGGATTTTTTTTTATATCTTCTGTACATGGCAGGTCAGAGTTTAGCTATGGAAGTGGTGGACGTACCAAGAAGAGCTCCTTAAAAACACCAGACGACTGCTCTGTGTGTATGTGTGTGTTCTGTATTCTGCAAGCGAATGTAAAGACCTAGTCTGTCTTGCTAAATAGCTTCGAGAATTGCTAATATACAGGAAAACGAAGAAAAGTGATCAGATGACTCAAAACAATCAGCATGCAGCTGCATTAGGTCCCTGATTCTTGTGTGGGATGTTTTGTGGACAAGATAGGGTAAGTGGGGGGAGGTGGGAGAGAGCAGCCTTCTCACTCAAGGAGGCTGATGGTGGTATGCAAGTCCTTTATAGGCTTTTTACTCTTTCCTATGATTGTTGTCCTACCCCATTGACTGCACAGGGATCACAGTCGTTATGCGTCAGGGACAAGTGAAAGCTGCCCTAATAAAAGGAACTATCACTCCAGTTAATTTTACAGAAGTAATACTTAAGGTGTGCAACACCAAAGGAAAACAAGAAAGAAAACCAGATCAGGTGACCGCAGGGAAATGTCTGTGAGATAGGTGAAATCTGGGATTCACTTTTGTTCTCACTTTCTGCTCCAGGTATCCTCATCATGATGTCCATGTGTAACGAAGTACACGTGTATGAATACATCCCTTCAGTCCGACAGACCGACCTATGTCACTACCATGAGCTCTACTATGATGCAGCTTGTACCTTAGGGGCTTACCACCCACTGCTCTACGAGAAGCTTTTGGTGCAGAGGATGAACAAAGGTTTGCAGGATGATCTGTATCGGAAGGGGAAAGTCATTTTGCCAGGGTTCAAAGCTGTCAACTGCCCTGAACAAAATAATTTCTCACACTTGTAGAAGAGAGTCCTTCAGAAACTATGTGCAATAAGGTACTACTGTCGTACTATAAAGAAGAAGAGAATACTTGAAAAATGTATCTTAGACCAATCTAGTCTTGAGTCTATAAATTGTAATTAAGTAGCAGGCATGAGAAATACTTCTTTTCTGAGCCTGAGTATTTATTACTGCTTTGCAAATAGTTAAAAAAAAAAAGGCTTAGCTCATGAAAGGTGCAAAGGACATACTTAGGCAGAAATATAATGTATTGTTGTGGGTGTGACTGTCAGAGTTTGTCGGTGGTCTCTTATGCCACATATGCTAGACTGTAACTTTTTTTTTAGTGAACTTATTTAACTGTTAAACCTGGCATTGTGAAACAGCCTCTATTGTTCATGTACAGAGCGGCCAGTTGAACAATGCAGCATTCCTCATGGCTCCATGGGATTTTCACACTCTCCAGGAATGAAGTAATTGCTACTCTGAGCTGTGCAGTCATTGACTAGAGTAGACTTTAATTCCCATTCATACACAGGCTCAGTTACAGACCTCCAACTGCATAGGGGGTCTTGTGGTGGCTATGAAGTCAGTGCAGATGGGAGATGGCTTAACGCACAGCTAAACCAGTTAAACTACTGGATGTACTTTTGATGCCTGATCCCCATGCTCACACTGACTGAGTAGGGCAGAGGGAAAAGAGAAATGTCTCATTTCTTTAGAGAGCAACAAACATATTTGTAACCCGTTCAGGAAAAAAATCCCCCTGGGAGGCCCATCAAGAAGGTGTAAGTGAGATGGAAATGATGCCTTCCCCTGGTCTGCACAGATAAAGACGATCCAGAGAAAGCCAAGGGAGGCTGTGCGGCACTCACACATCACACTGAAAGCAAATGTTGAGGGAGCTCACCTTTCTGCAGCAAAGATAGCATTCAGGATTACAGACATCATTTGTTAGGTATTTCACTGGGATCCAAATCAAACTCACTTGTTCACAAGTTACTGCTGTTAAGAAAGTATAGGGAGTTTTCTGACAAAAGAAGAGGATATCAGTGTTTTTTATTTAATGTTTGAAAGACTATACCCCAGAGAAGCTGTAATGCCTGCAAAAAAACTAACTACAGATTGCATATGGAGATAATTTGATGTTTTCCTTCATAATACACAATGAGAATATTCTCTAAGGCACTTCTAAAAATCTGCCTGGTTGCTAATATATTTAAAACATTATTTTTCATGGCAAGACTTGAGTTTCAGATTTTCCAAGTGGCAGGAGGTTAATGGTCTGGGGTTGTTTTTTTCACACAACCGTACCCTTTCTCTTAGGGTAAGTTCAGCAGGAACATATGTACACAAAAGCACAGCTATATCCTACTCATGTCCATTCAGTAAAAAGGCAGACAGCTCAAAGAGGCACTGAAAAGAATAGCTGAGTGGTTGTGGTGGAAAGTACTTTTTGTGTTTTGTCTTAAGCAACAAAAAGGCAATTGAAGAGTGCACACAATATGAATTACTATTTCCTCTTCAGTAGTAATGACAGTATAATCACAGAATGTTTTTTTCTCTCACTCTGCTCTCTGGGTCTGATGGCTTTCCTTCCTCAGAAGTGAAGAATGTGTCTTACATAGGACTTAGCCTTTTCCCATGTAGTCTCTTAATTTGGGCTTTATGATCCTCTTAAGATTCCTCTTGTTGACAGAGAAAGTATGTCCAGATGATCTAAAAACTGTATTTCTGAGTTGTGTGGATAGTTATGTCCATAAATCATTTTGGTACATGTCAAAATGAATAGGTTTTCTTATATTAGCCTTAGACTCTGGATATATTACATACTGATTTCTTTTTAATGTTATGTATGGCAGCAACTTTTATTCTTGAAGTTAGTAACATTGTTGTTTAATCTTGTGGAGAATAGGTAACCTACATAGAACTAATCTATTTTTCCATATGTTTGGTACCCTGTTTGCAAAACATATGAAGTCTGAAGAGTGCAATCAAACTTATCTCTCTTTCCTGTATGCTGGGTTAGCTACCCCATGTTTGTAAAGGAAGGGAGTTGATTAGCTTTCTAGGACTAGTGAATACGCTACTTTTCCATAAGCAGGAAATTCTCAACTTCTGAAAAGAAAAAAAAGCATATCAGTTGGACTGGTCTGCAACGACTAACCTTTAACTTTGACTTTCACGAAGAAGAAAAATACTAGCTGCATTACTCAACTACTTACAGCAGGATTATGTTGTATTATTCCCTCAGTAATTTATCAGAATAATCAACATAGCTGTTGTACAGAACTAGGTGAATTATAATGTTTCATGTTCCAAGTGCTTAGCATATCTACTTAATACATCATTTAAATAACAATGCAGAATCAGGTCTGAGATGTCATAAAATGAACTATATATTTTTAATTTACTGGACTGTGCGCATTCAAGCCCTCCCAGCAGAAACTTTTTCTTTGCTGTATCCCGATTTATATGGCAGTCAGTGCTCCTTCCACAAGTGGAAATGCGTGTGCTGTAGCACCATCACCTCAGAAGAAGCGGCAGAACTGTGCTGCAAACGCTTGCTTGCTCACAGAGGAGGAAGACCGACTTGCGATGCCCATCTTCTTGAAAAAATAAGGATCCCTGGCATGGCTTCCCAGCACTGGTTTCCACTGTGATGTTTCATTGGTCTGCCTGCTCAAACACCTTGTGGCTGCTTAAAGAGATCTTACTCCCCTACCTTGCCTTGTCCTCCTTTGTATTTTGGCACAAGTGCAAGTGTGCCTGATCTGCTAACTGAGAGCTCACCTCCACTTGCTGCAAGAGGGGAAGGGGCAGAAATAAAGAGGGAATGTAGAGGACCTGCAGAGGTGATCCCCTCACCACTGCTTGCATTCTGGCATTGGCACTGGTGGCTTTTATAAGAACACACCAAGCAGTCATAGAATCGTTAAGGCCTCTGGGATCATCAAGTCCAACCATCAACCCAACACCACCATGCCTCCTAAACCATGCCCTGAACTGCCACATCTATGCGTTTTTTGAACACCTCCAGGGATGGTGACTCCACCACCTCTCTGGGCAGCCTGTTCCAGTGCCTGACCACTCTGTCAGTGAAGAAATTTTTCCTAATATCCAATCTAAACCTCCCCTGGTGCCAGCTTGAGGCCACTTCCTCATGTCCTATCACTAGTAACTTGGGAGAAGGATTTTGCATTTACAGGCATTCCCCCATCCCTCACAAGGACAGAGAGATCTTTACAAAGAATTACATTCAGTAAATTTAAAACGAGTGAGTGTGTAGTAACACTGAACCATGTATCTTTTACTAATAATAACATGTGAGAGTTCTGGTTTTAGATACATATATTAAATGCAGGCAATGTTAAAGGAAATCCATTTTCCCACCCAGATAGTGGGTTTTTTGGGGAAAAAGATACAGGATGGCTTCGTAGCTCTCCCATGTGGCTGTCACACCCTGATAGAATGGAACTGCACCATAGATGAGAGGTTGCCCAAACCCAGCTCTTGAGGTGCATCATCAGCCAAGCAAATGCCTCTGCTAGTGGGCCCCTGAGCTCCCTTCGTGCTTGTTGCAATGATGCAGGTTTTAAATTTATGGAGTGTTACTGACAAGTAGGAGTAAGTTGCCTTCCAAAGCTATCGAGCCTCGTTTCTGTGCCCTGGTGCTGTGGACAACAGTTGCACTTTTCTGAAACAAACCAGAAATGCAGCAGCAGCAGCTTAAGGAAATGTGCTGAGTTTATGCTGAATTTCACCGTGCTCTTTCTTCCACTGTGAATTCTGTAGCTTTTCTGACTTGCGGTGCTCTATCATTTTATGCATTCAGCCTTTGGATGGTTAAATCAAGGTATTCTTCTATTTATTCAAGAAAAAAATATGAAAGATGTTGCCTCATTTTAAGCCAAAATAGGTTTTGCTAGAAAAAAATTACTAATTGTTCCATTCTTTTATAGTTTTAAAGCTTACCTGAGCATAAACTCACAGCTCAGTCAGTCATTCCTTGGATTAAACTACTAAATCTTCTTTTCTTACCTTGCTGTGCAGTTTTATGCTGTTGAAACTGTGGTAAAGTCAGTGAAATCACAATGATATAAGAAATACATAACTGGAGAGAGAGAGAGGGGTGATTTATGCACTCTAATCTATGCTCTCTGTACAAATTTAGCTAAATCATTGCATGTCTTTGGTCAGGACACTTTCTTTGATGAAAACATCCAAATTTTGAACTTGTTGCTATACACCTCTCACCAAAGTCAGCAAAACTGAGAGGCTTTTTTCTTAAATGAAGACAACAGTCTACACTCAATGGTTGCACAGACTGAACACAGTCTTTTTAGAGATGGATTGAATTAAACAGGAGTTCAAAACACATGCAGACCAATCCAATCCATAGTGAGGTTTTTCTTTTTCATTTCCTTTTTCTTCAGCAGTTTTTAAGGATGGAAAATGCCATTTGGAAAGTGACACAGATGTACCGTGAAAGGAATATTAAATGCTTTGACTGCAAAAATAAATGGCTATTATTTTTCCCTTCATGGTCTCTAAAGTTGATGCGTACTGAATAAATGAAATTGTTTTTTGAAGTAGGTAATTCAGAAGACTGTCATTAGAAAGCATCTGAATCTTTCCCGGGAGCTATCCTCTCACACACAAGGAGGATACCTGATTTAACTGTTTGAAATTTAACGTAGCCCATGTCTGGGCATACCTGCAATCATTGAATGAATTTTGACACTGCAAATTTTTTCTCTATGGCTTAGTGATCAGATTCAGATATTTGTTCTTGAAATAAGAGTTGTGTGTAAAAGCCTTACATTTATCCATATCATCTCATCACTTATAATATGTAGTCATTGAACTATTCAAATATAGACTGTGTACTTTTTTAATAGCTTTGAGAATTATTTTGTATGATGATTTTTTTAAATGAATGTGTACTCTAATAACAAAGCTTAAGATTTTACAGGAGTCACATTTTTAAGCAGTGTTTGTATACATTTTAACACTTTTTATATTTTCTATTATGATTTTGTATATTTTTATGTATGCACAGTGTACAGATTTTTTCCTGTAAATAAAACATTTGTTTTCATTTGTTTAGGAGTGCTGGTCTTTTCATATTGTCTTGAGTGAATGACACTGTACTGCAGATGGCATGAAACAGGGAAGGTGCCTGTCAGTTCTGCCCACAATTGCAATGAAATCTCAAATGGAAACGGACGGATAGGCTGACGAGTAGCTTTCACAGTAAACTACAGAAAAGAGGCAAATATTGTGAGGCCAGGTTTATTCTAAAATGAACACAACTACCCAAGCAGGTGCTCTAGCATTCCCCTGGGAGAATATACCGTACTGCTCTAGCTTTGGCAGTAAATTTCTTGGGATAGTCAAGCCTTCTAAGGAGGTCACGCTCTGGTGACTTGATGTACTCAAAATGCTGGTGAACTTCAGCTAAATGGCTGTGCCACCCATTCAAGGAATCCAGCATCATGTCTTAAGGAACAAGAATAGACATTTTATCAATTATTAATAAAAGTGAAAAACAACTTACCAAAAAGAAAACATAACTTGCCATTCAGTCTGTGATGAAATACCATATAATTTAACCACTACAATTCTGCTTACATCCATTAAATGTGAGGCATTCTGCTGCTTTTGGTAGTCTTTGAACTATGCAGTGGCTGGAGTTGGGCCAGTGGAGGTGACAGTCACTGTTTCCATCCCAGTAAGTCACTGTTAGTCCATGACGACAATAAAACTAGTTACACATTAGCGGAATGATAAAAGTTGGATTGCTGTCATGTAAACTCCTGGCAGCCAGTAATCACGTAGCTCATCCTGTGTATTACACCACCTCCTGGCAGGCAGTGTTGAGGGGATAATTACTAGATGTCATGATATGCAAGTAACACCTCTCAGAAAACTCAGAACAATAAGCTAGACTAGGGGATATACTGAATGCTGGGATGCATGAATGAACCAACTAATTAATGCTTTTCAAATCCATCAACTTTGCTTTTACTCTGCTTTTTTTCACTTAAACCAACAAAACATGATCACTATTCCATATGATAAAATGCTCAGTAAACGTCATTGTCTATGACATAGGAGAAGACATTCTTGTCTCATTGCATACAAACCAGTATCTCAGTAGGAGGTTGAAACCCATGAACTATATTGTGTTGGGTACAGAGAACATCTTGCTGTACTCCCTGTTCTTTAGCAGTGACAGCTCTAGAGGGTGTGACATTACCTTTCCGATAGTATCTTAGGGAGCCTTGGAGGCAACTCATTTTCAGCTTTATTCCCAAAATTGTACTGCACTTTTCCGAACAACATGAATTGGAAGGAGGTATTTTATCTTTTTATTCATAGAAGTCAGCTGTGTTTCACTTGAGCAGCTCTGAGGGGCATTGTTCTCTGACAGGTTGAACTTACACAGGCATTTTGGTCTGTTTATCTGCGTTATTATCTTGCC
The DNA here is from genome assembly GCA_031468815.1 of Morus bassanus. Taxonomy (NCBI): domain Eukaryota; kingdom Metazoa; phylum Chordata; class Aves; order Suliformes; family Sulidae; genus Morus; species Morus bassanus. The sequence continues at coordinate 70,097,899 of CM062568.1, forward strand.
TGTTGTGATCTGGCTGAAAGACATGTCTCAGAACGCTTGTTCAAACTCGCTGTCTTGACTGCAGCATGAACCCACTGAAGAACAGCTAGACAACTGAGGGAGGAGCCAGTCTTTGCTATAATCACACCTGCCGCCTTCTTCTGCAGGAAACTGCACTTGCAGTGATGATTAAGTAGTGGCTTACTGTGGGACTACTTCATCAATCAGTATGAACAGTCCACTAACACTTGCAGTTTGCTTGGACTTCTATTCTAGCTCTCCTAGCATCTTGATTTTTCCACGGTGACAAGTGGATAATTCGATTGTTTCATCAGAATAGCATGGGTTTATCTGCTGCATCCCAAAACCTACCAATGTCCACTCCATTCAAGTATCTTTCCTTATTTTCAGTGTTTAGATTCCAATTTCTTACAGTGGTAAGTTACTACATGTAAAGCAATTCAAAGAAATTACTACACTTTTGTGGAAGTTAAGTACAGCCTGACCCCTCAGCTTCATGCCTTGATATCCAAAGCAAGTTAGAAGTCCATGCCCTGATATTTCTTTTTCCTAAAAATATGCTAATGTTCAAGTAAATGCTTATTAAGTTTGATGGAAATGCTAACTGAATGTATTAAAATGACAAGGAACTAACTGTAATGCAGTAACAGCGGGGTTTTTTTCCCTGGAGCCAGAGTAGCCACCAGAGAACTGGCAGCAAAAGTAGGTTGTGACAAATCACAGACAGAGACATTGCTGGTGTGATTGCTGAATTCTTAAAGAATATAAAAGTAAAGAAAGGGGTCCAGGGGAAGGAAGGGAGAGAGGCAAGGAATGATGAAGCACAGCGAGGAAGGAGAAAGAAACAGCTAGAAAGATGTACCATACCAGATGCAAAGGCAGAACTGCTGCTTTTTCCTAATAGTCACTTCAGTGGTTTTGGCTGTTTGTTTTTCTTATTTTTTTCTGTACATTTGGAGAGGAACCCCATTCATCTGTTGGTGCTCATCTTGCTGCTGTTAGGTTTAGTGTGGTGGGATGTGATCTGAAAATGAAGAGCTAAGGTAGAGTTATGAACAGTAATTGACTTCTGCTGAGGCTCAGCTTCTTTGTAAACACATGAATCCCAAAAATTAAGCTGAGAAAAGACTAATGCCAGCAGAATTGTGGGGTTTCATTGCTGTGCTCCAAACAACCTCCTCCATGGGCTTATAGTGATCTGTATGATAACTGAAATAAGAAAACCCATTTATTCTGGTGACCTGTTTCTGCCCATAGACAAATACAAATTGAATACACTCTTGCTTACAGGATGCTGACAGATAAGGGATAATTACTGGAGCAACAACTGCTTATATATGCTTGTGAGAGGACGCCAGAAACCCCAAGGGGTTCAGGAGGGCAGGCAATAGACATCACAGCTGCCTTGATTTTATGGAAACAGCCAGAGGGGAAAATTGCTACCAGTGCTGACTCCAGGCTGTGTCAGCTGCTGTTAATTGCCTCGCTCCCAGACAGTCATCTGACTGCAACTGAGCTTCCTGATTAAAATATTTTGCTGGCCCATCTTCTAAACAGTGGGTTTTTTCCACCCTTAGTTCTGGAGTGCTGATGCATGTGGTGTACTGGCTACATCCTGTACTGTTGCTATCATGTGCAGCAGGTATGTTTCCTGTGCAGGTGAGATCCTTGGCGGGGGGGTGGGTGCGTGAATGGAAGAGTGTTGGGGGATTCTGGGTTGTTCTTGATAAAACTGGAAGACTTGTTTTGTCTTTTAAGCTTAGATTAGTTATTCTTGTAGCAGTTCAAGGAAGCGTGACGTGAACATGCCTCAAGAAGCTAGAGTTCATGACTTGTGAGTTGTCTGATGTTTTATAGACTAGGTGGTATTCCTGATCCAAAATATCTACACCTTGGATTAAGACCAGGACAGTAGGAAGAATTTTTGGCAAGTTAAGGCAAGAAAGATGAGATGTGCCTCTTGTGCAAGCTAGAAGTGCTTGAGGTCTACCCCTGAGCCCAGCCTTGCTGCCCATGAGGTATGTGAGCCAGGAGGCTCATATAAGGTGCTAAAATCTGAGCACAAGTAGGACAGATGTATGGGCAGAAGACCAGGATGGACGGGTGGGGAAAGTTCTGCTCTGGGCCTGTTTCTGAGCCTGCTTTTTAAGAAAAGAGCACAGGAGGATTTGCTGAAGCTTCCTCCTGGATCGAGCAACATTATGTTTCTTCCCTAGCAATATTCCTCTCTGGAGGTGTTGGGCTGTTTTTCAGTTACTTTCAGTGCTTGTTTCCCTTGGTACAAATGAAATTATAAGCTATCTGATAGACCTAATTTAGAAATTACAAATGCATGGGGCTGAATGTAGCTATCAGGTCATTATGCATTTTAATGAGCAGCTGGAGCATCCCAAGAACAGTAGAGATGAGAAGAAAACAAATCAATAGGCTGTTACCAAAATAATACTAATTAAGTTGTTCCATGGTAGAAAGGCAGGGAAAGCAGAAACAAAAGAGCATACACCAATGTCTGAGAAATATTACCGTATTTTCATGGATATAGCATACTACTCAGATAATCCTTGATCATTTAAAAGTACTCTTTTTAGATAAGTTCTCATGAAATATGCTTTCTCATATAAAGTGAACAAAGTGAGAGATCAAAGCTGCAAGGATCCTAAACTGGGGATAGTTATTTTGTTAGAGGAAACGGAGAGAGACTTTTCTTTAGCACTACTTCAATGTAACTAGCATGGCTGCTGAATTTCAAAGGGATTGGTTGTGCACATGAAAGCACAACAATGTTACTATATCTTCAATGTGCATTGCTTTAAGACAGCACTGTTGCTTTCAGTGGGGTTTATCACTGCAGGAAAAAAAAGACCAGTTATCTCACACACACTTTTCCCTGGCCTTAAACAGAGCTACTAAAACCCATACAGTACACAAAAGGGGTAGCATATGTGAAGTTAATTCCTCCTACCTAAAAGAAACTAAAGAAGAGTTTCCTAAAGCAATGTGAGGAACAAGAATAGGCAAAGAACTTCAGTGAATAGCAACAAAATGGATTCTGCCTCTATTCCGATTCCCGTTTCGTTAAGTCAGAATTGTTTATGGCTTTGCAGTGTGATTGATGAATCCCGACTGATAGAGGCAGCAGCAAATTTACCAGTCCCTACAGTAACATTTTACTTCATGAGGAGAAATGGAGGGTCTACTATTACTGTAACATGGGATGAGTGATTCCAGATCATTTTGAAATAACACCCATTTTGCTGAAAGTTCAAAGCATAACAACAAGAAGTATTTTGACACTTGAAAAATGTATGTGTTTATTTAATCATAGTCAATATGCTGTTCTGCCTACCCAGTTTCTTCTTGTATTTTCAGTTCTTCGCCCGTGGATCAGCCCACAAGGATTAAAAGAAAGACTCCACAGCTGACTGATAGGTTTATGCTGTTATATTCCTGCCCCAATTCTGCTATGACTAAAGTACAGTAATAAATACTTGTAGAAATGTGATCATATTGTGTTCTTTTTTGCTGTGGGTTATGAGTTGCCTGTGCTTGGCTACATGTGTAACACATGCTTAGGGAAAATGGTTCTTCCAGATGTTCCTTACAGCGTTTCACTTAGGCTGAGACCAAGATCACTGCACAAGGAAATCCAAAGCCTTATTTTCACGAGGTTATTTTTCTAGTACGATACCATTGGCTATGTTCCCTTGTGAATTACTTGGGGTCTTTTTGCTTGAGGGTGGGTCACTGTCTTACATTCTGCTAACACTCACACACACAAAAAAACTTCAGGAGCTCTTGGGCTTTTTATCTAGTGAGTCTTCCTCAGCACTATCTTTCATTCTGCCTCTGGCTAAAACACAAGTTCTTAGGAGCCTTCTCTTCTCCCAGATTACCATACCACCTGCCCTGTTGCTACAGCTTCTGTTGTCCAAACCATTTCCATCAGTTGCTATGAACGACATACTGGAGGTGCTCTGATATGGGAATGCTGGAAGAGCCTTTTAATTACCAGATAAGCATCCTGCTGCTGGATGAGGGCTCTTGTTACAGAGCTCACACTGTTTTTCAGGCAATAAGAGCTGCCGTGTGGTAAGTGGTGGGTATAAGGCATTGGAACCAAGTCTTTCTGTTTTTTTTATCTTTATCTTGGTTTGCAGCCACTTAAGTATTGATTTTACCCAACACAGAATTAGAAATTACTGAGGGTGGTTTAATTTGTGACTGTGTTTTGGTAGCAGTTATGTGGTTTTATGTGTAAGTAATGCAACAACAGAACCGATTGGGTTGAGAAATCAGAATTTCTGTTGTGATGGAATTTTTAATTCTACAATTTCTTTCTTATCTTGGACAAAACCAAAACAAATTTTCAAAAAACTCTGGACAAAACCTTGGTCTGTCAGAATATCCAATTACAGGTAAATGCCTTCAGGGAATTATAGTTCAGCATCATTCTGCCTGTTCCCCTATAAACTAGATCTCTGGGCTGGGCTACATCTCATTGCATGTCCTCCCCTAGCTGAGCCACCACTGTTCCTGCACTGGTGCATGGTGGATGCAGTCTAGTAAGGATGCTTGATTTGCCTGTGTGAAGGACAGTGTTTTTCATTGAAGATACATTTTACAGGAATCAGGTGTAGAGGTTTAGGCATGGAGATCTGCCCTGAAATGGGATGTTTTGTCCTTATTTTTTTTCCCTGCTGAAAATAATATTGACAAAATTAACAGCTTCTAATTTTGCAGAAACCACAATTTGCACTGAGAAAATTCTTTAAAGGGAAACTGCCCAACAAGTTACAAAATTTCCCTATTTTTGTTTTATAACTTACATAGAAGTCTCTTGATGTTGGTCATCACTGAGAGAGAAGGCAGTGAAGGTGAAAAGGAAGACAAGTTATACATGGTTTTGGCTAATGTTTGAATCCAACTTGTAGTGAGTTCCTATTGGCCTAAAGCCAGCATACACAAAAGTTTTATAAAGCCCTGGGTGAGTTGTAAGGTCCTGAGTAAGTATTTCCCCTAAAGGATAAAATATTACATCTGAAGCAAGGTCATCCATAAACTACTTGGTATACAATAGTTGTATCCTATGTAATGGACCCCTACATATTTCTATACACCAATTTCTGAAAATGTGGTCTTAATTTAGATAGAGTAAAGGTATTTAAGAGTCATTGTAGAGCTGATGTTCTTGTTTTCAGTTCAGATTCTGAAGATAACAACAATCAAGAGTTAAGCACTGAAAACAAGACAGAAACAAGAAATAACTCCTAATGTATTGAAGTGTTAGTCCTCTACTAACATCCAGTGAACTCCTAAGAAGTTGTTTCCCAGATGAAATACACAGTCCCAAGTATGATTACCAAAAGGGTTGTAATTTGAATAATTGGGTTTTTATTTGAATTTTTCATGATTTCAGAAAGCTAAAAGAGTTATTACAAGGGAAAGATAGAAGAGGAAAGCACTATGAAGCCAGCGTGTCATTCACCAGAGTGTCGCTTTTGCCACTGCATGCCCATACCACAAGAGTGGCCCATTGCCTACAAAGCAAGGGGATGCACTGAATGAAAGACAGGACCTTTGCAGGACTGCTTTTGCTATGACGACACATCAGTGATGGCAACTGGGAATATTCTTGGTCACAGGCGTTTGCACAGTATCAAGAGCACTGGCTACTTTTGAGCATGAGATTACGTATAGCAAACAGTAGTACTAAAGATGTTTGTAATTGTGTTTAGATTTGACATCGGTAGGAAAGAATAGGCTAGAATTGAATAGTTCCAGTTGGAAGGGACCTACAATGATCATCTAGTCCAACTGCCTGACCACTTCAGGGCTGACCAAAAGTTAAAGTGCGTTATTAAGGGCATTGTCCAAATGCTTTTTAAACACTGACCTCTCTAGGAAGCCTGTTCCAGCGTTTGACCAAATGTTTCCTAATATCTAGTCTGATGCTTCCCCTCATGCAGCTTTGAACAGTTCCCACATGTCCTGTCACTGAATACCAGGGAGAAGAGATCAGCAAAGATGAAGAGCCTAGGTCACTGGAGGAAATGAAAAGAACCAAACTACTTCAGCCTAGCAATATGGAGACAGAAGGTGATCTGTTTGCTGCGTCCTAGTAGGAAGGGAAGACAACTACCAAAGAAGAAGGGCTCTTTGAGTAAATCAGGAATAAAGGTTTATAAACTGACTACAAATAAATCCAGTCTCAAAGCAGTTACTATACTAAACATAAAAGGAATAAAGCTCTGCAACACCTTCTACTTCAAAAGACAAGGAACCTCAAATTTGTTTTGATTTGGACACTGTCAAATTTCTGAATTACATTAAATGATGCAGTTTATAATGAAAAGGGATTTATTCTAATGAATTACAGGCCTAGTATAGTTTTATGTTGTATTTTCCATACTGTGGCAACTATTATTTACTTGAGTAGAGCAGCTTTTTTGCCCCGAGGGAAGAAGGTCATCATGATTAAATAATAAAGTTCTACAGATTTGAACTAGACTTGCCATGCAAGTTCATGAGATTTTGAGCAGTAATCTAACCTCTGAACCTCAAATTTCTCCTGCTGTAGAACTCGGATGATGATAATTTTCTGCTTTACAAGGATACTGAGGATTAAATCAACTAACAATATTTGTTTAGAGGAGGTTACATAAAAGCCAAAAAATATTCTCTGACTAGGAAATCTCATTTTGTTTTTCTCTTCATCCATCTAATCTGAAATGATTGTTGCTTGAATTGTTAGCTATACAATACGTGACTGCAAAGATATACCTGGCAGACACAGTAAAACTCTCAGAAGTAATGTCAACTGACACAAAATGTACACAAGCATCCTGCTCTGGATAAAATTCTAGTATTATGTCACAGCCACATCACTAGAGATTATTCAGTGATTGAACAGGAGAGGAAAATGAGAGGTTCTATTACCTCCAGGGTTACACTTACTTTTTCAATTCTTTTTCATCTTTTGAATTTGATTGTCCTCATAAAGCAAATAAATTGTTTATATAATCTGTTGCTTTGCATTAGAGATTCTGTTTTCTTCAGCTGACCAATGCCTGCATTCAGCTTTGAAATGGTAAGTTGCAGCAAATACATAGCTGGAGACCTATCTGTAAAATGTGGACATATTATAGAAAGGCAGAAGCTTTAGAATTAAAATGGGGAATTCTGAGATCACTGCAACAGAAGGTCCTGTAACATCTGTTCAGTGTGGCTTGGCAATGCTATTTTGAAGAGCAGCACAAGTTCAGTCTACCTGGAGATCCTATATGCCTTTGTAGGGCCTAAACTGTCCATACCAAACTTGGAAATCAGTTCAGAAAAAGATACCAAAATGCCAAGTTCTTACACCCAACTTCTAAATCACACTGAAGTAATGGCAAGTGAGAAACAGCACAATCATTAATACCTTATCCTTTTTTTCCTGCATTTCTCTCAGCACTGACTGAGCTCTTGACCATCCAGACTCTCCCTTGAGGACAGATGTACATGTGGAGACAGCAAAGAAATAATGCTTTGGTTGAGTTTCTGCTGGTGTATACTTGCAATAGCAAACAGGATAGTGAGGGGGCCTTGCTTATAAGGATTGTAACACCTTTTTTTAAGCTGTGAATATACCACATTCCTTGCTTCTGTAGCAATCTCTGGATACTGGAAACTTCCATTTATCTCTCAATCTACCCTGCAGGTTTAATGGTCCAGGTGGAAGTATATGAAAAATAGCTGATTGTAAATGGTGTCCTGAAGCTCCCAGCACAACTATAAGGTGATCACGATAGGGTAGTGCAAACAATTTGACTGAAGCAGTTTTCCATGTACGGGAGAAAAGTTAAGATGTGTAACCCTACAAATTCTTTGAATCCTTAAAGAGTTTATTGTTTTATTGCCTTTTGGATAGTGACAATGATTTTAGAGGTCAAATCTTTTCCCACAGATATTTCCCTGCTAGCCCTCAAACAGCAATATTAATCTCCTGTCATTCAGTCACTGCAGTTAACTCTGATTTCCCTTTCTCTGCTAGGGTAAGTGTGACTATGACCCTTTCTATTGACTAGCATCACCTGCAAGGTTGTCAGGAAACAGTTGAGGCAATGGTCTCTCTTTTCTAAGCTAATTGCAATGAAAATGCACTAGGGTGGACGTGACCTCTTAAGTTGAGATTGAACTATATTTTTGTTCTGAAACTTGACTCATCCAAATAGATCAACATGTTTACCTGCATCATGCCTAGGGGCTTATTATAAATTACACTGATCACTTAAACCTCTAAAGAAATGGGTTAGTCATCCAGGTTTACAGAATATGTGGAAGAGACGAGAAAAGGCCTAAGTGTGTTATATAACAAGATTGCTTTTTGGAAAGGACCTTTGAAGATCACCTAGTCTAATCCCCCTGCCATGGGCAGAAACATCTTTCACTAGATCAGGTTGCCCAAAGTCCCATCCAACGTGGCATTAAACAATTCCAATGATAGAACACCCACAACTTCTCTGGGCAACTGTTCCAGTGTCTCACCAGCGTAAGATCTCTCATCGCAAAAAATTTCTTCCTTATATCCAATATAAATCTACCTTCTTTCAGTTTAAAACCATTTCCCTCTGTCCTGTCACTACAGACCCTGGTAAAAAGTCTCTGTCTTTCTTATATGCCCCCTTTATATATTGAAAGGCCGCAACAAGGCCTTCCCAGAGCCTTCTCTTCCCCAGGCTGAACAGCCCCACCTCTCTCAGTCTTTCTTCAGCGGAGAAGTGTTCCAGCCCTCTGACCATTTTTGTGGCCCTCCTCCAGACCCACTCCAACAGGTGCATGTCCTTTTTATGCTGGGGGACCCAGAGCTGAACACAGCACTCCAGGTGGGGTCTCACCAGAGTGGAGTGGGGAGAATCACCTCCCTCGACCTGCTGGCCATGATTCTTGTTATGCAGCCCAGGATATGACTGCCTTTCTGGGCTGCAAGCACACACTGCCAGCTCATGTCCAGTTTTTCATCCACCAGCATCCCCAAGTCCTTCTCTGCAGGGCTGCTCTCAATCCATTCATTCCCCATTCTATATTGATACTGGTGATTTTGCTGACCCAGATGCAGGACCTTGCACTTGGCCTTGTTGAACTTCATAACATTCGCACAAGACCACTCCTTAAGCCTGTCAAGGCCCCTCTGGATGGCGTCCCTTCCCTTAAGCTTATCAGTGCCCCCACTCAATTTGGTGTCATCTGAGGGCACACTCAATCCCCCTATGTCTTTGATGAAGATATGAAATAGTATTGGTCCCAGTACAGACCCTTGAGGGATCCTCTCTCCCTCTTTCTGCACTACTTGTCACTTCAAATTTGACCTCAGCTTCACTCTCTTTGGAGTCTCCTCTTTTCTCCTTCTTTCAGAAATACCTGTTTTCTTTTGCAGGGTGGATATGGGCTACAAAAAGATCCCGTTGTCCTTGCTACAAACCCTATTCATTGCATTTTCCCCTAGGTGTTCTGACCCATTCATTTCCCTTGTCTAATGTGGAGGTCTCTTCCCACTTCTGTGAAGCCCCATGTTTCTCCAGTGTTATGAAAAAAGCAATATAGGAAGAGACATCAACATATTAGATACTGTTTAAAATCATCTGTAAAGATATTGCTGCCCTTCACTTTCTGTGTCTTCCAGAAAGGAAGATCTTTTAACTGGATGTCATTTCCATTACTGCATTCACTAGCCATAAGTAGCAAGTCATTACATAGTCTAAAACACATGTGCTTATCCTGTGGTTTTTTTCATTCATGTGTATTAGTTTCCAATTCTGTTTAATATTTTGCTTGCATGAGAGGTGACCTGGCTGCCTGCTTCCTACTTTTGCCCTGGGTCTAAAGAAGCAAGTCCTAAACCCTCCTGTGATGTTGAAGCCAGTCCAGCCTCCAGAGAGCATCCACACAGCAGGCAGGACAAGGCTGAGCTCATGTCAACATACTCAGCCAGGTTGTACCAAGGATGTAGCCTGGGGCAGCATAAAGGCTGGCTGGGGCTGCTTGGGACCCTAGTTAAATTCCCAGGTTATTTGTGTGAGTGGATCTTTTTGTCATGAGCTGTGAGAGAAATTCCTAAAGTAATTTTGAACTCACTGTGTAAAACGCAGTTATACCTTATGACAGCAGCAAAGGTACCCTTGAGACCTTTCTTCTCTTTGCCCCTCAACTTTAAAAAGACATAACACTGCATGTTGGGAGAGAAATAAAGTCAATACACTTCTATACTGTACTATAATATTGTACTTGGAGTGTTCTGCAGTAAGAGATCATTTTGACTTGGCCATTTTCAACTTAAGAGCTTGGGTGTGCAATTCTATTTGGACAAAAATTCTCGCCATTTCCAAATGACTGAGAAGGTAATGCAGCATCACTTCTTTACGTTGACTATTATTTACTCAAAGTGAGCCCAGCTACCAGTGAAGAGATGAAAAAACAGATCATGATTATTAACATCTACATAAATTTTAATGAAAAATTATAACTTATAATAAATGTTATGGTAAGCCCATGAACCTCTAGAAGGTCATGAACTAAACAAACAGGGTCTTTTTTCAGGACTTAACAGGTGTGTTGCAATTTGTGTATAAAATGAGGCTTGACACAATTGTCCCTGCATTGTATACTATCTTTCCAGATCTGTAGTTTTGTGTCCTCATGCAGCTAAAATATCTTAGTTTTCCAAGTGGGAAAATGAGCAGCTTAAAAAAAAAAAAAAACAAGTATTAACTTATCCATATATTCCTGCAGCTTTAAAAACGAAACATTACCTTTTGTTGGAAATACTGAAAACTGCACAATTCTGCATGAAAATTGACGTTGAAAATACAGCTATTATACAGCCAGCTGGGAATTGTTAAGGTTATTATTTTTTTTTTATGACTATCATGTGTAGCTGTGTTTCCCAAAGTGTATATGCATTTCTCCCTGCTCAGTGCATAAGGTAAGATCAAGAAGGACTGAAAAGGCTTGCTAGAAAACTGCATATATAAGTTACAGGCAGATTATCATTAAAGAAAGAAGGACTTTTTCCTCATCTGGCAGCAGGGAAGTTCCACGAAGGCCCCAGAATAGGGGGCTGGCATGGGTAGTGAGCCACTTGGTGAGAGGTAGGTGGCAGTGGTACAGCTTCCTGGGGACCACCGCAGCCACAGCGTGCCTGGGAGGTGTCTGACTTCTGATCTGAGCCAGCACCAGTTCTCTGGATAGCATGCTATCAGGCATCCTAATGTAGCAAAAGAATATGAAAATGCCTTTCCTTTTGCTCACTGTTCTAACCTGCTGAGGAAACTCCATGTCCTTGCTGGGTTAACTCCTGCTTATCGCAAATCAGACTTCAACACTGTTCCCCTGCTTCTTCACAGCCTCTCCGTAGAGGATCTCAGCTTGGGCCCAGGTGGCTGTTTTACCTTGTGTGCATGAATAATGAAGATAAACCTGAAGACAATTCAATGTGTGAGCAGTCTCACTGCAGCAAAAGGGCTGTGTGCCTGAGTAAGTGCTGACTCATGAGAATCACAGTTGCACACACTGGGCCCAGGTCTCATTGGGGAACACTTTTAAGTACATTATTATATTATTATTATTATTATTATTATTATTTGAATCTCATTGTCCACCGGAAAAAAAAAAATGAACAAACAAAAAAAAAAACCCAAACCTAGAAGTCTCTGCAGTTGCCTTAGTTTGTTCATTCTTTCTATTTAATTTCTCCCTCACCCATCACCCCTTCAAAACATGATAAATTCGGAAAGATCACAGTATTAATTATTTTCAAATAAGTGTGTATATTCTTTCCAGCATCACTTCTCCAAATCCTTGGGTAAAATGGTAGGGTCAGCTTCTATTTTTATAAGTGCAATGATTTTAATACAAGAAGACAGCGAGTAGAAATCAAACTGCTAATCAGGGACTTCTATTCACATCTAATACATCCCTTCCCTCCTTACTTTTGCTTAGAGGCACTTTCTGACACCAGAAATAGCACATTGCTGATCACAGGGTTTAAACGGGGTTTTTTCCTAATTGTAATATGCAGTATTAGATGTGCTAGCCTGAGTTTCAGTAGTCCAGGGAGCCTTAGGTGTGCTACCTGAGCAACTAAATGTGTGGAAGTAAATAGTCGGAAGCCCATAAGCTGCAATGGAACAAGGCTATTTTACATCAACAAAGGTTGTGACTTATAATCTGATCAGTGGCTTCCAAGTGACTGGTTCTGTAGATCTTTGAGTGATATGAGTTTAATTTGACTTAAATTTGGCTGTTGGTAGCAATGCAGCAAATTTCTGTTTTCTCTGAGTGCTAACTTGAAGTTATGTGAAATAGCAAGTGCAGATTCACAAATCTCACTGTGTCTCATCCATAACCATACCCTCTCAAGCACTCATTATTCATATCTTGACTTCTGTATCAATAAAAAATGAACTGATACGTAAGGTAAGGTTAACCTCAAAAGCTGCCACATCATTATGTTATCCAGCTAATGATGCCTAGTTCTCAGTGCAGTATGCCCTCAAGTACAGTTACATCAGCCAGAAAGCTCTTCTGTGTCAGGGTCCCTGTGCCTTTCTATGGAATACATGAAAGCAAGACACCCCAAGCAATCATCTCCACAAGAGCAAGCCTATGGCTAGAGGGAAGCTCAATATCTCTCAGGTGAATGCTTAATACCTGCTTGCATGTAATTCATGAAAGAGCAGGTTTCTGTCAGCACTGCCACAGTGAAAGGAAGGTAGATGAAGCTGTCATTAAAAATCTGTTTGGGGTGGCTGCATGGGTGGAAGTCTGAAGAGAGACAATGTGCACTTGACAGGGAGCTGTGATGGGAATAAAAGACACTGAGAGAGGTAAGAGAAGATGAAACAGAAAATCTGCGTGACTACATTAACTGAATAACTATAAAGGACTGACGCACTGAAAGCCTAAGTGTGCTGACCCTGCCCAGCTTGCTCCAGCAACTGGAGGTAGCAGTGCCAGCCCAGCTGGCATGGTACTTGGCTGTGTGCTGCATTTTCAGGGGCCTGCCCTTCAAGGAGGGCTGCCCCAGGCATACACACCCATGTTGCCAAGGGGCAAAAGAGCCATCCACAGTGAGAGAATGGAGTCTCCTTCTCTACTGTCTCCTCTAGCTTCCCCCCAAACATCACTTGGTCTCATGCAAGTTTAAAGTGCTTTACAGCTTTGTCAACAAAGCTTAATGTCTGCCTGGCATGATGTTATCATCCCAGCAACAGTTGAGCTTAAATGGTGCATCTCTCTCCTCCAGAGCAGAGGAAGAAAGAGAGTGGCATGCCCCATGTCATCTCACCTGAGGGAGTCCCTGTGACTGGAAAGAAATTCACCATTTTCCCTAGTGTTTTATTGCCTCAGGTTAGTGAAGAAGGCAACAGCAAAGACAAAACTTTTTCTCTGGGGTTCCTGGACCATGAAAGTGACTCAGGGCCTGCCTGAAAGTTAATTTAAAGGTGTGCTCTGCAGGATGAATTTTAAGGCTGACTCAGAGGCTGGTAGTTCCATGATATTCCTCACTGATTTATGCTAGCTGGAAGCTAACACCACAGCTGCAGTCAACCAATGCCATTTTGCAATCTTCAGGGCATACCCCAAAGCAAAAAGGTTAGCTTATGCACAGAGAACTAAAAATTAAGCCATATGTTCTCAGTGTATTTATGACACAGGTGTAAATAGCCTACCATGGCATCTTGCATCTGTAAAGAAAGGACTGTGAAAAATACAGGTCAAATAATTTCTGTGTTGGGAGGCACCAACCTCCTGTGACAATTCTCAGCTAAGCATGAAGCCCAGAAACGCTGAGTGCCGTGAAGAAAACAGCTTTTCCTGAGGTGTTAAATTTACAAAAAAGAATGAGAACAACTACAGAGTGGCTGAGGTGCCATGAACGCTGGTAACGCATCAGATAAGGGTGTTAACTATTGTTCCTGTTCTGAAAGGAAGGGGAACAGATGGAGGCATGTGTTTCACCCTTTTTCAGTGAAGCTCATTCCTCAGTGTCAGATAAAAATATTTTTTTTACTGCTAATACACAGTGGCAGAGGAGATGAGAGCTGCAGATTAATGCTAGGCATCAGCTATTATTTTGGTTTTATTACAGTGAAAAGTATTTACCCCAAATCTGAGTGAGCGCCTTTTCAGGAGTGATTTTTTTCTTGGTTTCTGCAACAATAAGGAAGCCAACTATGAAAAAAAAACAACCCATAGAGCGACTACCAGCTGGCAACTAATGATCCACTCTCCAAAACTGATTTGACTTTGCCCCCTTGCATTTTTTTGTTCAATGGTGGCAGCTGTGGAACAGTAGGCAGTGGGAAACAAATGAAACTCTCAGTGTTTAAAGAGACAAATCTAATACATTGGTCTCACATGTGACTGGAGACGAAGGAAGGACATTTAAGAAACTATTTCCAGTTCCCTGCCACGGTGCTCCTGAATTGTGGCATAGCCCTTCCAGTTCCTGCTGCTAAGAAACTGCCTGCCTTGCCTCAAAACTGTCCAAACAGAATCTTCTTCCCCTTGTAGACAGATCATCCCACACTGATCTTTCCTTATAAGAGATGATAAACTGGATCAAAAGTAAACCCCATATTGAGAAACAAGATAAGCATTCAGAAGTATTTCCTTTATAGCTGAAAGAGTCAGCTACTGAAATGAAGAGATTTTACACAGCTTGCTACATTCCTGTGATGTGCAAGCACCCTGGTTTTATTCTTGCTAATCAACTTTTTCTCAACAGTGAGCCTTTGCTTTTTGCCTCAGCACACCCACAGCAGCGTGACTGTCTCATAAGCCTTTGATGCTGCAGAACACACAGTTCTCAATAACTGCTTGGAGCACTTCGAGAATATAAAAACAGCCTTAACTGTGTGTATATCTGTGGATGCCAGGTTGTCACCACAGGTGATTGTGCATGTGATGCTGTTCTCAAAACATATGGAGGCACTCAAGGCTCTGTACTGAGTTAATGTGTTTTAGGACCCATATCTTTCCTTGGCTTCCATACTCTTGCTATTTGGGATGTGCTCCATGTGTAAAGATAATCCCAAAATGTACTTGCAATCTCTGTTATAGCCTGCTCCAGTGATCACGGCACAGTCAGGTGGTCTCATGGAAGTCAAGGACCTCAATCAAAGCACTCAGAAAATAAAGAAGCAAGAGAGATGCTGCTATTGAGAAGTTTCCATAAGAATTGTAAAAGGTAAGGGGAAGGAGAAAAAGTTAATATTTTGCTTCAGCATTAGCACTTTTCAAATGGAGCTCTCTATCTTTTTCAACGTCAGCTGAAACTAGACTTTGGAAATGCAGTCCTGGTCTTGGGGAAGGCAACAGTACTTTTTCCTTCTGATTTCAGGGAGGTTTCATGACTTGCCTGAGATCTTTCCCTCAAACTCCAGGAGTAGATTTGTTCCTTGTTTAAGAACTTTATGTTAGATGAACCAGGCCAAGAATGATCCCAGGCTGTGGCAAAATTGGAATATATTTGGTTGTTACATTCAGCTTTTCCCTTGTCTAGGCTCCATAATAATAAAATGCTGCTGTTGATAAATACTAAGGGTAGGCTCCAGCATACACTGACCAAGAAAGGACAAAAGGGGGTTTATTTGCTTTAAAATAGTGTAATGGACATAATGAAGAAAGGAAATTGAGACAATCTCTAACACGTAATATAAGAAAAAAGATAAGCCATTTTCATAAACTATGGGTATTTTCCAAATTTATTACTGCAGAACACTTCTGAAACTTCCAGATCTGCCATTATCAAACTTTAGAGTTAGAGTCGTCAACACAGAAACATTAGGAAGTCCACTTCTGTGTACTGAAAATGCCATTTACAGGAAACAAGGGACCTGAACTGGATCTAGGCATTTTAGAAGTGTTAGAATTGGCCTTGGTCCTCGTGAGACAAAATTCATTATCTATTTTGGCATGTAGCTGGGCTGGGAATTTAACAGGAAGGATGTAGAAGTCCACAAAAACTGTAATTGCAATGACCATTTGTTTTAAAGGGGATCTCTCATGAAAATGGTATTTGCAAATGGTTTCCTCCTTTATATTGTTTCAAGGTCATTAAATCCCTTCCTCTTCTTGTCCCTCTTTTCTCCCCTGCCACCCCCCCTCCAAATGTTTGAGTATTCTTCTTGTAAATAGATGCCAATACCTTTGGCAAATCTGCAGCATACAAATTAACACCCAGTGTGTCCTCAGAAGAACACAAGCAATTTCGATAAGCAAATGTTTATCTGTTCTTCCTATCTAGCAATATATTGTGTTGATTGCAAACACTTCCACCCCAAGACTCCAGTGACATTGTTTGGACAAGCCTTGAATGCCCTTCTCCCAGAGACACATCTATAGGACTGGTAGTGACAGTGGTCAAGAATGCCTGACAGACACTGAAGAAAATACAACTTAAAAATAATATATATCTTACCTGCTTATTCATAAGTATGTAGATAATGGGATTGCAAACAGTGCTGCTTTTTGCTAGGATGGAAGGTATGATGCTTGCAACTGGAGTCACCACACCTGGCTTACCAAATGTTGCAAGTAATGCTATAACTCCATAGGGAATCCAACACACGAGATAACAGATAACTGTAGTGATCACCATGAACAGTACGTGGTATTCTCTTTTGCGGGCAGCGCTCTTGTGGATTTTTCCAACCTAGAGGAAGGTGAAAAAAGATAGTATTTAAGAAGCTGAGCTGTTGGATTGATTGCTTTAACAACCAGGGTCTATTGGTCTTGGATCAGCAATGATAATCAACACTGTAGTTCCAGAAGCAAAAAAAACCCAAACCCAAAAGTGAGTGAATGCAGTGGGAAGACTTTCATTGTCTCCACCAGGCAAAGCCCTGCAGACATTATGCTTCGTGTAAGCATAAACCACAGTCCCAGCGGAGGTTGGAGCGAAAACAGAAAGATGACAAAGTTAGCATCTAGACCTTAATAGCTGGTAGGTCATCTCCAGTTCCTTTTCAGGTATGGTATTTTGTATAATTGTACAATGTTTTCACTCAAGTTATTCCAGTATATAGGACTTGCTTGAGATGGAGAAGCATTACAAAGCACAAGTGAACCAACAGAAGCATTTTCTGTTTGGGGTGCTAAAACAACAGAGCAACACTAGGACTGTGCTTAGTACCTCTGTCCTTGGATGTTTTCAAGGCTTGGCTAAACAAAGCCTCAGCTGGCCTGGTGTAGGGTTGGCAATGGTCACACTCAGAGTTGGACACTAGAGAAGCCTTGCAAACAACACTTTATGAAGTTTTAACTGGTAGGATTCATCCTTTCTAGACTATTTCTTCCGGGTAGTTTACCATTTTGAAAAAAGGGCTTCACTCCTGACAATAATCAAAACCAGGGGTTTTTGTGCTCTTAAAAAAGTGTGCCAAATACTGACATAGTTCAGCTATTGTATTGTTTTTTTGGTTTGTTTTTTTTTGGAAATGGAGTAGAACTAGGTAAACAGGAAGTGCAGATTTAAATTATCAGTTTCAAAGTGATGGTACAACAGCCGATCTTGCTATCATGAATTTACCAGTAGTTACAGTCTGTAGGCAAACCCAGCTCTTCTGTGAAAGTATTTAAAGTATAGTCTATGCTTCAAAATGTACTCTCCTTTGATCTGTTCTGGACTGAAATATCATGCCCTTTTGGAGTCTAGAGCTCTAAGACGGAGGTTAAATATTAAAATAACAGCCAATTTTTATTTTTCTTAGGAAATACTCAAAAATATTAACTCCATAGCAGGGCTGGTCTCCCTAAACATCTTTGCAGCCAACAGAGAAAAGCAAACTCTGCAAGGAGGCTAATTTTGGAGCCAGTCTCTCTCCACTGACTAGATGGAGCCTCAGCACACTGGTCTCCTGAGGTTATGGTTAATTCCTCAACTTCCCCCCAGTGTGTGTTTAGCAAACCCAGATGTGCCAGCATGATTTCAGGAAGTATTCAAATGTTTAAAGTGTATTGATTGAGTCTTGTACTCAGCCAAATGTAATTTATGCCCACTTTAAGATCTTTTTGCCTCCTGAATGTGGTATTTGAGAGTAAACTGCACCCAAGGGAACTAAGCCCCTGTAAAACTACAAACATAAATAAGCAAGAAGGCAGCTCCCTGGAATGCAATGCGTCCAAACTTTACCTAACACAAAAAAAAGTTGGAAACAAATGGGTTTAAGCTGACGCAGGAGAGCACTGATGTGCACAACTCTGTAAATGAACAGAACACAGTTAAAGGTGGAAGCCACTAATCACCCAAGTCAAATGTCATCTCCTGTTGCCTGGTGTACAACTTGCACATACTAATGCAGTGGAAATAGTCAGGGCTTTACCTACCTCTTTGTGGTGTGGGTGCTTTTGCATAATGTGTTTATGTATTAGACTGTGAGTTAAAAACATACACAGGAACAGGGTAAGTACAAATGGAAAGCAAAACAATATGCTGACACTGTGTTTTCAGGTAATTATGATTCTAGCCTTCTAGAGTGGTTCGTTCTATCTGGAATTTCTATAGAAATGTTCCTGTTGAAAGTAAATAAAAAACACATCAACTTAGTCTGCTAAAAAATAACAAGTATTTTTCCTGTGTAGCCTTCCATTGATTTTCTGCAAAAAGGCAATTACAAATTAAAATCCATCCCTCCTGAAAACACTGGGGACTATTCTTTTTTTTTTTTTTTCCATGAATAGAACTTGTTTATCTCATAGCTACTTTAGCTTGAGAAAAGGATTAATAATAGATAATGATCAAATCCTGTATTGCTCATTTGAACTAAATTTTTCATGACTAATGGGAATTTTCTCTGACTGAAGAATCCAGGATCCCGTGTTAGCTGCAGCTATGTTACAAGTTTAATATTAACTGAGGAACACAAAGCCCCAGCTAGCCATGGCATCTACAGCTAAAGATCTTCAATAAAGGCAGAGGCATCCGTCAGCACATTTTCCCTCTGTGTTTAGATAATATCTCTGTCCTGAAGAGTTTGCAAGAGTTTACCCTCTGCACAGAAAAAAATATAGATCAGAAAGAAGGGAAGGAAAGATGTGTAAAACTGAAGTGACTATGGGTGTGATTTTGGTATGTATCCTTCTGTTTTTACATCTTTAGCTTGTTTCGTTAGGAAGGGAAGCCTGCATTGACACTGTGTCTGTGTCAATATGTTAATAAATTGGTTTGCCTGTTGATCCCACTATCTTCCTTGTAAATTTGATTGAGGTTTTGAAAATTATTAGGTGGACAGAGGTCTTTGATACTGAGTTCCTCACATGCCACCAGAGCAGAAGGATACGTATTAATGTTCTCATCAAAAAGAAAAATGCAGTGTGAAATGAACTCAAATTAGACACTAGAGAATCCACTCTAGTTTAGGTTCTGGTTTGATTTTTTTTGTACTTTTTTCCTCTCATCTTCCTCTTCTGGTAATTAAAAAGAAGAAAGCTCTGATCACAGCTGTTCCTGAAATAGGACATTCATAATGTGTTCCCAGTGTCTATTAAGGGTGACCTTCCACTGCAGTCTTCTATAATTGAGTTTAAAAACTCATTTGTCATGAGACAAACCTATTGGAATGCAAACTCAGTTAGCTGTCATGCTCACAGAGTCTTTAACTTCCATGTTTACACCAACATAGCCAACTGTTTTCATTTTTATGTGCCTCATATTACAATTCTATAATATGATTTACTTACAGTTCAGAT
Organism: Morus bassanus; assembly: GCA_031468815.1. Lineage (NCBI taxonomy): Eukaryota > Metazoa > Chordata > Aves > Suliformes > Sulidae > Morus > Morus bassanus. The sequence continues at coordinate 70,117,630 of CM062568.1, forward strand.
CCTGGGAACAAGCAAATTAGAACTTCAGGAGTTTTTTTGAAAGCACTTTTTTTTTTTTTCAAAAGTACATTTATATTCTCACTGTTGCACAGAAAAGATTAAAAGTACGGAGTTGCAGTAAGAAATGTAAGCAATGGACCAGAAGTGAGGAAATATAATGTACTTCCTTAATATCTCTAAATCCCAGGTGACCTGGATGTCCCGGCTTTCCAGAGGGGACAAGGATGGTATGATGAGTCCAAAGGACATATGACCTCTAGGCATCCCTTGCAATGAACCCCAAATGTACTTGATGCTTCTCTTGATTTTTATTTGATGTCCAGAGCTGCTGTAGCTGTTAACTATATTTTATACTTAGGTAACTCATTCACTTCCTCAGTGTCAATAATCTCACTTTTTCTTGGTATTCTGGCCACTAGAAAATTGCAGCATCAAAGTTGCTGTTTTAAATAGATATGCCCGAGGATAGAGACAGCATGCTGGTGGTTTGCTTGGCTTGATGCACATGACGTGAGGTGCTGGAGTTGTGCTTGCACAACTGAAGGGGTGGGAGAAGAGTCGTATTGCTTGGTGCCTCTGACCATGCTGCTGGCTGTTGTGTGACTGTCCTTCCTGTAGCCTTGTGCCACATCTTGGAAATCAGAGCTGAACTGTGTGATCTTGTTTGCTCTGCTCCTTGCATCTCTCCAGACTGCTTCAGCCCAAACACGGCTGCTTTGGTAGTGGTGAAGGCAAGCAGCAGAGTCTCTGGGTGGTTGTAGTATCACCCTGGTACATTCTGGGATACGTTAACGATACAAGAAATGCCACAGGATTTCAAGAAGTGTTAGACTACCCTGTAAGAATTGCCCCCAGAGATTTGTTTTTGAAACCATGTACTATATTAATCTACACCCTCTTGGTTTCATTGTCTTTGCAGCTTTGCAACCTACCTTTAGAAGATGTTATTTTTAGAAGTTCTGTGTTTATAGGTGCTGGAAGGCTCCAGCAAAATATAAGTCAAGTTGATGTAACCTACAGAAAGATTACAGTTTTGCAGGTGAAAAAGCAGTAAGCAATTAATATTAAAAATATTCTATTTCTTATTTTAAAACTACTGGACAATTTAACACAATTGCTACACTGTATTTTCAGTAGTCAAATGGAAGTGCCTACCAGAAACGCCCAGTGTCTAGACAGCCAGCTGATAGAAGATGGTGATGAGAAAAAATAGATTCAAATAATATTCTAGAATAGCTGAGTTCATAAAGCCCAATCTAAATGTGAAGATATAGGATATATATAATATACATTTAAAATACATAGAGGATCTAAACCACATCTTAAAAATGTCACAAGAAATACTGGCCCATTGGGATCAAAAGGTATCTATTTAGGATGGCTGAAAAACATGTCTTTGCTATAAACTCAGCTGTTTCCTCTGGGAAAAAGGCCATCTCCTGCCAAATTTGGAAGTCCTCTTTTAATGTAGGGAAGGCATTATATTTAAAGAAAAGAGAGGTGTTGAGTTTTTTATAATGAGAAAATGGTGTGTTTCCCCTACTTTCATCCTGGGAAGTAGCAGAAATATTTTGGGTTTTCAGAACTCAGCCGGAGGCAGCAACAGGTAAACTTGTCTAATCTCAGGCATTGAGCGTAAGACTGGCACAATTAGCTCTCATCTGGATTTGCCCTGTAGCCAAGCTGCATCTCATGTACATACCCAATGCTCCCTTTCACTCTCCTTTTCCACTCAATCTGACATGCAAGCTAGACACCAGTAGTTAGATGACTACGGCAGTGTGCTGAGCAGATACATTAGATGTGACATGCCACAGAGCATGGGAGAAGCCAGGGGATTTTTCAGTGAGAAGGATGGCAGCGGTAGAAATATCCTCAAAAGGGGCCCAAGTGACACATTGCTTGGTTGACCGCAAAAGCTGCATCCCCTCCAGCTGACAAGATGTAGCAGATATATCACTCAACAAGTGATGGGCTGCAGTGTTATTTCATGCACTGGAAAAGAAGAAACTGGGGAACTCTAGGCAGCGAATGGAAAATTTCAGGAGCACTGGTCAATGTCTGGAGGGGTCATAAACCACTGAAAACGTAAGCTTACAATAGGAAATGGAGGGGGTTAGTAAAAAGGGATGCAAACAGCTTTTGCTGTAACTGTGGAGCTTGTTAGGTTGGAGGTTCAAGAGAAGGACCCCAAATATCTGCCGAGGCAGGTACTCTGCCAGGAACCTCAGAGAACAGCCTCTGACTGGCTGTAGGCAAATGTGTGGGCATGTCACAATAGGGACCTGGGGAAAAGCCACGACCTAGAGGGAGTTTGGCTTCCTCTAAAGAGAACATGTCTGTCCTTTTGCTTGCAGAAGGCTAGCCAGTACCTTCCAAACACATGAACACTGTTGTACAGTGGTGTGGGAAAGAATAATAATATGGCTATGGGACATATGAAATGATTTTTGGGTAACAGGTTCTGGTTACCCGATTTAGGCGTGCAAGGGTCAGTCCAGATCTCACTGCTGCCAAGTCAACTGCTCCAGTCAGCCCATCACTGGAGGGAGCAGCCAGGTGGCGACTACAGCTGAGCCCATGGGCTTTTTTCAGGCTAAATGCTGGAGCTTTCCAGCCCAGACAAAACAGGACAGCAGCTCCCTGTCTCTGGTGAGGGGTTTACTGCTTCTAGTATTTTTCTTAGCCACCACGTGGCTCCATATGGGAGAAGAGCCCTGGGCAGTGCCCTGCCCAAGGGGACAGCCTGCCCCCTCCCGTGCTCTGGACCCAAGGGTTCGACATACTGCAGCCCCTGCACAGCTCCCTCTGTATTTAGCTGGCCATGAATTGTGGGACCAAGGGAGTACTGGTGGCACTTCACCTGCTCAGAAGAAGGCACAGGTGCCAGGAAGGACCTGAGGGATGGTTGTACACGGAGGTGGTGTTGCTGCATCTTGCAGGCAACTGCAAGGCCCACAGTGCCAGAGGCACATATCCTTACCCCTGTAAGGCACTAACATGTACTGTGCATACTCCCTTTATCCACGGGCAAGCTGGGTTTTTATACATATATATATATATATATATAAAAGGCAAGAGAGTTGAGCTAAAGTTAGCTATTAAGAAGGGAAATCTTCACTGATGAAGGTCTAAGCTGATTGTTTTCATTAATTCCCCTGTGTTTTCTTTTTTGCATTTACCCTAATCCCTCCTCCTTACTTAATGTAGCTATGTGCTTTCTCTCATAAAGCATTTCCTTCGTATTTTAACAGCTCCCAGTCATTTTCAGTTGTGAACCTCTTCAAAGGTTATGAAGAATATATGGCATCCCATCCATCTAACCACTAGGTGGAGAGACTATACAGTAAGAATCCAGTATCCAGAGCCACTTCAAGTAGGGGACATGCACATCATAGCATCTTAAATATCAGGGGAGTTGTTTATGCATTTTGTTCTTCAAGTCAGTTTCTCTTTCTCAAACTATTTATTAAGATGGAAAATAATAGCAATTATTATACTCTGTGCATCTAAACAGCAGATGCTGTAATCATCCTTTACCTAGCCCACTCTAAACAGGCAATATGGAAATGGTGCAAAGTGCTTTTTTTTTTTTTATTATGGCTGATGCATTACTCTTGGATCTGCCTTTGTAAATTTTACACTCAAATAGCCATGTTTTCTTCAGTTCTTCAGAAGAAGAACTTCTGTAAAAAGAAGGCTATTTATGAGCAGCAGTGTTTTTTACCAGCCTCTCTAAGTGTCAGTTATAAGTGCTTGTTTTGATATAATCAAATATTCAACAGTACTACCAAAACCAGAGACAAATGAAATATTCATACTCATCTGAGGGAAGTCTGCCAATCTTGGAAAATTTAGTCTACTACAGTTTCTTGAAATGAACAGAAGGGAGCTAGACTTTTTAATGCAAAAGTTGCAGTAGAGGAAAAAGCTGGAAAAAGACCATTCTTATTCCTTCATGAACCAGTCAAGTAAGACAGCCTTCTCTGTTATGTTTCTAACAAAAGGAAATTAGAAATGTTCTCCATTTATTGGTATGAATAATCCTCTACCAAACCCAGGAGGGTCTCAAACCAATCAGTGACCCAAATATCAGTTATGATGAGCTTTCTCCTCTCCCATCTCTATGGATTTTGTCCTCAAGCAAAAACAAGGAAAAAAGCCAAAAAATCCCCAAAACCCAAAGCATGAAAAGCTCTAAAAAGCTGTAGGAAACGGAAGCTCCACTTAATCTACTTTTCAGCGTGGGCTACCACAGAACTGATACTTTATGGATTAATACTAAGGTAGATGAAATACTTTGTTGTTTAAGGTAGAAAATCATTGGAAAAGAGGGCTCACTGGCTTAAAAATAAATGCCTTCTTTATCAGCATTCAGGTGGCTAAGTTCAAAAAAAGAGTGAATACTGAAGAGATGTATAGTCTCTGTGGAAACAGGGACTAAACAGAAACATCTGCTTTGGGTCATCTTAGAACCCAATGGGCCCTGACTCTACAAAGCATTTACACTTACATGTTCACTGATTGAACTGAGATTTAAGCATGCACATGAGCACTCTGCTCAGTTGGGGCCACATAATGAGTTAATAGCAACAAATACAGAAGGAGGAAACCATAAAATGACACAAGGGGCTTTACAGTTAATTATTTTAATGTCACTATTAAGTTTAGGAATTGAAGTCCACGGGAAGGATATTTTATCAGTTGAAGTCTGGCTTTATTGGGAATTTTTGTTATTGAAATGGGAATAGTCATCTTAATGCCTCAAGGTGAAATGAAGTTATGCTTTAAATATAAAACTTAGGCCTTTGTACACTGCCCTTGAAGCATAACTGCTATTGCTGCTAATGTCAGTGAAGTTCTATTGTGGACTTAAGGAACACTATAATCCTCTTAGTCGCAGGAATTCTTTTGCTGCACTAGCTAAAGGGCTTTTAGCAGCAATTTGACTTAGACAGTGAACACATTCCCGTGCACTAAACAAGCAGCTCATGGTGTCACTTCCATTATATAAAATGCATGTTTTATCCTGACCTTCTTTCCTCACTGTGGATTTTCTAGCATCAGTGTGCATGAGAAAATTAAAGGTGTATTACACACAGCTATCATTTGGTTTCCATTAACAGTTTGGTTTTAGAAAAACAAGTACCTTAGATACCCATATCTTCCCCAAGTGGGGGCTATCTCTTCTCTCTCTACAGCTATACTTGTACCCAGCAAGGACAATGGCTACAAAAACATGAGCACGGGCTTCCCATGCACTGAGTTGGCAGGACACAAGCCAATTCCAGTGCAAGGGCTGAGGACGCACTGCACTTGGCTGTGACTAACAAGCTCAGGCTGCCCGTGAGTCAGCCTGTGCCCTGGGCTCAGCACCAGGCTAACACAGATGTGTGAGGTCCGGAGCGGCCTTGCATCCCACCAACTTGGAGTACAGGCAAAGTGTGCCTACCCCTACAGCAGCTGGGCTGCACAGACCTAAGCAGCCACCCAGAGCAGCTGGGGCTGCTGTTTCTTGTATGGTCCAGGAAAAGTTTCTGCCTCTGGCACGCTGTAAGCTGCCCACACCAAATGGAAAAGGATTGACTCATTGAATGGTCCAAAGGTATGACAGCAACAAGTAAAGCAACTTGGAAATGTTAAAACAAAAAGAAAAAAAGTGCTTCTGAGGTGAAATAGAATCACCATAACAATGAAGAACCACCAACCCTGGCAGCATATTTAAGCAGATATATTGTATATGATGATATGCAGTTCTCAAAAATGTTATTTGTATGTATGTCCTTCAGTAATTATGGGACTGCACAGAGCTGCTATCTCTGATATTGGCAGTGACACTTCTACGGCACTTACCTGCCTGAAACAAATCAAAGATGTGTAGAAAATAAGATATGTGGAAAATGGAAACTGAAAGGGCAGTGAAGTGTGTTTGCCGTCTGGAAGATACAGCTAGTTGAAAAAACCTGGGGATGCCAGAAGCATCAAATGTTATGTCCAAAGTTATTTAAACTCTAATTAATTTTCCATCAGAAAGATCATAAAAAGAAACTGTCTGCTATAAAAATTAAGGTTGTTGGAGTTTCGTGTGTCTAACATGACTTACCCTATTTTACAAATTCCCTAGATAGTTTGGGAGACTGTATAGATAGTAAGCTATTCCCTTGAAGCCACCAGGTCTAATTTTCCCAAACTTATAGCAATCACAAACTGTATTACTTGCTTATATTTGATTGCTTGTCTAAGTCCAGTTCTAGGGAGCACATTGTGACTGGCCTTGACTCACACCAGCTGACATCCCTATCAGTGGGCTCAGGAAGAACACGTCAGCCTGAATTAGCCTGAAACCAGATTATATCCTATGGATGATAAAGAAACTTCAAAACTTTAAAGGCAGGATTCACCACTCTGCTTCTGGCATGCACTACAAAGGGGATGAATCCTCTTTGATCAAGGAAGATGCCTATTTTGGCCTGAAAAACCCTTGAGTCAAAGCTGGCTCTCGTTCTGGGGGTTGTGAAAAGTGCAATGGTCCCTATGTAGGTGTTAGCATTAAAAGTTCAGAGCCCTGGAAGAACTGAATGTTGACAGGCCCTCTCTGATAGCAAATACCAGTTGTTTTTTCTGGTCCTTTCATTCAAAGCAGCTGAAAGTCAGTCCCAGGCCATAGGTAGTGTTGCATTTACCTGGATGTAGGTCTATCTGCACCTTTTTCAGGGAAGAAGGAGGTTTTGGTACATATTCTGATGGTCAAAAGCCAGAATCCTTTCTGACCTGGTGCTGAGCATTCAGACTGCCACCACCAGGCATCTGGCAGCAAGAACTACAAGGCCTGAGCAGATCCACCGTCCTCCTTTTGACTGCAGAAGAAGGCCAGAAGATTAATTTGGCCTAATCTTTTGGTGGCTAAGGTTATGCAAACTGAACCTCACCCAGAAAAGAGCAGCAAGGGGACAGAGAGGCATCAACTCCTATTCCCATTGCACAGTACCCAGTAAACCTGGGATTTTACACAAGTATATGTCCAGAAAGAGGTAAGATTGCCAAAACAAGAATTAAAAAAGAGAAAATTGGGTGTTTTTCAGGGGGACAGGAGGAAAATTAGAGACCTGGCAAAAGACTGATGCTGGACAGGCTCTGGGGAACTAACTAGGCTTGTTGGCATCCAGATTTATCTCTCCCATGGTAAGAGGACTTTCATGGTAAGACTTATCAGCAAGAGCGTAGGCTGCTTTTATTGTCATGGGATGGAGTAGGTGTTTCAAAAAACAGTAAGTTTTGATGCATGGTTGAATTAAAACAGTTAGGTTATAAAATGGATGTTTTGTCAGCAAATACAACACAGACTCCTGAAGGAGATTGAGTAGTTGCTGAACAAAGTCAGGGCTGAGAATGACCCTATACCCATGGCACATAATACTGGGTTCATTTGTGAGGGTGAAACTGAGGAATTCCACAGTGGGGAGGGAGAAACTGAAGGTCTGAAGGATACTCTCCAATAATAGAATAAAAATGCAGCTAGTTTTGTAAAGATAACATGTAAGAATATTACTACATGTGTTGCTGCTTAGCAACACAACTTGCTATTTTAAAGGTGGAAGGTGCTGAGATCACTTTCAGAAAATCAAGCCAGTAATTTAGTTTAAGACTCCTCTTTTTGAAAAGCTTGCCAACAAATTCTATCTTTAACAGATTTACTTTTCCAATAACCAACTTCTGGTTTTGGGTGTTTTTTTTGTTTTAATAACAAAATTTTGCAATGGCTTTGAGCGACCTAACCCAGACCAGATGAAGTTAAGGGAGAGGAAAAATGAAAACATATTTCTGTTTTTTAAAGCTGACTTCAGTGTATTTTGCATTGAAGAATTTCTGGAGCAGAAGGGGAAAATATCAGACATTAATTCCTCCTTGGTTTCTGTGTACTTTCTTCCAGAGACAGCACCACACAGAATGTATATCTGCAAAATTGCTAATATGGTTGAACTCTTCAAAAAGAGATGAATTGACAGGTGTAAAATTTCTTTCCAGGTTTCAAAGTTACTACTTGATGCTAAGCAATAAAATGCTACCATCTAGATAGGAAATGGAGTGCACGTTGGCCCGCATCTAAAGGAAAAGTGCTTTCAGTCAAAGGTGACAAAAAATAATGCTTCGAAAGATTGGAACACTGATATAGCTAAAGCAGAAGATAACAGCCTGTGTGTTGTAATTGGCAAGGACAATAAATATGAGAGTCAGAGTAAATGTCAGCCGAAATCACAAAACTTACTCAGCTGGAATCAGAACACCCTTCAGGTGTGTTTCCAGTTCGGTTTATGACCTCTCCCTTCTCACTGAAAAAGGCAGGGTATGTATGAATGTATATGTATATTTGTATATATGTAAAAAATATATACACACCACATACTGTATATGCTCTCTATATATATGTATATATACACTATACATGATATATACACAGACACTATACATTATATAACTTACACACACACACACACACACACACACGTCCATAATTGTGTGAAAAGTCACACTGGAGTCATCCAAGGTTGGAGGAGAAAGCTATGATGCATGTATGACTCACTGCCCTCTTCACCTCTTGAATTAGATTGACAACAATCTTTTCTACACTAAATACCAATACTTCCTCTGAATCTGGGGTGTGAATTTAAAAAAAAAAAAAAACATCAGGATCATGTTCTCTCTAAAAATGGAGCTGGGGTATTCCCCTAGATCCATTTTTGCATGCCTGTGTAAAGCTCTCACTCGCATTTAACACTACTTTTCACCAGGCTAGCACATATGGGTGAGAACTTGAGCTCTGCTTTCCTTTGGATTGGTAGCCGCTCTCCTTGTAGCGAAATTAGATGCTAAAATCCCTCAGGCATCAGCAGTCTTTCAGTACCTAACCACAATTACCCCTTTTCCTGGGAAGAGGTCAAGTTTTCCCACACTTTACTGAGGGATTGCCTCCCACCCCCCTGGAAATTTCTACTGACATATAAGATAAAGCAAGGCATCATTACAGACATGCGGGTATACCTTTGACATGTAGCTATTTATATTTAAATAAGCCTAATATATGTGCTTGGATCTACCTGTCAAATTCTGTAGATTCTATACAGAATATAAATCCAAAGTGGTTTCAAAGCTCTTGCCTCATTGGTATTTTTAAAAATATAGCAATTATGCTGAAACCAGCCTGAAAGTATTCTGCTCCATACTCATGACAGACCCTTTCCCTTAAATTATTATACACTTATTATGGCACAGGTGTATTCACTAAAAAACAAACCAAAAGAAAACAAACCCGACCCTGCAAAGTCTGGAAGTCTTCAATCCCTATTCTCTCAGCAGGAGCCTCGACACCCTCCTGAATTTTAATTTCACTCTACAGGACATTGTCCTTTTTTCAGCACAGAATGACAAGTAGGAGGGAGAAATTCATGTCAACCGCTAAGTTGGATGAATTAAATTTAAGCAATAAGGCTGAAGCTCAGGTGTACATATTTTTTTTTTCCTCGGAAGATGTGTACCCAGGATTGTGTGGCATGTGAAGAAGTTAGGTCTCTCTAGCCCTCACTCTGATATGCCAGAGAGGGTAAGCAAGGGGAAATTGGCTTACTGAGTTGTACCCAGCCTGGGTGTTTATAAACATTCATCTTAGCTCACAGAAAATGAAGATAAATTCCTTTTCTGTAGCTTGTGTATTACAGACAGTCCTCTATAAATTATGTATAGTTTTAAGACTTCCAGTCAGGAACCTTAAACCGTCATAATGTTCTGTATTTGTTTTAGATTACTAAAAAGGCAAAATAAACAGAACCAAACTGTTACACTTTTATGAGTTCGATACATTACCCTGTAAGGCAGTCTTTGACTGCACAGCAATTTGTGCTTGTGATTAAACACAAAATAATCCAGGACTAAACAAGACTGAGGCCCATACTAAATACTCTGTAATCCTCTCCCCAAACCCCCTACCCATTAGATGGGTGAGGAGGGCAGTGCCTCCAGAACACAGTTTACATGCGAATACAAAACAGCCCACTGCCTGCCACGTGTACCTAGGCTGCAAGCACATGGACAGCATGGTGAGGAGGCACTTGGTTTTTAAGAGAGTTAGGGTTATGCAGTGCATTGCAAATATTTCTCTGCATCTGATGCTATATTGGATATATGTATAAGTACAGCAGAATTGCTTGTATAGAGATGGCCACAAACCCGTTTATTATTAATAAAGATCGTTCAGGTATAACAAATATGGGAAAGTAGTTTTCAGCTCTTGATTTATTATTCATGAAGAAGCTCCTATACAGGTAAAACAAATCCGCCTTATGAAAAAACCCTGTTCAATAAACTACTAATCGTTCCCGGCTTATGAGTTCAGAAGCTGTATCTTCAGTGGCTATTCTAAATAACTAGAGTATCAGGTAACTTTGGCTGATTTTTAGATGTACCTAGAATAAATACAGTTGTTTAAAAAAAAACAACAAACAATTCCTTTTTCTAGTTAAAAGTTTAATTTCTGTCCCCACAGAATAAAAAACTCATACTGAAATTGGGATATTCAGAATATTAGACCAAAGATTTGATGCTACAAGGTGAAGATAGCATAAAAAACGGTGAGGAACAGATCGGGGAATAGGTTAGGAAAGAATATATGATTAGACATAGAGGAAGTAACATCCTTTCTCCAATGCATACTGTGTGGCCTCTTCTAGTGATTGCTCCATAGAGGTTTTCCTAGTCTGGTGCTACAGGCTCTGCCTTTGTAATAATGCTGCCCTTCCTAATGGCATTTGCACCCTCGTAGGAGAACCATCAGGGCTTCAGTCTGGGAACATCTACTCTGACTATCCCTCTAACACTACTTTGAGCATCACCTCCATGAAGCAGCATTCTTCTTCACATCAGGGCCCACCAAAAAGGGAAGGTAGTTGGCCTGTTAAACCTCTCAGTCTGAATAAACACACACTGCCAGAAACCTTCTCTAAGAGGGGAGAATCGTGTTCACTGTGGACAGCCAGCCATTGCTCCACATGAAAACAAGATGCAGGAAACTCTGGGTGGGAGTGACTTGTCCAAGTCTGAAACACTCATGGCCATCAAGCCTTCAGAAAGGCAAGCTTCATCATTTGCAGAGATCCATAAACTTCAACAGCTTTTACAGGATTTTTAAGACATGTTAACCCCAAAAGGGACATGAGGCCACCAGAAAAACAGGTGTAAATTATGGGAAGGATTTTGAAGGTGTCAGATATAGTGTAAGGCAGCTGGAAGGCAACAATATGACATGGAAAGAAAGGGATCAGAAAAACAAGTCCTGGCATGCCAAATCTAAAAGCAGTGACCGGAGCCTATCCATACCCAGTTGACTTGAAGACATGTGAGATCCAGCATTTATATGTTCTTACCATAGGCTTGTGGTATACAGTACAACATGGGTAAAAACAGATTACAGCTCCTACAAAATAGAGAAAAGATGGGAATCTGTATATTAAATACTATTCCTTGTTAGAATTATGGACAAGACCAACAAAAATAAGATGCTTTCTTGTATGGGTCAGCATTCTAGTTTCCCAGATGCTTATAACTTAAAAAGATGGGCTTGCTGACAGACTTTTAATTTCTATCCCACATATCCTCTCTGATGGAGCCATTTTTTGCTTTGTTTCAGTTTTACACCAAATCGTGACTTAAAGTGGAGCCAGCTAGGTATCTTCCCTGCAGAGTCAGAAACATCATTACAAAATAGAGCAAAGGAGTATGAAAAAACATATGTATGGGGTTTTTTTTTAGTAGAATGTCTCTGAATTATATTTTTACCAGCTGACATGATTTTTCAACTCCAAATTAAGCCAAATTTTGTCCTTTGTCTATCTTCTCTTATCTTGAAGAATTTACAATCTTTGCAAAAAAAATGGTGGGAATGCCATGAATTTTAAAGCATTTAAAATCATACAACCAGAGGTCTAGAAGGATTCTTAGGAGATTCGGTGGTGTCCATCATCCCCCTTTCCCCAGTATGCACTATGAACTTTGACCCAGAACTTCCAAACTGCAAAGGGACTGAAGCCTTTTTTAGAGTAGTGATAGAAAGAACAAATTTTAAAAAGGAAAAAAACCCTCTACCGCCTGTTTGGTGTGGCCCAACTGTGACTTAATGGGGTATCTATAGAAAGGAGGTAGTTGAAAATGTCCTGTGATGGATCTTTGGGAAACAAAACTCCTTCTCTGACATTTCTGCAGTAAATACTCAGGCTGCTGGATAGCAAAGATGGTCTTCTCTTATAAATCCTTATTTTCCATAACTGGTAAGATTGCTCTTTCTTGTCATAAGTGGATATCATCTCCAGCTCTCTTTTTAAAAATTATGTGAACAGCCTAAGCTTACGAAGTTCTTTGAATAAGAGAAAAACAGGAAGCCAGGTAGAAAACTGGTGGGATCATGTGATGATCAAGGTATAAAAGATGAACTCAGGGCTGAGAAGGTTCTAGGACAGAAGCATCATGAATTCCTTGCATCAGTCTTCACTGCTGTAGATGTTGGGAAGATCCTTTAAATTCTTTGTAGCAGATATATTAGAGGACCTAGATCAATTTGCGGTAAAAATACAAGAAGTATTAGACCAAATAAATATGTTAGTGGATGTTGGGGAGCCAGAGGGAAATGGGCTGGAGAGAGGGGCCAGCTTTGCACACACTTCCTAGATAGCATCTGCCATAGTCTCTGTCAGGAACAGAAAACCAGGGTGATGGACCACTGGTGGGGCACCCTTATGCTTCAGGGGGATGACCAGGGGAACTACATACAGAATTCAGCATAGAGAACAATGGTCTCATTGCAGACTTTGCTTTACTATGTTTGCATGAAAAAATTAAGCTAGAGATTAGGAACACTTCAGCTATTGGTGCCTAAGATTTTTCTGGTTCTTTAAGACAAATCTCCTTCCACAATCCACTTGTCTTCCAGAATAACAGACATTATATATGTCACTTTATGCTGAAGAGGCACTCCTGACGTCATAATTTACTTCACCATCTATATATACTTACTTGTTCCTAGCATGGCATTTTTTACATGTATGCTATTGACAACAAGGAAATAAATTAATCCTCCTCTGAAGGCAATAGCCACAATTATTTCATCTTCTGGACACATAATGAAGAGGACAGACAAAAATGGATTTGTGAAATATTTTTTTTTTCCTTCTCAAAGATATTTTTGTGCAACTAACTTGAACATGAGGTTAGGCAGCTACTAAGCCTATCAATGCCAGGTAGTTGTTAAAAATGCCCATAGCACAGACCATTCATCCAAGAAGGGGTACCTACAGAATATTTGCAGCTGACTTTGCAACAGGCCTCCTTTGGTCTTCAGTGAAACAAATTTCACCAAGCTCTTTTTAAGGCAGGTCAGTGATTTCTATAGAGACACCAGCATCACTTAGGGAAGAAGTGGCAGTTTTATAGCACTAACAGCCCAGCTAGACACCTACTGGTATTTCTAGGAGAGAGACAAGTATTTGTAAAAGTGATCAGCTGTGTTAACTTCACCACACTTAGATAAATCCCTGCCATTTCTCTGGAGAAAGAGCACGATACAGATAGCACTGAAGCACAATTGTAAAGTATACTGGTGCTGAATTATGGTGTTGACAGCAAAGATAAATACACTACACGTTAAAAGTAAAATGTGCAACTTTGTAAAAATTGGTTAGTTGGCAAATACCATTTCAGTTTTATCTGTGAACTGTAATGATATGTAAAGTAAACATAGGAGATGACTGGTTTCCAATAGGCATACTCATTTGGGAAGAAAAGAGTGAAAAACGCCAATAGCCCATCACATTATATTGGCTTTGATACTACTCACTCTTTTGAATCTTGACAGCTCCAAGTGCTCTGAGCTTGTCAATTAGCATTATTATGCCAAAGAAACAATTTCAGGAAGAAAAACACTAAAGTAACTGTCATGATTTAACCCAGCAGGCAGCTAAACACCACATAGCCATTCGCTCACTCCCCCCACAGTGGGATGGGGGACAGAATCGGGAGAAAGATGGGTTGAGATAAAGACATTTTCATAGGACAAAAATGGAAGGGAAAATAAGAATAATGGTAAAAGAATATACAAAACAAGTGATGCACAATGCAATTGTTCACCACCCGCTGACTGATGCCCAGTCAGTTCCTGAGCAGTTGCCACCCCCACAGCCAACCTCTCCAGTTTGTTTTTCAGCATGACGCCATATGGTATGGAATATCCCTTTGGCCAGTTGGGGTCAGCTGTCCTGGCTGTGTCCCCTCCCAGCTTCTTGTGCACCCCCAGCCTCCTCACTGGCAGTGCAGTAGGAGAAGCTGAAAAGTCCTTGAGTTAGTGTAAGAACTGCTCAGCAACAAGCAAAACATCAGTGTTTTATCAACATTATTCTCATCCTAAATCCAGAACACAGCACTATACCACCTACCAGGAAGAAAATTAACTCTATCCCAGTTGAAACCAGGACAGTAACCTCTTAGAAGATGACTGAGATATAAGATAGTTGTTATTGGAACTCTAGTTCTAAATAATATTGGTTTTTCCTCAAATTTGTTCCTAGTTCATGGAGGGGGAGGAGTATAGCAAGTGCATTACTATACTGTTGTTACTCTGCTGCTGTACAAAAGGTAGCACTTCTATAAATTATTTCTGCAGGTAGCTCAGATTTGTGGGTTATAGGGGAAAAGGAAGAATAACACAGTATTGATGGCAACCAAAACCACTCAATACAGATTCCAAATTTTGTATCCAAGAATTGCTACCACACTGTAATGGTTCATTTGATCTATTTGCCATGCATTCTCACATACCTCAAGGGGACAAATATAAGGGTGCAATAGCAGACTTTTATGAATTAAAACTAGATGATGGCTATTCTTTAGCATGTTTTAATATTTCTGTGTGATGGTTAAAATCCTGTAAGAGTGAAGTGGCAGTTTAGAAATAACAAACTGGTCTTCTGCTAGTGAAACTACTGACTATATCTAAGAAGGTTCATACAGCTGCAGGTTTTGTTCAGGAGCAACCTAAGAGTAATCTAATATAGGGGTTAAAGATATAGTGCCATTAGAATGATTCAGTTCAAACATGATCAGGTAGCTATACCTTAACATGTGCATTAATTTAGATGAAAACAATTGTTATCAGCAAGTTTCCTGTTGACTGACACTAACATGAACAGGAAAGAGAAGGATGGAAAAGGATAGGAGAGGATGGAAGAAGAGGGGAAAATAGAGGGGGGGAGGAGGGGGAAAGAAGGAGGAAAGGGAAAGGGAAAGGGAAAGGGAAAGGGAAAGGGAAAGGGAAAGGGAAAGGGAGAGGGAGAGGGGAAGAGGAAGAGGAAGAGGAAGAGGAAGAGGAAGAGGAAGAGGAAGAGGAAGAGGAAGAGGAAGAGGAAGAGGAAGAGGAAGAGGAAGAGGAAGAGGAAGGAAGGAAGGAAGGACTCAGTGTGACACAATCAGCTCTTGCTCATTTATGGAGGTATACATGGAAATTCAGAGCTGACACCCTGCTTCTAAAACACTATTTATATAGGTGTATTTATATTGGTATACTGGTCAGGCTGCTTTCCAGCTTGGATCATATTATAATCTTAGAGTCTGGGATTTCAGCTTGAAGAATCTGAGTGTCTCTTCCTAGGCTTCTCTTTCCAAAAAAAAATTTTTTTTTGGTCTAAATAAGTTATTCTCAGTGATTAAGTGACTGGCCAGCTCAGCGATCAGTTTCGCAACAGCAGTAATGCCTGTTATCTTCTCATCTACAAAAGGCATACTGGAAAAGAAGCAATGTAGCAGTATGAGTCTGTATCCTTTTTGCTTGTTGATTCTTTTATTTAAAAGGTCTGAAAAATTAATCATGGGTTTTACTTTAAAGATAAAGGAAATGCTAAGCCACATTTCTGCCATTTTCCTAATCAGTTTTCTAATTTCATTTTGGAATTAATTTTTTCTGCTGAGATGAAAGGGTCAATGCATTAAATCCTTCACAGAAAAATCTTTTCTCTTAAATATTTTAATAAATAGGCTTGGTCACAAAGAACCAATTATAAAATAAAGAGTAAGTTTGAGTAAATAAATACTACTTTCCATTATATTTAATCTGGAATCACATTGCTACTTAACAGTGTCACAATTTTCCCATTGGCCATAGAAAATGCCAAGACTAAAGGATTTCATACAGTACTTGGCATCCAATGCCATGAAACTGAAGTGAGAAAAAAACCATTTTGTTTTGCACATCAGGTGCTGTTATCACCTACTGCCTTTGTAGGCTCTGTAAACTCTGTTCTTCTCCTCCAGCAGTACCATGGATGGTGTTGCCCACTCCACTCTTGATCTGTGATGCCATTGCCAAAGCTACTTGCTCCCTTTGTTCCCAGGTTTCCTGCTTCAGACAATCATTGTTGGCCATTGTCCCTTGCTTTCCTAATCAACTGCACTCATTTCCTAGCTGATGATCTCCATGGATATCTACTACAATAACTGTTTGGTTTCATGTCCGCTAAAGGGGGCTGTAACAGAACTACTGGGGATGTCACATGCTGAGGATAGAGATTCTGCATCCCTGCACACAGCAAGTGGTCAGATGCTTGTTTCACTCTCAGTCTGCCAATCAATACCTCTCCCAATTGCAAAACATGTCCTTTATCTTCCAAGGAAGAGGTTGGCAGCAGTATAGTATTCTTTTACAGCCTAATTTTGCTCTAGGTATGCTGTTTTTGACAATTACATCCAGGAAAACCAACACAGGTATTTTAAATAATTCTCTAGATTTCCTTCTAATTCCAATTTCAAGGGGTCCAACACGTCTCGGACAGTTAGTACCAAGATACAAACTACTCTAGCAATGATTCACTAATGAGCCCAGGCCTCTTCAAGTCATTATTTGTTAAATATGGATATTGCAAATTCAGCTCACTTTGGAGCAACACTTTCATTTCTGGGTTTTGTGACAGAAGAATCCTTCAGACTGCAATGAGCAAATAGGGACAGATATAGTCAGAGCCAGTACGAAGCCTGTCCAGTGTGAATTTTATCACCTCAGACAGAAAAGGATGATGTAGATAAAATTCCACCATTCTTCTGGAAAGACTGAAACTAATCGAGCAATACCTGTACCTCCCTAAGGAAAGGTCAAAGTAAAAAGAATACTGAGCTAACAAGATGATTCAGCAGGCTGGAATCCTATTTCTTTTAACTTGACATTTAGACTGAATTAACATCCTGAACTTACTCAGCAAGCAATGGAGCTCAAGGCAAATCCATTTAGTTTTATATTGAGAAAATCCAAAATGTGTCAGGCACATGTGACATGACTAAGCACCTACTGAGCCTTGACCATCCTGGAGCACAGAAGCATGAGCAGGGCAGAAGAGCTTTTTCATGACTGAATAGTGAAAGAAAACATGCAAAAAGAAAAGGCTCCCAGGAGTAGCATGCAATTAATAAAAGGCCAAGGCCAAACTGCCAACCACGGTTAGAAATTTT
Source organism: Morus bassanus (assembly GCA_031468815.1). Lineage (NCBI taxonomy): Eukaryota > Metazoa > Chordata > Aves > Suliformes > Sulidae > Morus > Morus bassanus. The sequence goes on from CM062568.1 coordinate 70,135,159, forward strand.
CTTCATAAAGAACTTGAAGATCAATGTAGAAAGGCCAGGTTGAAATGATTTGAAAGTCAGTTCTTTCAACTTGACATTTAGACTGAACTAATATCCTGAATTTGCTCAGCAAGCAAGAGAGAGAAAAGTATCAGGTAAGGCCTTTAAAGGCTTTTAGTGAGCACTTGCAAGCCATACCAATAGAGAAACTAGAAAGCAATATCCAGGTGAATTAGTTGAGTGAACTTTCCCAGAGACAGGTGTCTTTAAAGGCCCATCTCCTACCGAAGGCATCAGAGCAGAGCAGAGTGCTACTGGTATTTAACTAAGGATAGCTACGATCAGAAAATAGTGGCAATACTCATTCTATTTTCTGTACAATGCAATGGCTTGTATGCAGTGTTTTACAGACTTATAACCAACCTTTAAGTGTGTTCAATGGGATTGGTAATAGGAGTAAAAAAATGCGTATACTTCAGTGTTTGCTGGGTAGGGAAAGCTCCATTTGTCATAGGAGTGCTTGTTCATTATCTTTTTTTTTTATTTAGGCTTGGAATATTTATTAATTTCTTTCTTTTCTACTTCTGTGCAGGTTGGTTTTATTCACACTTTGTTTATATTTAGTCTTTAACAGGCCAGATAAAAGCAGCGAGATCGCAGCTAAGTGGAAATTTCTCTTTACACATATTGGGGGCAGTTTCAGGCAAAGTGCTACATTACCAGATAAAATGGATGTTACAGCCTTCTGAAACACTGCAATGTTGTGCATCTTCTGCCTTGTACATGACTAGAAACAAACCAATCCAATATTACTGAGTTCCCCTTAGTAAACACCTTACATGCCTTTTATTATCTGGGAAGCTGTTTAGTTGATAGATCTCCCACTTGAATTTAGATTACCACTCTTAAGTACAGCAGAAGGTCTGGAATATACCCTAAAGGCAGCCCTAGCACATACTCAGCTGTGATTAATCTAGCTGCTCAGCAGATGTCAGTTGTACTACTGAAAGTCAAACAATCACCCATTCATTGTAAGCTCAGATGACTCTACCTCAAACCAGAGACCGTTGTTCATTGTTTTAAGATGCATACAGTGTAGATGATTTAAAAAAAGAACCATGGAAAAAAAGATGCTTAGTGAACAGGAAAATGAAGCCTCAGACCCCTAAATCTTAAAAATTAAGAGTGATTGTTCATTCTTTTTATTTTATGTCTTGTAATAACAAAGGAAGAACGAATTAAGGCCACAAAGGGGACAGTAGTTAAGTTACAATGAAAAATGTATGAAACAGAAAAGTCAGAGAGTCAATGGATTAAGTGCCATCTTCGTAAAAATAACTTGAGAAACAGAATAATACACTTTATGCATATTTCTCCAAAGGAAACATTGGCTACTTATGATCATATCTTTTTCTTTCCTATCATTCACCTGTCCAGAAGGATATTGATTTACTGCATGAGGATTCCTGAGATTTTTAAACTGAAGTTCTCTCTAATTAAGCAGCTGAAGAGTTCGTCTGACAACTGTATTACTAGAGAAGTGAAATTCAAATGAAACATGTGCCTGATAAGAAGAGATGTAAAACCCCCTATGTGGTGTGATAGTTTCATATCATTTCTCCTGGGAAGGCTCAGACAAGCACTCCTTCAGTGAAGGAGGCTCCCTGTAAAACTGAAGTGTCAGGTGCAAACTGAGAAGTGCCTGAACAGTACCTCTTTTCTTCCAGCAGGACCAGATGTTTTGAAGAGGCATGTGTTACTACTTAATTTAAAAAAAAGCCTCAGAAGCCTCTACTCTAGATACAAGGACTGTTCTCACTGGGCTAGAACCTGCTTTCCTCTGGGGTGCAGCACATTCACCCCAGACCTGCCCAGGCATGGCTGCCTGGCCCACACAAGCTGCTCTGAATCTTTGCTGCTGTCAAGGCAGCAGCACCATTCCTTTCCTCCCCTCCAGCCTTGCCTTCCCACCTTATCCCCCTGCCACGTGTGCAAAAAACTGATTAATTTTCAGCCAGATGATTGCCCCAGTGGTTTATCCAACTGAGTTACACTGGGTATTGAGTCCTGTAGGACTATATTCTATCAACGCTGGTAAGTAAAGGCACTCAGAATATTGCCAATCTATTTTCATTGACTCACATTAATAAAATGCTGCCTGAAATATAAGTCTCTGTGTTTAAAATATTATTGGCCCTGTTTCTGCCATCATTTTTCACCTGTGACAGTGGCCCTCACTTTACCATCAAGCCCAATGAAATAAGTAGAGCCAGCTGCATAGTAAGATACTTGTAAGTTGAAGCATGATCCCAGTTTTAATCTACTGCAGAACACAGAAGCTAATTTCCACTGACTCACTGTGAGACAGAGCCAAGTAATGTGCAAAGCAGCAACAATTTAGTAAAGGGGAAGAATTCCATAAAATATTCTGGCTGTTTATTTTAATAACAAAGGAAGAAACAAGTATAGACCAATAAAAACCAAACCCCTGTAATAATACTGATTTGGATTGACTGTATGAACATGACAGAACACATAATTAGAATGTGAAAATTAGTGTGACTTTTCAACACTTCTTTGCGATACTGATGAGGCTTAGTAAGCTGAATACTGGTATTTGCACCTTTACCCTTGTTAAACCCCAAGGGCAATGAACTATTATGTGAATGTGAGAGCTGCACATTTATTACCATATCACATCATGTGTACTGAACAAGGTGGTAACGATGGAGAAGATGGAAAAAGGCTTAGGTAGAACCATAGAAACCCTCCTGGCATTTTTTAAGCCAGCTGCACTGCAACAACAGAAGTGTTTCATTTGCAAAGAGGCAAGTTACAGATCAGTTAAGGTCACAGTTATTCCTAGTGAGACATTTTTGCACTGGGAAACTGAATCACAAAAATGAAAACATCCTGTGGGAACATGCAAATTTGAGACAATTTTGGTGGTACCCAAGTTTCCTGGGCTTCTCTCTTGTTCCTTGACAATATGCCTGACAGAGATCTAAAATGCCTGGGCTTTTAGTGCCTAGTTACCTCACAGAGCTATTTTATTCAGGACACTGGTTCTCACAGGCATTTTAGCTCATCAGCTCCAAGGATTTCCAGACCCTTTTGTTCCGCATCATTTTGGCTAAGCAACTGCTGTACAAGGGCACTAGGACCCTGGGTGGTTTCAAGGTCAAGAGGAGATTACTTTATTTTTAACATCTAAATGTCCCAGTGGAGGATTAAGATACTGCTGATTTTCTGATCTGTGAAAAATAGTGAGGTTGAGATTTATGTGTGTCCCCAACCTTATTCAAGACAAGAAATCTCTCCATCAAAAATCTCAAACTGGGAAAAGGCCAGAAAGTCTATTTCCCAACCAGCTCTATTTAAAATAGTACCCACAATCATCTGAAGTCAAGGAAGAAAGCCAGAAACTTAGATTCATGTGCACACAATGAACTTTTTTATACAACAAGCTACCTTTAAAGAAGAAATGAAAATTCCTGTTTTCTTAACACATACATTAAAACTAAATCTCCGTGGAGAAGAAAGACATTGAATAGGTGCATATTTTTAAAAGCATGAATAGCTATGTCTACACTACTATATAAAACCACTCCATGAAGTAAGATAAAGCTCTTGTCCCCAATCATTCATCCTGCTTAACTGTTGGCATCCTTGGTGCCCCAGCACAGATTTGCCTTAGCACTCTCTAAGACGATGCCCTCAAACCACCATGTGAAAGACAGAAAGCATCAGTGACAACTCCCAGTAGGTGGCATGGACAAGGCTGCACCAAGTTTGGCTCCCTCCATTCTACATAGTCCTCTGACTTGCACCACAAACTTGCACTCACCAACACCTCTGCTATATTAATCAGGGCATAGCATATCAACTCTCTGCTCCACACTCTAAGAGCTGGAAGGCAGCTCTCATGTTATTTCAGACACTTTGATTTGGGCAAATAAAAAAAATATGAACTACCATGTTTGAGGTCCATAGGGACACTACGTAAGGTCCAGAGGATGCTCAAGGACAAACATTGTGTAGTATGGATGTAGGCAGCTTGTACCATTTGCTTCAAGGCCAAGGAGGCCCCTGACCATGTAAAAACATGTCAACAGTGAATATGCATGGTTATCTGCATGCATGCTTCTGGGTGCAGGGTCCACAAAAGCACAAAAAAAAATTTCTTCTGCTTCTAGAGTGTGTACAATTTGAAAGAATGACCTACCCACTTCACATAAATGTTATATATTAAAGTATACACTGTGAAGACAACATAACCTCACATCACTAGCAAAATGTTGTACTTATTCTCATTTAATCTGTTATATTCATATTACATGTGTTTGCCTCCAGTGAAAATAAATGTAGGTTTCATGGAGGAAGTATACACGTACCATTTATGCCTAACTCTTTAGCAGGGCATAATATTCACCATAAAAAATATAGGCTATAGTATGTGACAAAATACTAGAATATGAGTAGTAGTTGAGTATCTGTTACAGGTAGGTTAGGCCACCTTAGTTTTTGTCACTTTAAGCTGAATCTGCAGGATCAGCAAACATTGGAGATATAAGACAGAGATGAACTGGGATTTCTCACAATTGTTTGTGGATGAAACAGCTTTACTGTCAAGTAGCTAGGGAATCTAAATTTTAGGTTATTTTAATTGTGGTAAAAAAGTATGATCAATCTCATAACTTTATATAGTTTAATACATTTCTATTATTAAGATAATAAGAGCCTGACAGCTCAATTGCATTGCTCTGGCCATAAACCTTGAATCTGTGTTTATGCAGAAGTTCTCATGCAGATGTGCAAGTTATTCAACTGAGCTAGCAAAAAAATCCTACCTAGCTGGTAGGATTAGAAATTAGTGAAACAAATGATTAGAAACTTTAAAACAATGTTTGTTCTAGATTTTATGTATTTACCTTTCTTCTTTTACATGTTTTTGATTTTCATTCTGTAAGCATATAATCATTATTTGCATCCATTTCATATCTCTGTAGCATGAGGATTTGTCATGTCATACTGGCATGACACTGTTCTTCACTATATGATTAGGTTCTCAGGTAAAATTCTTTCCTTCTATTACTGCCAACGTATACTGCCTTAGGCACTATAGCTTGAGCTCTCAGGATTTTCAGCAGTGGAAGAGGGGCTAAAACAAGGAACTAATGAATGGTAATAGCTATTACAAAGATCCATGGCCAAATTCTGTAGCTGCAAGTGACACAGGACTAACATGGAGGTGGAATAAGGGTGGAAAAAGTTGAAGCAAACATCCTTGTTAACCCTCTTTGCTCCACCAGGACTGTGACTGTGACTGAAAACTTTGCTATATACATTATGGTTTATGTGCAGTGAACCAAGGCCCTCTGCTTTGACTTCCCAGCTCAACAGCACTGGTTGGGGACTGGCATAAGTACTCTCACACAATGGTATTGTTAATGTGATATCAAGCACGTGGTGGTCACCAGAGAAGGAAGCCCTTCAGCACTGCACATTTGTTCTTTTTTCACTGCACAACAGCGTCCCTTTGCAGATACACCCTCAGAAGTGTTTCTCTGGGGGACAATGCCACAGTGCTACATGCAGGACAATTTATTTTGCTCCGAGCCTTCTGCCAGGGATTCTGCCTGAGGTCACAAGTTGGTCTCTTAAGTGGAGTCAAACTACAGAAGAGTAAGCAAGTGTGGCTCAGTTCTCAGTGCTGAAATGTAAGTGCACAAAAACACGTTCTTTACCCTGCAGAACACCCTTCTGTACACTTAACCTTTCCAGTTTTATAACGGGTGAGCAAACAAAAAAATCTTATGCTTTTACTTATCAGGAAAAACATTTACTAAACCACCCCCTGAACTGAGACATCATGAGTGCTTGGTACTGATGTACACCATTTGCTATAAACTGAAAGACTTGTGAGACCACAGCCTATTCTTTATGGACATAATGCATCCATAGATTAAAGCATCACATCTTAAATTTCTATTACCTTGTTATTAAAGATCGTGACAGGCTTATTTACTCCCTAGTTATCTAAAGAATGAAAAATGGCAAACCCAATGAAATCCTATTTTCTAGCCAGCCATTAACTTGATTTACAATAAATTTGTACAGTGCCCGATTTATGCCAACATTGTATTACTGCTTCTCTGCAAATACAAACAATTAACTAATGATTTACGCTTATGCAAGCACAGGGGAAAGAAAAGCATAATCTTTTCTCATGCCTGTTTCCCTTCCAGCATGCTCAGACCTCAAAAAATGAAGACTAATCTAGTCACATGTGCTTCAACAGTCAGTCGACACTTTTTAATTAGAAATACAGAGAACAATCCTGAGTGAACATACCTGTCACCCATGAGCTAGACATGTGTCTATGCAAGACCTGACAGCAGCTGAAGTCTCTAAACACTTTGAAAGGTATTTTACATTGGATTGACTCACCATACCTTTACTCTCCTAAAAGCTGAGATGCTGAAATTACAAGCTTTGCAGCTATACACAAAGAAAAAGTGTTAGCTATCTCCTTTATTTCTCAGGGTTTCACAGGATTTCACATTTTTCTCCACTGTTAGAGAAAACACTGGATTTTGTACCCTTGGGACAGACTCTTTCAATAAGAACTGGTATTAACGTAGTGCACAAAACTGAAATCTTTTTACAGTTGAAAGTGAACCCCAAAAATCAATGCTATATTTATAGTGTCTTCATGATAGCTACATAACAATCTTTTCACCTCCTGGGAAAACCCTAATAGTTATGAAAGAGTATAAGAACAAGTTAGCTCTTTAAAAATTAAGCATGCTCATAGATCTTCCTTTGAGCTAATCAAAGCAACTTTTTATTCCAGCAGGCTTCCCATTTAAAAAAAAAAAAATCAGCTAACAGGAATAATCAGTGCTTGCTTTGTTGCAATATCCTTGAACAGAAATGTAACGATAGAACTGTCTGAAATGTGTAATGCTGACATCTGAAAATTGCTTATGAAAGTGAAAACAACTATTTTTAAAGTCCTCATGAAATGAATGCCTAAATTCAGTGTCCATATGCTACATATTTTGTTTCAATAGTTATGTTATGCTTGTATTCTATATTATGGGCTGGCATTAATGGCATAATGGCATAATCATTTAAATATCATACCCTGTTTTTGAAAATCATTGAAAACAGGTATAATTTTTTAAAAAGAAATGATTGATACACTGTATCCTTTTTTCACGAGGAAAGTGTTTCCTTGTTTTGTTGTAATACAACAATTTACTGCTTTTGGTGGGACTCATATGCCTGCAGCTGACAAAAGTTGTCTACTCCAACCTCCTTGGATGTGACTTACTTTCTCTATTCACTATGGAGGGAATGTAGACAAAAAATTAGAGTACATAGATGCTGAAAATGCCTTAAATTCTCACAGTTCCCAATACTACATACTTTCCTTCTGTAGAGTAAGAATAGTAGTATCATCTTTGCAAAGCGATGAAAAATCTGTGTATATTCACAGCATTTTCAAACTGTCAATTTTATGGAAATCTCTTCACTGAAAGAAGGAAGGAGATCTATGTATGCAAAAAACGACATCAGGGAAAAGGAGAAAAAGGAAGCAATGGGACTCATGGTCTGTGAAAGATGAGAGTGGTTACAGAAATAATCAGAAAAATTTTAAACAGAAAAAGAGTTGACATGCTAAGAAGTTTATATTTATGTAAGGCCATTTACAGATTGTGACCTGATTCTAAACAAATTACATATTCAACAGAACTAATTAACTTCTCGCAAAATGGCAAGAGCAATGATTTTTTGGCTTTTTTCAAATATTCCATGACTTTTATATTAAGAATTTTTCAAAATAGCTGTCCTAGATATCACCTATAGGATTCTGGGAAATTTCATCATGGCAGAAGACAAGAAAACTTAAGAATAACCAGATCTCCAAAGAACTGATCACTGATAGATACTATATGCAGCCCAACGGATTTCAGTGCTCCTCTTCTTTGACACAACAAAAAAAAATCAGCTGCTTTGCTTTTCTACTTGAGAAATTATCTAGAAATTCAGAGAAAACATACTATTATATAGGAATGTCAATTGCTCTCATAATTTAAAGCCCATTCTTCTACCAAAAATCCCAAATCAAACAATAAACCCACATCCTGAGTGTCATCACAGAATGTTCCTGTTATCACAGAACCAAAAAAATGGCCTGTTACCAGCTTTGTGTTTTAGCTGTGCAGTGGCTTGCACATGCAGAATTTGGCAAAGGTCAAACAACTGCCCAGTAAGGAGATGTTGAATACTGACTGCTGTGTGCCAGTTGAAGGCTGTACAGAAAATTTGGAGATATTGATTTTGATTATTTTCTTGATGATGCTGGTTATAAACTATATGATTACTTTACTTTGTAACATTTGATAATCCAGCAGATCCCTTTCATTACATTTTGCTAAGATTTGTTCCAATTCTCTCAGCCTGAGACTTATATTTCAATTAAGTTCCCATATCCTCATGATGATGTGACAGAAAACATTTATCTATTCATATGCAAATTGAATCTCTTTTTGCTTGTGAATTTTATGTCATTATTATATCTTTACGACAAGGTTTAAAAAGTTATTTATCATTCTTCCTCTATACCACCAGAAGCTAGGAGAGAAAGTATACATGAAGACCCAAAGGGAAGAAATAAAATTTATGAACATAGAGTAAAAAAATAACAAGATACGGTTGTCTAATGAGACTAGCTGACTGTCTGAGCATAGATGCAGTTAGGGTCAAACATATCTGAAATTAAATTAAATCCCAAATGTACTTAATCACATTTGAAAGAGATGAGCTGCAGGAACCAAAGGACCAGGTCTACATCATCTTCATCTGAATTACATTTCTTAGGACTTCTTTGTTTCATTAGATAACTAGGAAGATTTCTAAAAGAAGAGCTATGACTACAAGCCTGTTTTTATTTAGGGCTTTTAGAAGATTGAGTTAATGGTACATAACTGCTTTATCAGTTTTCTCAACATAAGTCATAACTTCAGTGCCATCAAAGATAAAGTTTCAGAAAATCAAGTTACTCTATGAATAGGCATATGAAGCATATGAAGGAATGATGGAACAATTATTACTTTTCCATCCTACTCTTTTTATTATGTGAAGATAATTTCTTTTCAGTTTAAATCATTGAGCATTCTGCCCTCATGTGTTGTCTTCCTACAAACAATATTTTCCAAATGAGCTGGAGAACTGAAAACAGTCACAGGAGCGATTCTTCTACTTTATAATCCTTTCCCGACTACTTTAATGAACAATGATGCAATAACTGTTTTTACAGGTATTTTAAACTGTTCCAAATAGTACAGACATAAAGCAGGATTAAGGAATCAGAAGTCATAAAAATCTCTATCTCTTCTTTTCTTTTTCTCTCAGACTTCGCAGGCATGGGAGATTTCAAAACCACCACTGTCATTTATATCCAATGCTTTAAAAAATATACTAGAGTTGAAATCTCACCACACAGAATTCAAAATTAGTTTCTTCAGGTTTATAATTGAGTCACAATTTCACTCTGGGGCATTACTTCTTAAATAAGAGACAGAAGCACTTTTCCTCCACTAAATTTGGTAATTTGAAGTCTGGAAGAGGAGTAAGCGAGAGAGGACCAGGCAGCTCTGTGCAGCACAACCCTGACTGTCCCCGTTCCCCTACAAGGTGACAAGACTAAGAAAGGTTCAGAGGATGGAATAAAAAAAGGTGATCTGGTTCTCCTGTGACACATGGAAGTCAGAAATCATGTGGCACTTTTCCAAAGAAACAACAAAAGTTGCTGTAAAGGGAAATAGTCAGGTAATTACACTACCTGAACCCACATTTTGGTCACTGGTTAAACTAGCATTTTATGAGGAATTAAGCATTAGTAGGTGCACCACAGGGTGGAGGACAAGGCATACTGGTAAGACCAACTTCTATCTCATATGGGCTAGTCTTAAAATTTTTACTGAATATTATTTTCTTTTTTTTTTTTTGGTCAAAAAAACAAAGTCAAAGTAGAACTGGGCTAATGACATGAAAGAACGTAATAAATATTGTCAATCTCTACTTTTTCCTTGCTGCTCTCAATACAAAAGAAAAAAAAAACCAACACAGTAGTACTACCAGGTCAGGACACAAGTCCATCTACTCCAGAACCCCATGAGACAGTGTGTCCACTGGCCCTTTCCCCACTTTAACCCATGGTCTGTTGCACTGAGCAAGAATTGCACGGTCAGATGTGTATTACACTATGAGTTTAAGTCTTTGTGCTCTGCTTACAATCCTTTTTATTGTTTTCCATGTCCTAGCTACATCCCATAAAGAGCTGCTCAGCTTTGTTCAGGCACAGCTTTCAGTGAAAGAAGATTGGCAATGAGATGAGCCAAGATGAGAGTCTCCACAAAACCGATCCGAAAACTTATCTTGAAACAATGTTCTGGGGTTCTTCTTGTCCTTGGGCAGGATTTTTATGTGCAAGCGGGAGATAATGCACACTGAAGAGATCTCTTTTAAAAGTTTTACTAATTTTCATTAGGCTGGTTCATATGAGTTCTCTGGGCCCCTCAGTGGAGGATTTTAATCATATTGTGCCTTCTGCACTACAGTGATCACAATGCTAATCTCTGTAATTCCACATTTGGGAGCCCACTTTTCAAAGTGTAAACAACTGACACTGACTTCATAAAGAACATTTTTCCAGAGGGAACACAATGATAGAATCATAGAAAAGCATCATAAGCCAAAAACTGAAAAAGAAAATCTAATTGCCCTAGGAGAAATAAACCATTCTCAGTTTCCTTCCCTTGTTCTGTAGAATGTGCATGAATAAAATATATGTGAATAATATTTTGTGAGGGAGAAAACTTTGTTGCTTTCCACTTACAGGTATCACATGCATCATCTCTAATGGCAAACTTAAAGAAGAAACTGAATTTCAGCATCTGCAGGGATACAAGAACAGGTTTCATAAAAACAGGAAACAAGATCAGCATGAGTGAAAATATGGACTCGGAAGGAAGAAAAGACTAATAAAAGATTTGTGTTTCTCTGTGTCTTAAAATCTGAGGCACTGCCAAGTTCCCTAACAGCTTCTGAAACAATAGGTTTTCTTCAGCTCTCTGTTTTGAGCATTATTTTACTAAGCAACTCCGAAATGCTCTCACTCTTCAGAGCTGACATTTCCCTGGGTCTTGTTCAACCTGCCCCACCTCTTGGCCTGCACTGTGCTTTGTTCTTCCAAGCGTGTTGCACAAGGATGGCAGCAAAAGCCATCTGTGGAACCAAACTCAACCGTCCATATAAAGCCATACTAGAAAAAACCCCATACCTTTAAAGAAAATAACTTGAGCAATTCCTAAGGGTCTTCAAGCTTGATAAATGGCAAAAGCTCTGAGATAGTAGTACAGTCATATTGTAATACTGTTTAATGGCATTTGCTGTTAACGTTATTCATACAGGGATGCTATTGGCTTGTAATTCCTTGAAAAGATGATCTTTTATAAAACCTGTATTACTGAAATCCTTGTGACTTTTACCGTTACACAGACTGCAGATGACTTCATAGGATCTATTAATGCATCAAGTGACAGAATGCCACAGCACCTGACTAAATTTAGAGAGGAAAATGAGAAAAGCAGACCTATAATTACTGTCCCTGCAAAGAGAAAATGCAGGTGCTGTGCCAATTCTTGCATTAACTATCCCAAATCTATTAAGATATTTCTTCCACCTCAATTAATTTACATTGCAGTATTAATAACAGCATAACTTCTGCACTCTTGATCTCAGGGTGCAATACCGTTAACACTACAATGCTCTAACACAAAAAGTTCTATGAATCTTGCAAAAATATGAAATACATATTTTAGAAAATTTACCAAGCAGCTGAAGCTGGGATAATGCACTTACTATGTTTGCAATGCTCCCACATTTCTTCTAATATATTACACAGAGGGTCACAGAAGGACTTTAATCTATGAGGGCAGAATATTGCAAGATAATTAATTTTTTGCCCACACCAGAAAGTAACAGCATTACAATGGATGTAGTAACTTTTTTTTATATTACTCTACCTACTCTTTGTAGTTTTATGTAAGAACTACTATACTTTTATTTGCATATTGCTCATCTCTCCCTCCAGTTTGAAACATGACATACTTTAGCATTTCAAAATCTACCCTGTTTATTACAGAATAGAGGACCTCAGACCAAAGGAAAAAAAAAAGTCTGTATTTCAGTGATTGTCTCATTATATGGTCTTTGGAAATTTACATATATATTACAGAAAATTTATAAAATGCAAAATTTCAGGATTATGGTACTGGGGGTACATACATCACAGAAAGCTGAGGACTGATGAATTTTGTGACTGAGCTTCTTTTTGCTGAAATATAACTTCTCAAGGAAATCTTTTACAAACACCCAGAAAGCATTAGACGCTTTGTGTAAAAATTCAGAGTTTAGCTGTTCAAGACTTCACAAATGCTTGGGCAGCTGTTATGCCCCTGAGTCGTAACAGCTTTAGAGAGGAGATACAATCTAATCCTCACTGGACTTCTTTTGCATTTAACAAGCATTAGTTCCCTAAGACTTGCCCTCCAACAGGTTATGTAAGATTGGGTTTGATTCTTTTTCACCTACACCATTTAGAAAATTTCTCAGGGCTCTCTAACCTCAGCATCCCAGAGGCTTCCTGATCACTCTTGAAAGCACACAGAGGACAGAGGAGACAGGATTGTGGAAAATGCTGTTTCTTCTCCCATTTTTTTCTCTGGACAGTCAATTAATCAACCAACCTGGTCTTCCACCCAGTCTATTCAGTCTTCATGTCTAAATACAAAATGGCTACACATTGCACAAATCTTTTCTGCGATACTTTGTCCCCTCAGCATGTTTGCCACAACTTCTTGAGACCCATCAGGCAGATCAGTGAGATCTACTACTATTTTTAATATAACTGAATTAAAAAAAAAAGGTGAATCAAATAACACAAGTCTACATTTAGAACTAGAAGCTAAAGCACATACTATAGTATCATAGAATGGTTTGGGTTGGAAGGGACCTTTAGAGGTCATCTAGTCCAACCCCCCTGCAGTGAGCAGGGACATCCCCAACTAGATCAGGTTGTTCAGATCCCCGTCCAACCTGACCTTGAATGTTCCCAGGGATGGGGCCTCCACAACCTCTCTGGGCAACCTGTTGCAGTGTTTCACCACCCTCATTGTAAAAAATTTCTCCCTTATATCCAATCTAAATCTACCCTCCTTTAGTTTAAAACCATTACCCCTTGTCCTGTCACAAAAAGCCTAGCTAAAGAGATTGCCCCCATCTTTCCTATAGTCCCCCTTTAAGTACTGAAAGGCTAGAAGCTTCTAGAACTGGAAGTTTCATCCATACAAGTATTTTTATGTTGTGGGTGATGTCGGTTGTCAGGAATGACAGTGAGCGCTGAAGGAAAGAAGAGACAAAAGTTCAAGAAAGTTGTATCTTCTGCATATTAGTGGTAGCACATGTTCCAAGACCCTGCTCCTTTCTTTAAGGCGATAGTAAAGGATACTGCTGCCCAGGGACCAGATATGGTCTGCAACTTCACTTTAATGGTTTATACTCATGAGAAATTTTTTTCATATTACTATTGCACAGCTTTAAGAGGAGTACTTATGTGTGATTCATCAAAGGGATTTTACTGGCCTGCTCAGTACTCAATCAGGAAAAGATTTCCCATTTGGGCTTCAAGTGTTCTGAAAGTTTTGACAAATCATGTAAAAGGCATGACCTTAATACCTTATCACTAATCAAAAGTAAACTATATCCACTTTAATTCTGTATGAGAGCCTCTATTCAGAGATTTACTGCTTTTTATTTTCTATCTAATACCTTTAGTTAATTCATCCTAACATTGTAGAGAATTGCTTTTTAGAGAAAACCTACACACTCATTCCTTTCTCATTATTCATCATTAAACCATTTCGTTACTGTCCCAAGAATATTCAAACTTCACAATACCACACACCCTGGCAGGGTCTTTTGGAACATTCATTGCGGAATATTGGCAGTACCCCTTAAACCAGTCAGAGGGGTGTTGGCATAGTAGCAGCTGTAGTAGTAGTGCTGGTAGTAGTATTTAATGAAACTTTTAAATGCGGCCTAGAATTACAAGCAGAAGCTGATCCCTGGGATAACTCTACAAATTGCAACAGAACTGCATTACTGTAGAGTTAGGTATCCACAGATTAAGAAGCAGAAATTATTAAAATGTTATGATCAAAAATGAGGAAGAAATGCTTGCACAGATACCTTATTTATAGACAGGTAAATGTGTGTTGGCTTCATTACAAATGCAACCTTCACCCAGACATGCTGGTTTCCCTAGAATACAATATTTTTAAACCACAAAGTCAGTATCTATATGGATGTTATCTGGTTGTTCTAACTGGAGCTCTGGAGTATAAAAAACTTGGTGAAGACCTCCTGCTCCTTCCTTCAGGCTTTCTGTGGTCTTTCCCATTTGGTTTTGCTTTGTCATTTTGCTCTCTATCATCAGGACTTCCAAACTTGATAGAAGAGAAATGCAATGCATGTCTCAGAGCAGTTTGCACAATCAATAGCATACAGCAGCTTACCTGTTTAACAGCATAAAGGAGGCGACTGTAGCAGTACATCATGACCATCACAGGGATGACCAAGCAGAATATGAAGAGACAGATGATATAGGATGTGGACTCGGCTGATTCCGAGGACCAGCGTACTGAACAGCTTGTACCCGCACCTTCTACCCCATAACTGCTCCAGCCGATCAGAGGTGGCACAGTCCAGACCAGGGAATAAATCCATGAACCACCAACTGCCAGCAATGCCTTCCGGTAGTCAGCGCTGCGCTTGTTGCACAGGGTGAGAGTGCTGTAGCGTTCATAGGAAAGGACAGCCAGGGAGATCAGGGACACAATGCCTGCAATGAACGAAGCAATTTAAATGCTTATGTGCATTATTTTGTGCGGTATCCATTTTAAACCCCAAGAAATGAGATGCTTTTCTCTCTATTACGTATTTGAAGCAACAGTGAAAACTATTTCCATTATTCTCTACGCTTAAATCCCCACTGGACCTGGTTGCTCTGTCCATCATGTCAAATTTTGTTTAACTCATATTTACCTTATATTGGAAGATTTTCATACTTGGGAGCTATTCCTCTTCAAGGCAGGTTTCCGTATTAGCTGTTTTAATATTACCCAGGGGAAATCCATTTTCTACGTGAACTAATAAAATGTTGAAAGATGCCCTTGCTAAGAAATATTCAATTTTTAACATCTGTGAGCATTTTCAAATATTGCATTGACTTTTATACATGCAAAAGACTTTATATTCAAGATTAGGAGCCCAAAAATGAAAGAAGCTTTTGCACTTCTGCCCCATCAGCTAGATATAGCTTCAGTTCTGACCACTTCTATATGGAAAGAACACACAAACCTTGGCATAAGTGTGATGTGGCAGATCTTAACTTTATTTACATACACATCACATAATCAGTCAAAAAGTGATTTAGGTTAACACTGAGCTCTAGGTGTCGGAAACCAGTTATATCCTTCAGTGGAAGATTAAAAAATCTGGGTTGTAGGACATTTCCACTCTCCCTTTCAAGGTTCAGAGACCTGACCCCCTCTACAAATCTTCATGCATTTGCATGGCAGGTTCTTAATCATGACTCAGTGGGGGTTCTTTTGCTATTTCCTATGTTTTTGTTCTCCTTGCAGCTTCCTTGCAGCTTCCTTACAGTTCTTGGTGACACAACCCTGGATACCGCTTCCCAGGATTTATGACAGAAGGAACTTCTTAGAAGAAATTTAACACCATCTTTTCCCATGGGTTACAGGCCCCTCCTTTTGGTCCCATAAGATGAAAAACCTAAATAGACCTATGTCAGTCCAGCTCTTTCCAGGAATTTTTTTCTTGATCCTTGCCATTAGTAACAGCCAACTGTACAGTAGCATTGAGATCTAGCCTGCCAAAATTCTCAGATTTTGAGTGGTATCTACTTCCAGTGAATCTGTTAACAAAAAAGATGATCTTCAGGGGAATCCACAGCTGTAATCCATTTTTTTCCTCATTTAACCATCAGCTTCTCCTATAGCTCCTTCACAGGAGCAGGATGGAGGTGAGTCAGAGACTCCCCTGGGGATAGCACCAGTCTATCCCAGACCTGGGCAAAACACCCCACACATACCCACACAGGGCACAGCAGGATACTGTCCCCAGGCACAGCATTTTGCTTCTCTTTATCCCACAATTCAGACACTCATTTCCTACTTAGCTGGATGCAGACACAGCTATTCCTGCCATCTTGACAACAATTTGCAGTTACTTTGTGCAGAGTTGGGTATGGCAAAGGACCCAGGGGGAATGCAAGCACTGCTTGCTGCAATAGGATACCTTATTTCTCAGGAGAAGAGAAGGCAAAAGGGTGAGGAGAAGGCAACTTTTGATGAAGAAAACATCTTTCTTGTTACAAGAGCCTACTAAATTATTTTCTGTATATTACTGGTAAGTTAGACCTAAACAGTATATACACTTACAGCTGTAAAATGACATAGCTCTACTAAATTCAAATGAATTATACAGTTTAAGAGTCAAACTTTAAACCTATTTTAAGGCTAGACTATTTTAGAGGCAATGGAGACTTTCGGATCATCCCTCATCTAATCTGATTTCCTATATAACACAGCTCTTGAAAGCCCTTGGTCACAATTCCTGCATTAGACACATATGTCAATATAGAAAAAAATAGTGGGTTCTGAATTACAGACTCAAGAACAAAGAATCTACCACTCTCTTCTCACTTCCAACTCACACTTATTTACCTTCACTTTCTTAGCATTGCCTTTTTCCATGCTTTTATCTGCTTGACTAAAGAGCCTCTTCCTATCAAAAACATCTAGTTCATGTGGGTACCTAAGGCAAAAATCCAGATTTTATATTTGAAACTTAGGCCTCAGTAAGGTGATATACATCTATTAATGAATTTCATATTAGACCATCATGGACTAACAGAAAACAGTCTTGGTAACAAGAAATCTCTCCCCTCCCAGCTGAGTGCTCTACAGCAAGGTTATACTATTCTTGCTTTATCTCTGATGGCAACTGAGGGCACAATGTCCCTATTTTGATGAGATGGCAGGTAAGACGTACTTTTGTTGAGAATATCTTACAGTTCTGCGGGTGAGGTGTTGCCTAGAAAACCCAAATGGAGTATTCAAACTTCCCTAGCTCAGGGCCCTGCTTCATGGACAGCTGCTTTAGCCATTGGGCTCTCAGGTCAAGCCTAGCTGCCAGCTCTGCCTGCTCGTCCCTGTGGCTGTGCTACTGCCCAGCAGCTTCTCATGGTTTACGTTGTCACAATTTACAGCATTCGTTTACGCTTCTTCACATTTTTGCCTACTGCCTAAATATGAGAAAGATGCTCAGCTTTTCTCACACTGGTATTTATGATGGACAGCTTTATGGAGTGGTTCTGAAGATAACTGGCCATGGATGCAGCATTGCTTGCTTTGAGCCAAAGAAGAGTCCTGTCTTTAAGTGGCATGGAATTAATGCTCAGTTATTACATTAGGACTATGGCGATGTCAGTAAAAAATAAATCAAACATTAGCAATCAGACAAAAGTTTCCTTTATGTTATAGCAAATCATTTTTCTTCTCTACACAGAGGAAGATTGGAGACTCTTAATTACACACCTTGGCTGGAGCCATTTCATCTTTACTCACTTTTTGTTATTGAGTTCCACTGACATGACACAAACTCCATTTTATTCTGGAGGACAAGAACTGTGATATACGGAATCCCAAACCACAAAAGTTCAGAAAATCAATATTTATCTTTTTCTTTTTTTCACAGTAAGACTTTAAGTTTTGTGCTATATCTGAACTATTTAATAACACTGAAATTAACACCACTGTGCATTGACTTCTAATGCTTTCAAAACAACAAGGGAAAAAGAGGAAAGCACTGAAGGGGTAGTTCATAAGAGGTATTAAAAGTCAAAAGAATTCCATGTGGATCATGTGGTTAAAATATACTAAACCAGGCTAACTATTTAGAAAAATTACAAATATTTTGAAAGAATAAAACTGGTGATTTGAAAGACAGAAAATTATAAAATTAAGAGCCATAAAAAAATTTTTTTTTTTTTCCAACAGTGAGATACATTCAGTTGAATTGGCTGTGAGTAATGAAAACACCTAATATCCAGGTGAGGAAGAAACAAAAACAACACAGGCCACGGCAACCCTCTCTGAGTCTACTTAGTGTGACCTTGCACAGTGTACACAGTCACAAGATGTGCCCAGACCCTCTACACTCCAACACTGCAGCTCCAGCCACCCTTGCTGATGAAGGGCCTTCATCTTAACACAGAAGTCAAGACTGGACAAAACCAATATAGGATCCATATCAAGAAATAACCCTATTCCAATATTGTGGTAGATTATCAGCTCCAATGTCTCTGTTTGCTAAGAATATCCTCAGTTTTTTAATTTAAAAAAGTAATTTTTTTTAATCTCACTCCTTTATCAGTTCAATAGCTGAATCCTGGGAAGATATCACCATCATTTGATCAATTGTAGCAGATACACACACCTAATTTGGTGGTCCGAAACAATATCATTTCATAACAAAGGCAAAAACAGGTTTTGTATCAGTATTTAGTTTGACACTAGGTGGAAGTAAAAAACAGGTATCAGGTGTGTAACAGTTAGTGAATGAGCTTCCAACAAAAAACTGATGATTGCCTTGCCCTTTACATGCCTTTCAATAGCACCCAGTATGATCTTCTCCATAATTTTTCCAGGTACTGACGTTAGACTAACAGCTCTGTAGTTTCTTCAGTCTTCCCTCATGCCCTTCTTGTAATCCAGTTTGGATAAAACAGAATAAAGTTTCTCACTTTTCATTGTGCCTCCTATTTTTGTATATCTGAGTTTTCTTAATGTCATAAGCACTTAACTGTCATGGCCTTTGCCAGAAATCCTGCAGTTATCTGGCATTCTATTTCACACCCTATCTATTGCAGTCATAGGAATTAGTGAGAATTTCAGCTTTAAAAAAAAACCCAATTAAATACTTTAGAATTATGGCTAAGAAAAAGACTTGAATATAATCTCCATAGTCTTAATAACCAGAAAACAAATTTAAAAAATCAATGTAAGTTATAAAAAGAAGAAAATAATTATAATTTTAAAGCTAATCACAATGCTTTATGCCAACATTTCATTCTTATTTTGCAGTAACATTTATGACTGGGTAGACTGCGTATATTAATTTCAAATGAGTGATGTTTCCTAAAATCACAACAAAATTAAGTTCAGGAATTGCACATCTAAATGGAATTTCTCTCCAACAAATATTTAGGGCCTCAAACTGGTACCTAGCCAAATAACTCCACAGGAGTCAATCACAGTGAGAAATGTAATTTGTTCCCCCAACATTTCATGCATATACAGGAACAAAGCTGAGGTTCTCACTGAACAGTACTGAAAGATGACACAAAAATCCACTGCAGATTGCATTACAGGAACAAATAATTATTAAAAAATTAACCATGGAAGTGACTTTTTTTCTACAGAGCAATTAGTTGCAGTGAGTAGAGTGCAAGAAATTCAATTTCAAGTCATAAACCAGGGCAGGCATCCATTTCTAGGACTACCATCTGAGACATCTATTATTTACTTTTATTTAAAGATCTGTACATTTCTTCCTGGCAGCACAGCACAGAGTATGGCTCTAGGTGAAGGACACAGCAAATCACTGTTTTGCTCCTGTGAGTCTCAACTAAGAGTGTTACATTTTTGTATTAGTTTTTGCTGTTTTATGCTGCTCATTGATGCAGTAATTGGAAATGCGATGCAGCTTGCTGGTGGTCTGTAGGTTACGAAAAACTGAGAATCCCAGAGATTCAACCTACACTGGGTAAATGTTTTGACTACTAACTTATGTATATTTGCCCTCTTAAAGCGCCAGAAGGTCATTATCTCACATCTTGATTAGAGTCCTGGAGCGTCACAGTTGCATGACATAATGTATATCCTGTGCTGTATTCTGGTTATCAAGAACCAGGGGCAAAGAAAAGAAGCCACAGGCAAGTTTAGGCAGACTGAGCTCGGAGGAATGCAATAGCACCTTCTTCAATAAGACATTAATGGATCAAAACTAAATGCAAGCTGTCACAAAAGGCCAAGATTATTTTATCACACCCAGCCTCCATGCACCCACTCACAGTCATTCTTTCATAGCTTTCATTCCCTCACACTCTCACAACCAGAAGCACAAAGGTCTGTGTTCAAAATGTCTGTCCAGGATATCTTTTGTGCAACAGGGAGTACAAGGGACTCCAGTAATCAATTTGTCAAACCTCTTGCTTATGGGTATCTCCCTGGCAACAAAGTGGGTTTCGGATAGAGCTTTCATACACTTCAGGAGTCCACTGTTGTTATGAAGTGGTCCGTTGCTTACAAATCCTGCCCACATGAACGTTACTATGCCTCAGGCGAGGCTGCTGCTCCCCGTTTCCATTTGCTTGTGTGGAAAGTACATCTGCCTGGAATATACTCAACCTGCATGAGCACCATCTCTTTTGCAGTGAGCTACCAGGGAAAGAAATGGCAGGTGTGACATGCTGTACCCTTGCTGCCATGCTCCTCTCGGTGGGGTGCAGGGTCCTCTGCTGATGAGCTGTTGTGCTCTGCTCCTATCAGCTGGGAACGGTTTTCTTCATTACCCGCACAGGCCATTCTTCTAACACTCCTTTTGCAGTTTCTTCTGGTGTTTACACCTGTTTCCCTTTGCACATCAGCCGTACCAACCTCAGTAACTCCATGGCAAATCCTTACACTTCCCAATGCCACTGCAGCCTGCAGCCAGGACAAACCCAGCTGCTGAGACTGAGCCAGGGCGAGACCCAGCTGTGAGGTTGGTGCAAGGCAGGGAATGAGAGTCCACCTGGCTGTGCTACTGCTGAGATTCAAGGCATGATGGGGCCACCTGACCATCACAGGCAACCATCAGACCATCTGTCAGCCACGTACAAAATGCAGGCGGGAAATCAAGGGGATAGTAAGTGCTGGGGTTCCCACATACCATCTACAAACCCTGTGCTGACCCTAGAGGAACCTGCCAGCAGAGGTTACCCAGCAGCAACTCTGGCCACCACTGCTCAAATGTGTTGCTGAAGGAAGAGAAAATGGTGATGCTCCATACATTTACGAGACCCCACACATATACATGTGTGTATAAAACACCTATTACTATGAGGCAGCTTTAACATAATATCCTGGTTAAGGAGATCATGCACCTGGAAGTGGAAGAGGAGCATGAACTGGCAGCTGGTAGGCTAGGACTCACCAAAAGCCATCCCTTGCGCCCCTCCTGTTGAAGCCAGGCCACCATGCAGTGGTGAACAGTGAACTCAGAGAGACAGCAAGCAAGAAAGAGCACAGTGCGGTAAGGACATTTGCAGGGAAGGAAGAAGCATGTTCTGGTCTCCGCCTAGAAATGCTGTGTTGGTAAACTTCTAATGTCAGCAGCAGGTAGGTTTCTCAGCAATGATGTTACGTGTTGTATGTAACACAGCTGTGTTCCCTTCCCTCTAGTCCCCCAGGTTTCAGCTGATAAATCTGCTGCTCCATTAGCTGGAGAATATGCTAAAATGCTCTATGGCACTATGAGATGGAGCTAAGTAAGATGTAAAAGGAGGAAAAGGGTTTTGTGACTAAATGCACCCCAAGTTGGGAATATTGGGGAATCCTGTGCTGAGGTATTCTTCTGCTGTTTTTTCTGGCTGATGTCTTTCATCCTACTTGCCCAAGGACTTAGAGGTAAATGCAGAACAACAGCAGTAAAAAACAGCCCTCTTCAAATGAAGGCTTTTACTACCTCAATTTTAAGGTTTCAAGTTTAATTCCAAGTTGTGTTACTGAATGATATTACATAAATATGTTATTCAATTATACAAAACTAGTTTGATCAGTGACTTAGTGCTGTTTTCAAGGAAAATAACTTTCCTGAATTTAAATGAGAGCATTTCTATTAGTTCTCTACAGAAATAAAACTCCACACATGGAAATGAAACATAAGCAATTTAAGCAACTTAGAAGACATGACCTTTGCAACATATTTGCACTTTTATACCTCCTTAGAAACTTTTCTGAAAACATATCCTGGTATCATCCCTCAGGGACTGGGCATGAAATACACTTTGTAAGTCTAATACTCACAAGAGAGGTTTGGAAGCAGCAAGAGAAAAAAAGCAACAAGCTCTCTTTCTAATGGTGGCTTAACCTTCAGGTGAAATTTTGTCAGCTCTGGGCCAAAGTACCTTGCCTAACACCTGCCACAGCATCGGAGAGTTTATGAGAATGCACATGGAGCAATCCATTCTATCATCAGCTTTGATTCCATTTTTTTAATGTACTAGTTAACATTAATACTAATAAGGAAAAATACTGGGCTCTGCTTACCTTCAAGTCAAAGCATTTCTTCCACAAAAATACAGTAATTTCCACCACAGCAGTTGCTGACATCAGGGACTTCCTTGCAGGTGAGGAGATAAGAATATTATAATGATAAAAGCAGAAACTTTCAAAAGCTGATTCACTGGGCAGGAGGGGAGCATTTCTATGATTTGTTGACCTGATCACTGACCTCCTCACAGCATATGCACTTTTGCAAAAAATCAGAAACTATTGAGGCACAGCATCATGGGGGAAGAAAGAACAGAACTTGCTAATTGTTTAAAAAAAAAAAAAGTATTCTGTTTTGCTTTCTAGCTCTGAGTCTTATAGCGCACCCTTCACTCCTACAGTCAAGACAGGGAAAAACCTATCTCATATACAGTGAGGGTCTGCAGGTTACATCTCCTCTTCTTGCTTGATACCAGAATTGCCACAAGTGGCAATGAGAATGTTGATCAGCCTGCAAAGTCTGGGATAGGCAGCCCAGAATGAAACAAACCCAGCTAAACTAACAGAACACAGTTAAGTTAACAAGTTGCACAGCCGCTGGGGCTAGTGCAAAAGTAGCATCAAATAAGCAAATCTGGGAGAGAAACAAGTGAGAGATTGTGAATATGGAATTTCACAAAATCATTTTTAACAAGGTTGTTTGTTTTTTTTTTCATTTTTGGAGACAAGAAGCACAAATGAATATTCAGAAAGGATGCAAACAGGTCTAGAGAGTGGCAGACATATATGGCTGCTGTTCCTTCCTCACTAGCCCCCAGAATATACACTTTTTCCTTTTCCCTCCCCCAAAAGAAAGAGATACATATTTTATGGGCCAAAATCCAGCTGCCAGCAGATTTTGGCAGAAGTCCCTAAACATTTCTAGAGTTGAAAAGAAAGCCTGCTGAACTTACAAGACTTTGCACAGTTAAGATGAATAGACTCAAACTGAGCACTGGCCTTGGAGGACAACCAACCAGTACTAGACTGACTTGCTTGAGATTTACAGCTCAGTATTTACACTTCAGCAAATAAACAAATCACAATAAATCATTTTATGATACAGCAAGATCACAATGTGAATATAACAACTCCTGATAAGTTCAGTGCTAATACAAATGATACAAACTGCAGAGGAATGCATGGATGCCTCAATAACTGGCAGAAGCAGCTGAGAATGGAATGTGCTTCCAAAACACCACTGGCTGTATTTGGATATGCCCATTAATATCTATATCACAAAACAGAATAAATGGTCAAAGCAATCAAATATTGTTGCATATGGTGATTCTTATTCTAGTTGAACACTCCCACCTATTAGTGATCAGATCACCATTTCCTTTTGATTTTTAAGGCACTGGAAGCACTTTTACTGATTTGAAATTTAGAAAATATTTTCCACAATCATTTGTTACACATTAGCAGTTACAACCAGTTTTTAAATGCTGGCAGTCTAGGCTTTCAAAATACGGGCTACTTCAAATATCAACAATTCACTTTGAATGGAATTAAATACACCAATCGCTATTTATTTAATGCTTGTAATTATTGTTTTCTTTTGCTTAGATGACTTGTAGTTGTGAGTCCATTAGAGCAGGCAATCATTCTTTTCCCTAAAGAATTCTCTTCCTGCTTAACTCTAAGTCGTAATTTAGCTCTGCACTTCAAAGAAATCACTGTGAAATCACTATTGCATCCAAGCCTGTTGGGGCAAATCTGAGAGCAAACACTACCGGTCCTGTTCTGTAACTCTTCCTGGTCTTTTCTCAACAGTCATTTCTCTGTTTCGTCCTTTGTAGGACATACCCTTCCTTCTGTGTTTGGTGAAACCTTCAATACAGACAGTACGTATTACTTTTAATAGTAAGGAATTAGCAGGTTTTTTCTTTCTTTCCCCCCTTGCTGAATTTTTAAATGTGTATATGCTGTGCTTTAAGGGTGATCTTAATTCTTAGCTGTATCTTGTGACTTAATGCACATCACTGAGTATACTATGCTTTTCCGCTATGTTATTAATATGCCTATCCATCAACCAGCCAACCAACAAACAACTACTCCTAGTGGCATAAATATAGCAAAGAATGCCCTTTTGCATCTCAATGATACCACCACAGTACAAAAAAGCCACGAATATTAATTTCAGTCTCACTTCCCATATGTTATGCAGCATCCCTTTGCATTCTGGAAGGCAGGCTAACACTTGCAAATTCAGCTTCCTAAATTGGCTGCCTCCATATCAGTGTATTTATCCAGTTGCATTAGGGAATCAGAATAAGAAATAATGTCAGCACTAGATGGAGCTCCTGTACAGCAACATCTCAGGAGAAATCTTTGGGGCTTGTGTGCATGTGGAAAGCAGGGATGGATGTACAGTGCTGGCACAGCAGGAGGATGCTCTCAGGGCGGTCAGGTTCACTGCAGCATCCCCATGTCCACACACGCGCTGTCCTGCAGGACCCCCATCTCCTGCCAGGACTGCTCCTTTGCTTTCCAAATGGGGGGAGATCCCTGGAACCTTCCTTCGTGCTGAGCATCTGCACAGATGTAACACAGAGCAGGTAGTCTCAGGGTTTTTCTACATATGGGATATAGCACCAAGTAAGCTAAGGGGGTTAAATTACAGTGTATTATCATCTGCCAGCCAGGGAGCCAAACTTCCACCAGAGTACACCTAGCTATCTTCCCTCCTATGAGCCTCTGCTTTTTCACTGAATGCAACTGCTCATTTTTAATAATAGAGGTATATTTCTAGAGATTTTAAAATTATTCTATAACCTGCTTTTTTCAGCAGCTAACATTGCTGGAGGTGGAACACACTACAAATATTTACTCTTCTGAGTCAATTTTCTGTCATAAGGTGAAATTGGTTTATATAATAACTAGCTATTAATGGGTCAGTAACTAGTCATATCTGATAATATGAATGCAGTATCAAAATACGTAGACCAGTCTTCACACTGCTCTTGGGCCAAGAGTTTCTTGTGCAGTTGTACAACCCAGCAACCTCACATTCTATGGAGGTGGAATTAAAGATTGGAGAAGGCTGCTCCTATCTCTATCCTAGATGACTTTGCTGACTAAAGGATGTGCAGTGAGGAGAAGTGGTATTCTCCATTCCTTAACCCCTCAGAAAGGCCTCAGAAGAGGAGAACTTTTGCTACCTCCATTAAGAAATGGCTTGTAACTGAAGCAGGCAGAAATCCCTTGCGGTACGTTTCATCCAACCGACAAGTCTAACCTGCAATACTGGATAGATTGGTGGAAATCGCACTAGAGAATATAGTAGTGGATGTATAAGGAGGTATGACATACTGGGAGAAGCCAGCATGGCTATCATGGAGAGAAGCCATCCCTCACTAATTCATTAGAGGTCCTCGGCAGTGCTATGCAGATAGGGGTGATACATTCGATAAAGCCTACTTGGATCTCCAAACAGCTTTGACTACCCCGAAGGCTCTTAAGAATAGTGCCTTGCAATAACAGAGATCTTCACGTGGATAAATAATTGATTAGAGGTAAGAAATAAAGAACAGGAGAAAATAATTTGTTTTCTTAATGGAAACTGTGGCCAACAAAGTCCCCTATGGATCTGTGCTAGGCCCTGGGTTATTCATCACATTAATAAATGATCTGGAAAAGATGGTAAAGAGTGAAGTTTGCTGATTATACTACACTGAATAACTCAAAATCAACAAAAGCTGACTGCGAAGTACTGCAGAACAACCGCATGAAACTGAGTCACTGAGCAGATGAAATGCAATACTGATGTAAACTGCCATATGTGGAGAAAAACAGTTCTAGCTTTAAATACACAGCGATTGTTTCTGACTGACTTACTGCTCTGCAAAGAGAGTTATGATAGGTAGCTTTATGCATACCACTTCCACTAAGCAGCAATGCCCAGCAGCATTTAGAAAAGCAAACATCAGGGCTTACTAGAAAAGGAAAACAGACAGAAGAACTGAAAAATGTGAAAAGGTGGGTGGGGGAAGATGATTTAGTTTCCCATAATACAAGAACTGTGTTTTCAAATGAAATCATCAGGTTGCAGACTCAGAATTAACAAACAGGGGAAGGTACTTTCTTTGCATAGTACACAGTTAGTAAGTGGAATTCATTGACATATTATATTGTGCATACCAAAATTTTGCAGGGTTCCCAAGAGCAAGTGGCCTGGAGATAAATCCAGGAAGACCTATTAGACTCAGAAATACCTCTTCAGGGATGAAGTCCCTACAACACAAATCACAGGCTTCTGGGACTACATACTGGAAAAATATTATTGGATGCTGAAAGTTAAACTAACTTTAAGTTTAGTATTCTAGAAGCATAGCTGGGCAACATATTTTTGAATGGCAAATACTTAGTACGTATATATACAACCCTTTGCAAGGCGCAACTATTATTTAGTTATTGTCATGATAAACAATTACAGCACAGTAAGAGGCCATTACCTGCTTGTATCTACTATTAATATTTCTTTCCCAGAGGTCTGAGTGCCCCCAACCCCAGAAAAGGTATTGACACTTGTAAAACTCCTACTCATTCTTATCCTCAAATTCCTTGTTAAACACACTTTGATGCACTGACCAATAGAGAAAAACTGTTACGTGGAGCAAACCAGATGGTGGTATGTCTACTGCTCTTATCACAAAGAATATTAAGCTATGGCTTTGTCTTGCCTCATAACCTGCTTTCTACCCATTAGAAAAAGCCCGTTTAAATCCTGACTGGCATATTTATCTGTCAGCCTCTCATCCTACTCCTCTGAAGCAGTCTTTGCCTCTCACAAGGATATTAAATAGAAATACACTTTCAGTTTTCAGAAGTACACATGGTAAAACAATCCTCATCACCCTCTCGCAGCCGTTGCTGGACCTCAGCCCACTCGCGCTGCCACACGTTCTTTCTCTGAAAATTGAGCAGACCAAAAACAGAGCAAAATTTGGCAGTTTGGATAAATTAAGGCAAATTGCTAGGATTTGTTACAAAGAATTCTATGGAGAAAAGCTGCTTTGTACACCATAGTCAGTGTACAGAACATATACATAACACACACCCATAGACCATGTAGATACTCCACCCTTTCATTAAGGGCCAGAATTTGTAACTCCCCATCCCAACGATATCAATTCCTACCCTGGAACTGTTTCTAATTAACTCCTGCTGAACTCACACCGAGGCAGTCGGCTCAGCCGCAGGGACGGCCATCAGCCTCCCCCGTGGTGCTCGCTCTGCCACCGGAGGGGAAGGCAGCACTCCCGACCACCAACCACCACGCAAGATCCCCACTCTAGGTTACTCTACCTTGTGCTGCCTGCTGCACAGTGCACTAGCAGCTTGCATAATTTCATTTGGGTTATTAAACACGTCAGTGTAAAGAGGTCCCCCGGTAACTTCATAAACAGCCTGAACACAGAACAGAAATTACCCACAAACTGTACATTTGGCAAACAACAATGCTTCAGTGTGCATATGCACCTAGGAATTAAGTCTAATGCAGACCCAACCGTACTCACCATTGTGTGTTCTAAAATTTTCATGAGAAGTTAAAGGGGATTATCTATGTTTTCATAAAATTCATACCATTTCTCAAGTCAAAGCAAATCTTGCCAGACGTTAGTGTGCTATTTCAGTACTATCTCAGAGGTCTGTACTAGGCTCGGACAACACTTAGATATCAAGCAATAAAACTCCACATATGTGAATTAACTAATGGTTTTGCATCTTAGAAATTGTTAGAGTCCTAATCTAAGCAAAGTTTTACATTGCCGTTGATTTTTAAAGGTGATCAAACTATTCCTTATGAAAAATTTTCACAATCAAGTCTGCTTTTTTCTCCCCCTTTTTTCTAATAGTTATTTGGTCCTGAACACATTTCTACTGTTATAAGTTCCTACGAAAATAATTCAGCTTAAAACAGTTTCCATCTATTGACTTGTCTGAAGCCTGCTCACTTTGATCCCTTCTTCTCACAGTCATTTACCATTTCTGCTCTGGATTGCATTAGTGAAACCAATAGAAACAATAAACCAATATGGGGAAAAAAAGAAATGGAATAGAAAATACAATTAAAAGAAAAAAACACTAGAAAATTAGCACACAGTGAATGTCTGCCTCTAACGAAACACTTTGGAATATACGTAAAGGTTTACAGCTTACCCCAGTGAGTCAGTTGCCTTCTGCATTGTGGCTGCTATACTTTCACAAGGAACATTAAAAGCTTGTATCTGGCCACAGAATGAGATTGTACTTCCAACATACTAGCACGTGTCTGTGAAATGGGTTTAAGAACCCACAAGCAGGAGAAGTAATGTAATTTTGCCACATTTTGGGAAGAGTTGTTAGCCAAAATTGTCCACAGCAATTGAGCCTGATGCTGATAGCTGGCATGAGAAACCTTCAGCCAAAGGACATGAAGTTTGGCACTGTTATAACACAGCAGTTTTAAAGATGGTGCCCAGGTGACCTTGATCAGAGGCATTACCATCCAGACCACCAAGAGATGAGAAGGGAGTTGGGCACCCCCAGGGAACCTGAGGCTTCACCCTTGTACGGGGTGAACACTCGCTCATCTGTCTCCCCTGATCCGCACTGGGCCAGCATGGCACAGGGAGAGAAAGGGGTAACCAGGTCCCAAACCACTCAGGAGTCAAAGCACAGGGACACTTCACAGAAAAGTAATGGTGGGATGTCAGAAGGAGGAATTGGCTACCTGGAGTGGTGCTCCCTTGGATTTGCTGTCTGCGGATATCAAATGTTCATCCTGCCTGTATCAGTTGCAGGAAAATTTACAGCAGCCAGAGGTTATTTTGACTTGGTATTAAAAAAAACCCAAACAAACCACAACAAAACC
The DNA here is from genome assembly GCA_031468815.1 of Morus bassanus. Classification (NCBI taxonomy): domain Eukaryota; kingdom Metazoa; phylum Chordata; class Aves; order Suliformes; family Sulidae; genus Morus; species Morus bassanus. The sequence goes on from CM062568.1 coordinate 70,164,505, forward strand.
AAACCCACAAACCTTCCAGTAATAGGAGGCATTTGGATTATTTAAGTAGTGATCATGTTAGCTGTGAAATCAACAGAAACAGTAAGTGGTCTGTGAACCAATAGAGGCTGTAGTTTATTAACTTATTAGACATTTACTGAATCTCTGGTTTCAGAAACAGTTTCTCAGCTAGTGTTGATACCTAGAAAACTACAAGTGTAAACAGGACAGCTCCAGCCTTCAAAGAAACCTATTTTTCCATGTCAGCACACTTTTAACAAACTACTGCAAATTATTTTCTCATCTTAATAGACATTTCTAATCAGAAAAGTGGCAGACACACTAACAGAGAAAAAAAAACAAACCACAAACCAAAAACTCCCTAGTGATTACCTTAAGTGTGAAGTATTGGCTGAGAAAAAGGGGAAAAAATGAAATTGATAGTTAGTACCTATTATTGTGTCATTATTTAGAACTATGCCACTGGTCCTGTATCCCTTTTATCACTGAAAAGCCTGTAAGTATTCATTTGCTTACTGGACTGCAAGTTGTAGCATTCTGTTTAAATGCTTCCTAAAAAGAAATGGACATAGAAAATTAATGTCATCGGTTAAGAAAAAGTCACTAGGTATATAACTTGGATTTAAATAGCGAGAGATAATATAATCTCTCTGGTATACTTCAGGGACTACAAGGGAAGTTTAACAGTTTTCAAAAAAATTACTGAATTCTGTTCTGGTGTGTCAGCATGCAGATGGTCTTAAGAGTTACTAGAAATTATTAAACACATAGTTAAATAAAATATTATTAATAGCCTTTCACAAGCAAAGTCCATTGCTCTCTAATATACTTATTTGGATTGAATATTGCTTATTTACTGGGCTGTAGTTTATTTAATTTTACCCACGGAAGGATCAGAAAGCCAGCTACATTTTAATAATGTATTTCTTCACGTGTGTGGCCTGACTACCGACACAGCTGCTTTCTGCTTTTTCCTAAAGTAACAGAAAACCAACATCAGGCATAGCATTGCCTGGGTTAATGCCGTGACCCAGGATTAGGGAAAAGGGCCTGCAAATAGAAATGATTAAACCTAACTCTGACAGAAATGCTGTTCCATCATCTCAAACAGAGCTTACAGCCATGACCTTTCAGACTGAATTCACTGTCAGGATAATTTTGCAAGAAATCCGATGTGGTCTTTGCCTTTAAGCTCCTATTCCAGGTCTCTTTGTGAAGTGGTGTTATTTGTGCACTTTCTTGCATAAAGTCCTTAGTGTTCTGCAACACATGGCCATAACATAGAGCAATGTCCCAGAACCAAAAGTATGCAACTAAACTGCAAGCATGGCTGCTCAATAAGGAAGCATCGAACATTGGCAGAAATTTGTAGTCACTTGCACATGCACAGAAACAGAGTTTGGGCATGGACAGAACATTTTTTCACATGGACAGCTGACAACTATGCACAAAAATTGCCAAAGAAGTTATCGAACTCCTTACAAAATTCCTCTGTCCTTCTGTCCCTCCTTCCAGGGACACATACAAGCTGCTGTCCATCCTTCACTGTTGGTATCTCTGCATGTTTTTTGCTGTTTTCATTTGGTCAGGCATTAGGAAAATAGTGTCTAGATTATTGTATAACAAAACAGAACAGAAAACGTTAAGGATGGCAGCGAAGGGAAAATATGATGACCTAACCTACATGTGGCTGCTGGTGCATGCTGAGAGCACCTGAGGATCAGTGACCTGTTCAGAGCACACTTCAGCTCCTGTTTGAGCCATGTGCTTGAATTTCCACTGTGCTGAAAGCTGGGAGGGGTAAGGAAGAGAGAAGTGGGGCGGTTCTGTGTACCCCACAGTCCCACTGCAGTATGGCATGGTGACGGGGCTGAGCTGGGGCTGCTCAGAACCGGGGAGGGAGAAGCAACCATGTCTGGTAATAGAAACACCAACTGCACACTGCAGGATCTGAGCTAACACTGTTAGCATCAACACCCATGGTCTGCAACGACTTAAAAACACAGCCCAATTAGAGACCTTAGGCAATGCTCTGCCGCAACAAAGACAAAACCTTCTCTTATCCTAAACTGATGTTAAACCACCTACCACAGTGAGGTCTCTGATTTCAGGAATAATGTTCAAAGCACCACATCAGGTCTGCCCTTTCCACTTTCTCTGCATGATATGACTCCTTCTTTACCAGGTTTTCCAAAACTTTTGCCCAAGCTGACTCCCTGCTTCAAGCACTTAAATTGCACACAAAAGCCTGATAGTTGTGCTCTACAAATTATCTGCAGGGAGAGCAGACAGCATTTTCCCTACATGATAAATGTGGGTTCTTAAGCTCTGAAAGAGGACTTGGGCACCTTTTCATGGAAACACAACAGATGTCTTCCAAATACTCACTCTTGGACAACTATTCCAAGTGATTTCAACATTGTACAGTGTTTAATGCCTATAGGTACTAAAAATAAACTAAGAAATAAACCCAATATCCAGGAAGAGGACACTGAAGTGGGGAGAGAATTATAAGTAAAAGTAAGAAAATGACTGAAAGACAAAAGGAGCAATAAGCACCCTATCTGTGAGGGTCATCTCATGACTCCAGAGGGGTACAGAGCAAATATCTACCCCTGAGCTTGGGCTCCTTTCATAGCTGGTGGAGATAAAGGGACACTTGTAGGGCACAGCTCATATCACCCTGAAGAGAACATCTCAAATACGTCAAACAATTTGCATGCTGGCAGTACAAATTTGTTTTTCTATTGATTATAAAAGAAGCCTGGAGGATTGGAAAATGTCTGGTTTTAGTCAGATGATTCCCATCTGTCTCTAAGGGGTTCAGCATTTAATTTTTTCATGTAAATATGGCCCTCAGAAGTGTATTTAATAATGTACCACTACCTCGTTGATTAATTATTTAAATAAAAAGAATAGCAGGCTAACTTCAGTTTCCCTAGAGAGGGGATGCCAAAGAGGAATTCAGATTACATATCTCCTGAATAAGCACTTTTGTGTTTCCATTTACTATACAATCTAATGCATATCAGGTGCTTGAAATTCAGCTGAAAAATTCAGGACAAACCATCAGTTTTAACACTGTATTAAAATACGTAAAGCCCTCTAGGTAATGACAATATTTCTCCTTTTTTAGATAAAGGAACTGTAAGCACCTTTGACCTATTCCCATTAGTCAGACCCCTTTCCCCCCACCCCTCTTTGAACCAGCAGAGTGTTTCTGATACTGAACATCTACCTAGGAAAGCTTGCGGGGGTCATGTTGGCTGCAGGCATAACAGAGTCTACGCACTTCAGAGAACATTTTTGGGGCCTTATGCAGAACTATGTTTTCCTAAACATAACTGAGTACTTGTGTTTGCTATCAGCTTTATTTATAGAAATATCACTTTTAATCCCATCCCAAGCCCACTGGAAAAGGAACTATCCATGTTCAGTGGGCAGGTAAGGAGCTGCTAAGAGTGGTTTTGCACTGGGAGGTGAGTACTTGCTGTATCAGGGCTCAGAAAACTTCACGCTTGAGCTCTTGCAGGATCAAGCCAAGGGAGATTATGTCTTTACTCCAGGAAATAAATGTATCTTCTCACAGAATAACCATTCATTTCACCTGAGGTCTCAACTGCATCTCATAAGCAGAGCGTTTCCAGTATGTTAGAAGTCCGTACTCTAAATTTACGTACCTTAGTTTAGTGCAGTGAGTCTAAGTCACAGCATATAAAATCAAGGTAAAAGATTAAGAAGAAAATTATTTGTTTAAGGTCACAAGGCAGATGAACTTTAAAACAAAATCATGAGCAGCTCCTTTTCTCATTCAGTGTGTTCTCTGGCAGTTCACAAGGGAATAAATCAATAACTGCTTTAATGTGACTGAAAGATTATCTACCCATGTAGTTGAGTACTATGGGGTTTCTAAAAAGATTAGTTTTAAAGTCCTCATTTAGATAGGACCTTGGTTTACCAATGAACATAAAGACACATATACATGCCTTACTTCAGTTAGAACAGGTTTAAGAATGTAGCCCCTCTCCTGTGTCCAGGACAGACAGGATGCTGTGCAGGAAGACAAGGCCTCGAATCACACAGCTTTCACATGGCATAGGCATTTCTGTGTCCTCTTGCACACTGACGTTCACTTACACAACACTAATCTGAATTCATTTTTTAAAATGAAATATTGGAAACAACTTCTCAGGCAAACTGCCAGGTATTTGAACTACCAGGAAGGCTGAGGAAGAGAAAACAACAAGCAGACAGATGAAAACATGAGCTAAGATTTCAACAGTCACAAAAATATCCTTGCTAGTGATGTGCCTTGAAACTTTTCTAGCATTAGAATCTAGTGTTGGATTTCCTGAGCCATAGAAAGCTTCATCTTTCCCATCCATATTAATCTATTTAATATTTAATCCTGATATGGCATAAAGAAGCAATTCAGAAAATGAACTCCAGGAGTCATCTGAGCCCAAATTCTGCCTGTCCTACATGTTTAGGAAGTCTACATTAGTGCAAGTATCTTGAGAAAAGATGAAATGTTTCTGAAAGTTTCATCTGTCCAGAGATTTGAAGTGTTTAATAAGGCACTGGAGAGATTACATGTGAGACGGTCCAAGCTGCATGACAAACTTCATCTTAAGATGGCATATCACTTTGTTTATATATAGTAACATACTCCTGTAGAGACCAAGTAATGTATTTTTCCTAAATTAAAATCTAATGCTTAATCATTTCATGATATATTTAACAGGTCTTATTTCAGCTTGCTTGCAAATTTTACTCAGAGTTCAGCTGGGAAAATGTGTCCTGTCCCTGTGTCCCTTTCCATGTTTGCTTAAATGTATAACCATGAGCCTGTCAAACTGTGGCTAAGTGGTGGGTAATGGGAGAAAATTTAGCAAACTCATCCATTTCCCCAACTCAGTGACACGTGCAGTTTCCACTGCAGCGACCTACTTGACAGAGCTGCAAACATGCACAAGCACCAGGGTAAAATAATTTATGCTGGGAACAGCCCATGCTGTTCCTCTTCTAGCTCCACCCCTAATGCTTCCCTAGATCAAGACCCAACAGCTCTTACACTTCCATAGCAGGTCTCATGATATTTAATGTTCTCCTTAAAATCCCCATTACACGCTTATTGATCAGCATCTGCACTTCCCATTAGCTTCTAAAACTTCTGCTTTCTGTGAATGGTTTTAAATCACAAAGCAGACATGTGGAAAGCAGCAAGTAAGTAAACCAGACGCCTACGCTCTGTCCATATTTTTTTCCATTGTGACCATGGCAACCCCGTGGTGCTGGTTCTTGGGTAGTGGTTTTTAAGTGCCTGGGGTAGGCAATGGATTGCCCAGTAAAGAACTTACAGCTCGATTCCACAGTAAGTTACATCAATGTACATTGCATTGTCGATATTGCTGGGAGGAGAATCAGACCTGCTTTCCAGATCACCTCCCTGGGCAACAGTTATGTGATTTTAATAACAGTAAGACACTTCAGAGAAAAAAAAGAGTGATCTCTTACCATGCATTTACATCTGAAACAAATCTCAGCTTCCTACTTTCACTGCCTCAGGTTTCATCCAGGCCACAGACCTGGGGGATAACACCTTCACTCTCAATTTGGTTTTAAACAGGGAGAAGGAGGCTTTCACAGCATCACAAAATGAAGTGGGATGGGAAAAAAGTAACCACTAAAATACAGTCCTTCTCAGAAGCCTTTTAAGAATTAATCATATTTTAAAATATTTTAACAGCTTGAAGTTGGCTTAGGTGTGTTTTACACATCAGCAAATACTCACCAAGTCATGAAGATTAATTGCCCACTTAAAATTTCTTCATGATTTAGGAAAATACTGCAGTTTAAAAAAAAGAAAAAGGTACATATCTTCATTTGGTACCTGAGAGTGCAATTCTACTAAAGCCAGTGAACTTACTGTAACATCATCCGAAATCCTGGCCCTATACTGATGTTTATCCTAGTAGGATAGGATCTATCTCATGAGAAAAAAAGGAACTGATAAGAATAATGAAATGTTTATTCTTACAAAGCTTGATGTTGAAATTCAGTTCTTCTTAATTACCTTTCCCGCTACACGTCTATCCTGGACCCCAAGCATTAGGACTATTCCTCTTAGCCTTGATGGGCCAAAATCATACATGAGGCACAAAGGAGTGTAAGCTGATTTTTAGCAAACAGAAAGTATATAATTTTTTTTTAAGAATAGTTAAGGGATTGCAAGAAAGTGTAAATAACACAAAGAAACATTCTCCTCACAGCCTATATAGTTCTGCTATTTCTGTGTTCTTACATGCTCCTTTTATACCATAGCCTCATATAGTATTTTGTAGTCTTTGTGGCTTTTGCATTTATGCTTATAAATCTAATCAGCTTTGCCACTTACGAGGTAGTCACAGTGATCAGGCCAAAGGCTGTGATCTATACTGGACTACTTGGGTGTCAAAAAATCTTCTTGCTGACAAAAAGCTTCCTTATCCTCAGTAACGATGCTGCACCAATCAGTAAGGTCTTAAGCCACCAGCTAATGACACAGAATATACTTGATTTTCTGCCTTCTGAGTTTCTGAATCACTTTGGTAAGTTTTATACATTTTTCCAAAGTGCACAGAAGACAAGGAAAATAATCCTATAATGAATGAGATGCTATTTGTTTTTTCTTTTAGCAATAATACCTGCAAGTCTCAATAAAAAGCTCACAACTATCTCATGTCACTTTCCAATAGCTGTAAAAAAAAATTAACCATTCCATTAAATGGATACTGGTTCAGTCTGTGATGCTTACAGCACACACTGAATGCAAAAAAAACCCCAACGTATACCCAAGCATTTTGTTTTCAAGTGCTATGAAGACCTGGAAAAGCCATCAACACACCGAACACCTACAGCAGCTCTTTTTTAGCACACTTTGGAGCAAAAAAATTCAAAAAACCTGATGAATAATAGTATTTATCAGCAGATACAATCTGTCCATAGAGACATATAAATGTTAGGCAACCTGCTACTACTATTTGCTTTTATTCATGTTATTTTCCAGTGAACATTTTATAATTATAACTCTGCAAGCAAACTTCTTTAGTATGCCCTTTATACGCACTAGTGAAAGAAAAAATATTGTAAGCGCTGCAAGACTTCGAGAAAAGAATTGCAAAAGAACTGTTTTCAACACTGTCACAGAAGTTTCCATGTGCATAGGTCAATAACTACCTGCATTTAGGCTCCCTCAGCCATGCAGGACACCCTGCTGACAGCACCAACACCACTCACAGGAGCTGAGGTCACCTTTGGCATTCTGGGTTTTGGGTTTTTGTTTGCTTGCTTGTTCCTTGATGATCTAATCCATTTTAAGAATTATACCAGAAACTCTCACATGAACACAGGTATCACAATAGCACAGAAATGTGCACTCCTGCCATCCATCTGATTTATACAGAAAATCGGACTTAGAAGAATTATTCCATAAGCAAGTCAACCCTGGAGAAATTTACCCATTTGCTGGTTTAATTCCACAGTTACCAGGGTGGTAGCACACAGGTATCCTGACATAAGCCAGCAGGCTCAAAGGGCACCTTCAACGTACTTCTTTTCTAATCCCTCAAATACGTACCTTTTTTCCCCTCCCTTCAAATGTTATTCTCCCATACCATCCCTAAATAAAAAAAAGGAGGCTAAATCAAAAGATGGAGAAAAAACGGTCCTAACCTCTTTCTCCCTGAGAAGACTAGTTACTGAAATATTGGAATCGATAAAATTCACAGAAATGGAAATGAAACGTGGAAGGAGAAGACATGTTGTTCTGCTCTGCACAGACAAAACCAAAAACAGCCCACCAAAACAAGCCAAGGTCTTGTCGATAATGGGGTCTATTTTTGGATGGCCAAAGTCAGTGCTTTTATGTTATACAATGCTGTTAACTCCTGAGAGCTCACTTTGTGCAAAGCAGCAGTTTCCCAGGGGAAGCTGCCAGGCTGAGTTAATTGTCATCAGTGGAGCACACATTTCAGGAAGGGAAGGGTACCAGAGACCACACCATTGGAAACAGTGAGAGCTTATCGTTCAGGTAGAAAACATGGATTTGGATCCTCAGCCTGACTCTGCATCAAGGGCTGTGGAAGCACTTCTTGGGCCAAAATGCCTGCATGAGACGCACTGAAACTCCAGGGTGGGAGAAGAGCCAGGGTTGTGCTCGGTCCTGTCCTGGTGGCCTGGAGGCACCAAAGCAAGGATGTACAGCAAGAGGGAGCTGCGCCAGGCCCCCCAGTTTGGGTGAGATAAAGATCATGTCTAGATGTGCGCCCACAGGCCAGCTTATGCCTTAGTGGACCTTTTTTGGAACGTAGGAATAAATGCAGAAAGGATCACTGCTTGGTGATGTGATTCTTAAAGCAACAGGCCACCTTGGAGGGATGAAGGCTGCCCTCTGACTGTGCTTTGTTCTTTATCTTTTTTTAATAATTAAAATACTTTCAGTTAAAACACTTAAATCTAGCAGTGCAAAAGCTGGTTGCAGGAAAAGTTTTGTCTGGACAGTAGAATAATGCTGAACACTGTTTTACTGCGGCTTTGATGCATGCTTTGACTATTTCCGACAAATCTATTCCTGTGATTTAATTTGCTATTGAATCTGCAAGCATGTAATTTTAAAATAAAGCTTTTGCTTTGGGGGAGAACAAAAAGCATCTAATGATGCAAACTGTCATTATCTGGGACATGAGGGAATTCATAGTATAGATTGATAGATAATTACAAATGGTAAATGGGGTACTTGCAGGAAGCTTTGCTCATGACAGAAGCAGCACTGATGGGCCTGTAGCTCAGTGCTGGCACAGATTTCTCTGAAAAAGAGGGAACTGTTGCATATGTTCATACACTTAGTCAAACTCTTTCCAGTGGCTTGCCTCTTTCTAGATGCCATTTTTAGCTCTTAAAAACAAGTAATTTGAAAAAAAGGGATATGTTAGGAAATACTTATCTGTGCTACTCTTTCATAAAGTCATTTGTTAAAATGTTTTGAACCATGCATTTCACTTGTGCTTGACCATAACAGGGCAATCAAAGCATCCTTCCGTTTACCATATAGCAGCAGTGAGCCCACTGATCAAGTTGCTTCACACACCACTGTTAAAAAGAATAAGACAAGAGAATTATCATTGAAATCTTACCAAAGCAAGAATTGACAAAGCCATACCACCTACAGCCATGCTCCCCTCCAATCCATTTGCCATGGATGTTGGATGCAAAACTGAGGGTAGTGCCTGAGATGCACACTAACATGTCACTGATACTGATGTTCAGGAGGAGCATGTTGACTGGGTTGCGGAGGGTTTTAAACTTGCAGAAGAGGATGAGGACAATCAAGTTATTCAAGAAACCAAAAAACAAGATCAATCCAAGAAAAACAGCCACTACTGTGTGCCCATTTCGTGAGAGTCCAGCCCTTGGCTCAACAGGATCTGTAAGTGCACCAAAGCTCAGGTTGTATGTCCAAGTGTGGTTCATTTCGGACTTTGACACAAATGGATGAGGGCAGGGACGCCAGGTGCCCAGTGCTGAAGTCCTCCAGCGGTTCCCCAGAAGCTTCCCTCCATCACAAGTCAAATCATCTCAGGAGTCTTGTGATCTTCACTCAGCTAAGATACTTCTTAGATGGTTATGCAGGTGTGAAATACTGTACTGCAGCACAGGAGTATTTTCCTGCACTGTGCCTTTCCAGTGGTCAGCTCTGCAGCCTAGCTCCAGGGCAGCAGAACCAAGCAAACAATCACCTCAAACAGATCTTTGTTATTTAAACCCAGGATCATGTTAGATGATCTTTTTTGAGGCTCAGAATGGAAGGCATCTCAAAAAGGTGCTTCAGCATGGTCTCTTCCTTCAGAGCAAATGGGCAGCCCTTCTACCAAAGGGCAGTTACTGTTGTTTCTTCTGACAATGGGTGTCCTTCTGAAAACAGAGAAGAAAACAAGTGGTAAAAACAAAACAACTTTTTCCATACCAAGACCAAAAATTAGGTACATCATTTACTAACAGTTCCTCCCTTTTTGAACCATAACATATATTTCTCAGTCTTTTCAGCTTCCTCTTTGATTTTCAACAGAAAAATCAGGTTGTTGATGTTTCCTTGACTGTTCCAAACAGTTTTTCCTTAGCTCACAGTTTAGCATGGAGAAGGCTATTTGCACCTTTCTAGCAAGGTTGCTCAGGCGAGAAAAATGCGTGGTAAGACGTATCTTTTGTAACAGCTTCCCAGGGGAAGAACTGTATCTTCCTCTACATTAAGTCAATCCACACCAAGTGAAGCTTCAGTCTTGGCTAGAACTTGATTAAAATGATGAAAATTTTAGGAGGAGGAGAAAGTATTTCTTTACCCAGAAAGACTAATTTCAAGTGCAGTCCCTGAAGCTCTCGTGCTTACAAGGGCTGGCAGAGCTGTGATATCAATTTCACTTCTCCCACATTTACCAGTGGACAGATGTTCTCCTTCGTTATCTATAAAGCAGCCAGACACCCAAAGCTTCACATCTCTCTCCCACCACAGACGTGAATTTGTATACCCGCATGCAGTGAATACATTCTGTGTGTGTATGTTGTGAAGCAAGAGCAGAGTGCTTAATGTGGATGCGTAACAGCTTAGCCAGCCTTCTGCATGGTTGCAGGCAAATTCTGCACAGACATTTCTATAAAAACAGAGGTGAATATAAATAATGTGTGTGTATATATATATGTAGGAATTTCCACTCCTCGGTGCAAAACGCATGATACCCATAGCTTGCTCAGCTAAAAATATGAAAACTTTTCTTTCATGAGTCATGTGCTCCTAGAACGATTAAACACATTTTAAAATGGAGCATCTTCTATATTGCTCCTAACCACTGCTTTTTGGAAATTGTCTTGTAGGAAAAGATGTGTTAACCAACTGGAAAAAATGAGAGTTCAAAGTTAACTGAAGACGCAGAGGTTGTTTGGTTTTTTTTCTTTTATCATATCTTTGTGTTATGGTGAGTGTTTATAGCAAGTATTTCTTCTTACTATTTCACTACTTTCACAAACTCACTGTGCTAAACATGTCTCATTAGTGCAGTGATTTGAATTCTATTGTATGCAGTCTGTCTTTACCTTCTCTTCTGATGAGTAAATTATGTACAATTTGCAGACCTTCTACTGTTTGGTCATTGACAATCTGAAATGCTGATGCTTTCTGCTTTTTTCCCCCGTTTAGGAGGTACCTGGTAATTTAGATTGGAAAGCGTCTCAGGTAGCATATCTAAGAGAAAGAACATTTCAAATCCTCTTACTACCATTTTGGAAAACAAAAATCCCCTGTCCAATTCTGGTTGCAGGTTATAGAAGGAAATTAACTGGGACTAACTGTCAGCATACTTTAAATTGACTCATAATTGTATTTAAAGGAACAGAGTTAAAGTTTAGTGGAACAAAACACAAATGAAATAAAAACCGATTAAACAAATACGATGCTGAGTGTTTCTCAGTCACTAATTGTATGACTGAAAAGGCAAATAGCTGCACTTTTTTTTTGGTAGGAAAAAAAGCATGGTGGCAATGTGCTGAAGGAGAATTTCAGCAGGAAGAATTCACAGGAAAACAAGATGTACAGTGAAATAAACTCAATAAGTAATTATTTGTAGATTGTTTTTTTAATAATTCTGCTTACACCCTAGCTTCTACCAAACTAATCTATTCTTTTTCAATCACTTTGAAGACAGTTTTGTCTAATCTGTTGCATGTGAGAGTTCACTGAGGAATGCAACTATGGTCAATTCTATCTGCTCCTCCCTTTTGCAAAGCATATTGCAGAATCTGTCTTCAAAATCTGAAGAGGCTTAAGTCTGATTTACATGCAGATTAATTTCAGTTACAGATGAAATTTTTTTTTCCAGTTGAACTGGTTAAATCTAGATAATCTGTAGCAAAGATTATAGTATGCCATCATAAATGTTTCTATGTGGGAATTAACTTCAGAATAATCACAGGCAAATGGTCTGAATAATATTAATGTTAAAGCATCACAGCCTTGGTGTTAGACAAAGCCAAAGGTTATAATCCCCTTAGCAGTCTGATACCAGGTACACAGGCACAGCCCAGTGCCCAGGTCATTTCTGCACTGATCGCAACCCATCCGGCTTTGGTGGGATGAGTTCTGCCCTGGTGTGCTGGGGAAGTGTGCCTTAATAACGCCCAGGTGAGAGGAGCAGGCCCTTGCAATTCAGTGTAGGATACATTTTAAAAAGTTAGTGCACACGCTGTGAAGGTCAAGCCGTGCGGCCACTTGAAATCGAAAGATGACAAAAAGGATGCACAAAGATGTGCTTCGAAAAGTTTGGGGTGAACTTAACAGACAGGATTCTGCAGAGCAAAACACCTGAAGATCTGGGCTGTGTAGGAGTAAGTCTCTTATTAGTAGCTCATGTATAAAGTGCTAAGTTTTTTACACCTTTGGATGAAGTACAAGCCAAATGCAGATCTCCATAAAGCTTCTACACTTCCATACAAATCCCTTGAAGAATGGCTCTAATTCTTACCTAATGTTAGCATTTAACTGAATAATAAACATTATTGCTGGAAAACAGTTGAAGATGGGCTTGTGTGCTCGAAGGCTCATTTCATTTTTTTTTTCTCCAGACAGACAGCTTGGTTTAATAGAGGTTACTTTGCAACTCTGACAACACTTACAGGTGGCACTCTGTGCTCCCCAAGTCTCCACGATCAAGCAGGACATCCTGTACCCTTCTAGTTTCTTACAAACTTGGGAGCTTGCAGGGCTGAACTCTATTTAATTCTGACAATTCTGCTTCTCAAAAAATCTTAAAAAAACCCAATAAATCCTACAATTGCATTCAAAACAAATAAAGGAGCGTTCAGTTTGTCTCCTTGAATTAGTCCGAGTTGACGTGGAATGAAAAACATACCCAAAGTGATACAAAACATATGGCCAGGTGAAACAGGCCAAAAGTTCATTTAATGTCACCAATTATTAAATGCTTCACCTGTTAACCAGTTCTGACAGTAGTAATCTAAAGATACAGCAAAACAGACACCCATCACTGCTTGCACTTTTCTCTGAAGCAGTCTGTTGGAAGAAAAGGTTTCAAAAGATGTTATATCAGCTTCTGGGAGCACAGGCATTAATACTGAGAGTGTAAGGCTTTTTTTTGCACTTGCCACTATGCATTAGTTTGAGCAGTATCCTACACCAGTGAAGCTGATTTTTCTTTCTCACTTTGCCCTACAAAATAAGTACTAACTTATTGAATATATTAGCTTTAAGGGTTTAGGATTGTTTTGGTTTTTCTCTTAAATGAACTCATTCGTTATTTCTAATTGGCAGATTCTTTACCATCTTCCCTTGCAAAGTTGTGCAACATGCCAAAGATGATGCTTAATTCACTTTAAATATTCAACAGCTGATAAAATTGCACAAAATAAATAAAATCAAACTTCAAAATCATTTTGTTAAAAAATTTACATTCCTTTTAACATTATACTTACATGGTTCTCTCGTGGTATAGAGGAGGTATAAAAAACTCTTCTATTTGCACACAGCCTTAATCAGCCTGTTTTGAGTTCATATTAAAAAAATTTTAAAATGGTGATTTTCCTTCATTTATGAACTTCGGTTTCTACTGAAAAGTTAAAATTTAAAAATATTCATAAAATTTCAAAGACATACCTAGCTGAAATTTTATGGAGGACTCAATTTTTTGACCTGATGCCAGAATTATGGCAGGAATACTATATTTTAAGGTTTTTATACACTGAACCTTGTTTTCCACATCAGAAACTGAACTGTTCCTAACAGCAAGCAACCACAACCAGAGGTATCACCTGAAATATTTTTTTCAAACACAGTTGAAAGATGGGGGACTGAGTGGGACTTTGCAATACTGCAGACAAAATTCTTGGACTGTTTTTTCCATGCCCTAAGTCACACTGTGAGGTGTCAAGAGACCCACAGGTAGGTCTTTAGAAGTAATCTAGAAGACAGAGAGGAGGCTCCAGACGTTTAGGTATCTCCCAGCTCCCAAAACTGTGGGAGAACCTCTTGCATGCAGACTTACAGACTTACTTCTAGGAACTCAGATTCATGAAAAAGACAAACACAAAAATGAGAACGATGTAAGTGCAGAATACATGCGATGAAGTCCACCACTATTTGACACATTTGAAGCCATACTATTTATTCGAGGGCAAATTCTAACTGCATGGTAAAAGAGCGTGAGAAAACCCTGAACCATTGCTTTTGGAATAAAAGCTACTTTTATATAGTATTTTAAAAGTTAAGGCAACCCCTCCCTACGTGCGAAGAGGAATTTTTTTTTTTTACAGAAATGTCTATGCTATCAGGAAATGAGATGGAGCCATCCCTGAACTGCGGGGAAGCGATGAGAAGCATCTCTTCAGAGAGACTGAGCCGGGACGGCTGCAGCAGAGGGGAGAGAGGGGACAGGGAGCCCCTTCTCAGCGCCCCGGCTCTGCCTGAACTTTTAAACCCTGCATCAAGCAAAAGCCTCTTCAGCCAATCTCAGGTTATGATCTCTCCTTCACAAACTTTTTTACACTTATTGGGGGGGTGGAGGGGCTGAGAAAACTGGAAGAAAAACCCACCTGCAGCCGTCATCCAGGAAAAAAAGCCACCCAAGTTGAGTCTCCGAAAACGGCATCCCGAGCGGCGACGCGAAGGAGCCCCGGTTTCAGCACCCGGGGGGTGCCCCCCCCTTGCCGCCCCGCGGGGACCCCGCCCCCCCCAACCCCCGCGGATCCCCCGCGCCCGCGGAGCCGCCGTTACTTGCCCCGGGAGGGATGCGGTGGGCTCGCCCTCCCCGCCCGCTTCCTCCTCCTCCTCCTCCTCTCCCGGGAGGGCTGAGAAGACATCCAACTTCGGGATGGCGGGGGAGAACAAAGAGATTTTTTTTAAAAAAATAAATATAAAAAAAGGAAATAAAAATGAAAAAGAATGCCGAGGCACGGCTCGCACCGCTCCCGCCGGCGGGCTCCCCCCCGCAGCCCCCGGAGCCGCCGCGCCCCGCCCGCGCCGGGGCGGTGCTGCAGCCTGGGCCGCGCCCCCCCCCCCCCCCCCCGGAGGAGGGGGTCGGCTGGGGGCACTCAGCGCCCCGCATTTGGGGATCCCCTCCGGCTGCCCCCACCCCCCCCCCCCCCCCGTGCTGCAGGGCTGAGCCCCTCCTGCGCTCCCCCCGGGGTCTGCCGGGCCACCTGCGGTCGTGGGGCGCGTCTGCAGAGAGAGGTTGGGCTGTGCGCTCTTCCCACTCTTACCGCTATCAAAGACTGGGGGTATTTTGCGAGCGAGCAGGCATAAATACCTGTGCAGCAGCAGACCAGGAACTTGGCAATTTAAAAATGTGTCAAAAACCTAACAGACATGTCTTGTACGTAATTTATTGGTCGGCTGCTTTGTCTGTCTTTTCTGTATCTTTACATTTTACGCATTTACAGATTGAACAAGCAGTATGGTTACTGTGTGCCGAAATCTGTGTTTTCACAAATACGTGTATCACAGAAATAGCATATGGCTTGAAAACTATGCAGTACTGTGTCTTTCTGTTACTACTACTACCTACTACTACTCTTTTAGATTTCTACTGCTCTGGTCTTTCTACAGGAGAAAAAAAGCCCATGGGGAATGAATTGCTGGATAAAAACGCTAGAGAAAAAATATTCTGGAGTATACCTTGCTCTGTTGAACATCTCTTAGCTCTGGCTCTTGCTGAACTTCTAAAAGCAGTCTTTTAAATTTGTAGATCACAGTTAAAGCCTGTAAAGTGATCTTCAGAGTCATATTATTCCACCTCAGCTGGCTTTAACCTTTTATCTGATCACACTTGTCAGCTTTTTCACCTTCTCCGGCTTAAAGACAGGCAAACAGATGCACCTCTCATTATAGAAAAACAGCCCAGCAGAAAAGGTGGTGTGGAGTCTCTTCATAAAACCTCTTCCCCAGTGGAAGCCTAAAGGCAGACCTTCTAGATAATTGTTGTACTAACAACAAGATTTTGTTCCAAAATTCAGCTTAACTAAAGCTATTTCATTCAATAAAGTGAGAATTTTCTGAAGAAATAAATCAGGAATACACCTACTACCATCATATTCAGAAAATACACGATAACACAATTTTGCTGATTAGACCTCCATTGTAAACTAAGAACTGCTTCTTCCAGAATACAAAAACAAAACCAAAAATAATGTGCTAACGTCACATTCAGAGAAAGAGCAGGAGTGTACCTCCTTTAGAGACGCCTAACTAAAAATAAAAATATAAAGGGTCATTTTTTCACTGTCACTAATAAAACGTGTACCTCTGAAATTCTCCGTTACAGCATGTAGTTACAAAACCAACCACAGTTACCAAATGCACATACTTCTAATAATTTTTCAGCAGCATGAAAATGTGCTTCTATAGGTGTTAAATGGTACTTCATTACGTTGTGCAGTGTCAGATGAAACTGCTTACTAAAGATAGCTGGGTTAAAAAATGGTTTGAAATTCATTTACCTGTTATGAACTTGGAAGTTTTCAAAAAGTGGGTTGTACCAGCAAAAAAACTTGTCAACACAAACAAATCATCAGGCAGTTTACATACCTGATTCACTGACTCTTCTTTTGTTTTACAGGTTATGATTCAGAACAGTTTGGCAGCATTGCTAACTGCCAGTGTCAGTGAAGAGCAGGCAGGCTGCCATGCCCTGGACGGTGTCCATTTGGGGTTGTAATTCTGAGGTCCTTGTGGTGCTTCAGAAATAAAACCGGGGCATTTGATTCGAATTCCTGGTTTCATTTAACAAAAAATAAAAGTTGCTAGGGAATTCCAGCATCTCCCATTAATTTCCTGCTTACCTCCTGCTTCCAAACAAACGTTGTGTGTTTTAGTAAAGTCTCTAATATCATACAGAAGAAGGGACAGTAAATTAATCAAGTGGGGAGCAATACTGAGAACACCTGCTGTTGTGTTCCCCCAGTCCAGCAGTCAATAGCTGCATCTTTACTGTCCTTCAGAGCAATGCCCAAGAGCTCACCACCCCAGTTCCCTGGCTGCAGCAGCTGGAGATGCATAGCAAGCTGGAGAACTGGGTGTACATGAACAGGTAAGCCAGGTGGACAGATGAGGGATGAGGATTCATGTGTGAAGTTGAGATTGTGTCCATATGCTAGTTATATCCTGCTTTCAGAAGCTGCCCTTAAATTTGAAAAAACATAAGAGATCATTACGTTACTTTCTTATGTTCCTATGGGAAGTGCTTTTAGTGCCCTCATTTATAATCTCTAACTTTCCCATTGCTCTTTGAGAAAGACCCAGTTAGTCCAGCTTAACACTAGGGGTAACATCCGTTCTGATGTTCTCAAGACAAAAAAAAGTTTCCAGACTCTTTGCCTGGTTTTACTAAAAAAATTTCAAATTTGCATCAGTCATCACAAATTCATTGGCTTAACATACGATGTTGAGTGGTTGCTTAGCTCAGTGACACACTGTGCATACCCTGAGATACTGGAGAGTGGTGGTATATTACGTGGTTTCGCCAAGTAGTTGTTTCATTAACAGTGGAACTTTGTTGTTTTACATGACAGTGATAACGTAAGGAGAAACCATAAGGAAAGGGAGGGAAACTCTTCCCTTCCACCTGACCACAGATGCAAACATTTATAATTCATAAAATCCTTACTGCAAAGGTGTTTACCGATGAATACTGGAAGCAAAACCAAAGTATCCTCAGATTTATCACAATATCTTATAGCCTACACCTTGAAACCCAACTAGTTGATTACTTATAAAAAATGGCAGCAGATAACAAATGCATTGGCCTTGATTCCATATTTAGATGTTTTGGATGGAAGGGATTTCACAATTTCTGAGTCTGGAGAGAGAACAGTTGATGTGAGTCCAAGACTAAAATTGCTCATAATCTCTTTATTCTGCACAAAGCGTATGATGACAAGACTCTGAAAGCAGCTACTAAAATTTAGGGTTAGATACAAAAATTTAGTCATTCCTGCTTTGGAATTAAGAGATAGGCATATATTGCATTATAATAAAACATCCATCAGGAGATTTTGAAATGTCTTCTGAACAGTGTGAATGAAGATTATTTCTTGTAAATTAAGAGAGAATTTGTGAGTGAAACCCAATTGTCTTTACCCAGGAACAATCTTTAGGTTCAGTTACCTGCACAGGGGTATCTAATGTGTTTTGAGACACCCTTGAGAATCCTGCCCAACCCTTCTCTGCTAAACCAGAGGAGTGTGGGTCTCCAAAAGGTGGTCTAATAAAAGACATTATCTGTTTTTGAGACAAGAACTTGTGTTCATAAGGCTTACCTAATTTTCCAAGTATACTGTTTGGCCTAATAAAAGATGCTACCTCTGCCTAGAAACTTTGTCTTACCTGCCCTTTGACTATCACAGCAAGAACAACATGACCATTCAGTGAGCCAGTTCTTTCAGTTGGTGTCTTCTTTCTGGGTGTGATTTTGCTTATGCTTCTGCAAGGCTCTGAAATGCCTACATCAACTTCTTTTTCATTTTTGACATCAACTTCTTTCTCATTTTTGTACTTCATCTGAATTCCTAAATCACAATCAGCGATTTAGTTTACCTACAGATTCTAAAGACACACCTAAGTTGTGAGATAGAGAAGCATTTCCCAGGGTCTGGATCCAGACAGCAGATCCCAGCTGCTTCCTGACTCCACAGTGTGTGAACACTAGTTGCGATCATGTCCCCTCTTCTTTCTCTAACCAGCCCCAGTGATCCCCCGTTCAGGGTGACTGAGGAATACTCCAACTTCAGAGGCACCACACAGCATATCTAGGCAGACAGCAGGACTAGAATTTTTCTCTTTCCAGTAGCTTTCTTTCTGAAGGTTATAGCAAATTAAACCATTCTTTCTGTAGCTTTGCATTTTAATAAGCACTTACTTCAGATCATTTTGATGTTGCCAAAGATCCTATGCCTTTTCTATTCACAACTCATGCCCAGAGTCTTCTGCCATCAGCAGGTAAGGGGAAGGCAACAGGAAAGCTTTCAGAAATCCAGGCACAAAGGTAGAAGTGCCCTCAGAAGGCAGGAGACTTCAGGTAACACAAACATCTGTGCCTCACTTCACTGTTGTAATGGGGGATATATGAGAAACTTCTTTCTTTGCTGCAGTAAAGGGGAAACCAAAGCAGCAGAAGGAACTCCTTGTTCAAAAAGGCAGAGTGGGAACTATGGAGGAAGCTCAGATTGTTATTTGGTCTTCATCCAAATTCTCTTACTTTTATGCAAGATGAGAGTTAGCTTACATTCTTGTTGTCTCTGAGGATCGTGTGTTTCTCTGACCTCCTGTCACTCAGAAAGAACAGGGCTGACCAGAGCCAAACCAGGGGTGGGAAAGCTGCATGGCCAGTCCCGAGTGTATGGCACAGATTTCATCCTGCAAACCACTAGAGGCATCTCTCTCCCTCTTTTCCTTGGGCACCCAAGGGAGGAGGGCACTGCATGTGTTGCTGACACTGGTCCCAACTGTAAGAACAACATGAAGATGTTCAGCACAGCTGCCAACTGAAGATAAAATACAGCAGAGAAAAAAAGATCAAAAGACTACAGAAGGCAGGTCAGGCATGTTACATATTTGCATTTGGCTGGCAGAGCCTTTCCCCAACAGAAGTTCCTTGGAGGTGTTCTCCATCCTGCTTCATTGCCAGGGCATACCCTAGAAAAACAGATTACAGGCATTTCACTCTCCTTCTGCACTCTGTCAGTTCCGTCACTCCCAGTGCTCCCACTGGAGATCAGATAGACCACAGCCTTCACCCAGAGGCACCTTCTGTTTCCCTTGTTGCCTGGTCACAATAAAGGCAGCTCAGAGACAAGCAGGATTTTTGACTGTTATTTTGCAGCATGCCAAATAATGAAGGCTCAAAAATCACATCAGACTCCCTCCAACAGAAAGGACTTTTTAAGCAAAGGCTTGGTTATTTGAGCCCTCAGCTTGCATTGCCCTTCTGGAGATAGGTGTGTGCCTGTGTATGCATGCAAGCGACAGAGAGAGGGGAATATTTGTGATGCTCACTGTTCCATATTCAGCTCCTGCAAGCACATCTGTTCACTGTGTACCCAGGAATTAATGCTATCTCTAAACAGCCTCCCTAACAACCTCTAGTACAGCTGCTTCTTCAGAGCGATCCTACAACCCAACGGTTCTCCTTGTCAACCACGTCTGCTTCCCAAATTCTCATGTCAGTCCCTCTTGCACCTCAAGGAGTTTTATGTCCACCTTATCAAAGTCCTAGGGGCTGCAGGAAGCTAAGACACAGACCCAGAGCTCTCCACCCTTGCACTATCTTCTGATCTGATTTTTCTTTGAGGAAAGATCTTCTCCTGGGCAATAGAAAGGGAACAAAACTTGTGAGTTTCCTGATTCCTATTCAGAGACCATCTCTCGAGATGAGGAAGGGGAAGTGCTATTTTTCTCTAGCTTTGCCCTGTCTGGCCATCCTGCCCCCCACCAGTGTCTGAGACAACTGGGTAACAGTCAGAGCTTGTCTGTAATTTGGTAGATGGCTGGGGTAGTTTGCTTTCTAACATTATCTCCAGTTCAGCTGAAATCTGATAGCTCCCTACTTATTATAAGACCTGGCAGCATGAATGTTAATGGAAAATACTGGGTAATTTGTCAGTCCAAGCTAGCAATGCACACAAATGTTAGATCTGCCACAGGGAGAAGGTAGGGCACTGAGCTGTTCCATATTTCTGAATGTGCTCTTGCCAAAGTGCTACATCTTACTTTTCTTAGCAACCACTTAGCAGTTCCTTTGAATCAAAGATGATTTTTTTTGCAGGAGTTACATTTCATCCTGGATGTGAGACTTATGCTTCCTTCAACCAACAATCTGTTTTCAGCAGAAGGAAGGAGGCAGCTGCGGAGCCCCCCAAGATCAGAATTAGATGTACAGGAGAAGAATGGACGAGGGTGAAGAAAAGGATCAGAGGAGGAGGAAATTATGTCTTAAAAGATCGGCATGAGTCTCACATTTGTTTTGCAGCATGGAGATTAGCTGGTAGCTAGAAGGTTATGTCTATACTACAGGGGGAAATTTAGCTGTACCCTGTGGACACTTGCTTTTGTTCCTGTCATCAGAGCTGTCCTGGGTAACAGCTTTTTGTAAGTGACACTGACTTGGG
Source organism: Morus bassanus (assembly GCA_031468815.1). NCBI lineage: Eukaryota > Metazoa > Chordata > Aves > Suliformes > Sulidae > Morus > Morus bassanus. Next base: position 70,185,703 of record CM062568.1, read on the forward strand.
CATCAACCTCCTAGGCCTGACTGGTTCTGTACAAGCTCTGAAATATTTGCTGCCATGGTTTCACTGCTAATACTTCCTATGCTAATGCGCTTAAAGCCAGGTCCATTATTTCTCAACACAGGTCAGGTGCATCTTATAGCAGACGGCATGGCTGTCCACTTCAAATTCTCTAGGTTTTGTTACATGTATGGGACTCTCTGGGTTTGTCTAAGCTACAGAGCCACAGAGACCTTCCATGCTCTCAGGTCCAAGTGTATACCTTGTTCAAGTCCCAGCTCCACTCCAGAGTGAGACTCAGCCCACAGCTCTTTTGACTTCTCCTATACCTTGGTTTTTGAGGACAACTGAGCATATAAATCAGCTGCTTGTCCTGAATTACCCCATCCACATCCCTGAGCTGGGCAACCAGGAGACAAAAGGCAAGCAGTGATCAGCTGAGACACAGGCTGATGTGTGTCAACACCATGACCGAGTAGTACTTGTGTAACAGAAGTGGTGGGAACAAGGGCACAAGGGGTTTGGGATCTGACCATAAGAATTTACCAGCTGCTGTTATTGCTTATGTTCTGGGTGATATAAAGGGTCACATCCATGGTCAGGGCTCAAATTGGAGTAGAGGTACAACTTTTTCCCTTATGTTCTTGATGATGAGTACCATATGTTTAATCATGATTTCCTTAAGAGAAGAGGCTTGTTGTTGGGCTTTTTTTTTTTTCTTACTTAAATCTCTAGTTTCTAGATTAAAGTGGTTCCATGAGAAAAAAAACTTTCATTTATAAAACCTTTCATTTATTTAAAGACATTTCAAACATGACCCCAGTTAAAAATGATCCACAAAAAGTACAGAAGAACTTCAAAGTTACTGCATTTATATACTGTGTTTATTTTCTAAAAAGGTAACTAAAAAAAAGTCAAATAATGCCAGCAAATCTGGAAGACTCAAAAGTTAAATGAAGTTAGTTACTAGAGGTTTTAAAATGGAATAATATGCAACAAGCCCAACAATGGATTTACTAATTTGATTTATAAACACATAAAAAAGAAACATTTTTTGTCCTTCTGAGAATTTCATTAATATTCAAAGAAACTGGCTAGGGACTCAAAATTACTGGCTAGTGAATTTTTCTGTCTATATAAGTCAGGAGCAGAATCTATATTTCTAAAGTGCTGTCCCATTCTTGCCTCTTTCTTAGCAATTGTTCCTGGAGGGGTAGTTTTTCCATCAACATATTCTGTTTTCTGGAGGATAAAAATTATTTCCATCCATTTCAAAGCAAACCACAGTCTGCCAAAGCATAGTAACAAGATTTCCCATGCAACACGAACTAAACTTCTTAAGAGCAGGCACCTCAGAGAATTTAAAAGAAATATTTTCAACTCCACAGTTGTAATTATTCTGATCACTTCCAATCCACGTACTTAGCACTCCAGCCTGCCATTATGGAAAAAGAAGACCCTCTTCCTCCATTGCTCACAAGTCCCTCCAGCAAGATGCTTCTCTACTAGAAAATATGTTCTGTCATCGTTGGAGAGAGATTCCATTTTTGTGAAAAATATAGGTGAAAGATGGATAATGCGTCTCTCATACGTCTTTCTGTTGCTTTAGTTCCACTTTTTTTTCCCTAGAGTCCCTCCCAAACTTTCATTTGCATAGTCCTCCTGTGTAACCCTTCATCAGGTAAAATCTCAAGTCTTCTAAGCCTGTCTTGATGGAGTGGAGCTAAAATACAACTTTCGATGTTTAGGGTAAGCTTTCATTCAAAAATAAATCTTTTGAAGTTTTTTCTCTGGAAGTTTAATGGTTAAAAATAAAGTTGGTGCAAATGGAGGAGGAAGATGGTTTCATTCTCAGAATGTTTCTTTCAGAAAAATGTATCAGATGATGTGCCACAAAAATATCAGCTCCACGACATTTTTCACCACTCAGGAAAAGCAATGTTTGCCATACTTCTGAATTAACTAGCTTGTGAACCTGTAGTAGATGATGGCTCTGCAGCTGGTCTGTGGAGACATGCTGAGCAGTGAAACTGATGGTCTCTTTATTTTAATTAAATTAAAAGTCAATGCTAAGCATGCATTTTGTTCTATGACAAATTTAGAGAGCTATCATTTCTTTGATTACAGAATTAGGAATGTATAGTCTCCTACAATTTCATTAAATACCTATAAAATCTAACATTCGCTTTCAGCAATATTCTTCATGAACAATATATCCATGCATCAGGTTTATCTTTTGACATGAATTGCCCATCAGCATTTTTGCCCATGCAGTTCACGTCTGCCACTCAGATGTACCCAAGGCAAGATTTGTGCTTCAATTTAGAAAACAAAATTTTGAATAACTGTGTTTCAGGTATTACAGGGATTTCAGAGTGTTACAAATTCAGAAGCATGTTTTAACCAGGAATAATTTGTAAAATATATATTTGCTTTCTATTTCCTATTTTAGATCTAGTTGTAGAACAAGATTTTGCAGCAGATGTAATACATGTTGCCAACAAGAGCAGCCATGTTATACAAGAGCAAGGTTTTTTACAAAATTCAGTAGATTTTTTTAGCAAGATGACAGCTGTTTTTTCTTGGCATTAGTGATTACAAAGCTCTAAGAGAACACTTTGAATGCTTTATGACAATCCTGGACAGTAATGTAATTGAATGAGGAGATCAACATTCACATTCTGCAAAAAACAATTTGCCGAATACTTGTCATGTTCCATAGTTAGCATTACCACCTTTGGAAAACGAGAACAGACAACTCAGTCAAATGGCTGCTGGGCATGTGTCATAACTTTAACAGCAACCAGCAAATCCATAGTAGAATTGGCTGGCTGATAAGAAAACAGCCACATGAATACCCATGTGGTAAACATCGGGTGAAGAGTTCTGTGCCAAATGCAATGATCAAGGTGAACAACAGAGCAAGGTCTACTGAGGTGTTTACTTTTATTATGCAGCAGTTTGTTTTAGGGGGGTATGTGTGAAAATTGCAAATGCCCAGTGTTTCCTTCCTTCTCTCCTTAGTGAATCAATGGGAGGCCACGGCACCCTTCCCTTGTACTGGGATCTGCTGTAAGATGTGATGGCAGGATTGCTCTGATATTTCAGGATGTGTCCTCAGGCACAAGCTCCTCTCCTAACCCAGAGTCATGATCCAGACTGCAAGCATTAAATGGGTACTCAGTCACCTGGGTTTGGGACTCAGAGGCTTCTGAAAGTCAGCTCTGCTTACGTTGCTTTCTTGTGTCACACCTGTGTTGAAAATTAATGTGTTAACTCCTGTCGGTCAATGGGCCAACTCTATAGACTGAGAGAACAGGACTATGCAAGGAAAAGGCATTACTGCTATGCAAACTACTACTACTTCTCTGATTCATTTCAGTTATAGGACTTCCAAGCAGCAGAGCATTAAATGTTGCTGTCTTTGGTTTTTGAGAGTCAAAGAGAAGAGACTTCTTTGGGGTTTGATTTAGAATCATTCTCCCAGAACTGGGTTTTTCCCCTCTTTGCTGTTACCCTAAAAACTGAGCTGTGCTCGGGGAGGCAAATGGGATCAGGCTCCAGGACTCGAAGGAAGAACCACTTCTCTCAGCTGGGTTTCTGCTGGGAACCTGGAAGCACAGCACAGTAGCTGTTTCCCCCTGGAGTAGGTCTTTCCTTGGATGCAGCTGCTCCCATGGGCTGAGAGAGCACATCTGTCTCTGAATTATGGATTCGGTGGTGGGAAAGCTAAGCTTTAGCCTTTATGATTAAGATCAGGCTGAATTTGGTAAAAATATGGACAAGACAACTATATACCTGTGGAATAATACCTGTGTTGACAATTAATATATTTGATCTGAGTACGTTTTCTAGGTGGCTGGTTTTCTGAGTCTGTCTCAAAAAATACCAGCCCATCTTCCAGGATCCCTGAATGCTTGCAGGAGGCCAATCAGCATTAATTTTCCAATGCCTAATGCATACAACCCAACCAAGCTAAATTCTACAAAAGCTTCAAATACAGGTGTATGCATGCAGGAATAATCCTCAGCCTAATAAGCAATGATCCTGGCAAAGCATAGGCATTAGTTTTTCTGACAGAGTGAGTCCCTGGACAGTATTAGAATATAAAAGGAGAGCTGAGAAATGTTTATATGCTGGGCAGATGCTAAGTGCTGCTGGGTGTACAACTGGCAATTACATTTTAACAAGAGAATAGGCAATTAAATGTTTTTCTATTCATTACTGTGCAAAAGGATAACAAATATTTGAATGGTAGTGCTTAATCACCAGCTGGATTTATGGATTATTGTGTTTGGAAAACATATTTTTGCTATAGCATGCTGCAGACCTCTGCGAGTGAGAGGTGTCATTTGTGTACAGTAGGAAAGGGGAAGGGCCTAGGGCTGTACTTAACATAAAAGACAAAAATGTTGAGTTCCAAAATGGAAGAAGAAGAAAAACAGCCTCACGTTTTTGCTTGTATCCTAGGATTTTCTGTCATTAGATGGATTCTCCTGTGAAAGGTACTGTCATATCATTTAAATTAAAGTAGCAGAAGGTAATTTCCTGAAAGAGGAAAGATGTTAAACTGTAAATTACTTATTTCACCAGGGCAAGTACACATGAGTGGCTTCACCTGCAGAAGCAGCCCTGGGCAGGGAGCTCTCTTCAGTGGCCCCGTGGCTCAGTCTTCTCGATGACTTCAGGAGGGGAAAAAATCTCTTTTCAGGGAATTTAATTTCCAAGGTAAGGCCCATGTCTGTGCTAGTCTTGCTTGCTAGTCTGTACAGCAACCAGTAAGAAGCTGGAGGGGGGGGAGGGAATAATTTATCAAACAGTGTTGGTATTTAGAATTTCAAGATATGCTTTCCTCAAAATGATTCCTATCAAAATGAGTTATGCTCTTTCCACCACTTATTTAATATAGGTGTTTTGTTTTTAAAGGCCATGAAAAAGCAAGGTCTGTAGAGCTTAGTTTTAGAGCAGAGAGAGCCCATTTAGTGTCTAGAAACCTTTCTTCAACCCTGCAGGTATGCTGAGCCACTGCCTGTTATCTCAAACATTTGGTTCACAGGTTTGCTGTGCTTCCACATTTGTCTGTCTCTCTCTCTCTGGTTTTGTTGGGGTTTTGGGGTTTTTTTTTTCATTATTTGGGAAGAGGACCACTTCTTGTTCAGGGTTTATGGAGCATCTATGGAGTTACAGTCTATGACCACGGACAAGGATAACGAGGTTATAGCCAATGGCTATAGTCTTAGGAGCAACTACTGCAGAGGTAGCAACGGCTGCTTGTCTTTCTGAAGATAAAATCTTGGTCTTTTCTACCTGTTTCTGTTGAGTACAACCAAAAGAGGGCAGCATTTTACTCAGCATCGGTGTGTGAGCCTTGCAGCTGTCTACACGCTGCAATTCTACACTCTCTCTGAGATAAAGCAAAAAATGCAACTTCTAATTGAGTAGTCAGGATCTCATTATAATCCCTACTAAATATAAACCATTCCAGAATGTGTTTATACCATAAGTAAGAACAATCATTATCCTGGAAACGTATTTTTTCAATAGTTTTACTTAAAACTGTTTAACAATTGTTTTGGGAGATTAGGAACAAAATGAGGGTTTTTTTAGTGTGATCAGGTTTATTTTCTCCCACCAACTCGCAGCTGTAGTCAGACCTGAAACTCAGTTTTGTTAATTTTGGACATGAGAAAGAAGAGACATGGGAAATTTTGACAAGTCCATAATAACTTTCTCTGCAGTGAAACCTAGAAAGATTTTTTGTTTAATACTTATCATTTCCAGCAAACTTTCCATTCCTGTGAGATGCAGATCAGGTGTGTAGAAAGTGAGGCAAATAGAGTTATCTGGCCTCTTAACAGGTGCCGCCTTGGCACCCTTCTTCTCGGGTACCTGCAGACACTTCTACAAATGCCACAAAGCACCTCTGCATCTGTAGGTGCAAAACACATTTGAAAAACCAGCCTCAGGTGGCTCATGATGCTGTACTAAAAGCTTATGCACATAAATACCTTTGCTTCTGGACCACATTATAAAGGCAGCTCTCAAAACCTTACAAATAGCTTTAAAAAATAGGTAGCTTAGCTGACATTATTAAATCGTCAGGTTATTTATATCTTAATTTTTTAAAAATAATGAACTTTTTAGTTTTTTCCCCTAAGTTTATGTACACTAATGTATTTGCTAAAGTGTTCGCAGTTAATTTCCAGTCAGATGATATTTTACCTACCTGAGGTTGAAAGATAGCTAATCAGTGCCTGGAATACATGTACTTGATTAAGTGTACCTGGATTTAGGGGTATTAGTGTGCAACAGAGGTAACATTAACACTTTGTCTTAAAACCTTTCCCAATCACTCAGCCAAATCAAATGAAAGGACAGAAAACACTTTTAAAACTATTGTCTGTTTGTCTTTAGGCTCAAAAAGCCTCCTGGGTACTGGTTGACATTTTGAGGCCTATCAGCCTAATTAGAAGGGCTGCAATTTCAATTTGTAAATGCAGCCTGGATGATGTGTGCCGACTCTGATGCCTGGTAGATGTCTGCCCTTGCTGCTATTGGATCAGTGCACCAGTGCCGGCTCTCGGCATGCGTGAGCCTGTGTGCACTTGCAGCAATGGCACTCAGATGAAAACTGTTCAAGGAGCCTGGGAGGCACAGGTTACCCATCACTATCACTACAGAGTCCCCACGGGGGCCCTGGGTAAAGAACTGTCACCAGCACCCTGCAGTAAGTCTTTTTGTTTGCTGGTTTTCATCATCTTTTAATACCATAGCTGGGAAAAATGTTTTCAGCTTTAAACAAATGACAAGCTGTTTTGCAGCAGAGAACAAAATTACTGTGTGGAAGGTTAAAGATGGTCAGCTAATCCAGCCTCAGTGTGAGAGACCAGCTAAAGCTGCTGACACTAGCTCTAACGGTTTCAAACTTTTCAGGAAATCATTTCACAGGAGGCTACAAAGACAGCTCACCCTATCAAAAAGGTTCTTCACACTTTATTTGTGGCTGAACTTCATTGAAAATGAGTATCATGTGTAAGAGGCTGCTCAACCCTAATAATCTGGTAAAACTTGCTCAAGTTTGCATGATCTTTACATCTTTGCTATAGGGAAACTGAAAAGAGGTATCATCAAGGCAGATGGGACCGACAGTGTGAACAATCACTGCCCCGTGGGGCAGAAGAAATGAGGGGTATCTGGAAGTCCTCATCCCTTGCCCTGTGACCTAGCCAAGATGAGATAATCATCCGCTCTTCAATCCTCACGGGCCTGACTGCACCTTCACTCATCTTTGAGGCAACGGGGAATAACGTCACTGGCGTGCAGAGCTTTGGCCGTGTGAGGTTAAGTAGTCAAGCTGTGGGCTGCTAGGGGGATACCGGCGAAAATAAGCAAGGTTAAGAGTTCTGAAAGGATTAATAAATCAAAATCAAACAAACAGATGTTAGGCAGTTTTCTAAGCTATCCATTGCTTTTAATTTGCCTATTTTTGACTATCAAAATAAAGCTGAGAGTAGCTGTGTCTGTTAGTTACACTGAAATAACAATCTCACGAAATAAGGTCTTAGCACACAGAGTGAGTTAATCCATTGGAAAATAATTCTAAACACAGAAAATATCGTCTAGAGATTATTTTATGGCCAGTGAGCATACAGAGCCTGTCCATTCTGCCAGCCACCGCCTCCACTGGGAAGGGAAACGAAGCTGTAGATTTGGATCATTAGATCTCCAGCCACAAATGGTTGGAAAGAAAGCAAAGCTGTGGATCCACCTCTTTCTGCAAAGCTGGTTTGAAGACACACATTATTCTTTCTGGAGACTGCAGAATGTTTCTTTTCCAATGTGTTATTTCTTCTATTTGTAACATAATCCCACCCTGTCCTGAATATGGATCATGCCAGAGCTGATGGAAATGCATACATGTTGGATGCAATTTGCCTCCATGTTTCTACACCCATAGTTATTGGGAGCCTTCCCCTAAGATCCATTGGCCAGGCAGCAATCTGAAAAGGTAAAAAATGGAAAATAAAATTATTCTGAAATATTTTTCTGTGCCACAGTTTTGTGCCTGTATGCTTCTACTGAGTTGTATCACTTTGATTGGGACATAAAGTCCTAAAAAATGTCATTTATGAAAAAAAAAATGGTATTTTTAGATGCAATTCCAAGTTTGACAGCAAGGCAACTGGGCAAAAAAAATTAATGAATTAACTTCTCCTTTCCTAGTTTTTGTCACTCGTGTTGACACAAGACCCTGCTTTTCTTCCATCTAGAAAAAAAAACCCCACACCTAGGTTGGTGCAGTTTTTCTCATTCCCAAAGCTTTATAGTATATGTTCCAATTCATCATTTCATCACAAGTGTTTCTATTTTATTTATATAGAATCATAGAATTATTAAGGTTGGAAAAGACCTCTAGGATCATCAAGTCCAACCGTCAGCCCAACACTACCATGTCCCCTAAACCATGCCCTGAAGTGCCACATCTACACGTTTTTTGAACACCTTCAGGGATGGTGACTCCACCACCTCTCTGGGCAGCCTGTTCCAGTGCCTGACCACTCTGTCACTGAAGAAATTTTTCCTAATATCCAGTCTAAACCTCCCCTGGTGCAACTTTAAGCCATTTCCTCGCATCCTATCACTAGTAACTTGGGAGAAGACACCAACACCCACCTCACTACAACCTCCTTTCAGGTAGTGGTAGTGATAAGGTCTCCCCTCAGCCTCCTCTTCTCCAGGCTAAACAACTCCAGTTCCTTCAGCCACTCCTCATAAGACTTGTTCTCCAGACCTCTCACCAGCTTCATTGCCCTTCTCTGGACATGCTCCAGCAACCAAATGTCCTTCTTGCTGAGTACAGGGGCACAATCACTCCCCTAGTCCTGCTGGCCACACCATTTCTGATACAAGCCAGGATGCTGTTGGCCACCTTGGCCACCTGGGCATGCTGCTGGCTCATATTCAGCCAGCTGTTGACCAACACTCCCAGGTCCTTCTCTGCCAGGCAGCTTTCCAGCCACTCTTCCCCAAGCCTGTAGCATTGCATGGGGTTGTTGTGATGAAAGTGCAGGACCCAGCACTTGGCCTTATTAAAATCCAAACAGTTGGCCTCGGCCCATCGATCCAGCCTGTCCAGATCCCTCTGCAGAGCTTTCCTACCCTCAAGCAGATCAACACTCCTGCCCAACTTGGTGTTGTCTGCAGACTTACTGAGGCCACACTCAATCACCTCATCCAGATCATTGATAAAGATAAGATAATTAAATAAGACTGGCCCCAAAAACTGAGCCCTGGGGAACACCGCTCATGACTGGCCACCAACTGGATTTAGTTCTGTTCACCACCACTCTCTGGGCTCGGCCATCCAGACAGTTTTTCACCCAGCGAAGAATACATCTGTCTAAGCCATGAGCTGCCAGCTTCTCTAGGAGGATGCTGTGGGAGACAATGTCAAAGGCTTTGCTAAAGTCCAGGTGAACAACATCCACAGTCTTTCTCTCATCCACTAGGTGGGTCACCTGGTCATAGGAGGAGATGAGGTTGGTCAGGCAGGACCTGCCTTTCATGAACTCAGGTTGGCTGGGCCTGATCCCCTGGTTGTCCTGCCCTTGCCCGGTGAGCTCACTCGAGATGTATCACTCCATAATCTTCCCCAGTACCGAAGTCAGGCTGACAGGCCTGTAGTTCACCAGATCCTCTTTCTGGCCCTTTCTGTAGATGGGCGTCACATTGGCAAGCCTCCAGTCATCTGGGACCTCTCCTGTTAACCAGGACTGCTGATAAATGATGTAGAGTGGCTTGGCAAGCTCCTCTGCCAACTCCCTCAGTACTCTCGGGTGGCTCCCACCCAGCCCCATAGACTTGTGAGTGTCCAGGTTGCTCAGCAGGTCATAAACTGCTTCCTCTTGGATTATGCGGAGTTTATTCTGCTCTCCATCCCTGCCTTCCAGCTCAGGGGGCTGAATACCCTGGGGATAACTGGTCTGATTATTAAAGACTGAGGCAAAGAAGGCATTAAGTACCTCAGCCTTTTCTTCATCCTTGGTGGCAATGTTCCCCTCCACGTCCAATAGAGGATGAAGAGTCTCCTTGGCTCTCTTTGTTGTTAATGTATTTGTAAAAACACTTTTGTTATCTCTTACAACAGTGGCCAGATTGAGTTCTAGCTGGGCTTTTGCCTTTCTAATTTTCTCTCTGCATGACCCTACAAGATTCCTGTACTCTTCCTGAGTTGCCTGCCCCTTCCTCCAAAGGTGATAAACTCTCCTTTTTTTCCTGAGTGCCAGCAAAAGCTCCCTGTTCAGCCAGGCTGGCCGTCTTCCCTGCTGGTTCATCTTGCGGCACTTGGGGACAGCCTGCTGCTGAGCCTTTTAGACTTCCTTTTTGAAGAATGCCCAGCCTTCCTGGACCCCTTTGCCCTTCAGGACTTCCTCCCAAGGGACTCCCCCAACCAGTATCCTGAACAGGCCAAAGTCTGCCCTCCTGAAGTCCATGGTAGTGGTTCTGCTGACCCCCCTTCTTACTTCACCAACAACCGAGAACTCTATTATATCATGGTCGCTAAGCCCAAGATGGCCTCTGACCATAACATCTCCCACCAGTCCTTCTCCATTTGTAAATAGGAGGTCAAGCGAGGCACCTCCCCTGGTAGGATCACTTACCAGCTGCATCAGGAAGTTATCTTCCACACACTCCAGGAACCTTCTAGACTGTTTCTCCTCTGCTGTGTTGTATTTCCAGCAGACATCTGGTAAGTTGAGAACAAGGGCTACCAATTGTGAGACTTCCGCCAGCTGCTTGTAGAACACTTCATCTACCTCTTCATCCTGGTTGGATGCTCTATAATAGACCCCCCAGCAGGATATCTGCCTGGTTGGCCTTCCCCCTCATCCTTACCCACAAGCACTCAACCTTATAATCACAATTGCTAAGCTCTGTAAAATCAAAACACTCCCTAACATACAGAGCCACCCCACCACCTCTCCTTCCTTGCCTTTCACTTCTGAAGAGCTTATAGCCATCCATTTGTCATGGTTTTAGCTGGGATAGTTGATTTTCTTCACTGTAGCTAGTATAGTGCTGTGTTTTAGACTTGGTATGTAAATAATGTTGATAACACCCTGGTGTTTTAGTTGTTGCTGGGTAGTGTTTACACTAGTCAAGGACTTTCTAGCTTCCCATGCTCTGCCAGGTGCACAAGAAGCCGGGAGGGGAGGGGATACAACCAGGAGAGCTGATTCGAATTGACCAAAGGGTATTCCATATCATGTGACGTCATGCCCAGTATATTAACTGGGGGGAGTTGGCCGGGGGAGGCAGCGATCACGGCTCGGGGACCGGCAGCGTCGGTTGGCGGGTGGTGAGCAGTTGCAGCACTTGTTGTTTAGTTTTGGTTTTGTTTTTTTCCCTCTTCTTCCAGTGTTTCATCTCTCTCTTGCTCATTATTTTCCTTTTCATTATATTAGTATTATTGCTGTTTTATTCTAATTATTAAACTGTTCTTGTCTCAACCCACGAGTTTTCTTGCTTTGGCCCTCCCGATTCTCTCCCCCATCCCACAATGGTGGGGGAGTGAGCGAGCGGCTGTGTGGTACTTGGTTGCTGACCGGGGCTAAACCACAACACCATTGCAGCACTCCAGTCATAAGAGTCATCCCACCATGTCTCTGTGATGGCGACTAAGTCGTAGCTATCCTGCTGCACAATGGCTTCCAGCTCCTCCTGTTTGCTGCCCATGCTGCGTGCATTGGTGTAGATGCACTTGAGCTGGGCTATTGGTTTCACCCCCAACCCTGGCACACCACCCCTAGGCTCCTCTCGAGTGGGTCTGGCTATATCCCCTTGCCCCTTCGAACCTAGTTTAAAGCCCTCTCGATGAACCCCGCCAACTCATGTGCAAGAACCCTTTTCCCACTTTGAGATAGGTGAACTCCATCTGCCACCAGCAGGCCCGGTGCCATGTAAACCTCCCCATGATCAAAAAAAACAAAATTCCACCGATGGCACCAGCCTCTGAGCCACGTGTTAATGAGACGAGTTTTCTTGTTCCTTTCAGTATTCTTCCCTGCCACTGACGGGATTAAGGAAAACACTACCTGCGCTCCCGATCTTTCAACCAATTGCCCCAGTGCCCCAAAGTCCCTTTTGATCACTCTTGGGCTTCTCTCCGCAATCTCATCACTGCCCACCTGCACAACCAGTAGCAGGTAGTTATCAGAAGGCCATACCAGACCAGGGAGTTTCCCAGTAACATCTCTAACCCGGGCCCCAGGGAGGCAGCAGGCTTCCCTGTGGGATGGGTTTGATCGGCATATTGGGCCCTCTGTCCTCCTCAGAAGGGAATCAACTACAACAATTATCCTCCTTTTCTTCTTCACAGAGGCGGTCATAATGCGTGGAGCTGACCAACTCACCCTAGGCAACCCCCTGGATGGACCTTCCCCTACATCCTCATTTGCCTGGCCCTCTATACATATATGAGGGCCATATATATATATGTACATATGTGTGTATATATATATATATATACAGTCTCAGAACTACTGGAGAAAAGTAACAGTTTTGAAAGAACATGATGTTAATTAGATTTAATCTGATTTTCAGTGCTCACATAGTTAATTCCTCATTCGCAGCCTATTGCATCTAGAGTGTTTTCGCCACTAGAATAGAAGGCAAGCCATCTTTTATTTGTGTGAAAGTCAGCATACAGGGTGTTGTATGTGTTAGAGGCCTTCACTGTTTGTGCTCATTTCTCCATTACTTCACCCCTAAAAATATTGGGCTACCAAAAAAATGTCAGAATTCTACCTGAAAGTTCTACTGATTTCATTAGCAGCTTTGATTATCCACCAAGGAGAAGATTTCCAAGATTTCCGTTTATCATGAAGAATAATAGTTGCTTTCTCTTGGTCTTCTCAAGAGGACTGTCAGAAATATGTCTGCAGTTCCTAATAAAAAACGAAAGAATACCATTCCAGTTAAGTGACCGAGAAGTAAAAGCTGGTAAAAACCTACCGTAGATTGCTAAATCCCATCTGATTTGCAGATTACATTTTCTTTTGCTGTCTCTCTGTATAGCTTTCCTCCCAGTACTTTCATTAGCAGTACAGCTAAAATAGGCACTAAACCAAATTACATACTTCAGTCATACATTTGTATTAAGACAAATTTTCTATAAATTAGTCAGATGTACTCTTGATGATTTTGTATGACTCCAGCTGCTAATTAAAGGTGGTGCTGGCCAGCAGAGCAGGGTGAATTTACGTCACCTGTAACAATAGATGTTCTCCTCCAGAAGCACTTTGCTGCTCCAAGTCTCTGTTGCAGTCAGTGCTACCACTTCTATTGAACTGGATGAGGTCCATTGAGTACGCTTTAAAAAATAAGGTTTCCATCCAAAGAAAGGCTTGGCAGGAATTTGGCTGCAACATCCAAATGCATGAATCAGAGACCTTTGCTCCATATCCAGCAAAATCAGAAGGTTTCCAAACAGGATCTTAGATGTCTGTGTTTTATGGGAAGTTTCTCAACCCCCTCTGTGGCTTTGTTTCTGCATCCATCCAGAATGGTGATGCCAGTCAAACAGTGAGAGGCCCACACTGGCTGGTGTCTCAGAAGCTAGCAGTCACTTTACACAGTGCAGTGAAGAGCAGGGCAGAGATATCTGAGCTAATTCTCATACCAGCAGTGCTATTATAGCCATATTAGCACCACTGAGCTAGTTAGCCCTGTTAACTCCTCACTGCACTGCAGACCATCACATAGAAGCCAAATCCCATTTGCCTTGGTATGAGACACTGGTTCCCACCTCAACACACTCAGCTGGAGGAGTCTTGATTCATGCTGGATCCATCCTTGGATTCCTGGATTCATCCTTGAGGGCATCTTTGTCTTTTACATTGAATGGAGTGTGGTTTAAAACAAAAGCAGAATCCCACCCCCCCTCCATGAAATGTGTGTCCTTCAAGCGCCCTCTCTTTACATGCCATGCACCTTGTACTCCCTTGGCAGAGGAACAGAGCTTCAGTGGGAAGATGGAGGTTCATGGTCTGGTAGTGGCTGCCACCCCCCTTGGTGGTGGAGGGCTCAGCTCCAAGTGCTCTAAGTCTTAAGCTGGAGGAGCTTCTTACACCTTCTTCTCTGTGATTCCTTTTTGTTTAATAAATACAATTGAATGAGGTCATGCCTGAAGCTGGTGAAAAAGGGTGAATGTTTCCTAAGTCTGTACCACTACCTTTTCTCGCATGGGCTGCAGCTGCTGCCTCAGGCAGAGGCACACTGGCTTGCTTTCATGCTACTTCCCACTCTGCTGGCAGTGTGCCAGCAGGATCCTGCCACTGCGAAAAAGCAGCTCCTGCCAGGTGCCCTCCTGTATCCTTCACGCTCACTCGAGGGCACAGCAGAGGAGCATGTGCCACTGCTGGCAAATGTCTGCACCTTTGGCATAATAACATTCAGAATATGGATAACTTGCAGAATACTGGGCAAAAAGAAAAGGGATACCAACACTTTCTCTTTTCTGAATTTGAAAAGAAAACTTTAGACATTCCTCAGTTCCTTCAAATGCCAGCAATAGGTGTCAGCCTGCAGGAGATCTGACTCTGAAGCCAAAGCAGGCAACAGATGGCCCGCCTTTGTGATTCATTTCATATCGGGAATGCACTTTTTGAGTAAATATCTCAACTGTCACTACTTAACTACACTTTGGTTTGCATTGCAGAGGGATCTTTCAAAATGGACACTTTCAGATGTCACAAAGCCAAAAGACACACTGCCAGAGCACACCTAGCAGGCCTAGTCCACTGCAGCCCCCCAAAATGCAAATGGTGTGAATACGGGATACTCAAATCCAGCTGTTCCGTTCTGCAGGACTCTTCTCATTGTGCCACACGTTGTCCTTGCTAACAAACCTGCTCCCAGCCCTGACCTGGGCACCTGAAGTGTGGAGGGGATGCGAGTCCTCATCCACTCCTGGGCTCAGCGCCCCCTGCCAGCCAGCTCTGCACCTTTCTGTGTGCGAAACAGGTACTGGATGGGGACTTCACACTTGGATTCTGCTGGAGCTAGCCCTGCATGAGGACCATTTACAGCCCTTAAAAATAAAATAAAAATGATTGTTACAAACTCATTCATTCTGAAAAATTCTGGAAAATTCCCCAAACAGGAAGGAACTTTGTATGGGTTACAATCTGTGTAGGAAAGCAGTCATCTGATGTACACAGCACTTCAGCAGCCAAAGTTTTATCCATAATCTAAGACATGGGATTTTCTGTGTTTGTACAGAAAAGGCAAACATCTGTTCAGGAACCCTGTTTGGTCTTTATTTTAAAGGTTTTTTAATGAAAATAGCCAATCTCATAGCTACTTGTTGAAATAATACACGCTTATGTCTTTTGATTTGAAAACACAGGAAAAAGAATATGCATCTTTGAAAAGCTGATACACTGTAAATATTTTTTCACTCTCTTCTATGTAGTAGCCAAAAAGGATTTTTTTTTTTTTTAACCAATGCAATACTGCTGTTAATTTCATTTGTCTAAAATAAGCCTCCCTTAATTGAGTCATGATATTTTCCCACTAAACTGTGGGAAACCATTTAGAACACAAGATGACAAATAGTGCTGGAGAGACAGAGGAAACTAATTACCAGAACCATCTAAAAACATCAGTCTGGAAGGAACCTATTAGGTTTTTGAGTTCGTTTTCTGTTTTCCTCAGAAAACCTATTATTTTAGCCTCTCTCGTAATCTGGCATAACTTTATCTTCCAGCTGAATGTTTTGCCCCTTTCAAAAGGCTGAATAGAAACCCACTTCCTGACTAGGTGCCTGTGCATTTGATCTTATGCCAGCTTTCCACTTTTACATAAATATTTCATCTTCCCATGATATCTTCCCCACTGAAGTAGTTTAACAGAGCAATCATATCCTTCCTCAGCCTTTGCTCTGCTAGACTATATAAACTATGGATACTCAAGGGAGCTTATTATGGATGACTTTCAGTGCCAATTGCAGTAAGTAAACACACAAACTCTCTAGGATGAATATTGAACTGCTGGAACCTCAGAGCAGTATAGACTTATTCATGCTGTGCCTGACCTAGTAAGTCTCTCAGCTGGCACTATTGCCCTTGCCAAATTAATTTCTGCCATGTTCTTATGTCATAACATCTTTCAAAGAGTTTTTAAATCTTCCTTATAAACAATTTGCAGTATTGACATGATAGCTTTGATATCTCACTCCCATTCACCTTCCTGGCACCATCCGGAGGTGGAATATGGCTGCAAATATGGATGGGTCTCAGGATGGGCTTTCATGAAAACGATCTCTGAAATGAGACTAGGAGAGCACCCGGAGCTTCTGAAGTTGTGTGAACTACCATCTCCCGTGGGAAATGTGAGATCACACATATTCTGTTCAAAAAGGCTGAACAGAAGGCTTTTTTACCACTTAGCTCCATCAATATGAACTTAATGCTTCAAGCGTGCAATAAAAATGTGTCTGCACTGTAAAACACAAAAAAAAATTACCAGGATCATGTAAATAAGAGCAGTGATAACAGGTGCATAAATAAACATGGTATCATGGCATTCAATTTGCATTTGGCAGCTATTTCAAAAGCTGTTCCTGTGGGAAAGTTATCACACGTAAGACTCTTTACTAACCCATATAAATAAATCTCTCTGGTTCCAATTTGCCTTGTTACTGATGTAAGTTGGAAAATTGCCATCTCGGAGAGTGGACTTGGGCTCTCAGCATTATTACAAAGTCCGCTGCTTTGCACTGAGGTGTGTAGTGTGCAGTGGCTCTTGAGAGGGCAGGGTCTGTCCATGCACATACCAACAGCAGGAAGTTGATGCCTGAAATTCACAGCAAGTCCCCTTCTGATTGTCAGCTGTTTTCACATAAAAGTATCTTTCTGTACCTTGTCTTGTCTCTTTCTCTCAGATGAATATATACACATGAAATTGAGTGTGTTATTTCAATTAGCTCTCTCTGTTTAGAGCATTAGGTAGCTTCTTTCAAGAGAACTTAATAACCATGCAAATGCAACACCAGAAGTTGTAACTCCAATAAACATACCAAAGAGAACAGTTCTTGCATTGTAGAAAAGGGAGAAAAAGTCATAAATACAGAAAAAACCAGTCATGACTTCTTTGTACTAGCATCATTTGTGGTCAGGTCTTGAAATTTTTGTCTTTTTCCAACAACAAAGCATTGTAGAAGACAGTCTGTAGATTTGACCTTGCATGAGGTGAGAAACTGAAATATTCAGGTTTTTGTCTCCCTGGGAAATGAGGGAAAATAACAGAGAAAAAAACTGTCTTTCCTTAGTAGAAAGGTACATGGGACTCATGAAACTGTAGCTTATAGACTCTAACAGGACCATATACACTTGAGAATATAGCAAATGGTGATTGGAGAAGAGATTGCTTGAAAGTCATTTTTATGAGGGTTATAAAAGCCTGGAGGCAGGAAAGAGAGAGGAGGTTGTAGAGTATATCTTGTTATCTAACAGCTGTAAGCTGCATATTGATCTGGTTTTGAGCATCAATAAACAAAGCCATGAACCCAGTTGAGGCAGACTGCAGAGTTTGACACAAACATGCATCAGTCATTATTTGGGATCTTATGTTAGCGACACAACCCCAGTTAAGAGGGAGCTGTGTGAGGCTGGAGCTTTGGGTAGCTTTATTATAGAAACAAATTTGGGAAGCTACTTGGAGCTCCATCCCACGAGATTACCTTTTGCAGAAATTTGGACAAACATGTAGAAAGCCACAAAAAATGTGAAGTGGCATAGTGTCATGGTTTTAGCTGGGATAGTTGATTTTCTTCACTGTAGCTAGCATAGTGCTGTGTTTTAGACTTGGTATGTAAATAATGTTGATAACACCCTGGTGTTTTAGTTGTTGCTGGGTAGTGTTTACACTAGTCAAGGACTTTCTAGCTTCCCATGCTCTGCCAGGTGCACAAGAAGCCGGGAGGGGAGGGGATACAACCAGGAGAGCTGATTCGAATTGGCCAAAGGGTATTCCATATCATGTGACGTCATGCCCAGTATATTAACTGGGGGAAATTGGCCGGGGGAGGCAGCGATCGCGGCTCGGGGACCGGCAGTGTTGGTCGGCAGGTGGTGAGCGGTTGCAGCACTTGTTTAGTTTTGTTTTTTTTTTCCTCTTCTTCCAAGGTTTCATCTCTCTCTCGCTCATTATTTTCCTTTTCATTATATCAGTATTATTGCTGTTTTATTCTAATTATTAAACTGTTCTTGTCTCAACCCACGAGTTTTTTTACTTTGGCCCTCCCGATTCTCTCCCCCATCCCACAATGGTGGGGGAGTGAGCGAGCGGCTGTGTGGTGCTTGGTTGCTGACCGGGGCTAAACCACAACAGTCCTTTTTGGCGCCCAACGTGGGGCACGAAGGGTTTGAGAAAATAACCGTTGCTGGTCACAGCATTGATTCATCTGTTCTCGATATTAGTAGTCAGACCTACACCATGCTGATTTTGAAGTACATGTTAAAGATTGGCATTGGGTTTTGTAGTTTGCTGTGCTCTGCAGTGGTTAGAGATGTTTTGCCTAGGAGATTTGTTATTAAAACACTGGCCTTGAGTTTTATCGGTTATTTGGGTCTTGCATGGAAGCCGTTACTGTACTTCGGCTACCACCTCATGGAGACAATTAGCAATTATACCTCCTCTTCTGAGAGGTTCTTTATGGAGGAAATACAGAATGGCACCTTAGCTACCGTCTTCTGTAATGTCTCCTCCTTCATTACAACAACTTTCCAGTACCTTGAACATCCTTGGGTAGTTAAGATACATCTGTTGATATTCCTATGGCAGATTGTTTCGGTTTTGTCTACGGTTAATAAGCAATTCAAGAATATCATCCGGAGATCTGCCCCAAGGCTCGATAATTATGGGTGGCAGGGTATGTGGGATAGTATGGGCAAATGCCTGAGACGGTGGGCACCCCCTATGTTTTGGGACTTCACCCCTGAACAAGTGCAGAATCCTGAAAAATTAGTAGAATATTTGGAGGAAGTATGCTGTCACCCTAGTAATTCCAGAGAGATACAAATCACTGCAATGTGTTGGGGCCTGGCCCATGCCTACCGAGCCCTATTCAACAGTATTCAGTACCACCAAGGGAAAACGACAGGCCCTGCGGCTACTCCAAGCCCAGCGACAAGAACTGTGGCCCCTCAAACCCCCACAACAGGCACTACGGTGGCTCCAAGCCCGATGACAGGCACTGTGACCACTCAAACACCCATGACAGACACTGAAGCTGAATCAGAGAATCAACCCGTGCCAGTATCAGTTGCCCCTATACAAAAGAAGAAATCTTCGAAGAGAAAGTCAACTCGTTTAGAAAAGGATGATGGAGAAGTAGTGCCGTTACTAAGAGAGGAGAAGGAAGAGGAAGAACTTGTACAAGAGATGGAAACTACCCGATCCCTATCCTTAAGTGAGCTACGAGATATACGAAAAGATTTCGGCCGTCATGTAGGTGAGCATGTTGTCACCTGGCTGCTCCGATGCTGGGATAACGGGGCCAGTAGCCTGGAATTAGAGGGTAAGGAAGCCAAACAACTGGGATCCCTTTCTAGGGATGGGGGCATTGACAAAGCAATTGGAAAAGGGACACAAGGCCTCAGCCTCTGGAGGCGACTCCTGTCTGCTGTGAAAGAAAGGTATCCCTTCAAGGAAGATGTTATATATCGCCCTGGAAGATGGACCACCATGGAGAAAGGTATCCAGTACCTGAGAGAATTAGCTGTGCTTGAGGTGATTTATGGTGACCTGGGTAGTGAACAGTCATCCAAAGATCCAGATGAAGCCCAGTGCACACGACCCATGTGGCGGAAGTTTGTACAGAGCGCACCATCATCCCATGTAAACTCCCTGGCAGTAATGTCCTGGAAAGATGAAGAGGCACCAACGGTAGAGGATGTGATTGATAAACTCCGGGATTATGAAGCACATGTCTCTTACTCCCTCATCTCAGCTGTGGAGAAACTGTCCCGGAAGGTTCAGCAGCTTGAAGAGGATATGTCCTACTCCCTACCTGTACGGACCAGTATCTCGGCCATTAGGAGTAAGCGTCCTTCTGCTCAAGAGAGAAGATACACACCATGGGGCACCCTATGGTTTTACCTGCGTGACCATGGAGAGGACATGAGGAAGTGGGATGGAAAACCTACCTCGACCCTGGAGGCATGGGTACGTGAGTTGCAAGGAAAAACAATCACTCAAGGCGGGACCTCCAGGAGAGTTGCTGCTCCAGTTTCCAGTAGGCAGTTCCCCAGACAGAGGAGTAGAAGCGCTGATTCTATCCATGATCTTAATAGAGAGACTTCTGATTCCCATTCACAAGATCTGGAGTGGGAAATCCGCAATTGGAATTAGAGGGGCCCTGCCTCCAGCCAGGTGGAGGAAAGGGACAACCGGGTTTACTGGACTGTGTGGATCCGATGGCCTGGCACATCTGACCCACAGGAGTATAAGGCTCTAGTGGACACCGGTGCACAGTGCACCCTAATGCCATCAAACTATGTAGGGGCAGAACCCATTTGTATTGCTGGAGTGACAGGGGGATCCCAAGAGCTAACTGTATTGGAGGCTGAAGTGAGCCTAACTGGGAATGAGTGGCAAAAGCACCCCATTGTGACTGGCCCAGAGGCTCCGTGCATCCTTGGCATAGGCTACCTCAGGAGAGGGTATTTCAAGGACCCAAAAGGGTACAGGTGGGCTTTCGGTATAGCTGCCTTGGAGACGGAGGAAATTAAACAGCTGTCTACTTTGCCCGGTCTTTCGAAGGACCCTTCTGTGGTGGGGTTGCTGAGGGTCAAAGAACAACAGGTGCCAATTGCCACCACAACAGTGCACCGGCGGCAATACCGCACCAACCGAGACTCCCTGATTCCCATCCATGAGCTCATTCGGCGACTGGAGAGCCAAGGAGTGATCAGTAAGACCCGTTCACCCTTTAACAGTCCCATATGGCCAGTGCGGAAGTCTAATGGAGAGTGGAGACTAACAGTAGACTATCGTGGCCTGAACGAAGTCACTCCGCCACTGAGTGCTGCCGTGCCGGACATGCTAGAACTTCAATACGAACTGGAGTCAAAGGCAGCCAAGTGGTATGCCACAATTGATATCGCTAATGAATTCTTCTCAATCCCTTTGGCAGCAGAGTGCAGGCCACAGTTTGCTTTCACTTGGAGGGGTGTCCAGTACACCTGGAATCGACTGCCCCAGGGGTGGAAACACAGCCCTACCATTTGCCATGGACTGATCCATACTGCACTGGAACAGGGTGGAGCTCCGGAACACCTTCAGTACATTGATGACATCATCGAGTGGGGCAACACAGCAGAAGATGTTTTCGAGAAAAGGAAGAAAATAGTCCAAATCCTTCTGAAGGCTGGTTTTGCCATAAAACAAAGTAAAGTGAAGGGACCTGCACAGGAGATTCAGTTTTTGGGAATAAAATGGCAAGATGGATGTCGGCAGATCCCAATGGAGGTGATCAACAAAATAACAGCCATGTCTCCACCAACTAGCAAAAAGGAAACACAAGCTTTTTTAGGCGTTGTGGGTTCTTGGAGAATGCATATTCCAAATTACAGTCTGATTGTAAGTCCTCTCTATCAAGTGACCCAGAAGAAGAATGATTTCAAATGGGGCCCTGAGCAACGACAGGCCTTTGAACAGATAAAGCAGGAGATAGTTCATGCAGTAGCCCTTGGGCCAGTCCGGGCAGGACAAGACGTAAAAAACGTGCTCTACACTGCAGCCGGGGAGAATGGCCCTACCTGGAGCCTCTGGCAGAAAGCACCAGGGGAGACCCGAGGTCGGCCCCTAGGGTTCTGGAGTCGGGGATACAGAGGGTCCGAAGCACGCTACACTCCAACTGAAAAAGAGATATTGGCAGCATATGAAGGGGTTCGAGCTGCTTCAGAAGTGATCGGTACTGAAGCACAGCTCCTCCTGGCACCTCGACTGCTGGTGCTGGGCTGGATGTTCAAAGGGAGGGTCCCCTCTACACATCATGCAACTGATGCTACATGGAGTAAGTGGGTCGCACTGATCACCCAACGGGCTCGAGTAGGAAACCCCAGTCACCCAGGAATCTTGGAAGTAATCATGGACTGGCCAGAAGGCAAAGATTTTGGAATGTCACCAGAGGAGGAGGTGACAGGTGCTGAAGAGGCCCCACTGTATAATAAACTACCAGAAAATGAGAAGCAATATGCCCTGTTCACTGATGGGTCTTGTCGTCTTGTGGGAAAGCATCGGAGATGGAAGGCTGCTGTATGGAGTCCTATACGGCAAGTCGCAGAAACTGCTGAAGGAGAAGGTGAATCAAGTCAGTTTGCAGAAGTAAAGGCCATCCAGCTGGCTTTAGACATTGCTGAACGAGAAAAATGGCCAGTGCTCTATCTTTATACTGACTCATGGATGGTGGCAAATGCCCTGTGGGGGTGGTTACAGCAGTGGAAGCAGAACAACTGGCAGTGCAGAGGCAAACCCATCTGGGCTGCTGCATTGTGGCAAGATATTGCTGCCCCGGTGGAGAACCTAGTTGTGAAGGTACGTCATGTGGATGCTCATGTCCCCAAGAGTCGGGCCACTGAAGAACATCAGAACAACCAGCAGGTGGATCAGGCTGCTAAGATTGAAGTGGCTCAAGTAGATCTAGACTGGCAACATAAAGGTGAACTATTTATAGCTCGGTGGGCCCATGACACCTCAGGCCATCAAGGAAGAGATGCAACATACAGATGGGCTCGTGACAGAGGGGTGGACTTGACCATGGACACTATTGCACAGGTCATCCATGAATGTGAAACATGTGCTGCAATCAAGCAAGCCAAGCGGATAAAACCTCTGTGGTATGGAGGACGATGGCTGAAGTATAAATATGGGGAGGCCTGGCAGATTGATTATATCACACTGCCACAAACCCGCCAAGGCAAATGCCATGTGCTTACAATGGTGGAAGCAACCACCGGATGGCTGGAAACATATCCCGTGCCCCATGCCACCGCCCGGAACACTATCCTGGGCCTTGAAAAACAAGTTTTATGGCGACATGGCACCCCAGAAAGAATTGAGTCAGACAACGGGACTCATTTCCGAAATAACCTCATAGACACCTGGGCCAAAGAGCATGGCATTGAGTGGGTGTATCACATCCCCTATCATGCACCAGCCTCTGGGAAAATTGAACGATACAATGGACTGTTAAAGACTACACTGAGAGCAATGGGGGGTGGGACATTCAAACACTGGGATACACATTTAGCAAAAGCCACCTGGTTAGTCAACACTAGGAGATCTGCCAATCGAGCTGGGCCTGCCCAGTCAGAACTCTTACGTACTGTGGAAGGGGATAAAGTCCCTGTAGTGCATGTAAAAAATATGCTGGGGAAAACCGTCTGGGTTATTCCTGTCTCAGGCAAAGGCAAACCCATTTGTGGGATTGCTTTTGCTCGAGGACCTGGGTGCACTTGGTGGGTAATGCGGGAGGATGGAGGAGTTCGATGTCTGCCTCAAGGGGATTTGATTTTGGGTGAAAATAGCCAATGAACTGAACGGTATGCTGTTAATTGCTATATAATATTGTATGTCATCACTCCTATGGTTGCTATATGCTGTATCAATGGTATCATAGTAAGAATTTCCAAAATTAATGAAGAATTAACTTTGATTGAACCAAGCAACGTGTAGCGGTGGTGGAACAAAGACTGGCTTCAGCATGCAACAATCCAACACCACGCAGACCATCTCTCCAGCCTTGAAAGACTGTTACGATAGATGGAGCCCAAAGTTATGGACTGAATGAACTCAATGGACATGTGTGGACCCTCTACAGATGTTCTACAGGGATGGTCCATAAACTACGGGAATGATAAATGATATCTGCGTATGTCATCAAAGGATGGGGAGGCGGGTGGTGGTTATTGAGGTCATATTGGATAGTATGAGACCTGAGCATGACGTAAATGGTATGGAATAAGAGGTGGATACTGTCATGGTTTTAGCTGGGATAGTTGATTTTCTTCACTGTAGCTAGTATAGTGCTGTGTTTTAGACTTAGTATGTAAATAATGTTGATAACACCCTGGTGTTTTAGTTGTTGCTGGGTAGTGTTTACACTAGTCAAGGACTTTCTAGCTTCCCATGCTCTGCCAGGTGCACAAGAAGCCGGGAGGGGAGGGGATACAACCAGGAGAGCTGATTCGAATTGGCCAAAGGGTATTCCATATCATGTGACGTCATGCCCAGTATATTAACTGGGGGAAATTGGCTGGGGGAGGCAGCGATCGCGGCTCGGGGACCGGCAGCGTCGGTCGGCGGGTGGTGAGCGGTTGCAGCACTTGTTGTTTAGTTTTGGTTTTGTTTTTTTTTTCCTCTTCTTCCAAGGTTTCATCTCTCTCTCGCTCATTATTTTCCTTTTCATTATATCAGTATTATTGCTGTTTTATTCTAATTATTAAACTGTTCTTGTCTCAACCCACGAGTTTTTTTACTTTGGCCCTTCCGATTCTCTCCCCCATCCCACAAGGGTGGGGGAGTGAGCGAGCGGCTGTGTGGTGCTTAGTTGCTGACCGGGGCTAAACCACAACACACAGGCAAAAGGGGAAAGAAGGCATTTTCAGGCAAAAAGAATTCAGAATAAATTCAGGAATAATTTTTAAATATTTTACCATTCTTAATCATATCTTGTCTTCTTTCCTTTTCACTCCAGTTCTTATTTTACTTTTCTTTCCTCTCCAGTCCTCTCTTCACAGGATGAGCTCTTTGGGAAGGTTCATTAGGACAGTCAAAAGCTAGTGGATATTCAGACTTTGTCATCTGTCAGAGCAAAGTCTGTGTATGAAATCTCATGAAAGGTAAGATCATTCATTGGTGTCACCTGTTGCAAAGAACTTTCTGCAAAGTTTTGCTTTCTGATACTAAATTAAGAGGAGCGCATAGAAGAAGGAGAAAGCAGGATGAAAAATAACTTGTAGAGACAACCTCAGAGATGTAAAATATAAAGTGAAAGCCTATAAAGCATGCTTCAATTCAGGCTAATCTTTATGTCAAACATCAGAAAAGTCATACTTTGTAATTCATCTGGATGCTCATACCCTAAGGGATCTATGTTCAGCTGAAATAAAGAAAACCAGACACTAACTCACATGTGAGCACAGGCATGAAGAGCACATATTCTAAAGGCTATTTATACCCTTTGCTTCTCCTTCAAGTATATTTTTCTTGGTTGCTTTATAGTGTAACTGGGACCACATGGGGCTCAGATTGAACATAAGTATATTGGCTATTTACACTCAGCTTCCCCTGTGGTGTCCCCTACCCTGGCTACCTTGCTTGCAATACCTAAAAACCATCACTCTAACTAGGAAGTTTGGTGTTATCAACATTATGATCTACATGGGAGTACCCAGATATGGTGCCACACCTCATCTGAGGAAAACTTTTAGAGGGAAGTCTAAGAAAATGTCTTACAGGTAATCCTGCCAAGCTCAGCAAAGTATCTTGAGAAACTCCTATACTGATAAATAGCCTGGTACTCTCTGTACTATTTGAAAAAAAAGTGTTTTCTGTTACTTCTATAAACCACCTTCACTCTCATATGAATAGACAGGGTAGGGTATATCTCATCTCACTTTAGGCATCTCCAACAAAAGCAGTAGTAACAGATGTAGTTGTAGGTAACCACTCATTCCAGTCTGAGATTTATCTACAATGGAAAAATTATGTTCCAAAAAAGCCTATTTCTCTACATTTACCATGGGGATTATGCTCAGGTGAGAACATCGATAGAGCAGATGCCTAGCATGAGCTAAGGTGAGTCTCATTCCACATGTCCACCAACTGCTCTCCAGTCAAATATTTTCAGTCCTTATCTCTTTTGTCTAGACATCTATCATTCTTTCTGATTTTCTTCTAGAACTGCCTTGTCCCCATTTTAGATTTGATCTCACATATCCTTTGGTTTGTTAGATTGATATGAATTCTGCAGTAGTTTCAGCCACCAGTATTGCAGAACTCTTACTGGTAGTCTATACTGGTTTCCCATCTGATGGTTCTGAAGGTACTTTTGACTTATATCAGGGTGAATGTAATCCAATTAATTAAACCCGATTAAAATGAAAGACAGCCTCTGGTTTCTAATTATTTGAAATAGCTGTGTAAGCAACCATGTTTGGCTCAAGGCACACTTTTTCACTGCATACAAGGCTGATAATAAATAGATTTAATCACTTTTGCTACATTAAAAATCTTCTTTGAAAAGCAAGATGTACTTTTCAAAGCTACTGTAAGTACCACTCAGTTTGGCTTTCTCACACATTTAAATGGCAAGATAATTCTCTGCACCCTGCAATGTGTGCTGCAGCACCACAGAAGTATCAGAAGCACTTTAGAGGTGGTAGCATCCATGAAACTGAGGTAAGAATTGCTCTGCTACTCTGTGAAGTATTGACAATGCTTTGTTCTGTTTAGAGCTTCTGGAAAAAATGGAAATTCATCCCATTGAAAGTTTACATATTTAAAAAGTATGGTTCAGTCCAGAACTGGAAATTTTGGGGGTTTGTGAGCTGCATGATTGGAAAGATTTTGCTAAGTTTTGTAGAAGATTTTAGCAAAAAAAATGCAATTTATTAATTTTACTAGTTTTTAGTAAAAAGTGCATGGTCACTACAAGGGAGAAGCTGCTTTCCAGTTGGAAAATTAATTTTATTTGTTGTTCAAATGGCAAATAAAAAAATCCCCCAACGTAAATTTTACTTTTCTTCCAGAAAAATTGTTCTGATGGAAAACTCTTAAGCAGCTCTAAATGAAACAATGCACAGTCAGCCATCATCCAAGTTAGGAACGCTATCTGTTATGGTAGGGACTTCAAAGTGCTGGCATGTCTGTTCAGTTTTCATATTTTTATTCAGTAGCCATTTATTTAAAATTCCAAGATTTCTTTGAGAGTTCTTATTTAATATTTATTATTCCCCTGTCAGATACATCCAGAACTGGAAATTCCTCTATGTTACAGGCTTTTGTTTCTCCCCAGCACTGCTCTGGGATATCCACTTTTTTTTTTTTTTAAGAAAAATCAGTTGCAGTGAAGGAAATAACAGGCTTACAGAGTTCCTATGCTGTCATCCCACATATCTGTGCTAGATTCTTCTTTTCAGACTGCTCTGGTTGAAATAGCCAAACATCAATTTATTCCATTAGTGTTTTGTATTTCTCAGGAGCTTTAAATTGTTGACTATTCTCAATCCCATGTGAAAGAGATCATCTGCAATTAAAAGCCCAGTTCCAAAAATATGCTGGCTACTTCATTGCACCTGTGCAGCAAGAAGCCTTCTTGTGGCAATAACCTTGAGGTCTTTTTGTCCAAGTGTTTCTGTGATATGATTCATGTTTAGGTGATTTTTTTAAACAATAGCTGATTTTCTACTTTCTTGCCAGTGGCACTTGTGCAAACTGTTGGGAAGAAGTCTGGGGTTTCGTTTTTGATTTGTTTGCATCACACCTTAACCGCCACAGCTCCCACCTCAGAAATGTTGTAATTCATCTCGCTTTGTATGATCCATTAAGCAAAGCAGGATGTCATTCAATAAATGCCTGCAATGAAGATGCGACAGCCCTCAGGGGCAGAAATTCTGTCAAACATGGCAATAAATTTTTACTGATGCTGTTGAATTTGCTATTAGATTTATCTGCAGACTCAATAAGGAAGCTATTTCTCAGATTGAGGACAGATATTAGTACCCCAAAGGGCTGCACTTTTTAATTTGAAACAATAATAAAATATATTCTGAGGTATATATGACTTTCCATTTGTTCCTTTTCTTCAGTTATGTGCTTAATTTCTTCAGACCTTGGTCCCAGGCTGCTGGTGATTAAGGTTCTGTACCAAACTTAAGGCTGTGCATTCATGCATTGTATTTAACTAGATTTGGAGTCCTCTGTGAACTGGCTAGTTTTGGTCCATTTTTTTCCTATTTAACAACTTACTAAATACAGTTCCAGCACTTGGCTCTTGGTCAGCATGTGCTGCATCTTCAACCCATGAACTAGCATGATGGCTGGTTTCTGGATGAGCATTTCTGTCCCCCTCCTCCCAAAGTGACAGCTTACCCTGCCCACCAACAGCAGTCTCACCAGCTATACTGGTAAGCTAAGTGGGGCTGTGGTATGAACCAGGGCAGTTCTGCAAGCCCCCACTCCTGTGGCGCAGATGCTACCTGAATTTTGCCCAGGCTGGGCAGCTCTCCCCTAGCCCAGCCCTGTCCTGTGCAGGGCATACAGCAGCAGTGTGGGCTGGTCTCAGCAAGCAGCCTGCTCTGCGTTAATGCAGCTCTCCAGGAAAAGAAAGCTCATGCTTGCCACTCCTAGCTATCAGAAAAGATGAGAGAAAGATAAGAGAGGCACCAAGGAGGACGATCATACCCCAGGAGCTGAAGCATGGGCTGGGCAGGGTGGGATTACACCTCAGAGGCAGCCCCAGGATCAGGGAACCTCCCCCATGCACAGCAGAGCCCGTGCTCACACCAGTGGCTGCTCCACGGCCATGAGGAGTGGTACTGCCTTGGTACAGCTGAAGATGTTGCTGGACCCCAGTTTCTGTTAAAAACAGAGATGTGAGAGACCAGACAGTATTGCGTGACTGCCTCCCCCAGCCCTCTCACCTCCTGTCCCAGGAGGTCAGAGGGTTCTTCCCACCACCCCAACCTTGATTCACCTGCACAGAAGCATAGAAAAACAAGGACATGGCACTCATCATATGCTGTAAACGGCTGGTTGTTGCAAGGCTACCTTATTGGCCAGGCCAGGCCAAAATATATTGGTTTCAGCTGGGGTGCAAGCCTCCCCACATAGAAGTGGCCCCACAGGTACAAAGCAGAGTTGTGCAGCTGGCTGGGGAGAGTTGAACCCAGCAGTAGGGCTGCCTAAAATTTAGTATCTGCCTAACTATGTTTTGGAGGGTAAGTGCTGCATCTTAAGCTGTGGCAGCTGTTGGAAACGAAGCCTTGGATGAATTTCTCTAGGTCTGTCACCCTCCATGATAAATTTAGGCAGCTGAATCTGCACACATTCACTTGCAAGTGACAGCTGACATTTCCTAACACTATTACATGGAAAAACTATACCAGATGGACAATCTTGTCAGGAGCAGCATTTGCTCATTTTCTTTCTCTGCTACTGTGCTGAAATTCAAGATGACTTGGTAAAAAAAAAAAAGCTGTATTAAAAATGTGCAAGTTGCAAAGCTGCACACTTAAGAAATCTCTAAACTGTCCTTATGGCCCCTTCTATACGTGAACTACTATAAATCTTTAATTACATGCTCACATGCTGTTTTTCACTGAACCTTGTCTTGGGCAGTAGCTGGATATTCAGTGTTTCTCTTCCTGTCATTCAGAGGGGCCTAGTTTAACACATTTCACCCAAACTGAATGCAAAAGATTGTACTTGATGAACCTGTGATGTTCCTGCCATAGTAACTGTGTCATAAGTCTTAATCATGCTTCAATTATTTTTTTTTCCTCATTTAAAATGGGGAAAATGAGTTACAGGTGGAGAGCGGCCAAAGTTGGCAAGTATCCATCAACTGCAAGAGCCTGACTTCAGGATGATGTTTTTTCATAATATTTTAGTATAGAGCACAACCCACCCTTTCTCCCCTCTCTGGAACTGCTGACGTGTCCTAGCTCCTGTGCTGTGGTTCCCAGGACACTTCAATGATGCTTTGTGGGACTAGATCAATTCATTAACTTGTACCAACTAATGTCAATAGCTTGCACCTAAGCAGTTAGAAGTTGCCACTTCTGTAATTCTTCACTGGCAAGTGTGAAACATGCAAGAGTCTTCATAACACTGTTTTGTATAAGGAGGTCTGCACCACCTCCCTCCTCAAAAGTTGATGTCTTAATGGCAACTTCTGTGAAGGCTAAGAAATAAGCTTCGACTGCCTTTCACGGCTGTCAACCTACAGAATGACAGCAAAGAAGAGCAAGCATGGTATGCTTCATTGCCACTACCCGTGCCAGATCTGCTATGGACACATGCAATCTGAGGCTGTCAGAGTATTGTTTTGACAGTACAAAATGTTTTCACAGGATGCTTTGCTGTACGTTCATGATTAGAAATTTAGAATTTCAATTTTGGAAATTCTGATGATAAAAATTAAATACAATCCAAGTATTAGCCAACATTTTAAACTTAAATTATTAAAATTTTTCTCTTACCAACCATGTTTTCTTTCACTGCCGTGAAGGAGAACATGGTAAGCATTGTGAAAGCAAAGCTTTGATATGGAAATCTTCTTTTTTACATTCCTACAGAGCATGCTATCTGAATCACCAACAATTCCCATCCCATACCATCAGAGGAGAAGAGAGAAGAGAGCATGACATGAAGTCCGGAGCTGAGCCTGACCAGAAGCCAGCCTTCTAAGCACCATTTCCCAGAGATGCTGTGGCAGCAAACTACTATATTGCAGTTTCTGTTCTACTCAGTAAACAACAAAAAAAAAAAAAACTAAAAAAAGTACACATCCACTTGATGTGGAGTTCACTTATTCAAAACATCGTGTTATATTTCATTTTTCTTGCTAGAATCCCAAAACATTCCATGTGGAAACCATAGCCCTGCTATAATCTTTTCAATTTAGCATTTTCTACCAATTCATTTCAAAATTTATTTCAAAGGAAATAACTCTCCCATTACTAATATTTATTAGCTTTCATTTGAATGTTTCTCGTGGGTATTCCTTTTCACTTGCCCGCCATTTGAGGAAGAAAGTCAGATTGGTTAATGAAATCCTGAAGCCAGGAAGGACTTATTGAGAGGTGGAAGAGTGGATAACTGCCTGAGCCATGGTAAGTCATCACTTCAGAACACACCTCCATTTGGTAATCTGCTGGATGCCCTGCTACTCCTCCACTAGCAAGTGGTGGAGCGCAACAGGAATGGGTCTGTAGATCAAAATGTCTGATGCAGAGCTCACAGCATCAGCATGGTACATGCTCAGGGGAGTTTACTTTTGACTTGTGGTCGTCCAAGTCAGGGAACTGAATGCCCACCCGCAGCTGCAGTTTGTTAAGAGCTGTTTCCTGAAGGGTGTCTTGTGGCTTAGCTTGGCTGAAAAAGGATCAATGTCATACGCACTGAGGTCAGTCCCTGAGGGGAACAAAGGCACAGCTGGGAGAACAGTTGGGAGGTTTGCTTCAAGAGTGCACTGCTGATCTAAACTGGAATGTCATTGTAGATGCACCAAAGGCTAACTTCCTGGCACAACAAAGTCTCAAAAAGTCAACAGATTTCATGTTATAATCATGTGCCATTTCCAGTGCAAAATATTCAGATTATTACTGACTCACATTCAGCACACCTGGGTTCACAACCCTAGCAAACAGCCCTGGCCATCTCACACCAATATTGTTGATTATAACACATGGAACAAAATAAAGAGCCGCTTGCTTTTGTAACACTTTCCACATGTTTTACCTTCTTAACCTCACAGTTGATTTTGAAAAAAATCAGAATAGAAAAAGAAAGGCAAGTATTATGAATCCTCTTACACATCTCTCATTTTTATCAATAGGCATGTGGAATAACTTTGCACTGACTCCTTGGAGGCACCAAGGAACAACGGTGCCTCTTAGAGGAGAATCTGGGTCAGTGTTTCCATTTTAGCTGGGCTGTAACAACAGCTATCTAGCACTGCTTAGATGCATTCTAACAGATCCCTGTTCCATATTTTTTCTCTAGTGCTATGTAGATTTAACAGCTCAAAAACCTACAGTGTACTAATGTTGAATCGTGAAGGCTGCATTATTCCTGAAATAAGCAAGGGGACGTGAGAGACAGGCTACCTTACAAAGAGCAGCTATATCTCCTGAAGAACCACTGCATTCCTACAAATATTTTCTAGGGCATCTCCTTCACCAAATCTTCCAGACTACTATTCCCTACATACAAGGTGACATTCTTCCCTCAGGAAATCATTAAACAATTATATATCAAAGTCATGATGGAATTCAAAATGTCCGAGGGATTTACATTTTCATCCACCCTTACTCTTTGTTTATTAGAAAACTGCATTCTACCCTTAGGAATAAGACGTGCTTCCCAATCCCCCCTCAGTTTCAACTAAGCTGTAAGCATGACATGCTATCTCAATACACCAGACAAATAAAGTTGTATCACATATTTGTATAATTCTGCTGTACCTCACGAGAAAATTTCCTGTAACATGAAGGGCTTTTTGCAGGGTTTAAAGAGATGCTGACCTTTAAGTAAGTCTTTAAAACTTATCTTTGGAGTTGTAGAGTATGACATTTGATCAGCCATTTGTGCTGATCTCATCTTAGATTCATTCCTGTGTATTTGCAAAACACTGGTATAATCTTTAATTCATAGTTCTCTTTCATCCTCTGCTGTTGACACAAATTTTAGAACTCAGGCAGCAAAATGTTGCAAACTGGTAATCTTGCTGTGTTTTTTTATTGAATTAATATCTTGGTTTCAACTATTAAATTTATACGGTACACCTCTGTGCCTAATTCAGAGAGAATTTCACAGTATTTAATTTGGCAAGGTCCTTGATGATCTAGTACTCTTAAAACAGAGAGCCCCCACTAGGAAATAATTGTGGGAAAAAAAAAAACTTTTCATGCCCAGAAGGCAACACTCTGCAGCCCTCTTTCCTGGTATTGTTACAACTGCTTACAAAGAACATAGTGAATACAATCCCACAGGAGTGTTCCCTAAAACTATGACCTTGAATGCGATATGCTTAAAATAACTAAGTAGAAGATGGCTTCAACATTTAAAAAGCTTAAGGACCGCAGAAGGGTCAGTAGAATCACAGTGTCCATCCTACGCTGGCTGTTCACCAAATGGGACTTCTCTTTAACACGTGAACACTGATCACATTCTTTTCTTCTTTACTGTCTCAGTATCATGGAACAGTATAGCAGATTTGCTTTTTTTTTCCTGAGTGAATTAGATCTTTCTACCTTTTATGTCAGCTGGCTTCTATAAATAACTTGGGGCAATAAAAGATACTGGCCTCTGCCTATCCTGGACAACTTTCAGTTTAAGATTTTAGTTTGGAAGAGAGATGAACAAAACAAGAGATTCAGACATGGCTTGAACCTAGCTGGCTAAAAGTCAAGCAGTAGCTAGAAAACTGCCATTTTATTTTTCATAGTGTAGTATTTATTTGGGAAAAAGCTATAGGAATTATGCCAGTAAACATAAAGGGAAAAGGGATAACATTACAGAGAAGCTTCTTCAACATTACAAAGAAAAGAATGTTACCCATCCATTTGCTAGAGAAATGAAGCCTTTATATGAGTTGCCAAGAAATGCAATTGTGCTTCTATGGACAGATTATTCAAGTATAAAGGAAAGCTGAAGAACTGTTAATGCATTCCTGTCCTAGAGACAGGACAGGTAGTTCCTTTGGCTGGAGGGAAGCCAGAGACCAGGGGAAAAGCAGAGAATGTGTCTTCATCAACTCCTTGCTAGTGCATGGGCATGCTTGAGAAAGGAGCTACACTTCGCTCATTAAAGGAGGAGAAGACATATCCTGGAGAAGAAGGCAGGATCACTGTCCATGGAGGCAAAAGATGTATCATGTAGTTACGGAATGGAGGTGGAAAAGGGAGATGGACTAGTTGGACAAGGAGGTGAGAACTGGGAGGTCATACCAGTCCCAGTGAGAGAACTGGGGACCTACAGATGTTAAACGGAGAGAGGGAAAAGCTGGGACTGCACAAGAGGGAAAAGATGGGAGGAATAAGAGTGATGAGGGGCTGAAAAGCAGACATCAGGAAGAAATGGGACTGACTGAGACAATAATCTAGATGAAGAGAGAAAAGAAAAGAGGGTGAGACAGCTTCTGAAGGTGTTGGTGAATGGAAGAAAGAGTGAAATAGGAAAATGGGTCTGGGAGAAATAGAGGGAGAAGAAAGCCTGAAAGGTTATAGGGCACCTGGAAAGGAACTGGCTACAGGAGAAGACCACAGCTGGGAGGAGAAGAGTAGGGGAGCTAGAGGAGATAAGGCTGGAGCTGGATGGATGAGAAGAGCAGTATGGTCATGGGAAGAGAGGGGCAAGGAAAGACCACAGATTAATAGAAGGAAATACCAGGTCAGAAGGATGGAAAGGAATCAGAAGAGGAATACCCGGACACCAGAGCACCATCAGGCAAAATCTAGAGCTGGGCTGTGACTAGAGCACGTCCTGTATCCTGTCTGGTGAGTGCCTGTGGGTTCTGTTCACTGGAAACCAAGATGTGATGGAGAAATCAGGGCAAAGCCATGTCCAACTGCAACAATACAGCTTAGCTGGATGAACACCTGGAACCAGGCTTTTGGAAGTATTCCCAGATCCACAATTTAAATGCAGCCTCTGTAATTTCAAATGGCCAAAGTCTGTGTTGTCAATCTGAAGGCTCAAAACTGTGTTGGTGGCACAAATGAGTAGAAAAAATTAGAAAGAAGTAAAAATTACTGATTGTTTTCTGAGAACACTATTGTTATGACAAAGTCAAATATCTTTGTATAATGTTATGACACAATGAATGTCACCCATGCAGACTCATTTTGAGCCCCTTGTATTGTGAAGAAAATCTTAGCTGTATCTTTCAATATTATTTTCATTGCAGAAGCCTTGCCTTATTCAGTGTTCTGGGGACATATTGGGACACCATATGAAGGAGTTTGTTTTCTGTCAGATCTGTATTTAACTGGTTACAGAATTCAGATTTTACTTCACATTATTTTTCTAAGCAATTGTACACAATGAACAGCCAACAGTCAAAACACAGAGTTTCTAAATGTGCTATATGCTGAAATTTATTATGGTAAATGTTCATTTCATAGCATTTCATAATTACGGAAAATATGTAGCACATTCACAGTGATCGGGTTTTACAGTGCTCGGTTCAACTGAATCTAAAGAAGGGCTGACATGAATGCTACATTTTTTAAGAAACTCAGAATGAAAAATATACTTTTAATTTATATTGCTTTTAAACACAGAATTCAGCTACACCTCAGTGCATCAGCTTGAAAGCATAAAGGAGAGCGTTCACAGCATCCAAATTGTATTCTTATGCTGCTGGTCTCTGCTGCTGTCTAGCTACCTTGTTTAAAACTGAAAGTGGAACACGGTTTTAAAGGATCAGTAAGTTCAGTAAATAATTTGAAAATCAGTGTAATAAGAAACTGTAAAAGGAACACATTATTCAAGCCACTTGGATCACAGTCAACAACACTCCTGAGTGCTCCTCAGAGGAACTCATAACCATAGAGCACACAAAACCACCCAGGCGCATCTATTTTCGTTACTTCCTGACTTCTCAGGAGGGCAATTTTTTAACGTTGAAAGATTTTGGTTTAAAGAAGAGGTCAGTACCTGCTGTCTCAAATTGGACATTAACTGGCACCTTAGATGCTGACTGAGGCATAAGCAGGCTATAGCCAGTTTATGTTAGTATCTAAAGTTTATCCTTGTGTGATAAATGCTGTGGAGACAACGAGAAGTGAGCTCAGCAACAGCAGTCCCTGTAAGCAAACGCAAAGTTTGAACTCTGGCACAATGGTTCCCCAAGAAAAGGTAAAATCTGAACCTGAAGCACTTTTCAGAAATACACTTAGCTCATCACTTGGTTAAAAACTGTGAATTCGATGGTTAACCTAGAGGAATAGTCTCAGCAACCACTCATAAACAGCCATGGTTTTCCTTTTTTTGCCCATCTTTTTCTCAACATCAGATCAATCAGATCAGGCTAAGTGAGGCAGAAATTATTATTTTTAACAGAATCCAGCTGAGCAGGCTTTGCAACCACTTTCTGACAGTGAATTCAGTTGCAAAAGTAAGCAGAGACAGTTCCCATCATGTCCTGCCTGTGCTAACACAGAAAGACATTGCATGGCTCTGCTGGCATGGGTGACACAACTGTTGCACACAAACGTGTCTATCAACTTCTGAACAATTCTTCTGGAGCGTTGTTGCCAAAGGGATTCCAGGCTTGCTGCTGAGAAAAAACCAAACCTTCTTCCTTCTAGTAGAACATGTCTTTCGAGATTTACAAAAGTTTTACCTCGGCTATATAAACAATCTGAGGGATGAACACAATTTTTTGTGCCTCGTGTTCCTCTGGAAATTGAAATAAAGTGCTTTAAATGTGCTTTTGGACATTGTTGTATGAACCTGTCACATGTGGTCACCATGACTTTCCAGGTGCCTTGTGCTGAGGATTTTAAAAGATAATTGCAAGATAATTAATATTGGCTATTCAATATGTGCTCTTAAGAGTTTTTTCCCCAAAATGACTGTTATCTTTATTCTGTAAAACCATCTGGTTTTTTTCTACTGGAATAAAATGTTTATTAAAAAAAAGATCAATAGAAATGTTAATCTAGACCAGAGTTCCCTCTGTTGAGTCCAACATACAGACCTGCTGGT
Organism: Morus bassanus; assembly: GCA_031468815.1. Taxonomy (NCBI): domain Eukaryota; kingdom Metazoa; phylum Chordata; class Aves; order Suliformes; family Sulidae; genus Morus; species Morus bassanus. The sequence goes on from CM062568.1 coordinate 70,222,207, forward strand.
AAAAGGCAGGACTGGACTTCTGCCTGGTTCTTTGACAGTGCTCATGTAGAAAAGAAAGAGAAGACCCTGAACATTTTTCAACAGTAGTGGAGGGCCTTGGGCTGGACCTTGCAGTAGAAGCAGAGCAATTTACTCATTGATTGGCCAGAAATGTGCAAGAAAATGTATTTACCGTGTATAAGTTTATATCCATCACATACTTGCATGGACTCATTTCTGCTCTTAACATACTTCTTTCACTTGCTCCACTGTTATCATATATTGCAAGGATTCTCACTAAAGATGGTGCTTTTTTTTACAGAGGTAGGGAGTTGTATGATTTATTTATACTGTATGTACAATAAAGATTAAATACTTCCTAATATTACTATGGAATTACATGGCACTTGGGAAAGGACTTACAAAAGATATAACTGCCTCAGCTGAAATTTGTTTTCACCCTGGACCATTTCACCACCAAGGACGTTTTATAAAGCAATGAGCTTGAACTAGTTCTGGGAAAAAAAATATAATACATGTGCTTATCTAAAACAAGGGCATTGGGAGCTTTCTCATGGAAATACAGAATCTTGTTAAGATATACTCACCAAATGTCATCATGCTTTGTGTGAAATTGCAAAGTGTTTAAATTCAGAAGAATATAAGCAATGGCAGCTTTCTTGTGAGAGAAATGGGAGAAAGATTACTAAAAGGAGAGGAAGGCAGAGGGAGAAACATATGTGAATCAAAATCTGTGGTTGAGAGTAACAGGCTATTAAACTATATAGTACGCAGATTCAAGCTGAAGGCAAGGCCTACAGGTTAGAAGTTGAAGTTCCTTCAAGACTTTGTTTTGCCGACACTGAAAACAGACTTATCAATATGCTAAGAAGTGGCAGCAAGGGCATACGATGTCAGAAAAAGTGATTTTTGTGGCCTAGGAGAACAATTTTAGACATCTGAGGATGTTTACCAGTTTCTGTGGAGCTCGAGGATCATACCCAAAGAGAGAATCAACACAGTTACTATTTGAGAACAGGGAGAACAGGCTCTGGGGAGAAAAAAAATCAAGTCACGTGTGAAATGGAAAAGTTTCCCATTGCATTTATTAAGTTTTCAAACACCGTTAAACATGGAAGCAGGTGCAGGTTAGTGGCTGAGTGATCTGCCTAATCAGTGGTTTTGTAAATTGCAGTTATAGAAATGTGCCTTGGATAGTATGTATAACAATTTGTGTGGAAATAGGGAAGTGTTTCAATTCTGGAGAATATAAACAATAGCAGCTTTCTTGTGAGAGAAATGAGAATAAGATTAATAAATATTCTTGGACACAGAATAAGACACTTATTTTTATTACTACAGTTATTATTTAGCAATAAAAGCATAATTTAGCAATATTTGGTTTTGTTGGAATGTGTGTGTGTGGAACCAACAACAGAGCTATCCTATCACCAAGCATCCTAAGAAGGCATCTATGAGATCCGGTAATTCTGATGTCAATATTTTTAACATACTGATTCAGTCAGATTCTGATATTATTATGACTGTAGAATTGCTGTTCATGTAGAGGTGATGTGAATCCTGTTCTAACAAAAGAATAAAATCCCTCAAGTATACTGTGGGATACCTAGCTACATTTAATGTACAAGGAGTTCATAAATTAGCTGATTATGGGGAGAGCATGGATGACTGTTTGTTCCCAGTGGACAGTATGGAGGAAACAGTTCAGTCAGATGTCCTGATTTCAGCTGGGATAGAGTAAATTTTCTTCATCGTAGCTAGTATGGGGCTATGTTTTGGATTTGTGCTAAAAAAGGTGTCGATAATGTGGAGATGTTTTAGTTGTTGCTAAGTAGTGCTTACACTATTCAAGGACTTTTTCAGCTTCCCATGCTCTGCCAGGTGCACAAGAAGCTGGGAGGGGGCATAGCCAGGACAGCTGACCCCAACTGGCCAAAGGGATATTCCATACCATATGGCGTCACGCTCAGCATATAAAGCTGGGGGAAGAAGAAGGAAGGGGGGCGTGTTCGGAGTGATGGCGTTTGTCTTCCCAAGTAACCATTACACATGATGGAGCCCTGCTTTCCTGGAGATGACTGAACACCTGCCTGCTGATGGGAAGTAGTGAATTAATTCCTTGTTTTGCTTTGCTTGCGTGTGCGGCTTTTGCTTTACCTATTAAACTGTCTTTATCTCAACCCATGACTTTCCTCACTTTTACTCTTCTTATTCTCTCCCCCATCCCACCAGGGGGGAGTGAGTGAGCAGCTGGGTGGTGCTTGGTGCTAAACCACAACATAAGATGAACACAAGCCATGTTCTATTTTATGTACTGGTAAAAACACAACCTTAAGAATCATTCTGCTATTTGATTCTACACCTATAGTCTTAAATCTTGCAATTTGAAGATTGTCGTCATGTATTTTTCAGTGTTTTACTGCTGAACTAAATAACATAATAAGAAACAATCACCTCTGCTGAGATTGTTGGTTCTGTAACCATCAATGAACATTGTTAATGTAAAGAAATGTAGGAGCTCCATAGCTGCATTTGGGTCAATGTTTCAGTGCAGGTTACACTGTGCAGAATCGCATGATATAAAGATACAAGGTGTAACAATGAGCTGATATGAGAGATATAAGATAAAATGAGAGGAAAAGCCTTTCCAAAAGGTACATTCCCACCAGGAATTATAACAAAGTCCAACCAATTCAGTGGCCAAACAAAGACCTTGTGACAAACAAGGCGAACTGAGCAGGGAGGAGGTTAGTTAAGACACTGCTCCCTGCAAAGACTTGGCAGCTTCTACGCATGCTCAGCTACCAAAGCCTGACCAGCATAATACTGGGTTATCATACCCAGGGAGAGGATTGGCATGCTGTAGTCTCTGCATACTGCAAGAAGTAAAACAGCAGAGACATTATTTTGATCCAATGCCCTGAGTGATTTGCAGCAATGGATCATCAAACACCCTGCCCAGAGACTGGCATAAGTATGGGCAGCAGTGAACATTTAGCAGCATGACATTGTTTCTTTTGCTATTACGAAGAAAACTGCCACACTGGAACACAAGACAAACACATCATCAGATGGCACCAAAGATGATGTTGATTGACCAAATAATGTGAAAATTGTTAAATGACAAGAAAACAACAGAAAAATTCCAAGACTGAATAAAATTCAGTGGGAGACTCACACTGGGATTAAAAAAAATGAAGCTTCATCAGTAATTGTCATGGTTAGATATTATTTATTAAAGCTGCTGGTGAAAAAAATGCCTATTGAGAAATCAACATTATCGTCATTCTCTGTAGTTTTCCTTTACACTCATCAACAGAAGGAGGCCCTACTGGGACACAAAACTTCTTATCCTAAGGTAGGCAACTAAAATAGGTCTGAGTGTCTTTCCTGTGCACAAATGATGAAGGGAGCCTAGGGTCAGGAGCTATGATGTAGGCAACATACTCTTTTCAACAACCATTTGACACCTAGGTTGCAAATGCTGAAAGCTAAATAAAGCTAATCCCACTCCCTGTGCTTTCATGATCCAGCTGATTTGGTAGACTCTGGGATACTTGTTGGCAGTTTCAGGAGGGAAGGAAAGAATAGAATCATAGAATCATAGAATCATTTAGGTTAGAAAAGACCTTTAAGATCATGAAGTCCAACCGTAAGCCTAACACAGCCAAGTCCACCACTAAACCACTGTCTCTAAGCACCACGTCTACACCACCTCCAGGGATGGTGACTCAACCACTTCCCTGGGCAGCCTGGTCCAATGCCTGACAACCTTTTTGGTGAAGAAATTTTTCCTAGTATCCAATCTAAACCTCCCCTGGCAGAACTTGAGGCCATTTCCTCGCGTCCTATCACTTGTTACTTCGTAAAAGAGACTAACACCCACCTCACTACAACCTCCTTTCAGGTAGTTCTAGAGAGTGATAGGGTCTCCTCCGAGTCTCCTCTTCTCCAGGCTAAACAACCCCAGTTCCCTCAGCTGCTCCTCATAAGATCTGCTCTCCAGACCCTTCACCAGCTTCATTGCCCTTCTCTGGACATGCTCCAGCAACTCAATGTCCTTCTTGTAGTGAGGGGCCCAAAACCGAACACAATATTCAAGGTGCGGCCTCACCAGTGCCAAGTACAGGGCACGATCACTTCCCTAGTCCTGCTGGCCACACTATTCCTGATACAAGCCAGGATGCTGTTGGTCTTCTTGGCCACCTGGGCACACTGCTGGGTCATATTCAGCCATCTGTTGACCAACACTCCCAGGTCCTTCTCCGCTAGGCAGCTTTCCAGCCACTCTTCCCCAAGCCCATAGCATTGCATGGGGTTGTTGTGACCCAAGTGCAGGACCCGGCACTTGGCCTTGTTGAACAGTTGGCCTCGGCCCATCGATCCAGTCTGTCCAGATCCCTCTGCAGAGCCTTCCTACCCTCAAGCAGATCAACACTCCTGCCCAACTTGGTGGTGTCTGCAAACTTACTGAGGGTGCACTCGATCCCCTCATCCAGATCATTGATAAAGGTACTGAACAGAGCTGGCCGCAACACTGAGCCCTGGGGAACACAAATAGGTCACAGTTAAGGAAATACTTACTATTGATATATGGAGAATAACTATCCTAAGAGTTACAGAAGGATGGTGAAAGAAAATCAGAAGGAGCAACAACCAAGAATTCTGCCATCAGACCCTGCTACTCTGAAGAAAGAACCTGGTTGTGTCTTGGCATTTACACGTGGCCTTTGTCATTCCAGTATCCAGTCACGGAGGATGCAGATTCTCTTGTAAGCACCCTGAATCTGACAACACTTCAAAATAGGCAAGCCTTGATTTTCCAACACGTTCTGGGAAGATTATTGGGATATATTATGCCATAAAATAGCATACTTCCACACTAGGTCCAAAAACCTTTGCATCTTACTGTGAGGGTGCGTGTCTCATGGTTGTGAAAATGACCCAGTCTGTGGATGTAGCCACCGGGCAGATGAAAATCATCTGTCTGAGATCAAAATGCCCAAGAATAAATTACAAATAACTTAATTTGTATCCTATAAAAGAGACTGGTGACTCAGGTTGTTCTACTAGATGATTTATGATCTATCATAGCTGGAAGACAGAAAGATTTTTTACATGTATGCAACAGATACTTAAGGCAGGAGCTGAGCTGATTTTTATATCCTCTCCGGTTGTTAGACAGGATAGTCTGTGCATTTAATTTCTGCTGAATTAATATAGTGATGTAGATTACATCAGACTTTTCTTAAAGAGCTATTTTGTCTCAGAACAGTAATTAATTTTAAATATACAGGAACTGATGCAGAGACAAGAAAGGATTTTTCTCTGCTAGAAAAAAGCAAGATTCCTGAGATGAACTGAACCAAGGAAATGTCATTATTACAAGGGAATTAATGAGACATACAGGATAAACCACAGACATAAAGATAAAGGACTAACAGACTGGATAGAGAATTGTCTGTCAAAGGTTTAACTTGGCAAGCAATTGAAGAAAATTATGAGAAGTTGAGACCAAGTCTCACCAGCTTCAGTGCCCTTTCGCTTTAAAATAAGATCTACAATTAATATATTTTCAAGTCCTGTCACACATTTTCCAGACTTTATTTTGTTGTAAGCAGACATAATGTGATGCAACTTGACAATGTGCACAATGCCTGAAAAAACACAGCATGTCAATGGCAAGTCATCCCATCAAAGACTCGAGATAAATATCTGCAAGGGATTGTTTGTGTGCATGTGTTTGTTCAATTTAGGAATATGCTGCAAGGAATATACTCATTATAATACATGTTCTACCTTAAAATATGTGAAATTAATTGGAGACAAAGAAAGAAGCTGAACACCTTTGATACATAGCGACTGCATCAGGAGGCATGTCCCTAAAATGTTGGCAAACGGCACGTACCACAGATGGAGGGATATGTATCTGAGAAATACACAACCAGGAACCAAAGCTGCCACTTTGGCCACCTCTGCACTGCCAAATACTACAGTATTTAGTGCTTCTGTGGGCTGCCTGAAATGTCATTGAATGAATAGTGTCCATTTCTTGAAAGCCTGTTCTTGCTTGAGCCAGCTCTTGGTAGAGCATCAGTATAGCAGGACAAGAAATCATACTTAAGATGACAGAAATGCAGCAACCTGAAGCAAATAGAGAAAAGCCCAGCAGCACTGAAAACTGAGGCACTAACTGGGCCTCCCACCTCCTGTAGGAAACCTAGCATTTTAGTGCTGCAGCCACAGAAAGAGCTTGATTATGTCCAAGCAACTGAAGGTAAGATGGTACTTGAAAAAACCTTCCTTCCATGTTCTCATTGCCAAATCTCCGTAACGCTCATCCCAAAATAGTAATCCTGGAGCTGTGCAGATCATAAGAAGCATTCCCTATCTGTGCACAGTGGCAAGTGTGTGCTAGAGCCCTGACTCTGCCCCTAGACCCTGACACAGGGAAATAGATTTGACCATGGACAGACCAGAATAGAAAGCAGATTCCCAAAGGGGTGCATGGTATAATGAATCTGCCAGCTCTGGGCTCTGCAGAGCATCCATTTCCATTCCTTTCCTGGTTATTGCAGTTAACACATCCACACTTCCTTTAATAATCATCATAACTAAAATGACACAACACAGACTTTCTTATTTTTTAAAGGAGCTGAGATTTCTTTTCTCCAAAGGCAGATTTTTCCTCTTCCCTTGTATTGCCCCATCTGAGCTCTTCAAATATGGTTGGGCTGGTTTGCTCCCCTCCTCCTCTGGTTTTAGAAAGAAGGAAATAGTTGAATTAGCCAGCTGGCCAGGTCTACTTTCCACCTCTCAGTGACTTGTGCATTTAAAAAAGGTAATGACAAAAACAAATATTTGAATTCTTTTCACAGAGCTGACTAAGCAGAAGAAGGTGGCATGGCAGGGGCTGGAAGTGCCTGCCTGCAAAGGCCAAGGCAGCTCATGGGAGCCCAGGGCTGACTTTTGTCATAATTGAAATTATGGGAGGTGAGAAGAAAGGTACCTGCTCAGCACAATTTGCAGCAAGATCTGGGAGCAGAACAGTTGTTATGTTGGCCACTCCCCTGCTCTGATAGCTGCCTGCTTGTAAAAGCTAAGCTAAATGCATACACATTCTCTAAGGTACAGAAAATTTAATCTGTTGTTACTGCTTATGTGTTCTTATGGCGCATTTGGAGGCAATTCTGCTTAAAACTGCTTGCATAAAGCCAGCTGCATTTGATGGATATTACATAAAAAAATCCTCTGTAACTCTTCCAAAATAAGGCTGCATTTTTTATTGCCCATCCTTGGTTGCTTATAACATTCCCTATAACTTAATGGAATTAGAAAAGTTTATGCCTTGCAATTTCAACTCTCACACACTTTGAAGTGAATTAAAGCTAAAGGCATATCCAGGATGATCTTGTCAGGGGGAGAGGACTGGGGAGAAGAGGAAACAGATGTGCCACGGCTATACATTGCCCCATGTTTTCTAATGATACACAGTTGTATCAGAAAAGTACTCAGAAATGGTAAATGCTCATTTCATTGGTATGCAACAGCTGAAAGTATGGATACATTATAATGAGCCACTAGGGAGTGCTGGAGGAAAACTCAATATCCAAGAATGCAATACAATTTTCCCTGTCACAACAGTACTGTATTTTGCCCTTTGGTTTTTGGGTTTTTTTCTTTTTTTTTTCCCCAAAGCCTAGACTAATTAACTAGACAATAATTACCTGAGCAATTTCCTGCACAGCAATAAATGGGTAATGTATTACTCTCTCAGAATGATGTTGCTGTAACACATCTGTCATCTACAATGACTGCAACTGCAAAAAAACATTGCAGAGATTATTGTTATTACACCACAGTTTATAATAGATGGTTTGTCCAGTTTTATACATTTTAAAGCCTATCAGGTAGAGGACATCTGTATAGCAAAAGAGATTTATTTACTGAAGTGCTAATTGTTTTGATGCAAGTACCAGAAACAGAGAAACAGTGTGGCATTAACTTATGGTTCATTTGTTTCAGAGGTTATTCATCAGGGAAAACAATCCTTAATGCCATACATCTTCATATGCGTACCTTTCATCTGCTGAACCCACCACTGGCTTGCAGTCTTAAAACTAAATGTGTGTTTTAACTGATTACTCAGACACAACAAGCAATATTTTAAGATTTTATTGCCTCTCATTATCTTTTAAGCTTTATAGAGCATTGATAGTTTTTCAGGACAAACAAAGAGGAAGCAGTTTTCAGCAAGCTGGGAGCAATGAATAAAACTGAGCACATCGTATCCTAGGTTGAATATCCACTACCATCAGCTGTGGGAGAGCACTGCTTCTGTTCCCTCACATACTGACATCCAAGGATCACGCCATCCCCAGCTGACCCTCTGAATCCACCCATAGTGTCTACTATGTTGCTCATCATTATGCGGCATGCATGCTGCCCCGAATGCATGACCCCACCTCTCTGCCCCCCTCTAGGCTGCTCCATTGTAGTCATTTGTAGGGACCATAAGCACTCACAGCATAAAACACCTTTTTCCTTTAAAGGTTCTTCTGTGTTGCTCTAGTTATCAAGTGGGGAAAGCAGAAGCACTGTAGGGCCACCAACTGTTGACATGCAATTTTTCCAAAGAGAAGAAAGCTTTAGAAACCTTTAAAGCCATTTTCTTTTCAGTATTTTCAACCCTATCGTCCACACAAATATTCTCTAATTTTCTAGTTTTTATCTAAGTGATTCAAATTGACTTTAAATATCACTACCCAAATATAAGAACACTCATCTGGAATTAATAGCACAGTGTAAGAACAAGCCTATTGAAATCCATGGAGTTTGACCTGTTTTAAACAGATGTAAATGCCATTTCATCTCATTTAGAAATAACATTTCTCAAAGAAATGTATTTATTGACATGACATCAGTTAAGTTTAGGTGGGAAGCCCTGTGTTCCTGCTGGCAACAAAACTGAAAGTTTTGCAATGGCATTCAGTGAGACCACAATTTTACAATTGGTACCAGGTAGCTAATGATCCGAAGAACAGCATGGCAGAGAACTTAGTTGGTTTAATTGTAGCCCCCAAGTAAAGTTATAATACAGTGCAATGACTCTACTTCACCAGTGGTGATGGACATACTGTTTTTTTAATCCTCATGTCTAAAATGTATGCCTGAAAGAACTCGCAGACTAAAAAATATCATTTAAATGGATGTTTAAAATATTGCTTAATATTTTTACATGAAGAAGTCTTGCCTGGCAAGGGACTAACAAAAGATAATAAGTGATTGTCAGCATATTGTCACTGGCCTCCAAATACACAATAAGGTCTTGATTTTGTGTAATGCATGTGGTCTCTTTTTTTAGAGTTTTTATGCATGGTGTTTCTGGATGAGATGTGCATGGGCAAAGGAGCATGTACTGCATTTCTCTGTGTTTTGCAGCCAGGAGATTGTTCCAGTTTTGTGGATAGCTGCTAAAGATGCTCCAGCTCCTTCATGTGTGGAAAGCTTTCTCCAGACAGTGACTGCTGGCACTCAGGACTAAATCCTCTCTTTAGATGTATTAAAATACATGGGCAGAGCAGCTTGAGCTCTGCCTAGCCTCTCCCCTTCTTTCTCTCTCCCCTCTTCCCGCTAAGCCTAGGAAACAAACTGTCATGGTGGTGGCTGTGCTGTGGAAGCCAACATTTGGACTCAACTGAACAGAACAGAAGAAGGAAAAAGAAAACACCAGGACAAGTCAGTCTCTGAATGTGAAGTTTCCCTAGACAAAACCTGCAGCATACAGCCTTTGTCTGCCCTGTGAGTGGCAGTTGGAGTAGCCACCATGCAGCCCACTGCAGTTTCTTATACATGGCTCTATACAGAATTTCTGATTCTCATTACACCAAGCTTCTGTAACCCAGATGCTGACTTGGATGATACCATACCTGAAAACTGCTTCACCTTAATCCAACTTTTTGTCAGCCACTCCTGCTGGCAGGCTTGTGGCCAGTTGTTCTTCCCAGTCTGGTTCTCCATCAGCCAGTCCTGCAGCCTGTGGCTTGTGCCAGCTGTGCCCCTGAATTGTAATCTCCCACTCATTACTCTCTGCTGCCTGCAGTTTGTGGAGACAGGTGGGAAGCTGGGGTTCATGAGCTAGAGCCCAAGAGAAAGTCCTGGACAGGCAGGTGCCCACAACAAAATGTGCATAGCTTGAATGTAGGTATTGCTTGAAGGGTAGGAATCAATCAAGGTTAAGACTTAACCTAGGACTATACCAATGGTGTCTATGGCACCCTAGGTGTCCTGGTTTCAGCTGGGATAGAGTTAATTTTTTTTTCATAGTAGCTAGTGTGGGGCTATGTTTTGGATTTATGCTGAAAACAGTGCTGATAATGTGGAGATGTTTTAGCTGTTGCTAAGTAGTGCTTACACTAGTCAAGGACTTTTTCTGCTTCCCATGCTCTGCCGGGTGCACAAGAAGATGGGAGGGGACACAGCTGGGACAGCTGACCCAAACTGACCAAAGGGATATTCCATACCATATGACATCATGCTCAGTATATAAAGCTGGGGGAAGAAGAAGGAAGGGGGGACATTTGGAGTGATGGCATTTGTCTTCCCAAGTAACCGTTACGCGTGATGGAGCCCTGCTTTCCTGGGGATGGTTGAACACCTGCCTGCCCATGGGAAGTAGTGAATGAATTCCGTCTTTTGCTTTGCTTGTGCGCACAGCTTTTGCTTTGCCTATTAAACTGTCTTTATCTCAACCCAGGAGTTTCCTCACTTTTACTCTTCTGATTCTCCCCCTTCCCACTGGGCTGGGGGGAGTGAGCGAGCGGCTGTGTGGTGCTTAGTTGCTGACCAGGGCTAAACCACAAAACTAGGGGATTGCTTCAGTTGCTTTTGGTGGCTTCTACAGTTATTTCATGCCATAGTTGCCAGTCTAGAAGAGCACAGGTTTCCTTTACGTCCCATGTCATATCCTAGGGAATCTCAAATGACTCTAGGTTCCCACACTTCGCCAACCAAACTAAGACCCTAATCACTAGAGTCAATGGAGAAGACATCAGATGAGTAGACATGAGGTGTATACTTCAGGGTGAACGTTGTTGTGCTCCAGGCTCCGTTGGCTGGGTTGACCAGATCTCCATTGCCTGTAAGGACAGATCCAAAACACTGTTGCTTGCAGGTGCCCCATGTAGAGGTTTTTACAGACAAATCTCAAACCAAATCCCAACAAAGCAGTCTCTGTAAAACTGTGTTACCTACAGTCATGCTTTGAGCTAGGACAGCACAGTCCCATAGCTGGACGTGTCACATCTGTGGTGTGCTGTGCCCCCATGGCTGCCCCAGCAGTGGCACTACACAGAGATGTGATGCAGTCCTTTGGAAGTCAAGCTAGCACAGAAGTTACATCACTTAACAGCTGTTTTCAACTTTTATCACAGCTTTAGGCTTTATACCCTTATACCTTGAGATAAGCTATTCAGTTGTGAGGCATGAGGTAATTTACTCGACTTTCAGAGCTCTGATGATACTAGTAATGCAATCAGCTATGCATACAGCTGGGGCCAGGATGATATGTGACTGTAGACTCTGGAAGTAAATTTTTAGCATATGCATTCTTGTATAGGTTCCTTTTCACTTGCTGTGCTTGACACAGCTATTAGCTAGGAAACGAAATAGCTCACATATGGTGCATTGTGCAAGAATGGAACATAGATACTGTTTTATACAATACAGAGCAATTGTATGATTTTAAATATAATTATAATGACACAGCAAAATAAACCATCAAATCTTGGATTAGCTTTCAGATGTTTCAGGATGACAAACTGCCACCATCAACATCGAGCATTATAACATTTTATAAAAATATTAAAAGTGAATATTTATAAACAGTGAATAATGAATTAAAATAATAGAAAGTCAGCTTGTGACAATGAGTTTCCTTTTTCATACAGTATTTTCATGCAATCAGGACCACATGTCCTCCATGAGACATATTCAAAACATGAACAGCTTTGGTGATGGTCTCCTTCAAACTACGAGTACAAGTGCTGTCAAGCATATTTCAGTTGCAAACTGCAACTCTGTGAAGCTAAGAAAAAAATTTCTATAACATGCAGCAATGCAACAGTGCTGTACACTTAAACAGTCACAGGATTTATTTCCTCTCTGTCTTAATAGCACTCATAAAAACATCGTCTATAATCCCCCTGCTTTGGGAACCTATGTTTGATGGGATAAGCCTATAATGCATTTGTCCAGCCTTGTAAGGTTGATACACTAAGACTTAATTTCTGTAATACTTTTTGATCCAGATCCTATACAAATGTGTGAAACACAAGATGGCACATGTACAGAATATATTTCAGTTATGCTAGAAGGATGCTGAGTTTAAGAGTGCTGAGTTTAGGAGTGTGCTTTGTATTTCTGACTGCTCATTCTAATTGTAAGTGGATGCTAGCCTAGAAAAGGACTGGTGTCTGCACAAGAAGAGTGTTTAGGCATGAGTATCCAAATGCAGTATTCTTGTATTTCACTTTTCACAAAATTATCCAATCTTTGGACGTGGTTTTCCATGGGAACAATCACTATCAGCATTTTAAGGCTGATGGGGATTATAGTATGCAGGCAGTTTTGAGGAGTTTACCAAGAAACAATACAAGCCCACCTAATAGATAATGTTTATATTGAATGCCCCATGACTCTAGGTCATCTCAAGAGATCAGAAAGCCCTGGGTTCACCTCCTGCATAGGTACCTGTACAAAGAACAATCTCCTGGACAGCTGATCCAGCCCCTGAGGATAGGGGATCCTTCATACACTCACCGTGAGCCCTGCCATGTGTAAACAGGCAGCATTTTCTGACTACTGGGCCTTGTCAGTGGCCCATGAAGGGAGAACATAGGTCTATAGTAGTGGGAATAGCTAGCAGGATGCAACAGAACAGCAAAAAATCAATTAGGATCAATGCTGAATACAGTGTCCCATGCAAGAAAAAAATATGTGAGACAGCAATCCAAATTACCGAATTTTGTGGGAGGACTCCCTTGTGCCAACTCCCTGTTTTCCCTGGGTGCCTAATTCCCCATCAATTTTCATTCTCATTCTTGGTCTGCGAGTGCACAACACCAAACAATGAGGTGTCTGTCTTCATTGCAGTGCCTGGCTGCTATGGAAACACAGCTAAGTCTAAATCCAAAACTCAGCAAACTTCTTGCTATTGAAAGAACAACTCTGGTCTTCATTTGTAATTGTATTCAAACAGTATGGAATATATTTTGGTTTAGAAACTGTATTTGTGAGGTGTGGGATGTAAATATTGTCTTATCTAACCATGGATCCCTCTGGCTCAGTGATCCTTCAGGCTTTGCTATATGAATAGCCATCCTTATATAGTTCTCTGCTGTAATCGCTTTGATTCTTAAGTTTGGTCCCAAGTAAACCCATCTTCCAAAAACAAATACAAACCTCCTCAATGCTCTCCCAGGTTAATTTACTTGTCCAAGCAATTAATAATCCTCAGTAGCAGAAATACAGTCTCTGCCATGAAATTGTTTCCAAAGGACTCAGCTTGTTTTCCTCTGTTCATCATTCAAGCATAGAGAGATGTTTTCTTGTGCCTTGTTGGTGTATGAATACTTAGAAATGTTTTCTGTATGTGAAAAAAAAAAGGAAAATAAACATGATCACACATTTCATTTCATAAGAGAAACCATATAACAATTTCAATACAAATAAGCTATTTTTTATATATCAGTGAGAAAACATAACCAATATTAACCATCCACTGAACAGAAATGTTATTTTGTTCAAGTAATTATCATTACCTGAGGTGTAATAAAACTCCTGCCTGATTAAACAAACTTCTTATTGTTCCCACCCTAAGTAACACTCTATTTTCTACTCTGTGGACTCTTTCAGAAGCAGTCCAGCGTGTCCTCAACTTGCTCCATCTTCCTCGCCTGTGCTTCAGATAACATCATGCTCAGCAGCAGAGCAGGGCGCAAGATCAAAGATGTGACATTCCTTCAGAGCCTGCATTCTCCCTGCTCAACTCTCCATCACAGGTGAAAATCATTAAAGTTTGTCCAGTTCCTGGAAATGATGCCAACAGCAACACTGCAGTCCCTGAGAGTCCCTGAAGGGCTGGGTGGGGATGAGGTGCTCCCACTCCCAGAAGAGCAAGGAAACAATGGCTGGCCATTCTGCAGGGAGGCCCTGGTAGAGAGAGATCCCACCATGGGGTGTGAAAGCTTTCACAGGGCCAGGAGGAGCAGAGCAAGCACAGGGCAGGGAGGCAGCAGCAGGCAACCTCTGATACAACAGGAGGATCGACCCTATCCCAGCCAAGGGTGATGCAGAGAAAAGCAGGCTACTTTCTTCTTTAAGGAGCTACCCAAGAGAGTCAGAGGCACCCACTGCACTGGCTAATAACATTGTAGGAGGGCAGAGGCATGAAATATCTGAAACTTCCTTTCCAAAAATGTTTTTCCAGAAGAATTTCAGAAGAATTTGCCAGGTCTCAGGCTGCAGTGAATGCCAGAGCCTTTCACGGGTAATGGACGGCAGTACTGAGAACAGCTGTGTGAGGTGTGACCAGCTCAGGGAGCATCAGGGGGTCTGAGAAAGAGATAGACTGGTGGAACCATGCTCGCTCTGCCCTCCCAGAGACAGAAACAGGAACAGCCACCAGAAAAAACACAAGATCAAGGGGATCTTGTATCCTTCCCCCTCCAGGTTGAAGGCAGTAGCTTAAAGGAAAGGAGTGAATGGAGGCAAGTCCACACCCAGGGCAGCAGGCGAACCCCTTCCTTGCCCACCTCACCTTCCCAGGTGCCTCTGTACAACAGGTAAGAGGCTCTGGATGTGGAAGGCTGGTCAATGGATGATGTGGATGACAGTCCATCTACACCACAGGTGTTGCCAAGGTCAGAAAGGCCTACCCCCGTATCATGACCGCCTCCATGAGGAAGAAAAGATGGGTTATAGTTGTAGGTGACTACCTTCTGAGGAGAACAGAGAGTCCAATATGCCGGACAGACCCTCCTCTTAGGGAAGTCTGTTGCCTCCCTGGGGCCTGGGTTAAGGACATCACTAGGAAAATTCCTAGCCTGGTACGGCCTTCAGACTATTACCCATGACTGCTCTTCCATGTCAGTGGCGATGAAGCCACAATGTGTAGTCCAAGGGCGAGAAAAAGACTTCAGGGCCTTTGGGGCAGTTGGTAAGGGAATCTGGGGCACAGGTTATTTTTTCCTCTCTCCTTTCTGTTGTGGGCAGCGACACTGGAAGAAACAGACAGGCTCAGTCTATTAATAAATGACTCCATGGCTGGTGTCATCACCACAATTTTGAGTTTTTTGATAATGGGATGGCCTACCTGGCACCAGGCTTGCTGGCGTCAGATGGGATTCACCTTTCTCAAAGGGGGAAGAGGCTCTTTGCTCACGAGCTAGTGGAGGTCATTGACAGAGCTTTAAACTAGGCTTAAAGTAGGAGGGGGATAATATCAGGCTTGCCCGTGACAAGCTGTGGGATGACACACAAGGTTAGAGGGCTGGGGTGCTAGTGAGGGCCCTCAGCTTGTTGCTCTGAGACACGGTGGGTAGACTGGAGCACACCTGAAGTCTTACAGAGAGGAGCCAGGGGCTCCTGAGGTAATAGGATACAACAGGGAAACACCAGTGAAATCCTCCAAAGGAACTAAGGGGTCTTCCTCTTAGAAGGTGACACGGCCAAGAGTCCAGCTGAAGTGCCTCTACACCAATGCACGCAGCATGGGCAACAAACAGGAGGAGTTGGAAGCCACTGTGCTGCTAGAAAACTATGACCTAGTTGCCATTACTGAAACTTGCTGGGATGAATCCCATGACTGGAGTGTGGCTATCAATGGCTACAAGCTGTTCAGAAGGGATAAGCAAGGAAGGAGGGGCAGAGGCGTTGCCCTCTATATCAAGAAATGGATAGAGTGTGAAGAGCTGTCTCTGAAGAATAGCCACAAGCAGGTTGACAGCTTATGGGTAAGAATTAGAGGCCGAGGCAACAAAGGGAGCCTTGTGGCTGGTGTCTACTACAGGGCGCCTGATCGTGGGGAGTTTATTGATGAAGCTTTCTTACTCCAGCTACAGGAGGCATCGCGCTCGCAGGCTCTCATCCTGCTGGGGGACTTCAACCACCCCAATATCTACTAGAAAAGTAGTATGGCAAGCAGTAGGCAATCCAGAAGGCTCCTGGAATGCACTGAGGGTAACTTCTCAAGCCAGGTAATAGACAGCCCTACTAGAGGGGATGTGATAGTGGACCTGATGGTCACCAACGCAAATGAGCTAATCGGTGATGTCAAGACTGAAGGCAGCCTGGGCTGCAGTGATCACACACTGGTTGAGTTCACAGTCCTGAGGGATATTGGTCAGGTGAAGAGTAAAATCAGGACCCTGAATTTTAGGAAAGCAAAATGCCAGCTGTTCAAGGAGTTAGTCAATAGGACCCCCTGCGAAACTGCCCTCAGGGACAAGGGAGCAGAACAGAGCTGGCAGACCTTTAATGACACTTTCCACAGAGCACAAGAGCTCCTGATCCCCAGATGTAACAAATCAGGTGAGGAAGGGAAGAGACCAGCATGGCTGAGTCGAGACCTGCCTGTCAAACTAAAGGGCAAGAAGCAAATGCACTGGCAGTGGAAGCAGGGATAGGTATCCTGGGAAGAGTATAGGGACGCTGATGGGTTGTGTAGGGATGGGGTCAGGAAGGCAAAGGTGTGGCTGGAGCTGAACTTGGCAAGGGATGCAAAGGATAATAAGAAGCGCTTCTATAGGTATGTCAGTCAGAAAAGGAAGGTCAAAGAAAAGAACCCCCACCTTGATGAGCAAGACTGGCAAACTGGTAACAACAGACAAGGAGAAAGCTGAGGTACTCAACAACTTTTTTGCCTCAGTCTTCACTGGAAACCTCTCTTCCCACACCTCTTGAGTGGTAGGACCACAAGACAGGCACTGGGGAAGCAAAGTCTCTCCCACTGTAAGAGAAGGTGAGGTTCATGGCCACCTGAGGAACCTGAATATGCACAAGTCTATGGGACCTGACAAGATGCATCCCAGAGTCCTGAGGGAAGTAGCTGATGTAGTTGCCAAGCCACTCTCCATGATATTTGGAGATATGGATATACGACAGTCAGGTGAAGTCCCCGGTGACTGGAAGAAGGGAAACATTGTACCCGTTTTTAAAATGCGTAGAAAGGAGGACCCGGGGAACTACTGACCTGTCAGCCTCACCTCTGTGCCTGGGAAGATCATGGAACAGATCCTCCTAGAAGCTATGCTAAAGCACATGGAGGACAGGGAGGTGATTCAAGGTAGCAAGCATGGCTTCACCAAGGGCAAGTCCTGCCTGACCAACCTAGTGGCCTTCTATGATGGAGTGACTACATCAGTGGACAAGGGAAGAGCTACAGATTTCATCTCTCTGGATTTCTGTAATGTCTTTGACACGGTCCCCCACAGCATCTTTCTCTCTAAACTGGGGAGATATGTATTTGAGGGGTGGACTGTTCAGTGGATGAGGAATTGGTTGGATGGTTGCATCCAGAGGGTAGTGGTCAACGGCCCAATGTCCAGATGGAGATGAGTGACGAGTGGTGTCCCTCAGGGCTCCGTACTGGGATTAGTACTCTTTAATATCTTCATCAGTGACATAGTGGGATCGAGTGCATCCTCAGCAAGTCTGCAGACAACACCAAGCTGAGAGATGAGGTTGACATGCCTGAGAGATGGGATGCCATCCACAGGGACCTGGACAAGCTCGAGAAGTAGGCCCGTGCTGGGTCGGGGCAATCACCGGTATCAGTACAGGCTGGGGGATAAAGGGATTGAGAACAGACCTGACAAAAAGGACTTGGGGGTACTGGTGGATGAAAATCTGGACACAAGCCAGCAATGTGCGCTTGCAGCCCAGAAGGCCAACTGTATCCTGGGCTACATCAAAAGCAGCGTGGGCAGCAGGTCAAGGGAAGTGATTCTGCCCCTCTACTCTGCTCTGGGGAGACCCCGCCTGGAGTACTGCGTCCTGCTCTGGGGTCCTCAGGCCAGGAAGGACATGGACCTGTTAGAGTGGGTCCAGAGGAGGGCCACAAAAATGATCTGAGGGATGGAGCCCCTCTCCTATGAACAAAGGCTGAAAGAGTTGTGGTTGCTCAGCCTGGAGAAGAGAAGGCTCCAGGGAGACCTTATTGTGGCCTTTCAATGCTTAAAGGGGGTTTATATGAAATATGGGGACAAACTTTTTAGTAATGCCTGTTGGGATAGGACAAGGGGTAATGGTTTTAAACTAAAAGAGGGTAGATTTAGACTAGCTATAAGGAAGAAATTCTTTACTTTGAGGGTGGTGAGACACTGGAACATGTTGCCCAGAGAGGTGGTAGATGCCCCCTCCCTGGAAACATTCAAGGTCAGGCTGGATAGGGCTCTGAGCAACCTGACTGAGTTGAAGATGTCCCTGCTCATTGCAGAGAGGGTGGACTAGATGACCTTTAAAGGTCCCTTCCAACCCAAACCGTTCTATGATTCTATGAATTTACCATTTCCTGCTTGCTCTGCTCCACTGAGCAATTTAGATGAAGTCTGGGGAAGCTGCAGGATTTTCTTTTTTCTCAAGTAACCTTCCTCCAGTCTCTGTGTGCACAGGATCAGAGACTGAAGGCACAAAGTAGGGGGTTGAAAAGAGGGAAGCTGCTGAATCAGTGATATATTGTCCATATGGACATGATTACGAGAGCTATACTAATGGTTTTCAGAGGGAGCAGAATGGTGGCTTTTTTCCTGGGCATAATTTCATCTGAGTTGCTTCTCTGCTGCAGATAGACAATTAAACATCTTCATTTTGTGCAGCTTGCACTAGTAAGCTCTAAGTGGAAACTAGTGTAGATCTAAAATAAGGCCTGTGAAACCCAGTGGATGTGCCAGTCATTGCATTGTTCACCTTAATTCATTAGAGAGTTGGATGTCTTTTGATCTGATACTTTAACACACTGAGGTTGTACGGGTTTTGGGGTTACAGGAAAAGACATAAAACTGCATTGCATGAAAGATTTGATTCAGAAGGAGGTTGAGTTTCAGCATTGTGCTCACACATCTGTATCTGGACATTTTTGCACTTAAGGGAAGGCTTTCATCTCAGCTGTCTTCAACCATCTGAGTTACATGCTGAGCTCCATTTAGCAATCCAGCTACCTTCATAGTAGTTGGGAAAGACAATACCTCCAGGTTCAGCTACTGGTCTTAGGATGGGCTTAGTCACTCTGCAAAGTAGCCTTTTTTTTAGTGGACTAGCTATTAGAGCAGCCTGTTTTCAGGTGAGTGGAATGAATCCCACCTAAAATGTCAACATCTAAGTCTGTTGTTGCCAACAAGAGACCTTCTGTGGATGTCAGTGAGGGCTGCTCCACCACCCAAGTATCTGAAAAAAACCTTTCTGTATCTGGCTTAAAAGTACCAAAGTAGAGCAAAATTATTCTTACGAATTTAAGAGTTGATAGTAAAGCCATGGCCTGGCAGGAAATGGCCATAATGGCAAGCAGAAGAATTGAAAATAAGATGAATCAGATATCAAGTGAAAAAAAATCCTTCCCTAGGGTCACCTCTGTGTCTTGTGCTAAAATGGAAGCCTGTTCCTGGAGATGCTCCACAAAGTAGTAAAATTTTGCTCCTTAAAGGGCTATTTATTCACTGAAGAAGATAAAATCTACCCTGAGTCTGGGTTTTCCTTCCATAAACATCCATGGCATTCTGCCCCTGCTGCAGGCTTCCTCTGCGGTCACACAGTCGCTGGGCTGGATGGTGGCACTCCCATAAATCATTTCAACACCCAGAGAAGACAGCTTTGCTGTCTTCAAATACAGCCCTGAGATGTCTCCAAGAAGACGGGAAGAGAGAAGCAATATAAACAGATTACAGATTTTACAGATTTTACAGATTACATCCCATTTTTTCCTCCTCTGATTGCAAAGAACCAAAATAGCACTTGGCCAAGTCAGCTGGTGGCTCCATTCCCCTCTCTCATAAACAGCACATGTGCATCCCACTTTCTGAAGTCCTGTAGAACAGCAGTTGTCTAAGGATGTGAGAGGACACAGCAATTGTGACACATGCCAGGGAAGGGAGGGATGCACAAGCTGCCCTTCAGCAAACACCTCGCTCTCCTGCATGCCCCACCATAAGCAATGTTCACACCTAGGGTTCACCTCTTCTTGGCTTCACGATCCTCTTTGCAGCCCACTAACTTGATGGTGGTCATGCAGGAACAATTCTCCTGCCTCCAGCTTGTGCATTAGCTCCCATATCTGAGCTTGTATCTGAGCCAGGACACCAGAGTGCAGCAGCTCCCTCCACCCTGGTTGGCAATGGCAGTGGCAGGACTTCCCTGATGAGCTGATCCATCACACTCTCACAGCAGGACAGTTTCTCACAGCAGGACAGTTTCTTACAACAGCACCCCAAGTGTTGTTTCCCTCTCTCTTCTTTTATTTCTGCCTCCTTTCCATTCTTCCTATCTCTCCTCAGTTTAACTAGGAGTTATATTTATCCAACTGTGCTTTTAAGTTACAGAAACACATATCTAATATGTGTAGTATTTATAGCCACTGCATAAATTATATATGTACACATTATTTAATAAGGTATGATGTGACTTGGTTTTTTTCCCTTGCAAGCACAAATACAAAATCTTAAGTCTTTAATCTTCCCTTCATGTTACAGATGTGTTAACTGGGTGCTTTGCCCAAGCTATAAAAATGTTATAGACATCCCTGACTGTATAATATGCACTGCCAACTTTATAAGATATGTCAGGGGCTTTTTAAGGTGATCAGATATTACACATCTGAAAAATATAGATCTTGCATATCCTCGGCTTTTAAAATCCATTAGGAGGTGTGTCCTGGTTTCAGCTAGGATAGAGTTAATTTTCTTCCTAGTAGCTAGTGTAGTGCTGTGTTTGGATTTAGGATGAGAATAATGTTGATAACACACTGGTGTTTTAGTTGTTGCTAGGTAGTGCTTACACTATTCAAGGACTTTTCCAGCTTCCCATGCTCTGCGAGGTGCACAAGGAGCCAGAAGGGGAGGGGGCAGAGCCAGGACAGCTGATCCAAACAGGCCAAAGGGATATTCCATACCATATAATGTCATGCTCAGTATATTAACTGGGGGGAGTTGGCCGGGGGGCAGCAATCGCTGCTCGGGAACCGGCTGGGCATCAGTTGGCGGGTGGTGAGCGGTTGCATCACTTGTTTTTCCTGGGTTTTCTTCCTCTCTCTCTCTCATTGTTTTCCTTTTCATTACATTGTTATTATTATTGTTGTTGTTGTTGTTATTATTGTTATTAATTTCAATTTTTAAACTGTTCTTATCTCAACCCACAAGTTTTCTTATTTTTGTTCTTCAGATTCTCTCCCCCATCCCACTGTGGGGAGAGGGTGAGCAAGCAGTTGGGTGGTGCTTGGTTGCTGACTGGGGCTAAACCACGACAAGGTCGTATTTTTAAAAGCTTTTTTAATTTGAAGATAGGTAAGTAAACTGACAGATAAACTCTCTAGGGGCCTGCAGAATGCATTTTAATTAGTCATGAAATGTCATGCTTCTACAGAGAAATTATTTTATATTTGAAAAGACATGCAAAGCCTCTAGGAACTAAAATAACTTTAACCTCTGTGCACTGATTTCAGTTCTCTTGCTTGCCTATAGCTCTGTACTATCCTTGATCCACAGAGACTTTTAATCACTTGGAAATAAACACAGTAAGAATGATGGTAATTCAGCACCTATTGTTCCTGAAGTAAGGAGGAAATTCTATGCAAAGACTAAGTGAGAATAATATTGCTGTTACACGCATATACACACAAACTAAAAGTAATACAAAAATTTAATTGAAGAAGAGAAAGGCAGAACTCCCTCACCAACTTCAGAAAATCATGGCAAAACTAGATTTGTTTTTCAAAAGCAGCTGCCTTTTTGATTGTTTCATAACAAAATATACAGTAGATGTCTCAATAATCGAATAATAAAGAACAGTGAAGCTTTCTTTTGAATGGACTGCATCTTATAGTAAAGGAAGCAATGGAGTATCTAAGAAGCTCCATTGTCATCTGGAGTATTCAATTTTTTCTTGATTAGGTAAAAATTATTTAGAAGATTATTTTGGTCATAGATACAGAATTTATCAAATTTTGGAATCTTATTAATTCTCTTCAGTAAGATTCTCTATTCCCTGTTCTATGCAGACTTTTGTATGATTTGTAATCCTAGACATATAGTTGTACCTTATAATAAAATGTGCAGTTTTACTAGGTATCCACATATTGCATCTACCCTTTCTGGCAGTAGGAAAAGGAAGAAGGAATATGGTGAGTGGTACAGTCAATTTAATATTTTTATTAGTATTAAAAAATATGTTGAGTCAGTTGTGTTATACACTTCATCTGTACTGTACCTAATCAAATAAATTTTGCCCCTCATTTCACTGTGTTACATTTGCCAGCAGATACAAATGAATAAAGTTTTCAATCAACAATGTATCATTTTCAAATTTTTACAAAACTAAATTTATCTTAGCTGTGTCTCTGAAATCCCCTTTGCTGTGAGCCCTGTGCTCCACTTCAGAGACAACATGGCCAGAATTCAAAAGGACAGCCTGGCTGGAAAGGAAATATCTTTTCTTCTTTGGAGAAAGTCCCAGATAAGAACTACCCCCGTTCTTTGAGTATTTTCATTCACAGATTTAACGTAGCTCATCTGAGAGATGAAGGCTGAGAAAGGACATGGAGGGGTGGGACTTTTTCTGAAGTAATCATCATTAACAAGTCACTGTTTTCCATTAAGTGCACAGAAGGGAAGCCACATGTCTTATTTAAAGGAAACATGACAAATAGTTTGACTTGGGTTTCACTGTTCTCTGTAATGTTCTGTCACCAAGTTATATATTCTGCCTTATGTTTTGCTTTCTCTTGCTATTTCAAAACTGCACAGACCTACAGATTGTTGGGACTTCTAATCTCTATGTCTAGGCACATTTTTTACCTATTAAAGAGTTACAATTTCTGTGCTTATGCCTGGAACTTCATGCGAGTAGGAAAACTATGTAAGTTTTATGAAATGGATAATGTATGATGAGGCTAGTGGGTTGTTATTTCAACAAAGCCAGTATTCTTCTTTTTTATTATTTCTCTCAGACTATGTTGCAAAAAAAAGACATTAAAAGATCTTTCACCAGTAGATGTAGTCTTTTGTGCAATTAGAATAGGGTTAGATTACTCTGTTTGGTTTTGCTATGATCAAAATTTTCATTTTTGCCTGGCAAAGATCGAGCTAGTTGATATGATTGATATGATTGAGATATAGGGGACTGAGAGCAGCCCTGCCAAGAAGGACGTGGGGGTACTGGTGGACGAAAAGCTGGACACAAGCCAGCAATGTGCGCTTGCAGCCCAGAAGGCCAACTGTATCCTGGGCTGCATCAAAGGCAGCGTGGGCAGCAGGTCAAGGGAAGTGATTCTGCCCCTCTACTCTGCTCTGGTGAGACCCCGCCTGGAGTACTGCGTCCTGCTCTGGGGTCCTCAGGCCAGGAAGGACATGGACCTGTTAGAGTGGGTCCAGAGGAGGGCCACAAAAATGATCCAAGGGATGGAACATCTCTCCTATGAACAAAGGCTGAAAGAGTTGTGGTTGCTCAGCCTGGAGAAGAGAAGGCTCCAGGGAGACCTTATTGTGGCCTTTCAGTACTTAAATGGGGACTACAGGAAGGATGGGGGCAATCTCTTTAGCAAGGGATGTTGTGATAGGACAAGGGGTAATGGTTTTAAAGTAAAGGAGGGTAGAATTAGACTGGATATAAGGAAGAACTTTTTTACAATGAGGATGGTGAAACACTGGAACAGGTTGTCTAGAGAAGTTCTGGAGGCCCTGTCCCTGGAAACATTCAAGGTCAGCCTGGATGTGGCTCTAAGCAACCTGATTGAGTTGTGAATGTCCCTGCTCACTGCAGGGGGGTTGGACCAGATGACCTCTAAACGTCCCTTCCAACGCAAACCATTCTATGATTCTATGACTCTATGATTGTGTAGAATCACCTTGTATGACTGATCCACCACTCTGACAAGTCTGTCTTTTGTGATTATGCTCCTTTTACCACTAAAACGCCTCTATCCTTTTATTGCTAAATGTCCTGTACAGAGATATCTAACCTAAAGCAATTAACTTTAAACATGGTCTTAAAAATCTTACCTCCAATTCATGCCATGAACATTTAAGCAAGTCATAAGCTTTGAATGGGTTCGTCATAGCTAGTTCCCAGGGCTATAAAATATGCAAGAAAGATGTTCTGTATTCAGAAACCACTGTTCCAGCTTTTAAACCAAAATGACTTCAGCTTTCATGTTGGCACCTACCCAAGCTTCCCAGATGCTGCTATATTATTCATAATTAGGACTGCGTATTTTTCAGTGATTTTTTATAGTACTGTAATTCACACACAGAGTAACAAAAACAGAAAGGTAAATTAATTCCTAAGTAACACTTAATTTATCAATATACATTTGTAAATTGATTTTCCATCCATATTTACAATTGTGATCTAAAAGATTTTGAGAAAGCTGGAGGTTTCTGGATTTTCTTTTTCTCCTCACGAAAGAGCATAATAACAATTAATTCCACTCAGAAACAGTAGCACAAAGGTTGCATGTATGCCACACAGTTGTCTAATCATTGACCATATTGTTTATCAATACTACATAATGCTCAGCATAATGGCTGAATATGCATCTTAGCTGTTTCTCCTCTCTCAAGAATAATCAAGCTATTACCAGTGTGTAAGATTAGGGGCCTAATTTATGAAAGCAAAACTGGGGGGAAGGGGAAGGGAGTCAACCACGACCATTGCTCACACTAATATGATAATACAGTTGGTTCTGCAAATTTAGCCTGTTGGGGTGGAGAAAATTTCCTGACACCCAGAGATGGCTCAGCAAACCTTCTTCTAAGCTTTAAAAATGGTAATTGTTTCATACAGAAGCTATGTGAGTGCAGTGAATTTAAGTCTAAAAGGCTTATGAGGATGTGAAAGCAAAATAGAAGTTGTTCTGTCTCTTTAACTGCAGAAACACTTACCGTTGGTGCCTGTCCTAATAAAAGAGAATTACCCCAGGCTGCCTGTCTGGCTTTGCTCCAGACTTGCTCTTGCTTTACCTGCACATTACAGCTGAGGAGGTGGATCAGTATCCCCACACCCAGCTCCAGAAAGGATCTCATCCACTCCCTGCTTTTGCAAGCTATCCAAGTCACTTACTGAACAGGATCTCATTAAAGCTAGCAAGGTTTCTTGATCCTTCTGCTCCCAATAGGATACCACTTCCAGCCCCTCCTTACCTTAGACCCTCATGACACTTATGTTAATATTATCCATTCAATTGCTTTCTTTTGCATGTGGCCTTCAGTATATTTAGCATTTAGGCTGGCCTGAAACCACTTTCTGCTCTGGAGAAGCACAAAAACACTCCTTATCATCTTTCCCCACAAAGGGGAAAAAGAGGCATGACTCCACAGTAAGATCTAAAAACCCATACCTCCTTCTTTTAATCAAGATAGCTTAGACCCCACTAGGAATGAATTCATATCTGCATAGACTTCAGCTTTGGCTGAATAAGTCAACAGCGCATCAGGCCCACAGTACCACTGCCAGCCAGTGCTCACAGTTTTAGAAACAGCCCGAGTGCACTTTTCTGGGCAGCAGCCACACCTCCAGCTGCAGTGCAGGGCTGCCCATGGGAACTGGGACTGTGAAGACCCTTGGTGCTCAGTCCACAATGTCCAGCAGAGATCTTGTGTGTGCAGTTACTCTGTTAGATGCTGTCTGGCAGCTGAAAGAGTAAGTTCCACTTTTACAGATTCCTAATGAAAATACCACAGCTGTGATGCCACAAGCATATTCACCATCACCCTTTTCCACAGCCCCGTGACATCTCCTGCTCTGTGCTCTGTGATGAACTAGAGCAGGACAATGGCTGAGTTGAAGAAAAGCTCTGCAGAAGAAAGTCTCCCCCTCCAACAGATAAGCTTCTTGACCAACACACAAATGTTGGTGCCAGCACATCCCAAAGGCCATGATGGGGCCAGACTGGCCAAGGAAGAGAGGTTGATAGCTGAGAATATGAATGACAGCATTAAGGTGTTTGAGAAGTTCCTCCCTGTTCACAAGCAATAAGTTTGCACAAAGGGATTTCAACAGGAGAGACCAGGGCAAGCACAGGCAGTTGCAAAATAATCAAAAGGAGCCAAGACTGCCACTTCTCCACAGCACACTGTCACACCCTGGTCCCTCTCCAGGACAAGTGGCAACAAGGCTCCCCTTTCTCACTCAGTTATGACCTACACACACAGTCTCCCTGGCAGAGTGTCCAGCTTTTGGGCACATCTGCCTCACAGCAGTAAAGGATGCACTGTGCCAGCAGAAGTGATTGTAGCTTCCTGAGTGGTGAGCCCCCACCCTACCTACCACGTCACCACACTCAGCACCCGGCTCCTTATCCCTTCCCTGACTGTTTCCCATCATAGCTGACCCAATGGTCAGTTTAAAAATACCAACACTACCTGAACCACAGCTCCTTCAAAAACTGGGATTAGGGGCAAGAGCTGAGGAAAGGAACGGTATTTCTGAAGGAAAGCTCCATTTTTCTACCTCACAGGATCGATGACAAAATTTAGAGAAGACATAATGGTATCTTTGTACATGGCTTACAACCTACTGTCATGCTGGGACAATCTCAGCCCCAGTATAGACATGTAGGGTTAAATGCATTCCAGGGAAATATCCCTTTATGTCAAAATAATTTACACTGAGGCTGAATTTATCCAACAGTAATGAGAGCTGAAAATGTGTGTTAATAAGCCAGAAAAGCATAGAAGTTCTGTAGTGTATTCCAATTTAACTTTTAAAGCTAGACTTTTTAAAGATTTTGCTGTTTTCTTTACATTCAGAAAGCTGTCTGTCTAATGTAGTATTCCTTATGAAAGAATTCACATTGTTAGTTACAAATGTCAACAAAAAGACAAGGCTGGGAACTAAACCCCATAATGTCGTACGACCACCAAGAGACTCATTCTCTAAGCAGATTTAAGATAATCTGTAACAATATCTAATACAAAGGAAATTTTCTGGCCATAGGTGAGCTGACAGCTGGCCAGAAGTTGGAGAAAAGCAAGGCGCTTGCCTCCTGCAAGTCTACTTCTGCCAACAAGCTGTCAACAGCTTGAAGTAAATCCATGAAGCACTTATGTACCCTGATATTCAAGGGGTCAGACAAATATGAATCACTTTAAATGTCACTCCCTTGTTTGCACAAAAGCTAGCTTTTTGGGGAAAGAGGAGAGAGAGGCATTCACATTTCTATCTTAGTCTATAGTCTACCCTCATACGAAACATACTTTCAAAGCATTGCTACTGCTGAAGTGTAACTTCTGCCCTTCTGCCTCTGTGTTCCCCTGGCTCTCTCATCTGAAATGTCTGATTTTTAAAGTGAAAAAATAATCTCCTTCATACAGAAGCTGGAGCATAAACTTTTTAGATGGATTTACCCTGAAGAATTTCTGACTTACAGTTCTTCCTGTCACCACTGCTGTGGTGAGCCTTTTCATAACATTTCAGGTCCTTCCTTCTCTCTTTACCTTCGTTGAGCAAACATCTTCCAGATAACTCTGTAATCTTAAGAGAGGTCTTTCTCTCTCCTTTTTTTTTTTTTTTTGGTCTGGCTTCTTCTGTGCATGTATTTTTTTACTAACAGAATTCTCAGGAAGTCAGTGATCTACTCTCAATGTAGTTTCAACGTCACACATCTGATTCCCCTTTGGCAGACTCTTGCTATCTCTATTTTTTTGAGACTATTCATTACATGTCTTCCCTTTTGAAATTCATAATACATTGAGAAGAAAGGAAAACCATATCACAAGGAAACTGGGATGATGGATGAAAATGCCATAAGCACACTTCTTTTTCCAGATTTTCATATCTTACTTTTTCTTATTCACCTCAACAATCATTGCTTCACTTTAATTAGGTATAGTAGTTTAGAATATGTGCATTTGAATATGGCTATTTAGCTTCTGTATTTCTGATCTAAAATGCACTAGACAATGGGCTTTATGGTTTATCTATAGTTAGGATACCATTACATGTATTATATAAAGACCTTTTTTTCTGTATTGGATAATATTTGCTGTGAACTGTGGACAACAAAGACTATGCTTTCTTTTGCTTGCGAAGTGCTTGGCTAAGCACTTTGCTTTGGGTGCCACCACAACAGTGAAATAATAATGACCTCTTGCCTTTCTCTCCAGCTGTTTAGTCTAACATATTTTCTCCTCCTGATTCACCATTAAGTCTTACCAAACCAGGGAAATAATTAAGTTTTGCTTGTTATATATTAGCCATTGGAAAGCCTAAATTTCTGAGTGACCAACAGATGTTTGCTAACTGAAAATCTGAATGAAAAAAAGAAAACAAGAAGAATCCCTTCAGAATCACTTGCATTTGAAGCCATGAGACAACTGCAGATGGGTGCTTGCTTCAAAGACTTCCAAGTGTTCAAGTTTATGGCATCCCATAATCCTTACCAAACTATACCAGTGGCTGAGTTTCCTCTCTGGTGACTTTAACCACTTTAAAATTACACATGTGAACTGAACTACCTATCCAATACTTCCAAGAGTTGTTCATCTCACACTAAATTAGGTGTCTAAACTGAAAAGGTTCAGTCACCCTCTCAAGATGCTCTAACTCTCAACACTGAATGAAACTTTAAAAAGCTCAAAAGAGTTGAAATAATATGATATATTCAAATGATCTATAAAGAAGTTTTGTCTCACACAGAATATTAAGGAATGGCTTTTTTCCATTCAGGAAGAAAGATCTCCAAATAATGGACAGCCTTAGAAATGGAAAATATTGCTCCCAGGAAACCCCACTTGTTTATGCCACTTCCAAATGGGAAACCTGCAAAACTGTTTTCCATTATTGCATTAATCAGGGCAGGAAAGCTGGATAAGGACTCCCACCAATGTACCACTGCTGTTCATTCTTACCATAAGAAACTTCCCTCTCAGCTTCTGTGCAGAGAAAAAGCTGCCTATGGGTGGGCAGAAGGAGTAGGAATCGAGATGGTGGTACTCATGCCAAAACCACCATGCAATTGGTGGTCTGAGTCTTTCTCAAAGCTTCACTGCCTGGTGTTTAATAAACTGAGATAGAACCTAACACCAGACTCAAAGGAGGAGAGCAAAGGATTAATTGGGTTGACTAACCCAGTGTAATACCCTTTTCCTCCTCTGTTAATTCTCAGTCAAAGGGACGTCATGACACTACAAGCTGCAGGGCTGGACACTGCTTGTATATGATTTTACGGCTCTACAGCAAAATGCCAAGTGTCTTAGTTTTTTCCATAAAGTGGGTTTGGTGCCAGCAATGTCAGGTGTATGTATCAACATATTCACTGTCCTAAAACAGTGGTATTAACGTTGTTTATGCAGATAGAACTTTGCAGTGGTGCCATTTTAGATACTTACAGGGACTTTTTCAGCCATAGTTTGTTTTCTTCCTGTGCTACTAGTCTGTGAACTATCACTCATCTAATTTACCTGTAGTGTCATATAACTTGATCCCACCTGCTGTTTTTTCTTCATCAGATGCACTTAATGTTTTCTTTTTACCAGAGCATGTATATCTGTGAAAGCTGATATTTCAAACCTGAGGAGGAAGGTGATTTAATTTTAGGTGGTTGGGGTTTTTTCTGGAATATAACGAGCTTTTCAGAAATTAAGAGAGATCCTTCATGGTAATAATTAATTGTTCATTTCTCTCAACAAAATGAGAACTGATGCTATTGGGTTACTTAAAAACATGCTGTTAATACCTATAAACAAGCACAAAAGGCCAAGCTGTACCCACTGTAATGTTCTGATTTTTCCTGGTGGCTTGTAAAACACACAGTACAAAGAGCAGCACTAGAAGGTGTACACTGTATTCTGAAATCTTATATCTGTGCACTGTTTTCACAATCCTGTTTTTCTGTAAACATTTACAAGAATTATGTATATTTGATATGCAAAAAAATGCCTTGCATTTCACTGAATTACTGTCATGGTGATAAACGAATCATAATTCTACTCTGCTGTATACTGTAAAGTAGTCAAGATGCTTGATTGTGGACCTACATTATGAAGAGCTGAGTGGTATATATTTCCATTACCTTCTTTAGGCTATAACCTTGCAGTTGCACAGTGCATTTCAGTACTCAGCACAGGCTCAATCCTTTTCCCATTCGCAGCCAATAAATCTTCCGAAAAGATGTTGATATTGTGAAAGGCTTGCAGAGCATTTGTCTGTCACATGTTTAAAAGACTGGGTTGTAAATATGACTACTCTCACAACAGCAAAAGAAAAAATAATAAATTCTTGAACTTTGTAATGAGCATTGTCGGTCTGGGTCAACATTTATGCCAGTTAAGAAGCTCTATGCAACACAAGGGTTTGAGGTTATTTTCCTTCTCAGAATAGAAAAAGGAAAGTAGAGAGGGGAAAAAAAAGCAGACGTCTGAAGACCTCCTTTTCCAAAATGACACGTAAGCAGCAAAGACAATATTGTGCCAAAACACAATTCGCCAGGCAACTTCACCCACATTCTCAAAGAATTTGCCTGGAAGTACTATCTTCTTAGCATCTTCTGGATACAGTGATGTTTACAGACACATAAAGCATTCCCTCAAGTGGTGGTTAAACACTTAACAATCTGTTAAGAAGATGCACTGACAAAACCTTTACAGCTCATTACCACCACCCACTTAGCCTCTAAAAGACCTTTGAGTAGTACTCAAGATTCGCTGTGCCTAGAAGAAATGTTCCAAAGCAAGGAAAGAGAAAAAGTCACTCAAAATTTCTGGGACACAGAGTGTTTTTTAGTCGCTGCTTTCACAGCTCTACAGCAACAATTTGGAAATTTCACAGGGACAAAGCAGCCACAGAACCTTTCAGGGGGCTGGGTGGTCTCAGGGACTCATGGACACCAGATATCTGAGCATGTCTGTCACATACCTAACTTCATATCAGCTTCTCTAGAGGTCTCACTAGAAGGTCAAAAGAGCACAGGAGAGTGGTGGCAGATCTTCATGGTGTAATGCAGTAGATGCAGAGGGCCCGAGACAGCTTGAGAACCAGAATCTGAGAAGCTGGTTTATGAACCAAGGCGTGGTACTGATTGATGTTAGTTTATAAGCTCATGCTGTTGCACAGTGCTGAACAGTGCCATGTTACCAGTTTGGGCCCATCTCCAGAAATGGTAACATAGCTTCTTTCAGAGCACTTAAACAACCAAGCCACTTTGATTCCTATTTATGCCCTTTTGCAAAAATCCTTTTAGTTTTAAGGGTCCTGCCTTACAAACAATGGTGAAGAGATGATGTCACCGAAATTGGGAATAAACCTCATAACACTAATGTAGTGTTAAAAGGCTGGCATTCTTTATTTACAGCGCTGGGAACACGGGGGATAACTCCTCCTCAAGCATGTTCACCTTTGCATTAAAATCCACCAGTTTTTATACATTTTTTTTTTGTCGAGCCACGCTGTTTAACATAAAATTACATACAATGCTTGCTATTAACATACAATATTCACTATTAACTTTTAACCTTTACGTTGATTGGTTTCTTTGATAAGGGTAAAGGGATTTCCAAGCAGCATTACTGGTGCATAACAGGTTTCTATAGCAAGTTTCCTAGTACAAAGAGTAACTACCTGGTGAGGTTTCTACAGTCACGAGTTTCACAACACACAATATTCTACCATTCTGTTTAATTCCCCACCACCTTGGTTACAATGACACCATTTGGAAGTTTTGAAATAATCATTCTTTTCAATACTTCCATCACAAATCAATATCTCATTAATATATTTCGCCCTGATATCTCCGCCCTCCCCCCCCCCCCCCCCCTTTTGAAACATATTTTAAAGTCAATTTTGCAGTCCCTGGATACCTATTGATGATTTTCCATCATGGGGCCTTCTTCACTCAAGTGTAGTGTATCCATGGTTCCACTCCTCCTACTTTGATTGCAGTGTAAATTGTTAACAGTACCTGGAAGGGTCCCCTCCACTTCTCCTGCAGTGGTTCAGAGTTCCAAGTCCTTATATACACAAGATCACCTGGCTGATACTGATGTACAGGCGTATCCAAGGCAAGCGATCTAACCAGCATAATATATCTCCGGAGTGCTCCAAGGACTTTTCCTAGAGAAATCAGATATCTTTTTAAATCAGTTTCCCCAGCTACCTTCATATCCCCTGGGATTAAAGGAGTCTGGTAGGGTTTGCCATACAAAATTTCATATGAACTTACACCATCTCTTGATCTCGGTTGGATCCTAATTCTCAAGAGAGCTAATAGTAAAGCCTGTGACCACTTTAAAGATGTTTCCTGGCAAATTTTACTTATTTGTTTTTTCAGCGTTTGATTCATCCTCTCAATTTTCCCACTTGATTGTGGTCTCCAGGGGGTGTGTAAGTCCCATTTTATGCCCAAAATTTTACTGATTTGTTGAACTATATCTGCCACAAAATGTGGTCCTCTATCAGAGGACATTCCTATTGGCACGCCAAATCTTGGTATTATTTCCTTTAACAATATTTTAACCACTTCTCTAGCTTTGTTGGTGCGGCAAGGGAAAGCTTCTGGCCATCCAGAAAATGTATCAATTAGTACTAACAAATACTTATATCCATTTTGTCTGGGTAACTCAGAGAAATCAATTTGCCAATAATCTCTGGGAGAATTTCCTTGTTTTGTTACTCCTCAAAGTGGTTTCTTTTAGTTCAGGGGATTATTTTTAAGACAGATTAGACACTTAGCTACTATTGATTTAACTATTCCTGTCATTCCCACACACACTATAGAGGTTTTCAAACTCGAAACCATGGCATCTACTCCCCAATGTGTTTGCTCATGCTTTTCTTTTGCAAGTTCTGTCATGACTTGCGGAGTTACTATTACCTGTTTCTCCGGCGTTACCCACCATCCTTCTTCATTTTGTGATGCTTTTAATTGTTCTGCTAATTGATCATCCAATTTATTATATTTCGGTTTTAAATTTGGAAGTTTCATTTGTTTTACTGGTACTAATGCAAGGATACCTCGTTCTGCTGCCTCTTTTGCAGCTTTATCTGCCAATCGATTATCTCTGTCTACAGGGGTCTGACCGAATTGATGAGCTTTACAATGCATTACTGCCACCTCCTTTGGTCTCTGCACGTCTTCCAGAAGTTGGAGAATTTCTTCTTTATACTTTATAGATGTTCCTTGGGCTGACTGCAGTCCTCTTTCTTTCCAGATAGCTCCATGAGCATGGATCACACCAAACGCATATTTAGAATCGGTCCAAATATTTACCCTTTTTCCTTATGCTATTTGCAGAGCCCGCCTTAACGCCACCAGTTCTGCTTTCTGTGCTGAGGTATTTGTAGGCAATGTCCCTGACTCCAATACCTCGGTGGTGGTGACAACAGCATACCTGGCCATTCGCTTTCCTTCTTGCACAAAGCTGCTCCCATCTGTAAATAATTCCAGATCAGGATGCTCCAGAGGTTCATCTCTCAGGTCCGGTCTGCTGGAATAGACTTGTTCAATAGTTAGCAGGCAATCATGTTCTAAATTCCCTGTTGGACTTTCTGTTGATAGGAATATTGCTGGGTTAACAATTGGTGTGGTTTTTAAATCCACGTCATCCTGTTCCAATAGGACAACCTGATATTTCAGCATCCTGCTGGGGGATAACCAATGACCCCCCTTTTGCTCTAAGACAGCTATTACCATATGTGGTGCATACACTACCATCTTTTGACTCATGGCCAATTTTCGAGCCTCTTGGATCAGCAATACTGTTGCTGCCACAGCACGCAAACATCCCAGCCATCCTTTACTTACATTATCAAATTGTTTGGAGAAGTATCCCACTGGTCGCTTCCAGGATCCCAGCCGTTGTGCCAGCACTCCAAGAGTCAGGTGTTGCCTTTCGTGTACAAACAACTCAAAAGGTTTGGTCACATCAGGTAATCCCAAAGCAGGAGCCATCATTAGTGCCTTTTTCAATTCTTTGAATGACTTCTGACATTCAGGTGTCCAAGTCAGATACCGATCTTTGGATTCTTTTAAAGCCTCATATAGTGGCTTCACATACAGTCCATAGTTCAGAATCCAGAGTTGACACCATCCAATCATCCCCAAAAAGCTCTTAGTTCCTTCGGGTTGCTGGGTTCAGGAATTTGACAAATAGCTTCTTTGCTTTCATTCCCTAATTGTCTTTGTCCTTGAGATATTTCAAATCCCAGATAAATCACTGCTTCTTTCCCTATCTGGGCTTTATTTCTGGAAACTCTGTACCCTCCTTGGCCCAGAAAATTTAATAAACTGATAGTAATTTCAAAATATTTTTCTTTACTTTCTGCTGCTATCAGAATGACATCCACATACTGTAACAATGTGCCTCCCCCTTGGTTCTGTTTTTTCCATACCTCTAATTCCTTTGCCAACTGATTCTCAAATATCATAGGGCTATTTTTGAATCCTTGTGGAAGTACAGTCCATGTTAATTGCGTCCTTTGTCCTGTGGCGGGGCTTTCCTATTCAAAAGCAAATATGCTTTGGCTTTTTATATCCAGAGGTATGCAAAAGAAGGCATCCTTTAAATCTAGTACAGTAAACCATTTAAGTTCCTCTTTTAAAGAGGTCAGTAAAGTGTATGGATTAGCCACTACTGGGTGTATATCTTGGACTATCTGATTTATAGCTCTCAAATCCTGAACTAGTTGATATTCCTTACCTCCAGATTTCCTTACTGGCAATACGGGAGTATTGTATTCTGATTCACATTCTACTAAAAGCCCATACTCTAAAAATTTCATAATTAACCCCCTTAATCCTTTTCAAGCCACCCACTTAATAGGGTATTGTTTTTGTCTTACTGGCTTGTCTCCAGGTTTTAAAGTTACTTTTTCCGGCTCTGCCAATTTAGATCATCCCGGAACTTCACTCGCCCAAACCAAAGGAATTACTGCATTTTCCACTTCTTCTGGAATCTGTTTTTCCCTGAAGTAATCCTGAACATAAACACTCTTGCCTCTATGGCTTTTGATTCTGTTATTAGTAATTTAATCGCTGCATCTTTGAAAGTTATTTGTGTATCTAGTTTACTTAATAGATCTCGCTCTAACAAAGACGGTGGATATTCAGGCATATACAGAAACCGGTGAGTTACCCACTGTTTTCCCAATTTAAACTTTAATGGTTCTAGAAAAGGCCAATTTTCTTTTTGCCCTGTTGCGCCAACAACATTTACTGATTTATGATTAGATTTCCCTTTACATGTATTCAATACCGAATAAGTGGCTCCCGTATCTACTAAAAATTCTATTTCTTCATCCCCTAGCTTCAATGTAACCAGAGGTTCAGCTAGGGTTGATTCCCCCGGTCCCCTTCATTATTCTTCTTCCAGGGTCATTAATTGAATCGCCCGGAGAGTTGGATCTAATTCTCCAGCTTTGGGGCATGCTTTTTTCCAGTGCCCACGTTCCTTGCAAATAGCACATTGATCTTCAGCCAATCGGGGATTTACCTTCCTCCTCTCTCCAACATTCATTCCTGAAACAATTCTCTTTAGTATTACAAGTAGAACAACCCCTTTTCAAGTTCTCATCACATTCTCCCTTTTACAAAAAACATTAATTGCAGGATAGTATTGTATTGCAATATCCCATTTTCTGGCCATTTCTCCCCACTCTCCAATCTATACATTGGCCACCAATGATTGCAATATTCTATTAATTGTTTCTGAGTCAGAGGATCACCTCCCAGATCTTCCCAATGTCTCAAGATACATCCCAAAGGTGTTTCTTTTGGGATGGGTTTCTTACTCGGAAACATACCCATCTTCCCGAGACTAGTGGGTGTGATCGTGCACGATCACAGGCACTAGTCAGAGGGACCCCAACCCCTGTTGAAGCTCCCTCTGGGATTCCAGCCCCCTGCCGGAAATCCCGCCCTCCTTGCCCAGGACCCTAGCCCAACCCTGCGAGGCTTTCACCGAGTCTTATAGGCAGGCGTTACCTGTGGGGACTCCAACCCTGTAGAGGTACCTCTCAGCCCCACTCTGCGTAGCTTTCGCCGCGCCTTACGAGCAGGCTGGTGGGACTCGTACCCACGTTACTTCAATCCCTTAAAAGAATGCCTTATTACCTTTCCCAGGGGA
Source organism: Morus bassanus (assembly GCA_031468815.1). Lineage (NCBI taxonomy): Eukaryota > Metazoa > Chordata > Aves > Suliformes > Sulidae > Morus > Morus bassanus. Next base: position 70,258,527 of record CM062568.1, read on the forward strand.
CTTGCTCAGAATTCTTTGGTCCGGGGATCAGAGGTTCTCCCCGAGAATCCCTCGGTGCCAGATGGAGGTCCCGTGATCCCACGGATCCGTTGAGAGTCACAAGCGGTGTCCCATCTGGGTCGCCAAAACGGTCAGCGAAATCGGGAATAAACCTCGTAACACTAATGTAGTGTTAAAAGGCTGGCATTCTTTATTTACAGCGCTGGGAACACGGGGGATAACTCCTCCTCAAGCATGTTCACCTTTGCATTAAAATCCACCAGTTTTTATACATTTTTTTTTTGTCGAGCCACGCTGTTTAACATAAAATTACATACAATGCTTGCTATTAACATACAATATTCACTATTAACTTTTAACCTTTACGTTGATTGGTTTCTTTGATAAGGGTAAAGGGATTTCCAAGCAGCATTACTGGTGCATAACAGGTTTCTATAGCAAGTTTCCTAGTACAAAGAGTAACTACCTGGTGAGGTTTCTACAGTCACAAGTTTCACAACACACAATATTCTACCATTCTGTTTAATTCCCCACCACCTTGGTTACAATGACACCATTTGTCCTTTTTCACTTTGTGTTGCTCAGCATCTCTGAGGTGTTCCCACATTGAGGCTTCCTGCAAGAGGAACAGTTTTATTTCCATCTGAATCTGAGTAAGGGCATAACTGGTAGAAAACATTTCTCTGAGACTTGCCATCCAGCTTCCTTTGCATTTCTTCTTCCTAAAGTCTTCTGAGGTACTACACTTACGGTGTTTATGAGGTTTTTCTTACAATCTCATCTTGACAGACTTCCTGCTTGAGACTTCTCATCAGGTAGAAGAGGATTCACAACACTAATGGGTACCTCCCTTGGGAGGGTGTTTGACTACATTTTTTTAGGCTATGCTCTGTGTAATCTTTCTGGGTGAATGGATAATTTTTCCAACATGGGTATCCTGCAGCTTAGGACAGAATTAGAACACATCTCACATACTAACATCATGATTTTAGTGTAATTTTTAGTGTAATTTTGCACCATGAAAAGGCCATCATTTGTCATATAAAGAAGAAGCATGTGCAGCTGGAAATGTTTAATTATTTCTTTTTGGAATGACCTGGTCATTCAGTGTCTCACATTATCTTTACCTATTTGAGAGAAGGAAATTAATAACCTCAGTAAAATCCTAGGAAGTTAAATAATGAGCTCTCTAGCTTTCAGCTCTTTAGTTACATTCATCTTAAAATTCCTAGTCTAATGTTTAAAGCTCACCAGTTGGTCTCACTTCAATGTCTCAGTGTTTGTAAAAGATAATACATTGAACTTCAGAGTCTTAAAGTGAGAGATGCTGAGTGCATCTCCACATCTGTTTTAACAGCTCTCAGGCCATTTGCATAGGAATAATTGAAGATTATGAAAACTTTCACCAAAATTAACAAATTATGACTACAATGTGAATTTTAATATCTGATTTAAAACTCTTGGTCTAATATGGTAATGATTTACTCATCTGTAATTCTTTTGAAGAAGGAGGGCTGTATGCAGATAAAGGAAGGCAGGTTTTAGCCTTAACTTCATTTAGTGAGCCCATTTTCTCTGTTACAGACTGCTTCTGCATCTCTACCTAGTACTGTCATTATAGTAATTACTGAGCATGTCTATCTCACGGTGCTACTGACCCCTCTTCTGTTCTTTCTTTTCAGGTCTGCAGACCTACCCCCTCATTTCTTGTATCTTTTCAAAGTTGACTAAAAGACTCTGACCCTTCAACAATTCTGATTTCTCTTCTCCTGGCATTTTTTTATCTTCATCACTTCAGTTCACTACAAAAAAAAGATGAACAAGCATTAATGGGCAATCAAGTAGTAGAAATTGCAGTTTAGAGTATCTTCACAGTCATACACTGGAATCTTTTTTCACCTCTCCCTTTTCCTTTGTAAGATGTTTCTGGAAATTGGCTTCAGACACATCCAGCAGCCTGCAGAAACGTGGTGACAGGAGCACAGGCCATTCCCAGTGCCACCAAGCCACCTATAGCTCAGACCTGCATGTGGGTCCAGATTCCCTGACTGAAGCTAGAGAATGGAGCCATGGAGCTCTCTTGGCATGGCAGGATAATGCCCCCCCTGCAAGCCCTGCCCTTTGCTACAGTATTGCCACAGCCATGGCTTGAACCATTTCTCCCTGCAAATTTAAACCCAAACTTCAGCACAGTTGTCAAATATGCTGTTCTCACAGATTTCATGATGCAAGGTATAAAGAGGGAGGTGAAAGCGGCACTTTGTCTCCTCTGGAGCCTATGCATTGTTAGTCAGCCTGCAGGTAACATCCAGGGGTATCGACCTTAAGGTACCTTTGTAAGGCAGGCAGCTATGAATCTCTTAAATAGTGGTGAATCTCTTAAATGGTGACAGGAAAAGATTTTTTAGTCACTGTTTCTAACTATGTGTCCAGGATTCTGGTTGTCTTGGAAAAAACCTGTCCCTCTGGTATTCGTGTGCACAGTGCCTAGTGCAAGGGAGCCCTGGTCTCTCAGTGGAATCCTTCATTTTTTTGCAGTTGAAATACCAGTACTATGCACAAGTGAGCTGAAGGTTTCACACTACATCCCACTAGTGTTTTTTTCAAATGCTGTAACAGCCTTTCATTCTTTAGCTGCTCTGTCTTCATTGCTGACTTTTTTTCCTTGAAGCAAAATTTGCTAAGGAGACAATTCTAACAGGCTTATCAGATATGAAAGCATAAAATATTAATGTTTTTATTTCAACTCCTGACTGCCAGTTTGCTTTTCCTAGTGGGGTTCCAACAGTCAACTGCTTCTTTTTTCCCTTCCTATAGGACGTTTTATACTCATTTGTAGCAGAGATTGGTGAGTCAAGTTCAACACTGGGAGAGCACTAACAGCCTGCAAACACAGTGAAGTGCAGAATGGGTATATTTATATGAACTATTACAACACTTAATATTAATAATATGACCATTAAAAAAAATATAAGCTTCCAAAAAAAATGCTACAGATATGATGGGATCTTTCCCAGAAAATATTTATGTAATAAGATGGTCATTCCCAGCTCTCTTTTCTATAACTCTGAGGCATTTCCAAGTGCCTTTTATCCAGAAGTGATGGGCTGGCATCAGTGACTAGGGCAGCAGCGGTGATGGGAAGCTGCGGTCGTCGTGTGACCCCTGCTGGCAGGAAATCATTCATAATAAAATGTGAGAGGAAAAGATTTTTGTTTGCAATGAATGACACGCTGTGACTGAATCAGTAAACTACATAAATTAAATAGTTGCAGTAACAATAGAAGGAATAAATAAAAGGTCCTGTCGTTGTGGAACAGAAGACACAAATGAGTAAAAATTGTTAATTTACAACGTTAATTAATTGTCAACTGCATTTTATCAAGAGAGGACGAAAGCCTCTGCCAGCCCACCTCTACACTAGACTTGTCCTGATGCAGTGTGCCTCATATAGGTCCCCAAGAGCCGAAACCTCCTGTGATGTAGGATGTGCTGACAAACTGCCTCCTTGGGCAGCTAAGCCCAGTGCTCAGAGAGCTCACCTTCTGTCCCCACTGACTGTGATTAATACGGGCTAGCATCCAAGCTGCTGCACAGGAATGTCTGAAGCAACATATGAAGGTAATGTGTAAGTGCCAATCTTTGACAAGGTTACTGGAGTTTCCTAATGGTTTTGGCACTACTACTGGCCACAACAAATCCAGGCTTCAGTGACACGGAGCTGAACATGGTCCAGAACTGAACCCTACTTCCAAGATGGATCACGCTGCAGTCAATAGTATGCTATAGCATATTTTGTGCTGCACATTTGCTTGAAGCCAAGTAAAACTTAGGAGACACAGAACAGAGAATGCTCCAACAGACTATCTGTGATTTTGTTATTCATTCCTGTTAGTGTATAATATCTTAATTTGGTTTACACATTATTTCCTTTTCAAAATGCAGTTGATTTCCAATACACTCTTAGACTAGTTGCATGTTGATAAACTGTCATGCATTTCATTAGTAACTTTTGTTACTGAAGCTGGTACTGACTCATGACCCATCAGTCCAGCACTCCGGTGCTCAAGTCTCTCCCTGTTCTCTGGGCCAGCCATTGAGGTGCAGCCTCAGGCTGGAGACCTTCCCCATGGAGCAGTCAGATGAGATCTCTGCTGGGACTCACAGAGTTATTTTCTTCTCTGTCTGAAACACCTGCAGGATAATGACATTCATTCAAAAAAAGATGGATGCGGCTGAAATAGAAAAGAATACATATAAAAGGATTAGTGTATCTAGGTTACATCTGCCATTTACCTGGGGAGGAAAAAAACCCAGGTAACCAGTACATGCTGGGAGCCATCCAGTGCCTGAAAGCAGATTTGCAGAAAAGGACCTGGGGGTCCTGGTTGACACCAAGTTGAACATAAGCCAGCCATGTGCCCTTGCCACAAAGGAGGTGAATGACATCCTTGGTTGTGTTAGACAAAGTATTGCCACTTGGGGATCCTTCCCCTCTAGTCAACACTGGTAACGCCACACCTGGAGTGCTGGGTCCAGCTCTGGGCTCCCCAGTACAAGAGAGACAGGGACATACTGGAGAGAGTACAATGAAGGGCCATGGATATGATTAAGGGGCTGGAGCATCTCTGCTATGAGGACAGGCTGAGAGAGCTGGGACTGTTCTGCCTGGAGAAGAAAAGGCTCAGGGGGATATTATCAATGTATATAAATACCTGAAAAGGGAGGGTACAAAGAAAATGGAGCTGGCTCTTTTCAGTGGTGACCAGTGACCGGACCAGAGGCAATGGGCACAAACTGAAACACAGGATGTTCCCTCTGAACATCAGGAAACCCTTTCTTACAGTGACGGTGACCCAGCACTGGCTCAGGTTGCCCAAGAAGGTTGTGGAGTCTTCATCCTTGGAGATACTCAAAAGCTGCCTGGACATGGTCCTGGGCCACTGCCAGCTGTAGGTGGCCCTGCTTGAGCAGGAGGGTTGGACCAAATGACATCCAAAGATGCCTGCCAACCTCAACCATTCTGTGATTCTGTGATGAGCTATGCCATGAGGGACACTGGGGGTCTTGATCTGCGATCAGCTTACTTCAGTTTAACAAATTTCCATGTTTTAGCTGGCTTGTGGTAACTCCCCAAAAGTGAATGCTCATAGTGTGTAGAAAATGTTTACAGTTCCTGCAGTGCTCATTCAGCTAATTCAAAGTACTGTGTACTGGCAGGCTAAATTTGCCAACCTCCCCCCACCGCCACCCAAAGAGAAGGAGTCTATTTACAAATCAAGAGGGTCAAATTATCCTGGTTACCTGCTTGATTCATTGAACTGACTTGTCCTTTCCAAAACTCCATTTTACATATCAATTCCATGTTACATATCAGCATACAAACAGTTTTACACATCTTGCAAACCTAACTCATAAAGAGTGTTCCCCATCAGATACCTGTTCCCAACTGCCATGGAGACATGGAAAAAAAAATATATTTCTGTCCTGTTTTCAGTTGGGATAGAGTTAATTTTCTTTCTAGTAGCTGGTATAGTACTGTGTTTTGGATTTAGGATTAGAATAACATTGATAACATACTGATGTTTTAGTTAATGCTGAGCAGTGCTTACACACAGTCAAGGCTTTTTCCTGCTTCTCACCCCACCCCACCAGTGAATAGGGTGGGCGTGCACAAGAAGTTGGGAGGGGACACAGCTGGGACAGCTGACTCCAACTGACCAAAGGGATATTCCATACCATATGATGTCATGTTCAGTATATAGACCAGGGGAAAAGCTGGCCAGGGGTCTGCTGCTCAGGAATGGCTGGGCACCAGTCAGTGGGCAGTGAGCAATTGCATTGTGCATCACTTGTTTTGTGTATTCTTTTATCATTATTATTATTATTTTCCCTTTCTTTTCTGTCCTATTAAATTGTCTTTATCTCAACCCATGAGTTTTACCGTTTTACCCTTTTTTTTTTTTTTCAATTCTCTCCCCCATCCCACTGCAGGGGAGTGAGCGAACAGCAGTGTGGTGTATAGCTGCCTGCTGGGTTAAACCACAACGATTTCCTAAAGATGTCCACAGCCACAACCTGAAACCAGCTATGTGGGAGTTACCAAGCAAGACTGTAGAGGAGAGGAACAAAAGAAGATGCAGGTTTTCTGTGCGGGAAGGAGACCCAACAGTCCTCTGGCATCCAGTGGGGATTTGAGCAAACCTTATCAAAGGACTGATCTCAGGTATGCACTTTGGCCTAGCAATGTTACTTTTACATTAGCTTTCCCAAGTTTAAGGAAATTCTAATATGACATAGAAAATAAGTGCTGTCTGCTAGAAACTCCTGAGTTAAAACACCACAAGACAGAGGACAAACTGCAAGACTGGTGAAGGGTCTCATCAAAAACATCACTCCTCAGGTGAGTCCCAACAGCTGGAGTAGCAATTTGGACGCAGTGAATTGCATTCAAAATAGAGCTAGCCCCCCACTCAGAAAGCTGGAGACATCATTTTGATTTACTTCTCATGTGTTTCTCTGCTTCTGCATCTGCACTTTAGAGCTATAGACACTGGATATGTGCTTTCTATAAACAAACCAGACTCTTCAGAAAGATGGCTGTAGAGAATGACTTTTATAATGGATGCAAATATATGCATATATATGCTGGAAATTGCTGGTCTTCAGTAGCAAGCTAAGGGTCTTGGAAGCATTATAACATTTGTATTTGATTGTGTGTTTAACCATCTGTTGAATACTATTCCGACACACTATTCGCAGAGTAAATATTTCTTTGTCTTAAACACAGAGGCAAATATTTTGCAGATTTGTGGGCTTGCAGGCTATGATTATTAATGACTATCTTCAGTGTAACTTTTAGCACTGAATTTCTTAAATATTTTAGTCAACAAAAACAGGCAAGCAGAATTTGTTAATTTTTTATCAAAACTAATAAGAAAGTTGAACTCAGGACAGGTGTAGCTTGGCCACCCATACCAGGCAAGAGTAGAATCATTTTATAGAGCCTGTTTATAAAGGAAACATTTATTTCCTTATTTTAACAATTTTTTACTAAAGAAATTGTTGTTATCTAGAATATCCCAGAAGAATAAAAACACATGTAAAAATGACATGTGTATTGGTGGGCAGAAAAAAACTAACAGCTGAGGTCATCTGGACAAAACCCTATGCCACCACAAGCAATGTTGCGAGTTTTCCCACATGATGCTGTGGCGGGGCCACAACCAGTGTACAACACGAACACAGGTGACCATAAAAGCACCATCACAGGAATCAGCCAGCCATGGTTTCTTTTGTCTCTTTTCACACTTTGCACATTATGCTTTTACAAATTCCTCAACCCTTTTAGCTGTTTTTGCTGTTTTTAGCACTTTTCCTATCACAACATTTCATGTTGCCATTCCAAATCAATTCCACTTCTCTACAGTGGATTTTCTGCTTTTCTGACCTTTTATTTTCAGAATGAAGTAAGATAAACACAAACAGGCATATGACTCTGGGAAAGTGTGTCCCCACGTACAGCTAATCAGCAATAGTGGCAGTTCATTGAATTCACACTTGAAAGAAAAAAATTAATTTAAATTAATTCTAAAGTAAAGCTATGCCTGGAAAACATTTTAGTTTGATTATCAAGGATATAATAAAGAGAGAGTAACTACTCACTACCAGAGCTCTCTTATTATCCTTTCTCTCTAAAAAATACAAATTAAAAGGTGCATTGAAATGACCATCAGAGGGTGCATATACACCATCAGTTTGGCTTGATCCCTCTTTCAGTCTTAGGTCCTGGTATCCTAGCTGCTCATACTGTGTTCATACCTGCTCTTGAACACCAAGCTCCCACCAAGCTCCACTCACTCCCTCTGAGGATTCAGCCCCAGCCTAAAGGATCTCATTAATTAGTCTGAAAGGGCACGGCTTCCAGCTCACAAAAATTTTATGGATATACTCAAAATCTTTGTTTCCTAAAAGGGGAGGACTTACCCTTAAAATTCATAGATTGATCCACATGTGAAGGATTTTCCATCTCTGTTGACAGATGCTTTGAGATAAGAACAAACTTGTAGGGTGTAAGTCATATTTTACTTGCTACTACAAAGCCCATGAAAAAGGAATCACAGGAGAAGGATCTAAAATATAAATACGTTGATAATTTAAATTGCTGCAGTACCAATTCAGGGAAGCATTTTCATTCAGGCCAACATTGCAAGTCTCATTTAAGGTAGGAGATGAGGGTATATGTAAACATTTGCAAAAATCAGGACATAAAAGACTGGTAAGTTTTATAAACTATTTATACACTAATATTTATACAGTACATTCTAGGACTGTAGAATATCTGGTTGTTAATGGAAGAATAAAACCCTGGAAACTTTGGGGCCAGCAATTTCCACTTGTGTCAGTAGCACACACTAATTAGGCATCCAGAATTGTATTAGAATATTGAAGAAAATTACAGATACACATATTTTGTACATATGTAGATATATACATACATATAAACATACATGCATATAAAAAAATAAGGAGACAGACAAGTCTTTTATGGTTGAAGATTTAAAGGGCTCACTGATTTCTTAAATGAACAGCTTGGTGACCTGAGCTACTTGCTCTCAGCAGCTTCACAGGACAGCATCTACTCAGTCTCAAGGTGTAGTGATGGCTAGAGGTAGAATCTCAGTATAAAGAAAGGAAGAACCCAAATAAATCCAAAATAAAAATAAAGACAACATCCTCAAGGAGGACTTGCAAGGTCCTGCACGTGGGTTGGGACAATCCCCAGTATCAATACAGGCTGGGGGATAAAGGGATTGAGAACAGATCTGACAAAAAGGACTTGGGGGTACTGGTGGATGAAAATCTGGACACAAGCCAGCAATGTGCGCTTGCAGCCCAGAAGGCCAACTGTATCCTGGGCTGCATCAAAAGAAGTGTGGCCAGCAGGTCAAGGGAAGTGATTCTGCCCCTCTACTCTGCTCTGGGGAGACCCCGCCTGGAGTACTGCGTCCTGCTCTGGGGTCCTCAGGCCAGGAAGGACATGGACCTGTTAGAGTGGGTCCAGAGGAGGGCCACAAAAATGATCTGAGGGATGGAGCCCCTCTCCTATGAACAAAGGCTGAAAGAGTTGTGGTTGCTCAGCCTGGAGAAGAGAAGGCTCCAGGGAGACCTTATTGCAGCCTTTCAATGCTTAAAGGGGGTTTATATGAAATATGGGGACAAACTTTTTAGTAATGCCTGTTGGGATAGGACAAGGGGTAATGGTTTTAAACTAAAAGAGGGTAGATTTAGACTAGCTATAAGGAAGAAATTCTTTACTTTGAGGGTGGTGAGACACTGGAACATGTTGCCCAGAGAGGTGGTAGATGCCCCCTCCCTGGAAACATTCAAGGTCAGGCTGGACAGGGCTCTGAGCAACCTGACTGAGTTGAAGATGTCCCTGCTTATTGCAGGGGAGGGTTGGACTAGATGACCTTTAAAGGTCCTTTCCAACCAAACCATTCCATGATTCTATGACTCTATGATTCTACGACTTGTGATTTCTTATGCCATCATTATTGCTGTGCTGAATTGATTAATAGCAAACCCCTGGCTACCTGGGTCTACCTGGCTCTAAGCCAGGTCCTGAGTCTCACATGGTATCACAGCAGTCAGATACAGAACCAGGAGGTTCCACAGCTAGAGAACAGGAAACCCTGTCCAAAATCTCCTAGGTTTTACACACTTATGCACGCATCTGAGTCCAGGCTGCAGGCAGGCACATGCGTAGAACAGGATTCCTGGCTTATGTGTCTGACTGATTGAAAGAAGGCATTGGTCATCTTTTCATAAAATGCCAGGACCTTCTTTTCTGTACTGATAGTGTCCGGAAGAGTGGCCTGATACTCCACTTCTAACATGGTACTTCAGTATGTCACTTGCCAAACTGCCCTAGATGCCTGGCTGTTAGCTGTTCTGAGCAGAGCTAAGGCTCGGGGAGATCAGTGGCATACTCAGGATGAAAGTTCAGCTGCAAATCCAGCATTTGGTAGTTTTTAATCCTTGGAACTAGGACCTTGTTTCTTTCCTTGTGGTTTGTTTTTTTTTTCCCCCCTTTGTATGGAATTAAGCTGCTCTCAGTGCAAGCAGCCACCAGGAAATACTTCCTCACAGCCCCAGAGCTCATTGCTGCAAAGTGAAAGGCTATAAATGAGTCATATTCAGATTTGTCTATGCAATGGTCCAGATACCTCCCAGTCAATGTTTCCACCTACAAATATCAAAAGCTGTTATATTAAAACTGAACAGAAACTTTAAACTATAACAAGAAGCAATCAGCCAGGAGAAAACCAAGAACTCATGCAAAAATTACAATGAGAGATTTATGATTTTGTGGCTGTGGTAGTTCTCATGATTACTGATCTAGCCATAACTATACTTCTATGTCTATTAAAGAAAGAAACTCAAACTTGTCTTGTTTTGTAGACTTCACTAAGAAGGTGCTTTGTCCAGCTACAAAAGAAATAAGGTCCAAGTTCTCCTATCACATACAAGGAGATAGATAGAAATTTTCTCTTGGACAAGCTCACAGGCATGTATATGGATTTATTTCACAATCTTGTTTACCATGATTCAAAGAATTTTACTCACGTCAACAGGGAAGTGACATATCAAGCTTCATTTTCAAAATTTGGCTGTCTTTCATTTACAGCTGCCAAAAGACAGCGAAAACAATATTGTTACGCTAGAGGGGGAAATTTATTTTTCCACCCCCCTCTTAGTTAAAAAAAAATAAATTGAGAGTTAGTCATGTTTTTCTAAAGCAATCTGTTGTTGGACTGAAACCAAGACAGAACACTGTAAACTGAAAAGTAGCAATCTGATAATCGAGGGTTTGATCTTTCATGCTTAATGTCAGTGGAAGTTCCACACCCTTACTCCAAATCATGTTCTTTGAGTCCAGTTCAATACAACATGTTGGACAACACTTGAAGATAGACTTGTTCTGAAGTGTTCTGACGAACAGAGGTAGTTTCATGGCTTTAGCCTATGCACACACACCCCTGCTTTATCCTGTTTAGCATATCCATAGATCCACATCCATAGATGTGCTAAACATCCACAGATAGGGCAATGCTTAGAAGTATAGTCCAATCACAGGAAATGCCTCTTTTATAGCAAATATGAAATGTAGTACATTATAATGCTCGGTTAGGATAAAGAATCTGAATATGGAATCACAGAATTGTTGAGGTTGGAAGGCACTGCTGGAGACTGTCTAATCCAACCCCCTGCTCAAGGCAGAGTCAACTAAAGCAAGTTGCTCTGAACACTGACCAGGAATGGTTTGAATATCTCCAAGGATGGAGACTCCAGAACCTCTCAGAGCAAATTGTGCCAGTGCTTCATAACCTTCCCAGAAAAAAGTTTTTCTTATGTTTAAATGTATTTCCTGTATTTAAATTTTTGTCCATTGCCTCTTGTCCTGTCACCAAGAAGGGTCTGGCTCTGACTGCTTTACTCCCTCCCTCAGATATTGATACACTTGAATAAGATCTCCCTGAGCTTCTCTTCTCTAGGCTGAACAGTCCTAACTCTCTCAGCCTCTCCTCATAGGAGAGATGCTCCAGTACCTTAATCATCTTAGTGGCCCTTCACTGGAGTCACTCCAGTAAGTCGATAGTCTTTCTTTTACTGGGGAGTCCAGAACTGGACCCAGAACTCCAGATGTGTTCCACCAGTGTCAAGTAGAGGGGAAGTATCACCTCTCTAAATATGCTGGCAATGTCCTTCCCAATACAGCCCAGGATGCTGGAACTGTCATACAACTTTCTAATATTTACAGTATTAACATCCTACAGAAGCTGTTCAAAAAGTCAGTGTTTTCACATGCATTTGACTTTTTCATACATGAAAACCAACTGTTTACATACACAACAGTTATATAACAGAATCTGAAAAAAAAAAGATGACCTCTACTCAAGAATGTACAGCTTAAGGAGAAATCCAGCCTCCTCAGTAACAAAAATCCTTTGTCTTGGAGCAACTGGTAAAACACACAACCCCCACTTACCTTTAGACAACAGCATCTCATAAAAATCAAACTTCATAGTCTAAGCTATTTATAGTGCCTAAGATTATGCAACTTCAGAAAAAAGTCAGTCATCAAGAAAAAAACCCTGCCTAGTTTCCCCAGTGTATTTCTGAAGTTGTTTGATCTAGAAAGGCTAAAGAAATTTAATTAGTGGAAATAAAATAATAAAACTGTAAATATGATCAGAAAAATCTTTCTTTCACTGGGGGCCCAAAACTGAATGCACATATGGTACAACATGCACTGATTAAAAGGGAATAATCACTTCCTGTGATATATGGCAGTGCTTTCTGTATGCATTCTTGGGTATTTCTACTGAAATATGCAATGGAGAAATGCCCTAAAGAGTGGCAGAGGCTGAAAATCTCTCTCCTTAGAGGTTTTCAAGACCTGACTGAACTGAGTCCTAACAAACCTGGTCTTATCGGATAGCTGACTCTGCTTTGAGCAAGTGGCTGGACTAACAACTCCCCAAGCTTTCTTGCAACCTGGATAATTCCATGATTCGATACTTCAGATGATTAGATTTCTTCTCTTGCAGTATATATAGTGTTTGGAGACCTGAAAGGCTATGCATTCCCGTATTGAAAAGAAGCTCTTTTTGCTGTACATTTTGTTGTACATTTCTTACTTTATCTGTAACTCTGCTGCATCCAAAGTAGCAAGAAATATTCACATTTGAAAGTGGAAATGCACTCAGAAAATTCATTGATGTTATTTATATTATAAATATTTTGTTCTTTTCCTCAAGAGTGCCAGCAAAAGATGAATAAGCTCTAGTATGACCATCTGAGGAGATTTTCAATTTTTGCAATCTGCCAAAATAAGAGATGGGAAAATGTGTCAGAGCCTTATCCTATAGGATCTGAATGTCCTCTGTGCGTCACGGAATTAGTCCCATTCTTACTGATGTTCTCTGCAGCCTTGATACTCAAAGAATTAGGTTCATCTTCTCCTGCACCCCCAAAGTAAGAAAGATATGGAATAGCTCCAGAAAGAGAGGTACCTCTTTAGCTTGAAACACATGTGCTTCCTTGAATATGCTTGCTTTTTGGATAATAATTTCACAAAGATGGAATGCAGAATTTCACATTATACTAAAGATTTTATGAAGAAAACACACTGAAAACCTTTTAACAATTGGGAGGAATCAGAAACCATTCTCTATGGAGAAGAAGGTGCTATATGACTAAAAAAAAAGCTTTTACAATGCAATCCAAAGCCAAACAAGATACATTTCACTTCAAACTTCACTCTTTCCTCACAAGTGTTTTGCAGAGCTTTACAAACAGAAAAATAAGTTTACTACAGAGTAACCTTGGGATGAAAATTCCAGAACTTAGGTTTGGAATCAAAATACCATCACTGTTTTAATCAACTTTTTAACTAAATCTGTCAAAAGTGAAATTTGCACAGAACTTTCCGATGCGATTTTCCATTAGGAAATAAGATGGCTTCTAATTTAAATCATTTAGATAAGGAAGAAAAAGGATTCAAGAAAATCTAGCCAACCGAAACTGCGAAACTTCACACAGCTTTGTCTGTAAAGGTATATCGACCTAATATCCCTAGAGCATCATACTGTTTTCTTTAAGATTTGCTAAGTATCTGGTCTGCAGAGAAAAAAAAGTAGCGAATTACACCAATAGAGTTTAAGGAGTGAATTTAGACATAGCAGAACTAATTCAAAAGGAAGTATGAAACTCTCAATTTGATAACAACAAAAAATTCAAACAAATGGGGAAAGTTGAAGGATTTTTTTTTCCCTCTGCTGTGCCTTCACACACACATAGTACTGACCTTCTACCATAACTTCCACATCCACAACTCTCTTCATTCTCCTCTCACAGTCTTTCCCTCTCCAGACAAGAAACCAAACCTTGTAACTCCTATTTATCTCACTTCGCAACCATTCCCCCACAGTCCTTACCAACTGAAGTAACCATCTGCATTCTCATCAAAATAAGACTGTGTCCACATGTTCCTTTTTCAGCAGTTTAACTACGGTGATTAAAAAAGCCCATTAATGCTATACCAGCGCATTTTTTGTATGCTCAAACCTTCACAACCAGCTGTGAAAATTGAAGTGAGTAGCCAGCAGGTAAAGCCACATTGATCTCTGTATATATTACCACTGTTCAAGCCAATAATCGACAATGGCATTGAAGATCTTCATTACAATGGAGTGTTTCCCCTCCTCTTAGTCTGAAGCAACAGAAGTGACATTTAGCACCAGTGCTCACCAGCTGCAGTATTGTAGGCAGGCAGAAGAATTTAATATATACCACTTAGCCTTTTGGCAGGTTTATCTGTGGACAGACAGCTTAAGAGAAAGTATATTTACCTCCTGGCATGTCAATTGTCAGGCATCTGAACAAAGGAAACCATGCAATGTCTAAGTGAAACAGCTTCTATCACATTCACTTTCTGGCAAGCAAGGAGAGGTTCAGCCTTGCACACCTCCTCAGAGCAATCATCCTTATTTCTGAGCATGTGGGTGCTCATACTACCCTGTGAAACCCCCGGTTCGTTTGGTAGCTCAGTGTGTGTGTCAGTGTTTATGCCACAGGCAGTGTCTGTGCATACATGCCATAGCCAGGGCAGCCTGAGGAGGATGTCTGTCCCGAGAAGATAGCAAAGGAGGGCAAACTTATTTACAGAACAAAATCTTCCTCCTTAATCTATGTTTGCACAAGGGCCTCATCAGGGAGGATTCTCCGTATCACCTTTTGCTGAACAGTCTTTCTTTCAAATAAGCTTACAAGGCAGAGCGATCACCCTGACATCCCACCCCAGGCACCACAATGCCGCCTTGGTAAAACAGTCCGTGTACATGCCAGGGCATAGCCGAGGCCACTGACCTAAGGCCTTTCCTGCATGGAAGCAGGAGAAGCTGGCTCAGGACTCAAGCCCCTGGCTTTCCTGTGCCAGAGATCAGGAAGGTGAACAGCTCCAAATACTTAACAAACAGAAGCAAACAGGTCCCACAGGGGAAATGCAAAGAAGCAGTTTTTAAAAGCAATTTGCAAAGCCTCTCCTTATTTTTTTATGTCTGGAATGGCAGAGGCCAAAGATTGAAAGAGGGAAGTGTCATCAGGGAGTGACTGGAGACCAATAAATATTCTGCATTAGAAAGCAAACAAGCCAAAACAATGTACTTTTTGCTCTGTGAATATTCCCTGTAGGTCTCATTAACTGTCAGAAATTAAGCAAAGATATAAATATTTTCCACAGTGGCTCTTGCTGCTGGGAGCATTCACATTGATGTCACCATTTCTGAAGTTATTCAGAGCAACTTGCAGGCAGCAGTCAAATAAACCTTCCACTGACAATAATACTGTCTGCTGTCATTTTACATTTTAATTATGTTCCCTGTGCTGCAGCAGTGCTTAGTCCATGTGACCTTCCTGGTACGAAAGTGTCAGACAGAAAAGTCCAGGCATGGCTTTTATATTTGTTTCTGATGTGTTCTCACAGTGACCTTGCTCACCCTGGGGAGAAATGGGCCAAAAGTTGCCCCTTGTTGTTACCACTCTTTAAACTCCATCTCTGCTAGCAGCTTTGGGAACCCTCACGTAGACAGTTATTGTTTTTAGGACTGCACCATGCTCTCTTTCAGCTCAGCTCTTCTGGTACTGGGGTAAGCAGGGAGTTATGCTGGCACACCTCTTTTATTTCATATTCCATGCCTCTGAGGCACAGATACTCAAAAGCATATCAGTGGCTAATGCAGCCCAAATAGACATCCTGGCAGTCCCAGGAGGTGCCCATTTTTAAAAATCCAGATGAACTACAGAGGGTGAACACACATGGGTCAAGTTGAACACAGGTATGAGTACAGGAATCTATCCTCTGATAAATTCAGTCCCCCTGCGCTTTCAAAAGCAATACCCATAATAAAATTAAGGGGCTACCAGCCCAGCTAAGAAACAGCTCAACAACTATGTTCTTTATGGTATTCAGCTCTTCTGCTTTTCACTGTACCTGGCGTTACTGCTCCGTATGGAAGCTGATCAGGAATAGTTTTCATCAGTGAAAAGAGAACAGCAGGATGAGGAACAAGAATCTAGGGCACAGAGCCACTGTGGATAAGAAGAAACCAAACAAGTTAGTTGCTGACTTTCCATTTCTCAACTTGTTTCAAAAAGCAGCAGAATTAGTGATTTACACATTTTTAAAAATAAATAAAATGTATATGCTGAATTACATGAGTGTGGCAGCAGCCCAATTAATATGTCATCTCTGCTATATGAATCCATCTATTATAAGCAATAGAAAAAATTTCTCTCTCTGAAAAACACAATTAAACCTATCAGAATGAATATTCATCACAGTGCTCAAAGAACCTATTAAACAGGACAAAAGCTGAATCTAGAAAGGCCTGCTCTTCTTTTGATGTGGGCACCATGTTCTCACCAATCCTAAGAACTGTGTCCCTCTGATAGCTTGGCTTCACTTTGGATTTACTGTTACAAGTCATAAAGTCAAGATCAGTAATTCTTCTGTAACAGAACAATTTAACAAACTTTAGGTGATTGGCTTTTAACTTGAAAGAGGGGATCTGAGTATAGCTGCAATGAGGAGTTTAGAGTGAATACCAAAGGAAAATGACAACTTTGCCTACAATTGCCATCAGCTGCCAAGGGATTAGTCTTGGTTTTGTCTGTTTGCAGCAATGAAGAAGTGAGCAGTGAGAATTTTTTTAACACTTTAAAATCTAAAAGAAGTTTGCAGTACAATTTTGTTTTTAGAATCCAAGACAGAGCTTTGCAAAGCCCTATTCTAGTATGGCTTTATAAATAATAGAGTTTTAAAAGTCCTATAAGCTCCATTTTAAAATAGCTTGGAGTGATTTTTTTCAGAACTGAACCTAATTGGATATGTCAAATGTTCTCTCAGCATTTTCTCCAGCACAATTTAAACAGGTAAGAAAAAAAGAACTGTGGCCCGCAGCTCAAAGCAAAATGAATAAGATTACTGCAAATGGAAACATAAAGTTTAGCCTGATCACTCTTTTTGTTGCACCAGCTATTAAATAGAAAAAGACCTCAGAGTCAAGCAGGAAATCCCATGTTGGTAGAAATTTCTGGCGTGGAAGAAATCCAGGCATGTGGAGTTTACCTACATATCATTTGTGTAAATAATCCATTCTTACTGCCTAGCTTTATATACACCAAACAGATGAGTCTTAAGAAGCCACTACCTCTGAGGAGGGCACCCATCGGTTGCCTCAACCAGTATGGCTGTGCACTGCTCCTCCATTCTCACCACATGCAGTTTCATGAGAAAAGTTTTTCATGTATCCTTCCTAATCCATTAAGTAGTGATAGGGTGTTGGTAGGAGAAGTCAAGCCTCAGTCATATGCAATTTATTATGTATGTAGTTTTAGCAGTGAAAAAGCAATCTGGGTGGAAATAGAAAGCATTATTATACAGGCACGTTTATATGAAGATACCGCCAGAGGCAACTCTAATTTAGATGCATTAAAGCAAAATTGTACTTTTTTTAATGTACCCGCAGGACTATAACTTACACCACCAAGTAATGCAACATAGGAGGCACTGATGAGTACATGAGAGCAGTTGCACCTGGCTCCCTGTACGGGGTGTATCCAGGGGGGTTTGGTGCCAGGCTTGGTGGGGAATGTGGGAGAGGGCTGTGGGGGAGGCAGCTCTGAGGCTGACTGCTGGATACATTTTTAAACCGGTAAGAGTCCATATCTTGCTTGTGCAAATAGGAGGAAGTTACAAAAAACCTGCAGTGCAACCAGCTGCTACCCTGAGCACGATGACTGTG
This sequence comes from Morus bassanus, assembly GCA_031468815.1. NCBI lineage: Eukaryota > Metazoa > Chordata > Aves > Suliformes > Sulidae > Morus > Morus bassanus. Next base: position 70,276,397 of record CM062568.1, read on the forward strand.
ATGCCTCTTTTGCCTGAATCCTTAGGTAAATACTTTGCACTCTCAGGGCAAACTTGACTGGCAAATTGTCACGTACCTCTGAAGGGTTTTCTTCAGGCAATATGTTCTCCATCACACATTAAATCAGAGTACAGCAAAATGTGTAACCATGAGGGATGTGCTCTCTTCTCCACCTAGAAATGTCCAGCTCAGTACATTGGGCTGAAGTGGTCCTGTGATATTTCCTATCCCTTTGTCTTGTTTCTTCAGGATTTACTTATCACACAGCTCTTTGTGTCATGTAGTCTTCTGTTGCACATACCAGGAGGCTGTCAGGACAGTATATTATTGGATATGCTGCCTCCAGAGAAAGAAAGCAGTAGAAAGAAAGCAGTAGAAAGAAAGACCTCAGTAGGGTCACATTCTCATTATTTGGAAAATTTAAATCAAAGCAAGCTAGCAGAAGTAAAAGCAGACATAGCAGACAGAATGCCCCACTGTATAAGACTTGCCTCTCAATAGCTAGCCACACAGCCCTTTCTTCTCAATGCATTCTTCCCCATCTTTCTTTCCAGATACCCTTTCTTCTTGCTGGATGGTAAAAAAGGAAGGAAGCTACTATTAAACTCTTGTGCAGGTAGAGGAAGGATCAATGGCAGAGTCTAGTACCGAACACATAATATCTATTTATTGACTACATATGGAATGAGTCTACTAGAAGTCCAGCACAACCTATATAAGTAAGACCTGAGGTTACTGTAACACTAACTAATGATGAGGCTTGTTATTGAGCTTCCCTCTGTAGTAAGTGGAGAGAGGAAGAGATCGAAAGAGATGTTTCCTGAGGACAATATGCATGTTTTTGGACAGCAAGATAGGAGGAATCACCTAGAGGCACCTAGCTCTCCCCAAAGTCAGTACAGTGCATATAAGCAATAGACTTAGACTTTACACCTAGGTTAAATTATGTGTGATAAATCTAACCCTAACTCTTGTTAATGTCTTCAAGATCCCTTTCAATCTTTCTATAGCTAAGTAAAAAAATAGCCAAAGATGTCTCTTCATCCTCTTATGGACTGCAGATTGGGAAGGGAAACCAGCCTTTACCTACCTGGACAGGATGAAGCAATGGGCTGACTGGATTCTCATGAAGTTCAACAGACACAAGTTGGAATATGGGTGTGGTGGGCTGACCTTGGCTGGATGCCAGGCACCTATCAAGCCACTCTATCACTACCCCTCCTCAACTGGACAAGGGAGAAAAAATATAATGAAAGGCTTGTGGGTAGAGATAAGGACAGGGAGATCACTCAGCAATTATTGTCACAGGAGAAACAGACTCAACTTGGGGAAATTAATGTAATTTATGACCAATCAAATCAGAGTAGGATAATGAGAAATAAAACCAAATCTTAAAACACCTGCCCCCCACCCCTCCCTTCTTCCGGGGCTCAACTTCACTGCTGATTTTCTCTACCTCCTCCCCCACAGTGGTGCAGGGGGACGGGGAACGGGGGTTGGGGTCAGTTCATCACAAGTTGTCTCTGCCGCTCCTTCCTCCTCACTGTCTTCCCCTGCTCTAGTGTGGCGTCCCACCCACAAGAAAGAGTCCTCCACAAACTTCTCCAAAGTGGGTCCTTCCCACGGGCTGCAGTTCTTTATGAACTGCTTTAGCATTGGTCTTTCCCACAGGGTGCAGTCCTTCAGGAATGGACTGCTCCAGTGTGGGTCCCCCACGGGTTCACAAGTCCTGCCAGCAAACCTGCCCCAGCGTGGGCTCCTCTCTCCACGGGTCCACAGGTCCTGCCAGGAGCCTGCTCCAGCATGGGCTTCCCATGGTGTCACAGCCTCCTTCGGGCAGCCATCTACTCCAGCGTAGGGTCCTCCATGGGCTGCAGGTGGATATCTGCTCCACCATTAACCTCCATGGGCTGCAGAGGGACAGCCTGCCTCACCGTGGGCTTCACCATGGGGTGCAGGGGAATCTCTGCTCCAGCACCTGGAGCACCTCCTCCCCCTCCTTCTTCACTGACCTTGGTGTCTGCAGGGTTGTTTCTCTAACATATTCTTACTCATCTCTCCGGCTGCTGATGTGCAGCAGTTTTTTCCCCTTCTTAAATATGTTATCACCTAGGCACTACCGCAGTCGCTGATGGGCTCGGCTTTGGCCAGCAGCAGGTCCGTCTTGGAGCCGGCTGGCACTGGCTTTATCAGACATGGGGGAAGCTTCTGGCATCCTCCCACAGAAGCCACCCCTGTAGCCCCCCGATACCAAAACCTTGCCACATAAACCCAATAAATGCGAAATTCTGAATAAATATTAGGAAAAAAAATTTCCATGAGGGTAGTCAAATACTGGGACAGGTGCCCAGAGAGGCTATGGGATCTCCATCCTTGGAGATGGTCAAGACTCAACTGAACACAGTCCAGAGCAACTGCATCTAAGTGGACCTCTGAGAAGGGGGTTGGGTCTCCAGAGGGCTCTTCCAAGCTAAAATATTTGGTGACTCTCTGTTTCTATGGAAGTATTTTCCAGATCCTCCTCTTCTTTTGTAGTGTAGAAACTGCACAGCAAAACAAGAGGAGGTTATGGAAAATTTCAAGCTTATGCAAGGTAAATGCTGGAGAGACAACACTGTTATGCCTGAAACATGTTGGAAAGGGAATACAAACATGCAAGTGTTCTGCATAGCAGAGAAACACAAGACTTGTAGTCATGTATCAGGGATAATCTGAATACAGATAAATGGAGATAGGAATTTGCTTTTAAGCTAAGAAAATACACAATATTGGTCAAGAATATCTTCAGCTTCTTTCCCAGTACTAGACATAATAACTTTTTACATGTTTTTAAAATGAAATAAAATAAAAACAAAGTGTTATTATAGAAAACTATGAATAAGGATACTTCAAATGTTAACATATAAAATGGAACCAAAACAAAATTGTTAGTGATTGAAAAGGGAAATAGAAACCTAACACATGAGAAATAAAACAAATAAGGTTTCTAGTCATAACTAAAATCAGTTCTCATCAAAAATTGGTCAAAGATGTGCCCCTTTTGACATAGATGTCTTCTTTTAAAGAAAACCAATTTACAAAGGCCCTGGAATTAATGGCATCACATAGTTTTGTACAACAGCACAGATGAGTTCTGCAACTTTCAGCTAGCAGTATATTTTTTGCAAAGCATAACCTGTAAAAAATTAGTTTAATATCATATACCTGTCACTTCACTAAAAGATGACTTTTCAGTAAATAAAAAGGTAGACATGGTAATATCTATGAATTGGCAGCAGCACAAATTTGACAGCCTTTTATCACATTGTTGCTGACAAAATCTACTCAGTCACCCTGTTTTAAAAAGATTATATTGAAATACGACATTCCGTTTCCTTTCAGAAGAATGATGAAATGATTCTGCTTAACATCTTTTTGTACTTTATCATGAAGCAGGTCATAATTCTCCTGCACACCTCTGAACAAGGACAAATACATAATTATATGTAGGTAACATTTAAAAGTACGCTACCTAATTAAGAAAGTAGAACAGATGTGCTTCCTGCAGCACCTGCTCTTTACCACTTTCTAAATTATGGGGAGAGTGACATGCAATTCTTACAGAAGCTAGATGCCCAACTTCCACAGTATTTCATAGTATTCAGCATGCAAATCCCTTAGGAACTCCTGAAAATACCAACCTGATTTTTTAGAAGTTCTATGTCTTTTGTGAAAAAACAAACCAGAGGCAGAGTTTGGGATAGCTACCATAAAAGTGGCCCAGCTCCCAGTGACTCTTCAACAATTGCACAGCATATTGGCCAGAGATGCTAGGAATGGAGAAGAAACAGTAAGAGTAATTTCAAATGAAAATTATTCAAACAAAAATAATAGAAAGCTGAAGAACTGAGTTTACAAAGCAATAGCAAAAAACTCTGTGCTTTTTTTGCTTAATCTATTGTTAATCCCCATACGTCCAGCCATCACGGAGATTAGTCCACTCTGGCTTCTATAATTTTTTAATATTTTGCAGTCATGGCAGATTTGTGTGGTCCAGGAAAAAGAAAGCTTGGATAAAATAACGTTTATAGAGACAATTCATTTATAGGTTGGCAGAACCTTCTTGTGTCAAGACTTCTATGTGACCACAGTCATGCACTGCCAGCAGCAGATACTGTTTTCATAACTGTTGTCTACTGTTTTCATACTGTTTTCTAAACTGAAGCCAGTTTAGAAGTATAGTTTCTCCCACCACCTTCCTGTCACCTGACTATGGATTACCTTTCATCATGCCTAAGAGTACCTGAGATGTCATGTCTTCGCTACATATAAGAAGCTGCTTCTTTCCTTTTGGGAGGTGGGGTCACAGTCAGAGAAAAAAGAGTTTGATATCCAATGAAGAAAGCAACAGGTCCAACAGTCTTCGACAGGAGATGCAGAGTGGCTCCACATTTGAGAGAAGGTTGCTGTGCAGTATAGATCTTCAGTAACTCCCCTTTTTGTGACAGAGAATGGCACAATGGTTAATGTGTTTCACAAGATGACGTCCTGCAGACCTTTGCTGCTTATTCCTTGTGATGCTCAAGAACAACTGTGAGGATAACACTAACAGCAAGACCAAGCATTTGCAGCCATGGGCAGATGCAGGGCGGCTCAGAAGCTGAGTTCACTTACTGAAGAAGGCAATGGAGGACTAAAATACATTGAAGCAGCTGAAGTAACCAAATACGGGATGATACAAGAAGCTATTAGTGGGCTACCTCCTAACTTCCTTGTCTAAAAAATTGGTGCCTGGTCTGAGCTGGCAGTCTAAACATTTTCTTTAGTCAAAAGAGAGCAACTGGCACCTCCACAGGGCAACTCCTTCTAGTTATTTTAGATATTTAATTGATGATTAAGAATTGCTGTGATGACTAAGATTAGCTGCCAAGTCTAGCCAAGATTGATCCTTCCCTTTTTCAAGCGCTGAAACAGGAGAGGCACCTCCATGGTTACATGCTGCAATAGGTGCTGGCAGGGCAGCCTTGCCAGACAGCCTCTCCATGGATCTTGGAGCTTCCTGCCAAGCACTTGTCTACTGAGATAACACTTTTGTGTGGGCCCTGAAGTCCAAGGAAAGAAAATAACAAAGAGCTCCCCAGATGTGTGGTCTCTTCTGCAAAAATCACTCTGACAAGCAAATAGCCTGTTAAAATAAAAGTTCTCACTTGACAATGAGTGCTTTATGGTGGTGGTGGTGTTTTAACAAACTGCAAGAAGAACATTAGATGAAGATGCAAAGGGAATTTTGCTCAGTCTACCTGTCAGCATGTCAGATGGACCTCATGAGGAGAAGAAAAAGGCTGCCTTCAGTAGGAGAGGGGTAGGTGGGAAACCCTTCCCACAGAATGTAAAACATTGGTCAGCCCGTGCAGAGACAAAGCTAGTTAAAACTGTGCCCCATGTTTGTTCTGGTTTTACTTACAGCAGAGAGACAGATCTGGCACAGTCAGGCTAGATCCTGCAAACATTGAATTCAATGAGGAGGGATTATTCCCCGTTACACGGATAACTTGATGCACTGCTTTTTCCTGAGGGAAAAGAAGTCCAGACAATGCAACTGGTGAGGGGCAGCATCCTCCTGGCAGGCCCCACCTGCCCCCAGCAGGGGTGAAACCCAGCAAGTTCTGGTGCGGTCACATCCAGTTCATTTGAGTCTTGCTCTTCTTCCGAATAAAATTTCTTTTCCTCTGGGGTGGTAAATCCTAAATTTCCATTTGGAGGACAAGGGCCAGCAGCTCCACAGAGGAAGGTGAGTCAGGAGCTGAACATGACAGCAAGTCAGCAAGAATGGTGACCTGGTCAGCAAGGAGCCAGGAAGCTGAGCCAGCAAGTCAGGGTTGGGATCAGGTCAGGAAACACTGACCGGTGTCAGACACTGTCCAGTGATCATCCAGCAAGTCCACAGTGATGAGGCAGGTCCAAGAAGAAACCAGAAAGCCAAGCCAGCAGGTCCAGGTCAGAAGCAAGCTGATCTGAAACCAGGTGCAGACATGGCAGCTACACAGCTGTGACAGTGGCACAGGTGCCAGCTGTAAAGCCTCAGCGTAAAAGCAGCTCCCAGGGGAAAGGAGAGGGAGGTCCTTGCTCTTGGCTTTCTTCATGACAGGTCACCAGGATTCACAGTTTAACTCTTCAGAGGATAAATGTCTTGTTCTTTCACACACAAAAGCAAACACACGTGCACACTCACACATTCTTTGCAAAACCTCAAAGCAGATTTTTCTTCAATTTAAGAAATTCACTATGTGAAACGCACAACAGAGGCTCACAAAGATAAACAATGAGCCCTTTACATATTTCCCTCATTATCTGGAACCATTTTTGAGCAATGACCCATCAGTGAGCATATGCTCAATTTTAAGCCTGGTTGGTCCTAGCAACATCTGTACTTCAAGGTTTTATCCAGGTTTTAAGTCTCAAAACAATTATGCCTAGAGCTCCCAAAACAAAACTCTCTCTTTTGTGTGGATCCAGAGTACACAGACTCGTGGAACTGGATGTGAAGTTAGAAAACACAAAAAAGAAGCCTGCCCAGTGTTGTACCACTGTAGTTCACATCAATATTGTTTCCATTTAATCTCTGAACAAACAAATGGTAATTAAGGTGCTGCCTATTTAGGGAGCTCTGAGGCATTAAGTAGTCTTGGTTGGAAGTGTTTTTTTGGAGGGATTACATTACAAGCTTTCTGGTTGGTTCTGCAGAACCAAGCTTCTACATCTTTAAGCAAATCTTGCTTATGTAAATGTGTCTTTGTTCTACTATTTGTTTGAATAGTATTATTAAAACTTTTAATATTTCTTCCTCTCTGAAATGTCTGCGTACAGCCTGAAGATTGTGGCACAGCTAGCAAAATGGATTAACTGAAAATATCCAGTGTTTTAGCCATTCTGAAGAGCATAACTTGCAACAGGCAAAACTGACTGAAACAGCAAGAAAACCACAATCCAAATTAAACACACCAACTTCTTTTTTGGCTGCAATGTTGGGACTTTCTTCTAGGAGAATGCTGTTGTTTTTAAAAGACCCTTTTGACTGGACTTTATAGAATGCTGTTATTGTTATTGACATTTTGCTCTTGAAAAGCCTCATCAAGAAAAGCAGCTCTTTCTGTTACATATGGAAGGACCATGCAGGGGTGTGAAGAATTAATTTAGTTGCAGTTGATTGTAAATATAAGCCCAGCAAGACGTTGCTCTAGCACCTAAGGGTAAAGACAACAAGGGAAACCAGTGGAATTCATCTGACATAGAATAGGTGTTTTTGTATTTCCAGATTTAGTCTGGGAATTTGGGAAACTATAAACTAACAGCCACAACCATTATAAAGGCTAGAACTGATTTTCCCTAACCATAAGGTAGAGACTTACAAAAACAGCAAGAAATACATCCAGTTTCCTAGTAAGCCAAGAAAAAGAAAAAAACAAATCTGAAAATGCTCGATTCACTCAGTAAAAGACTGACATACTTTTCAGAAAAACTTAGTTGCTACTTTATTGATATTTATCAGGAGTACTAACATGATGGGGTATGTATGTTGAGCTGATACCAATGCGGTACAGCTCTGCTGACTTGACCAGAACGCTTTATGCTCAAAGATTTGGACCACTTTCTTTCTGTTATTTACAAAAATATCAAGCATTGGAACTCTTACTATAGCAAGCCTTTTTGTAACTAGTATGTATGCCAGCTGAGCAACATTAAATCACAGCCTATGCTACCTTAATTATGGAAAATACAGTGCTGGGTACTATGAGTTGAAAGTGAGAATCACGATTACGTAGGTCTTCGTATAGGACGATGATGCTATGCATTGTGAGACAAGCTTTTTATAATCTTGCTCCTCACAAAGCATTCTGCTTTGACTGTGATAGCTTAACTGGTCTCATTAACCATTTGTGCCAGACAGTTCATTACTTTATGGTATTACCCTAACAGCCATTCAAGGAAGAAATGGCACAGGTGCTTTATTCTGTATTATAATAATCTTACCATTCCAGATGTCAAAATCAATCATTCATCTGTACTCTGGGTGACTGCAACTGATTGACTCAGGTAGGGATTTTGAAAATGTGCTCAAGAGCTCAGTCAAAAATAGATTTTGATGATATGTTGCTGATTTGTAAAGTACTTGTCACAGCTTTCAGGATGCTGTGCAAATACATTAGAATAATAGACATTCAAATCAACCATAAATACTCAAGCAATATTTAAGTTTCACCCTACAGGTATTAAGCGTTACTTCTGAAAAAGTAAATAAATTAGAAATTATCATTAGAAGAAAACCAAAATCTTTAGTCAGAATTCACTCTGGCACTTCTTATGCAAGAGAATTTCATAAGATTGATTTAAATAACTTCAGTGCAGTGTGAATTACTACATGTATCAGGCAGATTTTGATGGCTGATGATGAAGACTGAACGGTATCTTGGGAATAGCTGGTACAGGGCTTATATTCCCCATCCTCATTGGCATATTCTGGCTCAAATGCATGTGCTGCTTTTCATCCACTCTGGACTTTTATATACATAATGCAAATTCTGGTGGTTCAAGTCTGACACAAAATTCCTGCCTCCTGTCCAGCCACTCTGATCTGCATTCTCTCCATTGGCAACAGGGACTGGATAGGAAATGGACTGTACAATGCTTCCCTGAAAGATGGGGTTTGGACTTATATTTGTGAATGAAAAAATACAGATTTCCTCCCATGGTTCACAAAACAATTTTAGTTAGGATAACAGCATGAGCAGTGAAGTGCAAGAAGTAAGGAGTGCAAAAGTCTCATGTAACGAAATACAGCAATGTACAGCAACATATGAGAGCACTAACACTGGAGATGTTAAGTGAGGTGAAAGAATAAATCTCATAAAACATAACCACAAACATGCTGTCTCTCATCTTGTAGAAAATTATCTCTTCTCCCTTTGGACCCTTGTCTAGCAGTAGATACTATGCAAAGCTTGCAATACAAGATACTGCACAAAGATCATGCTAAAACTACAGCTCCAGTGAAGCACAAGAATTTTGACATTACTAAACCATGTGAAGTGAATCAGATGGAAAACAAATTAAAACAAATTCTTTTGGCACATTGATGGGTTCATACATTTCCTTCCTGGCTGATGCTGAGAAATGTTGAATTGCAAATTCTATTTGTCTTCACATTTAGATCTGTTTATGGTTTCACTGTACATAAAGTTTTTCACAGAGAGAAAAAAATTGTGCAACTGCATCTTCTAAGAGTTTAAATTTTGTATATAAGTGCACATAAAACCAGAACAGATTGCTGTGACATGGCTCTGAGATGCCTTATCGCATTAGAGGGTTAGAATTTTGTAACCAAGGCCATGTGGGCCAAGCTCTGTTGATTTTAGGTTCCCTGTGGGCACTGGGTTTGTACCTAACTATCCAGTCTCAGCAAGATCAGGAACAAAACCAATATAAAATGTACACTGAGGTAAACTGTAAGGTCTTTAAGCGGGTAAACTCCTATCTGAAGGTCCCTTCAGATACAAGCGCAATGCTAGTCTTCTACTGTTGTATATACACAAAGATTAATTTTTCTGCAGCATTTCTTCCTCCCCCACCGCTCTCTTTGGTAATAGCATGTAATCAACTGTTTAAACTAGGAAAGGGCCTATTTTTAGGGTGGTCATCTCAGGATATAAAGCTTGTGGAATCATGTTATGTGTTTGGTGCTCCCATTAAGGGGTGGTTTTGCTCTGTATTAGACACCAAAAATTCCCCTAGTAGGGGTGAGAAAGCAGGATAAGAGATGAGAAACACACTGGAAACTGGGCTACTTCAGTTCTGCTGTGCACAGAATTACCTGCTTCTCATGTTTTCATTGACAGATGGTCTTGTTAGACACATTTTTCATCCTGAATGAGATGACTGTAACACTTGTGCCTTTGAAGAGTTAATTAGAACGACATCACTGAAAAATACCTTTTCCTGTGTCCCTTCGGGAGCTGATTGACTAAGGCTGCCTTTGGACCATGTCCCTGGGTTTCTCTCTCTGAGGCTTCCTACACCTCCAAATCATCCTGAAGCTGCTATGTTCTCCAGAAATTACAAGCTGAGGTGAAGCAAGAGTCACCACAGCACAAGACTAAACAAGACTATCTAGTCCCCTAAGTTGATTTCTGACACCTCAAGGAAACAAATTGTTATGTGCAATTTGGAGGACAAGTGGCTACTTTTCTATCAGGCTGTGTCCCAAAAATCTGCCTGGAATGGTTGATGTCCTATGAAACCTTGAACCTCCAGTAAGACAACTATTCAAACTTCATGTCACATTTGTGTACTCATCTTTTTACACAGCTTGTTTATTCAAGCAGTCGTTAGTTTTATGCAAAGTATAGTTCACTGAAGAAAGACACACTCTTTAATCCTCTCTTACTGTCTTTCACAGTCCAAGCCCTCTGGGGTTTCCTCAAAATATTGTGTGACAACTGTGCTATGTGCCACCTCACAACCTATGCTTATCTGTCCTTGTGCAGTAAAAGTGTACTTAGCACAGTCCCTAACAGTCGCACCTTTCTATAATGCTTATCACTGACATTCCAGGGCCCTCTATTCACAGCAGCTTTTCTGCTGCCAGTCACTGGCAGAAAGATTGCACTCTGGGAGCAAATACTTATTTCACTGTGTGGCAGCATGGAGAGATTTATCTCTTGCTGGTTTGTATGACAATTCTCACTGCCTAAACAACCACTACAACAGTGTTGGCCATCTGAAAGGGACCTGTATTTCTTGCTTTTGCAGTGGCCCCTCTGAGTGACTGCTGAGACACAAAGTACTTCTGACTACTTCATGACTACTTGCATGTCTGCACCCCATTCATTCCCAGCAAGGGGACCCCTGAGCTGTGGGCATTGAGCAGGACACTTACAGCACTAAAGATACTCTCTCATGCCACTCTCCAGACAGTATGAATAGGGGCTCCAGGGCACACCATATCTGTCAAGACTGCTGCTGAGTAGGGGACAGACAGGCTTTTCCCTCCTCTGCCCCACAGAGAGACAGGTCTGCTATAGCTAGGCAATGTAGTGTTGCAGATTCTCCTGCTGTTACCTGGCATGCCACATACAGCTGGTCAGTGGGTGCTTAGCTCTGTCCCCTCACATGGCACCATTCACCAGGCATGCTCCCTGCCTCCTGAGCAGATGTAGTGGTGTCTCCTGTTAGAGTAAAAATCTGGAAGACCTTCAAATGGATGTTTTTAGACCACAAGAGACCTACACAACTAGTAACTTTAAGAGAAAGATTGTTTCTTAAGATGATGAATCAAAAGTAGTTCCCCCCATTCCTCCACTGTACAAGCACTCTGCCTTCCTCAGAAAAACAGAGTTACTGATGAAACTAACTCATTGTAGTCCACTTAGAAACACAGGTGGGTAGCCTTCCTACCAATGCCAGGAACACTTGCCAGCTTCCAGTTGCATAGCAGCTCTTGCAAACCCCAATGAACCCCCACTCAAAAACATGGGAATTACTCAGTCCCTCTTCAGTTCCCAGGCAGTAATTCCCTGTTTGAAAGTACCAAATCTGTACAGAAGACACAGAAAGGCAAATGGGACAGCATCAATATGGGAGAAGTCATGTACACCTATAAATGATGCTCTCACTTTTATGGTAACTTTGACTCAGTCCCTTGCCCATTGCAATGAAAGGAGACATCCTTTCAGCACATCACCACTGGGGCCCATTTTCTCTCTCACTTGTCTGCCCTTCTGACTCAGGTGTCATTAGCCTTGCTAGAGGAAGGCACTCGGTCAAAGTCACCTTCACTGCCCAAGTCCAGCCAGGGCAGCACTGTACCTCCCTCCCCACCAGGACAGGAAGGCCACCCCTGGCAGCGCTGCCCCAGCCAGCCAGGAGATAAGGGCAGCCAATCCCTTCCCTGGGCAGCAGGGAGAGGGGGGAATCTGTATATATAGGTATGCATGTGGTATCTACATGCGTATAAGTAAATACAATATGTAAATGAATTGCATTGTCCAATTTAGTCATTGAATTGGATTTGTCTCATTTCAGAAAAAGGAGAATTGATAACATTAGAACACAGGAAACAATTAACAATGGTAACAATTCCAAATAATAGCTAAGCCTTCTGCATATCTTGAAAACACTGATGCCCAAGGGAGCATTTGATTTCGTTCAGTTAGAACTGGCTCCAACCCACCAGTCACTTGCACTCTAAGGAGATTAGCAGTCATATGCATAAAAAAATTCTCCTTTTGTAAAAAAAATATATTAGATTATGGCTTAGATTTAGGTTTAGATTTAGATTAGTTCAAGGAGCAAAGGTGTATAAATAGAAAAGCCAGAACTGACCTCATGAAAATAAAATGCAAAATACAGCAACATTCTGCTTTTCATAAAACAGTATAAAAATGCTGTGCTAGCCAGCTAATTACCATTTCACTTTTTTTCCTGAAGTGTTTTCCCACTCAGATTGTCCATTTGTTCTTTTTAAACTACTACTTCAAATCCATTCAATTATATGATTGCATTTGTAACACATATAGTAATGCAGTTGGCATTAAAAGAAAAATCATGTTCAGAAGTTTTAATTAGATCTACATATAGCCTTATAGTTACACTAGTTATTTCAAAAGGCTTTTGAATCATCAAATGTTAATTGTCAACATAACACTGACATGATTAAAGGGAATAATGTGTCACGTTGATTTGGTTCAGCAATAACCAACTAAGTAAATCCTAAATTATTTCTCTCACTCTAAACCAGCTTGGTTATTAGAAGTAGGTTCTTAAAACACTATGATGAAATTATCTGCTTCTGCCCCAGAGATTATGGTAATGTTGTTCTAGATAATTGGAATACTAAATATCTGAACAAGCTGTCAATATATGAAGGTATTGCACTGATTTAGCAAAGCCCTTGCTAGGTTGGGAAATTCCATGGGTTTCAAGTTCTTTCTGAGGCATTTTGCCTACGTGAGGACAAGTTACGCAATCTGCCACAGAGCTGAGCTCCAAAACTCTTGACAGTGTTTAATTTGGATGTGGATGTTGTATCACTGAACTCAACTCTTTTTTCAAAGAAATCCTGAAATTATGCCTGGTGCTGCTGAGATAACAGAAATTGCTGTTTCCAAATATTCACATTAGCAGCTCTTCACAGAGAGGCAAGGCCTGGTGGTGCCTGACAGCAGGGATCGAACAGGTCTCACGCTTTTGAACTGGCACCATACTAGCTGCTGTGTATAAACTGAGCACCCAAAATGAGGGGATGTTACTGTGGGTACACAGACACCACCCCAATAATATCAGGATTACCCTAGACACCTCTAGAATAAAGATGATTTAAGGTATTGTCCCCCCAACTAACGAGGGTGAGCATTTCTCCCATCGTTGGGATTGGTGGGAATTTCTCAAGCGTGGAAGGCAGCCTTTCAGGTCCCCTTTGTGCAAGCAGAGGGAAAGAGGCACTTGCAGGTGGAATGCATCCCCAGCTGGAGGTGATGATCTCATTCCCTGGACTACAAGGAGAATTTGGAAAAAAGACTAGACATTTCACTTGTGGATTGCTAAAGTTAGCTGAGAAGATTACTGCTTTGTGGGTCTAACTGGGTCTAATGTGATTCTTCTCACTCATATTATGAGCAGACCGGTGTTGGATCGGTGTACTCAGTAGAAGCAGGCAATGCTCTCGGGAGTTCCTGTTGTTCCTTGGTGGTGCCCAGGAGGACAGCAGGCGCTTAATAAAGCAACTGGCTGGCTGCTGCTGCCATCCCAACATCTGCACTCGGGGCTGTGGGTTCCCATTTCCCCACAAGAAAAGCCCCAAGGACCAAACAATGGGAGGGACACAAGCTCTCCTTCAAAAAAAATCTCGCACATACTCTGTATGGATTTGTAGCCAGCATTTTTAGCTTGGTCCTGCACTAAAAATAGTGAGGGCTTTGGGGTTTTTTAGGTTTGTTTTTTTGTTTGTTTTTTCTGCATTCCAACACAGCAGGAGGGAAGAGTTTTCTTCTAACTTCAGTACATTTCTAAATTACTAGAGCAGGGAGGCCCCAGCACGCCTGAAAATACCCTCCTCTCTTTCCAGCTATTGCTGCAAGACCAAACTAAAACTTGCAAAGCAACTTTAACAATATCATGTGCAACCTGTCTGTCACTGGGCTGTACCAGTACCTGAATGTGCTGTGGCTGGTACTACTTTATAAACACCATATACAAAACTGCAACTTTTGCATATACAAATAAATACAAAAGCTCCAGAGCGTCTGTAAGAAATTAAAAAGTAGCCACACAACACAAAATGAAAAAACCTGGCATCCACTGCTAAATGTAGGCCACCTCCTCCTGTCCAAGGAATCTCTCTTCCCTAAAGGGATTTTGTTTTTCTGCTTCTAAAGACGGAGGGGAAGGGTAGAAGGGTTTCCCTAGAGATGCTCTGAAGGATGAAAAGGGAGAAAAAAGTTACTGGCTCACTTTGTGAGGAAACACAAGCTTAGAGGGTTGGAGCTGTAGCTGACAACCACTGACAGAGCCCACTGCTGTCAAGGCAACTACGGCATCCACCGGATGGCGAAGATGTCTGAAGTGGTCCTGGGTGATGCGAAGCAGATTCTTGAGAGTGGATAAGAGCAGGGTAGGCAGGTGTAATACCTCTCCCAATTATCACTCCACATCCTGCATTTTGCATTTGACTTCTGGCAATTTGTCCAGCCTTCTCCTGAACGCATGTAAAGTTTTAACACCTAATTACACTGTCCAATAACCTAAAAAGTGTGGGAAGGAGATTGAAGAAAACCAGTACAAAAGGTCTAAGAACAAATTTCTTACACAAACTATGGCCATGTATGAGTGACATATAAGCAAAATCCAGTCAAGGGCAGAGGTAAAGGCTTGGTGCAGTTTTACTTCAAGCATATTAACATTTAACAACATTTCCTGAATTATGCCTTTGTTATGCTTTTGCTATACTGTAATATGTAACGTGTTACATTCCATGAATAATCCACTGAGAGTCCCTTGTAATAATGTTCCCAAAGAATTTTTGAACATCAGCTATTGCAAAATGTGTTAGAAATGTAAGTCAAGGGAAAAAGGTAATTTATACAGAAGTGGCTTCCTCAATTTGTGCCACTCCGCTTAACAGGAAATGGGCGTTTCAAAGACACAAAAGTGACAAGCAAAACCTTCCAGGAAGGATAAAAAGAAAAAATGGAAATTGATAAATTTTGTTTAGACAGCACATGTAAACTGGAAACTGGAGAACTTGTTCGGGCCACTGGTTCATTTCCAAGAACAAATCAGAAAAAATATGTCCTATTATGGCAGAGGGCAAGTGTATGTATTAATAAAAAAGGGAAACACAGCAGCATGTAAGAGATGAAAATAAGGAGATTAAAATACTTCATAGAAAGTGAAGAATCATAGCCAAAGTCTATTTTAGCAAGTACTCGGGTGTAAGAGAAGTGGCTCAGCATGGAAGCAATCAGTGCTTGTCTTATATACAAGATGGTACAGGGCTTCTACTTCAGATCAGATTTTATCCGTCCCCCTGGCTGTGGACTAAAGTTCTCCAAAGGATCGCCATTGATTCAGACCCTTAGGTCTGTTAGGGGTTGGGGTGCACTTGATGCACAGCAGGAGCACAGCTTCTGGTTTAATATTCGTCAAAAGAATACTGGGTTTGCATACATCCAACTGCTCTACAAGACAAATCAATCAACGCACAGCTGGGGACAGTTGGAGAAATTCACTTGTTGGAGGAGTACTACACAGTACTATATCAAAGCAAAGTATAATGCAGATGCAGCTATAGATCCCCATAACATGCTCCAGCAAATGTCAAGTAATGTCTTGGATGACCTGCTTGTCTTTAGATCAGGAGAATTAATATGGAACCATTGAAAAATTGGAGATTGAAACATAACTTTTTGGTGTGAACATCAGTCTTTTTCCAAATTTTGTAGGAATGTAAAATATTCATGAAAACTGGGAGCTTTTGGGGGGAGGAGGGGATTGTGGAGATGAATCCCACTACTACTTTCAATTTAAAAGCACAATAAAACCCATACAACTTTATTATTTCACACTGATTTTTGGACAGACATCAAATCATATGTAAGTCATATTGGATAAAAACTGAACTTTCCAGAAAATTTCTTTAAAAACAGAATAAACAATCTGTGAGGAACTGCATAATTATTCAGTCATTGTTCTCTCAGTTGAAAAGTTTTAGAGGTTATTTGCTGTGCATGTCATCAGTTTTGTCTGTCACATTAAAAACTAAATAAATCACTTTTTAGCCACAGGAGAACATTTTCTAGGCTGAACTTTCTGTCTCCACAACATGTTCTCAGCTTGGAAACGAAATCCAAAATATGATCCACTCTTCCTGTTACTGATTCCACAAGGCATGTTCTTGTTTAACTTCTCCTAGGACACCCCTGGAGAGCTGTTGTGCATTATTAAGACAATGAATAAATAAAATACAAAAATCTCAAATTCTAAGTAGAGCTTGCAGAATTTTAGTTTCCTTGTTGGAGACAGCATTTCAAAGCCCAAATTTGTGAGCTCCTTGTAATTTTGTATGAGTTTGGTATCAGAGTGTATTATTTAAGTTTGTGGAGTCACATTGCCCTTCATATTCAACATATGGCTTTTGGGTTTTTTTAAGTTATATTAAAAAAATCCATTAATTTTGGACTTAACCAGACTACAGTACTGGATTTAAACACATGCATACCTGGTTTCATAATTTCTGCTTCAATTTGAATAATCATCCCAACATAACTACAGTTTGAAATATGTATTCAAAATTTTTTCATCATTACCTGCAAAGCCCCAGAATAAAATTGCTTTGTAAGCAGTGGATTGAACACTGCCTGAAAAACTGGGCAAAATAGGAAAGATGCATCAGCAAGTAGAATTCATTGTTTTCTGTTTCCTCTCTGACCTCTGGACCGAGGTCAATTGTATGAGGTTTAACAAGGCCAAGTGCCGGGTCCTGCACTTGGGTCACAACAACCCCATGCAATGCTACAGGCTTGGGGAAGAGTGGCTGGAAAGCTGCCCAGCGGAGAAGGACGTGGAGGTGCTGGTGGACAGCTGGCTGAATATGAGCCAGCAGTGTGCCCAGGTGGCCAAGGCGGCCCACAGCATCCTGACTTGTATCAGAAATGGTGTGGCCAGCAGGACTAGGGGAGTGATTGTGCCCCTGTACTTGGCACTGGTGAGGCTGCACCTTGAATATTGTGTTCAGTTTTGGGCCCCTCACTACAAGAAAGACACTGAGGTGCTGGAGCATGTCCAGAGAAGGGCAATGAAGCTGGTGAAGGGTCTGGAGAGCAGGTCTTAGAAGGAGAGGTTGAGGGAACTGGGGTTGTTTAGTCTGGAGAAGAGGAGGCTGAGGGGAGACCTTATCGCTTTCTACAACTACGTGAAAGGAGGTTGTAGCAAGGTGGATGTTGGTCTCTTCTCCCAAGTTACTAGTGATAGAACGCAAGGAAGTGGCCTCAAGCTGCACCAGGGGATATTAGGAAAAATTTCTTCACTGAAAGAGTGGTCAGGCACTGGAACAAGCTGCCCAGAGAGGTGGTAGAGTCACCATCCCTGGAGGTGTTCAAAAAATGTGTAGACGTGGCACTTCAGGGCATGGTTTAGGGGACATGGTAGTGTTGGGCTGACGGTTGGACTTGATCATCCTAGAGGTCTTTTCTAACCTTAATAATTCTATGATCCTATGAGTCAGCATGGCCAAATGTGCTGAGCAACTGATGCCAAATCAAACAAGGCCGAGGTGGAAAGTGGAAAATAATGACTAAGCAGCAAGTCTTTGCTTCAGTGCTAATTTTTTCTTATTACTTACCATGCGAAAAATTAGGTTTTATTCTTGGTCAACATGTTCTCCAACTATCTATCTATGAATGTAAGATAACCTTTCAGTTTAACAGACTACACAAAGAGTCAGTATTTCTTACCATCACACTGTTGTATTAAGAGCATAAAAGCAGGGAAGACAATATTCTAGGAAATATTAAAAAGTCAGTGCTCTAATCATCATAGATACATCCTGCTGGCTAAAAGAACAAAAACAATTTAAAAAGTTTTCAATTCAGAGTTTTCAGTCAAAATCATGAACAGCAGCAAATCTCGTATTTTTTCTGGACAAAAATATTGAAAAACAAAAGAGAATTTATTTTTGGAGAAAGTAAATATTTCAGTAATAAAAAGGGACTTATTTAAGAAGCCCTAATGTAAAACCTCATAAGAATTCATCATCTCAAGTGTCCTTGTCTCCCTTGGGTCAGAATCCCAAGCATGATTCCACTTCCCTCTACAGATTTCATGTGGGTACTCCCAGTGTAACCTCAAATGATTCATCAGGATAGGAGACCATAAAACTCAGCTGGGGATTTATTTGAATCAAGGAGCCTCACTTATGCAGGAAAATATGCCATGAGGAACCCAAACAACAGTTCCTGTGGGTACCTCTGAGGTAATCTTAGATCTTTTATTTTTAGTATTTTTTTAATTTTGGAATTTTCTTCTAATTCCTCCAAAGGTAAAAAAATTCCCTAATAAAAACATTGGCATAAAATAATAGAAAAGAAAGTCGAAGGTTCTCACGAAGTCATTCAGTTCACAGTATCAAGTAGACACACACCAGTTCCACAGAAGTTAATCTACCATGGTTTTTTAGTTTTTAGTGGTGTAGTTTCATAATGGAGTTTAAAGAGACATGACAAAACCCAAAGTATACAGCAGATGAACAATGTGGATGTTCTGCAGCATGAGAACCATTTTCCTTAACAAATATTTCCCTCCTACTGTTTTAAGGGAAGTATCTTAGATTCTGGTAAATTCCAGAGCCTTGAAACCAAATGCTACAAGACCTATATTTCTTGACACATATACTACATTTCCTGTCAGTTATGGCCGGAAAGATGATGACATCTGCTGTGGGAATTGTCTCATGGTGGAGAAGAGGAGTGGACAATCCGTAAAAGTATGTGGTTATTCAATATTTGAATGTTATCCTCGCCATCATTTTTGACTGACCTTGTCCACTCACTCATGCTAAAATTTGAAAAGTTTTGAGAAATGCAGAGCTGCCACCTGTGAAACAGATATATGCTTCCCTGTGCTGTTAAAAATTGTTTAAAAATAACCTTTGTTCATTTTTTAAAGAACTAGTAAATGACTCTGGTAGACAAATTCCAATATCAAACTCATAAAAACTTGCTGTACACCATCTCATTCTGAAAAAGATGAGGATTACTCAAGTGCCACCCAGCTGTGAGTCCTTCTCCAGACTGTAATGCCTGGGCAAAATCACTAAATGAGAAATAATTGCCAAGCTGCAATTATATACAACAGCTGCTTATGTTCTGGATATCTTGGAGAGAGGGCTCAGGTGAGGGCAGAGAGAAGTCACGGTGAGCTAAGTCATTTTTTCCATGGTCCTGTGGATCTCTGTGTCTACCTTGCTCGGCTTCTCAGCAACTGGGTATTTCTAACTTGCCCATAAAAGTATGAAGAGAAGACCCAGCAACAGCTTTCAGTCCTTTCTCTGCAGCAGAACTCAAATAGGTTTGAAAGAGAACAGTTCCTCCTCTCTGAAATTCTTGCCACTAGAGACTTTTAGGGTTTATTATTTTTGCTTCTTCTTTCCAAAAGCATAAGACTGTGAGATGCTGTGAGCTTAGCTGTGCTGTCGTAGTGCAGCTCATTCTCTGCTGATGGAATCCCTGCCATTCCTGAAGCTTCTGAATTACTTCCTCCTCCCCAAAAAGCAATCTCAGACAGAAAACAGCTGGTTCAAGGGAAACAACCATTATCCTGACATAATATGGTCTAGAAATAAAAAGTGTTTTGAAGAACCAAATGTACTGGAGATATAGTTTTCCCCTTCCATTGGAGGAATGGGACTAGTGCAGCATTTCGGTAGATTGCCTAAGAGCTCAAAGAGTCCCCATTAGCTGCTCAGCAAATAATTCCCAGGAATGCAGGGTAGGGGAAGCAGGTAGGTGAATCCTGAAGGCTCCTTCCAACCCACTTTGCCACGCTACTCTGACGGCAATCCAGCATTCTCCATAGTGGAGTAGGCCTGGAGATTTTGGTAATCTTTAGCAGACTGTTCTTCCCTGTTTGATTGTCACCAGAACTGTCAGTGCTGCCATTAACATTACTTCAGAAATTGCTGCTATTCTGAAATTTTCATCTGTTCCTATGCCAGAACTCTGGAATGCTTCAGAAACTCTCAGCAGAGGTGTCCTTGTCAAACTAGCAACATCACAGTCACAACAGGAATCAGCAAGCTCAATTAGTCTTAATGTACTGTATTTGCGTTACTAATTTAATAGCCTTGCAACCTTTCCTGCAGCAGCTGTTAGCTGCAGCAAGGTCATCAACTCTTTTGTTAGTGCTGAATGGCAGAGAGAACTGGCAACATGCAGAGTCTACTCGGAAGACCCTGTTTTCCTGAGTGTCACTAATGCTTATTAGTACAGATAGCACTGCTTTCCTACAGAGTCACTCTGCCCTTCAGTGGGATTGGAACTGGGTTAGTAAATGACAATTCTTCAAACTACACTAATTCCAAAGATAGGAAATACAGTGAAGGAAGGACTACAGACAAACAAAAAAAAAAAATAGGGAGTTTAATAATATGTACCTTACTTTTTCAGCAATAGGAAAAAGAAGTTGGAGAAGATGTGTAAAACTGTGGAGTGTCAAAGGAACTGGTAGGGATCACTTCTGAAGCTTCTAATTAACTCTGTTAGAATTCAGTTGCCCATAAGGAATCTTTGAAAGAAGTGCAAAATAAACTAGTTAGCTCAATTAAAACATCTTAAGCAGCAGCATAGGCAGGATAATCCAGAAGAAAAGATGTATCTTCTCTGGACCAATTGGACATTGGTCATCTAAACTGAGGTTTGCCATGGTTGGCTGGTAATTTATTAATTCTAATTGTTCAATATGTAGACACAGAAACATACATAGAACTAAAATCATGGAACTGTGGATGTTCACAATTCTGATGCACCCATAGGTTTTAACTTTTTTAAATTTTTTTATAAATATAGACTGTTTGCTGAAATGCTATGTAGAAGACTAAGAATAGAAAGCAGATGAATCAGCACAACTGATATTGCTCTGGTTGTCACTATCCCTGGAAGATGTTACAGTATCTTGGAACTGAGGCCATAGTTTAAGTGGTGAAGCCTGCATAAGGCAGCCCCTCCAGCAAAATAATCACCTCAGCTGTCTGCCAATCCCCAGACTTTATAACACACTAAAAAAAAAGTGCGTTTTCACAAGACCAGTTCCCAGTCTGGTTCACTGCAGCTGCATGAAAGACAGGGTTGCTTCTTTCAGCACATGTATGGTGCCTTAGAGTATACAACAAAAATAAAACAGCTCAGCTCTCCAAAACCAGGTAGGCCACTTACAGCCATGCTCTGCCTCCCTTACCTGAGCTGAGTATCTGGTGAGTAGTCACGGAGAGCCATCATGGAAGGAAGTACTCGGTAACCTGCACAGAGAAGTAGACTATGGCCGCCTTCACCCTTTTTGCTTCAGTCCCCTACTTGTAAAATTGGAATAAGAGCAGTTCCCTATTCTGTGGGGCTTACTGCAGGTTGCCAGTGCCTGTGGGGCATTCAGCATCTGAGGCAGCTTGTGAAATCATTGGCACCAGTGCAAAATGAGTGCAGCTAAGCCTGATGGCTTGATAAAGGGAAGCATGCAGGACAAATCTAAACAGATATTTTAAGAGGAACTCTGCTACACCACAATCAACTCAAAAAAGATGCCTACTAATATTGAGTCCTGTGCATTCTTGATCTAGGTAGGGATCTTTACAGATAGTGACTGCCTGAAAAAAGCAGATTTTGTGCTTGTTTAAAAAAGTCTTTAGCCAGGACAGGTCACATTCCAAAATATATATCCTGTGGTCTAAGGATGGTGATGAATAGAGTTGAATTCTCCATCTAGTAAAATGCAGAAGCACACACATCACCACCAAACGCCAAATACTCTCAGGGTCAAAGTACTACTAATTTTTCTTTCTCTAACTAAGAAAAAAAACCTCAGTCTCAGAGGAATACAAAATATAATGGGAGCAATTACCTACTCAGCATTCAAGAATACTCTCAGAGACACTCGAGGTGTGGATACGGTGACTCTCTAGTTGTTCCATGTACCATGTTTACTCACTCCAGCTACTTTACCTTAATTGCACATGTATTGACCAGAAAGGGTGATTGTGAAAAAAGCTACCAATTTCTGCTCTTGGGAATTATCCTTCTGTACTTCAAATAGAGGTAGCTGATGATGATCCTATGAACACAAGTTGGCATAATTTCTGGAGGGGAGGGTTAAATTATGGTGAGGTTGATGGTCTGAAAGGCCTCCTCAGAGAAAAAAAAAGGGATTTTAGTTTTAAGTATTTGGGCTATAAAAAAGAAACACTTTCAGGGCTTGTTTTCCCCTAGAGTCTCAATGGAGAGCTAGAGAAACAGCAGGGCTATGATATGACACATACCAAGGAACTCAGAGTGATCAAGTAAAGCAAATGAGATCATTATTCACTGTTTGAAACACCTCAGTTGTGCTATTTGTTGTTGTTTGATTAGAATTAGTTTACATTCATTTAATTAAACTATCCACAAGAAATACTGTCTGTGTGAATCACTCAACAGTTCTGCTCTTTTAACTAAATGCTGAATAAATCTTTCAGCAAAGGTATAAGAGAAAAGATTTCTGTTCCTGATATTTCTGACATTAGAAAGTGCAGCAGGAAAAAAGTCTGGGAAGTGCTGCTCATTCTCCAGACGTCAGGCCTTTCATGGTTCTGCACCTTGTTCTCTTGGTTTTTTAAAAGAGAACTGATAAATATTATTCTTCTTTGCAGATCATCTGTAGTGAAATAGTAGGTACGTGCTGACTTGCTGATCCAAAACAAGCTGAATCTGGACCTAGACCAGAGCACTACATTATTTTCTCTCTGTATAGCCACACAGGATGGTATTTGGCATGCCAAGATGCAGCGCCACATGCCAATTTTGTTGATTAATCTTTCCAAAGCAATTGATACATCAAGACTTTCCAGCCATTTGATAAAAATGTTTTACTGTATCCAGGTCAAGTTAAAGCCATGGGGTTTTAAAAATTACTTAGTTCCCTTAATCTTGAACACATTTCATTTCTGTGACACTGAATAAGCGTGAGTAAAGGCAATATCAGGAGTTTTCATCAGGGATCATGTTTATCAGCTATTCTTTGCCACCTGTTAATACTCTGCAAATCACCTACACAAGTAATGGCCTGTGTTTGCAAATACATTGAATGAATATGCAGGGAAACTAAATGTTGATACTGCTGGTCCTCCAGTTGCAACCTTTGTATTACCAGGCTTGTAGTTCTTCGCTGTATTTCTCCTTCGTGTTCTCTCTCTTTTGTGTTCTCCGTTTTTCACTTATTTCTGTTCCATCTCTGTGACACCATCAGAGAATACAGATTGCCAGGAGCTGACATCAATCTTCTGGTAAGCTGTGGTATGGTACCAGTAAAACACATCAAGGGGGAAAATATACTTAAAATGACATTTTTATGCTTAGCAGCCAAAAAACAAGAGGCAAAGAGGCAGGGAAGTCAGCTCACTGCACTACAAAGTACTTGCTGGTTGGCAGACTGAATTCCTTAATGACATTCTTATTAAGTTCTTACTGCCAAATGCTGTTTGCTTTTGCTGTCAGAACTGTCTGCATTAATAATGAGTAACTGCTTGGAAGCTACTTACACAAAGCATTGTTTTCATGTCACTGCCCTGGACAGCATCTCTGGCAGATGAGAGAGCACCTTGTGAATGAGTTCATTGAACAGTCCTTTTTAAAGCACTTAGGCTGGGACAGTGTTCCTATGGACACAGTCACATTGGTCTGGACTACAGCATCTCAAGGATGAAGACCTCTAGACCTAACGTATTCTTCATCTGAGTGGTCTGATATCGTACTTTCACTATGTTTGCAATTGAGTTAACTCTGCTGTAAAGACAGGCTATTAGCAGTAGTCATGAGAGTAGTGAGCTGAGGTAGTCATGGGAGACCCTCCAGACAAATGCAAACACACCGAGTAAGCCAATGCCGTAGTGTAATACGGTCCCAGAGGTAGAAGCCTCCTGGCAGATGGGGAAGGGTTCTAACACATAAGTAAGCTTTCTGGGTAGTCTTGTAAAGTCTTGCAAAAATTACACCATTTCCAGAACAAATAAACCAAAGGAAGATGTCTCTCCCCTTCCACACACTGCATTTCCCATCTTTCTGCTTTTGTCTCAAATGTATTGATGCTTTTATTTCTCCGTGGTCGACACCAGCTCTGTATGCAGAACATATAAAGAATACATAATTCAGAGTGAATGTCTGACAGCAAAATTTCTACTGTGGAGCTGATTTGCTTGCAGTAATTTGTTACTGTGATGATGTGGTCTGTGTAAGTTCTGGATATTGCTGGGAAGTTGCTATCAGTAAAATTCTTTCTTTGTGAATAATCTTGTGTGTAAGTGTAATCCAGTAACTGTTGGTGGATCTCTAATATGTCTTTTCCAGATAAGGTCAGATGCAGGTTTAGGTCTAGGCAGCTAAATTGTTTTTGAAAATGGCAACCTTGGCTTTTAAGAGTGACCAGTACATAGGTATGTTTTATAGTCCTTCTCAGCTGTAACAAGGTACTACCAAGAACAAGTTTTAAAAAGTGGAAAAACCATGTAGTTCTAATGAGAATTGAAAGGGGAGAAAAGCTACAGCAGAAACCTACAAACCTCTAAAAGGAGAAAATGTCAATCCAACATGTGGCAGTCAAGGTCATACAGAAATTGTGCAAAAAGGTAGAAAAGAGCCTTGCTGGCTGAAGTAAAGCCACAAGTATTTACTTATCCCCACATATGTAACCTACATTTGCCTCCCCCGGCATGTTGGCTCTCGTGTGATTGTATCACCTGCTTGTTAGATAGTTGTATTCATGGAGCATAAAGACAAGCATGACTGAAAATTGCTGAGAGAGACAGATAAAAAGAAGAGCTCCTGTATGTTCCTCCAAACATCCTTGCATGGCATATACAGGACAAACTTTCACAGCTCCCAGGATTTGACTTTACTGGAAAGGATCACAATAACATTGCTTTGGTAACTCAAATAGCAGCAAAACTACACCAAAATTACAAATTGGAGCCTAACGTACATTTAAAGTTTTGCCACTTTTAACTATGGTGGAGAGAGGGTGTATGATTTTTTTGCCAGGTTAGTTCATTATAGGTGCCATATATTTCATACAGTCCAGAATACATTCCTCAGCTTTTCATAATAAGCCAAATAGTTACATCACTGTACCACTGTGAGTATATCTCAGTGGGTAGGTGACTGGGGAACATAGAAAATTTATTTCTGACACAATTACAAAAGGAAAAATTGTCAGGTATAAACAAGGTCTTAGCATGACTATTCTTTATCCTGTGAGGGGGCCCTCTTCACCTCTCAAATGGCTTTTCTTTCTTCAGGAAGTCATTGCACAGTATGATACCCACGCTACTGCTAACAAACCATGCTTGCTGCCATGAATCTCCCTGTCAGGGAGCAGCAAGGTCCAGCTGCTCCATAACAAAAAGGCAGTGGGGAGCCAAGCATGATGAAGCAGCTGGCAGACAGAGGAGCCACACCAGCAAGGGCCGAGTCCACAGTACCTGAGTGAGGTGACCAGAGAAGGTCCAGTGACAGTAGTCAGCTTAAGCTGAGAGTCCAGATCACCAGACAAGACCATAGAGATAAAGCAGGACTGAGATCAAGCCACGGAACTAAACCAACAAGTCAGGATCAAGGTCTGGATCAACAGCGCCCATGGCCGGGGATGGGCATGACTGTGGCACAACTGCAAGGTACCTTGGGTGGGGACAAGGGTGAGAGGCGCAACTCTGAAGGGAAGGAGTGGGGACCCTTAGCCAAGGAATCTTCCAGCTCTTTCTTCACAAGAGCTCTTCTCAACGAGCTGGCCTTGAATGCAGCCAGCTAAGCTCTTGGCTCTAAGCCCAGGCAGTCAAACTCCCATGAGGGGAGGGAGAATGTGCTGATACCCTCTGGACTTCCAACATCAGCACTCAACATGATGATGATGGTGCTGAGCTCCTGGAATAAACGGGAACAGAGCTGTACTTACAAATGGAATTATGTATTTTTGGGAAAGCTGTAATATACTTTAAGAGCAATGACAAATTCGAGTGTTTACTTTGCTCTGTGGTCAAAACAGGCATGTGGCTGTAAGGAGTCTTGTAAACCACATAGGATACTCCATCTAACAAAAATAGGAAAACAAACTGCCATCTGGTTGTGTTTAAAAATGGATAGCAATTGTTGCAGTTTAGGTGAAATCCATCCTATTTCTCAGTGACAGATGGAAAAAGAATACCCATTCACACAATCAAAACAAGACAAGCCTTTATTCTTGGTGTTGAAACCAAACAGACTCCTTGTCAAAGAAAAAAGTTGAATGTGAAATACATCTAGCTAGCTAGATAGATATGCTTTGCAGAAATACAGAATAACAGCTGAACTACCAGATTAATTTAGATGCAAAAATTAGTGAAAGACTGAGATAAGAGCCTTGTTACGAAGTTCTTTATAAAATCTCTATGAACCTATAAAGTAGTCATTCCTTCAAGCTTACAGAGACCACCTTTATTATTTAAATCATGTAATACTGATTTTGCTAGCTGTTCTGCAATCACCTCAACCTGCAACCCCAGGGTATTTTACGTTGCCCCGTTGTTTTCCTCTTTTTCATTAAACAAGGAGGAAGACAGATTTGATCTAGTCTCATGATGATAACTGGTGCAAGAGAGGGAAGAGCCAGCCAGAATGAAGGACATTCAGAAGAGAACAAGTTCCTCTGGCATTTTGAGCTAGAGCTGATCAAGGACTAAACCACCTAAAAATTGAACCCCAGAGCATCTAATACTTAGACATCTGACCCCAAAGTTGAAGCTATACCCCTGCACCTTGAGTTCTTTACGTAATATATGAGGAGAATCAGCTAGCTCATGGTAAAACCCATCTGAACAATGAACTATAATGTGTCTCCTGTGATCCTGGCATCAGGTAAGACATGTTCCCAGTCAATTCAGAACTTTCAAGGGATCTCCCTATATCATACTGTTTTGCTATAATGCTGAAGGGTGGGTGAAGATTCCACTCACATTTTTCAACTTATTAGATGCCATTTGATCCTGCAACACAGTTATAGCTAAAGTGAGGTCACAAAGAATATAAAATGATTTTAAGACATGCTTACATATGAATTGCAGATACAGCTTTTAGCAAACAGGATACAAGAAAGTAGAGAAGACTGGGGGTTTCTGGAATGCATGTTTGGTAGTGGGATTAGTGTCTGGAATTAGTGTTTCAATGTTTAATTTAAACAACAGGAAAAGGTCTGCACAGAACTGATGCAGTTTCCCTTAGAATAGCCAGACAAGATTCTGCTTCAGCATTCACGGACCCTTTGTTTTCAACACCAGTTCATCTGATCATTAAACCTGTAGCTTAACACTGTGTTTATAACAAATCACTCTTAGTGATTTACTCTTTTTAAATTTACTTTCCTTACTTTCCTTGCTTTTAACTTGTACCTCAAGGAATTCACCTGATTTCTTGTATGAGGCTTTTCACTGACTTGGCAGTGACCCGCATTCATAAAAGGCATCTTTTGTACGTGCAGTTCCCATTAAATTCATGGGGAGTAGGAAGACTGTTAAAAAGTGTATTCTGGAAGAAGGGCAACATATTAAATATTGAAGTGTCTGACTGAATAGCAACCTCTTAGCTCCCATCTTCCCTCTCCCTGAGTAACCTTGCTCCTGCAAGACTGGAGGGAGAGAGTGCTAACATAAATAAAAAAGGATTTCTCTATCCAAACCAAGCAGTGAACAGGTAGCTTATAAATAGACTTTTCTTAATTTTATGAGGTTGAAGTAGAATTATATAAACTCTATGATCACTTCTGCTGATGGAAGAGATTTTAAACAACATTTCTCGGGGTCTTACTTGGAAAACTGGATGGCCAGATGATAATTACCCTATCTACATTTCTAAGTTATTGCCAGAGGAGGCTCAGCTATTGCTATCTAGCAGAGATCAACACCTCACCAGGCTCAAGAGGCAATTAAACTACTGAAGTCTAAAAAAAAATGCAAGCATGAACACTTTTCCAGTGACTTGCATTAATTGTTCTAATGGCTTTATTTACCTTCTTAAAATTGTCTCTGATCTGCAAACTGGGAAGATCTTTGCATGACACTAGTGGAAGTACTATATAAATCAAAAGGATGAAAATATTCCCCTAACTGCCTCACGTCTAGTGATTGATTTCAAATAATAAACCTGAGTGGGCTCAAGGCAAAGTGTTTCAATGGGTAAAGTGAAGATCTGAGCTGTAGAGTGAGTCCTTGCTCTGGCTTTACTGCAGAGATGCATAAATTCTACACTGGTTACTTCACTATATTCAGAGCTCTACTTTTCCATGCTGTCCAGGGCTATAAAAAGGAAAGGCATTTGAGGAAGGAAGTGTCTGTGTGTTTGGGGGGAAATTAACTCGTGAAAAGCTGAAGAGTAAAAAAATAAAAATCCTCTCAAGCAGAAGCAATACCCAGGGACAGGCTCAGTGCTGCAAGTAGTATTTTGCAGACGAAGTCATTGAAAATACAAATTAGACAGTATAAAAAGCCATCACACCAAACACCTCCTAGCACCCTCTCCTTTCAGCCTTCATTTTTCCTATTTGACTAATGAATATCAATGGCCTTCTCAGTTTCCATGCCAAGTGGACCAACAGATGGGAAGGAAGCATTTGCAAGAGCAGTGAGCCATTTCACGTAAGCGTACAGAAAGCCTGACCAGACCCCTAGCTCTAGCCAGATATTGTAGCCATGTCTGCAGTGCATGTCTGCGTACAAGCCCCAGCTGGAAAGCCCCACTCAAGACCACAGAGCATGCTTTTGCAGCTCCTTTCTCTTGGTTGCCTAGTCACATCTTCACACAGCGTGGAACATGCTGGGACATGATGCCTGCACTGCAAACCCAATCAATATCCCACACCTTTCCAGGGCCCTTCTCTCCTCACTTGTTTGCACATGTGTATTTGTTTTGCCTGGGATAGAGTTAATTTTCTTCATAGTAGCTGGTATGGTGCTGTGTTTTGGATTTGTGACCAAAACAGTGTTGATAACACAGGGATGTTTTAGCTATTGCTGAGCAGTGCTTGCACAGCATCAAGACTCTCTTTCTCACACTGTGAGTGGGCTGGGAGGGGACACAGCTGGGACAGCTGGCCCCAACTGACCAGAGGGATATCCCAGACCATATGACATCATGCTCAGCAATAAAAGCTGGGGGAAGAAGGAGGAAGGGGTAATATTGGGAGTGATGGTGTTTGTCTTCCCAAGTGACTGTTACACATGATGGAGCACTGCTTTCCTGGAGATGCCTGAACACCTGTCTGCTGATGGGAAGCATTGAGTGAATTCCTCACTTTGCTTTGCTTGCACACGCAGCTTTTGCTTTACCTGTTAAACTGTCTTTATCTCAACCCACAAGTTTTCCCACTTTTACCCTGCTGATTCTCTCCCCCTTCCTACTGGTGGGGAGTGACCAAGTGGCTGCATGGGGCTGAGCTGCCAGCCGGAGTTAACCCACAACAACACACCAGCTCTGTATTTCTCTCTTACATAAAGAGCCTTCCTTTTTACTCACCTTTGCCCAACACCTTAGCTTAGCTGTATGTGGGGAAGATGAAAATTTAGGCCAGGTGTCCACATCTGTGGACTATTATCATTCTCTCCTGATTGACCATGGTGTCCCCAGGACCTGCACCTGGCAGCCCCCAGCTGGAGCTGTGAGCTCTTGAACCCATAGGAAGTCATCAAGACTGGCAGTGGGACACAGTAGATGGCAGAGCAAAGCTGGGAAATACAAAGATTTTTGTGCTGTTCTACCCGCTGTTGCATTCTGAGGATGCTTTTATGTGTGGTCTCAGACCAAAACAGTGAGGAACATCAGGAATTTGGTATTAGGGTGTCCTTCAGCTCCCAGTGGACAATGGTCCTGTAGATAGTATCTTAAATAATTGCAGGATGCAATATAGACAGCAATTACTGCTGAAAAGAGAGGCTTCATTGTCCCTGGTAGTAAACTGTAACTATTTCCCAAAGTGCATGACCATGTTGAAGGGCATCATCTAGAGGTCCTTAATAGCTGGGGTTTCAATATAGCTTTTGTTCAGCCATAGCAATTTCTATTTAGTAACGACACAGAACACCTTAGCCCACAAACATATGAGCACAGCCTTTACTAAAGCTAGATGGATATGAAGGGTGTCACCTGTTAGAGTATTACAGATTTTATAGTTCCACAAGATTAATTTAGGTGCTATAAACTACATGGCTGTAAACATTGAAATAAATAAAACAGACAGTCAGGAATTTCTTGTTGGAATTTCTGTAGAAGAGCACACTAATCTCTAGATGAAGCTTGCTGATGTAGTCTTTCAGTATGGTTATTTTCTTTAAAAAATGGAAATGGAAAACAATGCCTTTCAAACACATTTTCTTTTGAAATGTCCATCAACATGTGACAAAACCATACAGAAGACAAATGAATGGCCTGACAGACAGTACAAAACTGGTTTTACTTGCACTTGGTCTCCAGTTGGCCAGATTTAGCAAATTAAGGCTGCATGACGTGCATGACTAATCGGAGTCTCTACAGCCAAGTTCATTTTGGGTGAGTGGGTGGGCTGAGCCAATGCGCACTACCAAAGTGCCATTCACATGGATGACACCCTTCCTTCTTCCCTCCTCATGCAAACAACCTCTTCTTTTTGTAAATGCCATGGAGTACTGGGTGTGGGGAGAAAAACAGTTCAGAAATCTACTTTAGATCTTTATCATCTGGCATTGTTCTCAACCTTTTTGAGAGAAACATGGATAATAAAAGCTTCTACACTTGGGCACGCCTTCTGAGTTTCAACAGACTGCTTTATTTTCCTTTCCCCTTTCCACATTACTCTCCACCTTCTCCAGCAGATTCCTCTGCTTCTAGAGCCACATTCATTTCTCCCAGGAAGCTGGCACTATGGGTTTTGCTCTCAAGTTTTGCTACAACAGTTAATAACTCCAGGAACAGAAGAGCTAATGAAGCCTGGTTTCCAAAGAATTTGTGTCTTG
Organism: Morus bassanus; assembly: GCA_031468815.1. Taxonomy (NCBI): domain Eukaryota; kingdom Metazoa; phylum Chordata; class Aves; order Suliformes; family Sulidae; genus Morus; species Morus bassanus. Next base: position 70,307,670 of record CM062568.1, read on the forward strand.
TGGTTCGATTGTTTCCTATCTAATAAATTGTGAGCTCTGATGGAAGTTCTCACAGTCACAGTGTTCACATATCTTTCTCCTGCATGGACTCTTTCCTGCTCAGTAAGACTTAAGCATAACCTATATCTTTTCCATCCACATACTACCAATAAATGTATAGTGAAATTAACATCTCTGAGACCTGTGCTATTTCAGATGAAACAAGCTGGTGATTAAAAAAAACTACTGAGGCACCAGCGAGACAGGAGAAGAGGGAGAGAGACATAAAGAGACACAGGAATGTGTACATATATTTATACAGGTATGTACCCAGGCTAAAAAAATCACAGCCATCACCAGCACAGACATTAGGGCAAAACGCCTAGTAACAACTCATCTTACTGATATTGCTTGATTCTTTTCAGATACTAGTTTAAGCTATCCTGGCAAGAGACTAATTTTTCCAATATAATCTATGTGGGCACATTTGCACTACCTGGAAGTGAATCCAGTACAACTAGGTTGAGAAATGCTTCTGTATGTACAGTAGACAAACTCCTGAGCCATGTATTTGTTGAAATTATCAATAACTTGAATCAACATAACAATTTTCCTTTTAACAGGCACTAGAGTTTGACGTCTTGTTCCTACCTAGTCACCCTATCACATGTGCATAGAAGAAATGTTTCTAAACCTTTTTGATCTCCTCCAGACTTTAGATGTAAGTCTCCTGATAGTAGGATTACTTTTTTTTCAGAACCTTTTGCAGAATGCTTCAAAGCAGTCCATGTGTTGAAACTTCAGGATCTAGGAATACTTCCCGGATGTAGTTCAAGTGTATGTTGCAGCTTTGTCTTCATTGCATTCCTTCCTCAATTCACCATTCACCTCACAGTATTGTTTCCATAGCTAGAAAGAGAAGGTCGCATGAGCCATTAAGATCATATGGTATTGTCCAGGCCTGGCCTAAACAACTTAGCTTAACTGCCTAGTGTGAAGCCCATGGTATATGTAAACTTGCTCATTTATAAAATCTTCCCATGGAAGCTCTGGAATAACATGAAAAGATAAATTTCTGATAAGTCTTTTTGACCTAATAATGCAAATGCTGTACACAGTAGACCTTCACTGTCTTTTGTTGATTCCTTTTAAAAAGCACTGCAGCAATAAATCTTCAGTGCCAATGAGAGGCACAAGGTAAAGCGTGTGCATAAGAATGGTCACATTTTTTTCTACGAGTAAGTTTCATACTCAAAAGTTCGCATTGCTTTTACATGATTTGCAAATCTATGGGGTATTGCTTTCAGCAGCAGTGCATTTATACTCTGTATAACAAGAAAATTCAAGGGTTTTTTTGTTAGGTTTGGTTGGTTGCTTGTTGGGTTGTAACACAACTTCCAAATTCATTTAACAGGTATTCACTGGGGGAATTTACTGTTTATGTAAGACTGTAATTTAACTTTGGAAGGCAGCAATGAAAGTTTATTTGGTTAAATCTCATTAGCTACTGGAAAACTTATCTGGAAATTCCTAATCTTCCTTACTTCAAAACAGAAATTTGATACTGTAAATTACCTCGACCATAGGCTATAATTCTGAAGCCTGTAATTGCAAAAGAGAGTAAGGTTACACAGAAGGCTGTTCATTAGTGTCTTCACTTACATGAATATTTCTACTGAGATAACTAAAGCCAATTTACACAAAGGTACCTGCACTCGCCTGGTTTTGTACCTATTCAGCTGTATCCAGGAAAAGAACAAAAGCCCACAGCTAAACAAAATATGTGGATTCTTGCTTTTGTTTGCTTTGTAAACACAGAATCACAGAATGGCTGAGGTTGGCAGGCACCTATGGAGGTCTTCTGGTGCAACCCTCCTGCTCAAGCAGGGCCACCTAGAGCCAGTTGCCCAGGACCACATCCAGACAGCTTTTGAATATCTTCAGGAAAGGAGACTCCACAACCTCTCTGGGTAACCTGTGCCAGTGCTGAGTCACCCTCACAGTAAAAGGGCTTCCTGATGTTCAGAAGGAACCTCCTTGTGCTTCAGTTTGTGCCCACTGCCTCTGGTCCGGTCACTGGGCACCACTGAAAAGAGCCTGCCTCCATCTTCTTCACACCCTACCTTCAAGTATTTACACACATGGAGAGATCTGTCCTGAGACTTCTCCAGGCGGATCAGTCCCAGCTCTCTCTGCCTGTCCTCATACGAGAGATGCTCCAGTTCCTTCATCATCTTAGTTGCCGCTTACTGTACTCTCTCCAGTATGTCCATTTCTCTCTGGTACTGGGGAGCCCAGAACTGGACCCAGCACTCCAGGTGTAGCCTCACCAGTGCTGAGTAGAGGGGAAGGATCACCTCCTTCAACCTGCTGGCAGCACCCCTCCTAATACAGCCCAAGATACCATTAACTTTCTTTGCCATAAGGGCACATGGCTGGCTTTTGTTCAGCTTGGTGTCCAGGACCTCCAAGTCCTTTCCAGCTGGTTGGCCCCCAGCAGGTACTGCTGCCTGGCATTGTTCTTTTCCAGGTGCAGGGCTTTGCTCTTCTTCTTGTTGAACTTCATGAGGTTCCTGTCAGCGCATTTCTCCAGCCCGCTGAGGTCCCTCTGAATGGCAGCACAGCCCTCTGGTGTATCAGCCACTCCTCCCAGTTTGGTGTCATCTGCAAACTTGCTGAGGGTAAACTCTGCCCCATCGTTCAGATGAGCATGTTACATGTGGCTCTTCTGTTTGCAGCTGTCCCAGATCCCTCTTCGTAAGGCCATGGACCATCGTAGCTATGGACCACATAAACTTAATAATGTTACATTGCCAGATATGTGGGAGTGAATGTGTTCTCTCTGTCATTCATATAACCTCTCTGACACTACAGCTAAGGAAATTTGTGGAAGAGGAATAATATCAAACATCACTAGGAATTTGGGCACTCCAAATGCATTTCAACTGCGCTGTGATACAGATGCTTCCCAGTAGTGTCTTTCGATAAATTCAACCGTACAATTTCTCTAACACCTTTAATTACCTTGTTTACTTTCTGCTTTATTGACAGCATTAGAGTAGTTGAACAGCACTAAGAATCTTTTCTGCCTCAGAGGAAGAAACACCAGTCGACATTGCAGAGCACATGTGCCCTCCAGCACCTTGCAGCCCTGCTCCTCCAGTTATTCCGAGCATCAGGCCCTTATTTGCAATTAACCTGATAATCCTCACATTGGTGTAATACAGAAACACTGTCACTGAGGTGGCTTGTAAACCATCTGCCTGAGGCTTGCATGAAGGAAGGAGAAGCAGAACTTTCATATAGCATACTGCTAAAATGGCTAAAGTCACATCCAACTAACATTACTGCAAGTAAAGATGCAGAAGAAAAATGGCTTCCCTGTTCCTAGTGCTGCAGTGGCCAGCACAGACTTCCAGCATAAGTCCCAAGTGGGTTTTCTTAACAAAGAGCAGTCCTCAGCCACTACGCCACATGCATATTACATGCATATACACCCTTGGCCCGCCCCAAGATAGGTTCATTCTTGTTCACTTTCTGGGGCAGTGCTATACTGGGAAACAGGTATATATTTACAACTGCTCTGTACCCTCATACAAAGAAGCCACGGGCTTCTTTGGTACTAATTCCAGCACGATCTGGACTGAATCCAACCCCAAACAGATCCATTCAAAGTCACTACTTCCTAAGTGCTGTAGGGTAGAACGATGCCAATTAAAAAGCTCCAGAGGGCTTGGGGAAATTATGAAATGTAAAACAGCAGTGAAAGAATAACTTACCTGCTGACCTAGCCTAATAAACTAGCTTCTCTGATGGATGATAAAAGAACTTTGAGGAACAGTGGTTTTAACTGCTCACAAGTTTTTATAATCAATAATTCAGACACTGTCTCTGCTATTTCATTCTGACCCAATTACCAGAGAATCTTGCATGTGGCCTTCTGCACTTTTGGAATAGATATAGCACCTTAAAATCTTTTTCCAACTTTGAAAATGTACAGGGCTGTCTTCAGTTACCTCAGGGGAAAAATGCGTCATCAAGAACAAGTACTTTAGGTAGGTAATGCTACCAGTAAATTTAGAAAAGTTGTTTGACTTTTTTTTAATCTAGTCAGTATATCAGTTTCAAGCCTGGAGCCTGAAGCAACTTTTCTGAGTAGCGTTGTGTGTTGGGTTTCTATATGCTTGCTGTAAAAAGAAGCCTCAACTTTTACCAAATGAAATCTTGGGACTACTCCCACACGATACCTAATGAAACTGGCTAACAAAATAGATGGACTGCACTGTAGTTTGAGATACAATTATTTCCTTATGTGTTATAATTTATCCTTTGCAAATAGCTGTCTAAATATTTAAATGATTTTCCTAATTTCTGCAAATCTGTATTTAAGTAGTCATTTTCATATTATGCTTTGACACCTGCTTGTTTTCTCATTCACTGAATGATCTGTCTCTTAATTTCTATGTTTTCAAGGTCTGGGATTGTTTCAATTCCGCATTCATGTAATACTTAGGACAGTTGTGATCCAGATGTATTTGAAACTGTTTACTGCCATCACCATCCACATAATAAATAATAACTGTCTGAAGCACTTAGCAGTTTTCTTTTTCTTTTGAGACGTTAATATTAAAAGAATTGACTCTGTTCCCAGAACTGCATGTTCTCTTTTCATCAGTCTTACAAAAACCACACAAACCCTCAACCTTCTAATTTTCCCTGAAAAGAAACGCTGCTATTTTCTTTTTTTTTTTGGTCTGAGTTCCCCTCACCACTATGATCTGCTGTTAAAAGTAGAGTTCACCAAAAAAAGATGCACCTTCCAATCCTTTTTGAAAAAAAAAAAAAAAAAATCACATTTTTACTCTCTCTGCATACATGAACAGCATTAGTTTTTCACGATGATCTAGGGCTTTGTATGACTGAATCATTGTGCCTATGCAGTACAACAGTGTTACTCCACAGAATCATCTGTAGATTTATTACAGGAGGGTCAAGGTACCAGAACAATTCCTCCCAGGTAAGTATCACTACCTGTAGGATGCAGCTGAATAGGTGAGGAAGGGCACATGTAGCTGTGAAACACTGTGTTACTTTCTTGCCTACATTCAGCCTTAACTAAAGTGGAGACCAAAGTTACAAGAGATGATAGCGGTGTGGTGGTAATGGCTTGGTTTTATTTTTGCATTTTTTCAGTGCTTTGCAGCTCCTTTCCTTATCTCATACACAGCAGGTCTCTCTGCTTGGGCCTCAGTGCCCAGGGTCCACTTCTGTTTTCCAGAACATAAAGTGGAAAGTCATCTCTTGCAGAAACATGACTGGCTGGGAAAGACAAGATCTTCCCTGTATTTCCACATGGCAGAAGAGCCGCCCTCATGCCGCATCATGTGGAAATCGTACAGATTGTGGCAGTTGGGGTTTTTTTTCCTGATTCTGAAACGACAGCTGAGTAATGGCGGGGTTCTGATCTGGTATCAAGGAAAAGTATGTTGCAGGGGTGCTGTGAATTCTAAGTTCATACCAGTCGTTCCGGTAGATAGACCTGCACATTCACATTTTTAATCATTAAAAAAAGTCATTTAAAAAAAAGTCATCATTTAGAAACCCCATCATTTTACAGGCTGTGGTTCAGTGAAAAAAAAAATCGAAATGCTCTCATAAAGCACTTTGAGAACTAAAGCTGAAAACTGCAGTAAGGGAGACAGGGTGTATTGCCTGCAAACCAGCCCAGAGAGGATTGCCATTAGCTGAGATCACGCTATCAGCCTGATTAAGGTAATTACCTGAAGGCAGATGGATGCCTGCTTCCTGATCTATAGCGCACTCCTAAGAGTCAGCACTTAAAACTGTATCATCCCTCAGTCTTTCTCTTGGCACATTTAGCAGCCACTTCACATACCAGAACCTCTGCTGATGGTGCCAGTCCTTGGCACGAGGTTGTGAATGTGAGGAGCTGTATCCGGAAATAAGTGTCCCTGCTGTTTGCCATCATGTGCCTGGAGAACTTTACTTATAAGGTACATGCCTATAGTTACAGTTAAGATATGACAGACTTATGCTCAGCCCCCTGCAGTTAAGTTAGACATGCTCTGGCTCACTTGGAGAATGACATGGTCACAGCTGGCACTGGTGTCACACATGACAAACAGCTGGCCCTGAAGAGAGCATGGTCAGGCTGCCTCCCACGGGGTTCGAGTCTCCTCCACCATGAAGTTCCGTAAAGCATCCTGCTCCTTTGCTCTCCTTTTCCCACCTTCACAGATTGCAGTCTGTCTCAACATGTTTCTGCAGCAAAATTGGCCTCAACACCGTGCATGGTGCCAAGCAAGGTGCCTTACGCAGGCAGCTTGATCGAGTCACGGATTGTGCCGCCTAGCTTAGGGCAGGGCAACTGTTAAAAGCGTCTTGCCTACCCCTAAAGGCTTGTGGAATCGGTATTGTGCATGCGGATACCATTATGGAAAATCCTGACTGAAAACAATGGGAATTTGAGGTGCAGGGAGGGAATAGTGCTCCTGTAATATTCTCTAGCTTTCATGCCGCACTGTTCAGCGATAGCTTTTTGATGGCCAAATTTACTCCTGGTATAAAACTCTGTTGAGCGATTACTATGCAGACAAATTTGGTGCTAGATTGTGTTTTAAATGGTGATATTTTTATTCCCTTTTCTCCACATAGCCACAAGCAGTGGAATTAACAGGCAAGTAAAGTGTATCAAATACAAATCAAAGGAAACAAAAGTCAAGAGGAAAGGAGTAGCCTTATAATCAAAGCACAGAGTTAGGAGTTAGGAAATTTCAATTCTTAGGGCTTCCTGAATAAAGTCACTTTGCCTCTCTGGGCCGCAGGGGGATATTCTTAATCACTCTGAAAAGCATCTTGCTGCACCTACCCTTCCAAGACTCACACATTTGACGGGCTTTACTCCTCATAATATGGAGGGGTTAACTCTTGTTAACTGTGTGGGTCTCTGTTTGACTAAGGTCATCGCTTCTTTGGTGTAAACAAGCTGTATTTCTATACTCAAATGATTGAATATAGTAATTTAATTCAAGATCACTTTGTCTTGTAGTATTCTCCTGTGAGAGATCAGTGTGAGGAATAATATCCCTTAGAAACCGTGTGAAGGCCATGCTACTCAGGGGGAAGGTTGGGTTGTGGAGGGAGATTTCTCTTCAGATTAAGTGGGTGTATTTTACCAGCAGGAGAACATGTTTTGGCACATGAGGAAGGTGCCTACCCTTCCAGGCAAATAGGAATCTGCAGTTTGCAACAGGCCACAGGGACTTTGGATGGAAGCTGCAGTGGAAAAGTAAACCATTTTAAAGTAACTGCAATCTCGTTATCCTAAACAGAGGCAAATTCATAAACCATTACTTCAGGGGAAAAAAAAAAAAAATCCCAGAGTTTTTAATTTGCCATGGCAAAGAGACGTGTGCAGATATGGGAAGCAAATCTGGGATGAGGCAAACACTGCTTTCAAAATACCGGGCACTGAAGGAGACAGCGTGACAGACATCTTGTCTATGTGTGTGCCCTTGTCTGTCTGTTCGTCTATCTGTCCGTTCGTCCCCACAGGCCACCACCCAAGGGCCACCATGGCGGAAGGCAACAGGTGGCCAAGACAGCCGGCGCTGAACCACCCTGGAAGGCCAGGCCTTTTCCTCAGGCACGCTCTATGGGAGGCGGGCGCCCTCCCGGCAGCCTCCAGCCAAGAGCCCGTCGCTTGTTAGGACGGACGGACAGACGGACGGGCCCGGGCGCTCAGAAAGGCTCGGGCCGCCCGGCGGCGTCTGACCGCGCATGCGCAGCCGCCGCCACCACTCCGGCCGCATCCACAGCGGGGAAAGGGAGGGAGATAGGAGGAGCGGGCGGGTGTCGTTGCGCCTGCGCGGGCGGTTCCCGGGCGGGGAGAGCCGAGCCGAGCCGAGCCGAGCCGAGTTTAGCCGAGCCGGTCCGAGCGGTGGGTGGCCTTGCGCGCGCGCTGGCGTGGCCGGCCGTGCTGGCGCCCGGCGCTGCGTGCGGCTGGGCATGGTGAGCAAGGGGCCGCTGCTGCGCCTGTTGACCGCCATCAACCGGAGGAGGATGAAGCTGCTCATGGGGCTCGCCTTCGTCGCCTATGTCGCCTGTGAGTGAGCGGGGGGGTGGGGGCGGGTTTGGACCGCCAATTCATTGCCCGGCCGCCCCCGGACCCCCGCCGCCGGTGGGGAGAAGGAGGAGGAGGAGGAGGAGGAGGAGAAGGAGGTGGCGGCTCCTCCTGCGCCCCGTTGCGAGGCGCCGCAGCGCGGCCGCTCCGGCCCGGGCGGGGAAGGGGGGGCTCCCCGCGGACGCCCGCGTCTCCGGGCGGCGGGGCTGAGGGCTGCCCCCCTCTCCCGCCTCCCCGCCCTGCCGAAACTTTCCCTAGTCCGGCGGGCAGCCGGCTAGGCCGTGCCGGAGGGCGGCCCCGGCGGGCATCTTCCCCCTGCCCCGTCCCGGGGGCTTGCGCGGGGAGGGGACGCCCCCCCCCCCCCCCCCGCCATGTCCCCTCGGCGGCCCTTGGAGCGGCGTTCGCTCCGGGGGCAGGCGGCCGCGCTTCCCCCCCCACGCCGCCGGCGGTGCCCCGCGGGAGCGGGGCGCTCGGGGGCTCCGCGGTGCGGTGCGGCCGGCCTTCAGGCCGAGCCCCGGGCGTGAGGTGGGGCGGGCGGCGGGGTGCGGTGGGGTGCCGGGGCGGGGGGGTGGGGGGGGAGCGGTCTGAGAGAGACGTGGCTCAAGGAGTCGGTATTTCCGCAGCCGCTCCTCAGACCGCTCTTTGTCCGCCTTGCTCTTAACCTGGGAGCTGCGGGAGGTGAGGCTGCAAGGAAGTTTTCCAGGGCAGGCCTCGTGTCTGGTTTTTGTAAAATTCCTCTGATGTCCTTCGGGGGACCAAATAAATGTTTGTTTGTTTGTTTGTTTGTTAGCTCAGCACGTAGCTGGAGTCTTAAGAGCCTGAAGAGAGGCACAAAGGTATTTGGGAAAATCTTAGAATAACCACTGACAGCGGTATTTATGACTTCAGTTATTAGGCGTGAGTCAAGTAGAGTCTCGGATTTATAACGTCGTTGTGTCAGCTCCCTTCCCTTCCTTGTCCAGATTTTTCTGTTGCATGTTTCATACTCGGTTTATCTCATGTTAGCCTGTTATGTTTTTAGGCTTAGCTAGATTTTTATGTAGATGGAACACCACGAGGAAGGACCTTTGTCACCTTAGTTAGGGACAAGTGATTCTCTTGGTGCTACAAAACACACATAGGTGGGCTAGCTTCAGGGGTGGGTGTGTGCATCGGATTTAGGATCCTCCCTTTGCATTTAGGAGGGTGGAGAGGTACAGCTCAGGTATGTTGGCAGAAAGGGTGGTGTTTCCTACCCCAGAAACACAACACTGGAATTCCCTTTACTACCATATGTTACTGTGTTTGCAGGACCTGGTTATTTAGATACTGCTGTTATCATTGAAGTTATGTGCCAGCTCTGACTCTTAGGACAGTTTGTCCCAGTGACTTCAGGTTCCATGTATACTGAAGCAGGGACAGCTTCATGTCTGTTCTTATTTTGAAAGGGCTCAGTGTTTTGCCAAAAATGCTACTTAATTTTGGAAACAAAGTTACTAGGCTGCTGTTAAAATACTGGAATTGAGTGGCAATTGACATGGTCGTTGGGACCCGGCTATTGATTAGATTCTATGGACAGTACTTGTTTTTTGCTGTCTAGCTGTGTGGGTAACAGTTAGGCTTAAGGAAGGGAAAAACTGCTGTGATTTTTGCTGCCTGAGTTGTAAGTCACAGAAGTCTTCTCACTGCTTGTTTCTGGTTGTTCTTTGGGATTCAGAAAAAAGGGAGGAGGAGAGGGATTGCAGATCAATGTGGCAAAAAGTAGCTTAAAAAGGGAACAGGTTGGTGTCCGATGGGAGTATTTTTTTTGCAAATCTAACATGTCAGTTTGCTGTGCTTTCCAATCTTTTGACTAGTGGTCAAAAGTAGTGGAATCATTAGTTGTGGCTCTGGTGTCTTCAATATAGTATGATAGGATTAGCAGATACCACTGGTCTAATAGATTCTAGAGAGACTATTTTTTGTTTTCTTTTCTATGGAAGTGATGATGATCCCATCCCCCTATCCTAAAAGTGCACTCCTTGCAATATTACTGAATCATCGCTGTGCTCTGGTTGCAGTCAGATAATGCCAGGCTAAAATAGCATAGAATCTGAGGAAACTGAGCTGCTGGTGTAGGTGTATATGCTGGCAGTTCTTACGTTTCTTCTCTCTCAAGTGCTTTCCAAATGACTAAGTGTTTTCAGGCAGTGCCCCTCCTTTCCATGAATTTCCATTCAGTGTTAGTACATGAGGAATCAGATTTGGAGCACATATGTTACAGGGAATGAAAAGCTTGGCAAGTACATTATTTTTTTATGAACTAGTAGATAGGACTCTTTTGATAGTGCCATTTTGTCAGTTTGTGTGTGAAACCCTGAGAGAATATTTAGGGAGTATCTTTTCTAAAAGTGTCTTATTTCATAAAAAGCTTTTGCCTTGAATGCAAGTTTGCTAAAAACGTGCCTGAAAAACTTCTTTGTGACAGTCTGCAAACTAGAGGAAGAGCTTATACGGGTGGTTGAAAGGCTCTCGGCTATCTCATTCTCAGGAGTTGTTGAGTGGCTCTCTTGGTAGTTTCACAGTGCAAGGTGTTGGATGGCTAGGCTGGCTTAAGTATCCCTACTCCACATCTCCCATTTCCCACCAGCATCCACCATGTACAAGGACTTATATTTCTGTGCTGCGCACCAGGTAGAGGAACTGGTCTGGACCAAGGTCCCCTTTTCAGGTTGTAACCATTTGGCAGTGTGGGTATTCAGACAGTGGTTTTGGCCCAACTCAAGAGGCCATGTGGTGGTGAAATGGGCAGCTGGGAGTGCTGTTGGCAGCGTTGCCATCACACGCTTTGCAGGTCTACAATTAGCGTCTCACCTAAGGAGTCTTCTTGACGTTGGTTGAGGTACCACCGTGACATGAGGTGCACAGTCAGGCTCACGTTAAAGGTACCTAGAACTCTTTTGATGGACTTCACTGGTTTCCGTAGTGGCACTTAGAGTAAGGATGCTTCTTACTTTACATCTATGTTTGCATTAAAGTAGTATTTGATGCCTCATTTCTGTAAATCTAATTTCTATTCATTTTTAAAAAAATAGTTATTCACTTGAAACAGTGTGCTATGCATAGTTTGTGTGTGTAAAAATAGAACCCCAAAAGAGCATTTCTATGCAGCAGGCAGTTAAAAGCTGTTGTAACTTAAGTGACTCTTCCCTGGCAAAACTGAGGTGAAGAGAGTTTAACAGTTACATTTACCTTATCTGTAGGCCCTAGGTGAAAGGGGTGATTTTCAAGCGATGAATTTGGAGATAGTGCCGCTGGCAAGCTGTCAAAATCACTCTGTAACCTGGAAGAATGCTACTCAATTTTTTTTTTAATGTTTTTCAGAATTATCTTAGTTGAGTCACTTGCAGTGCTACCTCCTGTGAACACTGCGTGGCTATACCATGCTACATATAAAGGGAAGCCTTGCCCAAAGGTTGACTTTTCATTGCCCTTTTAAAGGGGAAAAGTCTTCTGCTATGGCTTTTCTCTGACTTAACCCTCAGCAAGGTACTGCAGGGCTGCTAGTGCTAACCAGAGGCGGGGGGGGGGGGGGGGGGGGGGGGAGGGCAGCATGTGGAGGTAGACTAAAACAAATCCTTTCAGTCATGGGCTGCGCTTGCATCATCTCGAAGCCGTTGTGAAACCACAGCTTAAGAACGTGAGGTGATTATAAACACAAGTGAAGTGGATTTAATTGGTTTTTATTGTCTGTAATGAGAAATGTGGATAGATCATAAAACAGCAACCAATTAAACAGATATTGTTAAAAAAAAATCCAGTGTCACCACAGTATGAGTAACTTATATGCAGGCTAAGAGTTTTGTTTTGTTTTGGTTTTGTTTTTTAAAAGCCCACCTGTTTGTGGGTTGGTATGTCAATACATAGACACCTGAAACTCATTCCCTTTGAAGTTTTAAATGTTTATTCAGCTTTATATGGACATACTGAGATGCTTCAGTGAGGCTGTCTGTGTAGAATCAGGACTTTAAGTTGTTGGAAATACACTGTAAAATCTTGTAGCCAGGATTTAAAGACCAGAGCTCGTCAATCGTCATGGTTTGCTTTAATCTTGGTGCCACTGTAAATAATCTACTGATGTCTTGGTATAACAAGGAAGTTGCATGTTCTTAATGAAAATAGAGAGTTCTATTTCTGGTAAAGTAGAACAGTTCTCTCTGCTCATTTGTAGATCACATAGTTCTTAGGAAGTATGTCAGTAGCCTTGTTCCTTTTCCAAGGGAAAAAGGAACAGTAGGGTGCTGTCATGAGATCCAAGCTTAAGACCTCGTTACCTTTGTAAGACAAATTACACAAGCACAGCTACTGAAACAACCTAAAAACAAAATATCAAAATAATGTGAGGGAAGTACATCCTGCAGTGAGTGGCTTGACTTCTCCCAGCATTGTTAGTTTTCGTGGTTGTTATCCTTTGTTTTACAAGGTTAGCCATTTGTTTTTGTCAGATTTCCATCAGCTAGGAAGAATGTAATGTGTCAGAATATCAAGGTGTGAGTAAGCTTTTCAGTCTGAATCTTGCCAGTCTCTTGCATGTGTTCAAAACAAAGGTTAAAGGCTTCTTAATGCTGTGTTCTGATAAGCTGTTACTTCCACTTTTTGTAATAGAAAAGTAGCTGTGAATTTGGTCCTGTCCTATTGCTTCAGGCTAGCTGTCCGCAAGTTATTCATCACTGCTGTGGAGAATACCAGAAATCTTCCTTCCCCAGCTGTTTTACAACTAGACATCAGGATTGACTGGCCATGGAAGAGTTAGAAATGGTCTGATGTGACATCAGGCTTGCCTGCTTTTTGTGTCAGCATGCCATGGATTCTCCACCAAAAAAAACCAAACTAAAAATGTTTGCTTGCTGGCTTCATGTCTTGCAGAGCTGCCTTTCATCTGCGGGTTTATGCAAATAAGTTTACTGTCTTCAACAGCTTCCAGTTCCCTGCTCATCAGGCTTCCAACTAGCCGTAGCAGTGTAGCTTATGAAACTTTGTTCACGCTTCAGTTTAAGTGTGTCAGGAATAGATGGGCTCCAACTCTGTTTTGCTAGCCATGATGTTTTAAACCAATTTTTTTGGCATCTTGCAGAAATTCACCCTTACAGTTCCCATCTTCACTTAATATTTGTCTTTAGTATTTGTCTTTAATATTTTATCTCCACTTAGTATTGGTCTTTTCTGTGGCATGTGCAGGAGCAGAATGTCATCATTCTACTCAAGGGCAAACACTCTTAGAGCTTTCATCATCTCTCCCCTCTGTTTTTTGCAAAGGAGAAATGTTTCCCTATCATTTATATTGCTTGTTTTTTTTCTATAAGGTTGGGTGACCAAAGCAGAGTTTAGCTGAAACTGGTAGTTTTCAACTTCTTGTTCGTGGACCTGGGGGTGTGGGGTGGGTGGGGTGAGTTTACTCCTCAGCTCACCTGGAGGGGTTTGCAAAAGGTAACTGGGAAAAGTGAGTTCCAGTTACAGTGCTGACCATTGGAGCATGCCTTGAGTCTGCTGAAAACAGTCTTAGCAGTCAACAAACTTAAAATATAATGCTGAAAATAGTCGATTTGAGTCTTGACTCCTCATTTGATTGCCACCCTAATTTGAGTCATGTTACCTTGGGTGGCTGCTCCGTTTCTGGGGTTTGACATGCATGCTGGTATATCATTGTTATCTTGGGAGGGTGGAATACTCTCTGCCTCTTTCTGTTCCATGAAAAATGTCCCACAGTTCTGCTAGCCATGTCTGGGAAAGAAAGGGAAGATCAAGGGCTAAATTAAAGAAGGCAGTGCCCCGCCCTTTTTCTCTTTTTTTAAAAGGCATTTGAAAAATCAGGGCTGCCATCTAGACTGGGGAAAGCATGATTTGTGTAATACTGCATATGATATATTCCAGTTGAGATAATAGGTCTGCTGCTTTCTCTTTCCTTCACTTGAAATAGGGAGATGTGTGGCCCTAACAGCAGCACATAAAGGTCTGTTGGCTTAGAAGGTTTCTGTTGGTTTCTCTAACCTGCCATGTTGCTTTAGAGCAAAGGGAGAAAAATGCTTTTCTCAACAAATTTTGTGCATTTGAATTGTGTAGATCTGTCTGGAGATAGATGTCGTTTCATAGGTTTTTTTTCATCATCTGTTACTGTTTAAGGAAAGACACTGAGAGTTTTCAGTTCTCTATTTTTAAGTGAAAAGGGGACACAGGGATGTTAGCAATTTAGATTGCTTAGCTTTCACATTGCCAAAATAATTTTGACCCAATTCAGAATGTAATTATTACATAGTACTAGAGTTAGGTGTAGGTTAAAGTCCTTCTGTTGTCTCCCTTGGGAGTTCAAACTTTTTGTAGGCAGTCAACGTATTTGCAAACCACTTTGTTGTTTCAAGCCAGTAAATTCAAAGCTAGAAAGTTTTATGATGTCCAGGCACACTCAAGTATACATGGTGATGAAAATCAAAGATCCTATTTGGAACTTCATAACTGTGATATGTTATATGCATTCTGCTGGGTTTTTTTTTGTTGCTCTTGTAAATATTGGATTTTTTTTCTGTTTGTAGTAACTAACAACTGGAGTGCACTGCCTTACTTGTGGCAAAATACAAAAGATAAACAAAAATGGGTGAGTAGTGGTAAATTACGTGCTAAAGATATGAGATAGGAAGGAGTAGAAACACTGAACAGAGAACTGGGAAAAACACTTAACAGAAGAGTTGGAAAGAATTTGCTGTCTGGGAAACGAAGAACAGAATTCAGTCATGAAGTGATGATGCTAACTGAAATGTTAGAATAAGTATTCATGGTTAGCTTCCCATCCAGTATGAAGCTCATTAACTCTTGTAAAGAAAGAAAATTTGCATAATGTTATATCTCACAGCTGTAGGAGTGTATCAGTTTGCCAAAGTTTAAGTATTCTTTCTTAAGAGAAGGTACTAAAACGTTGTCCTGGTGACTATGTTGCCTTTGTTTTGCTATGTGATGACTAGCTGAGGGATTGACATAGAGTGGTGGTGTTATCCAAATGGAAGAGAGAGCATCTTCCCCTTCAGAAAACCCTGTATCCTGGTGTCTAGGGTACTTCCCATGTGGGAAAAGCTACAGTTCCTACCCGCTGTCTTTGATTTGGGGCAGGAACTTCATTGCTGAACAAGATGTCACTTCAGAAAATATAACAGGAAGAACTGCTTGCCATACAGAAATCTGTATAGACATACCAGAGGAGAGATATTTATTTTTTTAATATTCAAATTATTGTACATTCCCCAAAGGCATAATCATAAAATTTGCCCAGGAAGCTGACATTCCATAATACAAAGTTATGATCAGTAATTGTACGTTATCTCCACTAGTATTGCAACATACTCTCATCAGTGTAATAATTTTCTAAAGCAAATTAACTAACTATTGGAATTACAGATAGGATACAATTGAGGATTTTTTTATTGCTATGGAATCTAGACTACAAAATGTAGTTTGAAATGCATTGGCCAAATCATAGAATGGTTTGTGTTGGAAGAGACCTTTAAAGATCATCTAGTCCTCCCATGCTGCCATAGGCAGGGGCATCTTTCACTAGATCATGTTGCTCAGAGCCCTGTCCAACCTGACCTTGAACACTTCCGGGGATGGGGTACCCACAAGTTCTCTGGGCAACCTGTTACAGTGTCTCACCACTCTTATAGTAAAGAATTGCTTCCTTTCCTCCAATTTAAACTTACTCTCAGGTTAACACTGTTGCCCCTTGTCCTATCACTACAGGCCCGGCTAAAAAGTTTGTCTTCATCATTCTTATAAGTCCCCTTTTAAGTACGGAAAGGCTGCAGTAAGGTTTCCTGGAGCCTTCTCTTTTCCAGGTTGAACAACCCCAACTCTCTCAGCCTTTCTTCATAGGAGAGGTGCTCCAGCCCTCTGATCATCTTTGTGGCCCTCCTCTGGACCCGCTCCAACAGGTCCATATCCTTTCTGTGCTGAGGGCTCCGGAGCTGGATGCAGCACTCCAGGTGGGGTCTCACCAGAGCGGAGTAGAGGGGCAGAATCACCTCCCTCGACCTGCTGGCCACACTGCTTTTGATACAGCCCAGGATATGGTTGGCTTTCTGGGCTGCAAGCACACATTGCCAGCTTGTGTCCAGCTTTTCACCCACCAGTACTCCCAAGTCCTTCTCTGCAGGGCTGCTGTCAGTCCATTCATAATCTAGCCTGTACTGATACTGGGGATTGCCCTGACCCAGGTGCAAGACCTTGCACTTGACCTTGTTGAACTTAACGAGATTCATATTTGCCTACTCCAAAAGCCTGTCAGGGTCCTTCTAGATAGCATCCCTTCCCACAGTGGCACTGCTTAGCTCAGTATCATCTACAAACTTGCTGAGGGTGCACTCAGTCCTGCTGTCTGTGTCATTAATAAAGATACTGAACAGTACTGGTCACAATACAGACCCTGAGGGACACCACTTGTTACTGATCTCCGTTTGGACATTGAGCCATTGACCACAACTCTTTGGATGAGGCCACCCAGCCAATTCCTTATCCATTGAGTAGTCCATCCATCAAACCCATATCTCTCCAATTTAGTGACAAGGATGTTATGTGGGAAATAAGTTTTCTTTACATTATTACATTATTACATATCTAATTGAGATCTGCAAAAAAATTACATTAAGATTTTAATACATCTGTAATAATAAGCATTTTATGAGCTTCCTTTGCCTACTTTTCATTTTTGTAAAGTTTTCCTCTGGAGACAAAAAGCTTATTTCTACCAGGAGACTGAAGCTGCTGAGTGACTATGGAGAGTCAGATTTAAGGAAGAAAAACCCTCTTTTGAATGACATTGCAGCTCTCTGAAATAGAAAGTTTGGCTGAAGCAATTCACTCTGGATGTTCAGAGCTTAGATTTTGCTCTAGAAATCCAGGCTACGACTGTGTATCAATTCATATTGTTCCTGCATGCTGTTTCTGTTGATAGTGAGATCCATTTGAAACAAACATCATCTTGTACTCTTTTTATTCTGAAGAGCAGAGGTTGTAAGGAGGGCAATACAGGGAAAAATTCCTGTGTTTTCAGCTAAATCCAGTTAGACAAAAGTTTCTGTAAGTTTCTTTAACTGAGTGTCTTGAAAATGCAAACAACAAAGCCATTGGGAAAGAAAATAGTTTTAAAAGAGATTGCATCTGCTTTTGGTACAGTAGGATCTCTGGGCATCATGGTCTCTCTTTTTAAAACATCTGTTTTAAAATGTATGTGATGCTGAAACTAATATTGTCACTAGTAATTTCAGATTATGAGTGTTTATTACCGTTGGTGCCTTGTGATAGTCTATGACTTGATTTTAATGTCATTTAAGGAGACCTAGAGAAGAGGGATCATCCTGGGGTAAAGGCACAGGCTTCCTTTGAGATTCTGTTTTTTCCCACCTTCAGATTGTGATAGTGTTATTTTTTGAGTTCCCCAGCCTGTCGTGGATGAGTTAATTAAGGCATGCAAGGTTCTTAGGGTTGTAATCTGTGTTTTATAGAAACCCACACAGTAAGTATTACTGCAGATGACAGACTCAAAGGACATTCAGGTGAAAACATACATCGTCTTCCTATATTCTAAGGATCTAGAAGAATAACACTTGCCTGCTATAAAGTACAGCTCATCAGAGTTAGAATTCTGACTAAGATAGGGAAGTGTCCGTTTAATAGTGGATGCTCAACAGCAAATTGCTTGAGATTTCTGTCTTGGGACTTAACAGATTTTGTGTTTAGTTTTTTTTAACTTCATGCAGGCAGGGTTGGCTTGTACCCAAAGCATAGGTCTCGGAATATTCCTTTGCTGAAAGTAGCCCAGTCATCCTACTGCTCTACATCCGGCATAATTTCAAAAAGGGTCATCTCTAGGAAAAAAAAAAAACCACCAACCTTTAAATTTCCAGGAATATAAATGTATTCAGTAGAAAGAAAACAGTTCTTTACTGTCTTTTGTTTAAGGTAGTTTTGAGAAGTTTTGGAAATCTACAACAATTTTACCGTAAGGCTGTGCTTGCCAATTAGTTATAGCTTTATCTCTCAGAGGCTGGAGGGGGAAAAAACAATCAACAAACAAAACAAAAAAAGAGGATTGGGGTTTTCTGAAAACCATGAGTGATTAATGTTTAGTTGGCAAAATATAAATACTTCTTTAATAACAATACTGTAATTAAGGCTTTAAGAAACAAATCTGTTTTCTAAAAGTACAGCTCTTTATTGCTTCATCCAAGCAAGGCATGTCGTTCTTCTCTAGAAGCTGTCACTTTAAAGTGCAATGTCTGTGGGAGTGATTAATGCCTCTGTTTTTTTAATCTTCATGGTATTCACAATTCTTGCAAAAACGCTACAATAAAAATGGTTGTTCTCATTATTTTATGGAAGGGATGCAGAGGGGAAAAACCTTCCCAGAACAGATAGAGTCAAAATAGGACTACACCTTTCTCCTACAGGCCATTAAACCAGGCTTTCATGTGCCTCAGAACAATCCAGATATTCTGATCTCTTCCCTAATGGCAACTTATTATTACCTCAGTCAGTCACTGGGTGAGGTTTACAAATAGTCTTTGAGAGAATAAGCAGAACCTCTGTTTCTTCTGTCTTGTAGGTGAGTGTCTTAATTACGGGTCATGCTTCTATCTGTCTAGTCCAATTAATCATGAATTCTTCCCTTGCACAGAGTTTCAGTAGATGGCAGGAAGACTCTCTGTCCATGAATACTCTCTAGTTGGATGAATAGGGCATTCTTCATAGAGTATGTACTGTGTGTGGCTGTGGGGGGTGAGGATGTTAAAACTCTGAGGTTTGAGAATTGGCATAGGACTATGATCCTGGATGAATGCCTCTTGGCTTAAAACATTTGGCTTTAGAGTTGGAATTTTTTTAATTGTATTTTTTTAAGACTGCCTTTTACAGTGAGGTGCTCAGTTATGTTAGTGTTTGCTCAAATTGGGTCCATTAGGAGTCTGATGCTTTTGAAAACTGGGTTTATGTGTAGTGCCTGATTCATGACCTTGCTGGTATGGGAAGCTTTTTTAACCATCCACATCTGCAGCTTTTGGTGCCTGAACTTGGTGGATCTGTCAGGGGGTTTTATGGTGCCTGTGACGGTTTTCATCTTGGATTTAGGCTTGTAATTCTGCATCATTCTGCTTGTGGATTTGGGCCCACTTGCCTTACTATGTTTCCGTCTTTCTTGCCTGAATGTCAAACTGGCCTTGGCATAACCTTCAGGGCAAGGAAGCAAAAAGTCAAGGAAATCCTCTGTGAGCTATAGTCACACTGCTGGTTCTGCAGCTGTGTAAGCCCATTTTTATAAAAAATTCTGAGGTGCATTTAGAAAAAACCCAACAAAACTTTAGTTCCACTGTAGTGCAAAACCTTACCTCTGATCCCTTTAATCTTCCCATAAGCTGTATGTGAACACACAGTAGCTGAAGAGATCCTCCTTAGAATTGTGCATTCAGAAACCTTTGTGAGGGCAGTATGTTCAAGTGAGTTTCTGCGGCACCTCTCTGCATGTGAGAAAGACTGCAGGGTTCTTCAAATCCCTCCATATGGTATTTCTTATGTGGTTCATTTTGCAGTTTCATTCTTTTTTGCAATGATACAAAGATATGCTTCTTAGTGACCTTCCTTTAAACTACTTACTCCTGCAGAACTGGGATATCAAACGTAGTGTTTCTGGAAGTGCACAAATGCCTTTCTGAGCTCCCCTTCCCTGCTGTGGACAGTGAGCACACACAATTAACAGGTTTTCTTTAGGAAGCCAGTTTCTTGTATGCAATGTAGCTGCACTGTCTTTGCAACAAAACTGGCAGGGTAGTATTTGTGGTGCAGCTGGCAACTCATTTTTTTCATCAATTTCTGCTTCACCAACTAAGCCCAGATGTTTCCTGCCACTGCGTAAACAATATATGTTATTTGTATGGGTTTCTGTAGCCCAGAAAAATGACTGATTGTAAGTATAGCTGAGTAATGTATAACTTGAGAATTCTATACCTGTAGTTGCCAAATGGTCATCATTCACTGCAAAAAAAAAAAAAGAAATTTCCATTAATGTTATCATAAATAATTCTAAAATCCTAGCCAGAGGGTAAATAACTTGAATTTAACTTAGTGCTCAACACTGTATCCCTTTTTCCCACCAGAGAATTTACTTTATCTAATTAGCATGAAGTCCACAGTGTTTTTTAAATTCAGTTGGATTTTATTGATCATCTGTTCTAATGTAAAGCTTCCTTAACGTTTCCCCGGAAGACGACAGAGGTTTTATGATACCACCACAGATATCACAGTGCCCTCCTACAGTTTGTTTGATAGTCTGTCATGGATTCATTTGAATTACTCAGCAGCACTCAGTAGATAAAAACAGTTCAGTAGCTTTGCCATCCCCTAAAGGGTGGAACAGCGACTGCATTACTGCATCCTGACTCGTGTCCTCCCCACTCCTCTTTCCTGGGTATGTTTTCTTTCTTCTCTTGCCTGGGAGGTGCCTGTGACTGTAGCAGTATTTTTTGTTTTCTTGTTTCTGTGACACCTCATCGTCTGCTTGAGATTCATGAGTAATAATCATGAAAATGTATGTGCAAAGCCTGAATCTAGGCAAAATACTTTGTTGGCTGCTACTTGAGACCAGAAGTGCAGCTTACAAAAGCTGAGGACACTTCAGAAGCTTTCTGTGTGTCTGTTAATACTGCATATAGGCTGCTACTCCTTCTTAAGACCCAGTGTAATTTGGATCCTTAGGTTGAGCCTTGTCTCTTAAAAAGCGATTGCAGAATTATTTTTCTGGCGATACTCTGGGTATATTTCCTGTGTTGCTTATTGTTGCAGAGTCCCTTACGTAACTGTCCCCTATTAACCTTGTTTGTCTTGACGATCCGAAGTTGTCAACTCTGTAGTGTAGCCTGGTTTGTGGCTTCTCATTTCTTCACTTTAAACTACATTCTGTGTTCTAGTTGAAAGTTAAAAGGAAAACCAGCGTTCTGATAGTCTTTGTGTAATCACTTAAACCCTGAACAGTTTCAGAAGATTTTTTTTTCCAGTAGAAAATAAATTGGGCAGGTGAATCTTTTTGTGAACACAGAGAAACAGCTGATACATGTTTGCTGTGCTGTTTTATACTGCGGTTTGTCTTCCTTTTGAACATTTTTCCATACGAAGAGCGTAATAAATGATCTTTGCTTAGTGAAGTGTTTGGTTACATTGCTTAGGTACATTGTGTGTCTGCACCACAATGTATACGTATTTAGAGAGAGAATGCACATGCGCACAAGCACTTGCTACCTTTAATGCAGGACTGTTGTGGCAACTCTTTTGACTTGCTGAGCTATTGGCTGTAGTGGCCAGTCTTTTTACTCCTCTGTCAGTCGGTAGTATCTTCCTGTGGTTCAGGTCTACCGGACTCCTTTCTTGCTCTTGCCATTTCTTTCAATATCCCTAATAAACAAGTCCAGAGTTCTGGTTTGTTTAATCTGTGTGTGGTGTCAAATTATAGTTCAGAGAATTCTTGTATGTTTTGTTTATGTAATGTACTGTGGGGATAATGATCAGATATGTCTGCTGATCTACTGGTCTGATAATTCCAGGTGTGCACTGGAATAGCCTAGTCCTTTTTTTATTGAATTACTGTATTTTCTGACTTTTTTTATAGTTTTGGTAATTTCATCAGAATTCTTTCCATACTCTTAAACTGTGTTCTGGTCACTTGGTGTGTGTATATATATCATGTATGTAACTTAATCAGAAAATTTGTGATTAACATACTTAATATTGTTTTAAATTCCTTCTGATGATAATAGGAAAAAATGACCTCATGTACTGTTATATGACACTGTAATATTCTCTCTTCTTATTTTCCAGCTGTATGGGGAAACTTTGTCAATATGAGGTAATGTATATATTTTTTGTATTGAATATCTTTATCTGAAATAACTTACCTTCCCTATCAACATGTATCACTGTATATCAAGTAGGGAGAAAATAGAACAGTAGCTCACACTGTTGTTTGGATGGTTGCTAAGCAGCTAATACCACTTTTTAAATACAAGGTGTTCAGTCTCAAAGGGTTGTATGTCTGCTGCAAATCTTGCCCATGATCTTACTCTCAATTCAGCATCTGCTTTGCTTTACACAAATTCATCTTCTAATATTGGAGATGTTTTCAGGCAAGTTGGTTGGTGTAGCTGGGCACATAGGCTTGGATTCTGTGTTTCCTCAGCTCAGATCTGACCATATCTCAGTGACAGTACAAGCTTAACACTGAAAAGGAGCAAATCCTCCACTGCTTGCATAGTTATGTTTCTGTACCTAGAATTAGAAATGTGGTTTTGAGGGTTTTTTCTTCCTCCACAGTTAATTGGGAGACAATCTGATGGTTTAACTGCTGAAAACAAAAAAAAAAAAAAATCCTGCACTGTCCCCCAGAATTTTTGCCGTTAGAAATAGGAAGGCATAGCATATGCATGCAAAACATGCAGATTTTCACAGCATTTCTGCTTGCATGTGCGTGTTTGTCCTCTGGAAAAATTCACCAGGAAGCCACAACTGAAGAAGAAGGCAAAGAGAATATGGGGACGGTCTGTTCCCTACAACAAAGTCTTTGTGCAGAGAGGACAAAATGTTTCACTATCTTGTTTTGCTAGTAAAGGGTTTTGGTACTCTGTTGCCATGCTTAGCAACACAGAGTAAAGAAAGTTTAAGGCAAGGTAAGAAAACTAAGGAATTTTCTGTGGGCTCTGATTCACCCAGGACAGCTTACCCTGGGATCTGTTTCTGTCCCAAGCTGTCCGCTTCACTTCTCTTGGAGTTTCCCACCCTCGCTACAAAGTGTTCAGCTGCTAGGCAAACAGCTGCTGAACCGCTGCGGACTGCAGATGGAGATATCATTTAGATTACCATGTTATCATGACCAGCACACTATGGCAGCTTAGCAGCTGTTACACGAGCAGCTGAGCATTTCCAAAGGAAGGACAAGAACCTCTGAGAGTGGTTTGAGGGGGGCAGGTGGGCATGGGATCCAGTGTGTCCAGCTGTCCTTACACATTCTACCGTTAGCTGCATCTGACTTCTTATTTGAGATGTCCATTATAAAGTTATTGAGGGGGAAAACTGGCTCTGAAGGTCTGATGTTGGTCCTCAGCCAATAAGATTGTCTTTGTTAGGAGGAAGAGCTCATTAAAAACTAAACTGCAAAGTGCCAGTCCTTAAGTTCCAGGATTTGTGAAAAAACAATAGTAGGAACCATTTTTAAGGGAATGTTTTTATATTCTTGAGAAGTTTTCCAAATTTTCCTTGCTCATTTAGCAGAGAGGAAAGGCTGTCTATTCCACGGATTGTTCACATAGCTTTTTGTATATTTCTGTTATTTGGGAAAATTTTTAAAAATTCACAAGAATTACTTAATATTCTTCCTTGTAGTAAATTAATACTTTGTTAACTGGAGGGGTTTTATTTGACACTATTACCATAAATTACAATTTGTTTTGAAAAGGTGGTTCAGGATCTGTGTGTCTTAGTCTAGGAATTTACTGCACTCTTTACACATACGGCAAAACAAATCTGATCAACAAGATTTTTGCCTCAGTAATAGACTGAACTGACTTTTTAGTAAGAGTTTTACAGAGGGATATGAAGGGTTCTAACAGTGTAGCATATGTACATCTGCTTAACAAAGGATCTTCTGTTTTTCTAGGTGCAATGACTTCAGGTCCCAAGTAAAGGAGCTCTGTTTTATTTGAAAGAACCCCTTTTTATGTTCGATACCCATGAATCCTCTAGTATGCAAAAGCTTACTACTCTAAGATAAATAATTCCCCTTTCAGAAGGTTTAACTGGAAAAAAAAGAATTATGCAATTTTCCTTAGGTTTGCATAGACTAGATGCAAGAGGTAAAATTTAAAAATACATATTCTACACTTGTAGAAGTTTACTCAAAGAATGAACACAACTAAGAGATACTTGACACTAAATAAGACCGCACAGATTTGTGCAAGACACCAACTTCTTAGTATCCTGTTTTCACAAGTTACCTTGACATCCTTCATCCTTCAGTGTATAAGCTTGGCTTCATTTCAAACAAGTAGCATTTGTGTGTTAAGTGAGTATTGCCAATCAGAAGGTTGCTTAAGACAAGTTTTGATATAGGGGTCTTTTTTTGTAAGAGTTGAAAGTCGAAGCTAGACAATTTGCCCTTCTCTCTCTTTGAAATTACAGTTACGGTTTTGGCATTAAGGGAAAATGTTTTGTTACCATATTTGTAGCATACAGTAAACAGGAACCTTCAAAAAGACATCTTAGGCATTTGCATAGTAAAGCTACACTCAGAAACATTTCTGCTGAGCCTGCCTTAGTGCAGTGATTAGACACTTTTCTCCAATGAAGTTAATTTTCTCTGTTTACGAATGTCATCTTTATTGTTATTACTCTTTCCTGTGGGCTTGGTTCAGTTTCTGCCAAACTTGGTGACATGACTAGCTGATTTCAGTGGGAATCGGACCATCTGCTTTCATTTGCTCTGAGTATGTCTTTGAAATAATACTAACTTGGGGTGCTTTGAAGATACTGTTTTAACAGGAAAAGCATGGTGCAGGTGCAGCGGAGCATCTATTACTTAGGTATGGATTATGTTTTTTTTCTTTCTTGCCAACAGGTCTCTTCAGGAAAATGGGGATCAGAAGTTGGAAAGTAAAATAGAGGAGGTTAGTTTGCCAGTAGTTCTAGTCTGTTTTGTTTTAAGCACTCCATTTCACTCATTTCATATTGAAAAGGGTGTATTTAGTTCTCTCTCATTATTCTTCATTCCACAGAAAGCATTCAAAGCATTGGATTTGTGTCTGTGCATAAGATTTTGAACTGTTCTTCACTATAGTGGGGTTTCTAACATAGATCTGTGATTTTCATTGTCTTATTTTTTTTCCTCTAAACCTGTCTTGAAAGTAATAGCTCTACTGTCTCATCTGCTGCAGAGACTGGTAGAATCCTCCTGAGAAGTGGGTTTTTTGTTACTGAATGAAGGATATACAGACTTTCCTCTGTCACCCTTACAAAATAATAAATATATATATATTTCATTAGAAACTTGAAACCTCAAAAAAAAGCTTTGCTTTGTTCTTAACTAATGAACAAAGGTAGTGGTGTTTGTGGTGGGGGATTGTGTGCAGTACCAATGCTTTAGGCACAAGTCCTGGCAATTTCTGGAGTAGACATGGGTATTGAACACACCGGTGGTTCTGCACTTGTGTACCAATACCTCTGAATTTCCATTTTGACCTCAGTTTGTTGTGAAATTTTAAGAATGTGTGCAACAGATCTTTCTCCAGATATTTTTAGACTTCCAGTCTAATAAGAATAAAACAAAGAATTTAATAGATACAAAAGTCTTTGAGGTCAATACCCCCTACCCCTTGTGTGAGTGTGTGTGACTGTACTAGTGTAGTCTGGTCTGTCTAGTGTCTTGTATTCCAACAGGTTTATATGGTAATCGTTCCTCTGGACACAGCGAGAAGCTCACTGAAATTGCTTAAAATCAATGGAAAGGTTGTGTTCTTAGTTTATGCCTTTTTGCATTCCTCTTTTTTTTTAAATTCTGGTAAACATTGCAACAAGCATTCTGAAAATCCCCGTTGTTTAAGAATGGTCAAATGCTTGAAATGTATTGGGTAGATCAGAGTTACTGTAAGGTCTGAGAAGTTGAGCATTTCTGGATCGTGTTTTTAAAGCTTTAGTTACACGGTATCTTGAACAGTCAGAGTAAGTGTAATTGTTTCAAGAACTATTTGCTGTTCCACAGAGCTAGACATTTAATGAATATAAATTGCAATACTGTATTTCCTTATAACATGAACATGCAGCTTATTTCAGTTCATGAAGTTCCTGAATTGTCTAGCTCTAACCAGCAATATGTGTACAAAACAAATTAATGGTGGTTGGTGATGTGTTGCTATATTGTACCGTTTCAAGTGGTAACCCTCTGATAGCTTTCAACTTATGTATGGCCCTAGATGGTAAACTTTGACAAGGTTTTAGTAAACTTTAAAAACAAGAGTTCAGGGATTTGTTGAAATTTGTCAGGGCTGTTAACAATTTGGGTCCTGTGATAAAGAACCTGGAACTGATGCTGACTTAAGTGATTCTCTCTTTCAAAGCAGTGAAAATGAAAACAGAAGTCTTGGTAGGTGAACTACATTTTCTAACAAATTTCCTTTTAATATTTTTTTAAAAGCCTAGATATACCTCAAACAATGATGTAAAACATATCTTAGATTTTTAAACATGATGTTTCTTTAAATTCACATACAATGTTCTGAAGGAATTATAGCCTTTGCACTGGAGATAATGCCTCTGTTTCTGTGCCTATCTACTCTTAAGTGTGTGTATCTGCTGCCCATTTAAATAGTTGAGGTTTTACTGACTGTCCTGTTGTGTTGTTGCTCAATATAGATTGCTTTTGACAACCTCAGACAAGACACTTGTGACCTCACTTTGCCAAATAGGAATCATAACATTGGATGTTCTTGTCAACAAGGCCATGGCAATCATAGCCTTGGAGGTTTTTTTTTTCAGTGGTAAGCTAAAGGATTTCACACTGTACTAGGTGATTTGATTTTTGGTGAAAAAGGTTCAAGGATTTCTTTGTCATAAAGGATACTTTAAGATGCAAGTTTTTTGGAGTGTCTTTAGTGAAGCTCTTCATAGGGGACTTTGCCATGATTTTTGCTCTAAAGTAACCTCCTATATGCATGTTTTGTGTTGTGAATCTTGTTCTATTCTTCAAAGAGTAAATATTGTTCCTTTATTTTAGGCTGTTGCACCTCTCAGGGAGAAGATCAAAGATCTCGAAAAAAGGTACGTCTCTTTTGCTAAATTTGGGAAGCAGTTAAAAAGCATAGTTTCTCTTCTGTAGTGGTCAATTCTGTAGTTGTAGGCTTGAGATAAATGTTTTGCATATATACCCTCAGTACCTTTGGATTTCTGTCATATCTAAGTGAAGATGGGGCCTTGAATGCTGGAAGATATTAATACTTCAGGTATTAAGGTTGATTAATTCCACTAAAGTAAACTGGGAGTGCTGGACTTTTGTAAAGTTCAAATCCTGTGGAAGAATTTGCTGTTTTGAGTCCAGCTAGTGAGCAGACTACCACAGTTCAACCCAGATGTGTGTTAAAAACATATTGGTTTCAACTTCAGGAGGCTGAAAATATGTTTTACCTCACATTTCCCACACTTGTGATCAGTTACCATGGTTCAGCTAATGTACAGTGATTTGCTTGTGTATCTTAGTCTGTGCATGTGCTCTGGATGACGCCGACTGACTTGCTTCTCTCTCAGGATTTGTAAGGGAATGTGGTATCTTGGGTTAAACTGGATGATGCAATTAAGGAAAAGCAGACAAGCTTTTTGATGAGCTGCAGATATTAAATGTGTTGTAGTTCCTCAAGCACCTTAAGTTGACATAGTTGTTAAAAAAAAAAAATCCAAGCCTGATCCTTTTCTCCCTGGCTGCTTGTGTCCGCCGTGCAACATCATTTCCTCGCTTTTATGCCAGCAGAACCACTTGAGTGCTGATAGTAAACTGGATGGGGAAACCAGGCATTTCAGTGTCTCTTTGCAAATAACTCCCCAGCCTGGTTGCCTTTCCACCAGATCAGTTCTCCCATCTGAGTGACCTCACAGGCAGATGCTTTTCATTGCAAAATGAGGTCTGGAATATGGGTGGGAATTGTCAGCTCTGACAAGGACACTGCTGCTTTTGACAGTGATACTGTTTCACAGGTGGCACTGTTGATGTCCCAAGCGAACAGCTAGCCAAGAATGCTGCATTACAAGGGGCCAAGTCTGGACTTACCCAAGCAGTACCAGTAAGCCTGGCTGGTTATGTATGGCATACTGGTGGTTGTGTGCTGTTCCTCTGGAGAGGGGGACAGAATCCCATTGCTCTTGGCCAGGTTTATGCTCGACACCTGCAGTGTTTTGGTGTTTTGAGTTTTGTCTTGCCAGTCAGCAGTTGCCCCTTGTCTTCCCACCCCTCCTGTGCTGTAAAAAAACCAACCAAACAAAAAAAACCCAAACCACCAAACAAAAAAAAAAAAATAATCCAAACACCACAACTAAAACAAACAACCAAACAAAAAAAAAAAAAGGGAGAAAAGTTGTCAGTTCTGTTTTTTTTACAGTTGATTTGAAAGATTCAGTGACCTCCCAAATGCAACTTATTTCAGTGAGAATACTGATCTGATTGCTCATCTCTTAATATAAGTGTGAACTTCATGGATCGAACTAGGCAATGTATTGGCAACATGAAACAAATTGCAGACTGCATCACCTGTAGTAGTTGCCTGTGATACTACTATACAAATTATAATGGTCAAATTATAGAGTAGAGGTTTTATGTTCAGATGAAATTTTTTATGTCCTGCCTCTGTTCAGTTGACTGACTTAATCTTTATTGATAACTCAGTCTATCTTTGGCTTCAGTTGTTGGCAGTTCAGGTATTTCCTTCTGTCACTCACAGAGGACCTTTGTGGGAGGGTATTGTCATTGACTCTTTTTTTGGTAATTGTTATATTTTTCCAAATGAGCAATAAGTTGTTGGGTGGAACCATTAAGTTAAAACTTCTCCCAGGAGCCATCTAAATGCTCTTTTATTTTTTGAGTAGTGTTTGCAATGTATTGATGAATCTTGTTTCAAATGTCTAGCAATGAGCAGAAAGAATCAAAGTATTTTTTTACCTCTGTATGAGCTGATCTGGGAATTATACTTTCACAAAATGTGGACTTATAGGCTCTTAAGGCCTGTATCAAAATATGGGCGCTTGTTGGGTTTTTCAAACAGTGTATCCATTTACCTCTGCTGGTTCAACTGCGTGTGGGTTTTTGCAATTAACAATTTTTGAATTTTGTATCTATGTAAAGTGACAGCAAGTAACTAACTACTCACTGTCAGATGCCTGAAGGCTGATCCTGCTTGCAAAGCTTACTCTCTAGTGTCAATGTTTTTTTTACCTCATAAGCTGATAAAACCTGAAAGCAAGCTATCATCATGCTTTTGGGAAGCAGGAAAGACAAGAATTCCTTAATGCTCATCTCATGATGAGATTGTTTAGCTGAAGCTGGAAAGTTTTTATTAATAATTTGCACAGCAAAAGCACTGCCGTGTAGTCATCAAAGCAAGCTCAAGATAAGTCAAGATAAACTCAATGTTGTTGCCAAAAGATGAACGCTCAGCTGGATCAGTTCCAGACTCCTGCCCACTGCCTATAAGCTAGTGCTGGTGTAATGGAAGGAGCAAAAATGGTGGGGAAGTCCCTTTGGCAGCAGTATTATTCCATGCTGGATTAATGTGACCTTACAATAATGGTCTTAAAAATGGTAGAGATTGACTTTTACTGTGCATCAAGTTATTTGGCACTTCAGGTTTTTTTAAGCTCCAAAAGCCTCTTGGTGGTGGTGGCGGATTTGCCTTTCTGTCACAGGAAGGCTGTGTTTTACATGTTTGCATTATACTTCTACACTGCTGTTTCTGATTGCTTCTCAGTTTAAATCAAAGAAATAAGGTTACCCTTAGTGACCCATGTGGTGATATAAGGCAAGTGTAGGTAGCTTCTTATTTCAGTCTTCCTGTAGGGGTAACATTGGAAGATTCTGCTGTTATATTTCCCCGTCCAGGAAACTGAAAATGGCTTTCACTCTGGGATGAAAAGTTGATGCAAGTACAGAAGCATCTTTGCTTTGCCTCTGAAGAATTCCTCTTGAGCCAGTACTGCAGGTTAGAAGCAGAGGAAGTGCTTCAAGATCAGAGGGTTAGGGTCAGTTCAGTCAGAGTCCATTTGTGAGTAGATGAGAATGTAATCTCAGTGTGAAGTCTTGGCATATATACCTCCTGCGTGCTACATCCAGTTGCATCTTTAGCATGTGGACTTACTGGAGAAGAGTAACCATAGTTTGATTTCTATCCAGTGTCACACTGATATTTAGTTAAGAAAAACCTGAGCTATTAAAATATTGACAAGACTACAATGCTAATTACTGAAATAAATAAAATAAAATAATTCACATCTTCCTTCACACCTTCCTTTGGAGGAGTTTGTTGCTGTATGCAGAATGCATGCCAGTGGAGGGAGAAAGAATTAATATAATTCCTTGTCCATGAAATAATCTAAGGTTCTGAGCATGAATTTTAAGTTTGAGAGAGCACGTAAGATTTGTATGTCACATAATTTTATTTTAGGATGTTTTAGTTTTGATTAAGTTCCTGTAAAGAAGGTGCAAAAAAATTAAAGTGAAAGTAGCTTGAAGACCATCAAAACAATGGCAGTCTAGCTATTTCTGAGAAGAAAATTAGGATTAGCTTTCATACTGAATAAGCTCTCCGGTAAAAATTGTTGAAGTATCTTAAAAAGAGTGTCTTTGACATTCTGTTTGTAATCATTACATTGATTAGTGTGAAACTTTAAGGAGTATTAAAACTTCATATTTTAAACTTCACATTGAAACTTTAAGAAGAAATGTTTGAAGTCAATGTGGTAAGTCAAAACAACTTGCTTTCTTTTCCAGAACTTTTAAGGAGGTTTTTTGCTTTTCAAACCTTATAAAAAACAAAACAAAACAAAAAAACCCCTTCAATCGTTGCTCGTGTTTTATTGTTTTATTCTCTTGTGATGTCACGCCTGGCACCAGTTCTGCTCTCAAAATATAGAAGTCAAGTGATTCATTCTAGAAAATCAGTTAAGCAGAGATTTTAAAAGCACTTTTTGCAGATCAATTTTGATATTTCTCACAGTGCTTTTACAAAGCATAGGCATTTTCTGGCCCGGATCCTTCTTTAGAAAAAAGAATTAAACATACCCATAGCAGAACTTTAAGAATGGGAGGTTATCAGAGTAGTTTTTCATATTTCAAAGGCAGATATGTAAAAGAAGAAAAAAGGCTGAAACTTACATATTTTTTCTTCTTTGTTTTGAAATGTTCTGTAGTTTCACCCAGAAATACCCACCAGTGAAATTTTTATCAGAAAAGGATCGTAAAAGAATCCTGGTAAGTTGGTATTTACTCAGGGGTAATTTTTGGGAAATTAAAAAAAAAAAATTTGTGGAATGTAATCAGTCTTGTAGGATTAAATAAAGACATTAGCAGGAATATACTAAATTACCTTGTATGTCATATGTGCTGCACAGGGTTTAGAGTAGTACTTCACTTACTCTGTTATTTTCAAACTCAGCATATGGATAATACACTTGGGCTCTGGTTTCAAGGTTTGACTTGCCAATTAAGCTACTGTTCTCTGCCTGTAACATCTCAGGACTGCATTGCCAAAGGGTCTTTCATCTTGTGCTTCCAGATGGCTTAAACTTGCAGAGACTGGGAAACTTTTTAGGCACGTCTTGACAGAAAGCTTGTGTGACTGAATTGGACAAAATCTAGTCATAAGGCTAGAAAAGTAGCTGCTCTGTAGCACTGTTAAGAAGGACCAGTTAATTAGACTGAGGGAATGTTCATCTCTATCTTCTATGTTGTTTCTGATATTTTGAAGCATCACAGGTGTGTTAGGGTGGAAGAGGAAGGCAGGTTAAGTCAGGACAAGTAGTCATCCAAGGCATTCTTAAACTCAGCAAGTTGTGCTGCAATATCAGCTTTCCAGTTCTGTCTACAAACACTTCTGAAGTTAGCTGTGTCCTAATTTTTTTCCTGTTTCTGTCTGTCCTGGGGGGAAAAAAATGTCCCCACATTTTGAAGAGGCAGAGAAAGTATAGCTACTCAAGATGTGTAAATATAGAAGTATGAGTTTCTGCCTCCGTAGTAGAGAGCAGTGTCTGGGACAAATCCCTGCTAAAGTGCCTAATTTATCTGATGTTCTCCTTTGCTTTGACTTCAAAATTTTGAAGAAAAATGCTGAAAAAATGCAATTAAAAACAAATTTTATTTTTACTGCTTTGTTAGACAAGTCTTCACTGCTATTGCAAAACTTCATAAAGAATAAGTGTTACCAAATTAGTTTAGTTCTTCAGTGTTATTCTGTCATTTTTATGACAGCCTGAAGGAGATAGACCTGTAGGCTCCCTGTTCCCTTGTTGAATGTGAAAGGTACGCTGAAGAAAACATCAGAGAGGTTTAATTCTGAAAATTCCGAATTGTGTTCTCATGTGTCTAAGTGTCATAGTTACCTCAATGTCATGTTTTTCGTATAAGCAAGAAGGTACTTTCAAGAAAAGTATCGGTGCAAGCTGTTAATAGGCTATGGAGCTCTTTAATATTAAACTTTTAAACTTTGCCTCTTAAAGATACTGGATATTCTGAAGTCTGTTGCTTCAAGTAGTTGGAATAGGAGTGTTTTCTGGTGACCTGGAGGTGAATAGCTTTTTGCTGTCCGTGTATTTTGTAGAGTTTAAATTACTAAAGAGAAAGCTGGCCAAAAGGATCAGTGAGTCATTCTGTTGTTTCTTATCTGTCATGGTTGGGGCCTAGTTCAGTGGGAACTCAGATGGGCTTTCACAAGCGCCCTGCCCACATGGGCAGTTTAATTCTGTTAGAATATCGCTGTCATGATCCTACAGGAAAAATGTTCTTTGAGTAGCTGAAATCAGCTTATTGAGGACTCATGCAGACCTTGCATGACACTTGGAAGTTTATCAGGAGTAAACGCAAGAATCGGCAAGGCAAGTGAACTTTGGTAGATGATTTGCTTCATATTTTGTTGATACTGCGTCTTTTCCTGGAATGCATTCTAAATTCTGATTTTTCTCTGAATGCAGTCTCCACAGCGCTGACCTGATGAGACAACAGTTCTAGCAGTTTTTTTTATTATATTGTATCTATTTGGAGATAATTGCTAGTTGGGGGGTGGTATTTCAGCTGAGACTTGATACTCTGGCACTTTCATTCAAAAGAGCTCAAGGCTCCGTCCTGTTGTGCATGATTTATCTACTTGCTCAGTTCTCTAAAGTGACTAGGCCATGGGCTTTTGTATGCAAGAGAAGGAATTCTGTTAATACTATGGATGATAGTGTTGACATTCATTCAATCTGTTGTGTGGGTTTTTCTGAATTGAATGTGGTAGACCAATTAAAGCATAAAAAAAAAATTTCCATATGGGACATTAGATGTTTTGAATCTGACTGCAGACAGAAGAAATTAACCCATCTAGCAAATACACAAACTTTAAAGTGCCTCTAGTGGAGGAAATTATCAGTAATATTTGTGCCTTTTAGTAGGTGCTGAAGTTACCAAGCATATTGGCACTACTAATTAAATATTTTTATTAATGATGTCTTATTAAAGAATGCCTATTTAAGCCCCAGGTGCTGGTGCTTCAATTCTGATATGGAAATTATTCACATACAATATATGATTTTTGTCATTGTGATTTGCAGGAAGTCATATTTAGAAATGAAGTATATTGACCTTGCATTTATGAGTGATTACAGGAAGGTTATAGAGAGAGCTTCAGTGATAAATCATCTTTTTTTTAATGTAGCCTTAAGTAATAAAAAATTAACTTATACAGTTGTTTACTTTTCCAGGGGAAATTCAGCTCCTTTTCCAAGTAGTTCTTTAATACCTCTGAAAGTGCTATGTTAATAAAGCTAACATACATTTATCATAAAAACTACTTACAGATTTAAAGTAATTGGAAACTTCTTTCCAGACAAAATTGGTTTGTGCTTTTTTCTTTTTTTGCTTGCATGTAGCATAGAAGAGTGCTGTAAGCAGTGCTTGGTTTGGTTTGTTTTTTTCCCAAAGGGAGATGGGGAAGAAGATACCTTCTTTTACTGCACAAAAGACATATTGCAAGCATCGAGTTTGTCTTCTCTGGAATCCTGGAAGTAGAAGTAGCAGCAGGGGATTTCCTTGGGCCTCAGTTGAACGAATAGATTGAGGTCATCTACAGAAAATTTTTGTGCTGGTCACCACAAAAAGGCAAAACCCTTCGAACACTCAGCAAGGCTGCAGCTTGCTTCCAAGTCAGGATAAGCTTATGGCAGTAGGTTTTCCATGCATATTACTTTTTCCTTGGTAAGTGGTGGCACCTGGCAGAGAGCTGTTTTCCCTCAGTTACTACCCTTCTTTTCTTGTTCACAGCACTCTGCCAGAAACCTATTCTTCCCTCCTATGTGTTCTGGGATAGTTGGAGGCCTGAGATTATTTCTTTTTTTCAGAGGGCTTCTCCTAAATCCTCTTTCTCCTTCAGGTTTGTCAAGGAACTGAATCACGTATTGAATCTGCTACAAGAAAGTCCTGATAAACCCGAAAGAATACTAGATAGACCAATTACATGATTCTTTTATGAACTGGTACTTACAATGCCTTTGACACACTGATGGCCCTGAATTTTTAAGAAGAAAAACATGTGTGAGAATACAAGAAGTGGACATTCAAGTTTTTACAGAAGAGAGCAGATGTAGTTGTCTTTTTTCCTTTTCAGTTTTTGATAGCTTTCTATTTGCCTTGGTGACTTTCCTGGTTTTGGTTTTTTGGTTTTGGTGTTTTGTGGGTTTTTTGTGGGGGGGTGGTTTTGAGGGGGTTTGTTTTTTGGTTGGGTTTTTTTTTTGAGAGAAAATTTCTGCTAATCTGCCTTTTTTCAATAGTGAATAGGGAGGGAGTGGGTAGGATAAATGTTTAGGCTTTGACTAGCCCAAAGGGAAAGAACTTCAGGCATCTACATCCTTCTCCACGCACTTTGTCATTGTAGCACGTTATCCATTCATTAGATTCCTGCTTGACAATTTCACCATGTCCTTTTGTTTGGTTAGTTGTCACTGCAGCTGAAGAATGGAGATCAGCAGCTGAATCACTTCCAAAATGTGAATTTGATCATGCAGTCATATAATATAGCTGACACACAGGGCTTTTACAAGTCCCTTCATTCTTTGAGGGCAGTGATCTGTCATGTCTTTTCGTGTTCTTGAAAACAGCTTACGAATTGCAGAGAAACTAATTGCTTCTGTAGATACGTCTGTCTGGATGTGTCACACAGCTTGCAGGTCTACTACTTACTGTGACTGCTTCAGTACTGAGTTAGTGATTTGTTTGTTTGTTTACTGTTAAAGACTGAGGTTCAGGAAGAGAAAAATAAAGAACTTTCTTGCTTCTACATCTGCAATGGAACAAGAGTACGTTTTAAAATATTTTATTTCTGCCTATTTCATTGCAATAAAACATCATAAAGTTCCAAGACAGGCAAACGCTGGATGTCAGAGCTAATGGTATGAGAGGCTGAAAACAAAATGATAGGATGTCGGCTATGGATGCATTAAAACACAAAAGGAATATTTTTTTTGGTTTTAGCAGGTATTTCAAATGAGAGATCTTCAAAGGCTTGCTTTTGTCTAAATATACGCTTGCTTCCTTCCTTCCTTCTATGAGGGGTGAAAGAATTTGTGGTACTTAGAACACCTAACATCTTCCATTTAAACCAGGCAAAAGCTGGATTTGACATTTCTGATGTTATAAATCTTCCACAAAAAAATAACCTGGCATTCTGTGTCTCTGAGAAATGAGAATCGCAGAGAATTCTCTTACCTTTTTGGGTCTTCTGGGGCTTTGCTATTGCATAAAAGGGCACAATCCAATTTGAAGGAAAAAAGGAAAAAAATCTAATCTGAAAAAGAGATTCTGGTGAAGTGAATGGTTAGCTGAACTTCTAGCCTGACAGTGGTGAAATGTGTCAAGCACCTCTCTTGAAATTTTAAATGCTGTAAATATTGGATAAAAAAGTTTAAGCATGGAAATGGAGTTGTTTCCCCTGGGGTAAGCAAAGACCTGAAAGCTACTGTTCTTCTGTCTTCATGTTTGTAGACTTTGTCTGGTGTTTCTGTAAAAAGAAAAAGAAATTTATACCAACTGTCCTAACGCAGATAACTGGAGGAGCAGGGTTTGTGGGTTCTCATCTTACTGACAAACTAATGATGGATGGCCATGAGGTTACAGTTGTGGACAACTTCTTTACGGGCAGGAAAAGAAATGTGGAGCACTGGATTGGTCATGAGAACTTCGAACTGATAAATCACGATGTCGTTGAGCCCCTGTACATTGAAGGTGAGTAGTCTCTGCTTTGGTATCTGCACTTTGTTGTGCTTTACCCTCGTAAGTATGTATGTCTGTAAAGAAATGAAATTTATGCACTGAATTCTGGATTGGTCTATCTATTTTGTTTATTATTAGACTAATTTCTTTGACCAGTGTGGAGTGAGAGGTTCAGAGCACTTTTGTCTTTGAAATCAGTTCTTCCTTTCTGAGTGGACAGGAGGAAAGAAATCTTAAACTTCCTAATGTGACTGGTTTTATGAGAAGGCAAGATGGCAGTGGGTCAGTCTATCTATCCCATCCATTGTTTCATATCCCCATGTGCCTGTACAGGCTTACTTACGCACACAGAGTCTGTGGTCTCAATATGTCATAAACTGGAAGTTTAATTCAGGGCTGCAGTTACACTAGACGGCATACATCCTGCAACTGTGTATGATCAGTTGAGAGGAGAATAAGCTCTTTCAGAGGGCAAGTCAGCTCACTTTCCTTGATTGCCTGATGTGTCTTCTGTGGAAAATATCGCTCCTGCTTTAGGTACAAGCATTCCACAGCCTGTAGAATAGGAAAATGGCAGCACTGAATTACCCAAGTTTCAACAAAAAAACACCCCACCCCCCCACCCTAACCAAAGAAACAAAAACTCATTCTGCTTCGAAGAAGTGGACGTAACTCAACATCTAAACTATCATAAATGTCAAACTATTATGCCAAATTGTAAGGCAGCATTAATATAGCTGTATTTGAGAGATATATGCATTTATAGACTTGTGTGGGAGTGTGTAAGTATATGACGAATCAATGAAAATGTTACTCAAATTACTCTGCGGTTCTGGAGGGTTTGCCCCATCCCTTTAAAACTTTGTAGCAATGTAGATGCTTCATATTTTTAAACAAAAAAATGAATCTGAGGTTGTATTTTTTATTCTTGCTGAATTCTAATGGAATTTCACAGGGAAAATCTCTAGCAGTTGCATCTTCTGTATTATTGCTTGTGATGAATTCCTGACAAGACCACTGAAACAGTCCTGCAAGCACACGCTCCTTCTCTGCTCTGGCAATGCACTGGTTCAGTTACTGCCTGTTATTTTACTTCAAACTTCTGCTTCCACTGACAGGATAATGTGACTAGGATCTTATTAATTGACTCCAGGTGCTGGTAGCTTATACCAATTCAGTTTGTCAGCTTTCCTAATCTTTCCCCTGTGTTACCTTCTTTCTGACTGATTACACTTGAGACCTTCTCAGAGAATTATCATTGTTGCTAATGCTGTTGCCCACTTACTAGGCAATAATGAATGGTAATTCAGAGATCATTCCCCTACCTCTCCCATATTTTATGTAATTAAGTCACCAATTCCCCATTTTGTACTGACAACAAATAATAACGTGTTATTCTGTGGACAGTTTATTGAATGTCTTATCCTCTAATATCATAAATTAAAGCTGGCTTGGCTAAATGTTAAAATAAAATTAACTTTGATATACTGATATAGGAACGTGATAAAATATCATTTCAGTGCAGAGTTTATATTCCAACATAGGAAAGGGGATGGGAGGGGGAAGATGAGGCAGTGAGGAATAATTATTGTAACAGATTAATGAGTTGGTGTATGGATCAATACTTCTTTTCTGAGTACCAGTTTTTCCTTTTTACCTGTAAATAGAAATTGGAATGGCTGTGAAGTCATGACAAAAAAAGGTTCCTACCTAAAGAATTCCTGGGTTTTTTGCTGTCCTGTTTAAACAAGGTCATAGAAGGATGTTTGACATTTAAATTCCAGGGAGAGTAATCAGTACTTTATTTCTGAAGAAGACCTCGTTTCTGATTGAGAAAGAACAATGTTTGCATTTTCGATATGGAAAGTGAGTTTAGTCTTCACTATATCTCTTCGTGCTTTTTTTGTGCGTAGGCATCATTGTGAAGCTAAAATCTGCCTTGTCTGAGTTGTTATCTTTGATCCATGACATGAAGTGGCACTCAGCATTCTTGGATCTTGATCTGGATTGGCCAGAAACAGTAATAAATCACCCAAATACACATTTTATTTCTCAGCCCTGGGATACTTATAGTTAAATGTAGTGTTGAATGACTTTTTCCTCCTCCACTAGGATTTCCTTTGCTTTAGCATTTGGAGAAGATGTCAGTAGAAAACTCAGAAGAACATAGTTTTCACTTAGGCTTTTTCAAGCAGAAGAGCAAAGGCCCTGAATTCTTTAATGGAATGAAAGTAGTTTCGGAATCTCGAAAGACAGAAAACAGTAAAAAAAAGTCTGAAAATAAAATTTTCCAAACTTTGTATAATTTTTTTTAATTGTTGAGTTCTGTGTTTTTAAAGTACTCGGGATTTTTAAAGATATTTTCATTTCAGCCTAACCCTTGAGTTTTAATCCACTGATAAATGGGGTTTTTTGGTACAGGAAGGCAGTTTTCTTTTTTGAAGGGTGGTGTATAAAGAAAAGAATCTCTTATTACTCTTTTCCATATTACTGGCAAAAAACTATAGAAATCCACCTTTGCTTATTTGCTGCCTCTCATTCTCTACATTCTTTAAGATTATAAGCACCCCAGCATGGTTACTTGAGAGCACTGTGGCTCATGTTCCTGCAAACCTTAGTGTAAAGATACACGGATATTAGTTGGAGAACAAATGAGAATGAATGCTTGATCTGGTGTTACTGTGATCTACCCCACTTCATGGTAAGAGGTAGAATTGCATTAAAAACTACCAAATGGAATTTTAGATTAAATAAATGTAGGACAGAAGTAACGTACATACTTTGCATAGTGACTTTGAGCATTCATTCTGTCTTGTTTATACCCACCTTTGCATTAGTGTTGACTGTGTGTTTGCAGAAAAAAAGTTTTTATTGTTAAACACTTTTAAGCCACCGAAGTCTGCATTTCTGCTCTGAATTATTATATGTTAAAAAAAAAAACCAAACAACAAAAAAAAAAAACAACAACAAAAGACACAGCCCTCAAAAAACCCCTAA
This sequence comes from Morus bassanus, assembly GCA_031468815.1. Classification (NCBI taxonomy): domain Eukaryota; kingdom Metazoa; phylum Chordata; class Aves; order Suliformes; family Sulidae; genus Morus; species Morus bassanus. The sequence continues at coordinate 70,346,807 of CM062568.1, forward strand.
AAAAGCTGCCAAACCATACCAAAAAACACCCACACAAAAATATAAGCCAACTTCTAGGTGATGTCATAAGATTGGCAGTCATACCACAAACTGGACTCCTGAAAAGCAAGTAATACCTTTCAGCCTTCAGTCTTGAAGTCTGATTATCAACTGCCATTAGATACACACATCATCTTGTCCGCAGTAGCTACAGCAGTTGAATAAAACTGGAATAAAATGTCAGACAGGTATGCACAGCCCCTGTCCTTCTCCCACTGTCATTTCTTCTTCCTACTTCTTCAGCAGCCTTTGGAAGCCTTAAAACAATCTTCTATAAGGTGATACATGCACATTCCCACACATCCCCAGCCATCCCTTGGATCTGAAAGATGTTCTTTTCAGCTGAACTGTTTTCACAGCTCACATTAACACATTGAGGCCTTTGGTTTCTTTTTGTATGTTTGTGGTGGTTTTGTTTGTTGTTTTTGGTTTTTTGTTTCTCTACTCCTTCCACAAATTTGAAACAAAAACAGGCCTGAAAATGCCACAGATTTCCAATGCTTTATCAAGAGTGACTCAGTTGAACTAATTTCATTTCCCTAATCACAAATGCACAATGTTTTGAATACTTTATCATTATAAAAATGATATAAAAAATTATATAGCTTAAAGATCCTCTTCCCTTGGAAAGATGTTCACAGTAGTACTGAAGGGTTATGCTTTTTAGAGGTTTTTCTTTTTCTTTCCAACTTAATTAGATCTCACTGCCACTTTGGTTTTGAACAATAGGACCACAGTTGCAGAGTAGCAATTTTGCTGATGGCCTCCAATCCTTCACTGCTTAAACAGGAGCTCTTGGTAAAATATTCGTACAATACTTCTAAAATTGCAGTCTGTGGCAGCTGAAGGCGAAAGAGGTTACTTCTTTTTTTGTCAGGGTAGTGAAGAGTAGTTCCACTCTGATACTCAAGGACGGACTTTTAAAACAAATGCAAGTGCACTGCCTAACTAATGTAATATGAATTAAGTGAGAAGAAGAGAGTTCATAAGTGGTAGGTAAGGAAGAACTACTTCATCACTTGCTTCCTGAGATGAGTTGAAATAATTGATGTGAAAATCAGTTAAATAAAGCTGATTTTTTTGTGGATTATAATAATAATAAAAAATTAATAGTAGTAGTAGTATTACCACCAGCAATCTGGTTTCTGGCAAAATATGTCTTAAATGTCAGCTCTGTTTTCAGTGACTGTTGTGAATGCTAAGGTAGTTTGGGTCTTATATTGGGATCTTCTGACTTTCACTGAAGAGCTTTCAAAACGATAGACTAGAACCATATTTTCCAAGTTGAGAGAAATGCTGTAAGTACGTGACATACATAGTGACAAGGAGACTTGCTTTCAGAGATTTCAGAAGGTATGAATTTGTTAGTAACAAGCACATAGGTGTATAAAATAACATTATTTATAGAACTTTAATAGATCATTGGCTTGACTGGGACTAAAAATGTTTTTATTCTTAAGGGCTTTGTTGGCTTGTGGGTCTGAGTTGACTTTAAGGCTAAAACCAACAGTCTCACAAAATTGGTCAAAAGAATAGGCTATAGCCTTCTTGTGAATACCAGCCTTCCAGAAGTCAAGATGATTTTACTAAACACTGTTCTACAGTATCGCAGAATTGTTCTGTTTCCAAGTCATGTCACAGATAACTTAAGGCACGTACAAATACAGCTTCTAATTTTTTATGTGAGTGCCTTCAATACATTGCCTTTTTTTGCTTCTGTGCTTCCATCCCATATTTTTCTCCCCCTCATCTTCCCTCCCTCTGCCAGACACTTAATACATTCAACTTGATGTTTTTAAATTGTACAGTTATGGAAAGTCATGACAAGGCAGAAGATAACATATGCTACTTAGTTTTGTTTGTCCAGAGCCAAGTGCAGTGGTGCCTGGGTCTTTGGTGAAGCTTTCCAAAACTGCTCCAGTACGAGCAATATGGTGAACCTTTATAAAGTTATTTTAGTTTGCCTTAAGTTACGGGCAGCATTTTTAACATTAGGAAGAGGAATTTGTATTTGCAGTTGGTTTTAGTTCAGTGCAATAGAAATGTCTCGCTTCATTGTGTCAGCTTCTCTGGCCTGACCTACAGTAATGGAATTGGCATAGCTGTTCTTTATAAGAAAAGTCCATATGTTTAAGCTGTAGACACTTGTTTATACACTTCTGATCAAAGGTTTTCTGCTTAGTACTTCCTGGCTAGCAAGTACAGTGATGGATGCAGGTGCTTAGTGGACTTAGTGACCCGTTTAGTCCTTTCTAGTGCCATGACACATGTTGAAGGCAGAAATTGAAGATTAAAGTCATTCCTTCATAGGAAGGAATGTCATTTTGTATCATAGGAAAGGAGGTAGATTCTAATCTTACTATTCACTTAGCACGCAGAACACATGCAGTGATACGGCTGGAAAATAAAGATAGGGGATATGAAGGAAGGTAGTCTTATTGCACTATTTTGTAGAAGTGAGTGGTTATGTTGATCATACTTGTTTAATGTTAAGGAAAATGCAAAACTGAACATTTTCATTCAAAAAAACCCATTTACGTCTGGATTTAGGTATTACAGAGTCCGTGTATACTAAATTATAGGGGGGTTTTGAGCTTTTCATATGGAAAAGGGCACAACCAACAAATTTTAGTTGCTGTTGACCTTGCAATATGTTACTAAAACTTCGTGTTGATCATAGATTTCTGTATTTGTCACTGGGTACCTGATGGCTTGAATGTTTATGCCAGCTTCTATGTCTGTTCTATTTTGAAATGGATTTAATTTTTTTGCTTTTTTTCAGCAAAATTGTAACACAAAAAATTTGTTTACTGTTTATTTTATTACTACTCTACCATGCTGTGCTTGGCAAACTACTTCCTGCTGTTGTGTTCACAGTGGCTTACAGAATTCTAGCCCCTGCTATGAGTCACATACAAAACTTGCAGAATTTTATTGTTATCATTTGTTTCTCTTTTATGGTCCTTACCCATTGACATAAAGCTTTGGACAACCTTTCACACAGTCATTTTCAATTAATTGCACTATGGCTTAATTGCAAAGGTAGTTCAAGGCTTCTTAGCAGGCACAATTAAATGTTATGAAACTTTTTTTTTACCTCAGACAAAAGGAAGTGGTGTGGAGGTTAATTGCAAGATGCATTTGTTCCTATCCTCCAGTAGACGCTGTCCCAGTCACCCAAACAGTTAATCCTTTAGGATAGCTTTCCACAGTTCTAGCTTGAGGAGAGTTTAAGTTGCCTGCTGTATTAAATAACTGCCAACTTTGTGCTAGAGCACATGAGGTTGCCAGCCAAGCTAGGTAGATGGCTTTGTCTGGCATGTCTGGCTGGCCTGATGAAACTCTGAGACAAAAAAGTATCTGTTTTTTAGATCTGACAGTTAAAAGAAAGAAGGTGGAAGGAGAAATAACTGCACTTGTCTCAGCATCCTCAGCTTGATGTCTCAGATGTGACCAGTTTGGGGAAGAAACTTGCCTTTCCACCTTTCTGAAATGTCCAACGCTTCCTAAATGTTTTGGAAAATGAGCAATGTTTTGAATTGTTCTAAAGCTCAATACTCTAAAGATTACTTCTTAGGCAAGGGGGAAAGGTCCTGCAGCTTCTTGGCTACCTGTCCCTTTGATCCTGAAGATTACCATCTGACACTTGGCAAATGCCCCATCTTCCACCCATCTGCTAGTTCTGCTCTTGCTGAACCTTTTCATCACAGGGATCTATTTTTGCCTTTGTGCATATGGGAGGAAGTATGTTGAGGCAAACTGGTCTCAGACAGGCAAGACCGTGTCTCTGGAAAGGAAAACCTTTGTCTCCCAGCTCCTTCTCTTCGTCACCTTTAACGTAATTGCCAGCTGGGAAACAAAGTAAGAAGAAGAACCAGGGGAAGAAGAGTGCTTTCTCTTTTTTCTATTTTTTCCCTTTTTTCTTTTTTTTAAGCTTTGTCCATTACACTTAGCTTCTTTTTTAAAAATAAATAAATTTGAAGGTTATAAGGAACCTTTGGGGTTTTGTATTTTGTTTGCATTTTTTCCTAGCTAACAAATATATGGCCACTTGGATAATCACGGGCCTAGGTGTATCCTGATGCAGGAAAAAGGAAAGGTAGTTTTTAGCCCTGTTCATCTGACTTGCCATGTGCTGTTAAAGGAACCATTCCTATAGGTGCTGCTGTGTATCAAAAATTCAGCAGGTATTTAAAAACAAAAAAAAATAAAGTGGGTAGAGGTAGGGAGGCAGGGAAATGTTCGCTTCTGTGTTGACAGACTAGGATTGGGCAGTAATTTACTGATGGACCACAATGCTTTTGAAGTGACATTTTCACTCTGCAAAAATTCCACTACAGCCTGTTGAATACTAGATCTAGAAAGGGTTGTGAAGAAATAGGTAGAGAGAAACAGCACAAAACTCAGGTCAGAGTTCAACTTTGCATTGGCTGCAGGTGGCTTTAGCTATTACTTTGTTCATTTTTCTGAGCCACTGTGCTTGAATTACCTGCTGCCTGCAAGCAGTGGTCAGCGGCTTCTCTGAGCATTTCGTCAGCTTCCAGTCTACCCCTTTTCTTTGGTTTCGTGACAGTACCATGCTGTGGGAAGGGAAGGGGATGCTTACGTTCAGAGGCATAACTTAAGGCAGTCACGTATTTCATTCATATTCATGGCTCATCTGTAGGGGGCATGTCAAAGTTCAACAGACCAATTAAACTTTACCCCATGCGATGTCTTTGCATTATTGCCCCAACACAAGGAATCTTGCAAAAGAATTTGATTAAATTTTATTCACTACTGAAGCTTACAATATCAACAGTGACCAAAATAAGGAGAAATTATTCCACATCATGCTTCATTGCACAGAATGATTAACCATTTTCATGTTGCGGACAGAATCCTAAAAGTTTCAGTTGTATTAGCAATGCTGTCAGGGCTTTGAATTGAGCCTGAGCTGGGAGCTCGCTTCCCCCACCACTCACTGTGTCAGATTGTCTTTGGATACTAAATGCATTTCTACTGTAGGTTGCCTTCTGTGAAAAGCTCTCTTTTGATGTTGCAGTGGAGTTGATAGTGAATGGAAATACTATTTGGTTGATATGAGAGCAAACAGAGCGATCTGCTACATGAAATTGTATTTCTCTGCACTTCTTTATGTGAGAATAAGTCCTCACCAATGTGACACATGTGCCAAAATTGTACCTCTAGCTTTTTGGGCTGTTTCGACATCTTGTAGGCAGCTGGTCATCTCTGCTCTAGAGATTAACAGCTGTAGACCAAAGAAAGCATGGCAACATATAAGTAGTAGATATATTTTGTGGCATCTGCTTGAGTATACTAACTGTCAAATACTATTACTTTGTCAAGGCGGTAAAACTTGGGGTGATGGTCATGCAGATTGCCATAGAAGCTGATCTTGTGTTTATGTTGATAGCTAATTGTTTTGTCTGATGAGGTTTGACTTGAAATAATTTCTCCTTATTTTGGTCACTGTTGATATTGTAAGCTTAAGCAGTGAATACAATTTAATCACAAATTATTTTGCAGGATTTCTTGTTTTGGGGCAATAAAGCAAAGATGCAGCAGCGGGTAAACTTTGACATGCCTCCTACAGATGAGCCAGTATGCACTCACAGAAGCTATGAGCTCACTTGGTAGACTTAAAAACGAGTTAATCTAGAAAAATGTGACTATAGGTGCAAGCACGTATAAAATTAAAGACTAAGACACTAAAAATTAAGAAAGAAAGTAGGTTTTACCTTGATAATTTTGCCAGTGTTTTTAAAGCTTTATTATCGGAACATGTGCTTATCTTAAACCGGATTTAATGTTTTAATATGAAGAGATGCTTGTGTTTTGAAGGCTTTTAACTACTTTTAATTTTTTTAATTGCTTAAAGGATTGTTGAAAAGTAATAGGTACGTTCCCCGTGGATAAATCAAGCCACTTACATATACTGTCACCCTAAATGCTTTGGGTTTTTTACATTAGAGAGAGGTCAGGAAGCAAAGGACTGTGTGCTTGCTTTGTCAAATGAAATTCGGGAATTAGGGAAGAAGGGAAATCTTCAACAGGAAACACATTCCTCTAATGTTTCAGTGTTCTCAGCTAGTTGAGAGTAGGAGATAACTTCATATTTCATATTTTTTTCCTACTAGTTGTGTCTCAGATACAGCCTGTATCTGTGCTATTTAAGCAAGTATAGTTATATTCAAATGGAGAAAAAGAAAAACTGGGGCAAGTTTGGTGGTTTTCTTTTTTAATTTGAAAGTCAAGGTAGAAGAATTAATTTAAAACTGGAGAAAAAAGTTCATTATGTCACAGATACTGTGAAAGTTAAACTCAACAGAGGGCTAACGGTAATCAATACATTGTCAAAATACAGCTTTATTTGATATTGCTGTCATTTGCTACTGCTTTTTAACTATAAAACACCTGAGGAAACAGTTAAAAGAAAAAAATGTTTGAGTGTACCATTTGACCGGTCATGTTCTGTTCTAGGGCAAGATAGCCTTATGCCATGCAATACTGTCTTCTGTCAGAATAGCAGCTAGCCTTGACTTTTCCAGGTTCTTTCAGGTTTCAGTGCTGAGTCGTCTTACAAAAACAAACTTTCCTTTTGTAACACAAAGAAGGAATTACTTTCCCTTTTTCCATCCTGCCATTCTAATTCTTACATCACCTTTTGACTATTTTTCTTGGATGACCTTGGTAGGGGATTTGTTATTTTTCTTTCTTAAGCGTCACTATCTCTCATTTGATCGCATGTTTAATTTTTTTTGGCATTTGCTTATGCATTTTTTTAAGTAGTTTTGGCTAACTGATTCATCTTGCATAGAAGAAGGAAAGGCATTTTTCTATTTACAATAGTTGTGTTGTGAAAGGCTTGCAGGTTGAGCTTTGTCGACTATCAGATACTGCTTGTGAAAATGAGTCCAGTTTTTATTGGTTTGTTTTTATTATAATTTAACAAAAAAAAAAATCTTTTTTCCCTGCAGTACCTCCAACCTTTGTATTCTTATCTCATGCAATGCATTTTGCAACCCTGATATGCTAAAGCTGGTCTCAAATTAGGATTTGCCTAAGATTTTCATAATTGCCAATGTTAATCAACTAATATCTTGGGATTCTTTTAGGTTTCATATTTAAGACTGATTCTGGTGTACTGCACAGCTTATTGAGGTTTTTTTTTAGTTCTTTAAATCTGCTAGGGTGGGCTGAACTCCGTGAAGTTCTGAAGTACAGAGAGAGCAACTTTCCTGATGGCCTGTTACAAACACAAAGTTAAGCGAAGTCCTGTGTGCTTGTTTTCCTTGTATCAAATACCATTTATGATACCTGTATGTGTCTTCTGAACTACCTTGATAGAAATGACTGCCATGCTTGAGCTGGAAATAGACCATTTTATGGAAATGGGTAAATAGCTGAAAATAAATGATTAAGCCTGACTACCGGATGAATAGATAGCAAAGCACAATTCATTAAGCTTAAGATAGAAATAAACCAAAGTAGAAGAAGTTGGAGAGAGAAGAAAGTCCTGTTTGATACGTTTGGCCTTTGAACTTAAAATCTGTTACAGCCTTTATTCTCTTTTCTCTCTCTGTTCTTTTGTGCGAGGAATAATTGTTAAATTAGAATCATAGAATGGTTTGGGTTGGAAGAGACCTTAAAGACCACCTAGTTCCAACCCCCCTGCCATGGGCAGGGTTACCTTCCACTAAATCAGGTTGCTCAAAGCCTCATCCAACCTGGCCTTGAACACTTCCAGGGATGGGGTGTCTGCAACTTCTCTGGGCAACGTGTTCCGGTATTTCACCGCACTCATAGTAAAGAATTTCCTCCTAATATCTGGTCTAAATCTACCCTCTTTCAGTTTAAAACTGTTACCTCATCCTATCACTACACTCCCTGATAAAGTTTGTCCCCATCTTTCTTATAAGCCCCTCTTAAGTACTGAAAGGCTGCAATAAGGGCTTGCCGGAGCCTTTTCTTCTCCAGGCTGAACAACCCCAACTCTCTCAGCCTTTCTTCATAGGAGAGGTGCTTCAGCCCTCTGATCATCTTTGTGGCCCTCCTCTGGACCTGCTCCAACAGGTCTGTGTCCTTCTTATGTTGAGGACCCCAGATCTGGAGGCAGCACTCTAGGTGGGGTCTCACCAGAGTGGAGTAGAGGGGCAGAATCACCTCCCTCGACCTGCTGGCCACGCTTCTTTTGATGCAGCCCAGGATATGGTTGGTTTTCTGGGTTGCGAGTGCACACTGCGGGGTCACAGTCAGTTTTTCACCCACCAATAGCCCCAAGTCCTTCTCTGCAGGGCTGCTCTCAATCCGCTCATTGTCCAGCCTGTATCCATGTTTGGCATTGCCCCGACCCAGGTGCAGGACCCTACACTTTGCCTTGTTGAACTTCGTGAGGTTCACACAGGCCGTAGTCTATACTCGTGACATTGGTGTAACTGTTTAGGTTTTTTTATACTAGGCTCTATTTTGCTGTTGTGTGGAATATGTATTTCCGATGGGTGATTTGAATCTTTAGGTTTGTTTAGACTGCAATCACAGAAATGCAGCAAATTTAATTAGTTAAGAATGGGGCTTGCACTACCCGGTATGGTCTAGTGCGTTGGTTAATTATATTTCATAACTGGGGAGGCTGGAATCTCTGTATTGGGGAGGTTTTGTTTGTTTGTTTTGTAAAGCTAAAATGCAGTATTATCCAAAGTACAGCATAGAACACCAGTGGAGCAAAGGCAATAGATAGGGGAAAAGGACAAAAGTTGCATGCCCATATCTTGGCATATGTATTTAAATTATAAATATGATGCTAATCCCATTAATATTTCACTGGCAAGTGGCTTAGAAATAAAAATACGATATTTATTTTTCTGAAAAGGTTCCTCCTGGTATTAAAAAATGTTTCTGCCATCTTTGCTTGGGGTTCCATTTGAGAATAATATTCTGAAGCTGGTAGTCACTTAGAAACTTGAGGGTAATAGAATGTTGCATATACTTTTGCAGCTTCTAAACATCTCTGAAGTACTCATGACTAAAATTTTTACAAATGAAAAATATCAACACCCAGACTTCGGTATTTTTGTCAATACTGTTGATATATGCCATGCTTTACTTTTTAGTAAAACAAAAACTAAGTCTTGCTTTCGGTTTCAGCAGGTTTGCATACATGTGTATTATCTGTAGGTAGCAATATAGGGAGTGTTGAGTTCCAATGTTAGGAAAGGCAAAAAGAAGTCCTTGTTTCTTGACCCTAATGTTTTCTCATTTCATATGTTATATGGGAAGATAATAATGCCTTCTTTCCCCCCCCTTCTGGTTTTCTGTAGTGGACCAGATCTATCATCTAGCATCTCCTGCTTCTCCTCCAAATTACATGTATAATCCTATAAAAACATTAAAGACCAACACTATTGGGACATTAAACATGCTGGGTAAGTGTTAATCTTTTTTCTTGTTTAACTTTGTTAGATGTAGTATAACCTGGACAGAGTTACTGGAGGAAGAGGAGGATGGAGCAGATGAGTTGAACATTTTAAAAAGTTGATTAATTAAGAAAGATAAGGGTGTTTTTTTCCCCTTTTTGAAGATTTTTGTACTTTTCCTTTAAATATATTTGCAGATGAACTCTGACAACGTGCAAGCTCAGCTATCAAAGCACAAGAAATTCATGCCTGTAACTTGGCTATGGAATAATAACTGTGCAGTAATTATAGAAGTCATAGGAACAATTAAGAGCATGGCATTTTTATAGCAAAGTTGTGTCCATGAGTGCACTTGTCATCTTGGTGACTGTGGAACGTTCCCAGGTTTGCCATGAGTGACTGTTCCTTTCCACTATAGCAAACACTGTACTAGGTGGAACTGCATTGGCTCTGTAAACCCCAAACATCAAGAGCACTGCACACTTTTGTGCGTGCCTTGGCTAGCAAATTCTGCAAGAACATCTAATGTCTAGGTTCATGCTAGATAATTACAAGGCAACATTTTCAGCTTTGTCTGTTGGTTTTGATGCTGGGAACGGGCCTATAAAAAGAAGGCCTCAAGCCTTCACTACTTTTTCCTCCCATATTAGATCTGTTTGGCATATGCTGCAGCTTGAACGGGGTGTCAGTGATCCTAAGAGTTATTAGGAGGCCAAAAAAAAGCTGGGCATTATCTCAGCTGAGTTTCTTATTTGAGTGATACTCTAGTGAGTACAATTCAGAGAATTAAGTGATTTAGAAGCTATTGAGGTACCAGGCAGTTGTATGGCATAGATGAGAGATTTCTTTGATTGGTCATGCCAACTTGAAGGCCAGAAAGTCATTGAAATGGAGTGCAGAATAATCTCGAGTGATAGGTAGGATCATCCAGGCTGTTTAAAAGGGCATAATAAAGGGAAAATGATTGATTTTTGTCCCATAACATGTTGTTCTGTATCAGTTTCTTTATGTAGCTTATCTTTAAGTTTTGGTAATCATAATATGGTATGTTGTTTCAAGATCCTGATTCCATAACTGGAATGGCTTATGCTTACTTGGCCTTTATTTAGGGTGTATTATATAAAGTTCTTGGATCTTGGTTCAGTGTAACTTTTAGTCCTAGAAGCAAACACATAGCACATGTGGGTGCTGCTCTGCCACGTCTCAAGTCTTCTAGCTTGGGAGTGGGAGCTAGATTTATCTAGTGAGAGAAATTGAATTGTCTTTAAAACATACAAAATGGGATCACACTAAAGCAGTTAATGTGACTGAAAGATTCTTGAACTTGATGTAATTATGTTGTTCTTTCCCTGCCCAAAATTTAGGGTTAGCCAAACGTGTTGGGGCACGGCTGCTGCTGGCCTCTACGTCAGAGGTATATGGAGGTAAGAAGGATAAAACAGTGTTTAGAGCTCTTGAGATTTGACTGTGTAAAAGGGTATTTACAAACCTTTTGTTGGATGACTGTTAGATTTTCATCACTGTCTTAGCTTGATTTTTTTTTTATTAGATGTACTTCTCACAGCTTAAAATGTTGCCATTAGGACTTGCTTTAAATCTCTAGTCAGAGTGGTGGAAGGAGGCTCAGACTTTAACTTTCCTATGTCTTAGTTTATGGCCTTTTTCAAAAGGGCTTGTGAGAGAATTTCAAAGATCGAACTCTGATTAAAATCCAGATGCCATAATGAAAACCTGTGAAGAAAGATAATTTCAGTAGCAAATCTGCTTCTGTCTTCCTGAATTGTATTGTTACGATATAGCAATCACCCTAGTGTACGCGGCACAGTGCAAGAGACAAGGGCGTAACCTCCACGATAAGAAAATAGTGATTATGCATGCATGCCATTGCGGTGTCTCTTAAAACGTAATATTGAGCAATGGTGCCGTATCTCTCCTTCCTTCTGCTGTTACCAAGAAGTGTATTAGCGAGAAAATGACTGATACAACTGCTAGCCACAAGGACACACTTCTGTAGTTGAACAAACTCCCTTTTGGAACAGGGGACCAACAGGCAAAAAAAACCCCATGTTTTGGAGCCTCATTGCTTTGCTACAATCTGCCTGCTGAAGTGGAAAACTTGAAACTCCAATTATCAGGCTTTGTTGCATCAGTAAAGCTAGTGGAGAGAGCCTACTCATATCGTACTCTGACTAAACAGACAAAGTCATTTTGCTGAAAAATAAAGGAGAGAAAATAAAGTCAGAAAATATCAATTAGCTGTTTCCAGAGGAGTTCTTAAAGCAGTGACGTATAGAGAACTTCCAAGTGCTTCGTAAGGCTGCCTCTGCCAGAAAGGAGACAGAAACTGAAGCGGCCTTCCAGATCACAGCACCTTCTGGGGCCCTTTTAAGAATGCTATAGGCTTTTGTAATTGTGTTAAACCCCTCTGTGTTTGTCATTGCTCTGTGGCTCTCCTATGGCAGCAATTCATCTGTAATCATGTCAGCAAGCAGCATAAAAACTGGAAGGGTTAATCAGAACTGACCATCAACATTGTTTCAAAAATTAAACTGTAACACTTGAAATTTTAGGAGAAATGTATGCAAACTTCAAACCCAGTAAGGAGGATAAGGCAGCACAGATAGCAAAGTGGGGAACTGTAACACAGTGATTGTATTGTTTCAAGCATATAGAGTGACCACACACACACACACACATAGACCTTCCTAGGAGATTTTTGGCTGGTTGGTTTACTTTGTAATCAAGAGCTTCTGTACTGCATCAAACCAAAGGATTGTCTAACCTGATTATTTGTGCCCAGTGATAGCAGGTAAAAATGCTTGGGATAAAACAGAATAAACAGAGCAAGTACATTGTGGTACATTGCTCTACTCTTTCTTCTTTAAGAAATGCAGTACTTCTCCATTTTGTCCATTTTTCTTTCCTTGTTTCTTATTTTATAAAACTTGAAGATGTTTTACTTTTTTTTTCAAATGCAGTAGAAAATGTTGCCTACATAACCCATAATAGTTCCTCTGAATTACATTAGTTAAGAATCTTATTTGTTCCCTTGAAGTAATCTGTTTTTGCAGAGAAGAGTTGAATTTAACCCTCTGTTCACACACTTTTTTAGGGGAAAGCAGATGATGACTGTTGTTTGCTTGTACTCTGTTATCTTACTAGAGTCTTCAGTAACTTATTTTTGTGGTTCTAGTGAACACACTTTTAAGGAATGGTATTGAAACTAAGTATCTTTTAAATGCATGGTTCAGAGAGAAGCTGTTAAACTGTGTAACACCAGGGATCTACTGACAGATTCATTATAGATAGTCAATTTTTTGATAGAAGATCATTTAAGGTGGTTTTTTTTCCCCTGTAGATCCTGAAGTTCACCCTCAGAATGAGGATTACTGGGGCCATGTGAATCCAATAGGTCCAAGAGCCTGCTATGATGAAGGAAAGCGGGTTGCAGAGACCATGTGCTATGCATACATGAAGCAGGTATTAAACTTGTATCAGATTCAATGTATTTTCTGTAATTGTGAAGGCCAAATGTGTGGCAAAAATGGAATATGTGTATTTAGGGGTAGGAGGGTAAAAGAGAATGTCTTGAGTAGGAGTGTCCATACTGTAGCTGCAAAATCTTTTCTTTAATGCAAAAGTTTTATTGCTCCCATCTGTTGTGTTTTTTCAGATGGGCAGTGTTCTTCAAGAAAACGTGCTTTAGTTTTCTTGATAGACATGTTATGTCTTTCAGTATCGTAAATAGTTTTTAGATTAAACTGAGGTGACCGTACTAATTTGGGAGCCAGATAAGTGTTGTGTTAAGTTGGTCCTGTGTTGAGGAGTGCTTTTCTGAATAGGGTCGTTACTGATAAATGTGGAATGTTTAATGAGCATAAATGAAATCAGAATATACAGGTGAAAATGAGGAAGTTCTTTAATGAGTACCCATATAGGAGCAGTGTATTTTAAATCATTTTAGAAATGTCTTAAAATTATGTAGGTATAAATACAGCCCTTAATGAAAGATATGAATTCTCAGCTATGTAATGCACTTTTTCAGACAAATACAGTAACATGAGGATAAAAATGCAATTTAAAATATGTTTGTGAACTGATACATGCCAGTTTCTGTGGTTTTAAAATCAACAAGTAGAAACTCATCATTAACTAACTAATGCAGCATTGACTCTTTACCTGTATGTGAATCTTACCTTATTTAATTGCTGTTCAGCTAGTCTCTGGGAGACTATTCAATTAGACAATGTGGCAAACTAAAGAAAATCATATCGCTTTTTCTTGGTGTTTGGAGCCTTAATATACAAAGGTATAAACAATCAAATGTAGTATATTCTGTACAATTTTAAACCTTTAAATGATAAGATACTAAGGACTTTTAAAAAGCTTGAAAACAGAATTAAACTTAAGTGGCAAGACTTTAGGGATGGTATTTTAGCACAGAGGTTGTAGTAATTTTCTCATATCTCTTCTGCCAGACAGAGAAGACAGAGGTTCACTTCTCCTTTGTTCTCCCTTAAATTATTTAAGGTACAATATGGGGGTACTGCTCTTGTTCAGGATGATGCCTTCTATGCTTCTCTTCAGAAAAATGTTCCTCGTGGGTCAAGAAGTCCATTTGCAGTTGAATATTGTAGTTTTTACGAGAAATTCTTGTGCTGTAGGGTATTGAATTTTTTGCAAGTTTGTGGTACACACTGCAGTATTCTTTTAGAAAGGTAAGACTAGATAATTTTGAAAATCTTGGGCTGTATCTTAAAGCCACAGGATGAGTCTTGATACTATCCCATAAATTTTATGCAGGATTTACAAAGGATAGTAAAGGTTTGTAAGAAGGAACTGCGATGCATACATACATAAGTGAAAACTCATGATGCAAATGAGCTCTCTGTCCCAGGGGCAGCTCTGTGAGATATTTCTTGTGCTTTATTACGGGTTTGTGAAGTCTGCCCTAGCTTGTCCCACTTTCAGGTATATTCTGACATACTGTTGAGCTTTTTTTTTTCCCCTCAAAATTCAGAACATACACTGTTATTAGTGGAGGAAACATTAACTTTTGCTAGTGGGAAAATCTGACCACTGCTATGAAAATAAGAATTGTGCTTTTAAGGGGGTTTTCAGTCAGGAATGACCTAGCCCAAAACAATTGGATTTATAGGATGTCAGGCTAAAATGATTCCAGAATCTTCTCAGCTTCAATAAAAAGAAGAAACAGCGAGCTTATTTCTGCTTTTTTTTGGTAGTTTCTTCCAGAGTTTTCCATCATCATGCACATAGTTAGATACCTTATATAACTAATCAAGTTTCTAAAAAATATGTAACTCCTACATTATACTTCCAGACAGGCTGTTTGAATCAGAACAGTTCTTGAATCTAATTAAAGATTATGACTCTTTATTCATAGCTGTCAGAGTTCCTCAGTAGCCTGTCCTGGCCAAGACCTTTTTGATACGCTCTTTTCTGCTGGCAGCGTTGTTTTGTGCATTTAATTTGGCCCTATGAATTAAGCATTTCTTGACTTTATCTTCTGTTTACGACTGCTGTCTTTAAACAAGCCCAGCAGTAGTTCCTTATCAAAGAGTCCAAGGGCAGTAGTAGCATTCAGTAATATATAAGCATCTGCCTGAAAAGAGAGGAGGGGATTTCAATATTTGCTGGAGAAATGTAGGGCTCACAAACACAAAGCATGTACACGAGTTCATCTAATCCCATGTGAGGCACCTGAGTGTGTGGTTTGAGAAGATATTTGCTATAGGCTTCCAGGAGCAGCTCTCCCTCCTTCAGTGTGTGGGAGCATAGGTCAGCCATGCTCCTTTAGTGTGAGTGGAAGTACCTGCTTCTGCAACTTTCCTCAAGCCACGGGAAGCTTTAGTTCCTTGCCCTGTTCACCTGGGAACTAAGTTGCATCCTCACATTCAGGGTTCTTCAGAATTCCCTTCTCCTCATCTCTTTTTCAGTGCTTGCTAGCACTCCCTCCTGGAAAGCCTTTTTCGGTTCACTCACTTGCCTTAACAGGGTGCAAGGCACAGTTTTGAAACGCTCTTATAATAACAGCTTGTCAATCTCAATCTGTTTACTTTTTCTATTCTGTACTCTTATTTTTGTTACTATTCTGCTTACACTTCCTAGTTCTTCCAGGGCTTTATGCTTTTGCATAGACTTCATATATATGTGTGTGACTTGAGTTAATATAACTAAATATTAAGGATAATCTTCTTTAAGTGGACAAGTGTTACGCTCTGCCTTACAGAATATCCTATAACCAGGACTGTGAAGGCTCAAGGTGCCAGAAAATCTTAATAGGTAACAGAAGAAAGGGAAGACATGCTAGAGGTGAAGTTCATTATATTAATGTGAGAGAATAACACATGCAAACTGATGTTGAAATCTGTTAAATACAGAAGTGCATTGCAATTGCAGCACTTGGGTGATTTTCTGTTTTATATTGAGTTTACTTTCCCCCGATCTTTAATTCACAAACTGAGTTGGTTTCAGTAATCATAAAAAGCCTTGATGTAAAATTTAGGGGTAATGAAAACAGTTGATTGAATTGCAGCTGAAAAGGCACTGAATAGTGGATAACTGGGTAGTTATTGAGTAGGTAGAAAACAAACAGCTATGCTGAATTAAAGCAGTTTGCTTTAATGTCTTTTGGGAGTTTATCCTGTATTCTCTAGTTATCACTTGTTGTTGCCTTGATATTCAATATAGGTTATTTTTAAGCGTGCAGCATTCTTTTTTGGTGTTGTCAAATTAAGTTTGTTAACAGTTTGCTTAAGAAAAGTGCAGAAATGTTGCTTTTTGTGGGAGAATGGAATTGAATTGTTTGTGGGTCTGACAGCATGGGGCAGAAGAGAGGAAGCATTGCATCTCCTCAGGGCAATAGTCAAAAGCCCAGGAAACAGTCCTTTAATGAGACACAGATGGTAGTTACTATTGGAGGTATACCAGGCCAAAGCTAAATTGTAGTGGTAAAGGATATCATGGATCCCTTCAGCTTTTTAGAAGCCATGCAGAGGAGTTTCACATCCAGGAATAGTAGTGATGCCAGGGTTGGAGAGGAGAGTGTGTGAGGTGCTACAGGCAGTCAGCCACCTTGAGCAGTGCCTGTAATGTAGGTAAGAAGAGTTGAGATGCTACAGCCCGTTTCACTGCTGACTGAGGGCATTGACACTGCTGAAGTGCAGATGTCAGCTCCGCAGCTAGTGTCCCATCTGAGCTGCTATATACAAAGTCAGCGAAATTCAGAAAGAAAAGAAAAAAAATCACCCACAATTCCTTTCCTTTGCAAAGTCTGAGAGGTCACACACACACAGTTATATTAATATTCTCAATAAATGTGGCAGTTCCATTGAAAATTTCAAGTACTGTTTGTTGTTAGTCTCTTATCTTCTTGATTAACTGGCTCCACTTCTAAAGAGGAAACAGTGCTGCTTTCCTCCATTGGTTCACAAATAGGCTTTTATACTTTGGAAAAGAGAAACCACAGATAAAAACCCTTTCCCATAGTTCAATAAAGTTAAGTCCTGCAAACTGTAATTATACAGAGATTTAATAACATTAAGCTTTTGAAACTGGCTTGTTCCAGTTACTGTCGTACAGCCCTTCTGATAGTCCTGCCATTTTGTAAAACATGCTGGTTGGATTAATGGATCTGCATATTTTCTAATGAGTTGTTAGAGCTGTCTGTAATAATTTTTGTTGCAGTGTAGGAGCTCTGCACGTGAACCAAAACATTGTGTTTGGACCTGTACAAATGTAGAAGTGGAATATAGTTTTTCCAAAGCTATCTGTTGTTAACATTCAGTTGGAGGAAGTGAAGTGAAAAGGGGGAGGAGAATGCTGCAGTATCTGAGGCAGTGTTATTAAAATGCAACCTGTTGTTTCCCTGGGTCATAAGTAATAGGAGCCCCTCTGTAAGTGGAGAGTTTCATTATTTAAATCTGTTTATAAATTGTATTGTTTTATCTGAGTTCTCAGAACTTCCTAATACAAACATAGTGTGGATATAATAGGAGGCTTTTTTCTGTCAGTACAGAACTGAATCAGCAACACTTTTTCCAAATTATATGAAAATAAAGAAAGAAAAAACTGTCAGGTCTTCTGGCCCATATTCAGACACGGTGGTTTTGGTAATGCTCTAGTATCTCTGCTCTTTCTTCGTGCTCTGTGCTGTTAACAATTGCAAAATAACTTTGTATGGTAGACGAGGTTGGAAGACTGGATTGCAATGATTATCAAAGCCATGGACTAAACAAATACAGGCAGTTTCCCAAGAAAAGTCTGAATGCTTTCCATAGTCTCTGTGCTCTTTCTTCCCTTGCTGTGCTGTAAGAAATCCCATCTTCTGATTTCTCTCAGGTAATTGGAGAACTTAGTTCTTTGTTCTTGATATTGCTACACTGTTGTGCAAATTGAATTTTGAAGTCAGGAAAACTTTAAACTTTTTTGGAGGTTGATTCAATTCACTTAGTTTTTCTGGTATCTGAATAAGTATATATCCATAGCAGCATTCATCTTTGATGCAGTGTGTGTTCTGTTTCTGATGTTCTTTTCAATTTGGTACATTTTATTTTTGTCTGTAAGATGCATCCTCCTCATACAGCCACAATTGCTCTAAAAGCAGTAGTAAGGCATTTTCTTTCACCTGTAACTGTCATTGTTACACTAATTGATGAGTATAACTCTGCAGAACTCTCCATTATGCAGATGACTGAAATGAAATTGTTCAGCCTATATATTGTTGTTTGTTTGCATGTATTCCTGACCCGTATTGGAAACTTACTGGAAGCTGTGACACAGTTCTCATTCACTGGGTATTGTTGCACTGGTTATGTTATCTGCCACCTCATGTTCAGAAGCCATGTTATGCAGTAAAATACTGAAGTTCAATATCCCCTTCAGACAGGGATTTTTAGTAATTCAGGCATAGATGCGCTTAAGTGGGTGTACATCCCTTCCCAATGGCAATGTCTCCTGTTGGTGGAACAGGATGTTTGCCTTGGCCATGTACAGTACGTACAAGAGGTACGCAAGCTGAGGCAGGTGCTAGAAATAGGACATACTTTTAGTAGAGGTATAAATAATGGTATGAAGAGACCTCGAAGAGAAGTTATAGCTTCTCTAGTCTGGGAAGTGTTGAACTATAAGCATGGTAATCTTCCACCATAAGGTAAGAGTACTGGAGGTGTGCCTTGGTTGTGTTCAGGGACCTGCATTATGCCGAAAGTAGAGTCAGATGATTGTGATTGTCCTTCCTAGCTTGTTTAGGGGCTCTACTGTTTGTAAAATGCAGATCTCAGCATCACTGTTTTTGCATAACAGTTCTAAAAAGCTGTTAGTAACCAGGAATTAATCTCATTTTGCTTATACAATAGGCAGTACATATATATACAATACCTTGGACCAAGCCTCAGTGTAGAGTATTGTAGCTTAAACATGTCACATATGGATCCTAGTGAACATTGTGCTAGTAATTCTGCTGTGATTACAATTCAGGGTTTTGGGAACAATTTTGAGAGTTAGTTAATGGTCTCTGAAACACACGGGAAAGAATATGAATCACTAAGAAGGTGACTAATAAAGCAAGAGATACAGGTAACAATCTTAGTAATTTTAGCTGAAACATAGATAAAGACTTCTGTCAGGTCACAGTGATATCCATGCAACTGTCTGGGCTTTTCCTGGCCGATTTTTTTAATCCAGTTTTTTGCTGGAGAGCAGACAATTGCAGCTTTCCCTTTCCTGATTTTGTATGCAGGGAGGTCTAATTCATGCTTGCTCTTCAGATGGATCCACAGCCTTTACAAAGAAGGAAGCACTGTTAATTAGTAAGAGAAGCTTGCCTGATATCCTTATGAATTACAGCCACAGCATATGTCCAAGCTGTTTCAGTTAAAAGAACCTCTTGACATTTGAGTTGTATTCTGTATTGATCTATTTTCTGAGACAGTCAACACAAGGAGATATCTTTTCTTAAAAGGCTTATAAAATTAAAGTATGTCTTTTTAAATTACGATGTTGTTACAGCATCCTTGATACCTTGATACTTTCTGGAGCAGGGATCTCTAGAACTAAGTGGCAAAGGCTCATGCTGAAGACCATGGACAAGTTTGTTTTTCAGGGTAGACTGGATAACTAATGCTACTTTTTGACTGACAACTATAGAGTAGTCTGAGTATTTATTCAGAGGAGGTATCTCTGTAAGCCATAACAATCTTTCTTGCATCTGTTCTGTCTTCCCTCTCCATCTGTACAGGCACAGTCTGTGTGAACATGTCCATACTGATCAATAGTAGTGAGCTGAAGTGTTTTGATAGCCCACAATGCTGCATTTTATTAGTTCCCGGGCTTATTTTTTGGATTTTCAAGGAACTTTCTCTCTGATTAATCTGCTATAGGAAGGCATGGTCTTAAATCGTGAGGACAGAAGCCAGTTTATCACATTTGATGCTAGTGTCAGGGATTAGTCTGAAGCTCTCTTTTGTTTAGCAATATAAATGTGGGCCAAAGAAGTTTTTCTCCTTTCTCTAGGATATAATAAAGTATTGTACATGACTTAACTGTCACAAATCTGGGAAAGTAATTGGCTTTGCTAGTGGGAATACAGTGGAGGTAGTCATCATAATTAACATGTTGTTGATACTCAAACTAACAGAACATAGGTGAGAGTGTACCATAAGTATTTGTAGGCAGTTAATACAAAAAGGAGTAGAGTTACTCAAAATGCAAGGAGGATCACTTCAAAGGAGATGTTCATGAAATGGCGAAAGGAAACTTAGGACAATTTTTAAGTTACTGGCTCCAAGATCTCTTTGTCTGTTGAAGAGTTTTTTTTGAGAAGATAGATCCCAGTTTTACAGGCACAAATGAAAATTCAGCTGCATAGAAAAAAGATTTTTTTCAAAGCAGTAGGCTGCAGAGAAAAGGTTTGATAGATGACACTATAAATAAAGTTACTCATTGTAAAAGACAACATTACAGTGCGAGGAGGGGAATAAATAGAATGGAGAAGAAATACTCGATTCACTGTGGCTATGAGTAAGTGCCTATAGAGAATGAGTTGTTTTTCTTTTCTGGATCCCTTGCCAGTTTCCAGCCAATACTGGAAAACAAGGCTGCTGCTGTAGCTTGTGCAGTACAAGAGAGGCTTTTTGGTCAGCATTGTTTAATGAGTTATTTTTACCTTGAGTAGTAGGTTCCAAGTCTCTGATTTTCTGTACTTGTTATTAATGGCAATATCTGGAAAGCCCACATGAAATACAATCCTTCCCTGAAGGAGTCAGTGTCCTTTTTAAGATAGAATGCTGGGCAAAATGAAGGAACGAGAAACTCTATCAGAGTATATTTTTCCAGATACAGTGAAGGCATTCGGAATGGCTCTGTAATATGCTGCTGGAAGTATATGTTTGACATGTGACACTGCCGTGCTTTTTTAGCTAACAGGAAATAAAGAATATGTTCCCAGCTGATGCATATCGCATGGGAAGGGACTTCTGCTCTTTCCAGGGCATCTCAGCAGGGCCAAGGGGATGTTGTGAGGCTATTTTTTTGGCTCTGTTGTGGATGCAAGCTTGTTGTGTGACAAAGACCCAAGACTGTAGCTTTTCCTGTGGTACAATAGTTATCTCCCTGGTTACTGTTAGCTTACAGTTTAGTTGCAAATATAGACAACGTTTGATCATGACAACTAAAACCTTACCTGCAGTTAAACAGAATTGGATGTTGTTTGGCCTTCTCCATACTAGGGAGTGTTGGGCTTTACCAATACTATTTGGTGTTTCCCATTTCTCAACACCAAGTAATAGCTAATAAAAGTGTTAAATGTGCCTTCTGCCTCTTCGCTCTGTCATCTGTAAAAAGCCAATGCCATTGCTTTCACAAAACTTCTTTGAGGATTCATTTGCTTATGAATCACTTGGAGACCCAAGAGGGAAGATCAGATTTTCCTCTAAGTTTCTCTTCTACATGAAGCTACATTTATTTCCAAGAAATATGTGTTTCCAGGTCTCTCCTGAGTGAAGTATGTGTGAGCTGCAGCCTACAGCCACAGATGTACCAACAATATACTACTTCCACACACGTTCTTGTCTTTGGAAAAAAAAATGACAAGCATTGGTCTGAGCCTTAGTAAAAGCAGTGAATATACAAGATGTTCTGTGTATCCTCTGAAGGAATAACTGAATGTTTGCAACTCCAGAACGTTGTGCTTGTGACTTCAGTTGCTTCAGTTGAGTCAGCAGCACAAAGTTTGCTCCAAAACAAAAACTGTTTCCTGTGACAAAATGGCTTTTTCTGGAAGGGGGGAGGACCAGGGACTATGAGGAGGATGGGCAGGCCTGGGCTGAAGTTGACACCTTCCTCCCTGCCTCGTGGCTGTCACTCTCACATGGTAGCATCTGTCTGTTTACAGCATACCATGTTGCTCTGAACTCAACAGGAGCCAAGTGCATGCTTCGGCTCACAAAGGCCAAACCTTCTAGTAGGCTTTATCGTGAACTGTGGCTTGTCCAAATGAGTAAGTGTCCATAAACAGAAAATACCTAGTGAGAGATTACTTCAGTCTGCAGTGTCTCCCAATGTTAAAATGTTTTGTCCAGACAGTTTCCAATTTGACATATTTGTTGCATTTTGCTTTGAAGATTTGCAAAATATCCTCCAGAAAGGACTTCTGGGAGTGACAGAAATGTTTCTTGGAAAAAACTAAGCCATTGAAGAGGCCTGGATTGTAATGCGTGCGTTTACACAGCCTAATAAGTAGTAAGGAGCCAAGAAAGGTTGTGGCTATGGTTACAAAGCCACTTACTTTATAGCATTGGTAAAGATATTTATCTGAAGTGTTCAACTTTTCTCATCTTTGGAAATGCTACCTTTGTACTCTGGTGATTATGAGACTTCACTTATATGCAAAAAAATGTAGATAGGTGCCAGGTGAAAGAAGTTGTTGTTGGAAGGGTACTACTGAAAAATGTTAAAAATTCTTGTTGGAAGAAAATGCGTGTGCTGAAATCATCAGCTATTCTAGCACTGATTTAGAATTTGCATTACAAATACTGAGTAGTAGTATGTAAGTATACTATTAGTATACTTGCTGTATGTACTACAGTTTACACTAGTGTTGATGAGAGGTTAGAAGTGTTTCATGGTGAGAAAACAATGCTTGTTAAAGCCGTAAGAGGGATTCTTAAGAAATCTTTTGGACAGGGGAGAGTTAATATGCACTTTTAGGAAGAGAAAGACACTCTTAATAAGGTACTAACAATACTTTTTTCTTTGCCTACAGGAAGGAGTTGAAGTGAGGGTTGCCAGAATATTCAATACCTTTGGTCCTCGAATGCATATGAATGATGGTAGAGTTGTCAGTAATTTTATCCTACAAGCCCTCCAGGGAGAACCACTAACAGTAAGTAATGACCTGTCAGTGATCTGAAGAGTTGTTCATCTTTATATATCCTATCCTCCATGTGCTATGAAAGAGGCTGGATTTTAGAAAACACTGATGTGTTCCCCCTGCTCTAAAAATCCAATCTTTCAGTATATCAAGCTCAAATGTGTAGAATTGTATATCCAAAGATGTGCTCTGTTGATGGTATTGGTGTTCCTTTCCCAGAGAGAAATAAGGCTACCAGCTGCAATCTGAGAAAGTGTTTTAGTCATCCTGAACTTGAACCTCTGTCTGTCACAGCTCTTCTATGGGGACATGGCATGACAAGGCTTACAGAATCACGCTTTGGTATTTCTTCCTGCTGAGGAACTTTCTCTGAACCCTTTTTGGAAGTTAGGCATCTAAATGTCTTTTTGCAAGCTTGGAGATCAGCCTAAATTTTCCATGTATAACGTAACATTAAAGACCTCCAGGCTACATCACATATTAGTAAATAAAGGTGGCCAGGACTGGTTTTTGTTACCATTGACAAAGTGGTGTGGCCTGACCCACATCTATACAGCTAAATTTTCCTGCTGAAGCAAGTTGCCACATCCAAACTATTTTCTGTGAATGGTCCTTGGCTCTTGATGATGCTTAGGCAATGTCACAACATTGTCTGGGAGAGCAAGAGCTGGCACAGGCCAATACTCTGCCAAAGATGCTGCTGGTAATGTAGCAATACAGACAGTGCCTGACCTATGCCCTGATACTGTTTTGTTTACTGTTATAAAATAATGAGGATATGTAAAATAAATGAGGAGACATCCTGAAACAGGAAGAAGTAGTTTGAAATCTGAGATCAGTTGCGAGCTCATGGAAACATTTAGTTTATGTGACATAAAAAAGAAATTTCATATAAATGTTAATATTGCCTAGATTAGAAGAGTGAGGTGCCAGGAAGTGACAACTGGTTCTGCTAAATAACTGAAAATGCTGCTAAGTACCTCCACAGGTCAGCTATCTTGAGATTGAGATAGCATTCCTTCTAATGGAGACTGTAGAATCCAGAGTTCGGCCAGTAATTCCTCTAGGAAGGAGCAAACAATCCAAGGAGAAAAGGATGGAAGTTTTATTGCAACTCCCATTACCATGACCCTTGTAGAGCAAAATCTGAAACTGGACAGAACATTGAAGAGTCTACACCAGGGAATAAATCTTGCCCAAGCAAGATGAAGCTTGGTCTCCTGTGATAGATCTTCCCTAGCTTTAATCTTTTTCAGTAATATGCCAAAATATGGCTGCCCCTGCAAAACTTGAGTAGTAGACACCACCCTACTGACAGAGTGAAATCTAGAACGCTTTATAAAAAAAAATAAAATAAAAAAGCTCAAATTGTGTATATTCTGCAAAGGAACACACATCACCTGACTTAAGTACACTGGTAATTTTTGAAAGATTGGTCTTCTCTGGACGTCAGCATTTGATTACTTCTTTGCTCTGTATCAGTGATTGCTAACTTAGGCAATTTGTTATTATTTCTTAATGTCATCAGTGATGCATATTGGCTACTCTGTCCCTAACCATTGCTAAACTTCTGGTTTAGGCTTGTGGTTATTTCAGAGTAAAAAGCCTGTAGTAATTTGAATGCTGTGTTCACTGCATCTCTTAAAGATTTGCTTTTTCCCCCAGAGATTTACTTTTTTTTTTTTCTACAAAGCAGTGTCAGTGCTCAGAGTGTGGTAGCAATTGTGTGATGCTGACTGTGACTTAATGGCCAGTGTTTACTAGGCAATATGACATTTAATGTGTCATATAAGTCAGCATTAAGACTACAGATGCCAGGGCTTAGTCTCCAGTAGCTGACAAACCAGTGAGCCCAGCTTGCCTAGTCTTTACTGTTAGGAGTCTCTTCAGCACTGAATAGGCTAATTGCACAACCACATGAGTTCAGTACTACTTCTTCCTTTCAAAACATCAGAAAAAAGGCACTCAAATTCCTACAGGAAGAGTTGCATTTTCTTCCCCAGGCATCTCCCTAGAGCTGCAGGTTGAGGCTGGTAGCAAGACACTAAGCAAGTAGAAGCAAGACAAGAAGATGGAGCTTCTTGATTTGACACTTTTGATCTTTGTAGGACTTGCTTGTATCAAAATATGAGTGTAACCATATACTGGTTTGTCAGTATTGTATGTTCCGAGGCTGGCATCCTGGGGCATAAAGTTTGAGCATCTAAACGGTGTTTTGAAAGCTTATTTAGCCTACAGAGGGGCAGAAGGTACTTCCATTTTTCAAGTTTGTTCCCCAGTGCATATAGTGAGCTGTTGCTGTATTTGGCCTCTCAAACATCTTTTTCATTTGTGCTTAGTTTCTCAAGTAGTAGTACTTTCTGAAAGTAGTACTGTAATTTTTATAACAAGAATAGAGTGAGAACACGAACTGGAAGTTTTGTGAAATCTTACTAAACATGAAGCAGTTACCTTGTTTTGAAACGTACAATCCATGGGATATTTCAGAGCATCAATAAGAGAAGTCTGGAGTCAGTGCTGTGGGAGGGCATATTGAAAACTTTTATTTTTTTAACTGTCATGCTGTCTAGACTTTATCAAGAATGTAATAGAGGATGAAATAGAACATTTTGCCCAACATTGGTGTCCTGTAGGGAGTAACCGTCAAATTACTGAATATGAGAAAAGAACTAAGGGGAGAGTTGTTTAGCTGACCAGGTCAAATAAAATGAATTGTAAGCAATAAGCAGTAGTTGAGACCAAAAAAAATTTCACCCTTGTATCATCACAGAATTTGTCTGGCAGGAATACCAGGTGTTGACCTTTTAGAAAGTGAATGTATTCAGTCTCTTGGTTCAAAGTAGTTGTTCAAATGGAGTGAGTAAATCTCTCGAGAAAACAGTCTCTTTCATTTGAAGAAATTACAGCCTATGCAAACATGACCATTGTTGCTTTATGCTATTGTAAAGAGGTTATTAAGAGAAATTGGGAGGAGGAAACTACATTGCATTTTCCAGCCACTGCCTGCACGTAGGAAAGGTAGCCACATGGATGACTTTGCAGAAATCATGCACAATTGACTTAGTTCTGTAAAATTTAGCCCACAACCTAAAAGAAAACAAGCAGGAAGCTCTATATACATGCATAAAATCTGCCTCCTGTTTGCTTTGGGAGTCCATCAGGCTGTCAGTGTGCTCTCCTGGTGCATTTCTCTCAGAATCAGTTATTGGGTGAACTCTTAAACCCCTGGTCTTACCCAATGCCTACTGAAATGTGAACTCTTTTGGTTCTGAATCCGCCTCAGAGAGCAGCAGGCTTACCAAGTGACAGATGATGGCATGTATACCAATTGTATTGTCTTTCCTGTCCCCTAGGAAAACAAACACGCTTTCTATTCTGTCCTTCCAGAAAGCTTTTCTAGTGTAGCAGGTTGATGGTAAGATGTGTGCGTTCCCATTTAAACTTAAGTGTTTTCACCACTTAAATATGTCTACTGATAGCTTTCAGAATTTAAGTATTCATGTTCTAAGGACTTCTAATACTGCACGCAATTAAACTGTGAAAAAAAAAATGTTGTCTGATAACATTATGTACACTTTAAGTATACTTTAACTCTGTTTGAACTTAAACAACTTGCTTGTTCCAAAGTGCCAGTGCATAACCTGAGAAAGCTTTTTATTTTCTCCTCTCTAAGATTTTGATACAAATCTGCACAGGTGGCTTTGGGAGTCATATCCTCTAGAAATTATTCAACCTACCATTTCCCCAGATAGTAATATTTAGAGCCATATGATTTTTTTTTTGTCCAGGTTGCTTTAAACACTATTTTTCTTGACAGTTTTTTTAGAGACCACTAACATTTGGTGGTCTCTTTGAAGTTGGCTGTTGTTAACAAGTGAATAAAAATTACTCATCATAACCACATCTTAGTAGTCTGAGGTTTACTTTAAATATTTGGCACTCTTCTCTGGCTGAGTGCATGCTGCAGCCCCTTTCATTGTTCCAGGAGAGGACAAAGCATCACTGTGTCTTACATCCCTGAGAATGTTTCCTATATGCAGAGTTCTGGTTAACAAAATGCATAAGGATATGTTCACTGGAGACATGCCCAAGAGTTAAAAAGACCTTCAAAGAACTGATACTTTGCCAAAGGCTCTGCAAGCACATATTTTTCCATTTCTGTAACATTGAGCTTGTGTCTCAGGTGTTTCTCCTTGGGATGTTTTTCTAGAATGGTGAGGAAAAAATTATTGGGCTAAAGAGGACTTTGATATTTATGTAACTTTTCTAATCTTCATCTGTTTTTAGGTCTACGGACCAGGAACTCAGACAAGAGCTTTCCAGTACGTCAGGTAAGCCTTGCTTGTACTGTCTGATATTTACTTCACTTGATGGTTCTTTGAGCTTGGCCAACATTGTATGCATGTGCATTTTAGTCAAAGACATTATGTTCATTCTTAGGCCAGCTTTACTTTCCGTAGAGAGACACTGAAGTGTTCAGAAGTACCAAGAAAAAAAATTAGTTGGTTTAGAACTTTGAAGTGAAATACTAATGTGTTCTTCCCTTCAAGGGACAGCAAGTAATGGGTAGGTAAGTTTTTAATGCTGAGCAGTTTGTCAGTCCTTGCATTTTAATGCAATGCTGCCACCTTGTGCCTGTGGGGGTGCTGTGGTCCCTGTGCGTACTGTACTTGCGCCTGTCCCCTCCTGGGGGAAGGAACCAGTTGAGGGGGTATTGCTGTAGCTAATGTTTGCAGTGTAAGCAAGGCCAGAATGTACTTTCACTACGAAAAAGTGAATCTGTTCCTCAGAATCTTTTGTTCTGTTGTGCCAGCTGAAATTCTGTGCCAGGCTGCTGGGTTGTTTTAATCATCCGCCGCTTGGAAATGTTCTTTCCTTCTGCTGAAAGTAATAAGAGTGGTGATGAACACTATGGAAACCCCATCAGTTGAAAGTAGCCACTCCTTTCCTGATTATAAGTCGTAATGAAAGGGATCTGGATTTGTATGTCCAGGGGCAAGCTGCTGACTTTGTTGCTGATAATCCAAAATAACTTTGGGTTATTTTGCTGGGGGGGGAGGTAACACCAAAATACTGTTTTTTAACAAACCTGGTTTAAAATTTTCTGAAAGCAAGAAGACAATTCAGACAACAAACTGCAAAGCGGGTGGTGGTGTCATGTGCCCCTGTATTACAGCTTCCTCTGTTCTGTTTGAAAAGTGTTGGAAATGAACCTCTAAATATGCTTGGGTACCGGAGGGAAGAGGAAGTATTAATTTTTTTTTTTTTTTTAGTAACTTGGTATTTTTTTATATTCTTTCTTATGGTCAGATGAACTATAGGCAGCATATCCCAAAAATAATCCCCCTTTCATACTAACCTCCAGTTCAGTATATCTTACAATAGGGACTGTGGAACAAACAGCCAAGAAAACATGCACCCATTGAAGTATACACTAAATCTGGTTTCGGCATTCCTTACTCAGCTGCCTGATCTGCTTTACTGGAGCTGTGAGGAGGCAGCTCTCTTTTTAGACATATTATTTAGAATATTATTTGTAGGGAAGGAGAAATTGCCTCAATCTTTTCTTCCCTTTTTATAGTGATCTTGTGAATGGTTTGGTGGCGTTGATGAACAGCAATGTCAGCAGTCCTGTCAACTTGGTGAGTATGAGAGCTCCACTCTACTGTGTTTACTGGGCAGTGGCCAACATCACCTCTGTTTTCCTCCTTGTCACTTATGCTGATTTCTAGAAAAAATAAATCAAGCAAGAAAGCTCTTTCCATTATGCATAATGTATTATTCCACGTATTCTCTTTATAAATAAGATTAAGCCCCTAGATGTTGAGGTCTTACAGGTCCAAGAACAGGATAAATTTGCTAGATTTTTTCATTTGTTATAGCAAAACGATTTCTGTACTTAAAATGTGAAAAAAAAACCTGAACAAAATAGGAGGGGGGGGAACATGCAAAATACACCAAGGAAATGATTGAAGATGGTTATAATGAAAAAAAGCACTGAAGGAATACTTAGCTCTAAATAATTAGAAATCACTTCATACTAGCCTTGATTAGAGGAAAATGGGATAGTATTTGATTGTATCATTTCCTAATATTGATTAACTTTTCTAATAGGATTTTTGTTCTGTCCCATTTGTTGTCACCTTATTCTCAGCAGTAGATATAAGAATAGAAAAAGGATGCACATGCCAGGTCATTTCTGTGTATGCCAACTTTTGCCATATCAGGTATTCAACTCTGCAGGACAGTCATTCACTAGATTTTCCTTTTTTACTGTGGCCATAAATTCAGTTCTATGTTTCTATCCAAATGCTGTTATTTTTAAGCCTCATTACACGTTTTGTCTCCAGGAAAACTTGATGTTTAAATCTGTAGATACCTAAATGTTCGGCTTTAGTCAAATGATGTAGTAAGAAGAGTTTCGCAACAAGGAAAGCTAGGGATGGAGGGAATTGAGTCTGATGAAGGTGAGCTAATGGCTAACAGGAAGCTTTCAGCATTTTGTTCTGAAATGTTGATCAGGAGTTCACGTGCAAGTTGGTTAAAAAAAATGAGAGTTAAGAAAAGGAATATTGTATAGGAAAGCAAGTAGCCTTTATAGATATTGATATGTAAGATTTAGTAAATGGAGGAGCAGTTGTTTGCAGCTAAATTGGTTGGGTTTCGCAATTCTGGATGAACTGAGATTTAGCATACTTCTTCATTATATCATCTGTCTTCAACTCAGCAAAGTCCTTGAATCCAGATTTCAAACTGATGATGTGTTTATGTGGGCTGCTGACTGGTCTATGTCTTTACTGTGATTGAGGTGCATTTGCCCATTCTTTACAGACTGATTTTTTTGGGCACCCCCCTACATACATTGAATTACCAAGGCAAATGTAATGGAGGGCAACTATTCTAGTGAGTATGGATCTTGTCAAAGTTACATTTTTTTCGTCAAAGTAGGAATAAGGCATAATGTTTAGCTTCTTCGGAGTTTAACATGACCCTGTAAGAATCATCTCATGTCAGAAAGCTAACATGTCTTAAGATATTTAATTGCTATTGTAATGAATATCCCTTCTATTTCTAGGGAAACCCGGAAGAGCACACTATCCTAGAATTTGCCCAGTTAATTAAAAAACTTGTTGGTGAGTATTATAAGTAATTCTTAGTAAAGCTTATGAAGTACTTATTGTCATTAGATGATTATTACTTGATTAGTGTGTGTAATATGTGGATAATTTAATTGGTCTTTGGATTTCTTAACTTTATCAAAGGCATTTAATTGTATCCTGATCATATAATTAAATATTAATAAGATAATCCAAATCCTCTCAATTGTATGTAAAATATTGCATGAACAGTAGAATGAATATATTCTTTCTGTGAATATGTGCTGTCTATACGAATTATTTTGTATAACGTTTATGCTTTTTTTAGCTTTCTTTTGGCACAAGGACAATACATAAATGAAATGTAAAACACATGAATGAAAACGTCTTGCATAACATCTTAGCTGAAATATGGATACTTCAGCAAGGTGGTTCTTCACAATTATGCAGGCTGTTCTTCAACTACCATTAAAAACCTCATGCTGTGGCAACAGCCTTTCTCTACTTTTCACTGATCTACCAGTGACTCTTGCAAGGGCTGTCGGCACCTCCCTTGTATGTGGCTGGGAAGAAAGCACTGTGGCTTTCTCTTCATTCTTGCTCTGATACCTGTAGCAAATCAGAGCTCTCAGGAGTGGGAGCGAAGGGCTGTACTTAATCTTCTAGTGCAGCTTCCAAATGAGGTGAAACATAGTGATGCCATTAGCCAAGGGTTTTTAGTCTGTAGGTTCCAGCAGTGCTTCTGAGGGATCCGAAAAAGACAAGTTCAAACATACAGTACAGAAACTGATGCATGTGATGTTTCTCAGAGGACTGTCCCCTCTGGAAAACAGCTGTGAATCCAGCAATCAGGGAAGGAAATTGAAAATCACAGCACCAGACCCACCAGGCACATAGAATAATTGTTACCTCCGTTTGTCTGTTCACAAAAAAATTGATCTGTTTCAGTTTGCCTGGAGAGGTGGTTTAGTTCTACATCCATAAAATTCCACAGTAACATGGCATGTAAACTATTTCCTAGATTTGGTTAGAGAAATTGTCCTGTTTCCATGTACTGTCTTGAGGAGAGACAGGTACTATGTCAACTATTTAAATCAGACTGGAGAATATGGGCAAAGAGGAAGTGAAGTCCTTTTACAATGCAAAAGTGCTGACAGAATCACAGACTGGCTGAGGTTGGCAGGCACCTCTAGATGTCATTTGGTCCAACCCTTCTGCTCAGGCAGGGCCACTCGCAGCCAGCAGTGGCCCAGGACCATGTCCAGGCAGCTTTTGACTATCTTCAAGGCTGGAGACTCCACAGCCTCCCTGGGCAACCTGTGACAGTGCTGGGTCACCCTCACAGTAAGAAAATGTTTCCTGACGTTCAGAGGAAACATCCTGTGTTTCAGGTTGTGCCCACTGCCTCTGGTTCTGTCAGTAGGCACCGCTGAAAAGAGCCTGGCTCCATCTTCTTTACTCCCCCCATCAGTTATTTATACACATGGATAAAACCCCCCTGAGCTTTCTCTTCTCTAGGCAGATCAGTCTCAGCTCTCTCAGCCTGTCCTCACAGGAGAGATGCTTCAGTCCCTTCATCATCTTAGTAGCCATTCACTGTGCTCAACTTCGGTATGTCCATGTCTCTCTTGTATTGGGGAGCCCAGAACCGGACCCAGCACTCCAGATGTATCTCACTGGTGCTGAGTAGAGGGGGAAGATTATCTCCCTCGACCTGCTGGCAGCGCTTCTCCTACTGCTGCCCACGATACCATTTGCCTTCTTTGTGGCAAGGGCACATTGCTGGCTCATATTCAACTTGGTGTCCCCCAGGACCCCCAGGTTCTTTCTGGCCAAGCTGCTTTCCAGCTGGTTGGCTCCCAGCATGTACTGGTGCCTTGGGGTTGTTCCTCCCTAGGTGCAGGACTTTGCACTTCTTGTTGAATTTCATGAGGTTCCTGTCAGCCCTTTTCTCCAGTCTCCTTTCTCGAGGTCCCTCTGGGTGGCAGTACAGCCCTCTGGTGTATCAGCAACTCAATATTGACTCAGTATTGACCCCTGGGGTACACCACCAGTTACCTGCTCCAACTAGACTTCGTGTCACTGATCACCACCCTGTGGGCCCGGCCACACAGCCAGTTTTCAGTCCACCTCACTATCTGCTCATCCAGCCCTCAATAAGGATGTTATAGAAGACAGTGCCAAAAGCCTCACTGAAGTCAAGGTAGATGATATCCGCTGCTCTGCCCTTGGCTACTGAGGCAGTCATTTCATTGTAGAAGGTTATTAGACTGGTCAAGCATAATTTCCTTTTTGTAAATCCATGCTGAAAGCTTTGTGAAATGCTTTGTGAATCCATGTTGCTGTGGGACAGCTGGTTCACCCAGCTGTTGCATGCAGTGTAGCTGTGTCTGTGGAAAGCATTTCAGTGGTAGAATTATGAAGCAGAAAACTGCAGAAAGACTTGATGCTCCAGTAGGTAGGAAAGATGTAAATGCAAAGCATAGTGAATTGCGGATGGTAATGCACAGTGTCTTGTTTAATAGGCAGTGGGAGTGAAATCCAGTTTCTCTCAGAAGCACAGGATGATCCTCAGAAACGAAAACCTGATATCAGAAAAGCCAAGTTACTGCTTGGCTGGGAACCTGTGGTACGTACAGCTGTATTAGTGTTGTGTGCAAAAACACAGGGAGGCAGAGGGGGATGGGGAAGGACCACATGATAATGATACGTTTCAGCTATCAGTATATCTGCTTACACAATCTCCAGGACAGTTGTTTAAAAGGCTGTCTCTTTTATGTTGCCCAACTCATGATTCAAAAACTGCTGGGTAAGACTGTACAGCCTGTGCCATGCAGAAGAGCATATTAGCATTAGCATTTGTAATAGACTAAAGAGGAAAAAAATATTTTTAGGATAGGCATTTTAAATTTTAACTTTTTCACATGCATTTTATGAAGTATATACCTTCCTGTAAGCCCAGTGAATCCTTTGAAATACATGATACATAGTTACGGGAGCTAATGAGTTTGCTGCAGTCCTCATTCCTGTTTTGCTCTGGTAACGTGTTATGGAAAGAAAAAATTGCTTTTATTTTATTTAAATATTTTCAGAAAATCTTTGGAGTAAGGCTATTTTTAAGATGATCTGTAACATCATTGTAACGAAAAAGTTTGTTTGGTTTAATAGGGAGAAATATGAGCACCAGAAAAGTGTTCTGGTTTTTAGAGTTCGTTTAAAGGGAAATATGAGAAACTTGGGCAAAACAAAACCTAGCCAGAGAGAGATGACATATTTTGCCCCCCTCCCCCCCTTTTTTTTTTAAATTCTGGTAGACTGAAGTAAACCATAATAAGAAGCCCTTATTTTGGACTACGGGTATCATATGTAGAGACGTTGAGAGCTTGTTCTGTGTCTTGATAAGCTTGAAATGTGCTCAGGGTTAGTCTAACATCTCACCACCCACAGTAATGTCTGCCTACCTCTAAAGCTTAGTTACCAGCCATCTGAGGCAACATCAAGATCGTGATTGTTCTGCACAGCTAATATGCAACAAATGCAAAATGCCCGTGGTTGCTATTTTTTCCTTTCTCAGCCTTTTTGGTGAAGTTAATTGTGCAAACGTATAACCAGGCATAGTTGATGATAAGACCTGATTGGTTTGGGGAGGTAAGGTCTACTTAATCCCCAGAAAGGGTGCAACTTTCTTAGCCAGCTCCCCATTCTAGCTAGCACAGTGGTTTGTAGGCTTTTTTAGATTTGCAGACAAAAATCTTTCCAGGAAACATGTGAACCTATCTAGTAAATGTAAGCCTATTAATACAAAAAGACAGATCAAACCCTTCTGAAAGGATTCACAGAGGCACTGGATATTAATAGACCATGCCTGAAAGCACAAGGACGATGGCAAGTGTTACATTCACAAAAGGTTTAAAACAGTTAACTTCTATACTTCTGACCTTCTGTGTTTGGCACAGTCAGTACCAAAACTTACTCTGAAGTAGCACTACAGTGTTGGTACATCAAGGCAAGTAGTTTTTGTGCTGCTGTTTTTTCCTCCTGTATTGATGATGGTATCAGCAAGCATGTCAGAGCATATGGCTCCTGAGAAAAGAGGGTGGTATTTCTGTTGTTCCCGTCTACAAATCACAGTGTTTAAATACAGGCATAGAATATGAAAAATTATGACTATTTGTACAGGATTTAAGAATATCAAATGAGATACTGGATGATAATTTGTATCCCTTTTTCTGTATATCAATGGAGCACTGAAGAAATAAAAACTAAAAAAAAAAAAAAAAAAAAAAAACCAAAGCCAAAACCCACCACCTTTATACCTTTCTGTGGTATATACCATTCTGTGAGATTCTGCGAAAGAGCATCTTTAGTCATTAAAAACAGAAGGGGCTTAAATTTCTATGTGCTTATGTCTTTCAATGATTACGAATTGAAAGTAGAATTCTGTAAGTCTGTTTTTACACTAAGCAGACCAATCAACCATCTGATGTGATTTAAATTTGTTGGGTGGTTTGACTTACTACATCAGAAAATATATCTGATGTTTAAAAGCTAACATGCATTAGCAGTGCAGAGATGTAACCAGCATGTGGTGCTGTTAATACTTACTGTTAATACTTATACTGGCTAAGAATAAGACTTTCTAGCAGTCTTTTGATAGCTGTATTAAAAAAGATACCATTGTGAAAAGAGCTGATGTGAACTTAGAGTGATATGATTCTCTCCTCACTTTTGGGAACAGGTGCCATTGGAAGAAGGTTTGAATAAAGCAATTCATTACTTCCGTAAAGAACTTGAGTATCAGGCGAACAATCAGTATATTCCCAAACCAAAACCTGCAAGGATGAAAAAAGGAAGAACAAGACATAACTGAAGACTATTAGTTGGACAGGAAATTCCCTGCTTGACATTGGACGGGTGTAATTTTTTTTTTCTTCTTGGGTTTTTTTTTTTGAGAGAGACTTTGAAACAGGTATCATGAAGAACAAACTGGAATTTCATTCTGAAGCTTGCTTTAAAGAAGTGGATGTGCCTAAAAATAACAAACAAATATTCCCCTTCCCCTGCAAATCTTGCCTTGCACTTTTTAAATCTGTCTTTTTATGTAAAATAGAGTAGAAGCATCTTTTAGTATCTTCAAGTTTTATATCTTGCTGTGAGATCATTTTGTTGTGACTGTCCTTGACAGTTTTATTTACTGGTTTCTTTGTGAAGCTGAAGATAAACACAAATGGGATGGAAAATGCCAATTTATTTATAAAATGGGTACTATAAAATATGAGATGTTCTACTATGCATAAGTAAAAAGCTAGGGGTATTGTCAGGTGAGAGACACTGACATCTAAGTATAGAGGAGTTTAAAAGAATTCTGTATGAGAGCTTTATGTATTCTTTAAAGGAGAGATTTTTTCAAAGTTTTAGTTTTAGTTGTACACTTGAATTTGAGATATTTTCATTGATTACCATGGATAAGGATATTTTGAATCACTGCTGTGTTGTGCGTACTCTGGGAATAAAGTTAATGTATTATTGGTTACAGTGGTTGAATATGCTATTTTAATAAAATATTGAAACTTCTATTTACTAGTTTCAGGGTTTCGCTGTGGGCACATCTGTACATTTATTGTATATTAATTAGAAAATAACAGTCTGTAAATAATTGGCTCAAAGTTAGTAACATCGGTCTTTCGTTGCTTGTCTCTTAACAGATATATAGGAAGGGCTGCAGGATGTCTGTTGAAACAAATCGGACAAAAACATCAGGATTTATTCCAGTTCAGGTAGTTGGTAGTGATGTAGGAGTATAATATTTTCTTTAAACCGCAGAGTCTAACTTCAGCCTCCCTAACAGAGGAAATGTTTCTATTTTAAGCAGTTATTGAATAGCCAGTAAATGTTCTCTACTTTGATAATTATGCCTGTCATCTTAACAAAAAAACCCTGAACAAACAAAAAAATCCAATTCCCCTTATTTTTAATAGTTCCTCTTTATTTTTAATACCTAAGACTGGATACCTAGGAGGAGAGGTTGGCAGAGAGTTTTTAAAAGATATATTGGCTTAGTGCCACTCAAAATCGAAAATCCTAAATCTCATCAAGCAAAGTGACTTGACCTTATCTCATTAAAGCTTGATGTTTCATTAGCTTTTGAGTATCTTTAGGGTGGTGGTCCAAGTGGGAGTTACCCGTAGCAATGACCTGACGCCCAGGCCCAGGGAGGACTCCGGGAGCAATGTGCTATTTAGGCACCCTTGTCCGAGCATGGCATCCGCCAGAGCCTCCCGGTAAGTGCAAGGCTTGGAGTCTCATCCAGTCTGTCTGGTGAAGTTCCCCAGCAATGATGGGGCTGCTGTGTGTGTTTGTGTGCCCTGCCTGGACTGGCTCTGCAGTGATCCTTTTAAGTCAAAATGGTTTATTCCCTGCTCACATGCACAGGTTTTCTTCCAGTAGAAATCTGCCACACAGCTGAGAAGCCAGGGAGCATTTTCTTGTCTGGACTCAGAAGTAGAATTTAGGTATTACACATTGCCTCCATCTTTTCACAACTGAGCAGCTTGAGGTCTGCTTTTTGTTTGAAGCCTTTTTCTAGGTACTTGATCTGGGCATTTATTCCATATTAAATGGCCTGAAAAGCACACTGTGGTGTGCATGCTCCAAATGTGCCTGTAACCTGTCATTACTGATACACTCACAAAGCACAGCCTCTCCTTATACTCAAAACCACAGCTGGATATATGTGAAAGTAGTGCCCACTTCTTTAATAGTTCTGTGGTGAGAACTGTTAATCAGCTCCCAGCATGGTGTTTTTACCCTTAAGCTCTAGATTATATTTGGGGGAAGGTGCTCTTTCTCCTTATATTTTACTCCTCATGCAAATCGTGCCATGGAATGCCAAAGCATCTATAAAGAGGTGGTGCACAAGGTGCAACCCTAGTCCAGCATTTAGAGTAGCCATGGAGAATAAATGGGAGCTGTGGGTACCAGCTGTTACGTCCAGGACTGTTTTTCATTTAATCCAATTACTTCAGTGCAAAATACATAAACTGCACTAGAACAAGCATTCTTCTGGAGACTAGCACAAAATGTGCATTTTCAAAAAAAAAAAAAAAGAAAATCCCTCAGGAGGTCTGAACGTTTGGATACTACAGGTATGAATTTAAAATCTTTTTAGGTTAATTCACAACCTGACCTCCTTCATAAAAGGAGCAAATTGGAGAGAGGGCGAATAGCTGGTACCGATACAACCCATCTGTGAGTATGTGGCATGCCTCCCGCTGGGCCTGAGTGACAGACTGCATTGATTTGCTACTTTCCTTGTACTGTTTCTAGCTTTTGTTTCAGAGATTCCTGGTTCAGTTCCCGTATTCTTTCTAAATAGTGTCTTCCAGAAACAGCAGCCAAGGCAGCTGTTGCCCTTTGTGTTTGAAGCCAGTGACTGGTCCTGGTCTTCTAGCTGATTCAAAAGGCATGAATTGTGGGTGTTAAAACAGAGTCTGCTGGTGCTTAAGTCTGAAAGTCTGAGGTAATTTCAAGTTTGGTCTGGTCTGAACTGAGTGTTCAGGAAGATACATGAGGGTTTGCATGTCAGTGCTCTCTGTTTCCCATCTGGGGTTACACATCTCAGAAGGAGAAAGAAGGCATCAAGAATGCAGGGAACCACAGGTGAGAAACAGCTGCTGCCTCTCCAAAAGAGACACTTTTGATGGAGGGTCATGGAATACAATACTGAAAGCTTGGAAATGTAGAACTCGGGAGTAAATGAAGCCAAGCCGTGTTCTCATTTCCATACTTGAACACAACATACTGGTTTGGAGGGGTTCAGGAAATTTGAGAATTGGGATTTTCTGCTGTCACCTGGTCAGGCAGACAAGGTAAAACTCACATGACCAGGCTTGAGGTGCCTATTTAGTCACAGTGATCTGCACAAACGGGCAGCTCAGCCAGTGTTAGATGCAAGTCCTCCTCTCAGTGGGGAATATGCAGTGTAGCGGAGGTCTGTGATGAACCAGCCAGCTTGGTGCTGGCAAGTGAGGTAAGTCTTCTAGAAGAAGAGGCGTGCAAGGCATCCACTGCTGTGGATTCCTTGAACCTTGCAAAGAGGACCACTGTTGCTGCTGGAAGTTATCACAGTGTGAGGTCCACAGTTGATTTTTTTTTTAAAACGTGATGTACTTTTGCTTTATTTCTATATGTAGGCTGCTCGGAAGCTTTGTAAACCACATTGCTGGTCTACAGACAAGCTACAGTGGGGCTTGCAGACCTAATTTATTTTAAGTAGTTCCATTAATGTATAGTCTGGAGAAGCCTCATGTTTATCTTTAGATTTTTTGCTATGTGGGGAAATCAGGATCTGACAGTCTTCCTGTGTCTGGGGTGTTTGCAGTTTCTCTAACCTATATAGACTCTGGCGAGTTTAGTAGCCATTGAACTCACCACCTGTTGGGCATTTTTGATTGTCTCTTGGTCATTATTTTTTCAAGAAACTTTTAGAAATGCAGTATATTTGAAAAAACTTTCACTTCTGTCAGACAGGGTTGGAATTGAGTTTCAAAGCTGAGACAAAGAGGCCAAAGAAAGGGGGGAAGACACGAACACAATTGCATAAATTTTGTTAGCCTTAGAGAACAAGCTACAGAGGGCGAAACAGGGCTTTGATTAGTGTGATGGATTATGCTAGTCTGCAGGCATTTATTAGTATTGAGTTTAATGCTACTCAAGGCCAAGAAGTCCTTGAAGGTTATTAAAGGCTGATCAGAGAGGACCTGTCCACAGGAAGAAGATGCTTTGCTAATAGCAAGGGAAGTGTGTACTCAACACTGCTAGTGCTAACATCCGTACATCCCCTCCCTGAAATCAGTGGGAACGTAGCCACTGCAAATCCCTAGTTGCTTTGTTGTGAACATTTCCCTGTGCTTGGATCACAAGTGGCAGGAGAAGGGAATGCCTTATTTGTGGCTCTGACTCCCTCGAACTACCAGGAAGAGCAGCAATAGCTCTGGACAAAAGCAGGACTCCTTTTGTATGGCAGAAGGTTCCTCAATGTGATTCCATATCATCAGGGAGGTTTTTCTGAAATAAGAATTCATATTTCTTGCAAAAAACAGACTCTGGTTCTCTATTCGTTTTCCCAGTCCCTTTCCTCCTCTCTCTTGCCTATTCCATAATAGCAAATATGGCAACAACTTCTTGTCCACCTTGTTTTGCTGCCATTAACAGCCTGGAACAAGCAACAGCTAGTTCATTCTTCCTATGTTTTCCCTAGTTTCTGACATGCTCTTCAGCAAGGAGGGGATCCTCTGAATGCCTTGGTCCATGCCAGGGCTGAAGCAGCTGGCACATAACATAAAGCCACAAGGAACTGTGGGGTGGCCTTATGTACCACAGTGTGGGCTTTGTCCGCTGCACTGCAGAGAAAGCTGTTTTGAGCAAGGAAACCTACATCTTCCTACTACCTACCTTGGGTAAAAGTGCCCAATCCCGCATTTCCATTGTGTTTGTGTTACAAGTAGGAACTTAAAGGGAATGAAGGCCCCCCCAAAAAATAATAAAATAAATATATATTTAAGACTGCTGTTGAATACACTTGATCTGCAGAGAGATATCTCTGTTTAGACTTGGGGGGGAGCATATGAGAGTGGCTGTGGGGACACAGCAGTAGTACTTCTATGCTTTGACAGAAGGGTTACCTTAGAGATATTTTCAGCAAAGGAGGCAGGACTGCCCTGTCAGTCCGACTGACGGACTTGCCTGGCTGACACCCGCAAACTGGGGGATGTGGCAGCATCAGGTCTTGAAACATGAAGTGCTGGACCATGGCCAAGCTGTTCCCATTCTGTAGGGAGCCACAATGAACAATGGCTGCTCTTCTGTCTTGGTGGAGAGGTTATGTGATGTCAACACGGGGTGGCTGGGGATGATGATCATGACATGAAGCGCTCTGTGCTGTCTGCACTGCAGAATGGAAAGGCTGGGGGGTGTGTGTGTGTGCCCATTTTTGTCTGTGTTTTAGGACAGAAATAGTCAAAGGAAATTAACTTTGTTAATGTAGTTAACTTTGAAAGCACTCTGTGCATATTTGACAAACAGGCTTTTTTTAAATAGCTTGCCTCCTTCTGCCCAAATGTGTGATGCCTCATACCTGCTTGCTTTCTTTGCAGCTCATTGCATGTACTTTTGCATCGTTGCAACTGCTGCGCTTCGAGTCAGGTGGACCCCTCTGCAAGAAGGAAGGTGCCTTCCCCTCAGAGCTATTCCTGTGTGGTGGGTTGGCCCCAGCCAGCAGCTAAGTACCCTCACAGCCGCTCGCTCCCCACTACCCCAGTGGGACAGGGAAGAAAATAGGAAGAGCAAAAGTGAGCAGACTCAAGGGCTGAGATAAGAGCAGTTTAATAAGTGAAGGAAAGAAGGAAAAATACCCAAGCGGTGCAAAGGCCACTTACCATCTCCCTGGAAGATAAACCCCTGACCCCCTTCTTCCTCTTCCCAGGTTTCATTGTGGAGCAAGACATTATATGGTATGGAATATTGGTCAGATGGGGTCAGCTGTCTCACCTGTGTCCCCTCCCAACTTCTTGCCTGCCCCTAGCCTACCTGCTGAGGGGGTAGCATGGGCGACAGAGAAGACCTCGATGTTATGCAAGTGCTGTTCAGCAAGAGTGAAAACATCAGTATGTTACCAACACTGTTTTAGTCACAAATCTAAAACGCAGCACTGTACCTGTTGTTATGAAGAAAGTTAACTCTATCCCAGCCAGACCCAGTACATGGAAAACTTCAGCATGCAGCACAATGTAATGGAAAGGATTTACTTTTTTCCTTTTAGAGAATCCTCAAGAGAGAGATTGTAGACTTTGTTGTGAGCCTGCAAGGCACAGAAAGCTTGTGGACTGAGTCAGTCTGCAGGAATGGACACAGCTTACAAAGGCCTAGGGAGGAATGGTATTTATTTACAGCACTTTTTTTTATTCTTCCTTATTCAGCAGGTCTGAATTCCCAGTTGTTGTAAATTCTGGGAAATTACGGAAATTATCAGCAACAGTTCAAATGTTGCCAAATTCTGTGCGCTTTTTTGATAGGACACGAAAT
Source organism: Morus bassanus (assembly GCA_031468815.1). NCBI lineage: Eukaryota > Metazoa > Chordata > Aves > Suliformes > Sulidae > Morus > Morus bassanus. The sequence goes on from CM062568.1 coordinate 70,387,831, forward strand.
GGAAGTATTCTTCTAGGAATAGGTGTTTTCCAACTGTGCAAAAGCGTGTGCGCTTGACTCAGAATATGATTATTCTGTATTTGGAATAAAGGGTCTTCTACTGAGGAAACACACTGGTTTAAACTGATTAAACTGGCAAGGATTCTGCTAAGAGCAAGTGCTCCAAAACCTAGGGCAAGACTGAGTTTTTGGAGCACGTTAGGCTAGTGCGTATCTGTGCATACAGAGGAGAAGTGGCTAACGTGTTTGTTCGATTTGGCTCCCTTGGCAAAAATCTGGCTCCCTGGAAGCATTCCTGCGGGGAGCGGGATAGTGTTGGGCTGCCTCTCCTGGACACCAGTCCATCACCCAATGGGGACTTTAAGTGAAAAATTAGGAAATGCACCCAGAATTAAGAAAGAAGTAAGCAAAGTGTAAAGAATGGTGTTGCCATGATCCATGCTTTGGAAACTTCTTGTAAGCTTTAGACAACAGACAGCTAAAGCATCTGTACTGTCTTCCTTCTCCGACCCTGCTGTAGCTTGCATTACACGTTTCATCTCTCCTTATTCTTCAGCTCTAGAAGTCATGGAGCCAGCCAGCCTTCCTCACCTGACCCTTCCGAGTCCTCTATGTTTGTCAAGCTTCAGCAGTGCTTTCCCCCACCAACCTCCTCGTGAAGCCCCTGACAGCTGGAATCTCCCTCCTAGGCTTAGGTCTGTGTCAGGACTTTCTCTACAGTAACGAGAGAGAAGCAGCAGCGTGTCTGATGTTGCTGTGGTAGAAAAGTTGGTTGTATTTCAGGGTTGTTAACACACACAACCCCACCAACCAACCCCCCTTTAATCCACTATACTTCATCAACAAATGCCCAGTCTCTGATATATGTTGATGTTGTCCCTAATGTGTATAGATTCCAGTTTGAAATGGGGATACATGCAACTTCATGGTAGGAAATTACGTCTGGGGAGTGTGTTGGATACTGTCTGATACGAACTTCATTTTAAATAGCTTGTTTTGTTATTTTATTCCCTATTTTGAGCTAGACTGAAAGCTTGCAGCTAAGTGGAAATGACATAAAGGGGAGTGTTCATCAAAGATAACCTCTGGGTTGTCAATGCCTGGGGAGGGTAGGGGCCACTCAGGTTAGATGCTCTGCGTCTCAGCGATTACTTCAGAAGTCAGGTTCCTGCATTGAGCCCTTTCCCTGGGGAATCCTTTCCTTTCACAGGCTTTGGAAGAAGGCAAGCTCCCCTGCACTGAATTTAGCTTTTGTGAACATCTGCGTCCTTGCCCCAACAGGAACTGCTGAAGTGCCGTATCAACCAAGTTTGGAGGGCTGTGCACAGTAGGTATGGAAACAGCAAAGGAGGCTTCAGCTAAGAGGAATATTTTTTTTTTCCTTTCCCCCAAGAATAATTGGATTTATTTGTTGACACAAATCTGAATGAGCAGGCACATCTGAAATGTATTGGCTTATATTATGTATTCTATATGCCAAAGTAGATGATATAATATAATTTTGCAATTGATTGTAGGAAAACAAATGAAAAAGCCCTTTAAAAAGGCATCTGTAGTAATATAATTGGAATGAAACTTGCTGTTACAAACTCTACTAAATAATGGCAACCTGTTTATTTTATGAAAAAAGCTTTATTTCTATAACACTTTATATATAGTGTACTACTAAGTAATGATAATTAAAAAAAAAAGTCATGTTGCTTTTTTCAAAGTCTGGCAGTTCCTTTACTCTCGCAGTTCTACATGAATAGGAGGAAAGCAGGGTCATTCTGACTGAGGGAGGAGGACTCAGCCTTTCCCAGTGCAGCCCTGTAGGCACCAGCTCTAGTAGGATAAATGGCATTAGTAATCATCATAGTTGACACCCGCTCCATGCCTGAAGGTGTGTGGGTTTTGTGGGCCAATTGGTGAATCTTCATCGTAGTGGTGTTGGTAGTATCCACCATAGTATTCATTACGAGCACGCCCTAAGCTTGTCCAGTAGGAGATGTCATCTTCAAATTTCTGGGGGGGGAAAAAAAAAAAAACCAACAAACCCACCTTGCTTTCCAAGCCTGAAGCTTTACAATGAAGAGAACAAAACAGAAGTGGTGCAAGAGGTTCCTTTTGTCTTTTTCAGAAATTCAGATCCTTTGCATATTTGTCAAAACAAAATCTTTAGATCTAAGGGGTTTTGTGACTTGCACTTACCTTCTCGATGGGATTAGCAGGAATTGTCCTGCCCAGCCCCGCCTGGGACCCACCCCCACACCCATTGCCCACTGTGCAGTGCTTAAGCTGCGAGCGCCTTCAACTGAAACATGCACTGAGCACCTTAAATATTTATATTACCTTTTCAGTGGTGGACTATAAAAAACATTTCAATGTTTTGTACTTAAAAATCTAAAGGTTTGGTTCTCCGTTGCCCTGTGCCTTTAGTCACAATGGCCCTGACTGCAAAGTGGGTTCGACTCCCATTCCATGGGTAAAAACCATAATTCCATTCACTCCCATTTTCCATGGGTAAAAACAAATGCGCAGTGCAGCCTTCTAGCTATGGAAATGCAATAAGCAGTTCAATTCTGCTCACAACAGCAGAGGAAAGACAGTGTGCAAGGATATCAAATACTTGCCAAGCCAAAGCCTTTCCATCTGAATGACTCTTTGGAAATATTTTTGGCTGAGATTTGAAAAAAAAGTTTTGCAAAATACACAATGGGTAAGTATGGCCTAAGTCCTCTGCTGGAACAAACAGTTATTTCATTGTTAAAACTGTGTCTTAATGCTCAAGAAAACCTACTGAGTGGATTCATTGTATCCCACAACAGGCCTCATTTTGGTTTTTGAAATGCATGCAGGAACTCAGGAGGATTCATCCTACCTGCATGGTTTGTTCTTATTACTTCTTGGTATTTGCCCCTAGTATTCAGTTTCTGATGCATAAAATCACTTTTCCTATTTTTCCTATTCCTATTGGGAGAGGGGGATATAGCCATGCTGTTAAAAACTCACTTTGATCTGCATAATGTCCAGGAGGATAAAAAAAAGAAAATGTATCCCTCATTATTTCAGTCCAAGCAAAGGATTATTATTCTAATTGTTCCAGCTTTGAAAATGAGTGCATTCATCTTCTAAGCAATCCACATAGCATGAAGGTCCCAAATGTACTCCAGCTTGCCTGTGCCAATGCAGTCTCATTAAACGTATTCATGTAGCTGACAGAAGCCAAGAATTCAACATCTATAACTATTTTTACCTCTTATTAATGTAGAAATTATTCTACATGTGGGACTGCAACTAAATGCACATTTTTGGCCCTATTTCAGCATCTATTTAGTAGAGCTTTGTGCAGAGCCGGGAACTCTTGATTCCACTCCAGTGTTTTTACAAATTAACTGTTTTTAAAAAAAAAGTATCCTTCTCATTTGAAGGGAGGTTGGCTTCACATTATCAAATGGATTTCCCTTCACATTTAGAGTCGAGGCACAGCTGCTGGTGCTCGCGATGGTCAGGAGCTGCCCGCACTATGGAGGCACGTGCATGTATTAGGTACGTAATGTTAGTGCAATTTCATTGAGGAATGCCGATCACAACCAGCTTGGTGTGGATTTCTCGGCATGTTAAAAAGCAAATTGATTAGGCTGAGGCTGCCAAATTAATTTCCTGAAATACGATCAATTCCTTTGGGTCTGGCCACCTATTTCTCAAAGCAAACTTTGGTTGCAATTTGTTACGCTTAAGTTCAGTAACAGGCAAGAGCTCCGTGCAAGATTTTAATGTCATTTTTCTCTATTAACAATAACGCAGAAATCTCTAGCAAATACGGAACTCATGTTTTTGTGCAATATTTGCTACTTTAAAAACAGAAATCAATGTCTGCGAACAGAAACAGGGCGGCTTCTCCCTGGGTGCTCCTGTGGCTGCATCCACACTCGCAGCCGCTCACTCCAAAGCCCTACCAACTCTCGAAAGCTTTACACTCACCGCCTCATCGAATCCCAGGTACAGGAACTGCTGGTACCACTGCTGTACATCGGGCTGGCTTCTGTCCCACAGCTGGCGCCTCTGGCGTCTCAGGCTGCTTAGGAACTCCTTGGCCGCCGTTTCTTTCACTGACACCTCGGGCTTCATGGCAACGGGGGCTGAAATTAATTCCCCCCCAAAAGGCATGCCAGGAAATTTTTAGTCAGCCTGAAGCATTCTGCTTGCAGCAAGTAAGAAAATCCTTCTCGCATCATGCCACCACTTTTGTGCTCGGCGCCACGATGTGTGTCGCAGCAGTAACAGTTGTATCACATTGACGATTCCTGGGTTTATGATTTCTCAGCTGCCCTCATTCTCTTGGCTTTAATAAAAGCTGCTCTGAGCTCAAAGACATAAGCTAAGTAATGAACTTAAAAAAATAAACCGAAACTGAAAGAGCATACGCCGTGTTGCGCTTTGAGGAGAGAACAGGAGGCTGGCCTCCATGTGCTGCTGTTAGAGGAATGGGAAAGAAGATGAGAGGTGAAGATAAAAAGCCTGAAGAATCTGCAGAAACACTGCTAACTTACTAGGGTGAAGGGAGGCACACATAAAAAGACAGACTTTTGAACGTGTTGTGTGAAAATGTAGCTTTTAAATAATGGGTACTACCAAATGCCCTGTGTGCCTGAAAATGGAAGCCCATCAGGCTTTCATAGCACACTGCTTGGTGGATGCATGGGAATGCCTTCAACCTGCCAGACCCAGACGTGCCATCTGGCTTGCCCCATGCCGAAGAGGCTGGCAGTTTGCTGCAGGTGCTGGAGGAATTTGTGTACCTCCGAAAGGTATGGATGTGAAGACTGGCTAGCCCCCAGCCATGCACAGAAATGATAAAATGTGGTACGGTGTTTGGTCTTGCTGTGAAACAAGAAGCATGTGTAGGAGTAGGAGGAATTTCGAGACTTCAGAGGGTTCATTGCAATGAGGGAGAGACCAGGAACATGGGTGTGGATGGGGGTTTTTGGAGGAAGTGAGGGAAGAAGCTAGGGCGGAAGGGGAAGTCAGGTGAAGATGCGAAAGCCATTGAAGCAGGAGCTGGGCGGACTCACAGGGGGAGGCAAAGGACTCCAGGGAAGGAGATTCAAGAGGTAAAAACGATAGCTGAGTTGTCGCAGGAAGAGTGGGAAACAGCAGGCTGCCCTGCGGTGATGAGCTGCAACCTGATAACTCACCGTGCGCCCGAGCTGCGTGTTATTACTGAAAAGCGGGGGACAGCTGAACGTGTCACATGAATGAGCCTTGCACAAGGGGCACTGCCAGCAAGGGAACCAGTACTGTGTACTTAGCCTGCTCGCTTTAGCGCGCAACTGGAAAAGGGGAATGAGGCTGGAATTAAGGGGCTTCGTATTCCCTCCGTCATCAATTCAAGGCTTTGCAGTTCTTCGTGGTCTAGGCCGCATTGTCGGCATGCTCAAGAAGGCTCCCTCTGGGCAGTCCCTCTCCCCAGGGGACCTGAGCAAACAAGCCGACCACTGCTGGGGCGCAGGGAGGGCGGCTGTTGCAAGTGGTCGCTCCTATCTGCATGCAAGCACTGCAGAACAGTGAAGTAACACGCAAGGAAAACAGCCGTGGATGAGGCACACATTTTAGGGCTGGCAAGAGGTGGTGGGTGATGCCAGGAAAAACCCTGTGAGAAGTTAGGCTTGCAGAAAGGGGGAGTCCCCTCTGTGGGGGGTGTCAATTCTTTGCCTCAGCCATAGAGCAGGCTGAGGGGAGGCAGTCAAAACTGGGGTTTTTCAGCCTGTCCCCCACCTGCTGCAGTGCTGCTTGTCCCCAGCCAGCTCCGTTTCCATCCTCTTCCTTCTACAAGCAAGCCATTCGGTACATCTGCCTGCTGGGCCCTTGGCCATCATCTCTCCCGTAGAGAGAGCAGTCTTCCAAGAAGGAAGCATACGTGGGGCCAAGAGAACAAAGGGAACAAGTCAAGGCATCACAGGCAAGCCCGGTTTGCACGTTTTCTTCTCTGCACCTGAGCCAGCAGTATTTCCATGCGTTATAATTCCACAGAAAAACTTGTGACTTGCCAGAAAAAACCATAAACGCCGCATCTGCCGTACATACACTGGAAAAGGTAGGTGCTATACAATGCGCAGAGCAAAATGTAGGCGTACTGCCTGAGGCTGGGACCCCTGGTTTTCAGAGGGGGCTGTGATAAGCAAAGCCTCCAGCCTTGCCAGTACCAAGTCCCAAAGGGCCATGCAGGCACAGGCTCCACGGGTCTGGCACCGTATGCACAGGAGGTTTTGGTATGAGCTGTGAGAGCGGCTGTGCGCTACCAGCTTTGAACCAGGTGTTTGTACACTGCTCCTCTGACTGCCCTCTTTGAGCTGGAGATAGAGTGACAACACAGTGGCAGCTTTGACTGATAGCAACTGACTCAAAGGAAAAATAAGGGCTAGCACTTTGCCGTCTCTTTACTTACCTTTGTGTTTCTGAAGCATCAGTTTAAGCTTATTTCCCCTTGAAACATCTAGACAAGTAAAAATAAAACACATCCATTTGCTAAGAAGGAAATAACAACAAAAAAGATTGTATCTTGAAAAATACCAAAAGTATTTTTGTCATAGCTCCAGACCACCAGGCAAAACGCTGCAGCAAGTTTTTACCAGTGCCTCCCTTCACTCCCGTTCCACGCTCGAGTGCAACATATGCTAGAGAAGCTTTTGCCACTCCAGCATCCTCTCCCCAGCTCTTCTTGGCACGAAAACCATGAGACTGGCCTTCTTCACCAATTAAATTATAATATTTCGCAGCAGAAGACCAGAGCGAGTCCCAGCACTGCGACACCGCATCCGGGGCAGCGTGATAACCCTGGGAAACCCCTGTCGCTGAGCGAGGGGCACGTTAACAACCGGACTGCTTCAAGGTTTTTCCTTGCAGCCTGTCCCGAAGCAAATCAAAGCTGTCGTCCTGCTGAAGCCCTTTCCCAGAAGGGACCCAGGTCTTTTGCCCGTGGCCGGGCAGCGCAGCAGGAGCCCTGCGAGCGCTCGGCTGCTCCGAAACACTTTATTCGCTCGCAAACAAGCTCTTTAAAAAAAGATGCTCAACTTGCACGAGTTTTGGAGTGGCCAAAAACGCTCACCCACGCGGGACGCCAGGGGAAGCATTTATTTCCCGCTCCCCAGGACGTGCCGGGTGAGGGTTTCCCACCCCGCAGCCCGGCCGGGTGCGGGCGCTCACTCACCGGGGGCAGCGCAGAGCAGCGGCAGGAGGAGGAGGAGGAGGAGGAAGAGGAGGGCGGCCCCGGGCAGGGTCCCGCGGGGGCACGGCGGCGGCATGGCGGCGGAGGGCGGCGCGGCGAGGCAAGGCGACCCACCTGGGCGGGAGGAGACGGAGAGGATGAGGATGAGGCTGAGGATGGAGCCGGAGCCGGAGCCGGAGCGGAGGGCGGGCGGGCGGGCGGGCGGGCGCGCGCCCGCCCCACGCCGCGGGGAGGGGTGGGGAGGCGGCCCCGGGGGAGGGGGGCGAGGGCACCCCGCGGCCGGCGGCGTGGGCAATTTCACATCTCTCTTCATATAAAGGCAGCTTGTCGGTTGCCTGTAACAGGAGCTGGAAATGGAGAGATTGTCTTGGTGGGAAAACGAACCAGAATCAACCAAAGGTGACTTAGTGCGGGGGTTTTTTCTCTCTCCCTTCCTCCCCACCCCCCAAGTCCACGGAGATGTGTTTTAACTGATCAGCTCTAAAAAATAATTCGGATTTCTTTTTCTACATATAGACAGGTTTAGCTTACAGCAAGAACTCAGGGACCAAAAGCCAAACTCACAAATTAAAGTCCTTGCTCAGCAGGACCATAACCGTAATGGTGCCTAAACTTACTCTGCCCTCTCCTACTTCGGATTTAAGCTGCCCTCAGTGAATTCAGCTTCTCTCAGCTCCTTCCCCTGCAAATGCCAGAAACACCCCAGATGAAGCCTAGCGAAATCCTTGCCCATCCTTAGACACAAACCTCTCTCTTCCCTCGCGGCAGAGACCCACGGCACTCAGGAGACCGCTACGGACGGACGTCTCACGTCCTGCTGAAGCTGTGCCAGGGTACAGCGAGGAGCGCGGGAGGGATTTCGGAGGAGGCGAGGGTGAGCGAGGGGGAGCTGGGCTCTCTCTGTAACCTACTTGTGAGAAATCTGGCAAGCACCGGGGCCTCAGCTCCCTCATCCAAGGATTGTTTCCAGATTGGTTGCAGATGAAACATGAATATATATACACACACACACACACACACAGAGTATATACCATATATATTGTGATTGTATATAAATATATGTATTGAATACATATGTGTATATATACATATACGCATGTGTACGGTGAGGGAGCTGTGCAGTGGTGTGGCAGCTCCCTGTGATGACACGTGGAGCCCACCAGTGCTATTTCAGGCACAGCTAATTGTGCGGGTGGGACAAAGCCTGATGGCTGGCTTTACCACTCGCCATAAAATGCAGAAGCAGCACCAGCATGGGCTGGTCCCTCGGCAGTTCCCCAGCTCCAGCCTGAACTGTCCCTTCAGGTGACCACCCCTGATTGCCCCACGCATGTCTCACCTTGGGAAGACAAGTACTTGGTGCTGCACCCAAGGCCCTTCCCCTGCCTCCCTCCATCCCCAGCTGCCCTCAAGCTACTGCTCAGGCTTCTCCGCTCATCCCAGTTGAGATGGGAGCAGCAGCAGCATGAAAAAGCAGTGTGGTCGCCCCAGCCAAAGCGCCCCTTGCTCTCTGCGGGAGCTGTGGCTTTGCCGGGGCAGAGCGGGAGGCAGCAGTGCCTTCCAGACCCCTGCGGTGGAAGTACTCCCATAGGAGGCCGGTGTCCCAGCTCAACACCCATACAAGTGGGAATCAAAATTAGTTTGTCCTTTCTGTCACTGCTTCTGAGTGGCTTTTTCCTACAGCCCCATGTTTCAAGTGTCAGCAGACGTAACACCGTGTATTGGAGCCAACGCCCGTTCTTTAGAATCAATGTGCTCTTTCATGAGCTTAACGTTGACAGCGTCTTGACTAAAACCACCTGAGGTTTTTGGATAGCTAGTTGCAGAATATAGCTAGCAGGGACAGAAGTGAAGCGCACATATGTAAGGCTACAGGGAACAGCCATTGATGTAGATAATTTATAAAACCAGGGCAATAACTCATGAATATTTACGGTCCACTGCTATATTGGTAATGGCAAAGGATGCTTTGTTCAGCTGATGGGTTTGTAACAAGCCTTGCGTGGGAGCTGGGGCTCTGCAGAACTTCAGGTACTTGGTGCCTCTGGGCGGAAGGAATACAAAGCACAAAACCTCCTCTGGATACCAAATATATCATGATGACTCAAGAAACTGCCAAGATAAAATGCTATCTGGTGAAACCCAGAGAATGGATTGACTCAAGTGCAAGGTCATTGTAGAAAATCATTGCTCTGGTGGTGGAAGAAATGATTGACAGAAGAATATAATGCTTAGGGTTAAACTGAGTGCAGTATCTTCCCAGAAGAGGTCACTTTCTCAGTTCAGGGACAGAAGTTTCTGACACAAAGTAAAAAAGTTGTGTAAAAATATAACACCACTTCTTTTCAAAGGCAGTGGTGAAAGATGACTAGCGTTTTTTCCAGTAGCAATCTTTATTTCCATTCCAGGTTATTTTAAGGACTAAGGCAGCATGGCCCTGGTGTTGTAGTAAGACATATTTTTTTCTGCTGGGCTTATGACTACTGCATCATTATTAGAAGTATTTATCTAAAATTAGTATCCATGTTTATTGACATGCCTGCGGTACCTCTTTCTGCTAGTAATAATACTGCTGCTGTGCATGCAACTAATACTGCGGTGTTTTCCTGGGTTCTCTCCATCAGCAGTGATATTACTCACTTTAAAACATCCCTTGCTTCATCACGAAGGAGTTGAAAGCTTGTCTTAGGGCTTGGTTTGCCTCCACTGGCACACCAGTGCTGGGAGCTCTCTGCCGGCGCAGCTGCGCAGCATCCCCAAGGGCTCCAGCTGAGCAAGTCTGTGCTAATGACATCATTCGGTTAAATGTCTTTTGTCACCGCTGGTGATAATGGTAGACTTTTGGTGTCAGAACTTTGTTGAAAGATGTTAATCAATATTATTGACAGGAGTGTTCCCCAGACAGCTCTGGGGCGAGGAGCAGTGAGCAGGACCCCTGTCATGCACGGTGTAATACTCTCTCAAGCCCCTTGCCGTAATGGGGACCGCTAATCGGAGGGAAGCCCGCGGCAGGATAGTAGGATGGAGCTGGCAGGTTTCTCTGCTTCCCAAGCATGGGGCTGGACTATAGTCTCACAAGTCTGCGTGTCAAGGCAGAAATTTGGGAGCAATCCAACAGAAAGCCACTCTGAGCCTGACCTTGAGCAACAACGGGCAGGAGCCAGGCAAGGAGCTCGCTGGAGCTGGAGAAATCCCAATTGCTGAGCCTACTGCCTGCCAGCATTGTCTTCGGAGCCTGCAGGACTTTGTGTACATTTTTTGGGGTAAGCAGATAAGATTCTAGCTGATTTTTTAAACAGTTCTGCAACTCGCTGCATGTTTGGCAACTGCTCAGGCAACCCTGTTTCACCTGTGTGATCTCTGAGTTTATGTGTAGTGTTTTTAAGCTGAGTGGCTTCTAAAACTACCTAAAGTGGTGTGGGCATGTGTGGCTGCTTAACTGATCTGAACTAAACTGGGGGAAAAAAAATTTCAGCCCCGAAGCATCACTGAATTTTTAAGAAGTGTCTGAATTCCTGTATTATTATTGTACATTTTGCCTAAAAATAGGGCAGAGGGATTCCTGAATAGCAGAGAGACATCTCTGCTTTTGCATGTCACCACAGTAGCTGTTGAGAGAACTGTGTTGTATTCATTAAAATGTAAGAGGGAGTATCAGTAATGGCCATTCAAGGATATTCAGAAATTCAAAGCACAAAAAATCGTGTTAAAAAGATTGATCATAGTTTCTTTCCTTCTTCCTTTATTAGGCTTCATGTTTTCAAGCATTTCAATACAATAATGTTTTTAACTATAGTGTAGATTAAATGATTTTATAATGACAGGACTCCCAAAGCTGGGTTTTCAAGGGAGAAAACCACCAAATATAACAAGACTTATGACAAAATACCGAGACCTGGCATCAGCTTGCTAACTTCATAGGCAAATGAATGAGCTGGAAATTGCCAGGGATTGCAGGAGATGATAGTTCATCTTTTGCAAAGAAGCACCATGAAGATTTCAACGAACCATTAAAACAACCCATTTGATCATGCATTGATCAGTGTTCCCAACACCCAGAAACTGATTATTTTCTGTTCATGAGGTTTTTACAAAATGTCCCAGCCATATTGGCCTTAGGACAGTGGCACTTGACACTCCAGATTGTTTTCTGCAGCCTGTTTCAAGAAAACTACAGGAGTTGTGTTTTCCTTCCAAACAGAAGGAAGAACATTTAAGTCATCAGTGAGTTCCTTCCAAAACATTTTGAGTTTCATACTATTTCTTCCACTGCTCCAGAATCCTCTTGATAGTGATAGGTCCAGCCCCAAATCCCAGGTCAAACACCTTTGCTTTAGGGAAAGTTTATTAGACACTTGCTATGAGTCTTGTTGGCCTTGACACACGGTTTGGGACACTTTTCATCCATTGCGTCTCACCTGCTAGCACCATTACTCTGGTCCATGTTATTAATAAACAGTAGTGTTTATATTTTCCATAGAAAATAGCTTATAATACCGTATATCTTTTTTTTCCCTCTGCTTGGCTACTGCTGGTATTTTTTGCAGCTTCTGGCTGACCCTGTCAGATAAGAAATGGTGTCTGTCGGTCTGTCCATCCTCCTCCCAAAGAACTGAGAGTACTTTGCTGCCCTCACTACAGAATTAACGTGATTGCTCTCACAGTAAGCACAGTGAGAAGCAGGTTAGTTCAGCAATGTTATCTGATGGTAGCTGCTTCCTTTCCGCAGAGGGATACAAACAATTTTCTCTCTCTAAGAAATCCTTCTCCTTTTTCTCTTCCACTGCCTCCAGTATATTTTTGGATAAGCCTGAAAGTACATGGCAAGTCTGCGAGTCAAGTCTAACAGGAAGGGAGATGGAGAGGGACTGTAGCACATGAAAAAGTGTCTTTTTACCACAGCCTGATTTAATTCAAATCATTCTTTCTTTCACTGCTGTCTCTCGGGACTTTTCTTCTTATGCTTCAAAACATTTTTTCTGAACTCTTATTTCTGAGCTATTTTTGACTTGTTTTCATTCCCTTATTTTATTATTCACATCCAGACTGCAGGTACAATTTAAAAAAAAAAAAAAAACACCACCAAAAAACCCAAAAAATGGGCTGCAACTACTCAAATATTAGTAAATGCAAAGTCTGAAAAATCTTAATTTTAGCAATCTGGTTTTAAAATCCCTCTTCCTACATATTATTACTGTCTTAATGGTTTGTACGTTTTTATTCTTTCCCCAAAACTCTGGACTTGCTCACAGGGTGGGTGGTGCTCATTTAATAAAAAAAGCTATCTGACCTTGTGCTATATTGTGTTGCCAGTGGCCACGTACTATTCACGGTGATCAAGTCCTTTCCTGAAGAGTGGCCCACACCACTGCCAGCTGCCCTGTCCCAGCTGCCATGGTTTCCCCGTCTTTGCAGGCCCCCAACCAAATCACGAGGCCATTATTTCCTCCCTCGTGCTTCACCAGAAAGCTAGTTTGGGGACACAGCATCATTGTGTCAGCAACTGCAAGACTGGGGGAAGCTGCGACAAGAGGAGTTTCTTGCAAGCCCGGCCACCTTCAGACACTTGGACACCTTCATCACAGCTGGAGAAATATGCCTTCCATTGCGACCTGCAGCCCTAAGCCCTTTCGCAGAACACTGCAACGTGAGTCTCTTCCTCTGTAGAGAGCCTTTCCATCATAGAGTTCGGTAGGATATGAGGAATCTGGCACAAACTGGAGGAGAGCTGGCAAGCAGGTTGTGCTTCCCGAGGCAGCTGCCTTTACCCTTAAAAGCTTAAGACCTTAAGTCAATGTGGTGGCTTGCTACCACCAAGATGGGGAAGTCTCTCTGCCCCCTGCTAGCTCATCCTTCCCTCTCTTACCAACACTGGTTCTAGTACATTTTGGAGCCAATTCAGTGTGCTAAACCAGCAGACCCACTTTATTTTTGCTGGGTTAGTTATCTTCAGGACTAGTGAGCTGCGATGGTTCAGGTAGGTGGTTTGCAAGAGCTGGGACCAACTAAGAAGGTGGTTGGAGAGTATGACCTTCAGTGGGAATGGGGTGAAACTGGTGAAACAGAATTTCTCCTTTTTGCTGGAGGAGGGTATTATGTCAACCCCACCCCAAGGAATAGCTAGGTTTCGGACCCACACGATGCTCGGTAAGCACTGGCCCAGAAGCAGGTCACTGTGGAGAGAGGGGCGATCTGAGTCCACACTGAACCCATCCTGCCTGAGTACCCTGGTTGGATTGCTTCCTCCTCTGGTGTTGTGTTTGAGGCTTTAGCAATGCCCGAAACTGGTCCCTACAGGCCAAATCAGTGTCTTCATAACCCCTTAGCTATGACTTGGATGCCTGCTAAATTTGGGCATTCTCCAGAGTGGATATCTACCTGCAGAGGGGAGTTTACTAGCAGAATAAGTTTGCTTGCTGAGGAACAAAGGGCTTGAGACAGTCATGGGTTAGATCTACCCAAGGTTTCCTTCCCTGTGCCTCAGTCCCCTCAGCCCCAGCAGCCTGCAGCGATGCATGACAGCCTGGGTGGCAGAGTGAGCCCTGCTAATCTCCACTGCAACCTCACCAGCATGGACATAAGCCTCAGAGACCTGCAGGGACACAGCACATGCCTACTGAGCATATGCTTTTAACCTATTTTTTTTAATTTGAAATGGGACAAAGTGGGTGCCTTTTCATGGGGAAGGAAATGGGGTGCATTCCAGACAGCTGCTGCCACCCCTGGCTCAATGCAAAGCCCCTGTTTCAAAGCATGGGAGCTGGAACATCACCTCGAGCCTGCCAGGTGCTTTTAGCATAAACAAAACAACCTGCTTTCCCCTGCCTGCCTTCTCAGACAGGTAGGAACTGCATGGACTGAAATTTTCAGCAACACCACCAGCCTGCCCGAGGCAGGCCCTTGGCACAGAAAATGTCTGCCCAAACAGTCAAAATACAGCAAAGTCATCTGCAGTGGAGGGCAGGTGATTGCTCTCTCCTCCAGCTGAACGAGAGCCTTTGGGAGCCTTAATAACAGGCAGTGTGTCCCAGCTTGGAGCATGATTCTCAGGTTATCAGAGCAGAAACCTCACTTGTTTTCCTGATGTTATCACATGTGACCTTACACCTTTCTTGATCTGCTTTGTGGCCGCTTTCGTTGGCTCTGCGTTATATCTGTGCCTTCCAGTTTCACCAATGCCCTGCCTAAGCCTTGCCTGTGAACAAGCCCGTGCCTCTGTTCATTTGATGTTAGATTACTTTTCTGATTTACAGTTCAGTTTGTTTCCAGGAGAGTGCACTTTTTGTAGTCTCTCAGTGCTGCTGCTGTGTAAGAGATCGTGACATCTTTAATCTTCCTGCGTGAAACCCCACTGCACCCAGCTGTGCTTGGATGCCAGTGACTTCAAAGGGTGCGTATGCCAACCTGGCAGCACAACGGCTGCGGGGTATGGAAATTTGAGGGGAGATTTTTTGCCTGTTGCGATCATTTAGGCTTCCATCCTGCAAGTATTCATGCACTCATGTATTTTTAATAACAGCCCTACAGAATCCCATTTATCTCAGAAAGATTAAATCCCAGTCTGCTGCTGCCAAGCCTGGATCTTGCGAAACACCGTTGTATAGAAACGTGGCTCCCCTGGAAGGGCAGGCATTTCATCCCCAGCCCCTTGCTCTCCTGGAGTTGTGTTCGGTGGGTGGCAGAGGGGAATGCTTCTGGGCTCTGATCCTGAAGGCTGGCATGGGGCCTGACCCAGCTCACAGCAGGGAACATTAGCTCTGTGTGTGCTAATAGGGCTGCACAACTTCTGAACTGAAGCTGTCTCTCCTTCACCCAGGCAGAAGAACCTGCCCATGTTTATTCATGTAGACAGGCCTCTGAAGTCCCTTCTAGCTCCTCTAGGCATCATCATAATTGCTCTTAAGCCCTGGAGCTTTTGCCATTGGGGACGGCTGAAGCACAGAGGAGCTAATACACTGCCATCCATCTCCAGCAAGTTGTTTTCTTGCCATCAAAAATGCCCTGGTGGGCAAGACAGCCCTGTTTTGGGCCAGATCACTCAGTTTTGGGCCAGACCAGATATACAGTTTAAGCAGAAAGCAAATCTGCTTCCAAAATGGCAATTCTGAGGCTGCAATTCTTCAAGGCAAGGTGAGCAATTTAATTGCTCTGCGACCAAAACCAACAAAAAAGTCTTTTGCCTGATTCTTGCACAAGATCTGACAATATAAACCTTTGTCTCCTCTTTTTTTTTTGTTTTAAATGAAGATTGCCTCTTCCATGAAACTGCAGTTGATTTTTGCTTGAAAAACCATCTTCCTGGTTTAACATCTCTTCACACCCTGCACTGCAGAGCTGTAGTACTCTTCCTAAGCAAAGGACGGTGATCGCCTTTCTATTTGGTAATGTTACCACCTAATGGCCACAATAGAAAGATGCTTTCACCTGGTTATTGTCAGTAATGATGCCGTGGCTGTAAGTCTAATAGATATTAGCTGAACATTAATTAGAGCTGGGGAGGACCTGAGCAGGGTAATTGCACAGTTATGCTCTGGTGACACAGATCTCTCTTTCTCCCATGTATGTCCAGGTAGTGTTTAGCTATACAGGAGTGAGTAAACATGCAGACAAACCTTTGAGAACTTCTTGAGCCCTACAGAAGCAGCACGAGCTTAGTAATGACTATATGATAGAGCAGGAGAGGCCATGCAGATTATTTATTGTCACTCAAGTAATAACTGGGTTTGGAACATCTTAAAGATGGTCATTTAAACTTTTATTTTTCATGCTGATTAATACAGATGCAGGGACAGCTCGTGACATGCAATATAACTTTGTTGTTGATAATCACATGTTAATCAGAGACGGTAAGATAGGAGGCTTGCTGCCTTTTCCCAGTGAAGAGAAAATGGGGGAGCACAGATCATTCGTGCTTTGAAGCATTCAGTACCCAATGTGGGAGCACATTTTTCAGAGGCCTAACCTGGTCCACTGCTGAACAAGTTTTAGGCACCTGGACAAGAAGAATCCTGGTCCTGTGGGTTCAGCAAAGTCAATACTTTACCCTTGATCATTTCACATGAAATTTTTGTTGTGGGGCTTGGGTTGGCCATTTAATGAGAAATAGTGCTACACTAAAGAAAAAAAAAATACCCACCCCAATACCAATATAACCAAAACTCTGGATCATTACAAAACCACTAAATACGCCTATGGAAAAGCTTTTCCATAGTAGTAATCTTGCATGACTTACTAATTTATTTTCTGCTTAAAACAAGCCATACTGAAATGTTTGGAGAGGAAGGAGAGAACTACACAGCAGAGAGAGGAGAGAAAGACACAGCAGAGAGGGGGCTTTTTCTTTTTATCTGAAAAAAGGAGCATATGTTTTAAGGCGTACATTTTAGGAAAGAAGCCAAAACCCTCAAATCTCCACTACTGTCACCATTCCTATACAATTCCCATCAAACCTACGGTCTCAATATGTGAAACAATCAATCAGTCTCTCCTAGGCAGGGAGAGATCCTGCTGCCCAAGGCACAGATTGATTTCCCTGCAAACACACAGCCAACTCCAGGCTGGGCTGAAAGAGAAACAAAGTAAAACAAAGGCTGACAGAATACCTTCATTTTCATTTCATCATGGACAAATTCCACTCCTCTTATTTCATCAGAAGTTTCTATCCCATATTCATCTCTGGTTTCCACTTAAACATCATATATTTTCATTTAAAATAAGCTCTCACACATAGGGAACTAAACTCTTATGTGTAAATGAATATTACAAACCAGGAATATTATTCGAAGATCTAAGCACATTCTCTGCATAGCAGTATATTGGAAAATGGATCTGCCTTTTCCCTTCCCAGACTACGTGAGCATCTTCAGGAATAAATTATCCAAAATGATCTGAGCCTGAGTTTGTGACAAGAACGATTACAGTTATGAAACATGTATATTTTGTTTACTAATATTTGAATTCTGTGCACGGGCAATGCATGTGCAGATAGCGAAGCAGCCTTACTTCTGGACTGCTTCTAACCTAATTGGATGTGTAATGGGCTCACAGTCTAACTCCTGAGGAAGAATATCAGGCGGGCGTTAACAAGCACGTGGAAGGCGTAAGATTTTTTCTTGGAGAACACTGGAACAACTTCAGAAGGACTATCTTGGGCTATGTGGATCTTTCTTTATCATGGGGAGATTTTTTTTTCTTGCTGAAAGACAGTCTCTGTCACAAGTACTCTTCTTGATTCTGAAACATGAGTTTATACAGGGATGTCAGAGGATCTGAATTATGCAGATGGTCAGCCCAGAGTGCTGTCTTCCAGCCTTAAAACCAATGCATCTCTCGGATGTGAAAGGAAGGAAAAGATAGGTGTAGCGCAGAGTTGGTACATTTACAAATCCCCTGTGAAACTGATTTCTCTGAATTTTTACAAAAATATCAGCTGAAGACAACTTTCCTTCAACCTAACCATTACCATTTTCCCATCAATTGCATGGCAGCAGCTGAAGGCAATACCTGAAAAAGGACAAAGGCTGATGACAGAGCTACAAGGAGCAGAGGGGCTGCAGGTAAGCAGCAGAGCAGGCAAAAGGTGGTTAACAGATTGGAAAGACCAAGGGGCAAGAATGGGACCCAATTCTTTAAGGCCTTGACAAATTACATTTACTCCCAGAAGTCAAAGACACGTGCTTGTGCCTCCTGCTGAGGATGAAAGCTACGTGGCAAGTAGTAAGAATATTCTCTACAAGCACAGCCTTCACAAAGCAGGATAACAAAGATGTGCATTTTCCCATTGCTACATTGAGAGACAACCATCAGACTGGCTGACTGCCACAGGGACAGACTAACATAAGGGTTTACCTGTCCTATAACTGAAAATCCAGGTTTGATCCATGCTTTGTTAACTGTTCAGTTCCAAAGGCTTCAGCATCTTTTCGCAGTAACCACACTTGGCGATCAATATTTTCAAAGGCTGTTGACACAGCCTTAAAGGCATCCTGTCTGTGTCTATCATCGGAGAGCTTCTCATCTCCTTATATCCACATTAGCATTCACAGGGAATGAAGCCGTATTAAAAAGAGGCATTGAGTATGAGACCTCTAAATAATACCCAAATGGATTTATTACAGAGTGTCAGCATGTTGCAACATCCAAATGAACATTTAGGAGAGAAGTCCCAGAAAATACCAGATCCTGCACAATTTCTTTCAGACAACCCATCTGTACATCATTAAGTCTTGCCTATAGTAAGTCAAGCCAAACACAGCATGCAAACATTTCTATATTTCATTCTGTGCTAAATAAATGTTTATTCCTATTGTTTTTTAATGACAGATGCTTCCCTTTGAATCTTCATGCACTAGCATAGGTCATTCTATTGTCACCTTAAAATTCTGCATGTGTACGTGAATGCAGGCGAATAAACTGCAATGTTCAAACATGCAGGCAAGCGTGTGAAAAATTGCATGCCAAATTTTTTTAAACGGTGTCTGTCTATTACTGTTCCCTGGACTTGTTAAGGGACAATGTTCTTCCACCCTACCCTTATATTAAGAACTTCCCTAAACCAGCTAGATTCCTAAAAATGCCCAGAGTCAGACGTACCTGGGAGAGCTCTCCTCCCTGTTAGGTATTTGTCTGAAGCCAAGAATAGAGCTTGGCCTAAAACGAGACCTTGGGAGGTCTTGGTAAGTGTTCAGTTCAAAGAGTTTAGGAGAAGTCCATGCCCAATTTAACTGCGTGCCTCCAAAGAGCAAACACAAAGCAGGCTGAACTAACCGAAGTTCCCCTGCCCAGCCTTCCAGCACAGCATTTTCCTGCGCTGCTGCATTAGTCAGGGATGTGACAAATTGTCACTTCTGACCATTTTCATCAGTCCAACCGGGGGGATGCAGCGGCTGGGCTGGGACACGCGTGCCCTGGAGGCACTGTGGCTACAACTGCATTGCCGCACCACTGGCAAAGTACCTTCTGCAGACCTGGCTTAAGTCCTCAGGCTATCTGGACTACAAGTCAGCAAAAAACAGTCCAGGGGCGGGGGGACACATGACAACCTAGCTTTTACAAACATATTAACTGAGGAACAGATGTGAGGATTAAAAGTATACTGTGGCTGCTGCCTTCAGCTTGCTTTCAGAAATCACAGTGAAGCTGAGCTACCCAATTGTCAAGCTTGCTTTTGTTAAAAATACTTTCCCTTTGTTCCCCAAGCATGGCATTCTTAATTGCACCTATAAATTACTTTTTCGGTCCTGTTGTGTAGCAGCATGAAAGGCAAGTTTTGCAATGGAATCTGACAAATTACAAAAGTACGTTCACCAAAACGCATCTGTGCTACACACTGCACCTTTCATTAAAGAAGTGCTTTTTAGTTGTTTCCTCATTGGTCAGCTGAAATAAAGAAATTGTTAAGAAACAAACAATAGCATTACCAGAGACTCTGCTACGATTCCTCTGTGTCAATTCACTGTCCTTTACTCTTAAAATTTTTAGCCATTTCCTCCACTATGGAGTGTGTGTTCATATCCCCATGCACACACACACACACACACACACACACACACATCCACAGCCGGACAAAGAGCATCCTTCCAGCAAGGAAAATATCTGCATGAGCCTACAGACCGCTGAAGGCTAAAACATTTCTTTATGACACCCCACAGTTGTTGTCAGGTCAGGAGTAAGACGCCACAATATTTTTTTCTAAAGAACACTGACATGTTTTTGACATTCCTCCCCAGCAAACAAATATTTTATCAGTTTACCTTTAAAATAATATGCTTCCTGTTTCCTTCCCAAATGCCTGGACAGAAGAAATTACTTTTCCTGCCACAGAACAAGTTTCTCTTTATTTCAGCATGTCTTGCCTCCTGCAAGCAAGGCAAGAAGTGACCAAGGCTGCAAGCGTGGGAGCCACGGGACTGCCGGGGATGCCGGGCGTGAAAGGCGCGTTTATTCTGCCTCTCCCGAATCCCAGCCCCTCGGCTGCAGGCGTCTGCCGAGCGCTCCCCGGCCCAAGTGTGGAGAATCACATTTCTGCTTAATCAGGCCGGCTGCCTGGAGAAAGATGATTGCAAGCGGATGTACCCGTGTTCTCATATGAAAGGAATTTGGGCTTTTGTGTCGGCTGTACGATGAGCGACCAGCACCCAGGAGTACTTCAGTGCTCTTTAATTTCTTGCAGGTGCTGGGTGCCAGTATCTACTGGCATAGCAGAGCTGATACCCAGCATGCAGGAGATGCATGGAGGAATGGCACACCTAGGGTCAGCGGGAGGGCCAGAAGGAGAAGGCATGACCTGCAAGCTCCCCTTACTGCAGGAAATAAGTCTCTGTCTTGTAAAGACCTATACTGCTGGTAAAAGCCAGCCATGCTGAAAACCTTGCAAGGCTGCAGCAGCAAAACTATGTTTTATTCCAGGCATAGTATTTTTTACCTCTTGTTATGGATAATCCAGGAGGAATAAACAGAATGGACATCAGTAATATAAAAATAATTTTTCTGACTCTGTAATTAGTCAGGGACAGACGATGAGTGTGGCACCTGCGTACTGAAAAAGGCTGGTTTTCAACAGGACATCCCAGTAACATTGCAAATAGCCTAAGGAAATCATAATCAGTTTAAAGAAACTTTTGATACAGTTACTGCTGTATTTTGGAGGCACATTATGTATTTTTAGTGCGACAACAGCTAAGACATATCCAGGCATTCAGTGGAAATGGATGTATCCAATGGATCATACCTCAGGATGTCTGGCAACATGGGAGTGAATATTCATGGCCATGGCATGTATCTGGACATACAGTGGTAAAGCAGCTGGATGCAGTCCGTAAGGGCTTGGATACTCGTCACAGGGCTCACCTAAAGCCAACCAGCCACACATCCACATTCATGTAGAAGTACTGAGAAGCAGGACTGTATTTACTGCCACCACTTGGAAGTAACATGATCATGCACACCTCAGAAATACCACTAACTGAGGCTTCCTGTTCACGATGCAAAATCCAATCCACCTAGTGTAGGTATCTAAAGCTAAAGGAACAGGATCTGGCAGCCTCGAAAACTCTTTTTTTGTTCTTCACTGACTCCACAGGAAACATCAGTGCTTGCTTGAAGAGATCTGCCCTCTTAGAAAACTAAAATGTAGGTTCAAGTCTGGCCCCTGAGGCTCTGATGCAGTGAACGCTTTTCAACAACAGAGGTGGGTTAAGCAATCCCTGCCCTGCCTCTTCCCACACAGCCCTTCATACAGCCATGCAGCGATCCAGATCAGGCAAGTGGCTTTGGCTGCAAGTACCCCACGGGAAAAAAGAGCAACAACCTCCCCAGCACTTCACCTGATCTCCTGATCTACCCTGTCACGGACTGAATGAGCCACAGCACAGTGGACAGGAGGGCACCAGGCAGGCATGAGGACCAAGTTAGATGAGACTGAGCCACCTTGACAGCTCACCACCATGAACACCCTCTTTTCTCCTTTCATCCCTTCTAGGATCTGCTCTCACTGCTTATGCCACCTTGGCTCCAACAGCACATCTCTTCACCCAGCCAGTTTAGCTTACTAATGTAGTAGAAGACTAACACAGGAACAACAGAGGTGGGCTGCTCACCTAGCTGGCTTCACAAGCCAAGTGCAGTGATGCACCCGACAAGCATATGGCATGGGACCAGGGAGGATGTGGAAATGGACAGCTGAACTCGAGTGACAGGGCTCTCCTTTGAACAGCAAAGAAGGGTGAGATTGTCCCAGCCACCTGGCAGAACATTATCCCAAGGAACAGAGGTGACTTTGGAAGCATTGCCACCCAACATGGTGGTGTAGCCACGGCGGCGGCTAACAACGATGAAATCAGGCAGACTGGATTTCATCCCTGATTTAATTGTGGGGTAGCAGCAGCCAAACTCTTTGTGATAATGGCTGTACAGACACATAGGAAGCACGATGCTGCTTGCTCAGGTATTCCTTAAGAAGCTCTCATGACTCTTCTGTTTGGTTTGCTGAAAAACAAAGAAGCATCTGCAGATACACTTGCTCAAAAGCCACCTGATGCCAGCCCCTCCAGTATTTGGTCTTGCAAGGGCTTTAAAATCCTTGGCCCTCTGTTCTGCCCAATGGTCTTGTCCCTTGTGGGTCATTTCCCTGCAGTATGTGAAGGGCTGTCAACCAGAGCTGTTTCGGGAGAGAAATCCAGTTCTCAGGAGGCTTTTGGGCTGGGAGGAGGAGAGACAAATCTGCCACTCCTATCAGTCTTACAGTAACAGGAACAAAAAGGGACTCCAGTGGCTTTGTTGCTTTTTGTCATCTTGCTAACTCAGACCTTTGCAACAAGAAGACAGTGCATGTCCCCCTTCATGTGCGTTTATGTCTGGTCTGCACTGCACGTACCTTGCTGGGTCTTTAGAGACTGAAGCACATGCCAAGGGGTTGCTCTCACAGTGCCTTATAGGAGCATGCACAGAGAAGCTCCCTTGTGGCCCCACAGCTGGGTCTTCATGTAACTCTCCTCTACTATATGCACCCGACTTGTAGCACCCTGAGCCTTATTGTCCAGGTGCCACAGAGCAGGGGATGCTGAGGGCACCCAGCCCTTTGCCATAGCCCCTCACAGGTAACTGGTTATGCTGGTGTGCCTGAAGGCCAGTCGTGGGGGAGCTTCGCTGCTCCCTCCTCCCAGCCACCATGTCCCACGGCACTGTTCCCCAGCCAGATGAGCCCAACGGTGCCTCAGCGTGCTACGGCCAGGGGGGGTGGTGGGTCAGCTTGCAGGGCTCAGCTACATTGGAAAGACACCGCAGCAAAGCTTGCGAGTGAGAACAGTCCCAGTGTATGGCCTGATCCAGGCTCCTTCCACCAGCTGCATTTCCCTGCCTGGACATTTGGCACATGGATCATTATCACAAGTCACATATCAGACTGAAACCTAATTCCCTGCATAGGGACTTTTCTGCATAGGTCCAGTGTCCAGGAGAACAGCTCTTAAGCAATACCCCAGTTCAGAGGTACAATTCAACACCCAGTTGCCCAGATTGTTTTTTTTTTTTTGTAACAACTAACAAAATAAAGATTATGAAAACAGTCATGAGACAAATCAAGTAAGACTGGGTGAGAATTTCGCCTTGGTAGGTAGTCTTGTGTTATTAAACTGGTAATTGGAGCAGAAAGCTACTTCTAGACAGATGCAAAGGGAAGAAAAGAAATAAAAAGGTTGACGAATCATTAGTCTGAATTACTGGAAAATGGGCAGCAAACTGACAGGTAGCTTCCAGCAAATTTCTACATAAAGGTTTAGCAGAACCTTCCCAACTAAAGCTTTGAGAAGAATTTCATTGCAATCACTAAGAAAGGCTTAGACATTAGCCTGAGGAAGCTTCGATATTTAGAAATCTGAAGATGCAACTGTGATGGGGAAATGTCAGCAGAAGGTGGCTGCTTTTAGCACCAGGGGAGATGGACAAGAAAGGAAAGAACACGACTCCTGTTCATGAAGATACTTTATTTCAGATTTCTTGACCCATATTATTTAAATAGCATGTCAGCCCAAATCAGAAAGAGAGACAGTTTCTTTTTTTACATTTGAGATTTTGCTTTGTGTTGCCAATTATAGTGGTAAACAAATCCTATGGTTACTGAGCTATACAGTAGCTAAACCAGCTATTTTGGGGAAATTCTTCCTGTTCTCCTGCAGACTCTGCCTCTTTTGGCTGCTGCCCCTGCCTCCTCACATTCCAGCCATGGCTTTTTTTATACAACTGTATTTCACAGCCTGCGTACCAGTAACTCAGACTGGAATGCATTTATACCTCTTCCCTTACGCTAACGGACCACACTATGAATGGCCCCTTCTGTGAGGACGTGGGCGAGCTCTCAGAGCTGAGCAGGGTTTGGTTGAAGGCATCGGCACACAGGTACTCTGCTGCCAGCTTTTTCCATAAATAACTACAGCAGCATTTTCGGGGGGGGGGAGGGGGGGAAAGGGAGGGGGAACCCGCAGCACCTCCTGTCCCAGTTAAATGAGTGAATTCCATCAAAACCCTCCTCCCCTTCAGACTTCAATACTTGTCTCAAGCAGATGGCCCCATAAATAATACATCCTAGGAAATCCGATCAGCCACCTCTGGGATACGCTTGAGCTCCTGTCTCTCATCATATCATCACTAGATTAGCTCTGGGAATTCTTTTAATTTAATCCTTTTAACAGGTCATGTGCGCAAGAAGCGGTGACTGAGAAATTAGACGTGTTTGGTTGGGCTAAACCGTCGGTAGTCTGGAGCTGGCAGATCCCTGCTCGCTGCTTTTGGGGGCTTTCACTGCCATGCTGAACTGCCAACCCCTTGCTGCCCAGGCCTGAGGCAAGGGAGCCCAGGACTCATGTGGCTGAACACGGGGTGGCTGGGAAAGAAGGGCCAGGGGACAGAGTATAAGAGCAGCTCCATCACATGCGGCCAGGGGGCTCAGCAGGGAAAACCATCCTTCCAGCAGTGAGGGGCTTGCTGCCTTCAGGAGTGCAACATGTCATGTTTATTTTAGGGTGTAACACAGAAATCTATAAATTCCATTTTCTTCATCTTTAGTATCCTCCACTTTTCTAAATTACTGGATTTTAACAGGTGCACAGAGAGGTCCCACAGGATTTATTCTCACTGTCACCCAACCTCACTCCAGGCACCTGGGCAGAAATACCAAGTACTAGTGATGAGGTGGGTCCTTCTTACAGTTACCCCCCATGGTGATGTCAGCCTCAGGGCTTCCCATCCTCCTCCTCTGCTACAGCCTGAGCTCAACATAAATTGGCAAAATTGGCACCAGGGCAGCCCCAGCTTGGCTGGTCAGGTCCTTTGGAAGCTGGATTTCATCTCCCCAGCCTCCACTGAGAAATGTGTTTACAGCACTGCTCTGTGAACAGCTTCACCAAAATGACCCCAACTGAAAAAACCAACCCTTCCTCAAAGCAAAGCAAACAAAAACCTCCATTTGCTATTGTTAAGCTGGAGCTTCCCAAGGCCTGGGAACGCAGAGCTGCCGCCCAGATTTATCCACACAATTCAGGCACCAGCAGCAAACTGTGATGCAGAGGATGGAGGAATGGGACTTTTCTGAAGGATTTCCCTGCCAACAAAATGGCATTGCAGACCTACACCCCACCACTGCGCACCAGGCACGCAGCTTATACTTCTAGCATGGGAACTGCAAAACAGCCCCTTCCCCTTGACTTTCCCTGCCAATAATTCTCTTTCTCCTGGTTCCTCCCAGGCACCAGGGAATGGATGCAGCTGAAGCCCTGGCCGGGTTTGCGCTACCTTCATTGTACACATCTGCAAGGATGGATGTGAGGGATGAAGCTGGGGGAGGAAGAGCGTCCGTGGGTATGGGGGAGAGAGGCAAGTGCAGGGACTGCTTTTCATGCCTCCGTGTCTGTGGAGCCACAGCCTGGTCCTTGTGGTCACACAGGCTGCAGTGGGAAAGCTCAAAGACCCATTTCCAAGGGCTTTGCAAACCACTCTGCTTCTTTAGAAAATGGGACTGGAAAAGAAAAGTTGGGCTTGAGTCCTTATCTGGAAATGCCTGCAGGGTGCAAATATTTGACAGTAGCACTGCTAAACCAGAATGGCTTTTAAATCATAACAAATCATATCTTGCATTTCTGTAATGCCTTTCATCCTGTGTTCTCTTCACAAACGTAAACACATGAAGTTCAACAACACATCTGGTGAAGTATTGTGCTGTGTGGGAGCTTTCACATCCCAGTTCGGGAGATGAGCAGACATGTGGGGCCGGTAGCGACCCCCCCACCCCACGTCAGACAGGATATCTGTGGCTGCAGGTGGAAAATGACCAAGATCTCCTGACCACCAGCCTTATGCTTGAGTTGGGAGATATCTTTCCTTGGTAGCCCTGCAGATTTATTTGTCAAGAGAACTGGGTCACAGATCCAGAAAAAGAAATTTTGAGACTGCAAGGGACAAAACAAACTCAACTTTTCCAGCTATCTTTTTTTGAGCTATTCATTGTCTATCCAATACATTGGCAGTGAGGAGATGTCACCCCTTCTAGGTTTCTGTCTCCTGCATGCCCGGTTGGTATCCTACTGGAAACCGATTATCAAGAGACACATTTACTGTGTGGCGAATCAGAATTTGTTATTATCACCACCCCATTAATTTCCACACACATCTGCTGGAGTACTTGTTTCTGCCTGTGTCTCACATTTATCTTCATCTAATCCACTTTTTACTGCCCTTGTCTTAGTGCCAGCAACTATCATGAGGCACTGTAAACACTTGTTAGTTAACCATTTGCGATCGCCAGCTCTTCAAAATCCACGTTATGCTAGTCGTTGGAGTTTAGCAAGTTAAGTTCTGCGATATTGTGATTATTTAACTACATTATGAAATAAATCACAAGCAAGCACCTCAAGCCAGTCCCAGCCCCCTAGGGGCAGGAGCGGAGAGGAAGTTTGGGATTTTCAAAGAGGTCCAGGAACTAAGGAGCCCAGTTCCCCCTGGATGTCAGTGGGGCTGTGCTCAGCCTGTGCCAGCTTCTTCTAGAAAGCTCAGCCTAAATCCTTTGATAAGCAAATAAGTCAAGATGTTTCACATGTCCTAAGCCTTCTTCAGGTCCAACACCAGCCTAAACGTGCCCTGGCAGTCCCGACCCCACTGGGTGCTGCCACCCCTCCAACGCAGCAGGAAGGTGGAGTACTGCTGGCTGGTGTGAAACCTCAGCCTCAGCAGCCTTTCATCTCCTGTCTGTCGGCCACTGTCCAAATAGGACATGTCCCCAGTGAAGGGGAAATGTTGCTGAAAAGACAACGCATCCTGCTCTCAGACATACCGGCTCCCTATCTGTGCCTACTGCCTACAGGACACCTCAGGTTAAAATGTTTTCTGCTGAATCAAAAATAATTTCTCCCATACTACTTGACAGCCTCTTTTCCACTGTCAAATGTAATTAGCTTCCCCTAATTAAAGAGCTGCAGCAGGGCTCAGCAGGAAGCTGGAGGAGCTCAGTCATCAACCAACAGCTTTTCATTTCTGCTTAGCGTTCAGGCAGCCAAAGCCCAGGAAGCCCACGCTGACCCACTCCGTGGCACCGCATCGTGTTGGCTGTCTCCTGTTTGGAGGCAGGAGCAAAGCCTGGGCTCCAGCAGCCAAGGAGGCTGTGCTGCTGCCAGGCAGGGGTGAGCAGCAGGAGGCAGCGCGTCCCGGGGCCTGCAGGACACCATGCTAGCATGCTAGCACGTGGTCTGTGCTTGGCATGGTGGACACCAGCAGATGTTACCCAAAGGTTTCTTCTGGCCTAATTCCGTATCTGGTAACGGGCTAAATAAAATGTAAAAGAGGTCTCTATACCATCTCCCAGCACCAAATGATCGTCTTGGTGTGCTGTGATCTGTCCTGTTCGGATTTATTGTGCCCAGTTGGAGTTAAATTTCTTCTTTCTGCCTTCGTCTGAAATACATGTCTGGTAGTCATACATTGACAGGACAAAAATATCTCCCTAGAGCCCCTCCGGCAACTGCACGAAGCCTGGATGCAGGGAGGTTCATTGCACTAATGGCCTCAGCAGCACACGCTAGCACTACCCAGCCACAGGGCGCTCCCCAGCCTCTCCGTGGAGCAAGGAGACAATAAACTGGGGAATCATCATATATTTCATCTGTACAGCCATCCACAGCAGTGCAAGTAATATGCATATGTTGGAATCTCCTCTGCCTCAATTTCTTCTCTGCACCTGATCCCCTGTAGCTTGCTCTCTCATGACTTTGTACAGATTACGCGCAGTTGATTTTAAGAGAGCGGCATTTTGTAAAGGGCATGTGTTATCATAAACTGACAGAGGTGTCTAGTGTAGTCGTGAATGAAGCCCACCTCCTCCCCCATTCAGGCACTCTGACATCCCATTAACTTCAGCAGTAGGAAATTACATCTTGTGTCAAGGTTGAATTCATCTGACTTCGATTTCTACCCACCGGATCTTGTTATCCCCTTGTCTGCAACTATATACCACCCCACTGTTCCCTTACCAGATAGATTTTTCTGTGTGTAAGAACATAAGTCACCACTCAGCTTCCTCAGTAAGAAAGCCAGCCTGTTTACCTGAAGTCACACCTGGGAAGGCTCGGTCTCCAGGCTGAGGGTCACCCTGACTATCTTCCTGTGGACTTTCCCCAGTATTTCCTCATCCCCCGTGCAGCGTGGACCCCATAACTGGGCATCTCACTCCAGAAGTGGTCTCACACATGCTGCGTAGAGGCACAGCAACTTGTCTGCTTCTCTTTGATGCCACTCTTCTTGTGCAGCATTGCCCTGGAAAGTTGTGTCAAGAAGGTTATTCATAACCACTCTCACAGCCTTCCTGAGACAGACTCTCCTGTCTTACAGGTACTCCTTATATTTTCAAAGCTGCAATTTGCCTCTATTTTAGAAATATTTAAACATGTTTTGGATGGTGATTATTAACCACACATCATCCTTTCTCAGTAACCTGTCATTATCACAGTAGTTTCGTCCACTAACTTTCCCACAGTGCATTTTATTTTACTTTACAGCACAGGTTGATCATAACACATAATGATTTAAATATTAGATGAAATTTTGCTGGTTAAAATTCTTGAATATTTTTTTTTCACAGGTCTTCTTGACTGTAGTTAAATATGGGTCTCTTCCTCTTCAAATCTGTTTCTGGTGGTGGCTTGGACTATAATGCTGGTTGTCATAATGATGCTCCAGGCTCTTCTAGTGTAGAAGACAAGAAGACTGTTGATCTCCATGCCAAAGGTAAATCCCAGCAGCTTATTTAGAAGCAATTTAACTTCTAAAGTTAAAGTTTAATTACTAAAGTACCTGAACATTTACCAGGTTAATTAGACAGGATCAGCAAATTCTCATTCAGATGCAGGGGTTTCCTTATTTCCATTTAGATATGGATCTGTTTCGGCTTCAATGGAGTCTGCTGTGAGCCTTCCTATCCAAGTCAGCAAAAATGCCTGCAGCCTTTTTTCTCTTCTCACTTGTTTTTTTTTTTTTTTCTTTCCAATTTTTGTCAGTGTTGATTACATAGTGGTACTCTACTTCACTCCAAATGGGTAGTTCTATCTGAAACTCATGGAAGCTGATTAAAGTCCTTCCATTGGTCTCAGAAGGCCCTACCTGAGGCTCATAATCTATGCATTACCTCGGCTGTAAGCATCTGAGGTACATAAAGAATATAATCTCTTTCTATCATGTCTTCTTTTTGTTCCTTTTTTTTCAAACATGCCATAAAGGCTGTTAATGGAGCAAATGACATGGAAACATAATCTGTATTCCTGCAGGTTTTGTGGCTGTGCTTGCTGCTTATTCCTTATCACCCGAAGCGATAAAGCTGTGTTGGTGATACCATAATTGAGTTTAGTGGAAGTGTTTTATCAGGTTGCTAACAGAGAATGAAAACTTCAGGGGGGGAACAAGCAGCAGGAGAATATGAACTTTTCAGAAACAAGAATCTTGTTTTTTATGCAAATGGTTGTTTTAATGAAAACCAAGGGAAAAAAACATAGTCACAACAATTTTGCTCACAGGGCAGATGATAGCTTACCTAAAGAAAAAGGATTTCAAAGTTCTTCCTGAAATGTCATCTGGGTTTCATTATCTCTCCTATAACGTCTAGTGTGTAGGATCTGTTCTTCACTCCTTGCTGTTAACTGATTAGAAATAAGTCTATAATTCTTCATTATGCAGAGAAAACGTGGAATAGTCTCATACTTGAACACAGGAACAACAAACATACTTCTAGTGTTACTTTCGTGGGAAAGAATAATTTTTCTCAAGAGTCAAATCAAAGTCCTAATGGGCTCAAAAGAAGGGTCTCACTGATTTCAACAGAGTTTGAACTGAGTTCTTGTTTAGTTTATTTTCCTATCCTTACTTCTATAAATTATTATCTAGTACTTGCATTGTAGGAACACTCAAAAGCCCCAAACTTGGGGTCCCATCGTGCTGAGCTCCAGATAAGCATCCATGAAGACATTAGGTTTTGTAAGTGAATGTGCACCTAATGGCTGCTGGAACTTGTGGAATGGCAGAGCCCTGCAGCCATCCTTGGTAGCCTCAGGCCTGGTGGCTTCCACTCTGCCAGGGCTGAGAAGAAAACTCAGGTCTCCTGGCAGGGGCTGCTGCGGGGACCATGACCACCAGCACCTCCTGAGGGTGACACCAACCTGCAGAGGGGGTAGCTGGTCAGACGTCCTATACCTGCAGCCACGTGTTTGGTTAAACTGCACCTCAGCAGTTAATCAGTGAGCCAACAAGTTTAAAATTAAGCTGGTGCTTCAAAGTGTTGCTGAACAGCTTAGGAGGAAGTGCTGAGACCTGGCACAAATAATTTAGCAATGCTCCAGATTGAGAGCTCATACAGTTTCTGGGCACTGGTGTCTATGTAAGTTGCTTACCTCCTGAGCTCTCCAACTTCCTCACCAAGCCCAAAATAAATCCATTATCACAATAGGTTAAATCTTATTTGGCTGGGGAATCATCATTTTGGAGAAATTCTCCCTTTTGTTTAATTCATTGTTTTGTTTTCCTCTCTAAAGGTAGAGGAACTGTGAAACAGCCCTATCAAGAATTTCTAATTTTGATAAATTAATTGTCTCCCTGTAGAGTGATCGATTACAGGAGATGCTGGGAAATGTACTTGCACATTTCAGAATGTCTCAAATTCATTAGTTATTCCACTTGAGTTACGAGTTAGTGAACAAGACAAAGAAAATGCCTTTGGAGTAACTCTTTGTAGTTCCTGTGTTTTTAAATAGGCAGCTAACAATTCACCATTCCCTCCTTTTCAGTTGTTTGTTTTATTTTTCATATGAAAAAGAGTGTAATCAGCTTTTCTATTAAATAAAAAGATGAGGTTAAGGTTCCCATTGTTAAATCACATCAGCATCTCCTTATCTCCACATAACAATTTTTATTTTCTAAATCTTCTGTTTCCCATTATCCTGTGTGCATTTAGTTGCTGCTTTTTCTATCAAGATTTCTCTAAGGCAGGCCTCTAAAATTGCTGTGGCAACATTTTGCCTCATATATTCTTCTCTTCTTTGGTAGGTGGGGTGGCTTCCTTGGTTATAACTCATTCCAGAAGCCAAGCAGGGCTAATTACCATGGGACCAGCGTGGATCTTTTCATCTCCCCTAGACCCTCCATGGAGCTACCTTGAGAAGCCTGCACCATGGTTCCCTGTGATCTCGATTTCAGAAAAGCCACCAAGATGCTCAGGGGTGCAGTGCGGGAGGTACAACTGGTCTGTCATAGTTAATGCTGCATTCAGACCCTTTGGCCACGTGAATCCATGATGAAGCCTTGAAGAGCCACTTGGGTACCTCTGCCTCAACCCCTGTGTGTACCCTGATCATTTGCTCTCCAGTTCCCATGCCAAGATAATGCCTCCTGGCCAGGATGGTAATGCAGCCATGCGGATGCGTTAAACGTCTGTGGGGTGAGGATGCTACTCCCATAACCTCTACACATCTACTGTCTGAGAGACTACATGATCCCACCTGATCAAAGAGATGTGACAAACAGATGAGCAGGAGCAAGGAGGTGGAAATAAGAGCTGTGCAGAGGCCTCCAAAACCCCAGAAGAAAAACAGGCATGAAGGAGTCATCCCACAACAAGTTCAGCCAAATTCTGCAACAAACCAGTACATTGAATAAGGAGGAGACTGGGTCTGCAGGATTGCAGTGGCTGCCAAAAGTCTTTCCTGTTGGTTCTTGAACTATTGTTTCATGATTAAAGCATCCAGAGGCCCCAGGCAAGTTTAGGACTGTGATATGCAAAGAGACTCCATTGCTGCATGGAGAATGAGAAAGCCTTTCTCTAAAAAAGCAAATTCAGAAGAAGAATATGGGATTCAAAGTCAAAAGGCTTCAGATCAATGAAGGCTGTGGACTTCAGACAGTAGACTGCTCCCCTCAGTTCCTTCTTCTGGGTAACTGGCGACTTTCAGAGCTCATTACAAGAGTCCTGCTCCCAACCCAGGCCTGAATGCAAGTAAAGCATTGTCAGGGCAATAGTCCAGATTCTCCCACGAGCTCAGCCTGAACAACTAGTATCAGTAATGCAACTGGAAGAAGCCTGTTGAGTCATTAAATCCAATCTTTGGCAGTCACAGGCAACCATATAGTGGAAGGATCCACACCCCTTCTTTGCTTTGCCACAAAACACTTCACTAATCCATGACAAAATTAAGACCTTTGGTGCAGAAATAAAGCACACAGCATCCATCTCAAAGCACCACAGAAAGGTAGCAAAAAGGGTCCTAATGTCATAGGACCATGCCAGGGTAAGAAGTCTGTCAGGGGAAAAAGCTCAGATGATCTTCCAGTGTGGACTGCACCTTGTGTTACCTCAGGAGGCAAAATCCCCATTGGTTCTTGATCTGATTCTTAT
Source organism: Morus bassanus (assembly GCA_031468815.1). Taxonomy (NCBI): domain Eukaryota; kingdom Metazoa; phylum Chordata; class Aves; order Suliformes; family Sulidae; genus Morus; species Morus bassanus. The sequence goes on from CM062568.1 coordinate 70,420,452, forward strand.
TTCTAACCTAGTGATCATCACCTCACAAGGTTGCTTGGTCCTACAGAGAGAAGCTTTGCCTCTTGTCCATCTTCTCTCCTCCTGCTGTAGCCAGTCCTCTCCAGCCTCCAGAAGGAGGAGAAGCACGAAGCATGGCATCTTGTCCAAACCTTCCCTATTCCCCACAGTTAAACTGAGCATCAAGGGAAGACACGATGTGCCCTGGGTCCTACAAGAGACCATCAGGAATTAATTAATCTTTATCGCAACTTGGCAGGAGTCACAATCAGTGGAGCATTTTGCCAGGGAATCTGTGGCTGAGGATCTAGTTGCATTTTCGTGATTAACCCTGATTTGGAATTTTAAACCTTGAGCCATCACTGATCATCTCATATTGAAACATGAAAGCTCTGGGAAGTCATACATGCTAGCAAGGGACATGGAAGGTAGGAGGCCTATTGCCTGCTATATTAATTTATTCAGGAAAACACAGTTCAAATCAGAGTTTAAGAAAATAAAAATAAAAATCAGGGCACCTTTAAATGTTCCTCAGCCCCTGCTGTTATTTTCCTGCATGAAGTCACATTCTTCTGTTTTTTGAGATGATAAAGACTTCCACAGCAACAATTTTCATGTCACAAACAGAGAATAATGATTCTGGGAAAGAAAGAGATGAAGCAGGAGCAGACGACCTCTTTAAAATTAATAATAATAATCCTCTTTTCCTGCAAACACCTTTGGTGACAAAAAGCTAGAAGAAAAATACAAAAATGAAGTGATATACAAGTCCCAGAACTGTCACTGAACACTATGATTTGTTTTAAAGCCTCCAAATGAGACGTAAGTGGGCCCTTTACCCTGTAGCTATTGCTGCCCCCCACAAAAAAAAAAAAAAAAAAAAAAAAAAAAAAAGCCAAAAATGCTCTTCTTTCTACTGGGGAATTCTGACCAGAACATGGTCTTAAGCACCACATCAGTGCAGTTCCCACAGAAGACAAGGTCAGAGTTTGACCCTTCATTTTATTTTTAAACACACTTTTTTGCATTTGAACATGTAAGTAGTAGTAGTTTAAGAAAAAAAAAATATGCAGATGCTTGATGAAATGTCAGCAAGGAATCAGTTGATTCTGCTTCCAGCTGATGCATTTAATGTCCTTACTGCAGTGGCAGACCACCACAGTTTACTTTCAGAGGGATGAGCATACCCCAGTAGATACATTATTTCATTAAGGTGAAATAAATGTCTCATAAAATGGCAGAATTGAAAGAAAAGGAAAAAGAACACCAGATCATAAATTAGGGCAAATTCATGATCTGCCTCTAGTCAAGAGAATACGTAAGATCAATCAGGGACAATAGAAGGATGCTACATGCAGTTCTGAAGGTGGGCAAGAGAAGACTTTCATTGAAGTGCCTTGAAAGAAAAGGAGACTTTGGAAAGAAAAGCTTCTTAAACATCAAAAGATAAAGGACACCAATCAGGCTTAGCGAGTTAGTCTTTGAAATGCGGTACCAACTTCCAAGTCAGCAAAACATGTATAGATTAAAGTATAACAGCACAATGTTCTCTCGTACTTCTGAAAAGAAAAGTTACTTTCACAAATGCGACTGCATGCCTCTATTAACAAAATTCCTTTTTCTGCAGTCTGTGTGTCCAAAAATAAACCAGTAAAGCAGAAAATCCTCTTGTTGAGAGAAATCAAGAGGACTGCCTAAGCTGCCTATTTAAAATCTTTCCCAAAGTTGGATGCATCCACTTGCTAACATATGCTAGCGCACATCTAATCGCTGCAGATAACAACCCAATTGCAGTACATAATTCAGACACTTTTGCAGCCCAGATTTGAGTACATCAAGCTGAATGCAGAGCACCTTCCCATCGTTGTTTTCAGCCCCCTGTTGGGAGGATATTTTAGCACTAAAATGGCAGAGGCCAGTTAGAGGAGCAAGGGGAGGACAGCCGCAGTGCTGGTTTTCTTGCTCAGCTGGAGTATATAGCAACCAAACAGGAGATGCATTTAAAGGAGACAGATTTAAAAGAACCACACCCATTCACACTTCCGTATTATTGGCTTCCCTGAGGTAAAAGGGGAGATAGAAAGTACGGTTTTATTTCCAGCTTGTAAGAGATGATTGCAGACAACTTGGAGAACCACAGGACCACTGAAGTGATGAAGCGTATTTTCCAAAGGGGCTGCAATACAGCCAGCAGAAAGAAAACCACACTGAACTTTGTAAGAGGAGCTGGACACATATTGTAACATAAGTATATTATTGCATAAATGCAATTTCTGAGGGACTTCCTTCCACTTCAGCAGGGAAGTTTGCCAGCAGCCCCTGTGCTGCATACGAGGCGGTGAAGAGTGGCACTTCCTCAAGCCACCCCACGGGATGGGACAAGCATGGCCACCTTCGCCTTCTGAGGAGAATTCTCAAGGAAAAACTTTCACAAATCCAAGGCAGCAAGACAGGAAGGCCTGTTCTCTATTAAAAAAAAAAAAATAATAATTTTGTTCTGGTCCCACTAAGGAAGCCTGAATAAGGGAGAGACAGAAGGAATATATTTACCCATGAAAAAAAGATGATTCAGACATGAATTTTTGAGACTTGCACCATATGGCTGGAAAACTGCTCAGGGAAAAAGAAAAAATCCTCCCGAGACTGAATTTCCTTTTGATAGGAACTTGAGCAAGGGTGTGCTCACTGGAGACCTTTATACAGGTCTTGTTAAAGCAGATGCCTGGCTGCTTACCTGTGGCAATGACACATGGCTCTTCCTTTTATCAGTGATTTGGTTTACTTTTGAACAGTTGGGTTTATAGTTCTTCAAGGACTAAAAAAAACGTGACTTGTCGGTTCTCTTCCTATACACTGCTCTTTCAAGCAAAGACGAGATAGCATACAAACCATGTGCTAAATAATATTTAAATATGTGTCCTTTTTAGCACCCCTGTTGTGCACCAAAGGCACTGGGCAGACTGGGAAGGGGCAGGGGGGATTTAGGCTGAGCTTATAGTGAGCTTGAGGCTGAAATTCTTACTGTAAAACAAAGGCAGGCCAGGCAGGCTGCATCCCAGCCACACACCCTCACCACCAGCTCATGCTCTTTTCCTCTGCATGGGTCATGCTGGTTCCCCTTCAGCCATGGCAGATGGTCCAGCTTGCAGACAAGCCCTGAGGCAGGGATGTCCAGCACTGGTTACAGGCTACCCTCGCTCTGTCCCAGAGGTGATGCCTTTGGGTGCATCTCTATGTGAATATGAGTGCTGCTGCTGCTGGGGCCAGCAGGGCAGTGGGAGAAATGCATTTCCCATTACCTCGGGGCATCCCAGGACCCTGTTGGGAAGGCTGGCTGCCTGAACTTACTACAGTGAGCCTTTCACACAGTATTTTCCAGACTATTTGCAATATTTAGCCTTTGAGACATGTAGGTGGGTGATTAATTTTATCCTTCCTATGCTGGTACTGGGCAAAATATAACTAGGATTCAGGATCAGATAGGAAGAGCCTCAACCTTCTCTCTCACCTGCATACTAGGGATCACAGAGTACACTGACTGCAGGGGGTCCCTTTTACTCCATCCTTTGGCTTGCATCTTTCAGCAGGATGCATTGAGGGAGCTGGGAGGAACAAAAACTCAGACCCACATGGGATTTTGGCTTGGACATCACGCTGATGTTTTATCAGCTCTGTGATGAGGTAGGGTCCCGGGAGACAAAGGATGAGACCTGCGGAGGACCGATGGGTTCTGCCACTCACGCCTTGCAAAGAACGGGTTAACAGCATGCAATGGACACGGTTACACATGCTTTTTAATTAACACATTTATTGCTTGAATCCTGAAGTATCAGGGTCCTGCTCAGGCAAAGGGACTGCAGAGTAACACAGGGAAAACATCTTTAGGAGAACTGAAGGAGGACTGAACTGGGACCAGTGCCGGGGAAGAGGCTACAGTCCCTGTATGTCAGTGATACACGGGGAGGGGGGAGTGTGGGAGCACCCCAGCAGCTGTAACGAAGCTGATGCAGGTCTGGCAGTTGACGGAGAGACCAGCTACCCATGCAGTAGCTGCTTCGACCTCTGAAGGGGCTGTACACATCCCGTGCAGTGCTCTTTGGCCTTCTGGCTGTCACACCTAGAGAGGCTCATGGAGCTGAGAGCAAGCTAATGATTTTTCAAAGGCAGTGAAGCCTGGGGTGAAGAAGGGCAGCATGAACCCCTCTGGCCACACGATGTGATTATGCCCAATTCTTTAAAAAGCGAAGATAGATGAGAGGTCTTAGCCCAGGTCAAACCATCCTAACACAGTCTCTCGTGGATGGCAATTAATCAGTAATTGGCACACACACACACACACACACACACACACACAAAAGCCAGAGGAGGAGGGGGATGGGCGAGCATCCCTGCGGACTCAGATCTAGCCCTGTTTTATGTTCCCCCTCCTCAGATGCAGGACTTGCAGCTGTGCCAGCCCTCCTGCCACTGCCCTGAACCCCGGACAAGCCAGGGGCTGCGCTCCCCTGTGCTGGCCATGTTCACCAGCCTTTGTTTCACAGGAGCAGCTCCCCCCTGCTCCCCTGCTCACTGCAGGAGCCCAGAGGATTTCAGCACAGCATTACATCTTTTGGCTGCTTTCCCTGCCCCCAGCCTGCTGCTGCTTTTTAAGGCAGTTTCTGAAAGGAGGGTCCATCCCCCTGGCCGGCCGGCACATTCCCAGGAGCCCAGAAGAATTGATGTGACTGCTTGGCTGGTGAGGTGCTGTGTCCTGGGGCTAGGGGCACAACCCCATGGTGCAAGGACACGCGGCGAGTTGTGGGGCCTGGATTTTTTTATTTTGTTTAGTATTTTTCCATATCTTATATGAAGCTGTACATATAGCACTACGGCTCTCATCAGGGTGGACATGTCCTGTCATGCGATGTTTAGCTCTCTCCTGCTGCCCCAAAAGCCCAATCTTGCCACTATTTCCAGCAACAGGACAACAGCACCTTTTGTCTGGGTTTGCTTTGGGCAGCTGGGCCTCTGAAATATGAACGTATATATTTCCCCCACTTCCTTCTCCTTCTCCCCTTCTCAATAGGCTCGGCTGAAGTGCTCGTGTAACAGATTGCATCTCTGGAAGTCGGGTGTTTGTGCGCCTTTCTTTGCTTTTCTCCTAAAACAACTTCATTCCTCCCCCTGTACTGAGGCACCTCTGCTTTGTCATTACAGAGCTGTAGGCAGAACTGGACTCTCTGAGACAATGATTGCAGGTTATAAAGTAATATCTGCATCACATCATTGCTTTATTCGACATGTGGTGGTTGGGTAGCTGTCACCATCTCTCTCGCTCTCCCTGCAGCAGATGACAAAGGTATCTGTGTCCCCAGTGCCGTCAGGCCCTGCCAGTGCCTGTATCAGCCGCTGAGACTTCCTCAAATGACACTTCCCATTTTCTTCTGGTTCTGTCAGCAAAAACATTAACGTTGCTTTTGCTGCTCCTTCCCTTCACTCAGCTCTGCCCTTCTGCCAATGTATATTTGCTGCACTGGACTCCCCTCGCACCCAGAAATGGCAAACTACATGTTAGTAGGATCCAGCTCCAAGCAAACCCCAGCACTGCAGAACCTGTAAGGGGACCTCTTGCACTTACCCGGATTATTACAAGCTATTAGTCAGGTACCTGAATTGATTGGGTTATGCAGAAAGTTCATTGCTTCATTTTCTATTTGCCTTTTCTCTTCTGCAAGCTTTCTGTCACAGCAGTCAGATGCCAAACTCTTACCTATGCACTTAATTTTCAGTATGGATGTCTTGCGAGAAGCTAGATTGGAAATCCTTCTTCACTGCCGCATCTGGTAAACATTATTAGCTAGGGGTCTGCGAGCTTTGATTCAGGTCAGCTGGCATCAAAGAGGACTCAGGATTGTTTGCTTTCAGTTCCAAGGGTGAACAAAATAATCTCTTCTAAAGCTCAGGCCTCCGCCTGCCCTTCATCAGGGGTCACTTCATGTGGGGGGAAACAGGAGAGAGGAGAAATGGTGTGGTGAACAAAAGTCTCTGCTTTGTTCTTCTGTGTTATGGCTGGCGTCAGCAGACCTCCGAAAGAGGGAGGTAACCATGCTACCACTTGTTCAAATATTTTGAATAATAAAGGCATTAGTTTAATAAATCTCCTGGAGGAGGAAGGGTTGCCATAGTTCAGCATTTTCCCCTTTGAGCCTGGAGTAGCTGCGACTGATGGTTAGTGATCTGAGAGCCGGGGCAAAGGGGAGATGGGGATCCAGATGTAGCTTGTGCAAGACGTTTCTTTTGGGTTTGCTTTTGGACATGCCAGCCACTCCTGCCAGTTCTTCTCCATCCACTCCCTCCTTAAATCCAGAGTGGCGATGTACGAAGCTGGAAAAACATTCACTTTCCCAGCTCAGCCTCCGCCTTGCCCCAGCCATTTACCTTCCTTATTAGGCAAATTTTGCATCTGCAAATACTAATCATTTTCAGCACCTTTGCATATTCTTTCCTTCTGGTCATTTTTTACATTTTAATTTTATTTTGTGCAAAAGGAATTATTCCCCCTGGTTTCCGAGCATCTGCTGTGTCCTCTCCCAGGCAGAGCTGAACAAGCCGCAACCCTTAATTCCTGGTTCTGATGGAGAGGAAAAAGAAGGGTCTTGCAGGAACAGTGTGCTGTGACTCTGGTGATCCAGATTTGCTTCCTCAGTGTCCTTCTGCCTCACCTGTGGAGGAAGCTAACCCATATCTACCACATGCTGCATTAATGCTGGTGCTTTCTAACAGGAGCGGGCCCTCTTCTTCCTCCTGCTGTACTTCTTGAGAAAGGCTTGGTAAACACATTTCATCCAGTGCATCCCCCTCAGGCATCACAAAGGGACCCCAAGCTGGGGAACAGGGCATGCAACAAGGTGCTGCCCCGACACCGAATGCAAACCCCACTCAGAGAAACCATGGGAAGCAATGGTCACTTACTCCTGGAAGAATAAAATCTACCTCAGCCTCTTTTCTATTCTAGAAAAAATGTTCCTCAGCTAATTTGGTCCTGTGAGCAGGTTGCGATCTTCTGTAAGCTTTTGCGAATGCTGTTAACCGAAATATGTCACAACTATTGGCTAACTGTTATCTCTGCTGCTTCCTCATCTATTTCTCTCTATGCTGCGTGACCGTTGACTCAGGTTTGACAATATCATGGCAAGACCAGCTGAAGCCCTCACCCCAGCCTGCCCATTCACACCACCTCAACACCAATTAAAAAAATGCTCTTTTTAGCTTTTCTTATTTTTTATTTTTTCCCCTAGCTGCTTCTTTCAAGCTCTGATTTGGTGGCACAGCCCCATCCCCAGGGACAGGGGAATTCTGTCCTGTAGCACTGCTTCATCAGATCACAGCCTGCTTGTTAGTTCACTTAAATCACATGAAAAATTGTTCTGGCTGTGATGAAAGGATAGGGAATAAATAATATATCTTGCTCCAAAATGTTATTTCTACTAAAATGTAGCACATTTCAGTATACAACATTTTGATGAATAAGCCTTCTGTCATCGACCTATCAAGCAAATGAAATGGTCAGATACATGCCAGGGCTGAAGACTTATGGCTTTCCAATACTCTGCCAACAGCTTTCTTTACCTGTGCACCTGCTCCACCATTCGTTTCTCCCCTCGGCACCTTACCCGTCGCCGTCTCCTACAGCTGGAGAGCCCTTCAGCAACTCCAGCCCCTTCAAACCCTGCCTTAGTACCTGCTCCTTTTGCACTGCCTGTTAAACTGCATGACAACAGCCCTACGGTGGGCACAGCATGGCTTCAGCATGCTGTGGCAAGGGCAGCTCTTCTACCCTTAGCTCAGCCTGCCTTTCCCTTCTGCTACCTGCAGATCCATATATGTCTCTGGCTCTTGGCTCTTGAGGAGCTGGAAAGATGAACATGCAGAGAAACAAAGTTTGTCTTTTCTTTTTTAAATTACGACACATGGATTGGTTTTGTTTGTTTTAATGATTTACTCTACCTTTGGGTAGAAGGTTGTGATTTACTGCCGGTGTCATCCCAACAGAACAAGCCTTTGTGCGGGTCATGGCTGTATCGGCTTGAAGATGTTCACATCCATGTAGCCTTCGTTGCTAGATGTGCGGGAATCAGGTCCCATCAGTGTAACTGCATCCATGCCAGAGGACTGTCCTGATTTAATTGTAACATATGGAGTTAAAGCACTACCAAAACCATTTAGGTAAGCCCTTGTGCGTCAAGTGGGAGAACAGCAGGGCTCTCCCTGCTGAATGAGGATGCTCAGCAGTATTCTATCACTTTCCACCCGGCAATAACCTATGAGTGAGGCTTGGGCATTACCATTCATCAGCACTTGGCCTGGTATTCACCTACGGAAATCTTTAATACAGCAATTTTCTTTCATGTCAGTGACTCCTTCAATTTTCCCTCCAACTTTCAGAGTCATCCTCCCTTCCTGGCCTCACACCCTGAAGCTTTCTGAAAAAGCAATTGCACGTGCTGTGGGTTTACCTTGATTTCCATTGCACTAGTCTAGATTTGATGCTAAAGCTTTGAGTTATGGTTCAGATTAGGGACTCACAGCCTAAGATGCAGCTGGGCTGATCTCAGGGAGCACATTTCCTTGTTTTGCTAAGGGTCTGAGAAGGTACAGGAGGTAACCCTCATTCAGGACCGCATGAAATACTAATCACCAAAGGGCACACCACAGGGCAAGGATCTGTTAATATTTGCTGTCCATTTTCCAGACACATGGCTCATTCTTCTTCCCAATGGAAAATATTTCTCTTAATGTGTGATTTCTCCTTCTGGCTACCCAACACCATCTCCTTGGCTCTCTTTACACAGGATAATAGGTATTCCCTCATGGCCCCAGAGTCTGAGCCTGGGAATATATGGCATTGCTTGCAGAGGTGCATAAGATTTTGTGATTTGCTTGCACAGGAGGGGAGCATTCTGATTGCGGGGGACAGCGTGGAAGAAAGCAGCAGTCTCACTAGCTGGCAGGGATCACAACTCATAAGTAGACCTGCTGGGCTGACAGCTCCTGTCTCCCAGCGTGCTCCACCTCAAAAAGGCCCAAACGCCTCCATGGCCAAGTAACCTATGGGCAGGGGGGTGATTTTGGTGTATGCTCAAGAATGACCCACTGGTGTCAAGTGCTATCAGCCCTCCCACGTGGATATGGTGGGTACTGTTCTGGAACAGATGGGTGCTGAGGTTTCTGTACACACCCTGGGGATGGACACCCCAGCCTTCCCAGCATTACAGCACAAGGGAGGAAATGGTGAATTCGATCTAGGGGCCCTAGTTGGACTCCTGTGCCTTGAACATATTGGAACATGTTGTACCAGGAGCTACAGAAAATAATCTCTCCTAACATGGGAAGCCTTTTATTTTATTATTATTCTTGTTACTTTCCAGCATGGACACACAGATTTGAAGAGGGGGAAAAGGAAATTGCTTTCAGGATTCAGATGGTGAGGATCCATGGCTTACTCCAGCTGATGGGTGGGAGACACTACGTGAAAATAGACATGTGGTCTTCCTCTCAGCTCCGTTGGCAGGAACAGCAAGAGCTGGGTGCAAAAGAACAGGGAGCTGGTTTGACCCTTCTGTTCTGCCCAGCTGGATGCCGGGGGGAGTCTTCAAGGGCAGGTGAAACAGTGCTTGGCCTGCAGCAGAACAGACAGGAAGATAAGTGGTGTCTGAAGTCTGTGTTATCACCACTTCATCACGTAGCCGTACATGCATTAGTGGACAAATGCACCCATTTCACAAGGATGTCGTCTGGTCCTCCATCCTCCCCATAATTAATCACAGACACAATAGTGCTACCTGGCAGAGGATTTTTTTTTTTTTAATTGGAGAGGAAGAACCATATGTATCGCTCGCAAACACACTAGCAACACATGGTTCTGTTAATAACTTTTAATTGTGTTGTGCATAGTTGTGATACTAAAAAATATTCAAAAGGAACACAGGCCCCAAAAAGTAAAAGTGATCACTTGATAGCTGGAATGAAGGCTAGAAATTGTCAACATCTCAGGACTGGACTAACCCAGTTATTCCTTAAATAGTCCAGTTTAGGATAGGATTAAAGTTAAAATTCAGGTTACAGTAACATTAATGGTTGGGAACAGGACAAAACCTAAAGCTCCAGTTGGCATTGGACTGCCAAAGCAATGTGTAGGCTGAAAAAACCCCATATCTCCTGACAACTTTTTCATCTGAGCCATGGATGCAGGCCTTTGGCTGTAGGTAAGCTGAGGTAACAGTCTGCAGTAGGGGACAGGAACAGGGAGAGGTTTGGGAGAGGAGCTCTTGTTGGCATGGGGCTGCCAAGGGGCTTCCAAAGTAAGGAGTAGGCAGCAAAAATGTTTCTCCCCTGACAACTTTTTCATTTAAATGATGGCTGGGGGTCTTGGCCCAGCGTTCATGCCACACTTAGTGTTAGGGTTAAGGTATGTGTTACCTGAAAGATTGTTCCTCCAAGAGCTTCATCGAGACCATGGCTGGTTGTCCCTAGCTATAGTTGACTCAAGGTCAGGCTTTTGCTTTAGGAGGGAGAGAAGAAGCCTGAAAGCTTCCACTGATGTTGCATTTCCCACAGGCTGCCAAAAGAAGTAGCGGTCTCCTAGAAGATCATTCCTTTGGCAGCTGCTTGATTTGGTCTTTGGGTCCTCAGCAAAGAGTTTATTCCATGCACAGTGTTAAGAGTTGGGTTTAGTGTTGGGAAAGGGACAAAGCCTAAATCTCCAGTTAGTATGGCACTGTTCAGGGACTTCTAAAGGGAAGTGCGGGCCACAGAAAGAATTCTCCTCTGATCGCCTTCTCATCAGGACAATTGCTCTGGGTGCCTGGCTAAGGATCAGGTGTGCTCAGGCTTTCAGGATGGATAGAAGAGGGACAAAGTCTAGAGCTCCAGCTGGCACAGGTCTGCAAAGGGTTTGGAAAAGGCTGGAGTGAACAGCAAAATCTTAACCCCCCTACTAAATTTTTCATCTCAGCCATGGCTGAGTATTCTTATCTACAGAGCAGCTCACACCTTGGCTTATGGTTACAGTGGGGACACTTACAGGTCTATAGCTCCAGCTGGCATGGGGTTGTCAGTGCACTGCCAAAGGAAGGGAGAGGCTGCAAAGACCTTTCGCCTCTCACAACTTCTTTATCTTGGCCATGGCTTGGTCTCTTTGGCAAATGCTCAGCTCACACACAGGGTTTAGGGTTAGGTTTGGGGAAACGTCAAAGCCTAGAGCTCCATGTGGTGTGGGGCTGCCAAGGAGCTCCCTTGGAGGGAGGGACTGGCTTCATTAGGATTTCGCCTCTGACAACTTAATCGTTGGTGTGGCTTGTGCTACTTGGTGATAGTCCAGCCAAGGCCAGTGTTTAAGGTTACGGTTAGGAGAGGGAAAATCCTCAAACTCCAGTTGGGTTGTGGCTGAAAAGGGAGGCTGCAAGAATATTTCTCCCGTGATAGCTTCTTGATTTCTGCTATAGCTTGTGGTCCTTGGAAAAGGGCTTAGCCCATGCCTAGGATTAGGGTTTGGGTTCGGAGAGGAACAAAGCTTAGAGCTTCCATCAGCTTGGGGATACCGAAGGAAAGGACAGGATGCAAAAAGACTTCTCTGGGAACTTCTTCATCTGGGCCCATGGCTTAGTGTCCTTGGTTAAGCCTCAGTCAAGTCCATTTGTCAAGGGATGTCAGTAGATATTTTTCTCTCTAATTCAGTGGGAGTTGGGACATGCCCATTTGTTGTATTTTCCTCCTCTTAGTTCCAATCAAACCTTATTTAGATGTTACATAGAAGTCCTTTGAAATAAAACTCCCACGCAAATCTCACAGACTTGGCTGTACCCAACGAATGCTCACAGCGCTCCAAAGGAGGAAAACATCATTGATGTGAGGTAGACACCATAAATAACTCCATGGGACTGACGCTTCTTGTACGTGCAAACCAGAAGATAGGATCTTCAGACAAATACATAATTTTCTTAAGGTGGATAGAAGTCTACCAGAACTTGCTCAGGAGCATATTCTGGTCATAACTTGATACTTGCAAGCCTGTTGACATTTCCACTTAAGTAGCACCAAGTAAGTCCCTCCTGGGTCACGGCCAATTCAACACTGTATTGCCACAACAATTGAGCTCTTCAGTGGGCAGTCATACGTGCAAGAGGTTCAGCTAAACAGGTCACAGTACGCATGCTTGGGCAGGTCAAGAAAATTTCTAGCTTTCAATTTTTCTCTTTTGCTCAACAGAATCAGTGAGAGTGATCACTAGCCCTGAAACCTGAACAATACCTACTAAATGTGTTCTTCAACCAGGGAGTGGAAGGAAGTAAAGTAATGGTATACTCTCACAACCTGGCTCTGCTAAGAAGGTGGTGGGGAGGGGCAGGGCCCACTTTGAGGCACTGCAATGTGAGTACAGCAAGAAATCAAAAAAGCACTGGAAGCTAAATAAATTCTTCCTGGCAGAAAAATTTGGATTAAGGAGAAACAGGGGAATAATAGGAAGGGTGAAATTATGAGGAAAGGAATCAGTGTGGAAAGAGAAGGCCAAGGGCTCACGTTAAGGGGAAAGGTTAGTGATTAGTGGGGGCATGAGATACAGGAGACCCTTCAGAGCTACTTCTCACCTACATCTGCAGCAGTAAAGGGGCCAAGGAGTAAGACTCTCAAGCTAATGGTCAATGGGTCAGGAGCATGAGTGGCCTGGTGGGATGAAAAAGGATGCTCATGTACTGGCACTCAGGCCTGGAACTTATCTGAGGCAGGATGAAGACAGAAAAAGCTTGACATCTCCCATAGGTTTGCAGGTGTTGAAACCACCAAGTAATAGCTGTGGTAATGGGAAATGTGATTCATAAGAAACCCTGTGGAAACATGTTCACCCTCCTCTAGCATTTCATGGATAGCAGTCCCCAGGACACCACCACCTGTGCTTGCCACCAACAACCTGCACAATGTGGATCACTGATGGTGCAAGTGCTGCAGGTGGCCTTGCATGACCAGCCAACCTGTGCTCAGACAACTGCGTTCACGGAGCAACAAGACCCAGGAACAGTCTGCCACACTGCCCAGCTGCCACATCAAGCACCCAGCAAAACTGCTCTCATGGATAAAGCCAAAGTGCCGCAGGTAATTCCCAGCAGCTATACCCACCTTTGGAGGTCAGAGAGAGCAATGTAGGGACCTGTACCTTACTTTGGTATTTCCTGGTTTGCCACCCTGAGCTTAGTGCTCTGGCAAGATGTTTGTACTCGACACTAACAAAGGCTGGGGCTGGCAGGGGCAGGTGGGCGCAGAGGTTGTCTTGTAGTTTGTTTTTCATTGAAAATAAAGTTTGGCATACAGTGAGATGTCCTAGTAGGTCCCATCACGTGCTTGCACCTGCACGCAGTTAAATGGCTTGTTGGATCAAGGCCACAAGGAAAACATTTGCTGCGTGGAAGAAGAGAAGGACAAAAAATACAAGATCAAAACAATGCACTTGGCACTAGTATCAAGAACCTGTTCTGGTGCCACAAGGATCCCTGCTCTTCACAAAAGCATACAGGGCTCAGCACACAACCTGTTTCAGGTCATGCTGCAATCTCAGTCACCTTACAGGTCTGCAAGCACCAGACCAAGTGTCAGTTTTTAAAAGCACAAATGCAAAGCTAACACGAACTGGAAGTAAGTTGTTTATGCCCTTGCTCAAAAACATGACATTCAAATCCTATTCAGAATTAGCCCTGCAAAAATCAAGCAAACTTAATAGCTTATATCAAAGTTGGCCTCACTTCAGGAAAATTTGTTGCCTTTGTAAACACAGCTGAGTCTTCGTTTTTCTCCTTCCTATTGGCAACGTACTTCACTTGCTAAATAAAGATACCTAAACAATCTCTCTTTGTACAATAATTTTTATGCTTTCCCCAACAGTCTATTTCAGTCAGCTGCCCCTACTCTGTGCAGTACAGTGCAAAGCCGCATTCAGAGTATGCATTAAAGATGTTTGGGGTTTTGGTCAAGATACTAACAGGAAAAACGACAATTTTCTGGGTGTAAATGCAGGGTGAGAGAAAGTCCCTCTTTCATCATGCCCCTCTACGAGACAATGTCCTGCTACTGTTTCCACTACAAAAATCTCATTTTTCTGGACAGAACTAATAGTACAAATTTACTCCAGTATAAAATCTAGTATTCAGAATCTACCAAAAATCTTTTCTGTGCATAAAATGTTTAATTTCTCTATTTTATATCCTAAAATCACAATTGCTCAAAACCAATTAGTTATTTCCACAACATAAACACTTGGTTTATAATGAAATTGCTTTTATTTTTGCCTTCCCTTGGAACTCCTTATAACTAATTTCCATTCAACCCCACCCCCAGAGGGGAGTTATCCTGGGCAGAAACATCTGCTCAAGGAGAATTAGAAACCGGTAGTTTTTTCTGTCCCGTCACTTTAGATTTTGTGCCAATGAGAAGAAATCACTGTTCAGCAGACTACCACTGACTTTAACAGGCTTTTGGGTTGAGGGCAATCCCAACAGCAGTTACTCAAAAATACCCCACCCAGGCAGTTATCCGAAGCAACCCACCAGCTTCTCCGGCGACCCAACAGCCAATGATGGGGCATAACGGAGCAACAAAGCTCTCCCTGCACCTCCAGCTGCAAACAGCAGCATTGCTGCTCCCAGCCTGAATTTCTGCCAGATATTAATCCTAAAAAGCAAGAGCAGCATTAGCTTTGAATGCAGATGGGCTAGGCCAGACTCTCCATGTGCTCCAGCCTTAGTCTAGTGATTTCCCATGTGTCAATCCAACCGAAGCTTTTTTCTAAAGATGATCCTTAGATGAGGAGAAACCCCTGTGAAACAAATTGTTATGCTGCTGGTGTAGCTTAGTCCCTATTAAAATAAAATGGGGGATGATGATGATGATGAGAGGGCACACACATTACTAGGTCAAGAGGGAAGAAAACTGTGTGCTCACCAGTGGTGCCACCTGAACAGCAGCATGGGCTCTGTAGCTGATACATGACATTTTAAGCATACGTGAGCCCTTCTTACATGCTGCAGGGAAAAAGCAACTCCCCTGAGACTTGGGAAGAAGGATTTACTTGCCTTCCTATGCCTCAGCGTACGAGTGCGGTCCATTAATTTGGTTTTAAATGACTCCGAAGACAGCGCAGTTACCGTCTAATCTACTCAAATAAACGATTTGGTTAAAAAAAAAAAAAAAAAAGCTGTTGTCATTTCCATCCGAGAGCGAGCACTTCTCACTTCACCAGCTGCACAGGCAGACCTTTGTTCAATAACCCCTATGTGCATTTCCAGCGGCCGGGACAGATTGTGCCTGGCAGAGAAAGGATGGGTGTGGAGAGCTAACCACGGTCAGGATGGGGGGCAGAGAAACTGTGCCGGTCTGTTCAAGCTGCCAGATTTCCTTAAAGGAGATGGCTTTCCCTATGCCCCTGGTCTAGACCAAGTTTTGGCCCCTTGCAAATGTGCCCTGTTGCCAGTTGTTACCCAGCTGTTGCAGGGCTTGTAATTCAGCTGCAGGGCTTGTAATTCAGCTCCATGCCTCAATCATTGTGAGAAGAGCTGCGTACAGAGGAACATTGATTTTTAAATGGCCTTTTGTTTCACAGTAATACTCAATTACAAGAGATTGAAACATCTCCCATTAGGCTTCTGGAAAAGAAACCTCCCCCGGGGTTTTGATAGCAACAGATGCAGCAGGCAGGGCCATTCACTCCGGTGCTGTATCTTGTCCCCGTGCGAGGGGCAGCCCGTGCCAGCTCCCGCCTGGGACCGGTGTGAGACGGGGATCCAGCCCTGCCGCAGGGCTGGGCACAGACCCTCACGGGAACTGCTTGTCCCACAGGCTGGGGCTGGGATGAGCCGTTTCTCGGGGTCCTGCACGGGAGAGATGGCTGTGGTCTGTCTCTGGCCCTGCGCATAGGAGTCTCAATCCATAGGCTAGACACATGCCACTGTCTCCATGTTTCAACAGAGAAGATGGTGAGCATCAGGATGGAGGAAGATGAAAGGACTGCTGGATTTTTGCATCATGCTCAGCTTCAAACAGGCATCAGAAAGACTTTTTTCTTCCATGAGAAGACAGAATGAGCCTAGAAATAAGCACTGATTATTGGCTCCATCTGCACTCATTATTCTGGAAATAATTTTGCATTATAAACACACTAAGGGCACCTTGTGCTTGTACAGAAGCAGCACTATCCATGGAGTGATTCAAAAGGAGAAAGTTTGGTTTAGCCTCCAAGTTGCACTCACTGCTTAAATAGCCTCTCTGTTAGGCTCCAAGCTTCCCCACCTTTTTCCTTTTTTTTTTTTTAAATGCAAATGACAGAAAAGTGCATAAAATGCACAAGACTTAAGAATCAAACAACAGGAATTATTCTTAGCACACATGTTACTGAAGCCCAGCAGATCCAGAAAGTAGGAAACTTGCTATGAACTGAGGTAGAGAGGCAGGTTTTTATAACCAGCAAGTGAGGACAGGGATGGAAGAGCAGCAATACCACCAAGTTCATTTCAGTCAGCTGCAAAACTTCTGCATCACAAAAGTTCATGCTGGTACTGAAAACACAATTGCTAACTTTCTCTACTGGCACGAAGGTCTCTTCAGATCAGATTAAAAGTGCTTAAGCGAAATTAAACTGTCTGTTTAATTCTGCTACTGTACAGCGCCTGCTTTATGAACAGACAGCATCTACATCTGGAACTGTCAATCCAAAACCATTAATTTACTTCAGAACCGAGAGCATAAAATTTTACAAAAAAGTGGGGGGCGGGAAAGTGTGTGTGTGTGAGAATGGCACATGGCAATGCCTCACATAACAAACACGTATCTGCAAAATTATAATAAGAATGCCTCAATCACGATGCTGATTTTAGACAAAAGTAGAATGGATCCAGAAATGAAACAGAAAGACACCCTTTTCTGGTCTTTTTCTGGCTCTTCTAGTTGCATTAGACATGCTAACTACATGTATTTGCTCTTTCAAATGAACACATGGGAGACAATGAAGCAATCTCATCTGTGGCAGGTGCTGGGTGCCTACTTAACACTTTTTACTGAACTTTCCAAGTCAGCCTTTCAGCTGAGCCAGAAGAGAAAACATGGTATCAAGCCCAGGTTCACAAACTTTGGCTTATGCCACCTAGCCAGATGTTCCATGACACCAGAACCTCGGTGCTTGCTGTTCACTTCTCCTCTCAGCCAGAGCAGGGACGATATTGAGTGCCAACAACTACCTGCTCAGGTGGAAAGCCCTGGAAGACATGGGTGGCTGCCAGGAGAGGCAATGCCTCCAGTTCTTGCCATGCCTCCAGTACTGGAACTCAGGGCATACAGAGTGAGATGTGGTTTCACAGCACAATGAGAAGGGGCTGTTTAGCTGTGGCATTGGTTAAAGGTTTAAAGACTTCAGAGCAGGATGAGAGACAGAGACATTGAAGCTGACTTTGCAGCCTGAGGAGGAGCTGGGGTCAGGGAGAAGAGGAAGATCCCAGACTTCCCAAAGCATCTCAGACCCCAGACTAAAGAAGAGACAACCATCAAAAGGAAATTGATACAGGCACATCAGCAATTTCTGCCTTAGACTGTATGTTTCGAGTGCTTGCAAGTAATAAAAAAGAGCAGTTTTTAGAAACCCTTCCCAAGTGGCTGGTTAATAACTCAACAAACAACCCTGCATTCGTGAGGTCACCCCCTGGCTGTGCTTGGAGCAGCTCCACACATGGCTACGAGAAAACCCTGCACTTTCAGAAAATATGCTTTTAAAGGGGATGCTCTCCCTTGTCTCGCTCTCCAAAAGGTTTTCCATGGCTCTCCAGAGCCATCACATACCAGCCTGTTAAGAGACACCAAACTGATTGTGCTTATTTATAGTTCCAAAACATGCTCACAGAATTACTTAATTCCTGTTATTAGCACTTGACACGATGGACTGGTTTTCCCGACACGACTGCAGCTCCACTCAGTGCTCACGCAATCCCCCAAAGAGCAATCCCAAGATGTTCCTGCGGCTAAGCCACACCTGGGCAAGCTGGGTCTTACCTCTGGAAGGATCGATACCAGTGACTGAAAGATGTACGGTGCTCTCAGCTGCACAAGTACGGTGTAGCATCCCTGACACTAGCCGGCCCTGAAGTTGTTGGCATTTATCTGCTCACTCATCACTTGCGTTAGCTTTCTCACTGCTGAGTGCTGGGATGATCCAGTTCTAAAAGGCTCCACTGCTGCGTTGTACATCTTAAATTATACATACGGTGCTCTGCCAAAGGAGAAGAGCAATCAAAGTGATTTATTTCCAGGTGAACAGAAAGCGTCCCCTTTGTCTCAAAACAGTAATTACCGCGGGCCACATTCCAATGCTAGCCTTAGTCACAGCAGAAGTTACTAGAACAGAGATTATTTGTGGAGTAAGGTATTTCTCAGCAGGTATCAGGAAGTTAGTTTTCAGCCCTAAAGCATCTACGTTAAATACCACATCTTTAATTATTTCAATTTATCTTTAATCAAACTATGTGTAACTGCAGTGCCTCCCTTTCTCTTTGCTCATAGCTGCTCCCATAGATACACAGAAAAGCAATTAATTAGTGCAAATTTTAGAACAGAAATAGCTATGCAGATATCTGTGAAGGCGCTAAAAATGTCAGGAGAAAAGCAAGATAAATGTCAACGTTATTAAAAATAAATGCCTACTTAATGCAACATTTACCGAAATGTTTGCCAGGAAAACAGTAAATACAGAATTTAAACCCTCATGTAGCACAATTACATACAGAGGCTCAAAGGGCAAACTCCACCCCTGCACTGAAAGGCAGCCCGAGACGAAAATCTCATTCCAAGCCTTGATATCATCAGTGCTAGCCCTCTGCACAAAAGTGGATTTTATCCAACATACAGTGAGCCTCTGTAAACAACCCACTTCCTTTTACCAATACCAAGTTTAGTTTTCTCATGTTTCCTTCCACATCCACAACAGTGCCTTATCAAGCCCCACACCCTGGCAGAGTGTTGGGATTTATACTCCCTTTTCCATCTGTTGGGACCTCTCAGTCGCTGGACCAAAGCCTTGGGCCCCCACAAGACCTGCTGTCCTGAGCTCTAAATACAAGCCTCTGTACTGGGCAAATAATAAATGAGCGTCTCATACATTCTCCCAGTTTATCAAATAATGTAGGTGTTCCCTTCCAGTGAGCTGACTCCAGTCTGCAGGCACACCTACAAACATTATAAGTAATGACTTTATGTTTTCTAGCAAGCTACAACATTTAAACTTGATACAAGAGTTAAACAGGGAAAGGCCAGCAAACGATCCCTGAGGAACCCCGCTATACACACACCAGCTCAGAGGTGATTCCCTCCTCCTGTCTCCATTTGGAGATCTGTCAGTGTCAAAACCATTTTCTGTTGGACATTGTCTTTTTGTCTCTGTATCAAGATGTGAAGGAGGGCCACTCAGAAGACTACTGCATCTTTTATCAGGTCAGATTGTAATCTTGGTAAAGTAAAATACATCAAGCTGATTTGACAAGATCTGTTTTCCTTCGGCTCAGGTAGATAGACATTAACAAAGTGGTCCTCCCTTAATTCATTATTAAAGGAGTCCTATTTTAGTTGTTCCATTACTTTGCTTTGGATCAATGTCAAGCTGACAGACCTATGCTTACCACCAGCACTTGATTTTCACGGCATGTTAACAATACACCTTTTTCCACTCACTGACTAAAACGCAACATATAGAGGTCAACAGAGCTCCTCTCTCCAGCTCTTTAAAAATTCTCAGATACGAATTTCTTGGATTTAATGACTCTAACATGTTCAGAGTCAGCAGCTGCCCCGTGTAACCTTCTCTAGCTGCTGTCTCAATGGAAAATACTTCAATTTCATCTTCTGTGATAGAGCTACATCTTCTATTTGCTAGGCCATGCAAAACTCTGTGCATTAGCACTGGCTTGAACACCAATCTCAATAGAAACCATCAAAATTGAGCCAGTCTCCAGGTTGAACATTCAAAGCTTCCACCTGAAAATACCCTGGAAGCCGGTTTCAGCGCTGCACGAGCTCATTCTCTCAGCTGCATGAGAATAACTTGTCTTCTAGAACATCTTTAAGGATTTCTGGCTGAGCTATAACAATTTCTTTGACGTGTATGTGATGGACTAGGAGGGAGTATAGAGGGCTTCATGCCAAAGAGAGTTAAACCTCTTCTAAACTAAAATAAAATAAAAGCTTTGTTCTACTTAATGTGGGTTATGAGCAAGACCTTGGATCACTTCCTAATTTGACCAGACTGATTTATTTCCTCCAAAAAGCTGTGCTGGAAGCGATCACCCTAACACCAGGGTAACGCTCGACTTCATACACATCACAAGAACAGTGACAGAAACCAGCAAATGTCCTCACATGCACTGGCAGCTCCTAAACCTGCAGGGGTTGGACTGCCTGACAGGGAGAAAGCTGGGACCTTGACACTGTTCAGACTAATAAGCACATGCTTGACTGAGATTTGAACAGCAGTTGTAATTGCCATCTGCGTTATTTGCCTCTGTCATGTACGAACAGCAGCGGGCCCACATTTCTGGAATATTCAAGGAGGAAATTCAAGATGTTAATATGTGCCTCCCCCTCGCAGGCTGGGGGTCAGGGTACACAACTCAAGTTATCTGTTCTCCCCCCTCCGCCCCCCCATTGGATCACTTCTGACAACATAACATTGCAGCTTGGTTTTCTGCGAAGTTTTGAGCAAGCTGCAAAAAACTCATCTTCCTTGTGGAGGGCAGAAGGAGGTATTTGCAGGCCATAAAGATTGCATTTGCACAGCCTAGATATTATCAGCTAATATAGAAACATAATACCTCTTCTTAGTATCCCAGTAATATCTAACCCATCCTAATTTCCTGTTTTTTCTTTCAGGAGACAGCACGTCAGAACAGCCGTAGCAGCAAATACAGCCTTTAACAAGCTAGCGATGTTGCATGGAGTGCTCCTGCACTCATGTCACAGGATTTTTCGTGGAAAGGCCCCCATTAGATGCCCATTAGCACTCCTTCCTTTTCCATTACTTCTGCTTACTCCAGCTGCTCAATGCACAAGAGCAGGAACGGTCTATAGCCAGACTTGAGTGAATAACATAGTTCTGCTTAAAAAGTTTGCATTATGAGAGATACAGCTCTTGCTCACTCTCAGAGGAAAAAACACCCCCTCCCTAATAACATTTTAAAATCCATTGCAGAATTTACCGGAAGTGCTTCCAACGACAGAAACCATGCTGTCAGTATGAAAAATGAAACTGCAACGTAACGAAGAATGAATGCCCACTTTTGTGCAAAAATGCAATCCTAGAAAGCTACAAAAACATTCGGAAACAACAGCTCTTTTATTTGGCCATAATACTGCCCTCATGTTCAGTCCAGTTCACCAAATACGACAACCCCCTATCACTAAAGATGATCTCATCAAAAAGCAGCTCCTAGGAAGTTTTCTTGCACAGGAGGCTTTAACGGCCAGCCCTGATGCAGCCTGACTAGCAGCGGTGTTTGCTCAGCACATTCTGGTGGTTTCGGAGACAAAGCCAGCATTCCCAAGGCTCGAGATAATCAAGCAGATGAAGTCATGCACTTCGGATGCTCCAGAAAGAAAAATGGATTTAGGGGGGTCGTTGGGGCGGACAGACAGGGGACCACATTGAGCATTACCACACAAAAAGGGGGGGGAGGGGGGGAAACGTTCTCCTTTTAATGATTCTATACATGAATGACATGCTGGCATTACCAATAAAAAAGTGTTTGAAGGGATGGACCATTTAACCCCAGGAGAAGTCAGACTCACACAAAGCCCATCTAAACACGGGCGGTACAATGGAGCATCTAGGCCTACGTGCTCTTCACAAGGGACAAAGATCTTTGGTGGCTACAGAGGGAGCCTAAAGCGAGTGGCTTCTTATTTTAGGGATCTCAATTAGTGTCACCTTGTTATCATTCCCATCTCTTTCAAGGAAGGTACTGCTAATACCAGTTGACAACACGTAGAAATAAAAGGTGAATTCCGTGCTTACAAAAAACCCTTCCATTTTGGAGCCTGCTTAGGGAGGAGGCTCGGGCAGAGGAGGAGTACAGAACAGCTCTCAGTAGCAATACTTCAAAGGCAGCCCAAAGTTGGGAAGCAGGCCAAGATTAGATATTGATAACCACAAACATTCTTGAAAGCAACTAGGGCTTTAAGAGCCCTTGGGTTTCGGAGTTCAACTCCAACTACTTAAAGGAAATAGACTTTCAGCCCTTTCTAGAAAATCCTGTACTAGCTGCTTAAAAACTGAAATCATTGTATTGACCTACCCCTGAACTCCTGTGCCTTCTTTTTATATTCATCTCTGCCTGCAAGCCTTCCAGGGAGGGATCTGGCCTCACACTACAGCATATTCCTGGGGCTTACATTGCAATTATTATAATGGACAGCTTTCTTTTCAGATTGGGGAAGAGTCTGGTGACAATCTTTTCCATGTGCATGTGTTTTCAATCATTTTTTCCTCCTTCTTACACACACACATATCTCCTTCCAATTCAAAAATACATCATTTCCCTACAGATAGCACAGCTGGATGGGTACAGCTCATTGCTTTCTTAGAAGCTTCTTTTCTTCCAAATTCCTTATTTTTATTTTAACTCTTGCTTTATGCTTTCTTCCACCTGGGTACAGATTATGGGCATGGTCTCGGCTGCTGGATGGAAGTGTACTATATTCCAGTTATCCACTGCATATTAGATACAGCCACCTCTGAATAAACTGGAATACTCCCAAAGGAGCATTTGTGGAAGGAAAGCCCATGCCAGGTGCCATGCCAGAATTTCTCTCTGTACGAGCCAGGCAGCTGCGGTTGTGCTCAATGCACTCCTATTGCCACTGAAATGGCAGCATGAAACTTTGACAGCGAAAACAGTATATGCTTAGGCATTCCAGCCATGGAAAAAACATAGCTAGCATCTCTGTTGTCAAACATCCCGCTGTCTCTCACTGCATTGATTTCACTTCATGCTGAGTCTAGTGGCAAAATCCCAGCGCTAATGAAGTTAATGGGAGTTTCACCATTGGATTCAAGAGGGTTGGGATTTCACACAGACTCTTCAGTCATAAAATTCCTTCTGCTCACCTCTGAGCTTAAAGGCTGTGCCCGTTACACCCAGCACGGAGGATCTGGGGCTGATCCAATATCCTTTTAAGTTAATGGAAAGGCTCCCACTAACTTTAATGAGGACTGAGATAGATGGTTAGTGGATGACAGCATTTTATTTCAGATAAGATGTTGTTCTACAGCTACTTACATTGTCTTTTTAACCCCTCATGTACTTTCTTTGTGCTTCTTTGACCTCAGTTGCTTCTTTGCAACTGTTGATCTCAGATGTTGCCAATAACGATTTTGCAAGAGTGGGGGGAAATGAGCCTCCCATTATCACCACTCAAGTTTTTATTCTTCCCTCCTCCTACCATTTAATGTGAACAGTAACTATTGAGGAACTCTGAATATCAACAGAAGCATTCAGGAGAGAAAAATATAAAGACGTAAAAATACACTAGAAAAAAAAAAAATCTGTGTAACCATGGTTGAGAATATGGCACAGCCTCAGTTATGCCTGCAGCTTACAGCAACCTCTCTGCATTAAGGTAATGTCTTTTGTTAGGAGGATACATTAGTAACCAAATAGCTGTGACAGCAGAGTTGTGCTTAAGGGACAAGTATTACTTTTGTACCAATGCCAATCAATAGATCTGAGTTAACGCTCTTCCCTTTCTGTGTGAGTATCGGTGGTGACTCATTCCTCCTCCTGATCTTTCCTGTCACCTCCCTGTCCTTCTTGCTGCATCAAAAACTCAACACCTGGGTACCTTGGCTTTCTCTTGTTCTACCCCACCCTCAGTTTTGATCCAGATACCATTCTAAAGGGCACCTCCTTAAAAAGGGCTTACTTACAACTGTTACTACAGCCCATTTGTTTTAAATCCCAGTCCTACAACTGGGAGGCAGTTTCTTTTATCCTGGATGAAGCACGACGTGAGAAAAGAGGTTGTGCTGATAATCCAGGTAAACTAGGTCTGATCCAAGTCTCCAAGCTTGTAGGAGGGCTCTGGATGTCAGTGAGTGCAGGATGACACCGAAGCCCCTGTGAGCATTGTACAAACCTTCAGTGTGTTTTCCCCCCAACCATGGGAATGAAATAGGGCTTTTACTTATTATTTCACACCTATTATTTTTACCACTCTCTTTAAGCCCTGTCCCCTGTATATGTATATGTCCCCTGTGTGCTTGAAAACAGAGAAGAAGGTTGCAGGGCCACGTGCAGGGCTGAAATGACAGTCACAGTTACCTGAAGCATCAGCCCAGGGGTTTTAATTCCATGCCTGTGGAGGGAAACGCATTTCATTGCTGGTCTTCCCACCCTCAAGCCCCCACATCCCCATTTTTTATTTTTCTGGATCCCGAGTGTATTCTCAGAGCAATGTATTCAAATGGAAATGAATAATCACTAACTTAACAAAAGTCATTAATCCCCTGTAAGCATGCTTCTGCATGAATCTATTAATTCTAATTTCCAAGTTTTCACAATTAAAGTAAGTATTTGATATAGCACGTGCTACCTATTCTCTTTAATTAAAAAGGCTCCCACTGTTGAAGTGGGTGAAATATTTCATCAGTCAACAGCATGCACAGCCCTCATGGAGAAAGTTTCCGGTCTTGCCTGACACACAATAAAACACTGAACATCAGCTGAAGTTTCTCAGCTCACATTAAATCCTATTTGTGGCAGAAGCAGCAAGCAAATTAATTCCCTGGCATCTTTACAACATGTACCTTAAGAGAGAATTGCACAGTTCAGATTTATGTTGGATACCCTCTGCAACCTTCTTCACAGACTAAGGTGTGCTCAGATCAACAGCAAAAATAAATTATTAACAACATCACTGATCACCTGAATGACAGCGCATCAGTGACTAAAGGAAACAGTTTTGCAGCACCAATGCAATTTTGAGTGAATGAATGTCCATTCACTAGTGCGATTCGCCACATGGCAACCCTGGCAAGGAATCTGAGTTGCAGAGGGACACACTGCCTAAGCAGTGCTGAAAAAGGAAGAGACTAGCTGTGTTTACACTTTTCAGTACTGCAAAGCATGTGGAAGAAGTGGGAGCTTTAACAAGCAGGTGGCAGAAAATACACAGCACCATTTATTTTTCTAATTCTCTTTTTAATTCACTCTTTTTTTTGGGGTGTCTACAAAAAGTGCATGCAGCGTACAGAAGTAATCTTTAGATATTTTGTTATTTGTTCTCATTCTTATGAATAGATAATGAAAACATACCACTCTGTCAAGAAGGTGGACTTTCACATATCTGACACAAGCAGAAGTCTGTAGAGTTTTTTTAATAGTGCCTCATAAACAGGCCCCAAGGTTGTGCTTTTAGTTCTATGCATGATTGAGAAATCTCACGTACTAAGCACACAGATACAAGAGAAGGCCACAACAGTGAAAGCATTGGGGCAGTATAGGCACTGGAGGTCATCTGACATGGGTGCCCTGCACACATGCGGGATCATGACCCTGCTTGCACAGAGGAGCTTAGGACTAGAGGAGAGGTGAGCAGGAGAGCTGAGCACAGAGCGAAGAGACTCACCCTAACGAGCTTGGGCACTTCAGTTAACTCATGTTTTGGGGCCCAGAGCTGAAAACTGGTGATTGTTTTGAGACTTCTAAGCTTTTAGGTCACTTTGAACAAGCTTCCCTTCAAGTGTGTGCAATTCAAGCCATTCCCGAAAGTCCCAGAGGCTTGACACCATCCCCTTGATGGAATCAGATTACAAGGAAAACTTGGGTCATCCAAGAACTATCATCTAATAACAAAGTCATCTCTGGCAGTCCCAGTGGACTGCAGTGTAGGAGGCTGTGAATCACTGAAGACGTGGGAAAATGGCAGCAAGAGAAAGAAAAAAAGACCAGCCAGCAGCAGATAAACAGGTGTAACCTCACTAAACCCTTCTGCAAGCAGTTGTCAGAACCTGATCCCTGCTGGGAAACTCACTGCTCTTTTCTGTAAGCAGCCAAGCTCTGATACTAAACATCTTATAATGAATTCCAGAGTAATTACAGCAATATTAAGCCTGTGAATCCAGCCAGCTCCAGCCAGTAGAGAAGAAAGGAACACCACTAAACAGCAAGGACTGAGAAGCTGAAACAAAGAGAACCCAAGAGAAACAAGCTGCCAAATGTTAGCTAAGGTTTGTGTTATATCACTATACCATTGCAAAGACAGACATCAAAACCCATGAGATGAATGAACTGAACACAACCATTCATAATCTACCCTTTGAGCTCATTCATATATTGATAAAGTTTTCACTACAATGACGCAACAAGTGACTATCTCGAAAACAAGTCCCAAAACTGGGAATATGCCCAGGGACTGTCTGCTCTGTAATTCCAGAAGACTGAGAGAAAGTATGTTTCTATACCCAGAGTTTATTTTTTTAATGCTGGCTTATTACAGACGAACAAAACATGCAAAATCCCTATGGCATGGGAATGTAAGATCCAGGAGCACAGGCACAATAATATCGTAGCGTTCCTTGGATAGCTGGAACATTATTCAAAAGGTGAAATAACACAAATAAAACAAGAAAGCAATAGCATCCTTTTCTTCTCCAACCAGGTTTCTAAGTCCAGAAGAAGTCTAATATTCTTTAAATTCTTAATAGTAAGAAGGCTTTGTCCATAAAAAAAAAAAATATCTATCACTTAAACCACTTTCCTCTAGCTAGGATAAAGTAACATTAGGAAAGGGACCTCTGGAGTTGGAGGGCTGAATTTTAATAACCAGAAAGTCTGGGAAAAGCCATAATGATTCTGTAGCAGAAAACTTTGGCAGGCAGGTTCACTTAAAGAGCAGTGCAATAGTTGATACCAAAGCAAGCATGAAATCCTCTTTCATATGACATTTTCTTTGCAGATTTGGCACCATCTCCACTTTTTATCCTTCTTGCAAGATTGGTAAAGTAAATATGCTTCGCCTATGATGGTTTAGAAAACACAGATGTATAATTCAGGCAGCTGCTCTGGAACAGAAGTTAACATTTCTGATCCCCTCTATCCTCTAAACTTAGGCCTCTTAAAATCATAAGGGTACGTGCCTTAATACTTTCTGATATTAAACAAAAGTCAGTAGGAAATGAATCGTATTAGAGTTTGATCCAAAGCCAAGTCTAGTCACTTTGATCTTTCCATTGAATTTCAGCCTGCCTTGGTATAAGCCCTTAGAAAACACGCAAAGTAAATGTTGATGCTCTTTGTGGTTATTGCGTAACATTGTGAGGCTCTTTCAAATCATCTTCTCTTTCTGTGTCTCAGTTCATGGCCACTGCCTGTTAAAAACCGAAGCATTATCAAAGTAACAATCAGGGTGGCAGATAAAGGATATGAATCTGCAAGCAGCATCTAGTTATGGAAAGCAGCCACGTACACAAATGACCAGCTAGAAGTCTCCAAAAACATGTTAAAAGAAAAAATGTTTAAAAATATATGTATGCAGAGGTACATGTGTGCTTACCAGTATAGGCAGCATCACTGAGGGTCAGCGACTTTGTGTCTGTGCTTGCATAATCACACAAGAATCTTGCTTATGTATGTTAACAAATCTGGATATTCAACATGTGGCAAGTGTAAATTGTAAGCATTTACCAGAAGACAGCATCAAGACTGGCCAGTTTCCTGAGTTCTAGGGCAAGAAATTGGGAGGGGAGGAAGCACTGTCAAACTTCCCTATGGGCTGGAAAGGCTTACAGGAAGGGTGAATGACATTCAGGGAAAGAAGCATCTTCATTAACTCTTTCTGTTTTTGCAGTAACTGGCTATCTGTCATCTTAGATGAGCATGAAAATCTCTAGCTGTCTAGATCACAATTTATCATAGCTTATTTCAAAATACTGTTCTTTTTAATTTCTGCTGACACAGATCCAAGCTTTTGGGAAAATACCTCCGCTTTCTTTTTCAGGCCAGTAAATGATGGATGTGGTTTTCATCACCGGGAAGCACAGCAGTCCAAAGCCCAGGGAAGGATTAGTTCAGAGCACCATGCTAAAAGTTCATAACTCACTTCTACCCATCCCTCCTGGGAGGAGATAGGCCCCATCCAGAAGTCAGACGGCCCCACAAGAACTGATGGGGAACCAGCAAAGAGACTGGGTCAGTCGATACCACTAACAAGAAAGGTGTGTTTTAGTCCAGATTCACTGCTTTTGCAACAATTATGTTCCCCTGCTTTAGAAACAGAAACACCACAGTGAATTTCAGAGCTTTTCAGGCCTTGCATCGCCCTAACATATGTGTACTGGAAAGCCTACTATTACAACTGTATGGTTATAGGAGGACCAGCACAGCCATTAAGACCACTGCATTTAAAAAAGCCAGTTCAGAACTGACATGCACCATACTTCACACCTCCTCTCATCAAGTTTCACACATCGTCAGCTCCTGATCCAACTCATATCCATGTGGATGTGGAATGACATAGCCTCGACATAGAGCCTCATACTGCTGTTCCACTGGTGATGGAGCAATCTTTTATTTTCTGGGTGCTGCTAGCAGGCAACATGTTCATCTGGTTATGGCAGTGGACTACCAGGTTCCCTGGCTGGCATGTGTACAACTACACAAGTAGAGCAATTTTTCATGTTTAGTGGGAAAGGCTGGTGTGAGGACAAGCAGGCTCGAAGGTTTTTTTTTTTCAAGTATCAGACTTAAAGTTGGAATAAATTTGAACAGGTATCAGGGCTGCAAAACAGATCGCAGAAACCAAAGGGATCTGTGTCCCCAAGCAATCAGTGTGGTGGGGAAGGTGGAAGAGTAGAGGACTCTTCATGCAATCATGGGCACAACTGCAATTGTTCAAACACTGTCCTTCCCTTCAGAAAGCACTGAGCTCATCCAGGATTAGTCACCCATGTGCAGCCTACAGCAAGTCTGCACACGTGTTCAAAAGTAATCAAACCTTTCCCCAGCAATCACCCTGCTACAGAAAGGTGTGCAGCGATTCTGAAAGGATAAGCGAGTTAGTTCTGGAACAATTCAAATTTGAAGAAATCTTTTAAATGGAGGGAAAGTAAACACATGCACACACACATCTATCCAGGACAAAGGGGATTTCTTAGATGTCTTCATTTCCTGCCACAGAGGCAGAGGCTGACTGCTGATTCAAGCCCACTGCTGTTTATACTCGGTCTCTGCATCTCGAGAGAAAAAAGCAAGAACTGCTGCAGAACAAAACTGAAGTTCCTCTCCAGCCTGGCCCTGCAGAGCCTGATCCCTTAGCAAGCACCTTGTGCAATCATTTCGAACTTCCCTCCTGCTCACTGGTGCCAACATATGTATCATCGCATTCGTCTGGGTGAGCGCGCTCCTAATAGCGTTATCTGTCACCAGGCCTTTTATGACACTTCATTTCCATGGCTCCTCAGTGTATGATCTTTGTCTGCCCTCCACCATCATTGTACAGTACACAGCAATTATTTTGGCTGCTCTCTTTAGTTTGAGCTGTTCCTTCCTTTTGTACGTGGGCTGGGGTATTTTTTTTTTTTTCATTTTTATTTAAAAGATTTTGTTTACAGTATCAGATTTTTGAATGAAGATTTATAGCAGACTTCACAATTATAATTGTCCCAATAAACAGCCCGAACTGTCATTTACAGCTACAACAGTGTTATAGTTATATGGCAGCATAACATCTCCACTGTGTCAGCCTAACTATGCACCGATGCACTTTAAGCAAATCAGATCTCACAAAAACTGCTACTGCTGAATCGCAGCTTTCTTGGAGGAATCCTTGGTATTTTCTCTCTTCAGTACTGGAAAATACCATCCAGTAGGTCAGGGAGAAGAAATTTAGGCAAGCAGGAAAGGAGGGGTGGACAACCACCCCCAAATACCAACATAAGAATTTCACTGCCCCTGTTTTGATGAGCACGCTGTATGACATTTGGGGTAAATATGCAGAAATAGTGCCCATGGCATTTTCCCCTCCCTATTTCAGAGTTGCAGCTCCTTAGCCTGTTTGAGCACCAAGGCTTCAACAGTGAGAACACATGCACTGAAGCCGTGAAGTCAAGCTGCTGATTTAGGCTGGGATTATATTGTCCAATGAACCACCTCTGTGAATGATAAGAACAGGTTTGCTCAAGCAATACAGCCACTTGATGGCCTATTCCTTGCTGTGCCCACAGCACAAATACAGCTCCACCCAGGGAAGCAGGCCTGCTTCTCTGCAACCCGGATGTGTAAGGGAGAAGTGTGGAGTACAGCAATTTTTCCTGTCTATTAGGTAGGCTCTAAATATTAAAGGTTGAAAATGGAGGGAGAGGAGAGACAACTGAAGAAAGGAAGGAGGAGCTGAAAAACTTGAGAAGCTTTAGGGCACGAGAGATGAAACAGAGGAGGGAAGTAGAAAAGGCGGAGTAGGAGACCAAGTGCAAATGGGGGAGGAAGGCAGCGCAGAACAAAGCACAGGACAAGCAGGATTCCTGGAAACTCAACCAGCTCGAATGGAAGCGATGCCAGACCACACACAACCGCACTAGAAAACACACAAGAAAAATTCACTCATCTGAGTCATCATGAAAGTAAAATCGTTGCAGTTAACAGAAAAATAACAAAAATTCAGGCTAGATGACTGCATGGTGCCCTATCCTCAAAGGTGCAGAACTGTATTTAGCAAGTGCAGCTTGGTTTTGGATACGTTTCTGAAGGAGGTTGGGTTTGTTTTTCAAAAATTCTACTAATATTGCAGAATTAATGTTCTGCTAATGTTGGGGAAAGCTGTCTCCTCCTTCCATCTGTAACTAAAACAGTTCCTGACATTGCACTATATAATGAGCTCCTCCTTTCTTACAGTTTTAAAATGGTTCACAAGCATTTACAAAGTGATTTGATTTAAACCAGAACTGTAACCTGTTCCTTTTTTTCCTAAAGAACAGCCAGAGTTCATTCCATTAGCATGAAGTGCTCTCAAGGACTAGCATAAAGTACGAAAGCACCTTCAATTCTAACTTCCCCCACCACAGGATCATGCAATTTATCAGAAAGGGTATTATTTCCCATTAAGCCAACACTGGATGGAAACGCCATTGTTTCAAACAGTCCACAAAGTTTCTAATGGCTAAGGAGACTTTCTGGGAAGCAACAGGACTGCCAAAGAGAGATGCATGTACATTTTTGAGGAAAAGGTGGAGGAAAAAAAAAAGGAAAGAAAAAAAAAAGGGTGGGAGGGGAGGGAAGACAAATCTGATGTTAATTTTGGAGACCAGTCTCAAAGACCACAGTTAAAAAGCATGAGAAATTGCCGTCAAGGGGCCCCTGATTGGTAATCTAACACTCACCACAAGGCTGAGATTGCTAACTTTTTGAAACATGCTCAAACGACTTCTCATTCTTGCAGAAGAGGTTACACTAAAGAGTATCAGAAGGCTGACGGTGTAGGTGTGCTATATACTGCATCAGAAATGTGAGCTAAAAAGAAATTACATAATTTCTCTTAAACCATTCTGAATTTCATAGCAGAATGACTTCACAGAGACAAGCCAGAGAAGTGGCACACCTGACCAAAGTTGCCTGTTAGCACAAGAAACAACTGTACCTTACTAACATGGAACATCAAACACTGATATTGTCAGCACCCACTGCTGAATTAGTAAGGGCAAAGGACAAAAATAACTGGATCGAGAGAGTTCTCTGTGGCACCCACCCATTACCTGTGAACACTCATTCAACAACTTGCTCTTCACCTTGAACTCTTTGCTTAACCCAAGAACAAGAGTCTTGACTACATTACGGAAATACCTTCTAACATAATCACAGTTACCTTATCTTCAGCAGAGACAGGTTATGCCAGCACAAAGTTGGGCCAACACTGGAGCAAAACCAAGTAACACAGAGTATCCCACTTTTCACTGGGATATAAACCTGTAAGGATTTGCAGCAGGAAAGCAGCCACAAACACCAGTACCCTTCACTTTTAAGGCCTCAACATCCAATTTCCCTTCTGTAATGCTAATTCCTGGAATTTACTTTTGAATAACAGACTGTATGCCAAAAAAGGGTTAAGATTCACTTTTACAAATTAGCTATGCATATTCAAGTGAAAATAAACATCCTAATTCTCCAAAGAGAAACCATCAGATACTTGCTTCATGATCCCAGGAGCCTGCTCTCTCTGCCTGTCTGCTGGTGCGCTTACCCGCAATTCTATATGGCTGTATTATCATCATCATCTACGGACTTGTATTCCAAACATACCAGCCACCCACAACCAAAGGGCTTCTTTGCATTACAAATTATAATTGCACTGAATGCACTACTGGTTCTGTGACATAAAAAGGAACAAAAAAACCCCAAACAAACAAACAAAAAAAAATCATCAACCTTATTTTAACTTGACAGAGTTGAACCCAGGTGAAAAGCTAAGTCAGTAACCCAGGGAACCCACTAATTAATTACCATATAGATGTATGTATCCAATCCAATAGAGATCAAAATTTAAAAAAAAAAAAAAAGTAACCCATTATTCACCACCACAGTTTCAATTACAGCTGGGAGAATAATTCCAGTTAACATATTCTCTGTGGCCTGGCTCATACCCAGAGAGATGCTCAGAAGCAAAATTTGGCTAGAAAACTGGAGCAAGACATCTCTTTTGAAGCCTTCCCTCAAAAATCAAAACAAAAAAAACCCACCACCAACAAAAAGGTCCCCCAAATCATTTCTCCCCTTTGGAATATTACTACTACTTTCTAGAGTAGGACATTGAGAGTAACAATTTTATCCATCCATTCCTTCATTAAGCTGGACCAAGTCGGCATTAATTTGTTAACCTTTGTAATACTTCACGCACTAGTGCCAAATGATGTCAAGCTAAATTCCAAACTAAATTCACTTAAGAAAATAACATTTCCTTGAGGTAAGAGAAGAACATTTCTTACCTGTTACTTTTTCCTCATAACTGTGGACTCCCACTGCTGAAGATAATCTGTCAAGTTCAAGAGTCGTCTTTTTTTTTTTTTTAACCTCCCACTCCTAAAACATTTAGTTATTACCACATATGAAAGAAAATGCAAGGAAAAACTTGTCTAATCTGTCAATGGTTACATGCCACTTCTGCTAGTCAGCTCCTGTACGAGCTTGGGTAGATATTTTACATAACAACAGGGGAGACAATGTATTTTATAACAAGAAAAGAAACACCAAGAATATGCCAGAAAAACTTGCCTTTTGAAGTACAGAAGTAGCATAGGGCTCCAGAGGCATGCAAAGGACCAGAAAATATTATAATTTTAAGTATATTATATATAGGTTATATTTCACGTTAAGTCAATTTAGGTAAAAAAAACATTCTGTATGTTGGATTTTCCAACAAACTGTAGCTATATCAAACAGCTATAGATATCAATACCCACCTAAAACAGAGAAAAAGACAATAAGGTATTGCTTTTGCAAGCCACCAGCACAAGAACATACACATATTAGGCATTGTTATAATATACTAAAGTTAGCGCACATTTGGGTTGCAATTGCAGTATACTTTCTGGAATAGTACTGTGTAATCGACTCACTTGTTATTTAAAAGCTTATTCCACCTAGGAACAACTAGTGGATGAACGGCAGCATTTACCTGCATCCTCCTTTTACTCTGAAACCTTTAATTCACACAGTCCAGGCGATCTGTAACACTATTCAGGACTGCGCACCCTGTACTCTTGCTGGTTTACACTTTTCCACTTCTTAAAAAAGGCACTGAATTTTGCATGTACTAAAGAGAAAGGAATAGAACGATTCACAGTCCCTCATGCACTTTAAGAGCTGAGAGTTACTTTAGCAATACACCTTTCACAGCTTGTCAGTATAAATATGTTAACAAGTTTCCATTTAAAAATGAGTCATCCCATCCCACTGGATTAAGAAAACAGAACTCATCAGATTCAGATTTTGGAAGCTGCACAGGTTTCATCTACCTCTAAATCACTGAATTAAACTAGTTTAAGACCAAGAAGGAATGAAAGCCCTTACAGTTATTTGGTAGCTTTTGCCAAGTAAATAGCCAGACCTAATCCAAAAGAAGTGTGATTCTTTTCCTAGAGTTTGATTTATAATTTATGCAAAATCTGACTCATTTTTAAAAGTAAAATTGTGTAGTGGTATTTTAAAAGTACTTCAACTTTGTGTTATAACAAAAGTTATCGTTCTAAGTATGGAAGATCTCTATTTACCCTTAGTGAAACCATTAAACCAGGCAGCAAACTTCACAGCACAGAAAAGCTACAATACAGACTTGGAAGTAGAGCTGTAAACTTTATGGATTTCATATAAATTTATGAGACAAAAATATGCGAATAGAGAACACTAAACAGAACCATTCAAGAGTGGGACTTTACAGTCCATTCATATAGTCCATATTCACATTAACTACCCAACCACACCTCTTCATTGCCTCTTCTCTTCTCTCCCCAAAAGCAAAGACTAAGCAAACCCTTTGCTTTTATAATACAGTAGATCCATGTGAGTTTACCTGGCATGCTCTCAGTTCACTCTTAGATTAATCCTTTAATAATTTGTCCCCACCTAATACATGACCACCCTCAACACTAAAACAGGTCAGCCATGGCTACTTGGTACCCGACTGTGCTGTATTTTGCTGACAGATGCTCCAAGCCAGCTGAACACTGCACAGCTGTATTGAGTGTTTCTGCTGTATTTCTCTGCAAGACTCTCAGGCTGAGACTCAGCACCATGCCATGGGTTCATGCTTCTTCCAATTTGGATCTGGCTAGCACCTGCCTAGCTTGGGACCCGTGCAGAACCTTGCATGCATTTATCTGCAAACCAGTGTAAAGCCTGAAGCTCTCCAACGTTTTTGGCCAAATACCACTGTCAGTAGCAGTAGCATGGCAGTGTAGGTGCTTGTGCAAAGAGCAGCATTTCCCAGTTGGCGCGGGGCTATACACCACTAGAGTGGCTGGTGTAACACTAGTCTCCCCACCCTTTGAAAAATGTCTCAGACACGCATAGTTTCGTAAGACTGAACAGCATAAAAGCTGGGACCAAGGACTACACCACAGATATTTATGATGAACAGCTACCACAGCATCCTTTAAATAAAACATCCTCAGAAGAGGAATGCTACAGACAGATGGGCTATGATGCGTAAGTTCAGAAGTGACAGGATTTTGACTGTCTTTTTGTGCCTACTCGAGGTAGGGCTATTCAGCGATACCACAAACGGCTGAGATAACTAGAAGAGGGAGCTCATCAACAAGCTCCTGGAGCTGAAAGTGAAAACATGGATCTCAGATTTTTGCCACTGCATGGAAAGTACAGCACCTGCTACGGATTCAGACAACTCATTCACATTCCTACATAAACACCAGCAAGGCAAGAAAACATTAACAGCTGTACAGGAATAATACTTAAAAGTACAACTTATGCACTCATACGAACCAGGTATGATGGGAAAATCCAGACTGAATACCATAAAGAAAAATCACCACTTCTATTGCATCAGAAATTATTTGAGCCTTTACTGAAAACTGCAGGTGAAGAAACTCGGGTCACCACAATTCCTCTCATTTTAAAAAAACCCCACACTCCCCACCTTTGACAAAGAGGCTTTAAGTAGTCAAAAAATAAGCGTGAAGTTTTGTCAAATGATAGAAAGGTACGTATAAAATAGGAAAATAAAAATAAAATCCGAGTCTATTGCCCCTTTATTAAGCAGTTAGTAGTTAGATTGTTAATGCTTAGGCCCAATCCAGCAAATGAGGTCAAAAAGGCAGCAAAACTTGCAGAAACTTATCTCAATTAGTAAGGACGGGAACAACTGAAGAACTATTAATGAGCCTGTTGATTAAATACAGCGTGGGCAAAACCAAAATGAGGCTCGTTAAAAAAAAAAAAAAAACCAACAACAAAAAAAAACCAACAAAAAAAAAACCAACCACACCAAAAAAACAAAACAAAACAAAACAAAAAAAAACCCAAAACCAACCAACCAAACCTCAAGCTAGTCATTCACATTGCTGGCTCATAAATTAACTAAGTGCTTCCAAAACAGAATACTTTAAAAATTCACACCTCAATACACAGAGGCTGTTCACAGAGGATGAGGTAACAAAAAAAAAATGTTATCAATCCATTAAAATATAAAGCATATGGTAAAAACTTCACTTGTATGTCTATTTGATTTAGTTCTAAGCTACTAAGACTAGAAAGCGGTTAGGAGCTAACAGAGGTTGTAAAAAGGAACTATAAAAAAAAAAGTGAAAAAAGGATCGCAAGAGGCATACAAAGGCTCCTGGAAGAGGAAACACTAAGAACATTTCAGAAAAATGAACAAGGGGCCTGAAAGAGTAATTGCAGTAATCAGTTTACTGAAAAGAAAAACCATTCCCATATATCATTTTTTCAAATACAAAGAGTCAATGAGACTGAAAAGCAATTCACTCAAACCTGAAAATGTTCATACAACATAGAGCTGACTTTCTTAATGTCATTGCCATATTCAGTACATGCTTAGATTCACCTAAAGAAAGAACTAGGTATTAGAAGGCAAAAACCTACATTCTCTGCAGAATTCACTTACGAAGTTTAAGAAGCAGCCCACTGTGGAGTCCTTCTGTAGGTAGATTGTAAACAACTGGTACTTCTCACCAACTTCCTAAGGAAAGCTTCTATATTCTTCGAAGACAGTCACAGGTGGATGTTCTTCAGATTAATGAATGCATGACCATTCTGGATTGCTCTGAATCACTGCTTTCCTTCATTAAGCTGGACCAAGCAGAAGTGTCACTGCCCAGTTTTTAGTTAATGCATGTACAGAAAAATACAGTTGTTAAATACAGTTGTCAATTCAGATAACCTTACAGAAATAAGATTTCAACAGCGGTGGGAAAATAGTACGTCTGTAGAACTTCAAAAACTGTACTTGCCTCTCGGGTCTGAGCAAGACTGCAATTCATGTGCAGACGTACCAGTGCAGTCTCCTGGCAGTGGTATGATTTACACCAAGGCAAGTCAGACAGCGTTGGTGTCTGCTTAACCTACACTGAAGTTATGCATAGAGGTAGTTTTACTACCACTGGCTGAAATACAGAATAGGTAAGGAAAATGTTTTAATAGCAAAAAGGTACCAGGAAACAGCTCCATCTTGCAGTTTTCATTAAAGCTATGAAAGGACTTACTTATCACAGAAACAAGTAACACGGAGCTCATTAGACACTGCCTCATATCAAACTGTCCTCTGCAGTCACAGAAGTTTTCTTTTTAGGCCACACAAATTCCAAGACAAACAAATTCATTATTCACTCTACTTCACCTTGCTAAAGCAACACCAGGACTACCACCCAAGGATAAATCCAGTACTCCATCATGACATAATACCTTTTTTATTACAATATCCAAAAAACCGAGTATGCAAGATTTTGAGATCTCACGATCCCTTCTTCAATCTCAGGAATGTGCCATCTAAAGACTGTATATTTAAACCATAAAGGAGTTTAAATGTAAAGAAAAGAGAAAAAATGCATTTTCGTCATAAACATTCTGTGTGTGTCTTCCTACCAACCACGCCATCCTCTGTAAAACCCGAAGATTTCTTTCCGTAAAGCAAATATATATATAGTGTTGGTAGCCCACCCCACCCCATCCCAAGATCAGTTTTTATTAATCTTCTGTATTAGTGTCAACAATCAGCTACAGATACATATTACTTTGAGAATTAAATACATAATCGTTTAATTCAAACAAGCAGAAGGGCAAGAGGAAAAAGCATTATGTGGATGGCACATTTGGTTGTAGATTACCAAAACATTCAGCCTTTACAATTCAATGATTCTTTCTCTAGTAATCAACTTTCAAATAAAATTTCTCTGTGTTGCAATTACAGACCAAAATACACTAGATAATTTTCTTTTACTACAATCTTACCATAGTAGTTTAAGAAGTACTATTACAAAATGCTTTTAATTAGTGTACTCTTTACAAAGAGTCAGAGAGGCAATGTAATAGCAGAGTACAGTGTAAAGAGTGCTTCTAGGAACTAGGAGTTTTTGTAATATACTACTCGGTAAGCGATATAGCTACAGAACTCACAGCCACAACTGTTATGTCTACTCTCTCTCACTTAAGTAGCTGCAGCTTCAGTGCATTCAAACTGTGCCCGATGTCTCTGAATGGAGAGTTCTGCCTGCGTGAGCAATCTGAACAGATTAACACTGGTTTGAATTGAAAACACCCCTCCTTGATCTGAGCTAACTATGTAAACGTACACAGGAGAGGGGAGTTTTGAACTCAGCCGGGAAGGTGAGCGCTTGCCACGGCCACCCAATGGAAACTCTCAACCTGAAGAGAGGTGGTCGGAGATTAACAGAACTGGAACACAAAGAGGCAAACAAAAAAAAAGGACAAATAGCAACTGACAGAGCAAACACTTTAGAAAGAGCTATTCCTTAAGCCTGCTTCAGATATTGCTCTGCTCTATAAAAGTGAATTTAGGACCTAAGGCTTGTAAGTTATAAGAGACCCAGGCGGCCAAGTCCATCTTCAACGTCACTGAAGTGCTTTCACAAGATATAGCTTTTCCCCGTGTTCACTGGTGAAGATGGGAGCCTTTTTGTAGTGTTCCACCAACTCATCCATAGTATTAAAGCGACGCTGCCCAATGCAATAGACATTGTCCACGAGCTGCACCTTGAAATGTTTGTTCTTCCCCGACGCCTTTAGAGATACTGAGAAGTCACTGGGCTGTTGAGAAGAATTCAAAAAGAAAAAGAAAGAATTACATAAAAGTGAACAAAATAAAGGCTTAATTTTGTGGTTTCAGGAAGAAACCGTGTCATATAGTTGATGGTAATTTATGCTAGTCTTTGTTCCACAGCTCGGTGCTTTAGCTACTTAAGAAACCCAATAGTCTATTATTCAATAAATAATTGCCATCATTATTAACATCCACAGTTAAGTCAGTTAAGAGAAAGCTCCCCAGATGCACAGTCTGAAGTTGCCAATTACATGACTAAATTGCAAATATTATCTTAGTTACTCAGCCTAGAAGCACGAGAATGTCAAGGAGAAGGGAAAAAACTTTCATCATGTATGGTTTCCTTGCTAGAGAGTTCTGGAGAAAGCAATTACTGCAATATTGCTTGGGTGAGATAAAGTTCCCCATATCGCTTTTTTTAGAGCTGTGACCACTAGAGGGCCGTTCTTGCTTTGCATTGCAAAAGACAAAAATACATTCACCTTTTATCTTCATTACCGCATGTATAGGGAATAATTTCTCCTATTGAGCACACCTTTTTTGTAAAAAAAAGATAAAGCTATAGAATAATAACAGTACAAATTTCACTATCAACCCACTGCCCACAAAAGACAAAATTTAAGCACTAATTAAGTTATTCAGGACAAAACAATTTCATATGATAAATCTCTTCATTTTGGCAATTGGTTGCTTTAATGAAGACAGCGCCGTCATCCAAACAGCCGGGATGAGACCATTCCGCTTTCTGCACCACATGCCACCGTAGGACGGTAGAAAGGACACACTGTCCCTCGCTTCCAGCCAAACTCCATCTCTAGTCATCAACCGCTGCTGGCAGGCTGTAGAGATGGACGTACGGGCTTTACCCAGCGAGAGGTGGCTGGAGGCCGGTGTCACCAGCCAGCAGGAAAACAGAATAATAAAAAATAAAAAGCACACACCAGAGTTTGTAGCAAGCACTTAATGGAGATAATTAATGCCTGACATGACTCTGGAGGTACTGCAGCAGGGTCTCTGCCCACTGAAG
Organism: Morus bassanus; assembly: GCA_031468815.1. NCBI lineage: Eukaryota > Metazoa > Chordata > Aves > Suliformes > Sulidae > Morus > Morus bassanus. The sequence continues at coordinate 70,460,323 of CM062568.1, forward strand.
GCATGGCTTCAGGCAGCAACTGTTGAAGGCACGTGCCAGACTTCAGGCGCAGCCTTCCTGCAGTCCCTTGGTTCTCCCCGCCACCACACTGCTGCTTTGGTTGGGCCAGCACTGCAAACCTGAACTTGTCCAGGGTAAAGAAAACCCACAAGGGACTATCTGGTTCACAGCATCGCCTTTCAAACAACCCCGAGCGCAGCTGCGGCACAGCAGAGGACTGGGCAGGGGGAGCGGGAGCCCTCGGACGTTACTGCCGTCACCAGACTTCGGTTCATGAAACTACAGCCTGCCGAGTCCTCTACACTCCGTTTGGGGGGTCAGATACACACTGAGTACGTACCCAAGTAAGCTGAAGGACAGCATTTTCTCAGGCACACTGTCTTTTTTTCCTGCAATGATGTAGGTCTCTGCCCCATGTCCCCCATGTTCTGCCTATCCCAAAATCTCATCCCTTGCATCTCCCCCTCACCTGTTTTAGTACCGATGTCTTCTCTGCCTTCCCTTCCAACTCCATCTGCCCTGCCCAGAGCAAACACAGCTCCCGCCGTGCCTGTTGACGTTGCTCTGGCCCAACTCCCCAGGCTCACACCTTGGCTTTGGGCAGCAGCTGTTACCCTGTTGTGCTGCTCAAGCCAGCAGCTAGCTCCCCACACCTCTGGAATAACCCTCTTCTACCTCAAGCTACAACATTCCAGTTTCACAAGCATCACTTCTTTAAAAATTATTTTACGTAACACCCATAGGAGAATTACCACTTCTTCTTCTGGGCCTTCACAAGGCCCAGTGTCACCGGGCCTTGGCTGGATCAGTGCAGTCTCCATCAGGAAGGCTGCCTCAGGCATTGAGCAGCTCCAAAGCCACCAGCTTAAAATACGCACAACAACTCCCCGTGACTGCCAAGAGCAGAGGACTGGGGAGGGCGGGGGGAAAGGGATGGAAAGAAATGTGCATAAGAGCATATCCTTGGGATTTCCAGTCCTCCACCCAAGATACGTTTCATGCCCTGTCATCCACCCCTAGCTCCAAGTTTGAAAACTGCTGTTTCAAGCCAGCTAGAGCTGATACTAAACCCCTGCCTCAGGAGCATTGCAAACAAGGCTGCACAGAGCTCACACCAAGACTGACCTATTTTCAACACCTACCCTACTGGGTTAAAGCCAACGCAGTTGTACCAACACTGCGCTGTGGTTAAGACCCTGAATGCAGTGTGGACAAACCCTCCAGCAGCCACAACCACACAGGCCTAGGACCTGTTTCAGTGGACATCTCCACAGGCCTAAGAAGCAGCAGCCACTGAACGGTAACAAAGCACAGGCCTGCACAAACAAAGCTCTGCGACCCTGGGCTCATGGAGGAGAAATTTAGGGCACGGGCTCTGCGTAGCAAGCTGATCGCTGTGCTCCGAACACAGGCTACCAGGCAGGTCCATAGGGTCTCTTCAAGGACAGCACTGAGGGGATTACTTACGGACTACCTACTTGGGGTTCAAAAAACAAGATCAAGTCTTGCTGACTAAGTTCTGCTGCTTGCATGGGCGATGCCTATGCCAAATGAAAACCAGTAACCAAAAGGCCCTAATTTAAAATAGAAGAACTTACAAACAGGGAAGTTCATAATCTGAACCAAACACATTTTTTTGTTTTAGGAACAGGAAAAGATGTTATGACAAAGGTTTAAAAATAAGTGAAATAATCGCTTTGCACTCAGTGAAGTTTTAATGTGTTCTGACAAAGCGCAGTTGTTTTCTGCCTGTCATAATTATGAGTTTTCAAAGCTCCTTGTATCTGCTAAGAATCATTATCTTTAGACCAGAAAGGATGTGCTAATGACACACAGAGAGGTGCTGGAATAGGTCTTAGACCTCTGATCTACCGTCCTATGTCCCAGGCACCGGCCAGACTTAGATCTTTGTGAGGTGATCTACACAATACATTAAATACTTTTCCTGCCATTTTAATTATAACTTTAATGAATGAACATTCTCCTGAACTATTGTCCATTCTTCCCAACCTCAGAGCTGCTAATTAGATTGATGCATAAGTAGAAGACATTATTATTGCTTATTTTCTCCAGAATGTGTTACAAAGTTTAATCTTTTCGTGAGCTAATTAAAAAAAAAAAGCGGAAAGGCTGATCTAACTCTTTTGAGAGCCATCATCCGGTGCAAAGAGACAGAAAAGCTCGAACAGCTGCTGCAAAAATCCTGAAACCCTTTATTGGCCTCAGCGTAGTAACTTCCTCAGGATTCAAGAACAAACAGCAAAAGCAACTGGAGTTGCATTTGTTTTTATTTTGGTTCTTTCCCACTAACAAACATGCAAAATGGTTAAAAAGACTATTCAAAAAAACTCTAGATAAACTACTGCTCTTAACATTACCATTTCAAAGTATGCTGGTTCGATGCAGCTTGAATTGGTTCCCTGCTGTCCTCCCTGGATTTGCTCCAAGTCTGTTTATTTTATTTACTGTTTAAGCTATTTTGTTTCAACTGCTGGCCAATTTTTCTCCCTTCTCCCTCTTAAATTAATTGCTACATTTGGATGTTTGCACACTAACTTTTCCAGGAATAAAAGTCTCACATACACCAAATAAAGGCACATCAGAAATAAGCTTTAATCCCTTAAATCTATAGGGCAGTTGATTCTGCAACAGAATTACAGAGCATAGCTTCGTGGCAGGGAACCTGTGAGTATTTCTGTACCGTCATAATTGGTTAAGACTTAAACCTGAAGTTAAATCAATTCTTAAAACAGAAAATTGAAGATTAGCTGTTATGCATCTGCAGCTCTTCAGTCCAAGCATAGCAGTACTTTGAATTGTTTCAGATTCCTTTATTTTAACTCCTGCTTAAGACTAAGATGACCACAGGCTAGCTGGTGCCTACAGCGTGTGGAAGACTACAGGTAGGGAGACATTCCTTAAATTCTACTACTTTGGTTAAGAACTTCACTGTTTTTTCAAAAAAGATGGAAAACTTTATCATGAAGACAAGTTATAAAGCGATATAAGGGAAAACAAGTGAAACCAGGAAAGAAGATTCGCTCTTTACAATCTCCATTTGAGAATGAAACAAGACAATTTTATCATAAATGGCCATGTTGGGAAAAATAACTCCTTCTGAAAGCCTTTTACTGATCCTGTAACTTATTTTTTTTCTTTCAATCCAGTTCCACTTGGCAATGTCCTTCTTCTGTAGAAGATATTCTAATGCACTTATTCTTCAGACTATTCTAGACCCTTTGAGCTCCCGTCTGTGAGCCTGCCCTGGAGCTCCCCAACTCCTTCTGCTTCCATACCCAGGTTTTCCCTCATTCCTCCTCCTACTCAGTCACCCATCCAAAAAAACAAGTCATAGCTCAAAAGTCTAAGGTCAGGCTGGACAGAACCATCCGGGAAAGTTAAAAATTCCTTTTCCTACCCTTTCCACCTCATTTAGACATAAACAAATACCCTTCCTTTCTATGTATGTTAACCATGTTCCAAAATCAATGTTACACAGGTCAGAAACATGACTTGGCTCCATCGATCTTCAAATACAGCTCTAATAAGATTTCTATTCTTCCATTTAAAATAAACCACTAGGATATTTCCTTAAGGCTGTTTTTAAAGATAAACTTTCTCCTCCTCTCCGCTGTACTCATCAATCACAGCATGTCACAGAACATGACAAATACTTCAGTTTTTGAACAGTTGCCACATTTCATTGCTTCTATCCAACACTTGCAGGATGAAAACCCCAGGAAAATATGGGACACCCTGAGCACTACAGAATTAGCGCCTCAAAAAGCATACAAACTCTCAACCCGTGCCTCCTCCCTCTGCTGTCACTATTGCTGGACAAAGAGCAAAGAAGCTAAATGTGATCTCAAAGGACGGACGCAAATCCAGTCGTACCTGCAATCCTCAGTATCATCTTAACATTATACCCTGCAACCCCATTTAGGATCGGTTACTATAATTTGATAGCTGTGACACTATTGGCAGAAGGTAGCCATTACTTCCTAATGAATAATTGCTTCTGAAATCATCCAAAAAATTGCATAGCTCATGCATGCTAATAAACAGAACTGGTCTGAGAAAAAATATCTGCCCTGCTTCATGGGAAAACATCACAGGACTATGAAGCAGTGGTGTTTGCCTGATCACCAGTTTTGCACCCACTCGCAGTGGAGTGCAAGGGGACTGCAAGTCCTGACAGAGACTCCCTTTGAAATCTAAGGGTGTCTGCAGCAGAGGATCTGCTCAGAAGCTAGAGGTGTGGGGTGGCTGCCCTCCCTCATCACTGGCCACAGCCTGTTACCGCTTCCTGTGAGCTACAGCACTAGCAAGCACACTTGTTTCCCAGGGTGAATCCGAACAAAAACCCCTCTTCCTTCCAAATTTCCTTCTCTCCCCAGTGGAATCTTAGATCTTCAAAGCATGACAATTGCCTACCCAACCCAGGCCAACAGTGTCAGCCAAGACTTGTTTGTCTTGTGGTAGGTACTACACAGAGAGAACAAAAAAACTGACCGATAAAGAGCCTGCAATTCAAAAGGGGTGAGAAGTGGCTGTACAGAGACCGCATAGATTACATCTGCATTATTTGTTCAGGAGTCCTACTTAAAGGAGACAACAAACTTCATTTTTTATCAACAGAGCAGCCTGCAACAGAAAGAACAAATCAAGCAGTATTTCCAACTTGGTATGTTCCACTTCAGTCTCCTCCTTTACATCTCCAAAACTAGGGTGACATTAGCTAGGTATAACAGAGTTGGCAAAAGTGTTAACTGGAGGTAACCGTGCCTGTTATATAAACTATGGGCTTAAAAGATTCAAACAAGTTTATGGTTCTAATAATAGTATTTTGTAATTAAGATAATCGGGCTCCTAGCTACCTGACAGAGTTCACCTCAGGATATTCTCCACTATGGCAGCATCCCTTAAGCCTAAGTGTAACAGAGGAGAGTATTTTTGGCTGAAGGAGTCTAGCTGTGAGACAAACATCTGGTAAATTATATCTAAAGAAACACTGTAAAATCTTGCAACTACTAAAATTTGAAATGGAAAACATGACAGTCTCATCAAGTGAATACAGAGTAATACAAACCTTCACCTAAGGAGAGCTTTTCATAGCTCAGTAACAAGAGCGAAACTCAAAGAAATCTAGGGAAAACTTTTATACAGATGGCTTTTCGTAACTATGGTGATGCTATAGAAATGGTGAAGGCTATAGAAAATCCTAAAACAGGTCAAAAATCAGGCATGGGACTAGCAGGATGACTCACAGTTTTATCTATGGGCCTTTTTAGAAAGGAATAACCCCTGCATCCACAGCTTTAATAGGTAGGTTCATAACACAATGTAATGGGAAGTGCTGGTCTGGTGGAAAGATGAGCAAACCGGAGAGCTGACAACTTTGCTCTGTTCAGTCTGGTCTCTCCAATCGAGATCTTTCGCTCTGATCATGCCGACACTCCATGTGACTTTTAGCCACAGCATGAACAGCCTCTGTAGTCACGCACTTGAAATACAGCAACCGTCAAGAACTGAAGAGTTATTTCTAAAATCTTTCTTTTTTCCATACATAATAAGCTTGAAATAGATCTTTTATGATCTTTCTCCCAATGCTATCAAGTATGCCCACTCACTTATTATATCATTCCTGGCACTTCAGAAAAAAAAATAAAAACAAACTAGCAATCCCCAATGCTTTTATAATTTGCATACATAAAGAAATTATATGATGGTATGGTATATAAAGATTAGGGCAGATAAAAGTTTGAGATGTAGTAAAATATTTCTTTAAACCTAATAAAAACTAAAACTCTCAAGTAGTACTACAGCAAAGGAGGCATTTATATGCATAACTACAGTTTTTCTCATTGCTCAAAAAAACCCCAAACACAGGACCTGCAAGACCAGATCAAGATTAGAAAAAGAAAAAAAATTCAATCCAGCACATTTTTTTTTGCGTGTGTGCAAAAAACTTGCTGTAATATGAATTGAGTAAATTTTCTGGGATTCCAGTAAGTGTTAGATACTGGAAACAACTTGAAGACCACATTCCCAATGAATCTTTTGGTGCTCCACGAGCAACAATTTCCCCAGCAACAATGCAGGCAGCAAATTTGAAACTGCTTTGAATACAAGTGCGTTTAGTGTTACAATGTCATATCAAATTAAAAGGTTACTGCTGTGTCCTCTCCAGGAAATTTGTTTACTCCAGAGGTAGACTCTTGAGAGCAAAGAAACGAGCTGTATCATGGCGGTCACGGTGACACGGCGTGCGCTGAGAAACGGCTGTGCATTTTTATATTTTAATATATTAATGTTCAAACTGTCCTTCTGGCACTTTCCCAAAAGACAGAAGAAAATTGAAAGCTACTGTCTCATGATAACCCAAAATGCAGCATCCAGATCTGAAAGTGAGCTTCTACATGCTGGACGGACACACACCAAGGGTACACCATATCCAGTATACCCGCCTGCCCATGCCAGACAGGTACTACCTTGAAGAGACAGCTGAACTACTGTAATTTAATGATTACCATAATCCTCCAGTGGCTTTCTACATTTTAGGAGACTGTATGCCCCACCCTCAGTCTTTTCTTCTGTTGACTAAACAAACTTGATTCCTCTCAGCCTCTGTCATGTCAGTCAGTCATGTTTTCTAAATTTCTATTTTTCTTCCTGTTCTCCTCTGGTTTATTTTTTATTTATTTGCATTTGACTTCATTTAGTGATTGCAGTTAACTAAGAGCAGGAATAGGAAGCCAATGACACAGAGCTTCAAAGAAAGGCTAGTTTGACAGCTATCATGTCTTCTGCAGAGCAAATTCATCAAGGAAAGATGCCTGAAATTTAATCAGAATACTGTATCCAGAAAAAAATAAATATTCGGGACTATTACAGAATTATGTTTTGTCAATAATGTTACATATGATGTAAAAATTTCAGGGAATAGCAAGTCCTAGCTTCAGTAATAATAATACTACTAAACTAGTAATGTTTTCCAAAAATTAGAATGCAAAGTTTTATTTGGATTTAGAAAATCCGACAGAATTAACAATTTCCTTGTCTTTCAGCTGTTGTTCCGCTATCACTACAAGCCTCTGTTCATCTCCCTTGCCAAGAGCCAACATGCCAGCCAATCCCAAATTTTAGTATTGCATACGAGTAACACATGAAAAGTCAAATTGAAGCCTGAAATATTTAGTTGCTTGTCCACTAAAGAGTATCCTTTAGTATGCACTACCTAATGGATCTGCCTCAATACTACCTCAGATTTTTACTTCATTCTGGGACCTCTTCTGAATAGCTGAAACTGTAACTTAGGAGGAAGAGAATCAGAAAATGAAATGTGAAACATGCTTCCAAAAAGTATTGGGAGCTGGAAGGATCTTTACTTCCAGATTTGAGCTCAGGCTTAGTTCTCCCCCTTACTTAAAGCAAATTCTTTCTTTTCCAGCATGCAGTCTTGCCTAGACCTACTACTGACTAGTTACTGAAGTCATTTACATGAGGAATAGTATATGGGAAGAGATCTCCCCCAATTTATAGACAGTTGTGTTAGAGACTATCACAAGTTGTAACCAGATATATGATATATGCAATCAGCACAGCCTTCTGAAGACATCAGTTAGAGTCAGGAAATCTTTTAAAAACCATATTATCGCTGAAACTATATGCAGTTGACGCTGCTTTAGTTTTTATTTGCAATCTACATTGTAAACCAGGATAGCCCACAATACGGCTGATACAAATACGGCATATAGATGTCCGCAGCTGTAGAAGGTATGCTTATTTTAGTAGTACCATACCCTCAAATTAAAAGATTAAGCTAATAAAACTATATTAATTTTGAATTTTTATACATGAAGCAGCAAAATACTTAATGAAAACACCTACTAAATGACAATTTGCCCTACAATTGAAACAATACATGCAGAAAAGCCCTAATCACAAATTCAGATTTGATTTTTTTTTTTTTTGGTAGCTTTTGAAAGACGTATTAGGGAATTATTAAAATCTGTCACCTTTTCAAAATCACAGTCAAGGAATAATTACATTTTGAGTGCTTTAACTATGAATTCGCTGGCCTCAGCATACATGAAAGGCCTTTCAGTGTAATTTTAAATTTGAACTGTCAGAATTGCAATGATCCCTAATCAGTATTACTCATATCCCTCTGATGTCATCAAGGCTCAATTTACAAAGCATATGAGCTGCTGACTTGACTCTCTGTTGTGTACCATAATCTTAACAATTAGATATTATAATAACTTAAATTATTTAGGTTGTAATACAGTAAAGTAGAGCAGAAATACATTAAAATGTTATTTTAAGCAATAATTTAAAGAACCTATGTTATTATTCAATTAAAAGCAGAATAAAACTAATGCAAAGATTCCATTTGAAATTAGCTTTAAAATCAGATTAATGACCAAATTTGCAATTCACAATAATTACTTTAACTCATAGTGTTGTAAATTTGAGGAGGATTGCATACGAGGAACATGTGAAAAGTCAAACTGAAGTCTGAAACATTTACTTGCTTGCCTACTAATTAAAAAACCCTGGATAATACGGACCATGGCTGTTAAATTTCAGTGTAAATGTCACTGCATTTCAGTAACAGACCGAGTCTCACAAGCAGTAAGTGTATCGATTGGTAATGCTGAAGTGTTGCTTGCTTCTTTAAGGGTGAAAAACCCTTTACTACAGATAAGGAAGTTATTAACTGTCATGCTTGCTAACCCAAGCATTGGGTATACAAAGCCTGCCCGGCTGAGTACCACTTACCGAAGATTCACTATCTCTAACAAGGAAGTCTCCTTCCACTCCCCTTTCGTTCAGGGCACATTCTGCTTGGTGTCGGGTAACATTCCCGTAATACCACTCTCTTCCAGCAAACCGTCCTGTAGAAGATGGTCCCGTGTAGCTTATCTGAGGCGGATGGGAAGTGTTAATGGTAGGACCATCACTAATGATTACTACATAGTTTTTAGGAACAAGACCAATTTGCCCTCTGGAATTTTTACATTTCCACCATTCTGGGTCATTTTCTGGCTTTTCAATGACTTCCATCGTTTCCCCTTTTTCAAAATTGAGCTCTTCTTCTGTGACGGAGCTGAATGGATACAGTGTCTGAACAACATGGAGTACTTTGGTGCCCTGGCCGTTACTCATGGAAGCGCCTTTCCTTAAGCTGAGAAAGCTGGGTGAATCTGCAGTTGCCTCCTCAACCTCCTCTACCACATAGTTCGAAGGAAACCAGCCAATCTGTCCATTGTAGCTACCTCTCCACCAGCCGTCGCTGCACTTCTCCATGACAATCACTCGGGATCCTTTAACAAGGGACAGTTCATCCTCCCTCTCCGCAACATAGGCAAACTTCACGTAGGCTGGAATGTTGAGATCGTAAATCCGGTCGGCACTGCTGCCGTTGGACGGGTATTCTGCGTCCGTGCTAGGAGTGGGTGAGGCGTCTCGCGCACTCGTCTTTCTCTTGGTTTTTCCCAAACCTGTTAAAGAGAGAAACATAAAGTGGTCACTCAAAATGCTTGCTCCCAGACTGGAAAGGCTGGATTTGGTGACGTGCTCCTCCGTCTCTTTAACAACACTGCTAAATGGAGATCTCTTCTGTAACAGTACATAGTCAGGAAAAAGTAACACCTTTAACAGATTATCTTTAACATCCAGCTGATGCACCATTAGGTAAGGAGCAATTTGCGTTATAATGGCTCTCTTCCCTTCCCAGAAGCACCAGAGTTTTAACACACTTAAAAACAGTGGTTTCTTCACTACAAGAACAGCTAATCACTGGAACGGCTGCACAGATTGCTGTTATGGCTCTTAAAAATCCAGCCAAATGATCATGCCTTTTAATTTTAGTGATGACTTTAATTTGGCTCAAGCAAAACATGAAAGAAAATCTACAAAAATAAACTAGCACAGCAATAAAAACTTAAGTTTCTCTGCAGATTACATTTTGCTTTCTTCATTCTTCAGTCTGTCCCCAGGCAGCTACAGCTCTGACTCCTTCCAACTACAAGCCCCCTTTTGAAATCCACACCTCTCTCATCTACATTTCATCACGTACTACAAAGGCGTAAACCTGACGGTGAGGAAGACCATTTGCATACATTGCCCTATAATCTGTAAATTCTCACATACTGTCATGTCTTTAATTATAGCATGAAATACAACTTACAGAAGAAACAACAGTAATATTAAATACATATTTTTTCTCTTAATTAGAGGAATCCTGCTAATGTTTGTTTAAGTATGGAAGAAAAACTGCACAGCACACTTGGGTGTACTTTTCAAACTTTTCCAGCAAGGACTGCTTAAGCTTATATATAAACAGAGAGATAAAGCGAACAAGTAGCCCTCTCTTGTGAAATTCACTTACAAAAGTTCTGAAGAGAAAACAAAAGATGAAGTCTCAGTACAGCACAAACCAAGCAACAGCCAAAATGTCATGCAGGGCACAGAAAGCAAAAACCAACACAGAAATAGGAGCTTTTGTACTTTTCTCCATGCTCCTAGAGCCTTGCTGGCAGGCAAGAGATTCACTTGAGAGACAAGGAGTACACACTGATTATAGCAGATTAAATGGAAAAAAACTCAGGACTTTGCTTTTGTTTCTTCAAATAATCTGACAGAAGGAGATGCATGCTATTTCATTTCTAACAATTCAGTACTAATTAATCTGGCCACTCCTCTGCTGAAAAGTGTGTTCATTTTTTTAAATATATATACATACATATGTATGTGCATACACAATGAGTATCTTCAGCAAAGCTGTTTGTTCAGTGCAAAACTACCTGGTTTATTTCACAGGGTTAGCTGTACAGCACAGACAAACAGCACACACGCGACCACACAAGGATTGCTAACTCAAAGGGTTAAATACATTAATTAATATAGTCTTAAGGTCTCAGAAGACAGCAGAAAATTCCAATGATCCTGAAGTGTTTCCTGACCTTCCCCAGCAGCTCCTTGCTTCCTCTCGGAGCCTGCTTACATCCTAATGTCATTCTAACTACATCATTTCAGCCAAGAGCCAGTGGCTGCACTTTCAGGCAAAACGAGGGAGAGCGGCTTATTGTACTGGAGGAGACAATCACAGGAAAAGAGTGTCCAAGCAATTGCTAATCAGAAGCCGGCCAGGCTCTGATCATTGCCAAGGCTGGAAATTTTCGTCAGTTTAGAGATCGTTTTCAACCAAAAGACAAGGATGTATGAGAACTAAGGAGCATTAAATTAGAGAGATATAAACAAATACAACTTAAGGGTCGTTCTGTTAGGAAAGGGGGGAAATTACTTGTTATAACTTCATGCAAAACAAGCAACTGTATTTCAACAGATTCACCTACATAAAGCCCTACACTGAGATTGAACCTTCCAGATTAAAAGCTTAGGTTTTGATGTGCTTTGTAACGGAGATATGCAGTACCGCTTCTTGGAATTACAGCAAAAGAACTAATAAAATAAAAAAACCCGGCAGATGATGAAGTAGCTGGCCAGGAGTAAACTACTTGAAAATCAGAGCACAGACATAACTGTGAGATATGGGTATGTAGTGTGATAAGAGAATGCCATAAACTGAAGTATCTAGAGAAAAAATTGCTGACAAACAGGTGAAAGAAACAAATTCCTAAAAAAAAAAAAAATTCTGAAGTCTGATAAAGGTGTCTAAACATTTAGCAAAAGGTTATCATCCAAGCACCTTCTTTCACTTGGAATTTCATTAATTGCATCTTTTTCCACAAACCTTCCAATGCTGTGTCTGACGTTTTAAATGTCCCTTTCTATCCTCCCCATTCAACACAAATCATAACAACATAGGAAAAAAAAATCTGAAACTTCACTTTTTTCTTTACCAATACAGGCTGTCGGAACTCTTCAGTTTAAGCTTAACGTTTAACACAAACTTTTTAAGGCTGATAGCGTGGTAATGATAAGCCTCTTGCAATAGCACTGATGTGCACCAAAGATTGTGTTTCCAGCCGGTTTGACCAAGGTAACTAACTATGCAGAGACTCATCTGCAACCAAGCACAGCGAAGGGCATGCACAACATTAGCTAACCCTCATTTTTCCTGTGAAGTTACAACATTCATAACTGCGGCTATGACAGAAGAGGAAACAAGTTGTTCCATGAGCAGAACGAAGGAAATCTGTTCCTGTTTTTCTTCTTACACCTCCTGCCGCACTATTCCTCCTCTGCCTCCCCCATCTCCTGCAGGATCCACAATAAGCCCCCTTACCATATGACTGCTTTCACATCCCCAGGCCCTTCTCATACCACCAGCTCCCCACTGTGATCTCCAAACTGCCCTCAAAGTATACTCCATCTCCCCTGGTGTTGCCCTCCCTACCTTCGTTGGGCTGGCCAGCCAAGCACAGTGCCCGGCACCCTGCTGCCTTTCAGCCCTGCCTGGACTGAGCAGAGAGCTGGGATTGCTCTGGCTTCTTCTCCAGTGAGGGACAGCAGCAATGACCCTCCCAGGCACTGAGCTGGGGAAAACTAGTTAGTTCATCTCTACCAGTCTGTTAAGTTTGCTTAAAATTGGCTGAGTTATCAAGGGTGGACAGATGGACGGACAATGACAGCTGACTCTGACAGCATGACTAGTGTAAGCTTCATTTCCTTAGGAAGCAAGTCTAAAAATATTATTTAGTAGGAGAGCTGGTCATAGCTAAGCAAGAATAAAGTTAGGATCATTATAAACTTCATATGCATCTATGACAAAAATCATAACTCCATTAAAAAATAAGTACAATCTACGTGAGTCATCTCTGGAAGAGAAAACCCTGCCATTACTTGCTACTAACAGAAATGTTCACTTATGATGATTTGTATTCTTATGTCTGAATAGAATGAAACCTATGTAAGGAACTTCATGGTAAACACCACATTCAAGGACTTTGGGAGTCACATTTCAAAGAGTCAAATATACTTGTGATTGCAGTCATATTTCTGGCATTTTTATTGTCTTTGTTTTAATGAAAAACTTACCTACTAGTGAAATACAACTGTATTTTCCCATTCTGACTCATTGGTTACAGTTCAACTACAACTAGTTGTAAGGAGAAACCTAAAGCAATGGATTAGCTTTCAAGTGAGGGAAAAAGAGTGGGAGCAAAAGCATTGCAAAGGAGCAGAAAGCCTGTTTTGTGTTACGGTGTCTTGTAGGAAATAACACTGTTCACAATCTACAGCTGACCCACACTGAACTAGTTCATTTTCATTCTTACAAACAAGTTGCCAAGTGATGTAAGTAGGTTTAACTTTTAGGCAGATATATTGCTGAGATGAAAAAAAAAAAAAGGTTAGCATCATTCCCACAGACGGGATCCACTGCAAATCCTCCTTCTCTCTGCAAGGAAAGAAACCCTCTGGCCCCGAGGTCAGTCCTAGGGAGACTCAGAAACGTGCCTCCCACATTACTTCGTGCCTTCTTCCTTTCCTCGCTCAGTTGCGGCTCTAAAGAATAGCTTGTTTTGCGAGCAGCAGGCCGAAGGAAGACCAGTTTCCTATGAATTTGCTTCCTGTCTCTTAAGTCCCCATTGTGCAAAACCCAGCTTCGCACCCTTTCGTTACCAGCTTGTCCCCGTGAGGGCCTTTCCATTGTACCCGTAGGTCCTCCAGCTCACACCTCCAGTGCCCTCTCCTTGCAGCACTTCCAGCCTTCCCACCTCATGCTCCTTAAGCTCCCCCAGGAAATGTCTTTAGCTCCCCCCAGCCCCAAACCTCAAAGCGGTGGAATTTCCTTCTGATCTCTTCCCTTTGGCCCGACACTGCGATACTGCCAGTTCCCCTACCCTTACCTACGTCTTCTGCTGCGCTGGCCATGTTCCTGGCCCAAAGCTTGGCCGCCTGTCACACAGCACAGATGCCCCGACTGCCCAGCCTGCTGCTAAAACCAAAAGAAGGGTTTCTCTCTCCTTCTTCTGCCTCCAGTGAAGGCACTGAAACAAGGCTGCGTAGCAATGATCTTTATGAAAATTGGTGCTTAGGATAAAGAAGTTTAATAGTCTTTAAAACTTTATTCTAATACACACTTTATCAAATACATACATAACACTTGCATAGAAAGGGATTTTCTTGCCACTAGTAAAAATTCATATTCCATTTTTCTAATTATGGTTCACATTACATACTACCTCTAGCAGAAAAAGCCCATTTACAAAACAGATATCTTTTTCTAATTTTAGGAAGACTTTCTTGATGAGTCTTTCCATGCTCCTGGGAGCTGCTGTCCTTGCCTGAAACTGATGAGTGACCACATTTTGTATTTTAACTGCTTTTGCTCATTCCCAGACATGAAAGAACAGATTCACTGACACGGCTGTATAATGCATCTCTGTAGGCTTATCCGTACTCACATTTATTTTATTAATTTCTATTTAAGAATAACATGCACTAAACACTGAAGATATTTGCAGTCAAATTGTCTAGCATCTCCTCCCAAGACTGCGCCCTAAATTTATAACATCTCATATGTAGCTTAACTTTAAATAGATTAAATACAGTTGCATTTCTTTTCCAAAGGAATTTTAAGTTTATTTGATACCTCGGATTACTGACTGTTCCATTCTCCCATGTTCTGCATACAAAAAGAAGTCAGTCAATAACCAAAGCCAGTTTCTGAAAGAGAGTTGGCAAGTGAAACCTAGTGCCATCTGAATTCTCCCAACCTATCTTTTCTAAATCCTTCCCTGATTTTAATACACAAATCATGAGCAAAAATATTTTCTGTAGCTTACCTGTGCATCAACTTGAATTCACAGGTCAAAAGGTCTTTCAGAAAAATAGGTGCAATACAAGAAAACTGTATTGTTTTGAGAAATCATAAAGGCAACACTAAACAATTTCCAAAACACAATTCCTCAATCCAGAACTCAAGGAACAAGACCATGCCACTAAATATGCCAGATGCAACTGCTAAAAGAGCCTCCAACAACTCAACAACTTCTAATTAAAATGTTGAGAGCAATTAAGGAACAACACCACACCACCCCCCACTCCCGGCCAAAGTGGCCGATCTTTAAACTATAAAAAACACTGCAGAACCAACAACAAAAGCGTCTCAATACAACTGAGTTCTTGGAAACTACTTCGTCTTTAAGAGACTAGATTTCTGCTAAATGGTGTCCTTTGTCACTGTGTCACTTTCAGAGTAGCTAGTTTTAAGTCTAAATATACAGTTGGGAATATAATAACAAATGCTGCTGAGTTATTTTGTTACCTTCCCTCTCCCCATAGCAATTAGAAAATCAACTTTTTATATATTTTCTTTTATTGCTATGTTTACATATCTTAGTAGATTGTTTTTCATAACAAGTCAGAACTGGTTTTTCTATCATGTATTCAACATTTTATGTCTGAAATTAGTTTTCCATCAGTCATTATATATTATTACAAAGCTGCAAATCAGCAAAAAATTAACTTAAGCATGATAAGGGTCATCAAATAGATATCTTGAATTAATAGTACATCAAATACTGCCAGCTACATTCTTTCATAGTCTATTTACAAATACAACAAGCTTTTTTCTCAATAAAAAACCTAAATTAAGCTGTATCACCTAGTCAAAACACAACAACTGAGACTAGAGCTGAATTAAAAGCACACATGTACAGTCAAAAACAAAGGTGGGTAAAAAATGGTGTATTTCATTTTTATCTCTCTAAACTAAATTTTGTAGATGTTTTTATTGTTTAAATCCTCCAGAAACAGAAATGTGATGCTCTGCCCACTTGGAAAGGCAGGCAGGGCTAGTGAGGACCCCTGCCTTCCCACCTTCTGACTCCCCGCCAGCCCCCAAGTTGCCCAAACTGGCCATGCCTTTCCCAAAGATACTTGCTCTGCAGGTTAGTACCAAAAAAAAAAAATCAACCTGTGATGCACGGTTCTGTCAAAAGCTAACTAGCTGGCATGATTTTAGCAAAACGAAGGCAATGCCGGGCTGACTTTGATGCATCGGTGGGAGTGCCACAGTGCCCCTCGGCCCCCGGCCGCAGCGCTGGGGTTGTGGTTTGCGGGGCTGAGCGCCTCCTTCCTCGCATGTGATAACACCCTTGCCCAGCTTCCCAGTTTGCACTGGATTGCAACACCTTTCAGCACAATGCTCAGCTTCAGCACTTGAGTTCACAGCTACTCGGTGTCAACCCAACTAATATATAAAAACAAAGGTACTGAAAAGAGGGGGAAAAAGGGAGAAAATTCTGGAAGGCAGTTCCTTCAGCTTCTGCCTTAAATCTTATCCGCACTGCTACAAGTCTCATGCAGGCTGTCAAAGCATGGGTTTTAAACACAACATGAATGAGTATTTGAAAATTTATTTATGGGAAAAAATAGTTTAAAAAAAAGGATCTTTCATTGGTGTTACAAATTAGCCAGTATCTGAAATGTTTTTATATTACTGGCCATTATACTCTGAATTAAAAAAAAAAAAAAAAACAACCAACAAAAACCCACACAAAAAACAAAAACCCACAAACCAAAGCAGTTACTTGTAAAATTTTTCATACAAATTTTAATGCATCTCAATTTGTGTACCCTCCTTCTAGAGTAAAATGCTTTAAACAGTACCACTAGCTTCATGGTTAAACAAAAAAAAATGATCGTAGAAGCCACCACAAAGAGCTTAAGTACAGTACTTTTTTTTATGAAAATTTTAATCAGATCTTCTAAAAAAACATTTTTTCTTTTTTAAAAATAAACCCATTATAATTCAAATTGAAACAAGGCACTCCAGAGCTGAAAAATTTAACATTACTATAATCTATTAAGACAACTTCAATTAAACAGCTGAAACATTCAAGGAAAAGAAGTTTGAGGCTGATAAACCTAAGTCAAACAAATGAGCTAGGAGAACTCCCGGTATAAAAACCTAGAGCAACAGTTTGTTCAAATACTGAATAATAGTCATCTTTGAAAGAGTTAGAAGAAACATTTTTTAAATAACTTCTGTTAAGTTTAGTGACATACAAAAGGTTAAGAAATCGATTTCAGCTGAGATGGAAATGTGTCTTAGTTCCCCCAAATCTAAAACCAAATTATACAGAACAGCTCTCCAAGTTCTAAAAATCTTCAAAGACAAGGTAACCAGAAATTCCCATTCAATTTACTAATCAAGTGTTTTGTGTTAGATGCAGCAGAAACAAACAAGTTTACAAAACCCATTTTTATTTAGAGGAAACATTTATTCAACATTTTAGCCAATTTTTATTTAAGATACTTAAAATCTTGATTTTTCTTGTGCATTTTAATAGAACTGCAATTCCATCTGGCTTCACACGTACGCAGTTAAAAAAGTGATCCTTTTCTGTCTACCAAATAAGTTACTCATTTCCTAATACTAAGGCCCTGAATTATATTGCATATTAATGCATACAGTTAATAAGTATGCAAAGTGTACAGTGTCTTTTTAAAAACAAAAAAAATTGTATTAAGAAAGAAGTAATTAACTTTTCAGGAAAATTCTTAAGAAAAAACATAACTGATGTAAATTAAGTAATTAATTCACCCAATACAGAGATTAACACATAACTTCTTGACAGCTGGAATGTCCAGATCAGATATTCATTTAGCCTTATGTTATTTATGATTATTGTTTTTATAATTTTAAAATGACTTGTGTTTGGTTCTTTATTAAAAAGGAATTCAGCAGAGTGAAGTTTCTTCTGTTACATAGAAAGAAAAACCCAACATTTCTGCACATTTTCAGTCTGCAACCTCCCACCCTTCTTCTCCCCCCTCCACCAACATGTCCAGTTTCCCAGCGAACATTCAAAGGCCAAGATCCATACGGGACAGTCAGTTTTAGAAGCAACCTCTTCATCAATAGCACTCTTTAAAGGACACTGCTATAAATTCCAGAAATCTTAAACTGCATTTGTGCTACAGAAATGAAGCCTTGCAGCTCTATTAATGACTTTTTGTATCTTCTTTAAGAAGCTCAATATCAAAAAAAGCCACACTAGAACAAATCAGAAAATGGAAACTCTTCTTTAAATGTCAAAGTGAAATTCTGACATTTCGACAGTCAGGCTGCTTTATCACTATGTTTTTCATATACAGGAAGAAGTAGCGTCAAAGTTTCCCATACATCAAACACTATTTGGTATGGAGGCTTCAATAAAAAAATCAACTCAACAACCCTATTAAAAACAACTACTGCATTAATTTTTGTAATTTAGATTGTGTTCAACATGCCTATCTATTATCAGGAAAGGTACTTTCAAATTCCAATACCAGATAATGAGTTTCCTGTATCCAGAGCATTTTAGAGCAAGAGGTTAAAATGAAAGACATATTACAGGGATGTATGCGGACAGAGTTTTCCAAAGGCATCAAACACACAACCCAAAGGCTTCCATCAACCACCTCACGTATGTTCTTACTCCAATGGAAAAGTGAAGTAGATGAAGTCTTACGAGGCAAATTTAAAATGGCCTTGGGATTCTAAATACTCTATGGAATAGGCAAACGGCTGTCTCAGTCTCAAATAGAAGGCATATAAAATGAATGGGGTTTCTCAAGATCTACGGCTTCAATTTCTGTCTACAAATTTAAATCGAGGACAGCTTGCTTTAAATACACAGTCTTACCTTTCAAATAGACATCATTTAAAGATATTTCCACCTACTTTGTAATCTTATTAATGATGCTCTCCTGATTTTGTAGGATACCTCGATAAGAAGAAAATAACCAGGACTACCTTAATCCTAAACAGCCCTTGTCATTCTAAGAACAGATTTATAACGTATGGGGAGAAGGCACAGTAGCCCTGTAGGACTTCCCAGTGCCTTCTGTTCCCTTCACGTAGAGAAGGAAAGCTACACCATTTTGCATCTCTTTCACAAACACTAACAGAATATTGACAAAGGAATCCTAATATGCATGAAGTGCTCCAAACTGTCTACCCCAATACATGCTCCTGTCCCTCAGTAAGTATACAACAGCTTATGTTCCCCCTCCTCCTCCAGCGTTTGATGGAAATATCATTTATATTTAGCTATCTCACATTTATATGAAGTAAGAGAGGTGCACGGGACAGCTTTGGATACAAATACAGCTTGCTAACATGAACCCACTCAGTTTTATTTTTTTAAAAAATAAATACTACAGCAAGTACAAAGTAGACTACCATGAATGTAAGATGATGACCCTCCAACTTAAAGACTCTTCTAGATAACTGAGACAGAATCATTCTATTTTGGATACGGGTGATTATAGTACTAACTTGGTCTTTTCACTTCTTTTTTTCCTCAAATTTGCCCTCAATTCTGTGCATGAAAATGAAAGGCTTAATAGATGTTACAGATACAGCCTGAAGTTCAGATCATCAAACAGATAAACTGCAAAGCAGTAATTAGACAGTCCCTCAACATAAAGAAATGCATTAGAAGACAATGATGCAAACACTGACTAAAGAAGGGCAATCTCTCGGCATCAAAAAGCTCAAGATAGTCCCTCCTGAATGTAACATGGTCAGCTACCCTTTGAGGTTATAGCATTTTTAGTTGGCCCATATCAACACCAAGCATGATGTAAAGCCTTAGTAATTCTACTGTAAGGTCAGAATGACAATGCTATACTATACTAATGTTTTCAAACATTAAATACCATGTTACAAGAATATCCAAGGTGTTTATTATTTTTTTTCTGTGGAAACCTCAGAACTCCTTCAAAGCCTGTCATAGATATGGCAATTTTATTCAAAGCTCCTTTTAGGAAAGGAAAGCAAAGTAAATACCACCTTTTCTTTACTAACTTCCTCTCTGAATTGCAATGCCTGTAGCTTCATTAATCAAGGGCTCTCCGGTTATTTGCAACTACATACGCAAAACCAGAGCTCCCCGTCACTGAAGGGGAAGTAACAGGGGAAAATGGCTCACTTAACAAAACAGCCTGTCTCCGCTGAGGTTTGGCCCTCACAGCCAAAACACAAAACCCCACAACTCACACACAAACTAAAACAGTTTCTTCTGTAGATTAAAACTCAATAATGAATTAGTAAGTAATACAGTAATAAATTTAGCTCCTGTTCTGGAGAACAACTTCCTGAATGAACAATTAAAAAACATCTTACAGCTTTGTAAATTGGTAGAGCCCATGTACAAGAACAGCAGTGTTTTCACTACATCAAAATACATTTTTCCTTTCTTTTTCTTTCATTTTCCATTTTCTTTCGCTTACAAGGTCCCATAGACTGCTAAACAGGAGCCACGGCAATGATCGTGTGTATTTTAGATGGTCTATAGCCAAACTCCTAAATAAATTTTCTGGTGCAAAATACAGCTGCAAATATTCACCTAATAGAAACAGCACCCCAGAATGTCCACCTGCCAACCTGACCACCCATTCACATTAAGAATGGTGTCTGTCCCAATCTGTTTGTTGAGACTACAAAAACTACTTGTCAGTAAACAATCATATTTACTGTTGAAGTGACTCTCAGAGAAAGCCATCTCTGCCACTGGAACCCTCCTCCTTAGAAACAACAAAGGTGGGCACTTTCTCTCACATAGCAGGTTTATGCTGGGTGTCTGCGTACATTGCATGCATCTCGATTCCTGCTTTATGGACCCATTCCACAAAACAAAACGTTTTTTAGACTCAGAAAAAGGAAGGAAATATTCTCTTGTACATTTTAAGACAAAGCCCTTTTTTTTTTTTGGCATGAATGCTAATTCAGAAATTTTGTTTGTGCGGTATGAAAACATATCACAGAATGGCCACCTATTGTTCAGATCTTCAAAAAAACTGAGAAACAGAAAGCAATGGAACCCAAGTGGGACAACGCAGAGAAAAGGAAACAAATTAATTCTCCAAAAGACCCTGGAAGATCAAATGTTAAGACAGCCCAAGGCCTCAAAGAGAGAGATCCAGTAATACTGAAAGAATTATTTAGGGATTTGTATTGGAGGAAATACCCATATCCGAATGAGAAGAAATCCCCCGATGATGCTAAGATGGTAAGAAGAGTAGCCACTGTCACTTCACAAAAAAAAAAAAAAAAACACTTGTCCTTTGGGTCACTGGAATTCTTTGGAAAACAGTGTCCCTGAGAGTACATACACAGGCTATTGATTTTTGCTGGCCATCTTAGTTTGGTCTTTATAAGGATGACCCAGCTATACATACTAAATAAGGTATACACAAGACTTCAAAATCAGCTACTGTCGACTGTTTCTTCTCTGCTACCACCTTCACGCGCTAGGACGTGAAGCTAAAGGAGAGGACAGCATGCAGAGCACAGAGAGACCACATTTTCTGAAGAGCTGTGGTCACTACATCCCCCCATAAGGACACGCTTACAGGAAGAGACCAAGCCAGGCAGCAGGGTGCAACGCAGTGACCCACACCGCAGCCCCAGTTCTGCTGCCTCGGCAGACCTGGGTCCTCCCAGGAAGCTGAAGGAAGGGAGGACAAAAGGGAACACAATGCAACAAGTCCAGTGCAAGACACTACTTGGAAAAAAACGTACTCTGTTTTCACTGCCTCAGAAGAGGAGACATAATTAGCAGATTGCTTACAGGGTTTTATTCTATGGAAAAAATGAAACATTAAAAGAACTGAGGGTTCAGACACAAACTTTTAACTCTAAGAGAGCAAAAGGCTCTGCGTCCACGGCTGGAACTTGGTGTAGGAAGAGCTACCAGCAGTGGGGTGACTCTCTTTAATAGGTAAAGATGAAAATATCTTGGGAGCTAATTGATGGTTGCCCTAAGGCCAAACACGATTACATGTTGAAACTTAACTGGCTCAGAGAGGGGCAAAACCAAGGGTCCTCAAAGGTGACAGCTGAGGGAAGTAATACCACCAAAGATGCCAGCGCACACAGCCACGTTGAATTAAGGCGATCCTTTTATCCTTTCAAAACATAATTATGACTAAAATAAAGGCTCATTCTGCATTCTGTAAACATCAAATTGTACCTCCAAGCGCACACACACATGCACTCTGCATGGGGAGGGAGGAGAGAAGTACCCATTACACAAAACTTCTAATACAATACAAAGAACAAATTTATTCACTCAACATGGACTAAAAACAGCAAGATTTCTTTATGCCTTCAGCCTTGCAACATTTTACTGCAACCGTCATGTTAGAAAAATCTGCTGAAAGGTAAGACACATCATGGTTTCCACTGTAAGTTTGTTTCAAACGCTTGAAGCAGCAAATCCTTTAAATAATTCACCCAAACAAATAAGACAAACATTCAGCAGAATATAATGCATGCAACTGTAAACTGAAAAAAGAGTAAACTTTGCTCCCATCGCCAGCTAGCACTGGAGCTCAGGGGCATTGCAACAAGCTGCAGGTTCTGCTTTTGCTGCTGCTTTTGGCTTTTCACCTCAGATCAGATAAAGGACCTGATGCATATATCCAGCAGACAAAGTCTTTTATCAGGCAGTAAAAGAAGCATTACTCTGTACCTTGAGTTCTCCAGAATATCTACCAATTTTCTCTGCTTTCAAGTCTTTTTGCTACAGGTAACTAAAAAGCATGAAGTTCGCGTTTTATTTTATTTTGGGGTTGGTTTTTTTTTTTCCTTTTTTTTTTTTCCTTTTTTTTTTTTGCATTAGTCTGCTCCACAATTTCAGGTTTTTTTCCTTCTTAAGCACACATTCCTTCAGAAATTACAACATGGTATTTTTTAGAAAGTCTGATTCTAGTTCCACAAAGCAGAGACTTCAATTCCTTTAATGCTACTTTCACTGGACATAGTTGATATGCGTAAAGTTATTTAAATTTTTATAGGCATACAATAGGTCTATAACCATAAATTTGTGCGTTTGTTTTGCATTTTGCGTGAATATTTTACATGCATAACAGTACCACTAATTCAAAATTAATATATTCTTCTGCCATTATGTACGTATCAAATTAGCAGACCCTACCGAGTCAGCAATATCTTCTTATATCATTTTCCATATGCAGAGCTACTGCTATTGAAGATGTCTCTAGGTCTTCAGAGATCATCAGTGAACTGAAAACAACCGCTTAAGCTAAGTCTAGGTTTTGATGATGATCATGAGGCAGATATGTTTCCAGAAAGTAGCAAAGCATTTGAATTCCTTACTATACAAATCATCTGCTACCACTCCAGTGGTATCAGCACTGCCAGCTCCTAACTCCACATGCTCTAGATAGGAATGAAAGAAATCTGTTCCCTGTGTTTGAAATCACTGTGAGCATCTCGCATTTCTCCTTTCTCAGCATCTAATGACAGTAATCCATGCAACTAGGCTGATCTGTTATTACTGTGAAGATGGAAGAAATTCAACTGTTGCACCAAAGACGCCACATGTAAATAGAGTTCCCATCAGCTTCTCTCGTTGCCACAAAACCATGTTCCTCCATTTCATCACTGGTGAAGAGTCACCACTGTTGCCACCCTGCCCCACAAACAAACAAGCTTTGAGCAATAAACCAAAAAGCAGGATGAAGCGCAGCAGTGAAAGTGCTTTTGCTGAACAAATTCAACCATGGAATAAGCTATTTTAAGACACAGATTCTAGGAAACTGTGTAAGAATTTGTGCTGTGTATAAAAACTTCAACTACTTCCTCTCTGTAAAGATGAGCTTAAATTCCTGCATATCAACTGCTTAAAAGTGCCAGTACAGATGACTTACCCTCATCCAGTCCTCCAAGAGACACGACAGACATGCCACTACTGTCATGCACACTTTTGCTGACAAGCTAGAAAGCTTCAAAGCAAGATGAAGTGACAAAGGAAAGATACTTCTACTTGTGTGGAATTCAGGGGATTTTACTGCTAATTTCAACTAGAGATGTTTGACTAAACATAAGACTTCATATAATTCCTTATTAGAAATCTTTATATATGATAAATAATTTGATAAGTTGCTACTCAGTGTAGAAAGTTCTGAAGGTTGGTTGGTTATTTATTTTTTTTTAAACCAAATTTATTAAATGCCTGCTCTTGAGTGGAAAGACTAGCATTTCTTACAGGTCTGTGACAAGGAAGTCCAACAACATCAGGAATTCAAAGTTCTAAAGAGATTAAAATAACTTATGTTTGCCTTATAAGGCAGCTCTGTTTTTATTAACATGAGCTCTACAAGGCTTAAGAGGCTGTGCTATACAACAGCGTACTTATTATACAATTATACCATATTTATTCTTATTTCCACCATTCTTTCATTCTGTAGTAAATTTTACACCCACAAGGTGTCCATAAAATACTAAAAATGAAAACAAATAATTAAGAACTAATAGAAATATTTTCAAAGTAGTACTTGGTCATATTACCAACTTAATGTGTTTTCTGTGTTCTTGCAGCTAATATGGCTGTGGCAGTTTGCTGATAAACAAACACAAATTCATCAAGCAAAGAGTATGGAAGCCTCAATTTACAGCTATGACTGTGCCAGAAATACTGTGTACACGTCTCATGATTACACTTTTAAAAACTAGCGCTGAAGAACTGGAAGAAATTCAATTAAAAACCACAACAATTAGAGTCACATAAGTAACTTTCACCAGTGAAAGACTTAAGTAGTAATCGAATTTCAGTTCTCAAGATTTAGAAGTGATTTGATGAATGTCAAAATACCACCTTGTACAATTAAATCTACTAGACATACCACGTCAGAACTACCAGAAGTGGGCCACTGAGATATTTAAAATAAAAAATCCTCAAAACCAAAACAAAAATAAAAAATAAAGACCACTAACCCACACAGCAGAACTTAAAGGTTGATGACTTATTTGGAGAATGAGATTTCATGACCGTGTGATGCAGAACTATGGTGGTAATAGTTTATATTTGAGTTGAAATATTTATATCTAAAAAGGAAGTACACTAAACCTCTTAACCAACAGTGTTTTCCAACGTTAAAGAAAACACTGCATTAAAAAATTACCTATTCCACATTTCTGCTTGTTACTAAGCAGTGACTGTCTCAAGAAAAAATAGCTCACTTCCCCAGCAATTTCCAGAAAGGCACAGTGAAGGTGGTATTAAGTAGCTCTCAAATGGGAAAATGTCAAGTTGTCAATGTGAAAAAAACCTTTTCATACAAATAAATGAAAATAACCACAGGAAAAGGGGAGAGGTGTAAAACTGTTGGTTCCTGGAACCGACAGTGTATGTAGCACTCAGGAACTGCTGCACAGATCTACAGATTGACCCAGGTAGACACCGTGGAGGTTGACAAACACAGGAAATGCTCCTGGATGCTCACAACGCTTCTGAAATAACATGCTAAGAAGAGTGATGCAAGTAAGGACTGGTTTCTGTACTTTACATCTCACTTAGCAATTCTTACTTTCCATGTGAAAATCTGGCACACCGAGCGAATTAAAACTACAAAGTTACTGAAATGTTTTGCTGACTTACAGAAGCTTAATAAAATCATTTGAAGAGTCTCTTGAGCAACTTAAATATCTCTGTGAAATGTTATCGAGATTACTGTTATTTCCCATCATTGCCAACACTCATCTCTAGCGTTTCTATTGTTCCTACGCATTTTGCAAACACATCTCCTGTATTCTTCGTGTCCAATCTCTCTTTCAATACCTTTTAATAAACCTCCTTTGTTTTGCTGGGCATCTGCTCAAAACTCACACCAAGAACCAAGTGGAAACGTCTTCAAGGTTTCTTATGTGGTTGTTCACTAAAGGGAGCAAGACTGGACACCTTTAAGAAATCCCTATTATCCAGTGCTGGTTGTGAAGCAAAAGCAGTAACGTTCAGAAAGCTGTGGATTCCCATGAAAACGTCACCCTGCTGCTGGATCACACACATCAGTCACCCATGGCACGCTGCTGCCTGGGGAGCTGTGCTGTTGCCAGGAAAATGACTTGCAAAGGGATGGAAAAAATGCACAAGTTTTATTTTACTTACACGAACAACTGACTTAATTATTTTTGCTTCCTTCAGATAAGGTTTCTGTTCAGCATGACAGAGATGAGCCAGCACGCGTAGAGATCATCTTTGCTGCAGAAGGGGAAACCCGTGGAGCCACGCTCAGAGGCAGCTCTGGAGGCGGTGCTGGCAAACACCCGCTCCATACAAATGAGCATGGGAATTCCTTCCCATCCCCAGCGCATGGGAAGAATTATATTACAGAAAATTACAGTTTGGAAGATGCACGCTGGAGGTCTCTTGCTTAGTAAGACTGAATCAAAATGTATAAAAAATACCCTCCCCACAAAAGAAATACTGTACAAGGAAACTATTTTAAACTTCATTATAATGAAAGAAGATGAAATTTTAATCACTGGCCTGGAAGCTGGCTTTTGCCTTAAGAATAGTAATAATTACCAGATTTCATTCAATATGAGCAAACAGAAGGCAGTAATTTGAAATGGCTAAATTGCCATTAACTTCTTACTTGCAGTATCACCCAGTTAAGACAAAAAAGGGAATGAGAAGATGAATCATTTAAATTACGTAATAAGTGGCCTATATGCTACACTTCCATAATTAAAACCAGGCTGTTGTAGCTATGTATCCATTAGAGTTTGCTCCAGAAAGAGATTTAAGAACACAGAAGTAATGTATATCAAACAGAAAAATGATAAAAACAGACAGCCATCAATAGCAAAATTACAAGTCTCGAAATGTCTCCAAGTCACTTAAGGGAAGCTACAAGTTTTGGAAAAATTCCCTGATGACAGGACTAAAAGAAGATACAGTATAACAGAGTAAGCCCTTAGAAGGGGAAAAACAAAGTGAATGGTGCAGAAAAGGTTATTGTTTTGCAAAAAGATGCAGGATGACCCAAAAGTACCTCTTCAGAAATTACCGGGGGGGGGGCATTTGAGATTTGAGGTCAGCCGTTTTCAGTCCACAAGTAACCAATTTAATGAACATATGCTAAATAAGTGTTACTCAGCATTTTAATATGCACCCGACACTAACAGAGCTGGCTCTGAACACGTTTTATTTGCTGATGTTCTTTTCCAAAAATGCTGAAATACAATGGAAATTCCAGAAGCCTTAAGAGACCACCAAAAATGGGCTGATGTTTTAAACCATCAAGCTGCATGTTCTAGGTGCCCACATGCCCATTAACCTTTCACCAACCCCAAGCCAAACAACAGTAGAGCTGATGGGATTCTATTAATAAAGTATTCAAGGGCTGAGATTCAATTAATGACAGTCAGAGTTCCAGGAAAATCTGTTTTCAGCATCATACAGGCATGACTTCATTCTCTGAAGAGATTAAAAGTTTTCCTGATAAAGGCAGCTTCGTAAAGGTTAGTAAACTTCCATGGTGTATTTGGCTTTTCATGTACGAGACACCGATGTATTAACTGGTGCCATAAACGTTCTTTAGAACACAGACTACATGGATTAAGAACTATTTAGATGATGTATCTTCAACAGCCAACTATGGGGACTATTAATTAAATAGTAATAGCTTTTATGGGGCCTGCCACAATTTGAACTATGGCTGGCACTTTTCATGTTTACTGAATATCTGGAAGTAAGTATAAATCAACCACCAGTAACTACTGTGGATAAGCAGAAAAGTGGCAAATAGCTATGGGCAATCACATAGGCAACACACTACATCATTTGTGTGATAACAATGCTTTCAGATGAAATCTGTTTGAACACAAGGAAATATATTTGATTAAGGAAGAGGTAGGGAAAAGCGCATCTCCATGGGAGCAACCATTTGCTGGAGCACTGCAAGTGTGAAAGGTGGGTCCAGGTACAGAGGGTGCCTCTCTTTAAAGCCCGCTAGCCTTGTCACTGGAAGCAGCTAAAAGCCTGCTGTTTCTCTCCTGGGATTTCACAAGACTTATGATTTATTACTGACTGATTATTAAAGGGCCTTTTTTTTTTTTTTTTTTTAAGTTCAGTACCTGATATTTTGGTAACAGCTTCAAGATCAAAGTTGGAAACAGATTTGGTTTAAGGACTAATACTCATGACCGCCATTCCCATCTGTGCTGGCTTAGCGGGTATTGTAATGTGAATTTTCTTGTGATCTTAGGAGAGGCATGTTTGATGAGACATTAGACATATTTCTATAAACAGAAATTACAAACTTGTTCCACTGGGCACAGCAAAACTTTCAAAAGCTGTTTCACTAGATCAAGCATCAGCCTTGCAATTTGCAAGCCTTTGTTTAAAAAAAAGGAGGAGTGCATTCTTGATGCCCACTCAGAACAAAGGATCCCCTAAGGAAGGACACATGCTCTCCTTGTTCTGAAAGGGAAATTACTGTGCAGCAAGAAAAGCAAGGCTTAAAGACTATAGTTTAGTTGAGGACTCCGATTCAGGAAAGGTAAAAAGAAAATTGTACAGATACGTGGTGCACAGCACAGACTTAAGTTTCATTATGCTAAGCAGTTCACAGCCCTTAAAACTATAAAAAACAAATACTCTTAAGCATCAACTTTTTGGGGGGAGTGTTAAGAATATCCTGAGCTAATTTGTGGGTTAGGTATGGCTTAGGCAGTTTCTTACTGTCACAGGATGTACGAGCATAAAAGAGCACGAGAGATCCTTTGCACTCTGTGGGCTTCACAGGCACATGTGGTCACCACAGAAGAAAAAGCTAGGCTCCACCCCGTGCTATTTTCTGCCTCAGCTGAACAAACAACACACAGAGAAAACTATTAGAAAAAGTACAGGCGAATCAGTAGATTGTAATAACGGTCCTTCAGAACTTAAAAACCCACGTACGTGCGTGCGAAATGCTGAGGTTTGGAAGATGCGACACTAGCGACGGCTCAGCCGTGAAACCATCAAGCTTTGTTCTCAACTGTTTCATTGGTCGCCACCACAGTGAAGTGAAGCACCCTGCAGCATGCACCTTTGTTAAGATCAAGGAGGTAAACATGCGTATATGCTAGGACATGTCTCTGTTTCTTCACTTAAACACATTTCTCTTGGATATAAATAAAAATGTGTTTATTTACATCAAGTAAATAGTGTCCACATTTTACAGAAACACTTGATATATTATCACAACAGAAACACAATCCTTTCATAAAGTAGCTTTTAGACAAAATATATATATTTTAAACAACATAAACCCATATAAAAGGAGTTTAAAATCACAGCCAGGATTTTGAACTGGTTAACTGATGTTGGAGCTTATTCTTTATACAAGTATTTGAAAAGGCACAATCACATTTGCTGGCACTGTAATGAGTATATTCCAAGAGTATCTGTAGAAAGGCCTATGGTTTTAAATATTACCGTGATAAATCTTGGGATAACCTTGTTTGCCTGCCACCCATCCGGTAGTCCTCAACATGCACGTACTACATGGCAGCTCAGGAATGGAGGACACGGTAATTAAGAAGTGACCAAGAAACCTAACCTGTTAGACACAACACTAGCACAGGACACCTGCGATAAACCTACATGAGCTATTGCCATGTTATATTGAAGCGAAACTTTCTGTTTTCTAACAATTCCAATCCCAAATTCTAATTTTTCTGTTGAAGAGTCAATATTTCCTACAGCAAACTGCAACAGAGTATGTTCTCCCTATGTAAGACTTCACAAAACACAGGCAAAAACCAAAACACAAGCAAAAAATAACCTCAAAACACCTCCAGGTGCATATCTGTTTCTGTTTTATTCACTACATCCTAAAATACCACTAGTAGGGTTTTTTTGGCCTCTGTATGTAAAATGTTCACTTATCACTGTGCTTAACCTTTTCTAGCCATATGAAAAGCTCGCTATTTTTTAGTAATTCAATCTGTCATTAAAAATCACCGCAAAAATAAAGAAAAAAATTCATTTCATCTCACTTCCAAATACATTTCTTTAAAACACACTCAAAATTTTTCATAGGTATATTATTTTATATGTATGAGACACTGTTGTGAAGAATTCACATGCAAGTATAAAGGAGAGTACGTATTAAGGACTTGGAAGCAGAAGGAACATCTCGGACCACAGAAACTTAACCCCTGACATTGCACATTGACACATCATATAATCCCATTCATAAAGTGATTTAGCTTTGCTATGATAGCTATGTTGAACAATCCAGTTTACATCCTTCTATTTCTGACTGTGAGGACTTGGCATGGGAGGAGAGGATCTCAATGAAAACACAGTTCTTCAGCCATTGAAAATACACAACCTCTGACAAACTGGAACAAAAATAACATCTTATCCTCCTGGATCTGAGGCAAGAAAACTTGTAACAGGTTTTTCCACATGATTCTCCCCCCACCCCAACTCCCTCCCTCCCTCAATCATCTACCATGTCACCTCAAACTAAGGACTAAGAAAATCCAAACAAGGATGTTAAAAAATATTTATATGCACATTACATTCACAAACTGAAACCCATCAAATCTGTAAAACTTCTTCCAAAATACAAAAGGACTTACCCAATGTGTCTTTTAGATTTTTAACCAGAGAACCTTTCTTCAAGCTGTTTTTTCGCTCCACATAGTTTGATGGCACATATCCCGTTTTGTTGGCCGCATTTCTTACCCTCCACCATGTCTTGGAATCATCTAATAGCCAAAGACGCTCATTTTTCTTGATGTCAAGTTCTTGGTCCTGCTGTGCAGTGTAATCCCACTTTGCAATAACAATAACTTCTTCTGTCATCTTTCATGGAGTCCTTCTGCAACAAAATATTCAAACATGCTCATCAGCAAATTATATAACGTAATTCTTACTCAACTCTTTGAGTTCTTCTGAAATAAGCAAGAAAAGGGTAGGGAAAAATGAGAAAACCATACAGAGAAAAACCTCATAGATTGGAACCCCTCTTTTAAGATATAAGAGAAGTCATATTGACCTTTCTTGCTTTTTCTGCCACTAAAATATGACAATACCTTGATAGTAAATTCTAGTCATTAATGTACTACATTCACTTCCTCTAAATGTATATAAAATATTAAGATATAAATTAACACAGGCTAATTTATAAAACCCATTTAGTTTCTGCATACAGCATTATAAAACTATCCCACACGTGGCATTCAAAGTTCTGATCTGAGAAAAAAAAATACAGCAGCATTCCAAAAATCTATTTTCCTTCTGCCCTAGTTTCTCATCCTCATACTAACATATTATTTATAAGTTTTCTGCATTTAAACAAAGTTATCAATTTTTTTTCAGTAGGAAGTTCAAAATACTTCAAGGAGTAATGTTACTCAGCAGGGAAATCTGCTGTCGAGAAGATGGTACTGTCTTTAGTAAGCCTTTAGTCACAATGTTTTGTGCAGGCAGCACAAGACTGCATTTTAGGAGAAGCCTTCGCTCCCCCTCTGCTCCCAGGAAGACCCCAGCTCACCGCAGTCCTGTACCGGCCACAAGTCCGCGTGGTGGAGAAGAGTACCCACTGCGCTTCCCTTGATTGCATTTAATTTCCTTCCTACCCGAAACTTATCCAGAGTTCTGTTAAGACAGAATAAGTTGTCTTTTTTTACTTACCTGTAACAAAAATGATCTTTTCCAAAGCTATTCATCAGCTGCACAAAGACAGCTGCATGCCTCCACATTTTCCTACACATCCCAGTAATTACTGGGAACAACGTGAGGGAGCATAAAATTGTGCAAGGAAGAGAAAAGTCCCATGCCAGCACTAGTGACATTCAAACATATTGTAATGCCAAGCAAAATATGTTGATTTTATCCTCTGAATTCTGAGAAGTTACCTAAAATTTTCTAATCGCTGCTTGGGGTTTCTGGGGGAGAGGGAAGTGGAGGAGGACAGGAGAGAGTGGGAGGTGAGAGTATATTTGAAACTCAATGTAGCAGATTTCTTTTTTTTTGTAAAAGCTGTAGGATTTCCTTTAAATTACAGATTAGTAGAAATAGGTCCCAGAGTACTTCAAACTATTGATGTCCAAGGATCTTTAACATGATTTGACTTTGTTGCCTAGTTCTTAGCAGTCCACAACCCTATGAACTCCGATACCTAATAGCTTACGTGACAGAAAGCTAATTTAAAAAAACCCCAAACCTCATTCAGAAATTCTGTTCAGCATGTAAGTTACATCACCTATATTCAGAAGGGGTTCCTTCTGCAGTCTGTAAACACACGCACACGCATTTTCTCCCTTGAGCTACAGTACAAGCTGTGAAATCTACATGCTAGATAGCCCAGCAGCCTGCTCTTTCAAAGAAGAAGTGTTTACCTTATTTAAAGGTAACCTATATCATAAGGCACAATAGTGGACTCTATTATCATTTAATAGCCTCCTCTTATAATCATTTTTTGCTTCCAGGAGGGCATCATACAGGCTTGAGCTATGGTTGCTAAACTATTTGACAGCAAAGCTCCAGAAAGCACCAGCGACGCCACCCCTCATGGCCAAGGTAGGACAACATTTTTGAAAATCCAAGGTTGAAATCAACAGGCTTAAGTTCTCATTTTCCAATTAGAAAACACAAAGGATCATATGGCAAATTAAAACATTATTCAAATGTGAGTTTGCAAAGCTGAGAGCCCCAAGATGAATTAAAAAAAGAAGTTACAATGTTTTGAACAATTGAGAAGAAACACAACCCTTACAGTTCAAACAGGCTGTGATTTATGCAGGTGGAATTGATGATTTTACAAGAAATAAGACACTATACCCTTCAACAATTTTTTTTGCCTAAAATAATAATCCTGTCTGACAATGACAGAGGAGAGCCTGAGCTTTGGACCGCAGTCTCCAATAAAATGCCCTGGTTTCTGACTCACATAAAATGGACAGATAGCCTACAGGTCGATAAGCTGATGTAGCCACAGGGGGACACCAATCAAGCATGTTCCGGAGGCCAGCGTTGTCAATATAATCTCTCTCTCCAATTTAGATCGGTTTATTTTGTCTCAGCAATTGTAAAATGGTCAATTCTTACTATTCCTGGGGACATAGAGAACATGAAAAAATAGGCCACCATCAATGCAGTTGGCTGATGTTGCCACCAACCAGGCCTCACTTCTAAAAAAAGTTATTTTCACAACACAGGCAAGTTAAAATTATCAATATTACAGTATATT
Organism: Morus bassanus; assembly: GCA_031468815.1. NCBI lineage: Eukaryota > Metazoa > Chordata > Aves > Suliformes > Sulidae > Morus > Morus bassanus. The sequence goes on from CM062568.1 coordinate 70,493,290, forward strand.
AATAATAAAAACCCACATTGACTAGTGACTGATGGAAAACTATTAAACTCTTCCTACGTCCCTGAAGAAAAAAAAAAAAGAATTGGCCCCTGTTGTAAGAGTTGCCAAGCATTTCCCCAAGGTGCTGGGCAAGGACAGAAGCCCAGGAAGAGACCACGCGTCAGGGCTGATGATATCAACTATACAGTCCTCTGAAATTCACACAGGACAGGGAGACCCCAGCTACCAGACTTCTACAATTCCAGTTATTGTCGACATGTAAAACTGCTGCCTTAGAAACGATGTCACTTCACAAGCAGACCCCTTGCATGATGCAATTTTGGAATTTTGGCACAAGTGTAGAGAAGCCAAGTTTCTCAAGTGGCACGCTCACACAGAACCCAAGTCAGTAAAGTACTCCAGGTTGTGCTGAATGTTTAATGGCACAACCATTCTTACCCAAGTGGGGACAGGATTTATAATGAGTCAAAATGCATCATATAATTGCAGCTAAACACTTGTCCATTTAAAGCCGTAGGCATGCGTGTGGAGGAGTTTGGTTGTGCTGGTCTTTTAGTTTGGCTTTTTTGGGTGGTGGTTTTTTTTTTTTTGTTTGTTTGTTTTTTTGGTTTGGGTTTTTTTTTTTTTTTTCTTGGGGGGGTTGTTTGGCTTTGGTTTTTTGTTAGTTTTTGTTTGTTTGTTTGTTTTGTTCAGTTTTTTTCAAATGTGGGGAACTAATATTAAAGTTCTTAAAATTACTTTCTTCTGGTTACATCATTAAACTGGCTCCATCAAGGACAGTAAGGTTTTTCCTGTGACATTTGCAGAGCTAAGATTTCCTCATATGTGAATAAGGACACATTTGTTCCCTAGAAGGGGGGCTGTAGTATACTATAGTTTAGTAGTATAGTAGTATAGTTTTAAAATGCTTCCACAACACAGCTGTGTGCCAAACAAAAGATTAGAAGCAAATGACATAACTAGATTTGGGGAAAAACATAAGGAAAAAACAATAGTACAACCTTCCAAAGCATCTGAGTGCCCCATAAAAACTTGACGTGCACTCAAAATGTGAAATTTCTGCTTATAGTGCTTATAGACTGCACAACAAAACACACCAGAGTCCCCATAGATTCTAATGCTAACATGAGACTCCTTCACATCAAGGAAGTGAAAATCCATTACTGCCAAGAGTGTACAAACTTCTGGAACATTCCTCCTCAAAAAGCTCAAAAGTCCTAGAAATACAGAGTCTTTTCCTCATACCCGACAGGATAACAGCCCCCACTTTAAAAAGCACCAGTGAAACGCTCTGAAATACCTATGCACGGAAACGTAAATATATGAAATGCAACATAGACATTTCTCAGCACAAGATTGTTTCACTTTAAAAAGTGTATTATGGCCTTAGTTTTTAGCTGACTCTATCAAGCGGTCATTTGCTTTACTTTTATGGCAATCCATATTGCAATTTCCAACAGCAGTTTCTAAAACAAAAACAAACAAAACCCCCCCTCCAGCCCCAAAAACAAAGACACCACACTAAACAAGCAAACAAACAAAACTCCACAACCCAGACCTTCAAAAGGTAATTCTTATATTAACTATGTAACCCTTTTAAGCCAGCATTTCCTTCATCGCTAGCAGTGGTAATAAACTAGTTTATTTTATCAATATTGTATTTTTACCAATATTGTATTTACTGAAATGTTATAACTGATTAGTTTAGATTGAGCTCAGGTATTTTCAGCCGCTTTATTTCTTCCCTCCAATTTAGGTTTTGTTAGGAGAGAAGTCCTGCCTTCGGTAGCAACTGCCCTACTGCAGAAGCTCACGTGAAAGCGTTCTAACACAAAACACATGCTTGGGAGAGAGGGAAAAACTGAAAAAATCTGCCAGGCTAGGAAGGTAGTAAACAAAAACCCAGCCAAGGTAAAGTCAGTTGTAAGAAGACTGTACTGAAAGCCTGCTCAGACAGGTGACGAACATTAGCTAACCCTAAGGCAGAACGAAGGCAGACGTCAGTGGAATATCTAGTACTGTAGCTCCTGTATAGACTTTATCAGAAGAAAGTCCAGAAAGAAAATGGTTAAGTCTAATAAACTATCAATGATTCAAGAATTTATCAATGGCAGAAAAAAACCCAAAGACAACAAAGCACCTATGCCATTTTGAACCAATACTTAAAACCGAACCATGCAAACAATATTCAAGATTATGGAAACTTAAATGTAAAAGAGCTTAAGAGAGTTTCCTCCCACAAACTTGTAAATCTGCTAGTGATTTTTCATGTGAAATATTTGCTCAGCTGATGTTATTTTGAATATCAAACTATATATAAATGTTACACTGATCTCATTTAATTTTACCAGGCCCGGATCATTCCCCCCCCCCCCCCCCCCCGCCCCTTATGTGTTTCTCCCACAATGTTAAATAAGAAAGGATCCATTCCAGGATGCCACCCGAACTGGAATCTTCTCCTATAGACTGACATAAGTTAACACTCCCACTAGTTTAACGCCCTGACCCAATGGGCAGAAAAGCAGCATCTCTTCTTGCCTTCAGGAGGAAGGCTCAGGGTTATGTCAGGGATACAGTTAGTTAGGACAGTAAAAACAGGGGATATGGTTGAGATTTAAAGATGCAGTGAGAAAAGAAGCAGTTGCTCTCCCCATTCATAATTTATTTTGCAAAAAGAAAACATAGTTGAAAAATGACAGACTGTAATGCTTGAAATTTAATCCTTCACCAAGGGAACAAGCAAAAATTCTATTAATAGGAAGTGACAATTGATATAACAGACTGATCTGGAATTGGATGTCCTCCTAAGACACACTGAAAGAAAGGTACTGAATTGATACGGAGGCTTTTACATGACACTGATGTGCATAAAACACAATTGCTAAACGGTGTTACATAAGCCATAATTACTATACAGTATTTAGTTAATTGTCCTGGGAGAATGAAAAGATAACTAATGACATATCACAGCTTCCTCTAAGATCTGAAGGCTGAACAACCTCTCCTTCTCCTGCCCCCAAACTCTGAAAATCAAAATGGGTTTTGAAGCCTGCAGCACGTGTTGCTGATAGGCTAGCTATCTGGTGTCCACTTGGTTAATCTTTCGTAAGCTATAGCAAATAGGCAATATTTGGTGTTACCTTAGAAAACAGTTGTGGAAAATAAAAAAAAAAAGTCTCTTTTCATCAAGACCTCTTTCATAGTAAGCAGATGTGCTTACTATATTCTGTAATTAAGAGAATAACTTGTATTAGAGTGTACTTCAGATTAAGTGATCTAAGTCTGAAGCTTTCTTACTTATGAAGATGCAATCTATGGTTAGCCTGCCTACTGTTCCAGGAGGTTTGAAGCTTTGTTTTCACTTATACAGTTGTTTTCTTTGTTGCATGTGTGGGTGTGTGGTTAGTTGTTTTTGTTTTTTTTTTTTTTTTTTTTTTTTTTCAAATCAGCCTGGATGAATAGCTTTGACATATAGAAAGATTTCAAAAAAGGGCATCTCTACATCTGAGATTGTTTCACTTGGTTCTTGGGGATCAGTAAAGCACCAAAGTCAATGACAGAATTCAGAAGGCATTAAAAAGAACAGAAATGTGAATTCAAATGAAAACCTGTGAAAAAGAATACACCTTTTGGGCACACTTTTAGCTATTTCCAGTAGAACTCAGCATTTTTGACATTTAAAGTATGTATGTTTGAGAAAACAGGAAAATATCATCTCCTTCATGCAAAGGCCAAAGTTAACCTAAACCAAGCAAAATATCGTATTTCTAATGATTGCTACAAGAAAATCTCAAAACGCAGAGGTATAAAAAGAATAAACAAGCTGACCCAAATTATGGCAAATCACTGCCCTTTGTTAAAACCAGTAAAACCCCTTCCATGCTTTGTTACATAGGCTATTTGCTGGTGCCCAGACAAATGGAGATGGATCACATAAAGGCCACCTTGGCTAACTGCTTCTCCAGTTTAACACTTCAATACTGCATATAATGTGTGTCAATCTATCCCAAGGGACACATTTCTTTGGAAAGAGGTCACTGCACCAAAAATTATTGTAAGATATCCGCTCCCTGCCCCCCTTTAAAGAAAGTTAGCTAAACAGCTGTAGTTACCAAATATTTATCATCTGGCTATGCTGTTCTGAGGTGTCAAACCGATACCTGTGCAGAAAAAAAAACCCCAGATACCTGGGCTGCCTAAAATTGCTGGCTGTTTTATCACAAGCTTGACAATTAATTTGGGGTATTTCGCTATTAGGTCTCATTAGGATGCATTGGCTACTGAACTAAAAGTGATAGCTGAGTAAGTGCAAGTGATTATTATCTAGTTCACTTTGATGTGCAAACTGAAGACACAGTCACAATCAATAGAAGCTGCTGTCAGTACTTTACGAGTCAGTTTTCCAAAGTTGAAAGCAAGGATGAGTGGAAGCTGTAAAGAATAAACGTGAACAAAGATGTAAATAAATGGATCCACTGCAAAGGAGGAATGTTTTATTACATTTAATTACATTACATTACTACTCTCACAATTTAGCATTTATGAAAGAAGTATTACACGGTTAAAAGAATATCCTGTTTAAAAAGTGCGCTCTAGTGGTTTTCTCTGTCCCCTCTCCCGGGTCATTTCTTTGAAAAGGAAAAACTGATAGCAACAAGCTTGAGTCAGAAAATGCAAACTGAAGGTATCAAAAGAAGTGCAGTTCAGCTCATTAAGAACCATAAAAAGTTATTAAACTGCATCTGGAATAAATTAAGTATAAGCAATAGAATAAGTACAGAATTAGACAGAGCATTAAGTTTCCTGCACGCGATGTAAGAAAAAAAGTGTTTAACACTTATTTCTACACTACAGGATTATTTTACAGTGACAACTTTTTTCTTCTCTGTCATTAACCAGGGTATAAAAATAATAAGAAAAATTAAACACTTTTAATCTTCAAATGCACTCCAAGATAGCAGAACCATCCACAAAGCTTTTACAGTTTTAGCGTCAACTCTGAGGAAACTTTGGAGCAATGAAGTAGTTCTGGAGAGTTAGTTGTGCCACTAACTTGAAAGCTTAAATTGGCGTCCTTGATAACACCACCAAGTAGTCAGATGAAGTCTAATCCTAAAGAAAAATAAAGGAGAGAGACAAAGGACCCCCAAAAAAAACCCCACACCATCCCAGTGGATTATGGATGTGCAATTAGTACTTATTAAAAGGGTTTTAAGGAAGATAGGCACGAACAATTTTTTCTGTACGTTTTTCACTTCTTTTGAGCTCCTGATTTAGGTCTACCTGTCTACCCAAGCCTGCACCCGTGTTGGACAGACAAATAAACAGCTGCCAAGCAGGCCCAGCCACAAGGGTGACTTCAAAGGCAGGCTCAGCAGACACCACGAGCCTTTCTGGCAGGTCCCAAGACATTTATTCTTAGGTACAAAAGTACTCAGTTTCCTTATGAGTCACTTAGGGAAAAAAAAAAAAATCAATAAAACTGTGAGGGCGATACAGCCCGGTGGAACGGTTAATCACATCAGAGGAGCTGCAGCCCGTGGGCAGGTGGGACTGCCCTGCCACAGCCCTCTTCTACAGGTGCCGCATGTGTGGTTTTTTTTAAGATGATACTTCTTGCTAAAATACAAGCTGGCTGTATATCTTCAAAAACATGAAGGATTACTCTTAATTAACCTGTCATTTAGAACTATACTAGCTAAGTAACTTCATCTTGATGCTACCCAACAGCCTGCCCGCGCACGCCTCAAACCCTCTTCCCCTCTGCGTTGCCTGCCATTGTTTCACGGCTGCAAGGTTGGGGTTTTGTTTCTTCAACTGGATGCCTCTGACAGCTTCTAAGCAATGTTTGCTTCTCTTGGCCCCACAACATATCTGATATCCCAATCTCTAATACAACTGCAGCTATACTCCGGCACCTTGCATCCTGCGTTACAGAACAACTGCAAACAGGAAACCTCAAGACTAGTTTAGCGGTAACAGATTTCTGCGTAGCTCCAATAAAGCACAAAAGTTACATTTGTTTTCTGTATTATAAGTGGCTTAGAAGTCTTTTAAAAAGACACACAAAGAAATAAAGGAGAATACAGATTAGAAACACCCAGAAATACATCCTTCCTGCTGAGAAGTCAGTACAGCACTTTACTATTCAACAAAAAAGAAATCTCATTTTATATATAACAACATGTAAAAGGACATTTGTAAAAAAATTACCCACTCAATGTTTTCATGAAGCCTATCACATGAGTTAGTCTGCCCAGATGAAATAAGCAGGGACTGCTTCAAATGATCTTTTAAAGTGTAAACTCGCCATTTAAGGAAAAGGAGTAGTTTTAATCACAAAGCATGCATCTCCTCAGCGAGAATCACATGTTTTGCATGCAGCTCCAGAGTCTTAGCGATGACCATCTCTGATGGCTGTAGGTGATGACAAGGCCCTTTCCAGCTCTCCAAGCCCACTCCAGCAGGAAGGTGTCGCACCAATGTCTACCAGGCAAGAGCAGCGGGGATGCCCTCAAAGGTAGAGACTGCCAAGGACAACGAACGCAGTGAGGGCAATTCCCCAGCTCACATCTTTCCGCCTTTCTTGTAAACCAAGGTCACCTCACAGTCACGGCTGCCCATTATTCAGACTAATACAGCTTCGTAATTTGAGGCATACAGTTTCAGCAAAAGCTGAAGTTGCAAGAAAAGGACACAATGCTGTCACAACAGTAAGAGTCTGGGAAATATTATTAGATAAGAATAGAACTGCTAATATTTATTTGAGAAAGTAGCAGATACTTTAGCCTGCTACCTCTCTAGTGGTAGAAAGAGAAAGCCATCAGGGTTGTTACAAGGCAGGCTGCTGCAGCGCTGAAAGACCACAAATCTGAGTTCTGGCCTTCTATTAATTCATGCAATACCACCCTAATTTTATACAATGTTCATTCTGTTTCATGTTGTGACCTTCACACAAGCTGACCTTCCCAATTTCACATTTTTTTAAATTTCATTAGTAATACTGCTGTGCCACAAAATTTCCTGGTCTGGGGCAGTTCAAAATATAAATGCTTAATCAGTGTGACAGTCTTTAAAACACATAATACTATCTTTCCTATTTATGTGATAAGCACTTTGCTGTTTCAGGAAGCTAAGTTTTTAAAAATCTTTTGATGTCTTACTTGAAAAGGATATTTCTAAATCATTTCTGGAACAGCATGCCTATTATAAAGTAGGCAGTGTTCATTTTTAGCTTCTGACAGATTATTTAAAATTCTGTTTCAAAGGACAAAAAGCTGGTTTTCTACAGGAACTAGCTGGTATTATATTAACATATGTTAAAGTTCAGCAGTACTAGTTAGGAGCCTAATAACTTACCTGTGCTTAAGAGATATATAATGATAACTGAAGTTACAGAGAAAACACTCTAACAGGTCTTCAGCTAAGCTGAAACTGAGTATGGTCACCAATACGCAGGGCAAAGGGCTTACAATAAAAATGTGGATCAAGTCTTTCCATAAATATGGGATGACTATTAAGAAATCTGTTAAAGTCAACCTTAAGGGATTAAAAAAAACCCAAACAAGCATATCTCAGCTTGGGGGGAGGGGGAGCAATGTTTTTAAGAAATTCGCATTTTTGTTTGATTTGGAAAGCAGGACAAAGATTAACAAACAGTACTGGAAACCTTCTAGAGACCAAGCAGAAAATGCTGAGAGAGGATTTTTGTAGTTAGATTATTCTATTAGTGCTTCATCCAACCCAGATGGTATTTTTGGAAAAAATTATTTCCCCATATCTTGAAGACTATACAAAATTGCATCTTTTCATGCCCTTTTATTATCTACTTATCAGAAAACACAAGGAGTATGAATTATTAATTTATCATTGCTGGTTTTAGTCTGTTGAAAGAGGAAAAAAAAAAAAAAAAAGAAGTCTGCATATAAAGCAACTCCAACCACAGACAGCCAGCTAACATCCCTTCCTACCAACCCCTTCCTCCAGCCTTTAGGCCCCTCATGCTCATGCCATCTGCCCTCAACCTCCTTCTCCTGCATCTGTTGCTGCAAGCTCAACCAGTAGGCAAGGCTCAGTCAAGTGCCAACAGCGGCTGCAGGTCCTCATTCTGCCTCCATCACCAGCCTACGCAGATGCAACTACTGCGATGACCCAATCTGTGGTGACTTTTTCCACTATTAGGGCAAAAAGCTGCTTCTTGCTTTATTTCAAAGGCATTGCCATCAAGGGCAGTGCTTTTCCACATTCTAGACAGCAGTGGTAAAACCCAGGCTGTGCAGAGAGGACATCTTCAGACCCTTCGGCTGCAGAGAGCATGAGACAAACAGGGATGAGACAGATTTTTTGGCTTACGTTTCTTGGCTGTAGAGTAAACACAACAGAACCCCAAACACTGCCTCACATTTAGATAGGTACAGCAAGAGGATCAGAAAAGAGCATTGGCTCACCTTTTCCTGAATTCTTTTAAAAGCAGTTTCAGAAAAGCCACCCAGCTAATAAACAGCTCGACTGCACTGAAGGAAACTTTTGGGAAAAGAGACCCCATCTTGCCTCTAAAACAGCAGCAGTGATTAACGGCCACATCTCCACATTGTTTTATAGGTGTTTCTACTAAGTCAGAGACACAGATAAGCTTAATGTTTGTTGGTGTTGCTCTGGGCTGTTCTCTCTCCATTCCTCCCAGCAGACAACATTTAAGCTTACCTATACATTTGAAAATACATGAAAAAAAAAAAACCACCAACAAAAAAACAAAACCAAACCAAAACAAAAAAAAGCAAGACAGAAGAGAGGGGAAAGAATTCCAGGAAGAATACAATGGACATTAGGTGTCCAGACAAGACAAAATTACGAATCATTTCACCCCTACCAGGCTCTCCACAGTCCCTTACAAAAAGGAGGCAGGAGGGAGCCAAGCACACAAGATCACATAAGAAAACCAGACACCCTACAGAGAGGGCATTTAGGTATTATTAGCTATATGATAGACTGGTGAAACATGCTCTGAGGAAGAACAAATTAAGTGTACCACTGTTCATGCACTTTCATCCTCACTATCAATAAACCTTCCTTCTTGCCTTGAAATTAAAACAGCCAGCCACTCAGGATACAGTGAACACCATGAAATTTTATAAAGGAGACATCCTTGAATTTCTTTCAAGATTTAAAAAAAAAAAAAAAAGCGCATTTGAATGATTTGCTTCCATTGCTGCTTCTTTTCCCCTAGCTCAAACATTCAATAGTCTGCAGGAATTAGACTTCACTGGAAGTGTTAGTACATTTATGTATTGTATAAACAAAGAACAGTCCTCAGACATAAGAAGTTTAACCTTGATCTTGCACAGAAGGACAAAGCTCAGAATCACTGTGGATTGCTACGTTTTACTGCTAATCCCTTGAAACACTGCTACCTACTTTTCAAGGGATTTCACTTTAGACTGTCTATAAAATTCTGAAAATAAAATTGAACTGCTGACCTTCTGTTCCCCAATAGAAAAATCATATATTCGCTTTTTAACTAGAAAGAGGAAGAGATGTTTGTTCAGTTCAAAAATGCATTTATTCCCAAAGCTGTTTAAGAAAAAAAAAAGAGTACATTGTCCATTTCTAGACAATGTTCACTTTATAGTCTTAAGCAATTTGTCAATTGCTTTACAAAAAAACCCATTCAATCTACCTCATGACAGTAGGAAAATGTGAAAAATATGTATATTAGAACAATTTTTAACTTTATAGCTCACAGAGCACTAAGTATTTTAAGGGCCCTAACTCAGACTCTGTTCCCGTGAGCTTTCTAGTTTACTGTCATTTCAATACTGAATAAATTCTTAGACTTCTGGATTTTTTTACCAGGTCACCTGGACCAGAATTTTTATCCAATATAAAAAGGTGCACGTGGCAGTGAAAAAACCCATTAAGATACTTCTCAATTTAACTCTCAAGGCAAAGTTCCACAGATTTTTACCTGAATTTGGGGTTACTGAACACCTATTTCTAATATCTAGGAAAGTGCCTCAGGCAAAAAGCTACTTTCTAGAAGCAGAGTCTTTGAATAGTACAGGTAAAAATAATCACCAGATGCAAGATATCATTCTTGATTCTCTGCTTATGTATGTATCCAAAGAGACAGCTTGAAAGATACAGCATTAGATTTTCATTAAGAAACAGCTAAATACCATTAAATTTATTCCTGTATGAATCTGTACATCTTCCTGAAGAAGACTGGACCACAACAGTTACTCGGAAAGCAATCCTTTTAATCTTCTCATAGGATACGTACGAAGAGAAAGCACAATTTAAATGAAGACACTCTTGGATCTTGTATAAGGTTTGAGTGAATGCTGCAGCTTCCAAGTCTCCTGTCAGTCAGATAGACTGCTGTGCTAATGCTACATAACCGGGAAAGTATCAGCCCAGGCAAGAAAGAGCCATCCCAGTCTCCTCCCTAAAGTTATCTGTTCTCTCTCCATCTAACAGCTCTTCAGAGTCAGGACTGAAATCCTCTCTTACCACTCCCAAAACACAAGTGGAGAGGAAACTCTATCCCTCATACTTTTCCAAATAAAACAGGTTTGAAAATGACCTGTCCTATAGCTCTTAAAGACTTCATTTTTGGTCTGGAATGTTGGCAGTATTATTTTATTTCAATCAAATTACTTCTTGCATACCTTCCTCCAGTTCAAATGAGGTCCTCTTCCAAAAAGTAATACTTAGGAGTGCTCTGCCACATGATTACAGCAGCAAGCCATTGTTAATTCCTCAGCCGAAGGGGAGGGACACAAACCCGAGAGAGAAACACCATTGACCAAAGGAGGAAAAGGATGAAAGGGGATTTAATGAAACGCTTCTGCCAGGCGTGCTCCACAGAACACAGGCTGCTGTAAGGCCATTAGGAAGATGCTCCTTATTCTGAACTCTTACCCTGCAGTTCAGGTGTCAGCTGCTTTAAGATGGATTACAGAGACAACCTAAAAAGTTGTTCCACTACTATTACCCCAACATGATTTTCCACTGCACCAGAACTGCTGCTTAAAAAGATAAGCTTCTGAAAGTAAGCTTTTACTGGATAAAGACTAGGAATATCTGACTTTTTCCATAGAAACAGTTAACCAAAACCAAGAATAACTAATTACAAGAGTCTATAGTTCTATGAGCAAAATATACATTCAGTAGAGACCAACAATGCCTGGCGACGCCAGACTCTCATCCTCCTTTATCTCCACTTTCAGCTCCAGTGCTTGAACAAAACTGAATCTTTCCAAACTCCTCTAAATCTCCTCCTACTGTTTCATCTTCTGCCAGAAATTTCGCCACAGCTCTCTTTTCTGAATAAAATCTCCCTGCAATAAACAGATCGGTTTGAAATTAAACATTTGGCTTTGGCTGCTACACTACATTCCCTTTCATCCAGAAATGTTATGTACTCTTACACTGATGAGACGTTCTATCCCCACATGCTCATGGACACATTTTCTTCCTCACTCCCACAAGATAACAATAAAATGCATCAACAGATGTGAAAGGGAAATAATAATAGCCAAATAATTTCCAGCCATGGAGAGAGACTGTGGGGATTAATATCTGTACTAGAATCAAGATTAAATAAAGGAAAAATAGGTTCAAAACCACAGGTCTGAAATTCGGACATTTAGCCACAGAGTTCTTGTTACTTCTAGATTACTACAAATTTAAAAATTTATATTGCTACTGAGTTTGAATAAAAGTGACTATGCTATCATTGTTTCATATACTAGTTGAGAGCCACACAAAATACTTAGTACTTGACAGCTTCTTGTAGTACCTTAGTACTATTTGTAGTCAAAATTCAAGGGCAACATGCCACAACTCTTGTTATAAGTAATATTACAACAGAAGTAGACAATTTCTTCATTATCTAAATCAGGCCTTACTAAGAGAAGCCAATAGTGCTACCAAATCTGCATCAGGCCTCAATGAAAAAGGCTTTTTAAAGAGAATTCATACACAAATATTGGGAGCTGTGGAGCAGTGTATGAAAGGAGCAGCAAGTTGCAATCCCTTGACTCATCAAAAGTAGGAGCAAGTATATAAAAAAATCACAAGTTACCTCAAGGTGGGGAAAAGAATAGGGAGAAGAGGGAAGACACATGCATCCCCTTTCTCCCTGGACCTCAGGGAGAACTTCCAGAAGAGAGATCCCTTTTTCTTTCCTGCATGACAGAACATCTGAATTCCTCAAGTGACTAATACCAAGCATTTTTATTTTATTTGTTCTTGTTCTTAGGCTCCCTGTAGAAAATTAAGTTCTGAGGAACAGGTTTTGGACTGAAGTGTTATTTGATGTCTTGTTGCTGCTCCTCTAGTGTGTAGTACATTTAGGTTCAAAAACTCAAACCTGAAACCAAGCTTTAGTTCCAAAAAGGTAAGCAGCACTGTGTCAGTGAATCAAATGATGCCCTCAGTTTTTGATACTTTTATTTTTAAGGATTCTACAGAATTAGTCAGGGTACTGACTCGGGATGCAGAGATGCTCAGCCACCATTTACAGGCCGGAATCCTTAGTCTGACCAGTGGCCTGCTTTGTGACGTCGTTTTCCTCTGCTTCTCCTGAACCACAGCCAAGGAGCACGTCACAACAACCTACTGATCCCTCTGCCATCACCTTTTCTCCTGAAGAATACACAGCAGCAGCTGCTCCTCACACAACTAGACATAAGCCCAGCACGCGTATGGGACACCTCCATTTTGACCACACGATGTTGTGTTACCAGTTACAGGTTGCAGCTCACAAGTCAAGACTTCCTGAAGTTTCAGTAACTTACTGCAGTCAGAAAGTATGTTATAGCAGCCATGCATCTAAAGAGTGCCCGAAGCACAAGTCAACAGTTGAGAATGCGAGATTCCATTATCCCTCTGATAGTAAATTGAATTTCTAAAGAGCACAACTGTCAAAACCTTGCTTACCAGCCAGTTTCAAAACCAGTTTTATAAACAAACATGTACACACACACACCAGGTTTGTAGTTCTAGTCAAAACATTTACATAAAGCCAAGGATGTCACACCCTTTTAAGATAAACGCTTTACCTTACCAAACACCCTGATCTTCATCATCATAAACCAGCACTCTCCCTAGCAATAAAGGAACAGACTTTTCCAAATCCTATACAAATCCAGAGCTGGTAGAAAATGCCATTCTGTAGTCCTGAGGGAGAACTAAGAAAGGAAAAGTAATTCTCTGTTTAATCTTGAAAGACAAATTCAGAGATCAAATATAAAGAGAGGTCTAACCCTCATTCAATAGCATTTTTTGGGCTGGTACATGATAACTCGAGAACTAATGGTATGAGACAACCCTTCTTATCAGGGAATGTGCTAAGCACTGAAGGACAAAAAACTACTGATTTTAGTGCAAGATAGAGAATTCAAAATCAGCCTCTTGTGAAAATCTGGGTTCCCCAAAATACCTGCTGCTTCAGGCAAAGGATCTCTCATGTCACCTGCAATAGCTTGCTTGCATCAGAGGCAGGTACTTAACTTGCATATAGGAACAGGCTACAGGTAAATTTTATAGGACAGCAGGAAGAGGTGGAACAAGTGGTCACAGGGAAAAGAAGTGCTAAAAAGAAATGCACGGACTCAGACTAGTGAGGAAAAAGCCTGTGAGTAGCAATGACAGCAGCAGGAGGTTTGTTGGAAAGATTGCACATACAGCTGCTGAATCAAAAAGCAGGATTAGGTTCATTTAAAAAGGAGGAGAGGGGAAAAAAAAAGAGGGTGACAGAGCAGGTAGAAAATAAACTGCACAGAGGTTCTATTATGGGGAACAACTAAGAGGCAGCTGACACAGACAACAGCCTCCAAAATAAGGAGGTATAAGATGAGAGCTGCAGGGAATCCCTGAAACAAAAGGGTGTGAAGAGAGAGCACAAAGGAAAGTGGGGGTTAAACCCAGGAACACGCAAGGAGACTGTGACGTCTTAAAATGAGACTCTCAAACTTAAAATTAGGGAAAGAAAAATAGACTGTAGAAGGTTTGTATCTGTATGCATGGTACTCTATGCTTCATGTTACTACTGGTTCAAAAAATAAACAGGACAACCTCATTTTCTCAGTCCTCTCTGTTTAGTACAATTCAAGCTTTGTTACTACAGTACAAACACTAATTGTAATCCAAGATTAATTAACCAAGTTATTAGAAACAGAATTCCACAGAAAATATACCACGCTAACCTTTAAATATTTTCTGTTCTGTGAAACCCACCAATTTCAGCAGTTCTCCAGAACGCCTCTGGGTAACACACACAAAATCATTTGCCAGATATGAAACGAGATGAACAGTGTGTAGTCTCTTCCCATTCATTAAAAGGCAGTATTTCAGCAAGCCAAACTGTTGTTTAACATCATAATACATTTGATGTAAGATATACCATTTGAATATGACACTACATAGAATGTGTTAAGAGCACTACTGAAAATACACACGGTTACAGTTTTAGCTGTATTTCTACTACACACCAATTCTAACATGAGCAATGAATCATTTAAAGTTCCCTCAAAGCCTCCACACCAGATGAACTGCCTTCCAGCCATTATCAAATGGAGGAACAGGCCTTCAACTGATTTTATAAGTGACCTACGCCAACACTGGCTGTGTCCTACAAAGCACCAGCTCAAGCAGTCAGCCCTAAAGAGCTAAGAAACAGGCACGGCACCCCTCAGAAACCTGAGGGGAGGGGATCTCCAGGAGGCATTTGCAAGCAGGAGATGACAACAGCTCCGTTATGGGGCAGTTAGATCTTGGAGTAACTCAGTGACCTCAGCTGCTAATCTGCTTCCTCCTTAAGTAGGGTTTGCGATCACTGCCCCGCCCCACGCTGATACAGCCCTATCGCACAGTCAGTCCCCACATCCTGAAAGCCTCAAGCTGACTTTCCCCGACTTACACCTCTATGTACTACACTCACCTAAGTCACAAACGCTTTCAGCATCTCAGTGAGATACACCCTCCCTGTGATGTAGCTCAACCGCATAAGCTATCTTGAAGAGCTTCTCAAGATCATATTCAAAGCCACATCAGTTGTTCCTCAGAAGTGCAGGACATATTGAAATCTTCTAACTGAACCTGGTGTAACACAGGTATATATTTATTTAGAAACCACAGAAATAGGGGCTCAGTAACCAGTTCTGCCAGTTACATTCCTCTGAACACTGGTCAAGACACTAAGGTTGGCCACTGCGTGTTTTGTGCTCAGTTCACAAATATACTCAGGCACATGCTTACTCTTAACTTACTCATGTATCTCTTTTATATATATAGCTTAACTCATAGCAATATTCGTGAGCAACGTGCTAGATTCTTTTCAGCAGGCAAAGCTTTTCTTGGCTCAGAGAAACTGACATGCTGGATGAGAAGACAGCCAAAGTCCATACTGGCTATCAAACCACAAAACTACTTCCACCAGGAAAAACATGGTCATTGTTTTATTTTTACTGAACTGAATTTTCATGTGTTGATGAAAGCTGTACGGTGTTCTATGATGAGGAATCCATACAGATTGCAGTTAAAGTATACTGCAAAGGCCATTTCTGGGCTGTAACAGGTACCATCAATATCTACAAACCTGAGTTGCACTGGAAAAAAAATTATAGACAAGTGATTCTTAGTAATCTATTTTGATATTATTAGTAAACAAAAGCATGCCTGTATTTTCATGCAAAGAAATACAATTACTACAAAAAGAAACAGAAAAAAAATGTAGTAAAAAATCTAAAAAAAAAAAGTACTAAAATTGCATAATTCAGGGAAGATCAATTTATCTGGGGGGATCTGTGGTTATGGGGGCGTAGGAGTAGGATGAAAGTGTTCTTCCCTGCTGTCCACAATCACTGCTTCAAAAGTATTATGCCACTAGCACAACATAATGGGCAGTATTCTATAAATTCATTTATTATACTAAATGTCTGTAAATATATTTAAGTAATGCTAAAGTTGCATTCACTTTCAGCTTAAAATCAACACTTTAGGCATCTGGGATAACTGATGTAATTGCAGGAACTGGGTTGTTTTTTTTTTGTTTTGTTGTTTTTTTAAGGGAAGGGTATCCATACACCCACTCAGTACATACCTTTCATTCTCTTAATTACTGTCAGAATCAAAATTTCCCATAACTAACTCATATGAAACACTAATCATAGGTACTGTTTTCCTTGCATTTAAACTCTTCAAAAGTCAACAGCTACAAACATGCTAATCCACAGAAAAATACCAAGAAATATTCTGATACGGCATCGCAGACAGTTCCATCAAGTTGAAATGTCTGTGGTGCTTTTTCCTCTTTAAACAAGGAGAAGCATCAGTCTTTCAGAAGCTGTGAGCAGGTCCCCAGTCTTGCAACCTGAGGAGTGCAATAGCATTGTGGTTGTTCCGAGTACCTTTATAGACTAGGCTGTTCGCCAAACGTTGTGGTACTGCAGCCATTGACATCTGACTGCAGTGTGGCAAACCTGCTGAGTACTAAGACACTGATGACTTTGCTTGCACCTGTTTGCTTCTGATCTCATCAAACAATCTCGCTCCTGTGTACAGAGGTATCCCTGAAGAACCAAACAGTACACTCCATAAAGGTGTACGAAGTCTCAAAAAATTATACTATTAAAGAACATTTCCCAGAAGATTTTATCTAAAATACATAAAAGAACTGCTCAAGGCACATATTAATATTGCAATCACTTTTCAAAATATTCCATTATGAAAATACAAGATGCAATTTATTTTTTGATACAAAGACTGTACATGAATGAAGAACAAGTTCAAAAGTAGAGAATATGGCTACATACAATATGATGTTCTAAAACAGGTTAAATGCTTTTTGGGTAGTTTCAGATTTGCAACAACTGAATGATCGCAATAAGTTGCCAGAACATTAGACTTCATCTGTAACTTCATACTAATTTAATTGCAGAAACGACGGTTGGGGGGTGGGAGGCTGGGGAGTGGAGCACGAGCGCACCAGCTTGCCCAGCTAGATAAAAGATGAGCTGGCAGATCTTGACAACCACATACTAATTACACTGCAGTTCCGACTCAGCAAAAATTCTATAAGGACACCTTATGGTGTGCAGTTTGGTCAAGTTTAAGAACATTTTGGGTGTAATTTCTGAATATTTACTCTGTTGCCAATTGCATTTCCTTTTCAAAGGGCAAAATGTTTACTATGTTCTTGTTCAACAAAGCATTTCAAGTGTAGGCTTTACTGAACCTATGCCTATGCATCCGCGTACTTCCTTTCAAGAGAGGCATTAGAATGCTCCATGTTTTGCAGAATCACATCTTTACCAAGTTGAATATAGTCCACCAGAAACATGCACACAAAGGATGGGAAAAACATAAAATATCAATACAGAAGTTAGATCTAATTTTGTTACTGAAAGTAAGGATTGTCTAATAAGAGACACCCCTACACCTCCTGCCAACTGAGATGTCCAAATAGTTCTTCCTCTCCTCCTTTCAGTAAGCTGTTATCTATTTATTGCCTTTTTGGGAAGTATATAAAACCTTCACCTGCTGTAAACACCTTCACTTTGGGCATGTTTGGCTCCCCTCCCCTGTTCTTGTCGTAAAGGGTAGAAGAAAAAACTACTCAATAAGCCAAATATCACAAAAGTTCAATAAATAAAGATGATCAAATCCATAACCCAGATTCCAAACACCGATTTACTTGAACAAAGCAGTGGATTTTTCTTTAATTATTTTCACTGAACATTGAACTGAAAACTATTATAAAAAAGGACAAGAAAGAGATTCCGAAGATAAAACTCTAAAGAGTTTTATATTACACATTTGAAATAAATACAAAAATTTGGGCCATAGTCAGTAAAATACAAGCTTTATTTTGAGTAGAAATTTTAGAACAAAAATTAGAATAATTTTACTGTGATTAACTCTACAGTTCAATGAATCACTGGCTTTACAATTACGTGTTTGTTTTGTTATTACATTAGCAGTCCTTTCAAGAATATTTTAATTTTGCTACCTACTTGATGCACAAAAAGCATAAAGAAAACCTACTGCTGGAAAATTATTACAAAAGATTGCTCACTATTAGTCTTTAAACACAAATACAAAATGTTTAAGGCTATACTCCAATCTGTTGGGAAGGCCAGGGTTATAAATTTTTCCATTACATTTAAAAGACATATCGGATGACTTGAAAATGTAGCGCAAAAGCCAATTGTAGCATCTCAGAGTTTCTATTTTTTTTGAAGGAAACGGAATCATTTGCAAAAACATACATGGATGTTACACTTAAGACTGGATTGCATTTTTAATTCTAACTGGTTCACCTGCACTTTATTAAACAAATTAAGTCTAATTTCAACATCTCATAACACTTCATTGAACAAGTATTGAACAGAACTCAACAAATATCAAGGCACATGAGGACTTCATACATCGCTTTCCATTTGAAGGCTCCAAAATGTCAATAATTAACCTTCATAACTTCCTTCTGAAGAAGGTAACATTATTTTTATTTTATAAACAGAGAATCTGAGTAAGAAATAATAAATCCGCCTGGTAAAGTAATGAATGAAACTAAGATTCCCAGCTTTCTGCTCTATGCTGCAGCCACTACAATGCTGAATTCAGTGTTCTGCCTTTTTCCTTTTATTTTTTGGTACCGTATTTTATTAAAAGTTTCTGTTAATAAATCTCTACTAAGCCACAGAGATCAACTACAGTTTCTAGAAACAGACAACAGGGTACACGAATCAACAGAAAGAAGATAGCCAGACTCCACCACAAAATGAATCCTATGGAAAACATCAGCTACATTAGGTCACTTCAGGTCTTCAGAGCCAGGCCAGGAAGATACTCTCCATATACTGAATGCAATGCTTTCCGCTTTCACAGAAAACCCATAAACCTTCTTTCCTCTCAATACTTTATAAGCTATTACTTAAGTTTTTATAATTCAATCAAAGAATCATATTAAGCCTGCTCCACCACAGGCTATGGATGGCCGCTACTCCTCCATACCTCCCACGCCACCATGTTCTGCCTACGGCACCTTCAGCGGAAAACACCCCAAGTCAAAGCAGTAGGTAACAGGAGACAGGAGCCAAAAAACAGCAGTAGCAATATCTAGTGCTTAATTAATAGTCTGAGCCTATCCTTTTTTCTTGTCTTTTTTTTTTAAAGTAAGAGCTAATACTGATTTGTCCCAGATCACTGAAGGAAAAAGACTTGCTATTTAATCATCCATTCAGCAGTTTAAAAAAAAACACCAAACCCACAAGTACTACACTATGTAAAGCAAAAACCAAGCAATACATCCAGTTCACTCGTTATCTTTAGTTATGAAAATAACCACTGAACTTGAACCACTCACCTTTGGCACACTGTTAAAAGGATCCAGGCAGTGAAAGGCAGGACTCTCCAACAAAGTTATGTACACCACTATCTGAAACAACAAACAACACGTCCTTTAGTTTCAGCACTAAACTCAGAAGACCTTTAGCTAGGTAATTTAGTTTTCATACTATCAAAATCCCCTAAGAGATCCTGAGGAGCAGGAAGAATGGCTCTAACTTGATCTACCCGTTTAGCAAAAATAGGATTCATCTTCATATTTAACTTTCCTCAATGAATACAAGGTCAATTTAAACACAGACAATCTAAACCATGTAGGAAAGAAAGCGACTACAAACCCAGCCATCACAATACAGAGAAAAAAAATCAGTCAAGAAATGGAATTAAAAATTTGGCCGAGTTTTAGAAAGATTACATTTTAAAAAGCACTATTATTTACTGTTTCTTTCACTTTTACGTTAGTCAGTTTAACTTGCCCATACTTCTTAAGAAAAGGGAAACGCCGTTACATGTGGAAAACTAAGGTACATCAGCAAAAGCATAGCCAGCAGTTTGTGGGACATGACTGTTTCCACCCAGGAGGCACTCACACACATTTGGATGTGTAATCCAGCTGGATTACTACCGCGTGTGGTTTGGGGCCCTCCGGCCCAACAAGAGCAAGTTCTGACTGAGGCGGTGAAGCTGGTTATAGGGCTGGAGAAGTCCATTAAGGGAAATTCTGGCTGGATGTAAAGAAGCCAGGAGTGTGGCTAAGCACAGCCACGTGCGCCCTGAGAAGTGACAGACCTTCTTCCTGGGAGAGTCTCAAATTCTCCTGGACATGGCCCCAGCTGTGGCTCAGCCCTGCCGAGAGCTGGATGGCACAAGCCTCCCGAGTTCCCTCCCGGCCACTGTTGTTCTGTTAAGTATTTCTAGCCACAAAAGTAACCTTTCAGAAGAGACTTCGAAGTATTTAAACATTTGTTTCTGTTTTTTAATGACACTTCTAACTCCACAGACGTCTGGCAAATTCAGGCAGTGTAAATCCAATAAGATCCAATTCAAAGAGGAGGAAAAAATTCTGAGTGTCCTCCTGCGCTGCAGCCCCTAGCTCATAAGGACGATATATTACAACTCCTACTCAACCTGAGGCCACTCATGCACAAATGTTTCTGTTCAAAGTCTTCTCTGAACAGATTCCAACCACTTGCCACTCTACAAAAAGCATCCTATGAAGAAATTCAATTAAAAAGAGAAATTCATCCAATGATCCCCATGCATCATAATGAAGGGGAAGGAAAAAAAAAAAGTATTGACAAAGGTGTTACAAATACCTTACATAGGTGTTTAAAAGTGAGATTTAGACTTCCACCCATTAATAAGTAGAGTAACAGAACTACTAAAACTACAGTTTGACAAACATTTAAGCATAAACATATCGTTAGGGGGTAAAGCACGAGAGAGCCCCTATCCCTCCGCTCCCTGGTAGATTACCCCTTGCTCCCCAGCAGCTGCAAGGGGAGCCAGAGCACTGCTAGCCCTCCCAAAAAACACACAAGGAAAAAAACAACCGAGGAGGGAGAATCGTGAGGAGGTGTTATTCAATCAGAAGAGCCTCCTGATCTAGTTCAGCACCTGAATGAAGATATGCCTGTGACAGCAGAGAGCAAATGGGACTAGAGGGTGACCTACCCCCTTCTCCTCTGCCAGGGTGCTGGCTGGAATGCCTGCTGCCCCACCACCCAACCCGGGTTTTGAGCTTTCTGCAGGCACAGACTGTGAGCAACCACACTTTGCTATATCAATTCTCCTACCCAGTTACAGACCTTAACTGTGTTCTCACTGAAAACTCTTCTATATTTGAAATTACAGGACTGATATCAAGTAAATGGGAAAGATACCTTAATAAAGGAAGCAACATTAAATCCCTGAGGCAGGGCAGATCTATTTTCCTACTGGCTGAATGTTTTGTAGTACATGTTCTTCTCCTGTCAATAATGCAAGAATATTTTTAATATTAAGGGGAAAAAGTGAGAAAATAAAAGTCACTTCATTTCTTGTTACAAGATCTTCTGAACAGTACTACCTTTCCCCTTCCTACCTCACTAATCATCTATTGTCCATTATCATCCATCACTGATGTACTGTACCAAGCTTCTGATTTGGGGTTGGTTTTTTTTGTTTTGTTCCTTAAAGAAAAACCCAACGCCTCTCTCAATTATTTCTTCCACTTTTGCAAACGCACATTTCCATATAGAACTTGCTTTTGACAGTGAGCTGAAAAACAGTACTGTTAATCATCAATACCTGAAAAACTAACCTTGTATTTATTAGTCAACTGGAACGGAAGTACAGTTGGGGAAAATTAGAGTCCAAATTCCACCTAAACACATTACAAAAGAATGAGTCGTGTTTATCTCAATATAACAATGCTAACTTCCTCCTATACAGCAAGAATGGTTTTATTTTCATGGCTCAACACACAGTAAAAGTAGCTCAGAATAAAGGTGATAGTGCAAAGAGTCAAAGGAAGAAGATGCCCAAGAAAATCTCATTCCTACCAACACTTTGACTGAAATAAAACTCTGTTAATCTAACAGACACACGAGCACAAGATGCAGACTGGTCTCTGTCCTCTCTGGGCTCAATTCTGTTGCAATGCGACCTCCTTTTCTATTTTTCTGTTAGTAAAAATCTTCACTTTGCCATGGAAAAGCCAGAGGAAGTTTTCTGCTGCCAGTCACACGAAGAGTCACTTCCCCAGAAGAGTAACCAATTTCCATCACACGCCCCCGCAGCCCAAAGCTTCACCTGCAACCTTGTGACTTGCAGAGCGGCTCAAACTCAGGATGGAAACCTGGACCGCAAATAATTCACTTATACTTTAAATATGTTCCTTGAAACAATCTTTCAGTTATAGAAGTTCAAGATCTTTTCTCTCAAAGCACAGTAAATGGAAACAGTGTTTAGGGTTTGGGACTATCTGCCCCCACGCAGAGGGTTTGCACTATAGATGGGGTTTTCTAGTTCTGCTGCTGCATCCTACCAGCCAGGCAGGACTCTAGACAGCTGTGTTTGATAGCAAAGCCAGACTGGGGAATGAATAGTCAAACTTTGAGAGTACAAAATAATCTCCATCAACCTTCAAAAGCCTTGGAGCACACATGGCAAATGCTTACTGTCACCCAAAAGACAAATTGGTACAATATTAGAAAATTTGGGAAACTAAGCCAACAACTTTTTTGAAAGGCAGCACAGCAAACGGAGGCACAGAGCTGGGCAGTCATGTCCCAGGGTATCACCAGTGCCTATCACTTTGGTACCATCAAGCGTGACGTCCATTTGTCATACCTCAGTCCTAATACCAATACTACTGCAGTAGTGTCAGCCCTCCTGCATGCAAAATGGTTCCTTACCACTGGTGCCATGGTTCCTTACCACTCATGACTGCATTCATATCCCACGCTTACTGTGAGGCCCAGAGCAGAGGAACAGAAGACGGCAACAGGGAACAGGAATGGCAGAGCACAGGAATTGGAAGAACACGTGATTACAAACACGCAAGGTACAAAGACAAATTTGTCTACATCTGAACAGCAACTTCAGTCATTCTTGTTTGTTTTCCAGACCAAGGTCCTCTGAACACAAAGACTATACGAGTCCCACCACAAAAAGCACTTTTGAATAGTCAGAAGTTTTAACTTGATGCTTGCCAACAAGCACCAGAAGATAAATATCAGTAACATCTAATGTAATAAGCACCTTATGTGTAACTGTGTAATCTTTAAAGATTACAACCTTAAGAATAAATTAGTGCTCTTATAATGATTATATTACAAGTAACATCCAAAGTTATTAACCACCTTTCCTTTCACTAATAGCTCTAATGTGCCCCATTTTCTTTATCCCCATGGCTAAAATCCAGATTCAGCTTTACAATGACTATTTCAATGACAATTCTCCCAGGCTCCCTTCCCAACACCCAACCACCTCCTATTTAAATTCTGACAGGAAATAGCTAAAATAATCTCTTTGATACTTAATATGCTAATACACAAGAATGACCTGACCATAAACCTGTACTGCACAGAGTGGGAATTTTAACTCCAATAGTAAGGCATTCAAGTGACTCCGATAACTATGATAAAATTCAACAGTTGACATATTACTGGTGACCTTCTGGAGAACAAATGAAAAGCATCACATTAACACAAATTCTCCTGTGGAGAAGATCACGCTGGCAATCTGCCAGTTCATTACACCATCTAGCTCCACTCCAACTTTAAATATTGCCTTCCTTTGTAATTGACTGAAATACGCTGGAGCAATTGCAGGTAACCACTTCAGGCTATCCAAGTACTCCATTAAGACTTCTCCATTAGGCAGATATTTCAAACGAAGTTACATCAAAATAGGCTATGTTCAAAATATTTTAACTATGCAGACAATTGGGCAAGCACATTCCAGTTCTACTGAGCAGCAGACAGACCAGCCTAAGCACTCAAAAGCTCAATGCCTGAATTTGTTTAAAGGGAAAAGAAACTCACCAAGTTTATTCAAGACTCTAGTATATGCTTAGATTTTTAACCTCCTAGTCATATATATCCTCCCAAAACTCACTTAATATTACTTTCTTCTAAAGTGAAGAAAATGGTAATATTAAAAAACACACAACCAGTTTTTAACTCGGATAAGCCAAGGCATTCATCGAATACTACATTTTAAAACTAAGTATGAAACACAGGGAGAAAACAGAAAGCAAGACTGGATCCACACTGTATTTAAGGTTTCAAAAAGGCAGCAAATTGCAACATTGCATTACAATGCGTATAACATTCTGAAAACAAACAAAAAAATGAAAATCCTTTCATACTACATACTCTACACAACTGAGCTTTTCTTTCTTACGACTGCAGTTCCTTAACAGCAAGGAAGCAAGTGAAATGGGGCACAAGAACAGGTTCACTGCCTTGCATGCAGAAAAGACTGCCAGATACTTAAAACACTGGAAAAGATTTAAGCCTGTATGCCAGCTGTGAAAATGAGACTAAAGCAAAGACAAACTTCTGTGTTTAAATGGGCTTTTTTTAAGTGGTCCAGGTTTGGAGCCATCACCAGAGGCTGTAAGGGTTAGCCTAAGAAATTTGGGTCTCTTCTGAACAGTGCAGGGGCACGAGGCTGTGTGTCTTCTCTGTGCTGCTGCCTGGCATGCAAGTGCTGTAGTACACCTCCCGGCCATGCTGTCTGGATCAAAAAGGAAGCGATTAAACATGTATCACTCAAACAACTTTTTTTGTTTGTTTGTTTATTTAAACATATATTTAGCAGGGGGGACAAGGAGAGGAGTGCAGCTATAGAGAAAGCGTGCAATGGCTCACGCTTTAACCATATGCGATCAAAGACGCTACGCTGACCTATATTCACATTTAACTCCTGCAGTCAAATGCACATCCTCTGCAGACTCTGGTGTATACACGATACATTTTCAAAAAACAAGAACGTTTTTTACATCTACTTGCACAACCACCAACTCCCAATCTACTCATGGAACACAAGCAGTTGATTTTCTAAATAATATCAACGTTTACAATAAATACTGCATTTCAAAAACCAACTTCCATTGCCAGCTTCCTCTGTAGCTGCAGTCCAAATACGTGCATGACTAGCATCTTTTTAAATTGGAATGAAATGAAGAGGGTTACATCTGTTAGTGACTGCATCTGCTAAGAATTCTACAATATATATTGTACAGATTCACATTATTTTATTAAAAGGAATCACATGCTTCTTACATTCTCTCAGCTAGAAGTTTCCCCGAAAAGTCTGAGCTATAAACAACCTAATACTGATACCAAATTACTACCTAAACTCATTGTACTATGCAAATTTTTTAATTCCTGGCTTAAGCAGGATTTTCCATCTTGATACTTACTGACACTGACCTAATTCAAATTTCATTATGCTGAGCTGCAAACTTCCAGGGCAGTCCCTGCATGAGAAAAAGAAAAAACCCACAAAGCAGAGTGGAGAAATCATGAATGGGAGGCCAGGAAGCCCCCCCCCAGCAAGGCTACAAACTCTTCAGGAGGACATGTAATATTGCAGTCTCAAAAACAAACAAAAACACCACGACCAACACCACCACCAACACCTGTCTTTCAGACTGATAGTCGAGCATCAAAATAAATGCAAGCTGTGTCCAGGCACTCTCTGCAAGCTGAAGGAGGCTCACAACAAAGGTACCGTGCCCCCAAAATAGCCCCAGGTTTTTTTAAACACTCCTGTTCAAGAGCCATCAGTGAAAGGTGAAGTATTCAAACTCCAATTTATCTCAATTCCTCTATTTTTTCTTTTCAATTTACAATAAGGAATAGGAACTCACCACCTCTCTAATTTTCCTTCTTTAAGGGTTTACAAGCTGGCTATGTAAGCACATGTATAAATATCCCTAAAGCCCACACCGGAGAAGCAGCAAAGTTCTTGATTTATGCTTAGGACAGCTCTAAGCACCTCAAGAACCCTTACAAATGTATGCTGAAAGACCTGAATTACCAATTATAATTGCAGACGGATAAGCAGAAATGGAACTATATGTACCAAGGCTGTTCTTAAACTCTGTTTCAAAGGAAAGGAAAAAAGGAAAGGAAAAAAGGAAAGGAAAAAAAGGAAAGGAAAAAAAGGAAAGGAAAAAAGGAAAGGAAAAAAGGAAAGGAAAAAAAGGAAAGGAAAAAAAGGAAAGGAAAAAAGGGAAAGGAAAAAAAGGAAAGGAAAAAAGGAAAGGAAAAAAGGAAAGGAAAAAAAGGAAAGGAAAAAAGGAAAGGAAAAAAGGAAAGGAAAAAAGGAAAGGAAAAAAAGGAAAAGGAAAAAAAGGAAAGGAAAAAAGGAAAGGAAAAAAAGGAAAGGAAAAAAAGGAAAGGAAAAAAGGGAAAGGAAAAAAGGAAAGGAAAAAAGGAAAGGAAAAAAGGAAAGGAAAAAAGGAAAGGAAAAAAGGAAAGGAAAAAAAGGAAAGGAAAAAAGGAAAGGAAAAAAGGAAAGGAAAGGACTAGACTTCCACCTTAGGTAGTGCTTAACTAAGGAATCTTCTCAGGCTATGGCTTGAACATGAGATAATTATTTTGGTTTCCTTAACAGGACACCTTATTATTCGAATTACAGATTTCATTTTTAGAAACATCTTAGCATTTATAGTTAGATAACTTTCTTTACATACAAAATATTAATTTCCAAAATGCTATAGTTTAATAATTCTTTCCAGTGGAACTTAAGGCTTTTTCTGATTGATACTCTACATTTTTTGTTTGTAAAAACTGCACAATGACAGTCTTTTCCATTAAGTAAAATCAGCTCAGAATCTTTGAGGACCTGAGTGGTTAACAACTCATCAGCCCAAGCAGCTCCTTCACGCATCTATTTTTCCTTTGCCATTAAAATATTGTACATAAAGGCATATAGGACTCACTGAATCATACCAGTTCTTCCAAACCTCTCTAGTAGAGTCAGAGCTTTTAATTCAATACTTGTGGATTTCAGGGCTGTGAAAGATAACTACAAACAGCATATTAATATACTCTTTACAGTAATCTAGTAATCTGCGCATGTAAATTACTGAAAATGCACACCTCCGCTGGAAAAAGGCATTCACAGATGCCTTCTGGAGAATTGAAAACCACAGATTCCGAAGAAGTAGCTACCACAGAAGGATGCAACACTAACTCACTATCAGAGAAACACTAGGCAGGGATGCCTGGTTACCACTCTTGGCTAGGGAGACTAATGTTTAAAATAAGCAAATAGATCTCACATCCACACAGTTAGAGAAGATTTGCTTTGGGCTGAGATGTAACAGAAAATGGACTGTAACAGGGACTACAGAGAGACTACAGATCACTAATAGAGTCAAGTAAGGCAGACTTAGCCCACTGGCAATTCAAAGTTAAAGGCTGACTGCAATCCTGATTAGAGTTCCTGTTCCGGTAAATTATTCACTCTTTCTTAGTCCAAAGAAGATCTTTCCTATGCATACATTCAACACAGCACTGTCTGAATTTGAAATAATAGTGACACTACTGTCTTGGTGCTAAAACATATGGATAAGGTGAAGTTACCAGGGGTAGGTCAAGGTCAGTGGTTGTCTTTGAAACTACGAAGCAGATACAGGGAATTGGAGGAAATGCACAGAGCAGATCCTGACTGATGTCTTCAAGGAAAAAATTGTCAGAAACTTCTTGATAACTCTGAAACTGCAAAGTGGCAACTTGATATGATACACTGATAGAAGAAGGCCTGGTCTGGGCACTCCCCACCTGCTGTAAAAGCTGTCATCACCAACAGCTGCAGCAATCACTCCCTGTGCCTGAGCCTGTTTGCTGAGGGTGTTTGGTTTTTCACTCCTCCTCCAGGTGCACAGCCACCAGGTATATAAGGATGCTGCAGGCATCTGTCCAAGCAGAGTATCTTATTCTGAAGAGTATGCAAGCTCTGCCCTATTCTGTTCAGCCAAACTGCATCTGAAGTACTGTCAGCATAAACAAGAGCCATTTCACTTTGAAGGGATGGCAGAAAGAAGTCCACACATCTTGGCCCTCAGGTGAAGAAATTTATAACAGCTTCAGCTAAGGGAGTAAGTTGAAGAAATCTCTCTCAACCACCACCAGCAGAAAGAGTAGAAAGACCTATTGTTGACTCAAACTCACCATTTCATTTACAATGTTGAAAAGCACAGGGCTGCAGAACTCACATAAACAGACATTAAACTGGAACCCATTAGCAAAAATCAGGGAGGAGGAAAAAAAACAAAGAACAAACACAAAATCCATTACTGAAACTGGAATATGTTCAAATAGTACCTGGTGTTAGAATTCAGTAATGCACTGATGAAAATGATCTTCCTTGGGAAGACCAAGACATTTTTGTCCCGGTATATTTGTGTATCAAAGGCTGGGAAAAACTTGCATTCCAGATTTAAAGTTTTTCTGAGTCTTCTCTGATGACCCAACTGAAGAAAAACAAACTTCATGCGGTTCAAGTACAAAACTACTATAACGAGGGGTTGACAACTAAGAGCCAAAGGTAAGTGGAAGACAAACACTTGGAACTTAGAAGTTTAGAAGTGGCTTTGGTTCCTACACGACTTGGTAGGTGGTACATGCTAGTCAGTGACGTGTGGTACCGTGACCATCCTCTTTGGACATGGCAGAATGGCAGTCCCCAAAGTCAGCACCTTCCACATGCAAGTCAAAACAAAACCGCTAGGTTGCTCAGATCCACGAAAATGAACCAATGCCTCAGTTGCTAGGATTGCTACTTCCCAAGAACAAAGAGCCCCCCAAAACACCTGCTTTTTCTTCAAAGTTAATCATCAGAAACAGCCTGAACTGCCCCAGAAACTTTGCTTTAGGTTGACAAGAGAAACGTTAACACAGCTTTGGTTCCACCGCAGCATACAGCAGCCCTAGCCGCAGGCGCTGCTATTATTGCATTTGAAAGATAACTAGATATTCCAAAATCTCATAATACCCAAATAAAATTTGGCAACAGCCTACCTTCTGAGGTTTTCAGCACTGATTTTCTCCCTTTCATGTCTTGTACACATTCAATGGTGTCTTATTCTACCCATTTTAATCACACCAATTCAGTGGCAGACTACAAATGAAAATGCAATAGAAACATTGCAGGCCCTGTAACAACAGTCAAAACAAAGATTTCCTATGGCAGCTGTCAAATTAATGACATCTCCAAAGCTATCTAAATACAGTATCTGGGCAGAAATCCAATTATGTCAATTCTGTCTGAATACCCCAAAAGAGAGTCCTACTGGGGTTAGAAGTGGAAATAATTTTAAGCGCAGATTAGCTACATAAGCAGCTCCACACTTGAAACCAGAACAAGGGAACAAAAACCTAAAGACATGACATTTATCTGGACACAAGGGAGAGGGGAAAAAGAACTGTTAGACATTTGGCAAAAGGTCAAAGCCAATTACCTTGTCCGAATTTGCCCCCCATGGTAATAGCTTCCAGGTTCACTTCTTCATAAAAAGATGTATTGACTCCAGTAATTAAAAAGATTTCTGCTTACCTCCACAACTTCCACTACTGCTTTGGCTTTTCCGAAACTTCTTTTTCCCAACAAAATATTAACAGCAGTAGTAGAACATGCTAACTTCCCAGAAGCATGAAATAAATTTATCTAAAACCTACCTAAAAGAAAATAATATTCTCCCTCACTTTAATATTAGGCAGCAGTGACAAATGGTATTCAGGGCTTTTAATTCAAGAGTATGATTTCTTGCTGCTTTTGCTGCTTTCCGTAAACCACTGTAACCACTGATCTCCCTTTTGCCTTGGAAGTGTCTCTGTTACTGCTTAATTATGTGGCAAATTCAGTTTGCTGAACCTTGCCACAGGATTCTGTTTATTTGTGGTTTTAAAACAGACAACAACCAAGATGGGGGGGGGGGGGGGAACAGCTTTTTAATTCAACAAAGAAAAAAATACAAGGATTTTTGTTCTCTTTCTTTGCAGGCATATTAAAATAACTGCTTTTAAAACTACAGATAAATATAAGTTTATCCGTTTTTTTTAAATGAAACTATCCAAAAGACAGCTACAAAACTGAAGAAAAAACCACATGTGCCAAATAACTGAAGCAATATATATTGGTTAGTAACTACATTCAAACTAGAAACCTTTATCTCTGTCATGAATGGATAAATAAACCTTTAAATAAATATAAGTGAACGATGATGAAAAATAGCAGACACTGATTTAGATGAAGTTTCTAACCCCAACCTGTCCATACACTGGAGAGAATGCTTTCAAAGGTAAGGATATAACTCACTGCACATATATTGTGAGTGCTTCTGCTATCAACAGGATATCAAATTCAGGAGAGAGTAAAGCATTCATTATGAATGGGCCTATATTTAGGATTGTGCATTCCAGGCTGTGCTTCTTACATCAAGACTCACACAGTTAGAGGTGGGGTGTTTTTTGTTGCTGTTGGGTTGTTGGTTTGTTTTTTTTTTTTCTCCTGAGCACAGTCATTTTCAGACTTTTCTGAATATCCCTAATAAGAAGCTTTTTTGGTCAAAATCTGGTAAGTTCTAAAGCATACAGCTAATTCAAAAAGAAAAGAAATGGATAGTACACAAATGCAGGGTTACACTCCAGAACTTGAGATAGCCTTAATTCAAAGCAGTGCCAATGAAGACCAGCTACTGTCTTCACCCACTCAGGGCACTTAATCTCAAAAACATTTTGAGAGGCATGCACAGAGATCCCTTTGCAAGCCAGCAATCCTGGATATTACCAGTTTGGACCAAATTCAAATCAGTAACCCACCACATTTTCTGCTGTTAAAGCATAACTTTGAGTATCAAACATAATAATTTTAACTAAACTTGTTAATAACATACTTTACTGTGAGTATTTTCTTACAATGAAAAAATACAGTGTTTATTTAAAATAGCTTCCAAATGAACCATACAGTCAATGAGGCTGTCAGAAGCATTCTGGCAAAGCCTAGAACAAAATTCCTCAGCTTCAATTTTTTTTTTTTCTTTTTTTTTAAGTTTAAGAATATATACAAGGAATCCATTTGTTGCCAGTTCTTTATTACAAGAGATTTCATTTTTGCATTTGCTCTTTAGAACACACCGAGCACAGCACCATGAATCCTCCTTTGTGTCACATAGGCACTGCAAATCCAATTACTAGTCTATTAGGTCTCATTTCAATCCCATACGGTATGACAATAAACTGAACAAAATGAGCATCAGCACGTTTTTCAACCATCTTTACAGTACAACATAGATGGCAATCACAGCTAAATAAAATTTCATTTACAAGGAAGGTAGCTCTGAATTTTCTCTTTCTCTGCCAGGCATTTCAGGGAGACTTGGGAAACGCCTCTAGTTCCCACCCTCCCTTGAAGAGGCCAGCTGGCCATCATTATTTTGTGCTTCTCAAACGCCTGAGCCTTCTGCTTGTGGCACAGAAGTTTGTCCTCATGCTCAATGCTTAAAACACACGCAAACCCTACCAATCACCACCTAGTGAAGTCAACATTTACTCCAAAGGTGTCACGGTTTTGGTTTTTGGGTTTTTTTTGTTTGTTTGTTTGTTTTTAAGATTTCCTGGGTAAGGAACCCTTTGACGCAGGGTAACATCAGGTTGGGAAGCAGGGAGGGGAGAGCAAAACAAAACCCCACCAGTCTAAAGGATACTGAAAAGATAATGGCATTTTTCAGTAAGCTCTTATCCTATCTGGATATAAAAAGTCTAATTGCTAAATATTGCGAAGTAAAATTGCACAACTTTCAGAAGCTCTGAATACTTCACCACTTCAGTGGAGTTAATTTATGGATATATTATAATCATGTGCCTCTCTACCTTCATTACAGTATTTCCCAAGCTTGCCTCACTACTCAGCAGCTACTGTTCGTAGGTGTCCAGCTCTGCCCTTTCTTTTGGGAATGTAAAAAAAACAAAGAAAACAAATAAAAATTCCCTCATTCGTGGTAAGCAGTCGCCACAGTCAAAGTTCTCTCTGAAGGATGCGTAAAAGCCTTGCTGAACAGCAGTTCCTTAATAGCTGAACTGACTAAATCATCTTCCTGGTTAGAACTAGCCTGGCAGGCCAGAAATCAAAATGTCATGCTGACATTTAATCACATGATCTGTTATTAAAGCACAAAAGCCAGGAAAACATACCCTGTCTACTTTCAGACATACTCCCCAGATACTTTGTTGCTAGGACAGAAAGGTTCAAAATTTCAAGAACAAACTTTTAAATATTTCAGTCATCCCATTAAACGAGTTATAATTTTATTAATTTTTGTTCTTTACATGCCTACCACCAATACTGAGTAAAACCATGAGAAATAGGTACGTTCCAGGTTGAGGGAGAGAGGATGCTGATGGGGGAAGGGAGGTAATTAAGTCATTTCAAGGTTTGTGCTCCAATTCTGCAATTAGCATGGGAAGATTTGGGCCAGAGCTTTCTCTGTGCTGAGGAGATTATAAAGACAGTAACATTATTGATTTTTTTTTTCCTTTTTGCTAGAAAAGGAAACAAAAGGCAGAGGCATTTTTCCATGCATATTACTTAATCACATGGTCTTTTCTAGTGTATTTCCATGAGTTTTTTCTGCACGCTCTATAAAATGCCTTCCCCACTGCTTTGCCCATCTTTTGCTCCAATTTAAGTCCTTCCCATTTATCTTCATCTTATATCTAAAACATTAGGGAACAACAAAAGCCAAAGACCACAGACCCTGAAATTAACTCTGCCTGCAACTATGAGCAATATAACAGACCTTAAAGAACACAAGCTTCACTTAGAAAAATATGAAGATGCCAGCTTCATGACACAAATGTCTTTGCCTGAAAATGAAGCTAAGAATATCATCTCCTAGTTGTTAAAGCTAATAAAGAACTGAAAACACTAAGTTGTACTTGTATACTTAAATAATTTTGAAAATTCTAGTTTACTTTCAAGGAGGTGGAACGATTTCCCCTCCTTTCTACAAGATTTTAATTATATTTGCTTCCATTGCATTTTACCATTCCTTTCAGTAGGCTACGATGGCAAATACGGATCCTATAACAAGAACTTATCTTCTAGGGAAGTTACACTTCTTGAGCTGCAAAAGAGCACAAGCATCCCACATGCTTCAGAACACAAAGCCTATTGCCATGAAAACTAAGAGTAACAGTCTCAGAAACTCACTGTTGACTGCTAAAGCATACACACAATTTTTCTTCAAAAAATCAGTTATAGCAACCTTCCATTTAAATGAGAAATGTCACAGATGCCACAAGGGCTTTCTTCTTGACAAATATAAAGTAACAATTCCCAGTAAAAATCAAGAATTTTCAAAACTAGAGCCTAAATACAGACTATGAACATACCAAGTGCTTAAATTATAGCTACTGTATTTTTAGAAGCACTAGGTACCTTAAGAAAGCAGTTTAATAAGCTTCAATTTCTTAGCACATTTGACATATGGTAGCAAAAAAAATCAGTAAAAAAAAAAAAAGAAAGAAAAATCAGTCCAGGAACAGACATCCTGTGTGAACAGGATTCAAAATTCTGGTGATGGTCCAACAGTCAGAAATAAATATACCACAGTGAAGCAATATCAAGGACAAAAAGCATGAGGCATCATCTAGTACCAGTTCTGCCCCCTTATGGGGTACACCATTAATTCATTCCTTTGCCAAATAATGATTCTTACCTTACATTTTACTAACTTGTAGTAACTTTTCATGTGCAAACTTATTTGTTCAACTAGAATAACCCTACCCTTCCTGCTGATGACAGGCATCAACGATCTCAGGAAGGGTCAATCAATATTCAGCATTTCAAAATATATACGGAACAAAGCAACTCAGGCCTACTTGTATTTATTACAGTCAGATTACTATCTCACTTTGTGAGACATAAAGGAAACAGAGGACAGGAAAAAAGCAAATCTGCAGAGTGCATACCCACCAAAATTCCCTACCACAGGTTTCTATGCCTATTACTGATCAGTAAAGAAGTTCTGAAGATGACAGTGCTGCACTTACAAACTGTAAAGCTAAATGTTACACATTTTGCATAACTTATGTTTCAGAAGCCAATATTAGCTTTGCCACCTAAAAAAGCTGGCTGGCTTCACCACAGAAACATGACTCCTTTTCTGCAGAGTACAACCTGAGGGGAGCTTCAAATGAGCACCAAACTCAAAGCTGTCACAGAGCAAAAACGCCTCCTGTTTGAATAAAGCTTCAGATTCTTGAAGGAAGGATCACCTCAAAGGAGGGTGGCAGTTTCTTCTTCCAGCCTTTTAATATACGCACAGGCAAAAAATTTCTCTTTCCTATCAATGCTGAGCTGAGAGGCAGGAGGACTGCCTGGACCTGCTACTTGAAGAAGAGTTACACTGGCAAGCAGAAGAGTAAGTAATCCGACATAAACACCAGCTTTAAAAAGTTCTTGGCACGTGTTAGTCAAATTTATGATGCCAAATTAAAGAATGAGCTATCAGACTAATACCTACACATCTGCAAACTCTGAAGGCATCTTGTGTACCTATACAAAAGCTTTACTGAAAAATGGAATGAGACTGTGGGGTCCTCAAGAATCAACCACAGGACTTCTGTAATTCTCAGCAGGGCAGGATTTCCCCCACAACTGGAAAGACTGACTCAGGCTAATTACCACCAGATGTTATGAAACAATTCTTCACTAAAAAAAAAAAATAAACCACCGACCCAAAACAAAACAACCCCCACGCACACCTATGGTTTCAAAGAAAACTTGCAGAACTAAAAGTATGTGTAAATTGATGGCCTGAGGGCAGCGTGAGTTCTGCTTCAGGTCTACAGAGCTTCTCCAAACAGTACCAACATGTACACAAGAGTACAAATCTACCAGGGATATATCCTGGTTGATAGAGCATGCTATCACTTCTTCATTACTGCCATTACCTGCAATATCTAGATTAAAGCTCGGATGGGCATGCAATCACAACTTAATTTTATTGCAGAGAGATCTGCCAAATTGCCTCTCACTGGTGTCTTCAAAAAACGAGAGCTTGGATAGCAGATGTAGTCTTTTAGTAAGTGGCTGGTAAAGACGCCATGCCTTGCATACAATAGGGAGTGGGAGGCTGGTGAAATAACTCACATGAGAAAGTCGAGCAGTGCAAAAGTGGAGGAAGAAACAGGACAAGAGCAGCCAAAATGTAAGAGGGACAACACTGAAAGAGATGCAGAAAGATGTTACACAATTAGCAATTCCCTGCACAGACAGGGAAGGAAAAATACACACAGAAGAGCTATGCAGCATTTAGTTTTCTTAATTAAGCTGATGACAACCAACCATTAATTGTAACTGATTTTTTGAAGTATTCAGAACAATTTGACAGAAAATAAGGGTTGGCTGATAATAGCCTAGGTGCAGACATCCTTTTAGATACACTGAAATTCCAAGATAATAAATTTAATAAAATTTATAAACAGTAAAGGAAATACAGATCATCTACACTGAGTATTACAACAAAAGATCTCAGGTTTTAGTCAAGGTGTTGTATTTGACAGCTTAAACTCTAATCCTGAAAGATAAAATAAAATACTAATGAATTCGAGCCAGTCTTTCAGAAGGGGAAGAATTGCAGAGATTTTTGTTGTTAATTCTGATCCAAGTCAAAGACACAAGATGAAAAGGTTCAGCAGACAGGGATTCTTCAAATGTCTGACTACATGTTCATTTTGTGATTTTTCAGTTTCTTTCCAAAGTTTCTTGAAGGATGTGAATACACACAACATTTCTAGAGCAAGTGGGAGAAGCGTTTTCAAATGAAGATATGAAGACAGAGGCCTAACAAATCCACAATGTACTGATATGCCTCTTAAACCAATTCAAAACCAGCTTCTCTACAGACAGAAAATTTAGAAGTGCATTACAATTCTGACACAGCACACTATGCTTAAAAATTGTTTTGTGGGTAAAACAGGTAAAGTTAAAAACTCTAAAATGTCTTTTATTTTACTCCTACCGAAAAAAAGAAGTTGTATTTCAGAAATGCCATATTCTTGGTCACAAATAAACGTTACACTGAGTACATGCTTAATGCTACATATGCTGTTACAAAATTTCAAGAGCAAAGAACAATGTCTTACTATTGTTGGGGTTTTTTTATTTATATTCCAGAAGTCTTTCAGTGGAGTACAGATATGAACTGCGTTTCTGTATGGGGAAAAAAAGTTTGCTTAAACTATGTATATATAAAAAAAATCCTTCGTCTCAGAGAGAGGAAGATAATTTGAAGATGGATTTCACAAAAAAAAAAACATTCAGAGAGAAAGCAAGGATACAGTTTTCCCCTCCTAGAAATCTCCCTGAATTTTCAGACAGTTACCCATTGCCCCCCAAAAAAGCACATGCTCTCAGTATCAAGAACTCCCCACCCTGGGTCAGTTCATGTTCCTGACCATGACATCTAACCGGGGAGAGCTGCCCCGTGGCCCGGAGCAGGAACGCGCGCGCCCAGATCCCCGGAGCTGCTCCTGGCCCTACTGCCCACCGCCGGTGAGAACCGCAGCTTCCTGCTTCATGACTCTCAATAAAAGATCCACCCTCGTCAAACTGATTTATTAATTAACATATGCCTAATGAATTGGTATTTTCCAGGAGGAAGGAAAACATTTTTCCACCAGAAGGCTGTGTGACTAAGAACATCAGAATTGTTGGTAATTATAAACACATGTAAAACTGCTGCTTTACATCACTGAATACCATCCCTTTGCCGTCACCTTTTAATTCAAACTGGAGCGCACAACACACTTTCATTCAAGGTCAGAAACGGCAATTAACTGGCACACGTCAAGTTGAACTGAACCACGGAGATGATCTAACATGGAGGAAACTCATAATTTTATCAAAAGCCTTGGGGTTTCATACAAATCAAAGAGCATAAGGGCTATGGGTTGGAAGCGGTTACAAACAGTTACTGTATCAAGGTACAACACTTTTTAAAAGAAAAATTTGGGGAAAGGTTTTAGTAGAGTGACATGATTTCCCCTGTGAACTCTCTCTTATTGCTATAGGAAGACAGAAGTAACTAACAAATTCTACCAGCTAAGCATCTACTGTAGCAAAGTATTAATCATTCAAATTATCTACCTCACAAGTAAGTTTTCCCACCCTCTTTCTAAATAAAGAAAATTTCAAAATTGTCTTTGATTCTGAAGAAAATTCACAGAATTTGTGTAAGTTTACATGAGAACAATTAATCTTAATAAGGAACTACCTTACTAGTTTGCCCTTCGCAAAGAGATGTTTTTTCTAACCAAAACCTGATACAAATTCCCCAAACATCTTTTCTGCATTTAAAAAGTTTAAGAGAGTCTCCACGATTAAAAATAACCCTGGTACAAATATCTCCAGTAATGCTTCCTCAGCTTTTACTAACCAACAAAAGCTTAAGAAATCTACTCATGAAGTACAATCAATACAGAACCTTTTAAGGAGACACAGCATATATAAAAATAACAGTTCAACAATAAGTAAGAATTAAGTTCAGGCATTAAAGCCTGAAAGAGAGGTTTAGACACAAAAAGGGTTGGAAATGAAGGATTGAAAACAGTAACAGCGTTGCCAGTAGCAAAAGGATGCTCAGTACTTCTTAGCATCTCCCAGAATAAACACAGCAGCACGTAAACTGACAGTCCTGCTGAAATTAGTGCGTATTTTGAAACATAAATTACATCCACACCTTGCTGCATTAGGACAGCAGCTCAGAAATAAGCTTGCAATCCCTCCAGCAGAATTTACTTCAAAGCCTCCCCCCTCCTCTGCCTACAGAGCTCTGCAATAGATAAAATTGAGAATGTGGTTTTCATTCATTTCTTCCAGGCACTCTAAAATTCACACATGCACCTCGGGGTGGCTTGAAATCTGGCGTGCCATATGGCAATGCATTTGTCATTTCCAGAAATATGTTGAATAGGGGTTCCAGAGATATAAGGCCCCAATAAGAAAAATAAAAAAAAAAAAAAAAACCAAACAACAACAAAAAAACCCTCCCAAAGCCAACGGATTCTGCTCAAATGCCACTGACTTTATACTACGCACAACTGGAGAGCCTGGGCTTTGATCAGGCTTCAAAGAACCTCTTCATTTGCCCCAGAAAATAAATCTGATGCCTTAGCTTGTGGAGGCTTATTTCCCTACTGTTTTGCAACTCTGTAAAGTTATTTACACTTGCCTTAAGTGAGACTGAAGTAGAAATAATACATCAACATCAATACTAGAATTATACAAACACATTGCACTTGGAGCACAAAGTAAATGATTTACAAGCTGCAAAACAGTGGAGAATCAGGATCAAGAGTTTTATGGCTATTTCACTGTGAACCAACTGAAGAAGAAATAATTACTTCTTCCCATTCCTGCATACAAAGTTTAATGGTGCACATTATGAAGTAACATTAAAAAAAAATAACAGAACAATTAGCAAACAGTTTTTTTTTTTAAAATCTGAAAAAGAAGTAAGGCTCTTCTGCTGGCTGAAATAATCACACCGTCTCCAAACTCAGCAAATTAGAGCAAGATTTCAAAAAAAACTGGCGGAGCTGAGCTAAACATCTTGCTGCTGTTGCCAAAATGAGCAAGTCCTGTGCTGTAGGTAGAAAGCAACTCATTCATCCTTCTATTACAATTTCTACTTTCCAGTGATGTCTACTTTCCACTATTTGCAATCTGTGATGAAATGATCCTTTTTCTTTTTCGAAAAAAAAAAGAAAACGCAGATTAGTAAGCAGCAACCAAATGACATTACATGACCAGAATGACTTTCCTCCTTGCTTTTTTTCTTTCAAGGCTGGAATCACAGATCACGGTATTTTCCGACACAGATACAGAGAAACCAAGAATTCTTCACGTTTTTGCTGGCACACTCAGTTTTACCTTCCTCTCTTTTCTCCTCATGTTGCCTCTTGAAACTGTTATCTTAGCACACATCTTTTTACCCCAAAGGATGAAAATTAACAGCAAGTAATAACTCTGTTGACAAGAACTGCTTTGGGGTGGTACTTTGTTTTGAAACACAAACAGAAATCAAGAAAAAGAAAAAATCTTACTCCAGCGGGTTGGATCCTAGAGTACCTGAAGGATTTCCATGTGCATCCTTCATAACAAAATTTGTTTGGAGACAGTGTATGTATATTATTTATCCAGAATGTGGAGCTGAATGGAAAGACAGCAAGGAAGTAAAGGTGATTCTGTAATCAGAGTCTAATCCAAACCTACTCCAAGGTTTCTATGTATAGGGAAGAAAATCAAGAGTATTTCCACCCTAACTGGGAGAGAACCCTTGCAAGCACCTAAAGCAACTTATGGCAGCATCAACTGGGATATTTAGCATAGCACAGACATTGTTCCACTCTACTAATCAATCATGTTCATCCAAGACCAGGATCCATTCAGCTGCTTCAGCTGATGAGTGTTTCAGCCATCCAGGGACAAGACTACTGCAGATCTGCCACTCACATCGCCTAATGATGACAGCGTATCTGCTCACTACTGCTAGAGGCAGTGGGCTTTGAGAAAGCCAGGGCTTTTTCCCAAGGCATAACAAGCACAGAGCTGCCAGCCGCTGATGTTGCCAGCCAGGGAAGCTATTCCCAGAAAAGCAAGAAAAACGTGTGGGCCAAGCTGGAAAGGTAATGTAGAAACTGAAGCAAGCAGAAGAGTCCTCTGTAATAAGAGGTGAAGAAAATCCCCATGTCTGCTAAGATTTAGGTTGATGAGCAGACGTCTCCCCCCCCAGCCAATAAATGGGCTTTTTAGGTATACTGAGAGCTTGTGGATGGGTTGAAAATCTGCTTTCACATGCTACAGCAAAATTTATTTGTCAGCTGGGCACAGTAAAAGTATGCTAAATTTCCTGAACATTTTAATATTCATTGCAAGGCAGAACAAAAACAAAAAACCGTAGAAAATCTGTACTTTACAGAACTATATGTTTTGCAGGTTGCATGGAAACCACCTGCTGATGCTGCCAGAACAATTCAAGAAGAACCCAAGTCCCTGTTTGACAGGTCCAGACCTGCTGCAAAGAAAGGAAAATCCCACATGGGAAGCCTAAACGAGAGAATGACTTCAGCGTGATATATGGAGGTGTTCCTGCATAATACAGAAGAAATTTCTTCTTTAATTGTTCTTACAATAAAATATATTGGCCGTCAGTTTGAAATTCAACTTTTAACATATCCTTAACTGTAAGTCTAGAAAACAGAAAAGTCATCAGCTATTGAAGTTGCACACACCCTACCATCCTCCCACAGCTATTACTACACTGGCAACAAACTATCCTAAACAGACAAAAGTGTCTAGAGTAGCAGTTCTCACATTGTCACAACTAAAACGCTAAAGAGACAGAACTGATTCTCAACTATGCACACACTTCTTTTAATCACGGTTTTCTTCTTCACATATGTGCTTTTCTTGCCAAAGTCCCAAATCTAAGCCTTGGAAAAGTTAACTAAACATATTCATAAGTGGCTTGAGTATAACAACTCCGTTGATTAAATATTTGGAAGAGTTCACCTGGTGGCTTTGAACCGGAGCAGAAGACCAAACCAGAGCTCTGCAGGTAATAATATACTCCTTGGGGATCTATCATTAAAATGGTAGCAATCCTTTAGCTGAAGCTAAGCCAAAAAGATTCAAGATGGGGAAATGAAGCTATGGGCAGTAACAACGTAAAAGTTTACTTCCTGTACCCAGGGTTAGCAAACTATTACCACATCAAGGTACTCGCCAGTAAAGCTATTTTCCTTTCTTTCTTACAGATTTAGCTTTTAAGGTGTTCTATGTACTTTTTCAAGCTCTCGCTGCATATTTTAATTTTAAACTTAAAGATCTTCCTACATTCCAAGACAATTCTTATTATTTTGCTTTGATGCTTTTTTCCCTTGGATGTTTTCCAGATGAAGCTCTAAATTGAAGTTCAGCAGAAAAACGATCAGAGCACTACATTTCAATAACAGAAGCACTGAAAGTGTGGCCTTCAGTGTATTAAACTCCTTGCTGGAAGCTACATATGAAAATATATTACCCACCTCAGAAAACTCTCCATTGTTATAATTTGGTCATTTCACACACCAGTGATCAATCTCAGCTGAGCACATTCTGTAAGTCCACACATAATGATAAAAAATTGGACGTACCAGAGAAAAATTAAAGCCCTCTTTCATGAACAAGTTTATTCACCTAGTGATTTTATATAAAAATCACTTTCTACTGCTTCTTAGTATGAAGCT
Source organism: Morus bassanus (assembly GCA_031468815.1). Taxonomy (NCBI): domain Eukaryota; kingdom Metazoa; phylum Chordata; class Aves; order Suliformes; family Sulidae; genus Morus; species Morus bassanus. The sequence goes on from CM062568.1 coordinate 70,534,437, forward strand.
AAACAAGCTGAAGATATATAAATTGTTGATTGCAAGAGTCAATGACTCAGCAACCTGCATTATGTCCACTTTGCAATGAAAGCTGGTAGGCACGAAAAAAAACCACTTTAAAAAACAGAAGTATGCCCAAATGAAACTTTTTTTTAAAAAAAGCTATATATACATTTAATGCTACTAACCGTAAACCATGCATCCCTTGTCTAGCTCTCCCTAAACTCAGAATTTCTATTCTCCAACACACTTTCCTCTATCTACCTTCAAAGTTTCAGGTTGGTGTTGCATATAAAAGCCTCAGAATCGGCAACTATCACAAAGCATATTACAGCACATCTACAAGCTGAAAACCTTGCGCTACATTTCAGTACATAAGAGCAAAGATTTTTCATAATAGCAACATTCTGGAGAAATATTACTGAAAAGAGAATATCCAGCTACTGGAAAACAGAAAAACCCAAGTAAGATTGCTTCTGCTGTTCCCCCAACTCCCTGTTGCACTGAGATCCAGCACCGGACCTCATCACACGTTCCTCACTACAGCAGCTCTCCCTCTCCCATGATAAAGAGCGTACAAGCAGGAGGACGACACTGCATAGGGAGGGAAAGTATGGTGTTATTTTTATACAATTCATTTTAGTCCAAAGCCAGTTCACATTGGTAAATCCTACCCCAATTTGGACGACAGCGATATTCACAAATTCAGTTCAGATTTAACAAATCATTCCCAAATACCAGGTTGCAGGCATATACATACGTAGGTATGAAATGAGAACACGGTATCAACAGAATAACCTGTAAGGCATCGTGTTCTTACTCCCAGCCTAAGCAGATAAAGCCAGCAGACAACCTCATTTCTGTGACTGGTGTGCGACTACATGCTTAGAATAGTGAGCCAATAAAACAAGAACAAAAATATCTTCATCTAAATCCTATTCACAGCTGTTAATTTAATGGAGAGACTCTTTCGGCATGAAGAATACATGAGTAATAGCCTCCACCGTAACTTTTTTAACAGCAGACCATAAGACAAGGGGCTTCGTAACCCAGCAGCTGGATGCCATTCAGCTACCTAACAGCCTCTAAGTCACTCGGAAAAAGTGAATTTCAGAAGATGTGCATTTCTAAGGCAATGACCAGTGCGCCCCTAGTACCACAAAGGGAGCAGAAGGGAGATGGGGGCAAGAAGGCAGATTCAGATGCTTTAAAAGAAGGATTAGAGCAAGGGGCTGCATGATCCAAGACAACGTATGATGATCACTCTCACGCAGCAGCTGCAGGAACATACAGCCTTCTCCACAGTTACATGCCACGGCATTCATTTTAAAATACCATAAATTTATGGTATTTTAAGACAATTGCACTGAAAATGGTACAAAAGCAACATAAAACATTCACAACTTTTCTCAGTGTGAAAATGCTTCTTTTCATTTAGTGAAAGACATTTATTGACTGACACACGTGAGAGCCCACCCTAATATCCTAATGCAATGCCAGAACATATTGATGGAAAAAAAGTTTAAAACAATTATACAGAAAACCTGTATGCAAGGGTTCAAAAGTGCAGATGATCTGTCCTCATTTCAGAAACCTCATCACCTGCATTTCTGAACATCACTTTCACCTCCAATGATTCAGTCAAATCTTGCTCACTTTATTCCCAAATAAGCGTAATCATGCTAGACAGGATACCAGGGTTTTTTTATTTTTAGTTTTATCTGATTTTTTTTTTTTAATTGCTGAAATATTTCTGCCATATGAATGGATTACAGACAACCCAAAAACATATCCACTCACAATCAAGGCTATTCCCAATCCTAACTATGTACAAAACACTGCAAAATGGCAAAAGAGGAGGGAAAAGACTAACAAAGCCACAAAGCAGAGGTGATCACCGTCTACTTAGATAACACAAGAATCAAGGCATGCACCAACTAAATTAAAGTTTTTCTAGAATGAAGATCAAATATTTACAAACTTCATAAAATAAAATGGCATTTCCCTACGAAAATCTAAAGATGCATCCACACAACCACCAAAACTATGAATTAGATTGATACCAGGTGCAAGTATTCTTATTGGGTTTGGGCTTTTGATTGTTGTTGGGTTTTTTGGGGTTGGGCTTGTTGGGGTTTTCTTACATCTAGTAGGTACCACAATTTTAGAAGGACGGTGTCAGCAATTTAAACAACCCATTGAAATCCAGCTGCTTAACACCAGGCATGGCATCTTGCAAGCGGGGCACATCCCTTACATTCAAAAAGCCAGTCCCAGGAAAACAGGGCAGAAGCGAGAGCCAAGGGCTGCCGCCGGTCAGGCAGGCAGCAGGCAGGCAGAGCTGACCAGCCGGGTGGCAGAAGGTCACAGCTCTCAGCACTGCCCAGGCAGACACAGCACGAGCTCACCTGCAGGCAGGACGGTGCTGCCCGAGGGTTGGGGCTTGAAAGGCAGCACCCGATTTCCCCCCTGACCTGGCTGGGACAAGAGCTGACCAGGGGACACGGCTGAAGCTGCTTCATATTTCACTTCGTTTTCTTGGGTTTTGAGCTGCTCGCAGTTTACAAGCCCTGCCCTGCACTTTTACCAACACCTCCCTACGTGGCTGCTGAGCACGGGAGACCTGCAGGACACGCAGCCCTCCCCTCGTTGCTCATCCTTACCAGCTCCTTTGCCAAACACAATCGGTTCATGCATTGAAAAACAATTTCTAATCTGCCAAATGCACCTGGAATTAGCAATGCCAAGCTGTTCTCTACACAATCAACAAGAAAAAGGCTTTACAATCACAAGTTAGTTGATGATTATCTTGCTGATCTAGGGTCTATATATATATATATTTATATATACGAACATGGCGGGGGGGAGAGTGTCCTCCTAGGTTTTTCTGTAACTAGCAACAGGTGCTCTACCTCAACCATCAGAAAAATTATCTTCTCTAGTCTAATTCCACCTCAACTCACCTGCATTCATGATTCACTGACATCAGACTCAAGTGCTATCTTTGAAGAATGAAACATTTGAAATTCTATTATCTGCTTAGCAAGCACAGTATAATCTACTGAATACCAAGCTGCTTCTAATGCTATGTACGCTTAGTAACAGTATGTATGCCATTGCTGCAGAAGAGTAAGGCAATGTCAATTAATTCAGATTGCAGTTATGTACGGTATCTTCTTTTAACCAGGAGTATGTCACTTATATTATCTCAAAGGAATCCAAACGACCAACTACTTAACCGCTAAAATTAACCACCTGGAAAGAAGGAAAAAAGAGTATCAAAGAACAGAACAGATAAATCACAAGGACAAGCTGAAAACACTTTTATCGTAGAAGACTGAACCTAAGTCTAGTTGCACCATTAGACAATGTGTTATAGTTAAAACATGGGGGGGGAAGAGTTTTAAAACTTGTTTATTTCAAGTATACTAACGCAGATCACTATCTTCAAACCTCGATTCCTCCAAAAGAGACATTATAACCCTCAATGCATAAGGGCTTTTCTTGCATTGCATTTTAATTTTGCCTTTTCTCTGCTTTCAAGGAGTCTGGTTTTCTGTTTTAAATTCTAGGTTTCCATGTCTCAAAATTAAATACCAAACTAAATCATTCCTTGTTTTCCCCATGAGGAACTAACTTCCTTTTTCCATCAACTTAAGCAGGCATTATATCAAGCACTGCCTGATCCACTTCCATTCTTTAACATCTCAGTATTATCATTCATTACACAACACTAAACTACTAGCAGTCCCACTGACTTTATGGGACTGCTGACAGAGTAATGTAATACACAATGTATAGGTGTAAAGCCTGCCTGTAAAAATAACCTGGCTATGTGACACTGCAGGCAGAAGTTCAACATGTAATTTAACATACATGCCGTGACAAGTTAAAGAACGTATAACTAAAAAAGAGTTGACCTGCAATGTAATTGTGGTTCTTGTCTTGAAAAAGACGTACTTATGGCTCAGCTCAGTGTTTTGTAAATAAGAGACATTCGTTCCAATAGGACCACTAGCAGTACTAAGCACATGCTTGCATTTTCACAGGGCCACAGTGGGAAAAGCTGGGATATAAAACAAGGAACGAACATTTTGGCAAAGCCAAGATGTTACATCTTCCTGATGTTCCAGAGAGGCGAAAGGAATATCTGAACAAAATAAACATCCCAGATCTCCCGTCAGCAAAACCAGAAAAGATCCTGAAGGAATACAACCATCAGTATTACAAGACAGGACTAACGGCAGAAGACACACATTGCCGCAATAACAACATTACACAGACTTTAATAGTTTTCTGTCATAGGAGGTCTATAACATTTCAGGTCATTACGATTCCCCATGCATCCCTTAAGAGCCTCAAAGCTCATAAAAATGATGTGTCATATTTTGATACTTGTGCTAAACACAAGCTTTATTACTACCAGTGTTTAAACCCAATACAATCCACACAGCCCTTACTGAGATATCTGATTAAATTTCTAATATTCATGAACCAGAATTTTAATATTGAATGCTCAAAATGATTGAAGTCTTTTGATGTAACGGAACATAAGTCATTCAGTGTCAAGTGGAAGGCAGATCCTTTATTACAGCATTAATTATTTGGGTTATTAGCATTAATTTATTTCTCTATTTGAATTAAATGGAATTCAAAACAGTGTGAATTTATGAATAGTCCACAATATAATTATTTCCATATTATCCCTGCAGCACTTGCAGGAAGACTGCCTACAGACCCGAAAATGTAAAGGAAGGAGACTGATCATCAATTTTTCTTTTCATCTTTTTTCTGAAAGACAGGAAAGGTGAAGCTCTGTGTTTATACTCTAAACGGCTTACACTCTTTTTTTGATGTAAAAATGTAGGTCTTTATACCTGTAAACACCATCTACATGTTTTTGTAATCAACATGCGATGATAAAAGGAAAACACATTTAAACAAGACATACCATAGCCAAAATCTTTTACGACTGGAACAAAAACATTCTTAATTAAAACCACAAAGCTGCAAAAATAGTAGGGACTTTAATAAAATTTCAATACTCACTGGGAAAAACGCTGTGTCTCAACTTACATTTCCAAAGTTGCTACATCCACAGGATTTCAATGAGTTCTGGTAGGAAGGACTAGATACAAACATGGTACCTTTTTTCCAGCAGCTAAATGGTACCAATCTTTAATTCACTTATGTTACAGGTATAGCCAGACAGTACTGCTAACAAAAATAATTCACAACTCAAAATAAATTAATACAACACAGCACTCACATAAAACTGCTGTTTGCAGATCACCTGAGTCAGAGTTACCGGAGTGCTAGGTATTGAAGGACCGTAACCAAGCGTAACATTCCCACACAAAACACACAAAAATCAGTATTTACAGGTTTTTATCCAACTCCACAAGACTTCTGAAGTCTGGTTAAATCAGAAACAGCTGTCCAACTGAAATTGCAACTTTACGAATAAACAACAGCCAAGGCTAAAAATAAACCAAACTAACCATCTGTGCCACTGCCCCTGCTCATAGCCCATCTATACAGGTGTCGGCTCCTGTCCCTGCCCTCCGCAGCAGAACTAGCACAGGGTGTTTGTATCATCACTGACTGATAGCACTAACACAAAATGAAAATTCAGTGAATAAAGTGCCCACTTCCAACCTAAAAAATACTCAACACTTGTCCTTTTGGTTTTGTTGAGGTTCTCACTAAAAAACTCTGAAAGCATCTGAAACGTACACATCTAAGTGACTGAAGTCCAACTATCTTTTTTTTTCTCCTGCTAATCTCGCAAACAAACTTTCAATACAAAATTATCAATTAGTTTTTCAACAAACACTGAATCTATTTAAAACAAAACAAACAAACACCCAAAGGGCACTTGCTTTTCCCTGTGAAGTCAAAACCAAGAAAAAGCCTACAGTGAGCTTTGCTAAGCCAGGTGGCAGCGCACATTTGCTGCAGCCCAAGTCTCCTGTGGTGGAATCCAGAATCCTTGACATGTCATCATTCAAGACCTGTCAAGTTTGATAACTCTCCTTGTGTGTCTGGAGGGACACCATCCATTCAGGGAAATGAACGTGTGATTTGTTGTCATGACAGCTATCAAAATTCAACCCAAGAACATATCATACAGCCATGTATCTCTCCTTCTGCATTAAAAAGCTGAAAAACACTTTCCCTGTCGTCATCCAAAACATGGATGTCAACTAAGAAGTCAACTGTCTTGCAACAGCGGTAGCCCAGGATGGCACTGGGAGCCAAGTCCGACACACGACGGATGGGGGAGAAAACAAGCGTGATGAATACACTGCTATTGTAAGAACAGAAAGGAAAAACCATGCAGCCATGCTATGCTGAGGGTGTTCCTATTGCATTAAAACCAAGAGGTCAGTCCAATCGATGCTTGGGACTCCTCTCCTCCGGTATCAGTGCCAGGGTTTGCTAAACAGCAGACTTAATTTATTGCTGTTCCTTGAAATGTTTTAGTAGTCCAGAATGCCCTAAAAAAATTCAGAGTAATACATCAGTTTAACTCTCCATATGCAGAGTAAGGTTTAACAGGATTTAGTGTTCCTCCTCTCTCCTAAATCTGTGATGGAACTACTCATGAACTGCTTTATTTTACTATATAGTTAACTAAAACCTTAACTGGTATACAAAAAGGATTATTTCAGCCAATTTAAATTTGACAAGAAGGACGAGTTAGAAAATCCCAATATATTTAATTTATAGTTTGTATGCTTAATGAACACCACCATTCCTTTCTAAACCTTCCCACCCTGCAAGGATCTATTTTCATTTTGAAGGAAAGGTTCTAAAACAGCATTTAATGACTTTTTAAAAACAATACAAATAAGGACAATGTAGTTAAATCAGAAGAGAAACAGACTGATTTTTTTAAACAGCTTACTTTTCTTTAAAATAAAAAACAAATTTTTTTAAAACGCTGCAATGCTAGCAGAAACTAGAATCTCAGCCCAGCACGAGCAGAAAGCACCCGCTTTTGCTAACCCTCCTCCCATTCTCCTGCAGGGTCTGACGGCTCCTCTGTATTTGCATGGAGCTGGATCCAGTGTAACCTGTAGGGAAAGACATCCGAGAGACGGCACTCAGCTAAAAGCAGCTTCTCACACCCTAAGAGGACATGACCCAGTTCACCTGCGTCAGGAAAAGTGTCCGCAGCCTCCAGCCTCTCGCTAAACTTCGGTATCCTCTTTCACACCCCTGTCACTTCCCCTTATTGAGGCCCTCACAAATACTCTGATCGTTTCTAGAACTCAGAAACTTTAAATGGTTCAGAAGGCCAAAATCTTCCTTTCTACCCAAGAAGTAATAATCTGAAGGCCTGCTCGTTTATTTTTGGTTATTGATCCATTTCGGCTAAACAGTCCAGCCCTGGCACAGCAAACACTACCCACACCACTTCCAAGGACCACATACATGTTAGACACCTGCTGAAGCGATAGAAGAAAAAAGCGCCCTACCTATCAAAACAGCACAACCTGCTGAAACATGACAGTAACGAGTTACAATCTAACTATACTGGGGTTTGTTTGTTTGTTTTTAAATTAAATATCTTCTTGGAAACAAGGTTTATATTTCATTTGCCTAAAATAAAAAAAAAAAGGAGGTTGCCTAAGAAGGTTATTACCTGATTTTGTAAACATGCTAAATATACCAGGTTTTGTCTAATAAAGTTTCAGCTATACTCTATCCGCAGTATGTCTCACTACCTGTTTCTGCATCTATTTCTACAGTTGTGTGTACTCTGCAGACAATAACTTAGTTGAGTTGAGGAAAACTGGATCAGGTTTCTTCAGCCTAGATTAAAAACACACCTGTACTGCATTTTATTTTGCATCTGCATTTTGTCATGTTTCTAAGAGAGAAACAACATTTTTGAGAATTCAGGTATCCACCAAGAGTCCCAGCCTGCCCACCGCACTGTCTGCTTCACAGAATAATCCATATTAGTTACATGTCACCATATTAATACTTGTTAAAGAGATCAGGACCAAAACCAGCAGAATGAACCTACAGAGGAAAAAAGACTCCACACCAGAAAGTTTGTTTCTACAACTTTGAACAAACACTAGCTATACCAGCACGTCTGAGCTTCCACTCTAACAGATGTTTTTCTCAGCACAAGTATTTCTAAAACTTAACTGGCACTGGGTTATTGTGCATAGCGGCAATAATTCAAAATGTAACGGGTTGCTATTCTCTAATCAAGATTTATTCCTCTGCACCTGAATTCTTAAAATTTACAATACTCTTAAAGCTTAAAAACGTACAAGGCCAGGCCACCTCACTGCACACAAAGTTATTTATGCTGGTTTAAAAATATGAACTCACTTCATTAATAGTGAGAAACAAATTCATTTGTTGTGTCACATATATTTAATGGAATGTAAAAATATATATTTCATATTTCAATGGACTTCCAATCTACTCATTTCATTAGCATTTATGAAACAATTAAGGATCCTTATAATGGGGAAAAAAGATTACTCCAAGACAAAAAAAACAAACTTAACACCTGAAAGAATTACTTTACCCACCACCAAACAGAGCGACGGTTCAATTGGGCAGAACACCGACGACTACGTTATTATGAGGGAACTAATGGGCCTAATTGAATCTGTAAGAAAAATTGAAATGGAACTACCCAAAACAAAAATGAGTTTAGGATACCTGGGCCAACATTCATAAATCTGCAATGCAAAACAAACAGAAAAGTCGTTTTTCAAAAGGTGTACGTCCCCAGGATCCCATGTAGTACATTTTTCAGAAGACTGGGCAATGGCGTACCGGTTAAATGAATAGCGCAGGCCTCACTGACACGCTTTAGGAGGAAGAAACAACGCTATTTCCCACATTACAACCACCCCTGTCCTCTCTGAAGGTCTTCCACTCCAGGAACTAATAAGTATTTGTGACGTTCACTCTGTGGAAACTATTGTTCAGCGACATTTCTGTATACCTAGTAAATACAAGAATAAAGCGTATTGCCTTTGAGTTTATTGTTTCAGTAGAAGTAGAAAGCAGCTTTCCTGCAGAGTGCCTCAACTCTCTGCCTCTTCAACATGCCAGATGACCTACCTCAGGGGAGCGGCGTGTCCAGCGACGAGCGCCCAGCACCTTACCCCGGGTCTGACTAAACTAACTGAAACACAGCATCTGGTTTCACAGACAGTTTTCAGCTATCTAAAAACTCCTTCAAAAATCTGTAATAATTCCCCACCAGCAATCCCCCTACCTCAAAATACAGAGTGGAAGTTGGGGGGAATACCCACAGCTTAGAAACCATCAGTCCCTTGATGCAAACAGGAAATATTTTCTAGAACATACGCTTCAGATTCAAAGATACCTTGGTTTTGATTTCAAACCTGCAGCAAGTAAATTGATACAGCACCTGCCTGCATGAGCCTGGAAGCAGCTTTTATGCTCAAGGAGCACGAAGAACACACGTACTCTGGGTAGTTTTGCTGCTGCTCGGCCATGACCAGCAAACAAAGCTATCCGGGCATCACTTTTTGAGTTGTTACTGTTGTAGTTTCTACTGAGGAAAGCCATGAGTGCCTCAAAGGAGTAACGTACCAACGGCGACACAAGGTACAAAAAACAAAGGCTGGAAAAGAAGCAGGTGCTGCTGACCTCATCCCTCTTCTTTAGCAGACAGAAGATGCGAGGTGACACATAAGAGAGCAAATACTTTTCCTTAATCTCCCACACAGCTAGCCAGGAAACTATAGAAGAGAGGAAGGGGAGATAACAAGTTCCCTTTCCGCTGCAGTAACAAGCCAAAGACCAAAGTTTTTAATTTATCGCATATTCAGTAGCAAGGATGTAATAAAAAGGACCATCCAGACAATCAAGGACTAACTGTGCTGTTGGTTTTGGAAAACTATAGCAAAAGAGATTTTGTGTATCATTATATCACAACAGCAAATGGAGATGCCATCTGGTAGAAGTAAAAGGCCAATACAACACCTATGTTGCAGTGACAGAACGACGGCAATGGGAGCTAACATCACAACGAATCTGTATCTGTTTCATGGCCTATATAAAAATATTTGCTAATTGCAGTCTTGATCTTCGTGGTTACAGGTGCCTTCTACCTCTACGTTTATTCACCGTTCCTGAAAGTGACCTCTCCTGCCAAAGTCTCAAGAAGCAAGGCTGTTACGAAGACAAAGCGATCTGTTTAACTGCTTAAAGTGACTTAGGTCAGACAGAGGATTTTGATTTCCAGAGTTGTAAAATCAGTATTTCTAAGAAGCAACTACATTATTTCGCTTCGGAAGTTATAATCCTAAATATGAACACACAGAACCATTAACATCATCTACATGGTGCTGACTGCTTCAGATTCCTAAAAAGCAGGGGTAAAACAAGTACTTTCAAACAGAAATTCTTCATAAGTTCCTACCCAGTGAGCCCTTTCAAATTCCTCCATATTAAGTTACCAGTCCAAACTCTCGATGATACAAACCACGCATGGTTAGGCCATGAAAATCTGTTTTTACAAAGGGCACTACCACATTTCATGAAAGAAAAGTCTAATTCTCCTACGTTGAGCTGCTACAACAGTAGCGCTACGTTCCTCAGAAACAAATATAGCTTCACAGCAAGGGGAAGAAACGCAGCTCAGCTAAAGAACGCTTTCAATTCTTGCCGAGGTTCAGTCAGCATTCAAGTTTTAAAGTAACAAAAGAACAAGACAGTTCCGAGTGAAACGCTGCATGGAATTCATGGAATAACCCCGATACACGCAGAGGGCCACATGCACTGTAAGAAAGAGCAACAGTGGGAGATGTTAATGTAGGCACTGGAGTCCAGAGGCGCTCACAATTAGCCAGTCCTGCGCAGGTCAGACCTGAATCGCAAACCCGAATCCCGACCCGACAACTTTATCGGAGGCGGGCCACGGCGCCCAACCTGCCAGCAAGGGGTATCTGTTAGCGCGGGCTGAGTTTTAATTAAAAACGGGATAAAAAGACTTATAAACTTCAGTAGTTTTCCTCCCAAAACACGCAGGGATGCTCTTTACTGAGCGGTCAGTACACAAGGTGTAATTCTACCTTTGTTGTCTTTTAGCTTTACGTCCTTTACCTACGCCGGCACCCCCCGGGGGCACAGCTGCGCTCCTCGAGAGAAACCCCGGCTTCGGCTCTAGTAAGTCGAAAGTCGGGAGCGGAAAGAAAGCGGCAGCAGAAGGGGGAGAGGGGGGCCCGGGAGGCCGTACCCCCGCCCGCAGCCCGGCCTGCCCGCCGGCCGCTCCCGGTCCCGGGGCGGCGGGGGCGGCGCTCCGCACGGCGGCCGCTCCCGCCCGGGAAACTTTCCGGTTGCGCCGCGCTCCGGCCGGGAGGCGCTGCCCGCCCGCCCGCCCGCCCTCCGCCGGGCCCGCCGGCTGCCCCGCCAACGGCCCGTACGCCGCCTCCCCTCGCCCGCCGGGCCGGGCGCGGAGCCCCACGGGCGCGTGGGGGGGGGGGTGGGGGGGGGGGTGCGTGGGGGGGGGTGTCCCGGCCCGCCGGTGGCACAAAGCGGCGGCTGTCACGCACACACGCTCACCAGCAGCAGCGCGGGAGGATGAGGATGAGGAGGAGCCGCCCTCGACCTCCACCTCCCCCCCCCCCCGCAGCTGGACGTGGCACACCAACACGCCCCCCCCCCCGGCAGGTACCGGCCCCCCCCCCCCCACCCCCGGGGCGGCGACGGGGCCTCCCCCGCCCAGGTGACACCCGCCCCTCCCCCCGCTCCCGGCGGCCTTTCCCCCTCCCCCCCCCGCCGCCGCCCCCCGCGGCCGCCACAAGTTTACGGCGGGCGCCGGCCCCGGCCCCGGCCCCGTCCCGCCCGCAGCCGCGCTTACCTCCGGCCGGGCGGCGACCGGGGCGGGCGGCTGCGGGGAGGCTCCCAGCCCAGGCGGGCTCCGCTTCTTTGTCTCCTCGGCGGCGGCGGCGGCGCCCGCTCACTCGCTCGCTCGCTCCCCCCTCCGCTTCCCTCTGCCCTTCCCCGGGCGGATGCGGGTCGCGTCCTCCGAGAGGGGCCGGCCGGGCTCCCCCCCTTCCCCTTCCTCCTCCTCCTCCTCCTCCTCCGCTCCGCGCCGGACGCGTCCAAGGCCCCGGCCCGCGGCGGCGGCTCCGCTCCCTGCCTCCCCTCAGCCTACTGCGCCCGGCGGCGGCGGCAGCGGCGGCGGCAGCGGCCCCTCCCCCGCCAACCGCCCGCCCCCCCCCGGCACAGGCACAGCCCCAGCCCCCGCCCCCGCCCTGCCCTTCCTGCCGCTGCCGCTGCCGGGATCGCGCGGGAGGAGCTCCCGGGGCTCCCCCTCGCCCGCCGGGAGGGACGCCGATCCCGCCGCGGGAAGGCCGGGCCGGGTCGGGCGGCTGCCCCCCCTCTCTGCGGGCCGGGACCGGGGGAGCGGGACAAGGGGGGGGCCCTGCCCGGCGGGAGCGCCCTCACACCCCCCCCCCCCAACCCGCACCCGTCCCCCGGGAGACCCGGCACTCCCGGTAAGCCTCCCACGCCGGGAGCGGAAGCGCCAGGGGAAAAGTACCGACGAGCGCTTAAAGCAACCGGGATGGGGGGCCGGGGGCGCGCACTTCGGGGCCGGGCCGGGCCGGGCCGGGGGAAGCGGCGCGCCGCCGTTCGGTGCGACGGGCCGGGCCGGGGCCACGGAGCCGCCACCGCCGGGGGACTTCCAGCCGTGGCAGCGGGGCGCCTCCGTTGGCCGCGGGGCGGCCCCGGTCCCCGTCCCGGTCCCGCGCTGTCCCTCCCCTTCCATTCCGCCCCGGGGCAGTTTCAGCCTCAGCACCCCGCATAATTACCTGGGTTGGGGGTTGATTTTTATTACCGGGGCTCGGTGTGTATCTGCCCCGGTGGTGTTCCTTCAGGAGAGGGCGCCGGGCACGGAAACCACCCCAAGCTCTCCCGGTTCTTCCAAAATCGAGCACCGTCCCCGGGTGTGTGGTGGGTCAGGGCCATCCCCTGCGTTCCTCCACTCGTGGGAGAGGTGGGCTTCCCCACGGGTGGTTAAAGAGGGCCCTTCCCACGGGAGACCCCAGCCTCCACGGGAAGGGCCAGCATGCCGGCCTGGCCACCAGCCTTGGCCAGTCACGGTCCCCACCGGCCCCGGTGCCATCCCCGGGCCACAGTCCCTCGGCAGGCGTGAGCATCCTTGGGCTGTGGGGAACTGGAGATGTCATCCCCCAGAGGGTGCTGCGGGGGGAAGCTGCTCTGAAACCTTCTAAAACCATTAGCCCTTTCCAACATGGCAGCTTCCAAAGGGAGGAGGCTAGCGCGTTACCCAGACCGGTTCCATTTCTCCTCAGGACATGTTTTCTGGCCTGGGAGGCAAGGCTACGCGACGCCACCTTTTCCAAACCTGAAATAAAGTAAGCAGGCATGCTGTCTTGTTTTCCCTGGCCAAGCTAAAAGTAGCGGGGAGAACCTTGGACAAAGATTTTCAGCTCTTCAGTGACTGAAGAATGCGTACTCAGAGATCTTCCCATGGTCCTACTTAAAATAGTTCAGAAATCCTCAAATAACTTCCTCTTCCCCTTGTTAACTTTCACTAACTCTCGCAGTGTTTAACTGTTGGTTTGGGAAGCCCCAAGCGCCTGTCACGTGTCCGTGAGATAAACCTGAAAGGAAAATGCAGCCTCTTCTCTCTTCCAAAAAAGACCTTGCATGCACCTCAGGGAGGAACAGAAAGCCCCTTTCCTTTCCAGGCTTTTCGTGCACGCATTTCAGTTTGATTCAGAGAGGTGTTAATCTTCCTTTTGAAACAATAATCTGACCATGATTTTTTAGAGCTGGAAAAAATTTGGGGTCCCTGCTGCCTCCGCCTCGCCACGCAGTCAGGCCTCGCTCCAGCCTGCAGAGGCTTAGGCTGAATTCAAATGGGATCGGCCATCCAAGGACTTTCATGTAAGTCTCTGTTGTTCCTGGAACAAAATGCGCTGTGGGAGCGATAAAGGAGAGGTGAATTATCCCTCCTCTCCTTTGCATTTCTAATACACAGTTAGGTTTCGTCCCTTCTTACCACGCCCTTGCTAATGCCATCCTACAGAACCCTTCCACTTTGTTGTTTGCCCTACAGTGCCACCGAGTTGAGGATGTCCAGGGGAAGGTGACACGACCCTGCAGTGTTTCCAGGCTAAATTAGACCTCCGAAAGTGTTCGGCACCATAAGACACCGAGTGGGCGGTAGCTCTCAAAGCTTTCCAGGTATCTGAAAGAAATGATAAAGCACACCTAGCCTCAGCAGATTAATGCTAATAGGATTTACGGAAGAAGAATGTTTTAAGGAGGGATTTGGATGAATACATTGTCTTCAGGCAAAAGACTAATTTAAGGACTCTGAAGTACGCTGTTGTTAAATATATTTAATTACCTTAAGAAACGATCCATTAAAGCTGTTTTTTCCAAACTGTGGCTTATGATGAACAGAAGATGCTGTAGAAAGGGTTTGCAAGGGTATGTTGAAGCGTGTTTTAACTGTCTGTCTGCTGAACGCATCCTTATGTTTCACCAGCAAGAAAGACCAAGATGTTGCCCTGAGTAGTTATTTCAAAACATTGAGCCTGCTGAAATATTAATGTACACTGTCTGAAATGTCATAATTAGCTGTTATCTCTGGAATAACTGTTACTAAGAAGAGCTGGCTGCTTGTGATTTGAGTGAGAATTACATTCTAAATGTGAGAAGATGGTCAGTTTGGGGGAACCCGCACAGAAGTGAAAGCAGTACATGATGTGGCGGGAACACTATTTTGTATAAAGAAAGTAAATATGCAAAGTGTGCACTTTTGCGTATGCATCAGAGTGGTGCAGTCCTTAGGAAATATATACCCAGGAGAGAAGAGCATGAATATTTCTCCCTGCCTAAGGCTGTAGCTGTATAGTAAAAATAAAAGAAAAAAGGGTTAAGCAATAGAAGGATTCCTGTTTGTCTTTGGTAAAGAAACAGCCTGCCTCATGCTGCTGCTTCAAAGAGGGTTACACGCAAACAACAAACCCCAGAGGCTGTGTGATGGACTTATTTCGCAGTTACGTAACAGCAGTCAGTTTGTCTTCAAATTCGTATCTTGCACAAGAGGCTAAAAAATCATGTTGTGTTTTTTGGCTTGTATTTCTTTATTTTTCTTTGCCTTTCCTTTTTCATGACTCCCCATTTTCTGTTCCCTGCGCGATGCTGCTTGTGCTTTACCACCCGCCTGGCCAAGCGGTGGCTTCCACAGGAGAGGCGCACAGCCATAATCTCCGCCACAGATCCCAGCTGTACGGGTCCAAACCACGCTAATGTATTTACACCCCACTGTGGTGAGGACACGACTGCCACCTCCCAGATGGGCTCCTTCCACCTTCTGTGCAAATACCTTTATCTTTTTCCAGGTGCATCAGGTTTTCTCACCAGCTCTTCTGTCTAGAGTACGAGCTAATAGCTGCTTACATAGGCCAGTGGGAGACATATTAGCAGGGACATGAGAAGGAGGGACTGGAAAGTTGTTTGAAAATCTGAAAAACAGTGTTGTCCAGTTCAGGGGTGGACAGCAAAGGCATTTGGTCTCTGTGTTAGTCCACTGAGGAGAAAATATATCTAAATCTAAATTAACCTGTTCTAAAAATCACTACTGCTTTTTAAAACTGTCTTTTAAAGGCATCGATATTGTAATAAAATTCATTTATACATGTGGGGTTGTAATACTCTGTTGTTAGCAGATGGAGAGGTAAAGAAACACTGGGTACTCTGGAAAGAACAAGGTGGTTTTTAATCCTCTCTAATCTGAAAAAAAATGTTCATTTTAGTAGCGCCTTTCAGAAAACTTCCCAGCTTACAATTCAGTTAATTTAAAAATGTTGAAAGCAATGTCAGTGTCTTTTCTCTCAAAAAAAAAAAAAATCTCCTTCTTAAAGGGTTTACTTCACTACACATCATCTAGTTTCTGCTTAAAGCATATGCTCGATTCCCATGTAGATGAAGGGGAATTACATGACCGCTATCAGGGGAGAATAGATCCCAAATACTCAATTAGTTACTACTGAGTCACTTAAGAATATTTGCACAATGATTCTAATTCAGCCTGATGGTAACGCAGCTGCTTTTCTCACTTGCTGCATGGCTGCTGCATCTTCAATGACATTTACGAAAAATGTTGAGGGGGAAGAATGTGTCCTTAGAGCTCAAAATACATCCAAATTCTTTTCTTCAATGGACCAAAGCTACCCAAAGGTGCTGTAAAACTGCACGCTAAATCTATCAGCAGATCACATTTTATTATGACAAATTCTATCGTTATCTTTTGTAGACAGTTGCTAAGATTCAAAGTATTTATGTAAGGAAAACAAACCGGTGTTTAGGGCTTTGGAAATGTCAGGGCCCTTGATTCTCCTGTTTGTTTAAAAGTGAAAATGTGCTGAGGGACATCTTTTGAACTCTATTCAAAGGTTAAAACTTGTCTTTCATACAGTTTTGAAATTCAAAATATTGCTGCTAAATGGCTTGACTCTGCAGCGTAATCTCCATTTTGCATTTAAATACCAAATTGTGTCCAGAGCTGGCTGTTCTGCACACTGCAGAGACCTGGGCGTTGCATCTTCCAGCCATGAGGTACAGCCCTCTCAAGGGAGGAGCTCAACCCCCTGACACGTGGCAGGGCCGTGCAAGAGTTCAGAGTGAGCGGCGCAGGATATAGCATCCCACTGCCAAGGAAGGGTATGTCGGCAAAATGCCATTACCCACACTGGACTTTGCTCAGGGCTTCAAGCTGATACTCCCCTCTCATGGGGAAAAACTTGCAGACAGAGGAAACAGAAGAGAAACAGTGGAGGTTATCTCTTACTTGGAGATCCAGTAGGCTGCATGACCAGTTTACGGATTGCATAAGCCCAGGGACCAGTGTTTCTTAGCTTGGAAGGAGCATTTTTCAAGTGTATGTAGTTGTTTATCCCTACCAATGGAGGAAAGTTTAACCCGGTGGGTCCTCAACCCGGTCAGGCTCCATGGCAGCTTCCTTGGGGACCCACCAGCCGCAACCTTGCAGCATCTGTGTGCATGGGCAGGACTTCTTCTCTGGCCCATCCCAACTTGGCATGGCAGCCACAGTCTGGGGAGGTGGGCAAAGGGACTTGCTGCAGATTGACAGCTTCGTTGGTGGATCCTGTCAACCCAAGACCTTGGGCAAATAGAGCAGAGGGACGGTGGCGCTGATTTGGCCCGAGAGGTTGGAAAAGCAGCTGCAGGCTGTGAGTGAAGGCAATGCAACAATCCTGTAAGGTGACACTGACTTGGGTTTAAGTTCCGACTCAGCTCTGTACTACGTGCCTACAGCCTTAATTACCAATTTCATATGTGAGAGGTGACTTCACCCTTAAGAGCTCTAGCTGGTGTCAGAGTTTCACAAGCTAACAATACTGTAGTTGACTGCAGAGAAGGAAACAAATGCTCGTTATTAGCCTTCCCATTTCTTTTATAAGTGATGACTAATCATAGGCCCTGCCTTTGTACACTGTATTGCCAATTATTATAGTATTGTCATTGTTATACAAAATATTTGGTATCTCAGAGCAGTGATTCCAAGAAGCATAAGGCTATGCGAGAAGCTCAACCTTCAAACAATGTTTTCTTCCTTCATGACTGCCAGGGAAAGTCTGGAAGCCTGATCCCTGTGAACTTAGAAACCTGCAGATAAAAGAAAAATCAATGTGCTTTTAAATCAGGATTTTACATTAGTTTAATGATTGGTGTCCTGATTGAATTTTTGAATGTTTGAGGTTGGCGATTCTGAATTAGGTCAGATACTGTAAGTAGTTCTCTGCTATTATATGTATTATTTCCTGTCTGAACAGGTAATGCAGACTGTTACCGATCAGTACACAAGGTTTTGGTCTACAATCTACACAGATGTAGAGTCCACACGGATCAAACATCATCTATGATCTATACCTGTCATAGCCAAATCTGCTCTGTCTGGTGCAGAAAATACGGAAGTCTAGTCTGTATTTTACCTTTCAATCTGGAATTAAAAGACAAAAAAGACCATAACAGTAGAGTGATCACTGAATGATTTTCCCTGCATGTGCATGATCTACAATAACAGGGTGTAAAAGGCAATGGACGTACAATAACAAACCAAGACTCCACCCGCTCCTCCTGAAAAACTTAACTTCAAGATGTTTTGTATGGTCAGTTTTTAAAATTCCTTCTTAATGTTACAGAGCTTGTGATCTCTACACTTAACAAATGAAGTCATTCTTGTTTTCTAATGAGAAATATGTTTAAAAAATCTAACTAGGTGTGACTTTAAAATCAGCATTTGGATATACAAGAGGATGGACCATGGTTTCCAGTAGAACTGGTAAGTAATTATTGTAAAATCCGGTGTACTCTGGTATTTTGCTGTCACTCAGCAAATAACCTCAGTCGCCACTGTGGAATTAATTGAATAGTACATCGGTACAATCAATTGCTGCTCTAAGTAATTAAAATTAGAATTAGCTGAGAGAAAAATAGTATAAAGAACTAACATGACTGAAATTGTTGTATGACTCCATCAGTTATAATCGAAATTGCTGAACAATTACACATAATAGAAAAACTGAATACAACACAGCAATATAAAAATCACTGGTCAAATACAAATATTACATAAAAGAATCTGGAAATGCTGAAATGTAAAATCAGATGGAGAAAATTTTAACTATACAAAGTTATAAAGGTTGTTAACTGAAATCAAGATAAAGTAAGATTTATTTTAAATATTGATTGTATTTTACAGAGGACTCATGTTCTGTACAGTTAATTATTTTAAGGAACCAACTTACTTTTCAGTTGTGACAAAAGAGCTGGAAAAAAATAATCAGGTTGCAAAATACAGTTACGGGTTTCTTGGGTTTCGGTGGGTTTTTTCAGCTTTAAAGCAATCAATTTTTAAGCAGCTATTGCAAAGACAGCAACCTGGCAATAGCAAATGGCTGAGCATATCTAACCTCAGATCTGCTCCAATACCATTCTTTTAGCTGATCTCTATTACATACAGGTATTGTCTAGAGACAAGAGAAATAATTCAGAAATCTGTTCCCAGCCCTTTTTTTTCTATGCATCGCTGTCACCCAAGTGCTATATAGCTGTAGCTTAGTCGGTAAAGCTTTGGCAGTTTAGCATTCCCATCTTTCATACAATTATAGTAATAGTTCACTGGGATGGTGGAGGGCTAATTTGTAGATGTAAAGGATGGAGGGCATCGTATACAGGTGGTATATTTTGGTGTTATGACTTGCAGCAGCAAAGTCAATTCTGATTTAGCTGAAAAATCCAGTGCTCAGCTGAAACATGCTAGGTGCTATTTTTAGTGTTGACACCCATTAGACAAATACCTTTGTCATATTAACGTAAGTCACGACACATTTATCTGTAATCTGTGGACATACGTGGGCACATGAAGCAGAGGAGTCTGGACGGGTGTCTGAGCTGGTACCATCTGCCAAAGGTAGGAGCAATTCCTGCTCCTGGCAAGAAATAGGCTATTCCGGACACAGGGTACACATAGTTCCCCGAATTCCTCATTTGAAATATCACAGCTTTTTCAATACCAACCCTCCCTTGAGTGGAGAGTGCCTGCCATAGCCACGAGCACATGCTCTGCCGTGAGGCACGAGGCATGGGGAGTGGGTGGTCACGCACCACTCAGCTGCCATACGAAAATGCAGTGGCCCAATGCATTAAGGAGCTATTTGACCTAATAACCAGTTCTATTCTAGGTTTCAAATTACCTACACATTGATGTTTAAATTTATGTGAAATCAGTTAATTCTTACAAATTTTTACATGCTGTTTTCCTCCTTGTCTCCTGGAGGGTTTTCCGCAGAGCTCACCACTGCAATACCCTGCCACTCTCCCGGGATTTTACATTTGGTTGGTGAAGTCTGTCGCTAACGGGGCAAATTGTGTGAGCAACCTTAATTGCAGCTCATTTACTTTGTGTTGATACTGGTAGGTGCTGACTGTCCTTTTGCAGATCAATCAGGAAAACAACCGTTTCCTCTGCCTGCAACCCACAAAACAGGTTCATTCACCACAGGAGTTTCCTAGCAGACCACAGGGAACCCTGCAGAGGGTCAAGGCTCAAGAAACTTTTCCTCTGCAGCCCCTCTCAAAGCCCCTGCCAGCATGGCCGTAGCTGGCTCCCCTCCCCTTGCCAGCTGCTGGCTTTGGAGCTCCTGCAAAAGCGTCAGGGCGGGAGAAAAGCTCCACACCGTGGGAGGGTGGGCGGGAAAAATGATAACGGGGAGTGGTTGCATTCTCCCCATTCCTGTCCCAAACCTCATAGTCACTGGGCCCTCTCCACCGAAATACCCCCAGGAGGGGAATTCCTGGGAAGTATCCAAGCTAGAGGGAATGAATTGTGCCTTTAGGTCAAGATGTTACTGTTCAAGTAGGTCTAAAGACATTGTGAACCGAGTTTTGCGCTGGCCTCCCCACACTGTTCTTTGCCTGGTGCAGCGTATCACATCGCAGTGCGGTGTGTTTTAATGGTACCCTCCCCTAACGGGTGCCTAATAGTGCACTGCCTTGTGCTTTGGTGTCTGTAACTTTGAAATTGTTTACGGAAGATCTCATGTCTCTCACTGATTTAATCTGCTCTTGCAATTTCACCGTGAGTCATCCAATATGGTCTGTACTTTGTTTTGCTTACAGATCAAACTGCCCAAATTGCATCTTTACTTAGATTTACTCTCAGCTTTCTTTAGGCAAAAAAAGCAAGCAAATAAAAAGTTTCTTGCTCTCAAAGCTATGGAGGCGCTCTTGAAAATGTGTACTCCTAAGCTCTTTTTTACTAGGAGGTAAATAAAAATAAGTCTGCCGTTGCACTTTTAATAGTGCTTAATTGGGGTCACGAGTTATGCATACCAGTGGCTGGCAGTTCTGGGTGTTTGGCATCTCTGAAACTTCCACGTATCACCATGTGGGCGCCCAGAAATCGCATTACCCACCCTTGGGAAAGTAGCGATGTTATAACACCTTGCAGGGTGGTGGTGAAGCTTGATGACTGTTCGTAAAGTGTTTTGAGATCCACAATGGGAAAGTATTGAAAGGGTGGTAGGTCTATGGTTTTTAAGTACTTCTAAATAGCCTAGGTCTACTTTCAGCTGCAGAGTGTTTTTTCTTAACTGGACTTGCACTACACTGCTTTGCCTGTGAATCTCTATAATAGGGGTGGCATGATTGCTACAGCAGTGCAGCATCTACCTATTTATGTTTCAGTCTTAGACCTGACTTGGTCTTTCAAGGGCGGTTGGTGAGAGGCACCAACACACGGCAGAGCCCAGAAGTACTGCAGTGGGAATCTGCTAAGATGGGTATAACCACCCAGTCCCCTTCTAGCCCAGCACTTCGCTTGCTGTCTCTAACCTGTGGGGTAGAAATAAAGTCAATCTCACACTCTTCTGCCAAAGCCGAGCATATTGAGAGCACCAATTATAATGAAAAACCTTAAACTACACTTGCAGGTAAAGGCTTTTACTTTTGTGATTTGCTGAAGCCAGGAAGTCGCTAAGTGAGTGCAGCCCACTCCAAGCGGGGGTGCTGCTAACAAGCAATGTCAACGTTGGTTTTAAGAATAACACATTCAGGTGCACTGGCCAGGCTAACGGAACAGAAAGTTATTTTTCCCACAATTTGGCTAAAAGTGGCATAATTGTGTCCATTACTTTATCAGAGTTGTTACCTTTGCAGTTGTAAACAAGAAAGCCTCGCCAATTTTCCACTCAATGGAAAAATCTGTATGCTTCGATATCAATACACCAGAGAGGGCACATAACGGAAATGTTGTCATGGAGCGCCACGTCAAAAAGAGAGGAAAATGGCTGAAGAATTAAATCTCAAAAGACTTTTTCCTTTCCTTTTCCTTCTTTTCATCTTTTTATTTTTATTTTGTCTTTTTCTTTTGTCTTTGTCTTTGCTTTGTCTTTTTCTTTGTCTTTCTCTTCTTTTTTCTTCTTTTCCTTCTTCTTCTTTTCCTTCTTCCTCTCCTTTTCCTTCTTCCTCTCCTTTTCCTTTTCCTTTCTCTCTTTCTGTCTTTCCTTCTCCTTTTCATTCCTTCTCTTTTCCTTTCTCTTTCTCTTTTTCTCTTTCTGTCTCTTCAATATATAAACACATAGAGAAAAGGATTTCTATCTCAATAGGCTTGCATGTCTTTTTGCTATAATTTAACACTTAGACCTATAGAAAATCCACTTGACTTCTCAGTTGCAATTTCCCAGGCACTTCCTGCTTATGTCTTTTATCAGTGCTCGTTAAATACTGGGAAAATAGACTTGCGAGCATGCAGATACCGTGGAATTAAAGGTAACATTCTGCCTAAGTAGAATAAAGCAGTTTGGGGAATATATCTACCAATGAATTTTCTCAGTTAGATGAATGGTGTACTGTTTTTGTGTATCTCTGGGTCAAATTATGATCTGCATATGTGCCCTCACCTGGCATTTCCTTGCCTTCTGAGGGGCAGGATGGGTAGAAAGGACTTGGTAAGCATTAAATCTGCTTGGTCTCTGCTGCCTACATACATCAGCTGAGCTAACACCAAGAAGGAAGCAACCTGTCCCGTTCAGAGCTATATTTTGGTCTCAGTTCTTTTCCTGCAGCAGTGCAGAGGTGTGTGTGTTTGACCTGTATCGCCCGAGTCCTCTTTAATTCAGATTAATTATTTGCTGACCAACAACAATTGATTATCTGAAACAAATGTAAATATTACTCTAGAGATTTGTGGTTTCCCTAAGGCTAATTTCTAGCTTAAATCATAAATGTTTATGCTCTGGGAGAAAACGTTCAATCAAAGCTAGGAGAGCATGTATTAGTATGAACATATCCTCAGCAGCCACCGTTTAGGCTGTATGTGACTATTTGGACAGCCGCCTATGTTCATACTGATTAATCTTTTTCTAATGAAGTTATACCAGTCTTCTTCATTCCTCAGATCTTTGCTAATATTTTCACCAGCAGAGGTGTTATTACGTGCAAGCAGGACCCAAGCCCGGAGCTAGTCATGGTGCTCCCTGGAGAGCACACGTGGAGCCTGTGGATGCAGCCACCGAAATGCTCAGCTCAGGACGAAGAGGAGAGGCCATGCATCTCTCTCCTCCTTTCCCAGTCCTGCGTCCTGCTGACACCAGCTCTGGCCCTGGCTGCACCATCCCCTTTGACTCACTAGTGTAGCATAAAGCTATGTAGGTTTTGCTGTTGTTTGTTTTCTTCCAGGTTGTTGAACTGAGGTGGTTCATGTACAAAGCCAATGCATGAGTGCCAGCGTCACTGTGAGATACAGAGTGGGACTGTGTGGTGGCAAGGGCATGAGAGATGGGTGGGACCTCCAGCTTTGGGGTCACAAAGTGGTTATTTGGCTTCCCAGGACTTGTGAAACCAAACCCTTGGGGCAAAGGAGACAAGATAACAACACCCTCAGTAGCACCCTCTGCAGGGAACGCCTGCAGTCTGGCACCAAGAGACATGGTGCACAAGGATCTTTGGGAGATCCCGCCTCTGCTCCTCTGGCCAGGACGAAGGGATCCTGAACTTGCGTTGCTGACTAGGAGATGGAGATCTCTGGATTTTACGGACTCCCACCTTTCCACGTGAGTGCCTGAAATATTAAGCAGTGACACTACACACCTCTCTGGCCCCATAAATCTTGCCTTTACCTTCAACAACAAAGGCAGAGGGTATTCATAGTCAAAGCTGCTCCATAACCACTGCTGCCTCCTGTGGTGGATCCATCCCGTGGTTGTGTGCCAAGCCCGCTGTGGCAGGCCCTCAAGGCAAATAAGCGCTGTATTTTTGGGTTGCCATCAGGCCCAGACATGACAAGAGCATCAGGGACAGTCCCGGGCACGTGCAGGCGCAGAGTTGGCGGTGTTTAGAGACTTGTGAAATCAAACAGGAAGGTATGGATTTGCGATGTTGAGCACAGGCATCTTAACAATACATAAGTACATAAGTTAAGTTAGTCACTTAAACCTTTCATTGGGTCAAGCCCTAAGCAGCTCATTAAGTTGCAGTCATACCATCAGGAAGCTGAAGTGATGTCACATAGAGCCACTGCCCCAGCATTGTCCCTGCTGAACAACTGCAGGAGTGTGATGAGCCATCCTTAGCGACCTAAAAACAATTCCTGCAAACTACTTCATGGCTACTCAAAAGTAAAGTATACGTGATTGGAGAATCAGCCTTCCAATTCTCCCTAATTTTCTTGAACATTTGGTTCACTGTTTCAGCAGGTGTCTAATTTCTTCAGATCAAACTGATAGATGTATTTAGACAAGAAAAAATCTAGTATAAGTGGCTTCTTTTACAGATTTTTATGTCAAATCCTTTGCATACCTTAAGTGGAAGTGGATTTGATGAAGAAACAAAAGTCTCCAAGAGTCAGCCTTAGGCAGTAGCATTTTGTTATTAAAAATACCAAATAACAAACAGCTGCAGAGAGGGAGGTAGAGTCTATATTGGGAAATTATTGGAAGACTGCAGCCAGGGAAGAGGGAGGCTGGGTGTAGGATTAGCAAATGAATTCCCCTAACTCCTCTCCCACAAATAAATCAGTGGAATGTGGACAACCGTAATTCTGCTAGGCAGAGGCAGCACTTAGTAACCCTACCCCCTCTGCCTGGCTCCCTTCACTCCCAGTAACACCACTGGCCCCGGAGAGCAGAACCGCCGGCTTGTCCTGCCCTGCGGCCACTGCTGGCCCAGGCGGTGCCGGACGCGGCAGCATCGCCTCTGCCTTCAGCTCCCAGAATGAACTGCTCCTCCTAAGTTTATGTGTTTGCTGTTATTCCTACATGCTCTTCCCAGCGTTCGTTTCTCAGAGAAGTGGATTTAGTCCAATATAAATGCTTTGGTATATTTTAATAACACTTCCATTCATTTACTGCTTGCTAAACGAACAGAGTAATCAGTATGACTGATACAAGGAAAGCGTTCAAGGCGGGTGTTTGCACTAGGACAGACTTAGAAGAAATAGTATGTATGCAAAAAGCAATTTACTTTGGTACATTTTTAGGTATTTTGCCTCCTGTTACCAATGATGCAGTGATGCCATTTAGAATGTAAATGACTAATCAGATATGATTACTGATTTCTTCATTTTCATTAAGTCTGAGGCAATAAAATATAACTTCTATAAAACAGAACCATAAATTACAGATACTTCTCATACCACCCAGGCAGGTAAAGAGAGAAGATATCTCTACATTGAGGATATATACTGGAAGCCTGCATCTCTTATTCATACACAGGAAAATTTTGCTTCAGGTTTAAGTGCTCACTAGTTCAGATATTAGAATGATGAAGTAGGTCTAAAATAGTAAACCTATCAATTAGAATAAACATGTACCTGTTGAAAATGTAGGTACTGCTCAGAATGTCAGCTGGACTAGCCTGGTGTTGTACCGCTGCAGCACTATAGAACTGAGGATACAAGCATGGGTCATGTTGTCTGGACAACTTTAAATTACAGACCCACTCAAAGCAATAGTCTTCTTCATGATTTCCTGTAAAACATCATCTATATCCATAGCAGCACATGAGCAATAATAATGCAATTACTAGTGCAGCACAAATTAATTTCTGAACAGCTGTCTCCTCATATGAAAATCCTCTTGGAGGGAAAATGTAGATCAACAGGCAAAATCCACTGGCACAAGGCACAAGGCCAGGATGCTTGGGCTGCCGGTGCAGCTAGGGACTTGTAATCCAAATCCTCTCTGCACGTGACCAGAGCGAGCTCAGGGCTGCTTTGCTGGGCTCTTAAGTGTAGTCTTTCCTGGAGAACAAGTCAGCAAAAGGCTGCTGGACTCGTTGCAGCCGGACTGTGAACAGGTTTCTTTGGGTGCCGAGCCCTGCTGCCTGGTCTGCTCCCAGCTGACTGTGGGCGAGCAGGCATCCTGGAACCGGGGCTGGGGGAGACAGGGTGCCGGGGTGCACGTCCTGGAGGTGGAGGCTAAGCTGCTGGGGAAGCTGTGAGGTCTCAGGGGTCTTGACTGTCCCTCTAAAAAAACATTTTATCAAAGTGACTGGATGCTGGTGAAAATTAGTTGTCCCCTTCTTCAGCAGAACAGCCAGGGATTGCAGCTGAAACGGTGTGAGGTCCTCCGGGAATGGCAGTGCACCCCAGCTGAGCTAAAGGGGCGGTGAGGGGCTTGTGCAGGTCCTCTGCACCACGGGTGAGGCCAGGGTGACTGCAAGGACAGCCCCAGTTGACCTTGCCAACAGTCTGTCCTCTGGCTCGGTCTGCATGGTGCAATTAATGCAAAATCACAGGGCGGTCAACCCTGCCTTGCCTACAGCTAAATTGCACAGCATTTGCGAGGGACATGGCAAGTCCCCGTGAACTCTGCCTTTCCCCAATGCACCAGCCCCTCTGTGCAGGGGTCCCTGGCCTTGCTCCCATCTCCAAATTTCCCTCTACAACAGAGCAGAGCAGTTGGGGGAAGCACTTCTCTGTACGTGTATGCAGAGGAATGCGCGATGGGGGTTCCTGCGCGATGGGGGTTCCTGCGCATCCTCCCACCCTAGCACCACTCCCACGCACAGACCAATGCTCATGGTACAGATGGAGTTTGAAAACACACAGGTAAAAAGACCAAAATAAACCATCCTCTCTACTACGGATATAACTCTTCAGTTTAGTCTAAACCACTCAGCCAAACCACAATATTTTGAGAAAGAGACTAAATGTAAGTATTCATATCCTTACAGCCACTAAAACAAAATAAAATAAATGCAGCAGACAGCCAGTTATAATGGACAAACAGTCCTTTGGGGAAGAATTTCCCAAGCCAACCATTAAATTCAATACATTTTTCCCTGGTTGCTCTGGGCTCCTAAAGAAAGAGTAGAGCTCGGAGGATGACAGCAGAACTGAGGAAATGAGATAAAAAAGCTACAGAAATTGAATTTCCTCACAGACTATTTCTTCCATATGCTGAGTAAACTTCCCTTACCTAAATAAATACTTGGGGCACACAGGTTTTTACGTTTCCTGTGTGACTCTAATGGTAGCCTTTGCCTATGTTGTGACTGCCCAAGAATCTCAGAAAATAGCTGGTACATTTGCATCTTATATATTGTCTTGAGCTGGACAACAGTTGGGAACCACAAAACCCTTTCAAACATTTGAAAATACCAGAGTCTTAAAAAAAAAAAACACGAAACCCAAACCAAAGCAAAAAACCCACAAATGCCAACTCCCCCTCCTCCCCAGCTCTGGCTGCAAATCATTTTAAATATATAAAGAAAAAGATGGTAACTTGACCATAAACACTTCTGCCTCTTTCCTTGTCACTGCTTAATTGATTCTGCCTAGACAGGCCACATATAAGCAGAAAAGAAAATAATGAGGTAATGAGAAAAGTGTTTCAGGCGCTTTGGCTGTAAAATATCAACCTAAATATATCAGCTACGGTTGCACTATGTAGTACTTTCAATATATACATTTCTATTCATTTCTGGAGTATCCCATGAGGCAGGTATACTTTATATACAGCTACGTTTAGGACAAAGAAATTACAGAGTGCAGCAGTTAGGAGACTTGCCTTTGATCAAAAAGCAATTTATTATCAGAGACAAAATTCAACACAAAGCTCCTGATTCCACTGCTCCCACCCACTGTCTCAACAGGAAGATAAATATTTTTACATTCATAAGATAAGAATTAAAATTCTTTTGCTTCAAGTGCTTTTGACATCTCAAAAGTATTAAAAAAAATAAACCCAGCCCTCAATTTCTTACCTTATCTAAAATCTAAATTAATGAAAAAATCCATCTCCCTTAACCACTGACCTCACATATGTGTTATACAGCAGCATAGGGACTAATAGCATCAGCTCCTGACAGGTGGAGGTGGGTAAAGTCTTACCTTCTTGCTCTACTAGACTGGCCTTTGGAGAGTTTGTTTTTAATCTCACTTTTCTCTCTGTTAAACAGACAGCTCAAATCAGATGGAGTATCTTGAAAGGAATTAATTTATTTTTTCTCCATGACAGTCTTTTATAAAGATCTTTCCATCCTTGAAAGGAAAAAACCATCTAAATAGCAGCAAAAACCAAATAGTAGAGCACGAGCTGTGATTTATTCAGTCCAGCATTGGAGAATCAGTTCTTCACTCAGAACTGAAGATGGAGAATTTAGAACCAAATCTGCTCCTTTCATTCAAAGACAAGCCCATGAATCAGTACTTGTTTACATACAGTCTGTCTTACTATACTTTGTGTAGAGGAAGTGCTTTCACCCACACGTTGCTCCCCCTGACCTGTTCTTGTTCAGATTTCGTGTAGAAATGTCCTTGACATCAACAGTAACAGGAACTAAATATAGTTTTGTAGCATTTTAATTGTTTCATCAAGAGTTTCAATTAAAAAAAGACACCTTAAAGTTAACCTGCTTGGAAGAAAGATGATAAAATCCATCACCCATACAGATTTTTTTTTTCACTCTTCAGAGCAGCCTTCAGTCCTGCATCCCTGGAGTTAATTACCTTTAACAGAATTTTCCTATCCACTCAATTTTATTCTTAAAAATAAAGTCTTCCATCATAAATTAAGACCACCATAAACTGAACCACAGACCTCAGCTTATGATTATTGCTGCCACTGATAATGAAAAAGTTCTCTGCCGTACTGGAACAAATCCCACAGCCTTTTAAGTTGCCTGCATGAATAATCTGTGATGTCCCTTACTTTAAATCTTTACTAACATTGTCTCCAAGTTTTGAGAGCCTTGAGAATTTGACAGGGCAGTTTCAATTTATTGCAGCCTAAAGATCTTTGCAAGACCAAGAATAAGATGAGTGCTTGTCTAAGCGGCAGGGAAGAGACGGCTCCAGGCCCACTTGCAAACCCTGCAGCAGCTGATGGTGTATACAGGGGCTAAAGCCCCTTCCGCACTGCTTTTCTCCCTCTCCTCCCCTCATGCATAATCTCTTGGGTGACTAAAGAAAATATTCTCAATAAAATGTTGTCATTGAAGATATGGGAAATACAGCAGAACAAAAGGTCAATGTACATTTTTGCTTCACTGACCTGAAAATTCAAACCAAATCAAACTGATTCATTTATAGTATAAAGAGATTTATGTTGCTGATGCTGGCTGCGTGCATACTTCTTCAGTCCTCCTGACCAAGAAAATGCCATCACATTCATAGCTTGGCGTAGCATAAGTGAATTTTACAATTAGAACAGATTTATGCAACAACATCACTCAGATATAAAACCAGTTGCAGTCAAGGGGAAAATGCTTTTTGATATTATTTAAAAGAAGTAATTTCCTTTGTTGCAAACATTGAAGAGTGTACCAGAAAAGGTGCTTGTGCCGTCTACCTAAATTCCTTCCATCTCACATAATTAGGGACAAAACCAATGGGAAAATAGCTTTGGGGAAATCTATGAATAAAGGTAATATTTAAATAATTCAGTTCTCTAGAATGCTCTCTGAAGTCTTTTTTCTGTCTTAGTGAAAAAGGTAACATCCATTTGTGTCAGCCTATAAATGAGGACTGTATTAAG
Source organism: Morus bassanus (assembly GCA_031468815.1). Lineage (NCBI taxonomy): Eukaryota > Metazoa > Chordata > Aves > Suliformes > Sulidae > Morus > Morus bassanus. The sequence continues at coordinate 70,563,983 of CM062568.1, forward strand.
AGACATTTAAATCAAGATGTGATTCCAACAGTTTCCAACTTCCCCTGCTTTGGAGAGCACTCTTTTGGCATGGACTGAGGTTATAGGAGGTGTAATAAATATACAGTTTTAAAACACCTTATATAATTTTTAGACTATTTACTATCTATTAGCAAAACATGGCCTTTGAAAGAACAGAACTTAAACCAAGGATTGAAACAGAGCTCTCCTGCAAGATTTCCATCTCTGCAGGATCTGGGGAAAACAAAAAATTTTGCATCGGCTGCTCTGAGATGCAGATGTAATGGAAAGGATTGGAGCAGAGGCATGTTTTAAATAGAGATATCCCCAGAGACAGATGGCTCTTTGGACCGCAATATTCTGGCATCGGCGCTTGGGGACAGGGGTCAGCAAACCTCCAAAGCTCTTCTTATGGATGGCATCTGTAAAACAGATAAAGCTTAATGCACCCACATTTGGGGCAGGGGGCTGAGAAAGAGACGTCTGTATGGTAAAAGCTCCTTTTGCAGGTCGAGTGACAAATACCACATGCAAGAACTGCAGCACCATCAGAACAGAGGGGGTTACAGTTCCATTCCTCCCCCACAGCTCCATCTCTGGGCATAAATGTCAAAGAATGAAGACTGCCTCTTCAAATGCAGTCTAACACAAGAACTGCATTTTGAAAAAATATATTTCCAAGTGAGCCCTGTTAGAATTTTGTTTCCCCAAAGTACAAGGGCAACAATGTTACAAAAATAAGGAGAGAAAGAGGAATTGGAATAAAACATTTGGGTGGAAACACTGAGTTGTTGCCATGACTAAAGGGAACTAATTTATTTACTTATACATTCTTTGTAATCTCATTTTCTCCCATGCGACAGCCAATGACTCATCGTTTGTTTACTGATGAAGAAAACATACTTTCTGAAATCTGTACATGGAGGGATCTCCTCTGGACAGTCTGCATTCCTCCCACGCCCAAAAGCTGGCTGAGCCTCCTCCTCCTCCGCAGCGCCCGTTCCGTACAGCCCCACAGCCCCCCGGATACCAACCCTCAGCATCTCGGGGCCAGTGGGGCAGGGAGAGGTGGAGGAGACGCACCCGCACAGGTGCTGCCCATAGGGACCACTTAGGGCAGATAAGGCAGCTTGGGCTTGCTTGGCTTTCCCCGCAGGGTTTCCCAGCCTTGGTGGTTTGGGGACTTTCTGGGCAGAGAAATGTAATGCTGGCAACGCCACTGGAAGAGCTGTAAAGCCTGTAGTTTGGAGCCAGCTATGGTGTGCTCTATCTACTGTATTTCTGGGCTTGGTATATACCAGCTCAGGCAGTGCTACCAGGAAATACACGAGGAGATGTTTGCCTTATCATTTCCTTCCTCTCCCCTCACTTGCATCCCCATCCTGATAAAAATGAGCAGAAACTGAAATGGAAAGATATTTCTGGGATGCTTCTTCAAGTCAGCAGACAAAAGAAAAAGATCTCCATTGAAGAAAAGAAGATAAATTAATAATTTTTGAGAAAGCAAGCCAGCTGCAAGAACTGCTGTGGTAATCTGCCAGCATCTTAGGAATGAGGACTACTCACTTGTAGGTGCATCATGTAAAAGGCTGCTACTTTACCGTTGTTGGTTTGCTTTTTCCTCTTCCATTGCCTGTCCTTCATAGAGACTTGCTTGACCTCTCGGAGCGGTTGTTAGCTGGCCATATACGCCATCCACCAGGTAGCAGAATGTGGCCCCAAACAGCAGGTCTTGCCCCAAATCCCAGTGCCTTGCCCCAAACCACAGGCCCCTCTACCATTTGAGGTGATGGACAGCTGCCATTGTTTGATGCGGTGGGTTTGCATCATTCCAGGCCTCTAGTTATTAAAAAGTAACAAAACTGCTAACAGATAAACATATGAGATCATCAACCCTCCCATTAATTAAAAGGGAGTGTTCCAATACGAGCAATAATTATCTTAAGCAGATACAGGATATGAGCCTCGTATGGACTGACTACAGCAGGGAAGCCTTTAATGCCAGGAGGTAACATTCCCAGGTTAGTCATCTGGGAAATCCTGAGAGAGCTCTCGAACAGCGAGACTAAGCTACCTGTCTGCAACTGGAAAACAAACGATGTCCTTTGGTCCAAGCCAGTGCCTGTTCTCGAGTCCACAATTTCTGCTCATGGTTTAGTCGTAGGCTTCCCTTTGACAGTCTACTTCATGGGCCTGTAGCTCAGTTTCTGTAATTACAACATCAAACATAAAAAGAAAGCCCTGGATTCAGGAAAAAAATGGTTCGGTGGCTTCGGGAAGGAAAGGCAGCGGCTTTGGGAGGGAAAGGCGGCTCATCACCCCTCTTGCCAGAGCCATGCCCTCAACAAGGAGGAGGCGAAGCCATCGAGGGGGTACAGAGCCCGGCCATGCTGGGATGTGGATGGCTGCATGGAGGAGACATTGCTGCCTGCTCCCAGATGGCCGATGCATTTTCAGTTTGAGATATAGAGTCAAGGCTCCAGACTGCCTCTCCACAAGGAGCCCCACATTGCTGGGCTCCGGGCATCGCATGGGGACCTGTGGGCTGCACTGAACTGATGCTGCTGAGGGACAGCAAACCCCCCTGAAGCTCCTGAGCCTGGTGATGAACCTTTCCCATCGCCTCTGACTGCGGCAGGGCTGAGCATCCCCCTGTCCCAGTCACTCCATTGATTTAGCTCGTCGAGTGCTTGTATCACTGTTAACATTTGCTATACTGCAGCAATGAAAAAGATTATTAGAAATATTCTTGGGTAACCCAGACTCCAGTATTAACCTTATTGCTGCTTTTATGTCACATAACCGAACTGCAAAAGCACGGAGCTCTGCCTAACACAGCCCTTCAGGAAGGACACCCAGGACACCTTCAAACCTGGCAATAATGGAAAGATTTTATGCATATTCATCTCTGAATCTTTGCTTACATGAAAATTCAGATGGACATATAATTTATCTATCTCTAACCTAAAATACTCCGGGTGATTGTTCAGCTTGTAAAATATTTAGATGCACACACCCACGCATGGCCCAATTTTCTGAACTAGGTTGGTATAGCTGTATGCCAAATTTGTTTGTCCAACTTCTGTGATTGAATGTTCAGCTAGCAAATGGACATGCAAGTGCTTAGATCTACAAAAACCAAACTCCCTGTTTCCTCATTTTTAGATGTAAACAAGATAAATGTTAAGTACAGCCTCCTGTCAGACCCCAAGCAGACAGCAGTCCATGCTGCTTTTTAAAAGGAAAGTGGGCCCAGGAAGAAGAAATTCCAGTTACCCCACCACGAAATGCATTAAGCCTAAAATAAGTAGTTCTATAAATATATGTACTGAAGCTGTAAGTGGGAACTATTCATAGTGGATGGTCACATACTTAACCGTAGCGTGTGTCGCTTGTCAGATAACTACTGGAATTCCCAAGTTGCATTAACAAGTACTGTATTGTATTCCAAAACCACTTGAAAATAAAGTTATGCTTATTGTAAAGAGGTACTCCTGAATTTTATTTACTTGCTAATGCAAAAAATATTTAATTAGCGCATTCCTCGAGCACTGGTTATGTTAAACTTCATAAGGGTTTTACCAGGTACCGTGCGTAACTCCTAGGGACTATGTCAGAGAAGTTTTAAACTTGCATTATAGGGACAGATGAAAATAATGTCATAAGCAAGGTGTATATATAACCTATATAAAATCATATGGTATTTATGCATCAGTCAGTGCTGTGACTCATGTTAAACTATAGTGTGAACACTACATCACTGTAATACAGCTATTACCTATGAAAGATCCCACGCCTTACAATGCACTGTTGTTCCCCTCAGCGTGTAAGAAGCACAGTTTTCCAAATTCCTCTCTGTTATTTCATAGACATCATCTGTATGGAATTTCTGCTCTAGTGTTCACCTTAATCTCTGCAAATTTAATCTCTTCCAGTTGCATGAGGTATATCTCTTGGAGGAATCCCCTCCCTCTCCTTGGCATTTTATTTGCCCTCCGCAGTGGTGGGAGTGGTAGAGATGCGATGCTGTATTTCATCAGGGCACAGAACTGTCAGAAGGGAGTATTCTCCACTGCCCCTCCAAAAAATCACCCCGCATTTTCCCAGCTCACCAGCCAATCCAACTGTGTTGGTGTGGGCATGCTTCCCGCAACTCTCACCCAGAAGGAGCTGGGATTTGTTTCACCCCAAGAAGACAGCAGAGGGAGGAAGCCACGGGCCAGGGCTGCTGTGCCATGGTTTGAAGTGATGATGCATTTACAGACTGATGCAGGGTTTGTTTTTAAATAAAGCTACCTCTGCCTAACAAGCCCTGCGTAGGCCATGGAAGATGAAGGCAAGCGATTGACTCATTTCCTGAGCCTGGTCCCTGTCACTGTGACTCAGGGTGGCGAGTCTCGCCCTGGGTGTCACATCCTCGCCAGGAACCCACGCTGCACCCCGTGGGGTGCGGGTGCCTCTCCCCATGGGACCTGGAGTCTCAGGGCAAGCTGGACCTGGGGCAGGCACCGGGAGAGACACAGCTCTGCAGGGAGGGGAGCCAAGGCCTCTGCTCACCAGGGAGCAAACTGGAGCGTGTTACAGTTCTTCTTTCATTTTGCCTTATATAATTAGCCCTCCTAGCATTTCTTCAGGAGAAGTCACTTCCAAACCCTGGAGAAAAAAAAAACAGAACTGCTTTTCTTTTGCATGCACCAGCAGAAAGCTGGCTTCATCACTCTAAATGCTGAGAAAAATCGCTCTCTGCAGGATCAACAGGCACTTCTCACTTCTCAAGGTTCCCTTCAATTCTCAAGGGAATCCCTCCTATTTTAAGGGTCTGCTTTGGAGCAAGAGGGATTGCACCTCAGTGCCTGTCTCTCTTCATCAGTCGTGGAGGCGGTAGCTTGCTCCACTGTAAACCTCTCTAACGGAGACATCTGAAGTGAGACCAGGATAATGAAGGTAACTGGGAGGAGGCCTGCCTGCGTCTCAAGCAGCCCAGCCTTGAAGTTGTCTGCTGCGCCTTTTGCTCTAAGTGCCATAGGTGCCCATGCCTTAGATTAGCTGACATGATCTTTAGGCATGATGTCTAGATGCCAATAACTATACTGAATTGTCTGTCCACTGGGGGAATAGAGTAGGAGCTCTTACATCTAGCTTATGTGTGGAGATGGGCATTTGGAGCCTTAATTCGGAGCTACCTCCTGCTCCCAGCTCCTGATTTGGCTGGTTAACCACAGGTGCCCAGTGCATTTTGAGACGCCCAAGGCCTGTCCCATCCTGCCTGGCCTTCAGCCCTATGTTCCAGAGGGACATGGGTTTCCTGTGGTTCCTGTGATATATCTGTCAGTCCCCAGTGCCTGTCTCGTGTTCCCTGGGGCCATCAGGCTATGCCTATGTGTGAGCAACTGAACGAAGCCCAAAATTGCCACCCATTATAATGGGACATTTGATACCTCCATCATGTGCAGATGCCTCCCTGTTTATGGGTGTCTTAAATCAGCAAGCTGAGTCTTCCCCTGCATTCTTTCCCCCGCCTTAATGTATGTTCCTGCTTCTCTGAGGCATAAGAAGTAATATGTAATTCAATAATAATCCCTTCAATATTATGGATTCATTTAGTCAGCGCAGTTAATTTACCAAATATTTTCTCACATGCTTTTTTTATCAACAAATTAAAGTTTTGTCGATACTTCTTAATTGCCAGCACTCTGTCTTCATTTTTCTTTCTATAAAAAAAAGTTTGAAAACAGGTATGCAACATTCCCATTGTATAACAACTTATTTCACTTCTGTAAAAGGGTCCAATTCTCCTTTAGCACAGCAGTCCTCTTATCTGATGCCCCTTTAGCTACCTTTCATTTGTTCTGTTTTCTTGCTGGTTTTAAATTTTCCTGGGGACTCGAGCAGAGCCTGAAATCAGGGTTTCTAAAGGCACACTGCCTGCTTCTTCCTCCATTTTGTTTTCTCTCTCGGGGGCATGGAGGGAACTAAACAGACATGCTGCAACCATGGTTTCTTTTAGAGTTCTTCAATTCTTAGAAACTCATGTTTGTTGGTTTGTTCGTTGAGGTACGCAATTGCATCATAGTGACTGATTTTCTTAACACCTTCTAAACTTTCTTCCACACCTCTTACCTCCTGTATTAAACACCTAATCCAAAAATTCTGGTTATCAGTGGCAATCTCCTGTAAAATGCCTTTTTGGGGTTTGCTTACTTGAACTGGAATCATTGTGAGTACCACCATCAAATTTTCCTATTACTCTCGCATGCCTAATTCTCCTCTTGCTGAACAGAAATAAGTCCAGGCTAACACCTTCCTTGACAGATTTCCAGCTGCACCAAACCCCAAAAAATCAGAAATTGCAGATCAACCTTCCTGTCTATAACTGTGTGATATTGTTAAAAAAAAAAAGGAACATGGAAGGTCAAGAAAACATGGAAGGAAGTTAGATTTTGTTTGTGTTTCAGTCCTTTGAGCATGTGGGGTATCCTTTTACACTTTTCACTGCATCAGAAAGAGAAAGAGAGATAGAGAGGAAGGAGAGGAAGGGGAGAGGGGAGGGAAGAAAGAGAGGGAGGGCAGAAGGGATGATGGAGGGCAGAAGGGATGATGGAGGGAAAGAAGGAAGGAAGGAAGGAAGGAAGGAAGGAAGGAAGGAAGGAAGGAAGGAAGGAAGGAAGGAATTTTTGTGTGGCAGGATAACTCCAAAAGTGAGTTTTTAAGACAGCTCTTAGGAAGTTCCCATGAAAGTTAAAATGCCTGGCAACACTGAAGCACTCTATTATCTGAATCACATTGCAGCCGCGTCTGCAACTTAGAAAAGCCTTGATATTTGCAGCAGCTATAATTGTCATACCGTGGATGTCAGGGTGGGGTGGGGTGGTCCCCAGTCCCTGTATTCCAAAGCTGTGGGGCTGTCAGTCCTGGGATTGCTCAGATTCCCTCTCTGCCAGGCTCTCACCCCCCTCATCCATTCTTCTTTTTCCCTAATAAAAATAATCTAACTTCCCATACCCTGCTGCCCCCTTTCCTCATCTGATTGCACCCAACTACATTAGTTTCCTCTGTCCCACCTCTGTCTGCTGCAGCCACCCCTGGACCTGCACAGCCGGCAGCCACCGCGCACACCTACAATGACAGCTGTAGGGGCTCTCTCCTGTGCTGGCACCCTCCGACACTCTCTGGGGGTTGCAATGAGAAGTTGGGGTGCTGCAGTGGGGAGGGTGCCCTCCAGCCGGGCCCCGACTGCCAGGAGCCGTGCTGGAAAACACAAGACTCCTGCACAGCCAGGGACCATGCTTCAGGTGGCCTGATAGAAGTGCCTCACATGCTGGAAAAGAAGAAAATTAGGAGGTGGGGAGCTATCAAAACTAATAGCAGGTTTGTTCTGGAAGCGCTGGACAGAAGTGGTATGAAGACAAAAATACAGGAAAACAAGCTCTTCCCACAGGAGATCAATACTGTTAATGTAACTAAGATCTTTGCAAAAGGCAAAGGCACACATTTCCTACATTAGCCGTTGTAGTAGCAAGTGGCCCCTACTGTTCACATTTTAAAATTGACCTTTTCATCTTTCATTACTGCCACAGAGATCAATAATCTCATGTGTGAGGAGAGATACTGGTATCTGTAGGATGTCCAGAGGATAAAAAAATAAGGTTGCGGTACTCACTCCACTGTCTGCCTAAACATCCCTTTCTGAGCATCCCAAAACAGCCTGCTTAAGTTTCTTCTACAGCACAGAGATGGAAGATAAGGCGAGAACTCATCATCATTCATTCTACATAATTAATCAGTTATGATAAGAGCTTGATGAAGCAACATTTGTAGTAATGCAGACTTTAAAAATAGATTGTATAATGCCCTCCATGTTTTCAGTTTCAGTCTACATTCATGCAGGATTCATGCAAATCCATAATCATATCCTTTCCTCCCACAAACATGCGTTCATAGGAAGGCTGGCTGATACATACAGAAATAAAACACACATTCCCATGTAAAAACATGCTTGTGTTGAGGTGTATGCATTAATTTTAAATATGCTAACAAATATTTACATTATTTTCAGCATTCTTTTCAACTCCATGTTTCTATGTGTGCTTACATACCATATCACCATAACATGTCATGTAAGCACAGTGGTATCCATACATTAAGCTGCAGAGACATGGGATAAACATTGCTGGTGAGAGACACAGAATACATGTTCAGATGCATCTCCATTACATACAAACGTTTGAAAGATTTGTATCCTCCCTAAGTATATCTCACAAAACAATTGCAGCTAAGGCATTTTTAGTCTATTTATTTTCCAATACATTTTAATAGGAAGGGGAAAAAATAAGAAAGGAAAAGAAGGAACAAAACACAAAATAAAAGAAGAGAGAAATTAAAGGGGGGGAAAACAGAAGTCAAATATATTTTCAGTCAGCATCTCCATAATAAAGATTATAATGTGTACAATCATTTTTACCAAAGGAGTCTATGATAATTATAGGTACACTGTCCTACATCTGAAACCTGTCTTTTATATATATATATATACACACACACACACATACATATATGTATATATCCATATTTTCATATGCGCTTGTATCTATACACGTATGTGTGTGGATATTTGTGTTATATAAATGCCAACCCAACTCCAACCCAAACTTTTGCAAGGGGAAGAGACCAGCAAAGCAGATTCCTGACCATCTGACAGAGCTGGGGAGCCAGCTTATGTCATTTCTGTCTCCAGTTTGCTCGAAATACAAAGGACAAATTTCTGCTTTATGTGCCACTTCTGCAAGCAACGCCTTACGGGCAGATTTACAGCACCACCGACGTCAACAATGGCAGAGTGGGGATAAAGTCACTGAAATCGCTGACACAACTCCTCAGCTAGAAAAAGCCCTGCGGTGGCCCAAAAAAAAAACCCCAAACCACCCCAGCCAATTTCTTTCCTCATCATGTCCTAATATACACCGCTGTCGTGTCTTGGAAGAAATTCAGAGCTTTCTACTGCAAGAAATAGCAAAAAGGAGGATAAATTGCTTTATCTTTGGCAGAAGTGGAGCAGACCTTCTGTCATATCCCCAAAGCTGCTCCAGGGAGAGGATTTCCTCACGTGGATTCAGGCAATTATTTCACATTGAATGAGGAGCAGAAATGTTTCTGCTTCTGTGACTGGGCCTCCCTGGGGGTCCTCTGCCACCAACAGCCAGGATCTGCAGCTCCTGGGAGGCCAAGGGCTGATGTGGTTTTGGCAGCTGGTGTCTCGCTGGGGTGCTGCCTCCCCCAGGTTCACTCTGGAGATATCTCCCTTCCCATGGGTGTAAAGGTGGCAAGCCACCCTTCATCCACATCCCAACCCCAGGATGGCAGAAACTGGGGTACCAGCAGCTGTGTTTCGGACCTTGAGCCCAGCCTGGCCACCTCCTCCTTCCCACAGGGTCCAGTGGCCAGCCACCTGAAGACCCGAGCAGGGGATGCAATCGCATCCTGCAGAGCTCCTGCCTGTGGATTACTGTCCCACCAAGCTTTCCTTTTCTATTAAAAAAATTAGCCTTAAAAAGCAAAAGAAGAAATCCAAAACCAATATATATATATATGTATAAATCCTACCCTCAGGAAAGCTGAGAAGCCTAAAAACAAAAGTTTTCCAAAAAGCACAGACCTCAACAGAGGCACAGCAAAATTTTCTGTGCTGGGCAGAGGCCTCCCAACCCCGGGGGGTGCGAAGTAGCCTCCTGGCAGCCCCCCAGGCACAGGGTGTGTGAGGGAGCCATGCTATCCTTGCAAGGCAGCCACCTGGCAGCCGCTGCTCCCTTCCAGGTACTGCTGAGGGAGCTCGGCTGCTGGAGCACAACCACGCCGTGCTGGGCAATAGAAAAAAACACATGAAAACACACCACCCTGGCTGAAAGGTGATTTGTTGCAATTTTTGTTACAACAAATTAAAGGGATGATTGCAGTAAAGTGTTTTGCATTTCTGCTTAGTTTATTAGCATCGGTTTCTATAAATGCAATGGGACAAACAATGATGATTCCCTCCACAGAGTGGCTATTGCTTTTCTCAGCTCCATGCGGATTCCTTGTAAACTCGATGTTGTAATTAGTGGCCAAGCCCTTGGTATCAGTGACAACATCATTAAGTGAGAAACAACTGAACTTTCATCACCAACCTAGTTTTAATTTAGGACACAGCAAAATTGTATTTATACAATTATATTTATGGACATCAGAATTTCAAATTTACTGGAGCACACCCACTGTGAATACTATTTTCTGCAATTTTTATTATTCTGGAGAATGAATCAGTGCAGGACATGAGAAAAATAAAACTGGACGTGTAAACTGTATGGACTGAATCCAGACATCTGTAATTGAAATAAATATTTGGGTGATTCAGTTCTACTTAAATGAAACTCAAATTGATTTTGACGGTGACAAATACCATTTATCAATCTTTAATATCTCTAAATAGGCATGATCTTCATCTGAGTTCTCACATTAATTTGTAGCGTTGAAAAAGTGGGAACACTTTAATTTAACATTTAATGTTCCCATGCAGTGGCTGAATCTCAACAGGGATTTTTACCTGAAGTACAGTATCTGACTGACTGCCACCTTAGTTTTAAGTGTAATAATTAGTTTCACAGTGTATTGAGAGCACTTGAGGAATAGTTCAGGGTTCGGGGGAGAGTTACTCTACTTTCACGGAGTAGAAACAAAACAGATTTGGCAAGGTGTGCGAAGTGGCAGGATTGCCAATATCACCATGAGTAATCTGTGCATGAAAGGCTCCTGCTCAATGCTTTTGTTTTTTTTTCCCAAGCGTGTTCTGCGCAAGCTAATCCCATGAAGAAACCAAGTTCTTGGTACATAGTACTGAAGAGACAGAGAAGCTTTCAGGGAGTTTTCTATGTAGAATGAGTGAAAGATACTCGCCTCTTTCCTAAGACATGAGGCTTTGCTGAGGAGAGATTGTGAGCAGCTCTGCTAGCAGCAACCATTAGAAAAGATTAGGAGAGGCCATTTCTAAAGCTGAAGGAGATGGAAACAGTTTCCCAAAGAGTAGGGTGCTTCAGTGGCAGGGATGTGTCTGTGACAGCCATGCCAGGCTTGTCCAGCACAGAGGTGTCCTGGGACATCTATAACACCTGGGGGTCTGGAAAAAACCAGTATACGGTGAAGGCTTAAAACTCATATCAGGAGTGGGAATGGCAGAGACATTGGCTGGATGAGGTGTCCCTGTGTGACACAGCTGTAGGTAAGCAGGCGATCCCCTTGCACTGTGCATATGGGCACTTTTGGTCGTTCATCACTGAGAAGAGCCATTTCAGCTCAGTGAGCTGTCAGTGCCTGACTCCATCTCAGCGTACCCCGCCCCCCCGCAAGCATACGCACTGCTGCTCACTCAAGGCACGGCATTTGGGGAACAGCAAGAGCTACTGGGGTTTGAGCTGAACAGCACAAGTCACGAAACACATGACAATAAAAAATCAACAGAAAGAGAAAAGACTGAGGCTCTGGAAACAACTAAGCCACTTAAAAGCTGTGTGAGATTCTCGGGGGGGGTGGGGGCGGGGGAAGAAAAAAAAAGGTCTTACAGTCCTCAGCAGGGCAGCAGAGAGAGGTTTTGCTGCTTCTTCTCATGGTGCTGCTCCACTGAGCTCACCTTCATTTAAGGTCAAGTTTCCGGTGCTTGAAGTTGCTAATCCTGCTGAATAGTCAGGCCCCGAATGAGCTGCATCCCGAAGGGAGCTGTCAAGCAATACTTGCCCACTTAACTGATTAAGACCTGTTCCTAGTTTTTCACTGGTAATTGATGGATCTAGTAGTCTTCCCCATGCAAGATAGATCAATTGACAAGAAAACTATTTAATGACAAAGCTTCTAAATGCTTGTTCTTTCTGCATTTTAATAGTGGAGACAAGTTATTCAATCAAGCATGGCACTTAGCACTACAGCGGCTAGTTGAAATGTATCAGCCTCTCCGAAGAAAATGCTTCAGGTCATATTGTGGACAGAACATCCAGAGACACATTTAATGTGACAGGCTTAACATCCGGTATCTATGAGTTTGGGTTGGAAGCAAGCTTACAGAGGTACTCTAAAATGCCAGCTGAGCTCACAAACACGTAGCCGTATTTGTTGGTTTAACCCCCAAGGGCTCTGCTGTGGTTCCAGAAGTGGTGTGAAGGTGTAGATGGGCAGCTGGTGCCTGGTAATAGCCCCATATTTGTCCTGCAGTTTCTGGCTCCAGGCTCTGAGCTTTGTTTCACATCTATATCAGCATTTCTCTGGACATACTTTTGTTAGGCAGTACTTTCTCACAAGGTTTCCGTGTTTTCCCTACCTTTACTAATTGGAAGCACAGTAGATTGCACTCCTGCTGAATAGACTAATTTATTTCTAAGTCACTGCTCTTACACATTTATGAATTGGGCAAGGAGGAGATATTGCATTAGTCTGGAAAGCTTTCAACCATAGTCTGCCTAATTAATAACCCCTTTCATAATGAATTTTGACTGATTTTATACTTTTCGTACCTTTTGGGAGTGTACCAAACTTTCCAGGACTTGAAGAGGCAGTGTAAACTTGCACATTTGCTGAGACTGAGTAGTACTTCAGTGCAAGAAGAGCCCATCTGGCCCCTTGTAGTGATGGCTCACTGAGAGAGGAGGTGGCATAACCCGGTCTGCTTTTAGCTGTTCAGAAACAGAGTGAGAAGGTAAGAAACTATTTTCTCTGGATTAGATCCTGCTTGTCTCATTCAAGCCATGTTCTCATTTCAAAGCTGAACTTCTCAAGCCAAGGAGGCTGCCACCTGCACAGGGTTAGGACAGCAGGAGAACCCATGTCTTTTGCGCACCAAGTTATGTGTCCGAGTATTGTGTTATGTGCACTGAGTTATGAGTTCACTGACAGCAGAATTGCACTGCGGTACCCTGCCCTTGTTTCAGAGAAATGGCAGAGTAAAAGCAACACAGGAGCAAAATCGTGCCTTGCCCATGGGATTTTCACCGCTTCTCCTTGTACCTTCTGTATAAAGCAGGTCATGCTTCTCAGTTTTCCGTATTTATGGATAGTCTGAACTAAAGACCCCAAAATACAGCCTGCTCCAAAGATGCAAACTGTTAGGAAGCACAGTCTATTGCATTGGTCTGAAACACAACAATCTCTTGCCTCCATCCATCTTTCCCTCTGTTTCCTCTCTGGCACTGGGGTTTGTTAACAGAGACTGTCTCACCTTTTATGCATTAACATGAAGTTTCTTTGCCTGAAAGATAGGATAAGTCTTGTTAGCGTATGATACTGCACTCCTCACACCTATCTAACTGAAAACAACCATAATTTCCCTGACAGTTTATCTGACCAAGGAAACCAAATAGTCCCTTTCATGATCCCTTCCCCAGCTACGTTACTCATGTGATACAGGACAATAACGGGTCCAGAAAGGACTGCTGTGTCACCACTGGTGGGAGGCTCACACTCCAGCTCAGCCTGCTGCTGTGCTTCAGCCACCATCAAGATTAGAAGTACTGCTAGTATCACTTAATCAGCCTTCTTACACCAAAGTTTTGTCAGCCACAGATTCCCAACAGTGCACCAGCTGTCTCAGTGTTTACTCTGTTTTACAACAAAAAAGTTAAGGCTGCCAAAAAATTGCCAGACAACTTCCCTTTTTGCACATGTAACAAACACCTGCAGCTATATTCCCTTCAAGGCATGAAAATTCATCTGAGAATGGATTTTGTGTTTGGGGAGACTTTAGGAAAAAAATATAGAACCAATTTTTTTGCTATTTTTGAGGTAAAACAGGGTGAAAGAGTAAATAAACTGAGCAAACCACAATTCCGTGGTGTGGTTTACTCAGCCTTCTTTGGAGGGGAAAGGAGAAGGGCAATGGTTTGAACACATCTAAGAATACGTAACCCAGTTGGGTGCAGGCAGGTGTGCTCCCCTTCCATCTGCATTTGAGAATATGCAAAGCGAACGCACTCATCTGCACCTGTTTGTGTAGACACATCCTGACTTTTGAAGCTTGAAATTTGGTATAAAAAATAATCCCTTCTGTGCGGAGCAGGTGTTTGCAGAGTTACGTACAGTTCGTTTGTAAAAGAGCGATTCTGAAAGTTGGGCAGTGTGCGCCAGCCCCATAGAACAGGCTGCAGAGTTACGGCTGCTGGTTCACTCTGAGTGCACACAGAAACTGTGTGTGTGTGGCTCAGCAGTCTCGTTACTCATCCTACAGCCGTGATCTAGCACGTCAGCTTCTTATGTTTCAGGGGAAGTCAAAATGATAGTAATGCTGACAGTAATGCATTAATTAACCACTGTCTACTGGGGTTCCCTGTGAACTTCTGAAGTGTGAGATCTCATTAGAATTACTGTTTGTGTGCAGAGCTGCGACTGCTCAGCCAATGCACCGAGGGGGTGCAAACAGCCTTGTTCAAGTCACGGTCGTGTTCCCTTCTTCCCCTTGTTGACTGTCATTTTGTGCAAGGACTTCTTTTGATGGCTTGAGGCCCCAGTGATTTCAACTTTCTATCAAGAGTGTTATGGACAAAGTGGGATCCAAGTCACCGTGTTTACTAAAATAAGAGATCTTTGTAACGACACATCTACATTAAGAGGAGACAAAGGAATGTCTACACTCCTAAGAAACTGCATTCTTCTTTCAGGCTGAGTTTGTTGAACCACACTGTCCCAAATCTTTTATTGGCAATACTGAATGCCTTCCCCATGAGGTAACTCTTCCATCCATAAGTACTCACGCAGGCTGGCCAAGATGTCATTGAACCCCCACAATGATTAGCTGGCAGAGGACGAAATCCCAAAGTCATGGGAGCCAAGCACTGTGGTTTTTCTCCTGGTCCTCATTTCCACTGAGTTTCAATCTTGGATCAATTGGTGTCCTTGCTTTGACATCCTTCAGCATCTCCACTGCAAATATCAATAACAAATCTGCACATAACACTCCTCAGAGAGGTTTGCTAATGTGGCATTCAGAATTAAACTCCTTGTCCTACCTTCCTCCTTAAGATGATTTTAGGTTGTTAATTCATGTAAACATTTTTCCTCTCCTCTTGTATATTATCTAGCCCTATTCAGAATGCCTTTTTTCCCCCCACTTGGGAACACCTTGCTTTTCTAGTTTAACTGATCTTCCACAACCCTTAGCATTTAGAATAGATGAGTAACATGAATCCTAAAGGCTTTCTCTGCAGTCACTTGCAAGGTGCCAGAATGTTTGGTGCCTTTAATTATCCCGAAAGTGAATGTTGCAACATGACCACACCACCTGCATGGCTTGGGATCCAGAGCTGTGTTGGCTGCCTGTATGGTACTGGCAAGGCCTTGATCCACAGCAGCATGCATACATATGCATTTCTGCAAGACAGGGATTGCTCTGTCCAATGCATGCCATGCCATGCTGGAGCTCTCCGGGCTACAAGCTGGTATGTCTCAGTGGCGCAATGCAGCTTTGATCCCAGAATCACTGTAATTATGTTATCCTATTGGACCCTCCAAACTGCTTAGCTAAGCCAAGAAGCCATCTGCAAGATGCCTTGGCTTGGATGACATCTTGCTCCCATATCACTCCTGTGCATCAGGTGGTAGTGCAGGCTTGTTCCCAGCCAGCCCTAGACCTGTCAAGCTTCAGTCAGCTGGCCCCGGTTTCAAGCTTCCCAGCTGCGGCTGCTGCATCACCTTCATTTGCACTACAACACGGGCACCGCTTGGCTTGTCAACCAGAACTAGATGCCTTCGTTCTGCTACCAGCTGCTCATTTGCGCCCGGGCTGCGGCTCACAGAGCAGGGTAAGACTGCAGGGATGAGTGGAGCTGGGAATATTCCTCCCATGCTGGATGGTGCATTTCCCCCACCACCCAAAGTACCAGCTCCTTTTCCAGTCTCCTGTCCTAGGGATGGACATTTAAACTGGATTTTAGAAATCATGAAGGCTCCAAACGGCATGATTCTCCATGGTGGGGACTTGAATGCTACATAATGGGAGACTACCCAGTTCCTATGCACATCTGCAAGGATAATATTTGTTTACTAGCTCAGGCAGAGAAACTGAGTCAAGTAAATTGTCATTGTCTCCTCCCTGCTTTGAAAAGCTCACTGTGATGATTATCATCAGGACAGCACCTGAAAATAAACCTGTCGAACACAGGCAGACTATGTGAGGGTGAGCCCAGATAAAGAGGGAATTGTTTGGCTTCAAAATCCCAGAATGGGAAAAAATAGAAGGAATTTGGGGAACGGCAGATGTTCAGCCGAAATGCTTTCTGCCTTAGAAAGAGATGAAGAGAGAGAGAAGTTGCAGAGAGTGGGAAGGATCACCTTGTTTTTGAGGGACTCGGGACCTCTGGCCTCATTTCCCAGCTCTGCCCAGGCTTCTCATATAACCTTGGCCAAAGTCACTTCACTTCTCTGTGCCACCACTCCTCCACTATTACATGGATTCCCCCTCTGCAGCACTACCCCCTCTCCCTCTTTCTCTATCCTGTGTCTGCCTCACCTGCCGTGACTGTAAAGTCTGTGAGGTACAGACTGCCTCTGATTTCTGATTTCTCTCTGTTTGGATTTGATTGTCCCTGATTTGATTTGTTTCTGTTTGTACTGAATCCAGCAACCTCAAGCAGAGCCTATGGGTGATACCATAACACAAACAAAATACACAACTGAGTTCTTTAAAGCTTCTGTGTTAAAAAAAAAATCAATTCTGAAATGTTTTGCTTCTTATGAGCCAGCAGTAAATTTTAAGAAAGATTGGCTTACTGTAACAATGTAATAGGTTTGCTGTAATGCAAACACTAACTGGCAGGTTCCTATGGTGTTATTATATGGATTTTTGCATAATGTTTTTAAAGTTGTAAGCTCTGTCTGCTGCATTTAAATATTTGAACAAAGTCCTACGCTCAGGAACTGTAAACTTGATTTTGCTAACAGTCAGCAGAGCCATCCACAGGTGAAATTCTGGTGTAAGCAATAATCCCTGATATACGGCTGTTATCTCCATGAATTGGGTGCCAGTTACCTCACTGGCGATAGCCTTCTTCCTGGCAAGATGCAAATTTCCATAAAGTCACAACATAACAGTCAGAAGATTCATATATTCTCTGCATTAGCAATGTAATTTTGGATAGCTAGCATTCACCTTAGGAGCAAATAAAAATTAATTCAGAACCTAATGTGCATTGGTAAACAAGGGATACAAAAATTAGAGAAACTTATTCTCTTCATTTTCATCCAGAGTGTTTGTTTTCCATTATCAACAAGCTCACTAGCAATAAAACTTGATGGTGTTTCATTAGGGAAAGAGAAGATGTAAATCAGAGTGTATGGGTACATACACTTGTCGTTGAGATTTTATGCGCTATTGTTCTGCATACCAGCAACATTTTCCAGGCAGTAGCAGCTTTATTTAAGGTGAATTTTATAATAATCTTTGCAATTGGGTAGAACTGTCACATCCACACAGATACATATGAAGAGCTCTCGCTGTAGCCCGTGCCCCCCACCCCAGCCAGACCCCTTTGGCAGCTGTGGTACCTCTGGGCTTCCCTGCCACGCCAGGACCCCTCTCTGCGCCCACCGCCGCTCACCCCCATGCAGCGATGGGATGCAATGGGGCAGATGTGGCCCTGCAACCTCACATTCCAAGCTGTTACCCAGCTAACAGGCAGCAAGTACTTTCAGGCTTACCTCCATCAGGGTTAGAAAGTGTCTTGAGATTTTGATCTCCGAGGGATTTACCCAGAGTCTTATTTCTCTTATTCTTTATTTACCGCTGTTTAGGTCTCTTCCTACTTTCCTTAGGTCCAAAGGCAGGTGAAGAGCTGAGTGTAAAGCCTCACGTTTACATTCACTCTCCATTTTCAGGTGGGGAAATAGTTTCTCAGTGGAAGATTGACCAGCAGCTGGAGAGGGTGGGCTTGAAACTTTGGGCAGAAATCCCAGGAGCATGACCTGAGGGAAACTCTGGAGACTCTGCTATTCAGCTTTTCTCCAACTGGTAAGTGGAGAGGCCTGGCTCTATGGTTTACAGTATTTTATTACTTCTGTCAGGTGGGAAAGGGATCTAGGGGCTGCATGGCTTTCCAGTCTTTGAGGGATAACAATACTATTCACAGGCCTCCGAAGCCAATGGCAAGGGCATCTTCACCAAAGCCATTTTACAGTACTTGTTCTAACACAAACCTTGCATGAACAACTTTAAATGAAGTGAGATAAACCAGTCCCTTTTATGTGCTTTATTTATTTATCTATAGATCTGAGATAAGCACTTGGCCAAAACAAGATCTTACATGGCCCAAATTCAGCGTCTCAAAACAGGAACAGGTGACAATCCGCCAATCACCAGTGCTGGAGTCTCCTTGCCAGGTTCGTAATTAAATATAGATAGACAGTAGATGAAAGCATGCTACAGTGCTGAGGCAGTTTGCTACCACGGCACTGAGACATGAGAAGCAGCTAGTGTAAAGCCAACTGTAAGGAGTCAGTGAAGCTTATTTGCAAGGGAAATGCAAATACAGAGCTGATTGCATTCCCTTAAATGGGAAAGTGTGTTAAATCTGATAAGCGTGCTCTGAGTGTCTCCTAAGCATGGGCTTGTCTCAGTGCTTAGTTTCTGTTCTTCAGTGGGCAAGGAATGAATGCTGTTCTGAAACCCTGCACAGGTGAGAGACAGCAATTATTTCCCTCTACTTCTGCCACTATCTGCATAAATTAACATCTAGATAGCCTTTATATCTCCAAAGCACTCCACATTTATTAACTAATTAATGCTCGCTATATCCCTCTGTATTAAAGAAAAAATTATCCTCATTTTGCTAATGTTGAAATTCAAGTAGGAAGATTAAGTGCCTAGGAGTGAATCCACCTAAGCAGTTTAGTCACTGAAGTCAAAAGGACTAAAAATTAATCATATGTTAAGAGCTTCAGTGGACTGGGACCTGGGTCTTGCACAACGTCGAGCACCTTGTAGGATCAGGCGCACCCAAAGCCACAGAGGCATCAAGTATGAGAACCTGACATGAAATTGCTCTCTAGGAGCTCAGATCTCAGTCCAGCACATGAAACAATCGTACAGTTTCTAAAAGAAACCGAAAATGAGCTGTCTTCAGAAATACATGGTCATATAAGGTAGATATCAGAAAACATACATGGAACAAAAAGGCGTTACCCACATACAAATGGTGCATATTTTCTTCTCCACCACGTTTCCAGTAGTGTAATACACAAGCCTGGCACTATCCAAAACCACACTTCTCTCCGTCATGTCCTGCAGTGCCTATGGCAGAAAACATGAACTGCCTCGTATGTACATGAACATGAACCTGCCTGTTACATACAGCTCTTGACAAAAATCACCATATCTCCTCACACTTATGAAAACAAAGAGGCTGTTCTCCTGGAATTTTGAAATCAGTTTTCCTGGCTTCATTACCAGCAACACTTCCTGGCTGCAACATTAACACCAACAGATCTGACAGTCCTCTCAGGAAAAAATTCATTGTAAAAAGACTTCAGAGGAGCCATGCAGACAAGCGGGGTTTGATTAACTCCATTTGCATATATGCAGAAGAACTTTTTCAGAGGCAAAGAGGGCAGAGCTGTACCTGAATCTTTAGCAAGTGCCAGTTTTATCAGGTTCAAGTTCAGGACTAAGCCCAGATCAGATATCCAACAAAATTTACATACCATGTTCCCAGGGCTGCTTGAATATGCCTTTCCCTTAAAGATTTGCTGCGCTTTACTGATATTGCACAAGATTGCAAGGTACTCTTGCAAGAAGTCCTCAAATCCTCATATTTAACATTATCTTGATAAGGGGGGGCCTTATTTGGGGATAATTATTCATCAGCACCTGAATATGTTGAGCAGGGCATTGGGGCATTTTCCTTTTCTAAAGAAACAGCTCTTTTGTTGACATGGAAAATAAACGGTGAGCTCCAGAACAGGCTGGTCTATTGTAGAGTTCCCAAAATTAGGCTAAATGGCTGGTGACTCATTGTTGGGATATTAATCAGAGCAAGATAACTGTATGTGCAAAGCAAGGGACATGGCTTATCTGATTGGGTTATTGATTGATTTTGGATTAATTTATGGAAAGAGTTGTTGATGGGGGTGAGAGCACAGTCATAGAAAAGAGTAAGGGCTCAGCTCAGCCAGCCCCTCCTGGTGTTGATAAGCTAAAAGGAAAAAATATGCCTGCAAAGGCAGAGGATAGGTAAAGGGAACAGCAGGGCAGGGCAGCTTGTGCAAGCCTGGCGATCACAGGAGGCAGCCTTTGTGTGTGCAGGCAATAAAATAGCATGTGTGTGAGGGGTGCAAGGGTCAGCGATAGGGAAACCTGGGACCACGCAAGCCTTGTGTAAGGAGAAGACCTTTTTTCCCCTATGCCTACGCTGTGCCAGCCACACTGTCATGACTGCTAGCAAAAGAAGCAGGTATTGCTATTAAACAACCAAATCCCAGAGAATCGGATATGGTGGATCAGACTTCATCTGTCTCTCCTTTTCATGTGCTGCAAAACTGTCAAGCTCAACAGTTACGAGTAAAATGGAGTGAAGGCAGGGCAAGCAGCGAAGCGTGGAGGGAGGAAGCCACCGCCGGTCACAGGGGAAGGAAGCCAGCAACGGAGGGAAGGGCTGGTCCCTCTGGAGGCACATCGACACTGCTCTCCTCGGCCTTAGTGAGGCTGCCCACTACTGTGATGAGGGCTGTAGAAAACACCAAGGCAGAGAGAGAGAGCACCAAGATAATAACTTTTAGCAGCTCCTAATGAAGTTTGGAAGAAAATGAATGGAAAGCATAAATATTCTTCTTTCAAAAAGACTGCTTAACTTGAGCATTTTGGGGTACTGTAGAATTTCTCTGCACAATACAGATGCACTAGATAGGCATGGCATGAAGGCAATCTTTGTTATTTAGCACACGTCTCCACAGTAGAGCTATTGATGTGTTCTCCCCCCCTGAACTATGTAGCACTTATTTTTCACATGAGTAAACTAGCTTTAATATTGGCTTAGAATGTAGATAAATACACTGAGCACATAGATTTCTCTCTGTTCCTGTAATACTGCATGCATCTCTGGCCTGGACCTCTGGCTTTTCACACTGGTAGCCCATCTCTAATATTGATTTGGAAAGTAGATAGATAGTACACACAGTATGGATTTATTTCAGTCTTTGTTGAATCTCTGTTGGTTTGGAAAGTAGATAATCTGCAAGAATGAATTTCTCCCATAACATTGCTTTTTGTACATACAGAGTGAGAAAATAATACGAGTATCTTCTAGGGCGCTAAGTAACTTCCCTTTCGCTGACTGTAACTCCTCCTCCTCAGCATCTGATGTCTGCGGCTGTCTCAGTGAAATGGCTGTGCACTGTTATAGCAGGGCACTTTCGCAGTGAGACATCCCATCTGTCTTCCTTTCCTACAGCATTGCAAGTGTCCCTTTGCTTGAATACCAGTTGCTGAGCCTGTCTTTCATCTGCTGCTGCACACTTTTAACTGGGGATGTTGTAAAAATGTCAGGCTGCTGGGGTTTGGGTTTGCTTTTTTTTTTCTGATGGCTTGGAGGTAGCATTTGGTTTTTACTCAACTGTGGGACACAGTCTGTGACAGATGGTGTCTGTAAAGCTTGCAAGAGCGTGGTACCATTGAGCAAACCACTGTGTCCATGTCGCACCATGCAGCCCTGGGTGGTGGCGCAAGTTCAGGTCCTCAGCACAGTACAGCCAGCGCTGCGTGGAAGGCACTGCACCTCGGTGAGGGTGGTCTCCCCAAAACACGATGAAATATGATGGTCATGGTTCCACACCAAACCACGGCTGCGTGCTCACGGCCTGAGCTCGTTGGGTCAATGCAGGTTCAGTGAAACCTTCAGCAGATTTGCTTACCTAGCATAGGCAATTCCTGAGAGCTGGGACCATAAAATACAGTCAATAACCTCAACATTTTGTGAGATCCCCATTTTTAGCATAAAGATTGAATTCTCTAGCTGTGTTTTTACAGTCCTGTTGGATTTTGGTGTTTGCCAGTGTAAGAAGGCACCAAGTTGTGCAGCACACAGTTAGGTCTGGGTGGGACCGTTCTGCCCACCTCAGCAGGCCACCCAGTATAGCTGCTGGAGGGGAACAGGCACTCGTAGGGCCTCTTTCATCCCACCATGAGGGGAATATCTAAAACCAGTGAGGGGACTTGTGTCCTTGACATGTTGGTTTGTAACATAGGGGGACCAGATCACATACAGATGTCTGCGGTATGGACATTGGATGAATCCTGCTTTTGGTGACTAATGGTCAGGCTCCTGCTATTGCAAAGCAAATAAGGCATATACAAGGGCTAGTCACTTTGTCTGCCATGTCATTTCTCCAGTATGATCATGTGCAGTACCAGCCACCACAATAACTGAAGTGAACTGTTAATAAGCCTTAACACTCATCCTGTGTTAAGACTTGTTTTGTGTTCACTTGGTTTTGGTCTACAGAACATTTTCCACATGCCCATTTCATTATCAGCCATGCTGTTTGTAATCCACGTGCTTATTTTAATAGGATTTAGTTGTCAAATAGGATTCCCCTTAATTTATAATCGGTATTACCTTCCTTAACATATTGCTGGGTTTTTTTAGTTTCATCAAAATTGCTTAAGGGTTGGTGTAGGTTTGGACTCCTGGTGAGGACCCCTACATTTTGGGGTCTCTATGTAGGTGGCTGGCTACATGCAGGTACCATTGCAGTCAGTGGCAGTCTAGGCCTCTCTAGAAGTCTATTACTAAATACAAGTGTCTAATGCTGTTGAAAGCGTGTGGATGGATAGGAAATATGGGGCTGGGAGATATCACACAGGGCTGCTGAAGAGCTGTGCTTTTTTGGAGCAGCAGCTGGAGATGCTGGGAGAGCCCGGGGCTTCTCAAATGGCACAAAACCCTGACATATGCCAGGACATCGACTCCCTAGTAGCCAGTTGGTCATGCCCTGGATGTTGTCTCAGCAGAAAATACCACCTTCACCAGCAACAGGATTCTAGGTAGCACTATGTCTCCCTCATCCAGGTCTTCATCTTCAGTTTTTTTTTGCTATTTTCGTACTGCCTTTAGGGGATGCTATCCAGAGCCTTTATTTGTCAGTGAGATCAAAAGCATAATCACATCACTTTCTGTTAGAAAAACCCCACTTATGCAAATAGTTGTCAGTGAGGATTTTTTTTTTTTCTCTTCATATGTAGATGCATTTGTTATATGAATGCATATAAGGCTCACTTTTCATCCCAGGTCACCAAACCTCACAAGGCTGGTCATAACTTCAGCCCAATGCCATCAAACCTTCATTTCCTGTCTATAGCTGCTCTTATACTGAAGTTTAATAGGGGCTTTTATGAAATTTTTGAGCACAATGGAGATAAAAATAGGCAAAGCACAGGATGTTCATCAGGACTTCTTTGTACAAGAGCCTGAAGCTGCTACCTCTCTCTGGATCCCCATTGTTTCCTAACTTCATCCCTTCAGGGGGAGATGTATCCTTAGCCAATTGACGAGAGGGAAAGCATGCTGCTAGAGGAAGTCTCTTACTGTGATTTCTCTGCATGAAAAATATGTTTCGTTCACTGTGATCATTAGCTTTCATGGAGTGGAATAAGGATAGGATTATAAAATCCACCTGTCTTCAACTCTTTTTTGCTAGAGGGGTGACATACGGGAAACCTCTCTGCTATCTATATATGAATGCCAAAAATATCTAGGTCATAATAAGCTCCTGATTATATCTCTATCCATTCCTTGAGAGTTAAAATTTATCTTATTTTACTTCATGTCCAAAGTTTTTGCCTGGGGTAGTTTTTGATAAATTTAGGCAAAATTCCCTTAAATAAAACTGTAGTTGAACTCATTTTGCTTAATTAGCACTTTTTTTTTTAACATCAGGGAATAAGAGCAGAATGCAAAGAGACTGCTTTAATAGATTGGAAATTATAAGCATTTTATACTGTGTAATAGGACTTTGTGCAACTACAACTAGCAGGCTTAACAGCTCAAACTCTCCTGGCATTGAACACTGAAAATGCTGTTAAATTATTAAGCTTAGTCTCAACTGGCAAGGACATTCAGTGTCTGAAACCTTACCAAACCTCAAGGCAGTTGACAGCAGATAGTATAATGAACAGAACAAAGAGAAATTAGGATTTTGTAAAAAATTTATTCTTCAGTTCATCTCTCAAACTGAAAAATTTAAAAACAGCAGCTATGAAACATGAACCAAAATTAAAACTTTTAAAAATTTTTCTTGTAGAAGCAAAGGATAACAATTATCACTTCAGGCTGAAGGAAAACATATCAAATCTATTTCAAGCATTTTCATCCCTTATGAAATGAAGGGCAAAGTACAGACAGCATTCAAAATGCAGGAAAGGAAGTAAAGAATGTAGTGCTTGTTTTATACAAAGGCTCAGTGGTTAAATTTAAATTGAGCCAGAGGCAGACAAGGAGAGAAAGATGGATGGAGCAGAGGTCAGGGCACCCATCTGGGACTTGTAATACCAGGGCACCAGTTCCTACCCCAATAACCTTTTAGGGATGAAGAGGAGTGGCACTGACAGGAGCATCCCTATATTACACAGGGTGTTTAGGCACTCCAGGGAGGTAAGAAATGTAGGTTCAGATCCACTCCATTTGTGACAGGAATAAGAACTGGATTTCACGTATTCTAGGGATTGCTTTAATCTCTGCACTTTGGGCAAATCACGGGAACATGAGCAGTGATACTTTCATCTCTGTCATGGTTTCATGCATGCAAACCATCCGTTTTTCAGTACAACCTGTTCTGCTGGTTCAGAAAGACTAGATATTAACATTTACTAAGATGTTAACTTCATGTATGGACTTTCCAAAATGAAAAATATTTCTGGGTGTTGTAGATAGAGGTAGTGAAACATTCAGACTATGATAATGAAGAAACCTTGATGGTATGCACATCAGCTTCTGAGAGTCAGCTAAAAGGGTGTAGGTGGGGAAAGATTATGCCCATTGAATTTGGGCCTACTTTTAAAATATTGGAATTCTGCAAAATCAAGTGAGAAAATGTTTCATTCACACAGTAGAAAAATATGGTTTACCTAGTTTCCTGTGTGAGTATTGGAAACTTCAGATCATATCACATCACATCTCCAACCCTACCAAGATCTTGCCCCCACCTGGTGCCCTGCTCCTGCCGTGGGACCTCAGTGTGGTCTCCATGAGCTGCCACCGTTCCTCTTGGCTCTTTGCACTCGTGACCGGGAATAACTCGGAATAGCAGCTTAAAATGCTGCCACCCCAGTACCAAGAAGCAGCCCGTGAATCTCAGTCATGTTGCATTTTCTACACTCACAGCTAGTCAAGGTCAAGATGCCCTAAATGTTTACAGGAGATCACTGATGAATGGAGAGCTGTTCAGACATGCTGAATTGCAGATAGCTACTTTAACTGACTTAATTAGAATATGCTCAGTATAAATGCTGCGTGAAGATGAATTTTGTTTCTGCTAGCAGCTAAGTGGTCTTTATCTAGAGGCTAAATAGGTTGGAAAAAAATTGAAGTATGGACGAACTTCAAATAAATCATAAAAGGAAGGTGAATAAATGGAGAACTGAGTGCTAGATTGAACTACACACGGTGTTTCGACAGTATACATATACGCTGTGCACTTCTATGGTAGTGTCAATTTTCCAGGTCAAGCGGAAAGAGTTATGAGAGAGTTTGACCCAGTTATTGCTGAGACCCTCTGAGGCAATTCAATATTGGATTACTGCTAGTAAAGGGCATGCAGAACAAAATACAATCTTTCTGCTAATTGCTGTGAGCCTGCAAAAGCAATTTTTTTACCATAATAGAGAAAACCAAGTGTTATTCAGGACTTTTGGATTCTACTCAAGAGCTGTCACCAATAGCAGATGCCAGTAATAAATACAGATGCATTTCCAGAAACGCAATAAATATGGAGGTACGGTCTGTTTTTCCCATTAGACCAATTTTAGAGTAGGATATATGCTGTAAACAAAAGGAAATAGAGTATTTTAGTATTCTTCAAAGACACACCTGGAATTTATCAATCCGTTTTAAATGCCTTGTTGTTGTTTCTTTTCCTCCCTCCCACCCAGATAGCACAAATCCCTGACAACATCCCCCTACCCCCACCCCCCCCAAATAAGCAGAGTGCTGATAGGCGCATGGAGGGTCTTTGTTCTGAATGGTGCTGCAATGGTTTCCTTTCACTTCTTCCGGAATACAGAAAGATGAATCTTTTGTTAGAGCAGCAGGGTGCAATTTCACTGCATCCCTAAATTTTTATGGAGACCACATCTGTCTTTTATGTTTTGTCACTGCAGGAGAAGCTGCCCTATTTCAGTTCTTCCTTCCAGAAGGAAAGGGACCATGCCCTGTAGCAAACTATTACATGGGAAGATCCTGTTTTGAATGCAGACTTCCTCTTTTATGAAAAATTATTCCTCTCTACCCTACCAAGGATACAGAAATGCTGGAGAGATGCTTGATAGCATTCATCTCACCTAACCTGAGGCATCTGCCAGGTAGATGTCTCCACCTGAGCTAGACTAGGGTTCCCTTCCTAGATTAATGGATAGAAACATGCATTTCTAGTTCATGAGTCATCTGATCTGGTTTGGATGATTACCTTAGGACAAGATGAATCACAAGGCAGAAGGGCTCATTTCTCTCTGCTGATAAGAAAAGAATGGCTAGGAGAATAGCTCCGATGGAGACATCTCCTTCGTAGATGCCTACATTTAGGTGAGGTGGATTGCACCCTCTGAATCAGAAAGATCAGGAATTAGTGTCTGGCACTAATTCCATGAAATATCAAGGACAACCCACCTTGCTGAAACCATTTAGGCAGCTTGGCAGTGGTTGCTGGGGTACTGTCAAAAATTTTCTGGCAGGGTAAGGCTCTGCTTTCTCTGTGTGTATTACCCCAAACAGGAGAAGGGTTAGCCTCTAAACAAACTTCCAGGAAAAAAAGGGTTATTTCTTTAGTGCTGAGGTTAATCTATTGTTCTGTGATTTTTAAGGAAATCTTGAAGCTTAAATGTTATAATGAAAACCTACAAGAAGATCACACCAATAAAAACCACACAAAAAATTAATCTATGTAGCCTTATTCCCGAAAGTCTAGCTATACCTCTCAAACTATTAGTGCAGAAGAAAACATTACAATTTTTCCTTGCTCTGTCTTAAAGACTGTCATTTTGATGTAATTTTATTACTGGGTTCTACAAATTGTTGCTACTTACTTTAAATATCAAGTTAACTAGAAGGCCTTGTAGCTTTTGTGAAAAATGCAGCATTAAAATATTGCTGGGAGGTCCTGTCTCAGCTGCAAGGTGCCTGGGGATTTTGAATGAAACACGGTAATTCCTCCCACCTCACCTTTTATATGAGATAAGCCTCTGGGAAATAGCCACTTGACCAACCAGGGGCAGGTACCACCAGTGTTACCCAAGTATTAGCTGCGTATTAACCATCCATGACCAAAAAGGATAAACCAGAACCGCATGACGAGCCAGCACTCAGAGAGATCAAGAGGGTGTGATCCAAACAGCATGATTCAAAAAGCTCTTTTATGCTCTTTGAACATATGCTTAGAAAGAAATATTGCTCCTCAGTTCCTGTACATCACTGGGGAAGGACTGTGAGAGCACACACAGAGTGGCCCTGGAACGTGTATGCTCAAGGGAAAGAGTCCTAATTCAACTTACTATAACGTAACATAATTTACTGAAGTAGTCACCATTCAGATCACAGCATTTAGATTTGTGGCTCTTGGTAAATTCTGCAATAGGTGCAAAACTGAGCTGGGAGTAGGAAATGCAGGGATCTGTGAGAGCAAATTAATGGGAAATCAGTACTAGGGAAAACATGTTATTTCTAAATGTGCAGCTTTCATGGGCATTCAAGGACATCAAAGTCTTATCTCTGATTCTGCAAACATATTGGGATTAAAATAACATTGAGCTAAATTAATACTATTGGTGTTAATAATCGTAATAATACAAAAAAGGAAAAAAATCCCTCTGTTCTGAATTTATTCAGCCGTCTTTGAAAAGATGCATGCACCCTTATTAAATCAAATGTATTCCATTTTCTCATCAATTTTGCTTCTCTTTTTTGCCCACTTGTTTTCTTTAAGAAAATTTCTGGCATTCCTATTTAAAATCATGAAGCTAACTGCGTTGTGTATCCAGCTGATACAAATGTTTATGAATTGCCTGTGATAAATTCACTGATGATGTAGAACACCCAGATATTAGAGGAGAAAACTATTTTAATCCTTTGTGTAAAGAAGTCACTATACAAATTATTTTAATGAGGCATTGTCCAGTTGTAAACATCCTTAGATGAAGCTTCATTAAAAGACACTGTAACAATTAAAGACCCCGCTACATTAATAACTTCGTAGAACTGTGAAGCTAGTATTGGAAAGACAGTGAAATTGAAGTTTCAGTCCCGTACATGGACCTAACTGCTATTCTTAACACCAGGGAGCCTGTGCATCAAAAACTCCTCCCAATGAACCATCCTTGGCCAACCATATGCAACACCTCTTCCAAGTGACAAGTGCCTATCACAAAATGCCATCTCCCGCAATTTAAACGAAGAGGTAGAGGCTGCTTTGTATCAGGCAAATATGGGATACTGGCTGAGCACACAGTTATCTCCATTTCTGCATGACACTTCTAGACAACACAGCACTTGTCCTGTCTTGGCTGCCGCATAGGTTCCATGTACGTTCAGAGCCCCCCTTCCCACACACATGCATTCAATCATCTGTGTTTAATCCTTCCACGTAACCCCTTCCCCCTCCCTTATCCACTTCCTGAAGAACCTTAAATATATACTCTGAGCCTGTGAACTCTGATACTATGCCTTAGTTGCTCACTCATGCAAGTTAAATGAAGTATGAATAGAAGGTAAGTGGGAGGTAATAGGATGGAATTAATGTCGTTTTGGTGGATCTGGATTTCCAGCCATCAAACCTGTGTTTTAGTCTCTAATGCCCTGGTGGACACAAATGCTATGTTACTGCTTAAGACAAATACAGCAGGAAGACATATTACTATTAAGCCTTTTTAAAATCTAAATTGATTCATTTAATAGATAAAACAATTCAACTGTTTCTCAACTCTGAAAAAGCCATACAACGCATCGCATCTGATCCTGATTTATTGGTATTCATGCCTCCCAATACGTGTGGAGTCCTTTTGGCAGGGGCTGACATTCTCTCATCTGTTGTATCCCAATACACATCTGCTCAGAAGTGTCACATGTAGGTCAGGCACAGCCAGAGCCACAGACAAATGGTATGAAGGCAGATGGTTACCAACTGCATTCTGGGCAAGACTTTGGCTGAACAAGGTAATCACTTGCTCTGCTCTCAAGCATATTCTCCAAATTCCCTAAAGTTTTTTCCACCTTTTTTTTTAAAAAAGGGTGGTAAAATATGGACAAGGAAGATTTCTCTACTGTGTGCTGCAACTTGTCATTGCCAACAACCTTTGTTATTTGCCAGAGCTTTAACAGCATCATATAATTTAGCTATAAATTGTTCACATATCGCTCTTGGGAGAGGTCATAAAGGGGGCCGTTTTTTGATAAAGAAGAATTGGATGGAACCCTTCCACCCTGATTTCTAGTGTAAATGTTAAGCCCATCACTCACACCTAATCCAAAATTAATAACATAGTCTAGCAATACCACTGCTGGAGTTTGCCTCTCTATTGCTTCCCATGTTTTATTATCTTGACAGTTTTTCTTCACAGTAACATAATAGGTTACCCCAAAACGTCAGATCATGCTTCTATTTCAAATACAGAACAAGAGTTTTGGCTAAACATACTAATTTTAGATTACTCAATAACCTGAATATGAAGGTTGTTTTATTTCAGTTAGGATGCTGCTTGAGGTTTTGGTATTTTGGGATTTATTTCCAGTGTCTACGTGATATGTTTAACAATAGTAATGATGAACTGATAATTATATCTTGGGCTATTGTGTGATGTCTAAAATGTGGTGGGTGTTTACTATGTAAATCTTGAGTACAATTCTGTATCAACTAGCAATTATTTAGCTTCATGAAAGGCTACTACAATTAAATGATCAATCATATGTGAGGATTAATGCTAGTTTCATGGTTATTGTCCTTTTCTCCAGAGTCACCTGTACTGAGTGAATAAACTGGTAGAAAATAATTTCACCTCACCCCTTATAAAAATCGCTTCAATTTTGTAGATGTGAATATTATTGAAATAATATTTCAAATTAATATTTATAGGCATTTCTATTCTGTACATATACATTGATTGGGTTCATCTGCACTGTGCAGACGTGCACATTTCTTGTTGGCTAATGATAATAGTAATTATAATAGCAGAACTAATACTGCTTTTCTTTGTAACACACGTTCATAATTCTGGGTAAAAAGTGCCATAGAAGAAGTAGGTAATATATAGTTGCATCATACAGGTTACTATGCTGTTAGATGATGTAATAACATCATGTAATTGTTGTAAACACTGTTGTTATATGACAGTATTACAACAATAACAATACATTATTTCGATAATTTTTCAAAATTTGGGCTCCTTAGATATAGTAATCCTCTGAATATTTTTTGCACTTTCTTTTGTTTAAATGCACAGAACCCAAAGTATGCAGAGAAGTCAGGTTTATATGAGAAGATGCCATTATTTACATATTCTTTATTTTCCCATTGTCATGGTTTTAGCTGGGATAGTTGATTTTCTTCACTGTAGCTAGTATAGTGCTGTGTTTTAGACTTGGTATGTAAATAATGTTGATAACACCCTGGTGTTTTAGTTGTTGCTGGGTAGTGTTTACACTAGTCAAGGACTTTCTAGCTTCCCATGCTCTGCCAGGTGCACAAGAAGCCAGGAGGGGATACAACCAGGAGAGCTGATTCAAATTGGCCAAAGGGTATTCCATATCATGTGACGTCATGCCCAGTATATTAACTGTGGGGAGTTGGCCGGGGGAGGCAGCGATCGCGGCTCGGGGACCGGCAGCGTCGGTCGGCAGGTGGTGAGCGGTTGCAGCACTTGTTGTTTAGTTTTGGGTTTTTTGGGGTTTTTTTCCCTCTTCTTCCAGTGTTTCATCTCTCTCTCGCTCATTATTTTCCTTTTCATTATATTAGTATTATTGCTGTTTTATTCTAATTATTAAACTGTTCTTATCTCAACCCACGAGTTTTCTTACTTTGGCCCTTCCGATTCTCTCCCCCATCCCACAAGGGTGGGGGAGTGAGCGAGCGGCTGTGTGGTGCTTAGTTGCTGACCGGGGCTAAACCACAACACCCATTCAGAGTGTGAGTGCAGCTGATTGGACTCAAGCCTTAGATTTTCAGATTTCCAAACCATGTGATGACAGGAGGCACAGTTCAGCCAAAATTCCTATTTACTTCATTGCCATTTTGCCTGTGCAACATGTGCAGGACCTGTGTCCCACACTACTTCCAGTTACTTTGATGTGATGAAAATTATCTGCAACTTTTGCACTGCTACTAGATGCCAGGAGATGTGGTATTTAATTGTCATGATTAGAACTACATCTGATTGTGTTACTCAAGAAAATTCATACTCCTACTAAACATCAGCACACAGCTGTCCACCCCTTTACAAAAATCTCTTCTCCAGTGAAGTACCCCAAATTGGTTAACACTAGTTGAAAAGATCCCCATCTGTTCCATGAGTGCCCTTGTAAGCAGTGAGTATTTGTAAATACTGCAAACAGTATTTTTAATATGTTGCAAACACATTGTGAAATCAGTTACTTTGTAGAATGGCTGTTTTATAATATGACTGCAACCCACACATAATTGGACTCTCTTGGAGGAGACAGACTGACAGGACACACACTGAGAAAACTGAAAGGTCTGTGTATGACTCCATATTTCCTGAAGAACTAAAATGATTGAAAGTGTTCTTTTTTCTTTCTTTTGGCAGCTTATTCAGAACAATGAGACACCCAGTATCTAAAGCCAAATGGCTTCTGCTTAACGATGGCGGAGACACAGGGAAGAAGTATTGGCCTCATTGAAGTCTACAGGATTTTGGCCTTTGATTTCAATAGGCAAGAAATCAGTCAGTGATTTTTAAGGGGCGTAGAGGATCACAAGCTACAGAGGACTGGAAACTATGCTCGGGATGACCGGACATTGCACGTGTGCTTATGGAACAGAACCTGAAGAACTTCAGTGACACGCGAGAACCTTTGCAATGTTTAAGAGCAAGAAGAAGCCAATACATAACTGAGGAAAAAAGCACAGAAATTATCCAGTTTCCACATAGCTAATAGGAAATATTTTTTTTTCTTTCACTGTGCTTTTATGCAAATGCCTGTATGTTCTGCACACAGCAGATGCACAAAGGCAATTGCATGCCAGATATATGTGTATGACTCCAAGGTCCTGACAAAACAGCAGTCCAGACTGGGCACCTGGCTGGAAAGTGCTATCAGGCCCATTTAGGTGTTAGGTACCAGGGTCTCATACTGACACACCATGAAGCTGTGGTCAAAGGCACTCCTGTGTCCCTCCATTTGGATGCAGCCAGATTTCACTCTTTGACCAACTTGTGGGGACACTGCATGCTCAGAGTGCTGCTGTCAAAGCAAGTTGCCAATTAGCTAATACTCCTGGAGATAGGTTGCAATCCTGCCTATTTACTTGGGACTCAAAAGGATTCCCCAGGAAGAACAGATCCCATTTATCATTTTCTCCAATGATATTAAGAGAGGAGCTGGCTTTCTGTGTCTGGTCTGAGGATGTGCTAACTGGGGACAGCAGGACTCTGCATCAGACCTGCTGTGGACTAGTGTGAAAAGTTGGGACAAAGTGACAGTTCAGTAAATTGGTGGTGCCTCCCCTTCTAAAGACAAGCAAGAAGATTAACAGCTGTGTTTGTGAAGTGCTTTGAAATCTAGAGATTAAATTTATGTGCCTAAAGTCATGTGCAGTGCTAATACTATTATTGTCTTCTGAAATTAGAATCACTTTCCAAACAGTTTCAAACCCTTCTCCCACACAGTCAAATAAAGGAAATTAATCTTGGCCACAATTAACTTTCTATCTGCATTTCTCAACCTGCTCCATCTGCTACTTCATCTGACCTGTTCCTACACTTCACTGATCAAATGTGGTTGCGAGCTTATCCATCATCTTACAGCATAATGAAGTGTAAACATTTTCTGCACCAATCTATCATGTGAGCCATAGTTTGGAGTTCAAAAGATTGCATCCAAGACCATTTTAAGCTTTAATCACAACCATGCTGAATGACGGGCTACTTGCCATTAGCAGATATATTTGCCCTTTGCTGCTGGACATTCTCAATGAGTCCAGAAATTCTATAATTGGAATAAACATTTGGAGTTGACCAGAATTTAAAAAAACAAACACACAAAAAAAAAAACCAAAACAAAAACAAACACAAAAAAAAAACAACAAACCCAAATCATTTTTCCAGCATGACCTTGTTTAATAGCTATCCTTAATGTCTAGATTGCTATTTGAGGTGAGTACAAGGGAAAAGAGGACAGCAAAATTATCTCAATGATCTGAAAGCAGATGCTGGAAGCAAAGATGCAAGACTAAAGATGATTATAACGGGGTATTGCCTGTATCCTTCAATTTTGCCTCATATCATCCATTGTCACATAAAGACTATTTCAAAACAGCCTGCAAAAAAAAGCAATCATACACCATTTCATGCATACGGCTGAAGTAATCAAGCAGGAACATAGCACTGGTAGACTAAAGCCAAAACCTGACATCACTGGTTTTCAATACTGTTGTCAGATAATATTAATAGCAACTGAATCCAGCATCTTGTCCTCAGGAAGGAAAAACAATCTTTCTCCCCTAGTCCTCACATCCACAGTACGTAATATTAAATTCAGAATGGCCAAGCTGTAAAATATGTTACAAACAGCAAGGGGCAGGGAGGGCATTGAGGAATACAGGGAAAACAAGAGGAAGACAAAGGAAAGCACAGGTCCAGCAGGTCACAAGGAAGAAGGGCGACAGTGGCCAAAGTATTCCACAGCCTCAGTCATCACAAAATGAGGTTAATTAGGACTAGATATTTATCACTATTTTAAGAAGGGAATAGAAGTGCAGGATGAACTTTCAAAAGAAGAGTCTAAACAACATTTAGGTAAGTAGAATGATTCAAATTGGTAACACCCAATGAAATGCACACTGGAGAACTTGCAGAGATTGCTGAAGCAATTTCTGTTTCTCTAACTATTATCTTCAAGAGCTTATGGGATATCTTAGAGAAGTGTAGAATGGCAAATATGGCACATGTTTTTAAAAGGTGGGAAGGAGTCCGAGGAGCTAGAGCTCAGGGAATGTAACCTTGGTGCTTAGAACAAATTATTAAGCAAACACCACTGAAGGACCTAAAGGATAATACAGTGATTAAAAACCAGCAATCATGGAGTTATCAAGAAGAATCATGTCAAACCAATCTAATTTCAGTCTTTGACTAAATAATTGGCCTAGGGGATAACAACAAACATGATTTGCTTTGACTTTCATATGGCTTTTCACACTGCTCTACATGGCATTCCCTAAGCAAAAATGAAGACAGGTAGGACAAGATTCAGCCTCAGATTCGTGCATAGAAATGTCTCTTGTTTACTGTGTAGGTGGCTACACATAACCTAGCCATCTAAGATTCCTTTGCAGGGAGGAGATCTAGGGCTCAATGCAATTGCCCACATAAAGGCATCTAGTACCATCTGAGATGCCTCCTGGCTGACCTTTAGCTACTGCTTCAAAGCAGGGTGGACATCCCATAGGTCCTGTGTCAGATCTGCCAGCCCCATATGGCTGCCCTGAGGGCATCACTCTACAGTCCAGAAGACAAATTCACCTAACCACTCATTGTCCACCTGAGGATGAGCAGAACAGCTCTCCAGCCTCTACCCACTGTAACAGCAG
This sequence comes from Morus bassanus, assembly GCA_031468815.1. Classification (NCBI taxonomy): domain Eukaryota; kingdom Metazoa; phylum Chordata; class Aves; order Suliformes; family Sulidae; genus Morus; species Morus bassanus. Next base: position 70,598,996 of record CM062568.1, read on the forward strand.
CTTAGACACCTAGCTGATAGGTGGACGCATACACTGAGGAAAAAACATGCTTAGGGTTTGGGGTTTTTTTGTCAGTCTAGAATGTATTTCAAAGAATGTTCTGCAGGGATTTACCTCTGGTTTGGTCATGTTAAGCAACTTGTAGGATGGAACAGAAAACATTTTTTTCTGCCATTCATCGGTGACAGCAAACTGCGAAGGGATGCAAGTACTTTGGAGGACAGGGATAACATTTTAAATTATTTTGACAAGCTGGAGAAGTGATCCAAGGTCTGCAGGGTGTTCAGTAAAAAGAAATGCAAAAAGCTTCCTTTAGTCATAAGATGTGAATACAGAAATACACAATGGAGAACTAACGGTAAGTCACCAGCAGAGTGGAAAATAATTTGGCAATTACTGCGATTCACAAGCTAAAAATGTGTGTGTGATGGTACTGCAGAAAAGACAACTCCCATTCTTGAATTTACTGGCAGGAAAGTCATGTGCAAGACACCAGAAGTATTTAACATGCTCTGATCCGTAATGATAAGGTCCCCACTAGAGTGTTACTCTATCCAGGGCCGATAACCACTCTTTAAAGAAAGATGTGACAAGCTGCAGAGAGAGTAGAGGAGAAAAATAAGTATGACAGGAGAGTTACAAAACATTACTTCTGCATAAATTCATGGGTTTGGCTGTGCTTACTGTGGGGAAGACTGGGGGATAGGGGCGAGGGGAGGGCAGAAACCTATGCCAGTCCCCCAGCTCATCAGAGGTTAGAATGAGAAGGAGGGAGATCAAACTTCCTCTGTCAGCTAAGGGCAGGACACAAGATAATTGGCCAGTGAGATATATTTAAATCCTGGAGCCTCTTTTATGGGAGATTTTTAGGAACAGGTTTGACAAAAAGGGATGGTTAATGCTGCTTCAGAGCAACAGAAGGTGGACCCATGGCTTTTCTGTGGGGAGGTGCCAAAAATGGCAAAAGTGTCTCAGAAACCATTGCCCACCCCAGCAGTCCCCTACTATGGGGAGGCAGAAAGGGACCCTCATTGATGGAGGCGGCTGAGAAGTGCTTGAAGGAGGTGGCCGAGGGGTGGGCGAGGAGGAGCCCTGGTCTGGTGGCCTTTCTCTGCAGGAGGCAGGCATTTCCCAGGGCCCACCACAACCCCACCATGGCACCAACACGAGACCTGGGGGCTTGTGTTTCTGTGACTGTTGATCGAACACAATATGTAAACAGACTGTTCATTTTATCTTTTCTTTTGCTGCAAAGGTGGAGTGATGGGAGTTTTATTATAGCACAACCGTTCTTTAGTAAGGTAGTTAATAAGCTGTCAGGATTTCTGTAATAAACTTCTCTTTCAGAGTAGTAAGTAATAACTCACTGCAAGACGAAGCTTATTTTTAGTCATTTCTCAGAAATGTGTCTTACCAATTTTGAGAAATAAATCTCACCTTTTTCAAGAGCCTTATCTCTCACTAAAAACAGATTGTGAGACCTTCTCAGAGCATCTGGGTTTTTGGGTTTTTTTTTTTTGAAATATGAATATAATTACTCATTTTTACTTATAGTGAAAGTATGTGTGCTATAGAGTTGTAAAACTGTGGAGGGAATTGGGAAATTCTGGATCATCAGTACCATTCTTTCTGCCTCATGCCATTTCTCTTTCCTCGTGTGTGCCTCTCATGGGAAGACGACTAATCCTGGCCACCAGTAACGAGAAGTGCATGGAGCTCTGGCCAGGACATGATGGTGCTTTACAGCAGAGCACAGCTGCTTGGCTTGACATTTTCTGAATTAAAAAATGACAATTTTGATTTGCCCCCCTCAGTCCTTTCCAACATACATTGCCCACAGCTGTGCTCATAGGGGCAGGGAGAGAAAATGAAGTTATTTGTTGTAAATAATTTGTCTGAAAGCACATTTCCTTTTGCAAATGATGTGCACACACTTTACAGTCCATGACTTTAATAACTGTTTAAAGTTTTACAGTGTGGATATACTTGAGCCGATTTCCATCCTAAGCTTTCTGCTGCTTTTCCAATTTTCATGTCCTATGGCTGGTCAGAGAAATCACGTGCTCATATTTCTTGCCCGTGAGCTGACCCAGGCTTTATGGCCAGGAAAGTTCCCTCTCTCCATTGCTGATTATGCTCAGATGCTTTTTTAGTATTCCTGAAATGCGTCTGCAAATAGTAAAAGCACATTTTAAGGAAAGCTGCAAGTGCCTTTTTTGAATATTCACACAGGTTTCAACAGTGCTTTTAGGTTCTGCGTGCCTCTTGCAAAACACAGAAAGTTTCCTGCATTAGTGTTCGTAAATAAGCAAATACAAAAGGGCAACAAACATCAACAAATCTGCATTACATCCAGCAGCATATGAACAGCCCATCTTCCCACTGCCTGTCTCCAGCTCCCGTGTGAGCAGACTGATGGTTGCATTGCTAACCTTGCCACCTTCCCTCTCGATTGCTGTGGATCCTTCCTGTTATTGCCTGCATTTCACTTACTAAGAATGAAACAATATTTCTGCTGACTCTTCCACTTCCCTCCCTCCAGGAGAGTGACTGAGGGGCTGAGATGTTTTGCTTATGACCTCTGGTGGTAAAAGGGAGGCTCTACAAACCCATTATTTGCACCAAAAATGAACATGGAAAAAGCAGGCAGCCTTGTTTCCTATCAATAATCAGGCTGTACCTTAGCTGGAGATGGGTTTTTACCAAGCACGGAATTTCCCTTAAGTACATTGTTACATGATATTGAGTTGATTGAATGAATGCAGTCATGCAAATAGTGTCATCAGCAGAGACATGATGGGGGACGTAAGGAGCTGTACTCACCTGCTTCTCAAGTGCTTGCTCTCCAGCAGTGTCCTTGCTCCATGATGTTTTATTTTACTACATCTCCTGCTCTAAAATAATGTTCGAAAAATTATACACTTTTTTAGCAATGAATACTTTTTTAATAGAATTATTATTAGAGAATGTATTTCTCATTTCCCTAGCACTTTGCACCAGATAAGTCGTGATCCTGTTTACACCCATAAAAATCTGTCAGCAGGGCAGAATCCGGCCAGCTTTTGGTTAACTAAGCTGTGGAACTGCAGTGAAGTGTGTACATATAAAATGTAGATTAACTAAGTACATATAAACATTAACTGTGTATTACTGAGGAGGAAGTTGTGGAAAATAGAAATCAAGTAACACACACAAATTTGCATAAGAAAGGCAGTGCTGGGTACAGGACAAGATATCTGCAACCTCCTCTTGTCTTCAGACAGCTGTCAGCTCAAAGCAACAACCAAACTGTTTTCCTCCTTTGTACCAGCCCTAGCTGCTGCCCCCATCTCCTGCCCAGGCTCTGGAGATGGGTCATTGTGTCTCTGCTGTCCAGTGAATTAAGTCTCAAGGTTTACTTGAGGGCAAAAAAAGGGAAGGTTTTACCCCTTCTCAAGCTGTAGGGCAATTTTCCCAGAACCCACAGCAGTAAGGTTGCTCCCTGACAGAGAAGGGGACAAGTTGAGGCTTCATCTTCCTTCCAGTCCTCAAGCTGCATGGAAAATTGCAGGACAGGTTTTTTGCTAGAATCAAACAACCCTCTCCTAAACTGCACAGCAAAAATGATGTGTCATTTCCCAGACCCTCAGCAGTGCAGCGAAATCCTTCCTCTGTAAAATTCAATGTGGGAGAAACAGAACTAACAACACCGAAGGAAGGGGATGAACTGCAGGAGTGTGCATTTCCCCTGCAGAGTCCTGCAAAGAAATTGGGTCACCACGGTGAGTCTGACAGCAGGGACTCACCCTGCCAAAGCATGTCAGCCTACTTTTAGCCCTGTGTATGTCTTGATCCCACTAGTCTGTCCTTAGTTTTAAGCCCTCTGACTTCACTGGGATCCTTCTTTTGCTTAAACCTTGGTGGTTTTCTGAGCTAGGGCAGCAAAGATGGCTTTTTGAAGCTCTCAGTTTGTATTAATGAGGCTAGATTTTTTTGAAGTAGTCTTTTCAAAAGTTACTTTACAAATCTTTATATTTTATTATCTGTGCCCTGAGAAAGGCAACATCACTTTGAGTGCGATGTGGTATCAAAAGGGATGTCTGCGCAGTGGCAGCCACAGGAAGAGACATGCTTTCTTCTCTGAGAAGGCGGGGAATATACAGTTTATCACCAGGCTAAGAAATTAAATTGCATTTGGGAAAAGTTTCATTATACATCACCGACAAAGTCCTTTCAACAGATGGTTATAAAGTCTCTATGATATTTCAGACATTTGGTTGAAAAGAGTCCGATTCTGAAGTCAGTTTGATGACTTGTTGTAGCATACGTGCCCCTGCTTCAGTACCTTTACACTAGGTTCCATGGACTCAGAGAAGGGGAGTTGCAGCCTAGATTCATGCCAGACCAGTACATCCCACCTCAAATCTGAACTGGCCCCTGAAAGTTCCTGTCTCTCGCCTTCCAGTGACCACAAACACAGACGATGATGAGGATGAGCCGTTTACCAGGCACTTCAGTTACACACATGAGTTTAAGTAGGATGAATCCAGACTGAAGAGTCTACAGTTGTTGCAGAGGAGGAGAGGTCCTGGAGAGCTAAGAAATGAGCTCCATTAAATGTGGGGTGGTGGGGAGGGGTGCTGAAGAATTTGAGGACTCGTCCAAGTGCACACAGATACTCTGGGTGAGAGCCAGGGATGAATCTATGATTCCAGTGCCCTTGTCCTAGCAGTCTCAGAGAGGTGTGAAAAAGGTAGCTGCAGTCTGACAGTGTCAGTGGGTGCCAGTTTCTTCTCCCAAGTAACAAGCAATAGGACAAGACAAAATGGCCTCAAGTTACGCCAAGGGAGGTTTAGATTGGATATTATGAAAAATTTATTCACCAAAAGGGTTGTCAAGCATTGGAACGGGCTGCCCAGGGAAGTGGTTGAGTCACCATCCCTAGAGGTATTTAAAAAAAGATGTGTAGTTGTGGCACTTAGGGACATGGTTTAGTGGTGGACTTGGCAGTGTTAGGTTAATGGTTGGACTCTATGATCTTAAAGGTCTTTTCCAACCTAAACATTTCAATGATTCTTCTGTGATTCTATGATTCTATGGCAGCTCTTCCCAGGACTGGCTGTGAGAAAGAAGGATGAAAAAAGCCATCAGAAGAGCAGAGATGCCTAGCCAAGTGCCCACTTTGCCACTGTCTAGCACTTCAAAGCCAAGATATTGATGTTAGAGGAAGTTTACCGCATTTATGTCAGACCTCTGAGATGTCCTACTGTGTCATTACCCTGCCAGAGTTTTGTCCCAGGGGCTTCATAGGACTTGTCTGTTTAAAGTATCAACCATGGCTCTGCAACAAGGTGGAAGGCAGGTCCTCCTTCCTCCTGGGCACACACCACAGCATCCCGCAAAGCACAGGAGCAGGCTTCGTCCCCTTGGCTCCATGGGCCCATTGTGTGGTAGCCCAAGTGAGTTGCAACACAAGCAGTAGCCCTCTACAATGTCCCATGTGGGACCACAGCCCACACAGTGGGTGTTGTCACAGACCTGGTGACTCGGACCATCCATGAACCAAAGTCCCTCCATGACAGGGCATTTCTGAAGTCTAAAAGGTCCAAGATCTGAAGAAGGGTGGCCTGGGAGATCAGAGCCCAGAGTCTGGTCAGAGAGAACTCATTCCTGCTTCACCCCAGCACTGACAGTATGAAGGCTCTTCCATGTAATGCCGCAGGGTCAGACTACCACTGCTGTGCTGCTTCTCATTCAGCAGCTGCCCTCGCCCAGGCAGTGAGGAGGAGCAGGCAGGGTGGCAGGGCCACTGCAATGCATCTGCCACACTCTTCCATCAATGTCATGATGACGTTGAGCCACAGGGAGGGTTTAGTCCCAGTTTTTGGTTTATGGCTAACTGGGAGCAGCAGAAAGAGACAAGAAGCCCTGTGGTTGCTTGGACACCTCCAAACCATTTTCCAGCTGGAGAGAAGGGCCAGAGAAAGAATTTGTATTTTATAATACAAAATACTTACTTTGTCCTGAAATAAAAGCATTCAGCTTCCTTCTTGAACCTCAAGTATTCAAGATGTTTTGAAGAGGGAAGTTTCAAAAACTCCACCCAAAGATGAACAATAGAGTGAAATGAAAGTGCAGGAAATCCTTTGATATTGCTGAGTTCAGATTGAACACCTGAAAAGAGTTTTAGGGGTGAGGAAAGAAGAGGAGGAGAGGAAAAAAAAGCCTTTTTTCCATCTTTACATGCAATATGGGAGGCACATGAAAATGCTAAAACCCAAAGACCATCAGCAGGTGTTAGGTATTCACCAGACAATGGGAGGAATGGAGCCAATTTTAGCAAGGAGCAGCCGATGTTCCTGTGCCGGTCTGAAGGCCATGAGGAGAGACAGAGACAGGCAGCAAAATAAATTAGAAAACAAATGAAGCGGCCAATATATGTGCACAGACCACACTACAGCCTTTGCAATGCCTCCCCCAAATCTAATACCATCTCAGCATGGGAAGCGCAAAGAAGGGCACAAGGGAGGTGAGGGCAAAAAAGCAAGGACAAAGAAAAGACGGGGGAGAGCAGCGTGCCTCTCCCAGCAGTTACCAGCTTTTCTCTTCTCTGTATGCTCTTCCTATCTTAATGTACAAAGCTTGCGGCCAGTCGATTAGATCGCTCTCTCCCCCTTGCCATTTGTATGTCACTTCTCTGCTTATCTCGGATCTTCCCCAGGGCAGGGAGTATATCTTCATGTACACAGTCTAGCTGTACTGCAACACAGAGGTTAAGAAAAACAGGAAAGTGCTCACAGAGAGAAAACAGCACAAACAGAGGGGAGGTGGTTCTGGTGAACAATGGAAAAAAATTATAGTGTCTGAACTTGTTACATTTAACTGCATAAACATATTGAAAGTCTGCTGCCCTCTGTGCTCTCATTATTCCCATGCACCTATTTCCCTAACCTCACTTACCCTGTGCAGCTAAGTATGGTGCCCTTTTGCTGGAAATAAGCCCTGCCCCTGTCAGTGTTGAGAAAGATCACTGCAATGCTTGCTGTAGGGGAAAGAGAGAGGAAAATCGGTGCCTGATGTGCTAGCAGACAGTAAAACTCAAGGGTCATAGGAAGCCACAAATCTGCCAGAGATGATTAATTCAGTGGAGAAGGTGGAAGCCTAAAATATTTTTTCTGTTTCCTTTGTACTGCCAGATTTCTTTTTACTTGATGCAAAGGACAAGAGGGGATTAGGAGAGATGTCTGAAATGAGAGGTCCCAGGGCACAGGAGACACTGGGATACTGGGCTGTTGCAGGGCAGCATGCCACCGATCAGGACCTATTTGGGCATGGGTGACATGTGCCTGCCTGACATGTCATGTCTCTGTCCCATCCCATGACATGGCATGTTAGGTGATGTTAGATGCAGCCTTTTGGCTAATCGGACAGGAGCCATCTCCAGTCGGAGCCAGGCTGTGGTGCTACCTTCCTCCCCATCTCCAAATTCATGGTTTTACCTCTGTCTTTGGAGCAGCACAGAGATGAGTTGTGTGAGACTTGACTGGGCAATCAAGGATGGAGAATTATTGCAAATATTAAGTGAAGCTGCAGGAAGCAAATCTTAAGAATCCCACAGTCCGTGGGATTTCTCAGTAGCAATATTTGTTAAGGAGGAGGGAACCTACATATTTGGACCAAAATGATGTCTTAGTTGCTGACCCCTTTCTGGAAAAGGAACAGCATCCATCACACTGAACGCAACACCTAGCTGCCCCCTTGTCTTCCCACCCTGTCTTCCCTCCATTACACACCTTAAAAAATACAGACATCTCCCTTTCACTATCAAGACCCTATGTAGCCCTGCCCCTGCAAATGCCCTTCTGATTTTTTCTTCCCATCTCCTTACCCCGATAAAACCCCTGGCATCCTCCATGGCTCTCCACTTCCCACTCTCGATCTGCTGCCATCCCTTTTGCAGCTCTCCATGCATAAAATGACCTCCAGAGAAAGCTTTTTGCATTCTTATCCTCTCCCATTAGGAAGCTTACTTCTGTCATGGACCTGACAAGTAGTGCAGTAATACAGTAGTAATAATACACTAGATCTTCAAGATGTCCATGATGAACATATATGTATATACACACATATGAATGCAGGAGAGCTGTCAAGAGGATGTAACCAAAAGGACGCAGGATATTCTTCTTCCTCCTCCTCTCTCTTCATCCATTTCCCCCTGGTTTCTTCATTGCCTCTTCATTTTGTCAGTGAACTCTTTTAGCCAGGGACTCTATTTCTGTCACTGGAGAGTACTTAAAATAAAAATAATAAGAGGCCAAAAACCAAACAAGGAAGTTATTGAGTAACTCGTGAGAAACGGGGATGTGGAGTAAAGGCAAGGCTTCTCTACAGCTGTGGTGTCTCTGGCAGCAGGGAGGGAGCAGGGAAATACAGCAGCTGGATCTTAAATCCCCTTTCTCACAGCTTTGGGCCCTCCCCCAAAAAGATCTTCACTGCAACCTCTTCCAGTTCTTGTCTGTCACAGTGGGCTGCTAGCGAACCCCACACAAAACTGCAACCTTTATTAGCCAGTAAGATAAAATGCTATATGTACAGCTTTCAGACTTGATTTTCTTTTGACATCTTTAAGACCTGAAGAGCAAGCTAATTTTTTGTGCATTTTTCATATAATTTTCAGCGCATTTAGACATACACATTTTTCCTGGAGCACTAATCTAATAGAAGACAACCTTCTGCAAGCAAGGATCTCAATTAGTGCAAACCCAACAGTGATCCAGATGTCACACAACAAATCTCTTGAAGCGCTGGGAATACAAATCTCAGTTTTTAGTCCCATAAGTTATGTCTATAGTTAATGCAAAATGGAAAAGGGACGGACTCCATCTTGGAAGCCAAGGGGCAGGGCATGACTCATATCCAACCAGTTAATTCCATGGCCTCTCCTTCCCCCTTTCAAAAATCTCTAGTGTGGCTGTGTCCAAACTCATGCTGGGGTGGTTCCTCCACATCCTAACCTCTGAGTTGCACCCAGGCACTGTGTAGGGGACTGCTAGTTGACTTGACCAAACCTGTTTATGGAAAATGCTACTTCTAAGCTGCATGGCCATATGGAGGAATAGTGCTCAAACTCACGGCCTGGCCCTGTTTAATTTACCAGTGCAAACATGCCCATATTGTATCTGTTCCCTAGCAAATGCTTTTTCTTGTCCTTACTTTTTCTTGACAAGCTCACACAGCATTTAGCTGTGCATTGAAAGTGAGAGGCTCACATCCCACTCCATCCCCCAGAGCCTGCAGGAAGTGCTATATTGAGAAGCAGATCTGTGCAACATGAAATCCTGCAGGACACTACTTGCACAGCAGCTTCCTTTTTGCTTCTCCAGACTGATTGAGATGGCGTTCTCATGCACACGAGGCTGAGCTCCCCAAAAGACCCAACAGCAGAATCCTTTGGACACAAACTCTGAGACACACCATTTGTCAACCCACAACCTGTACGCATACAGACACAAAGAGAAGCAGAGGCACATTTTGAAAATCTTGTTCATAATAGAAGTGGCTGAAGAGACAATGCCTGTTCTTCTGTCCCTTCTTCCCCACATGCGTTCCTAAGCCAGGGTACTGGTCTGCCAGTCTGCCTTGGGCAAAAGAGCTGTCAGATGTGAGGCACACAGAACTGTCCTATACTTTTGCTTTTGAGTGAATGTAAACATGGTAACAACAGTACTTTATAAAGCTGGTTGCAAATAATTGCGACACCCTGAACTATACATGGTCAGAACAAGCTTCAGGAATCTGGGCATGCACTGAGGTAGGAAAATGAATAGCTGGAAAGTGACCTCTGATGAAGTGTATCAAAACCTTAGATCCAAACCTCTCTGAATCTTTGACTGTGAACTGTCGTGCTCAGGCTGGTTTCTGGTGCCTCTTTTCTCCTGTCCCGACAAACTGACAAATTCACTGATCTTCAAAGCAGAAGAAACCGCTGTGGCTGACAAGTGTGACTTCTTCCACTCTGCTGGCCACAGAGTTTCACCATATAAAACATGCCCAGGAGGTAATTCTGTATTGCTTTTTGTAGGTATCCATGCAAGGAAGATCTGGTGTGTCATTTCCTGCACAAAGTTTCAGCTGGGATGGAAAGAATTTGGCGCTTTGTGCCTCTGTAATTTTGAGGTTAAATACCTTTGCTGGGTGCTAAAAACAAGTACACATGTGTTTAGCTTTGGATTCACAAAGGCTGTGTGTAAACCTTTCTCCTGGGAAGGAAAGAGGTGCACCTGTGATGCCCGGTGCCTACCACGTCCATAGCAGGGATCAACTGGAGCTCACCACATTCTTGCACACACACATATCCTTCTGTGGAAAATACTGTGGGGGGAGGTAGGGTTAGTGGATTCCTGGGCACAAATGAGGGCACATGGGTTTGAGACCCTCTACAAGACTTCCTAATCAAGACAAACCTAAAGTAATTTAGGCTTATGCAGTACATTGCAGTGTAATCAAGGAGCCTCAGGTAGTGAGGGTTTTGGTGGGTTACTCTGTACGAGTTAGGTACCTTAAAGAAACAAAGCTTCCCCTGCTTTCTGGTTTCTAGGAAAGGAAGCTTGGGAGTCTGAGCTCAAAGTGTTCCTCAGAGTGCCTCATGTCCCCGTGACCGGGGAACAGAAAGTAGGACCAGGTCATACACTGCATCTGCTCTGCAGTTTGGATGCAACTCTTCCTATAATTTCCAGTTATTCCATTTATTACTTGCCATGATTGATTTCTGTGGTTATTTGTTCAGTCATGCGACAATAACTGAATATACACTGGTTATTTGTCTGTTCTGAATGCTATCCAATATGTAAGAAATGTCTGTACCTTTAGGAAAGCTTAAAAGGCATGAAGCATCATTTATTAAAGCAGGGAGGAAAATAACATTAGATTGGATGTGGAATGTGTCTGGGAAAAAAAGACAGAGTTCTCCATTTATGAAAACTGAAGTCCTAGAATTAGTATTATTCATTTCATCTGAAAAATTAAGCAGTAATGACCATGGCATAGGCTATTTCAGGCAATTAATGATCAGCTCTAGGGGTTGATGGCCTGTGAGAAAGCTAAGGGACATTAACCTCTGCTGGCTATTAGTCATTCAGATATTGCCATGTGCTGACTCTATGGCAAGCTCCTCCCATTTTAAAAATATAGATGTTAAAAGTTACAGTAAAAGCACCTGTGGTGCAATGACTGTAAGTGAGCCAGACATCTCTGCAAAAATAGCAAGCAGCAGGGCCAGTGCTGTGATGGCCCAAAGACCTCTTGAGAATATTTTGGCTTCTGTTTGAGTCCTGGGGCTGTGGTGCTGCTGATGGCCAATGGCAGAAGGGTGAGGAGGCAACTCTGCATGCTTTCAGTTCCACTGAATTCAAGGGGTTCCTCTCTCTGGGGCTGCTTTATGCACACCTGTCAGCATGAATTATCCTGAGAAGAAACTAGAAGGGGAATGTTCCATGTTTTCCTTTACCTGTACATGAGTTTCAGCCCTTTAGGAAAGAAAGAAAGAAATAGGAGAAGGATGGAAGATGCCTGGGAGGTTTGTATATGTGTGTGTATATATATATGTATTCATATATATACATATATAAAAGGATGTATCAGACACCAAAAAAAGGAAAACGTTTGAATATTTTTTGGTAAAGAGTACTTGTAAGGGATATCTATTTAGGCCTTTCTTTTAATGAGAACTGTTTAACAGAAAACACCTGATCTGCCTTTCTCCCAGACTGCCCAGACTCTTCCCTTTGCAGCCTGCAAAACTGTCCCTAGGCTGGTCACACAGCACAGAGATTATGGCCAGAACAAAGATGAAACAGAGCTTCAAGATGCATTTGAATAGTTCTGTCTCTACCATTTCAAACTGCAACCCCAGATATTAGATAGAAACTAACTATCCAGTTTCATAGTACAAACAAGTGTAAAAAGCCACAGACCCCCCAAATCTGCAACAATCAGTCTGAAGTGGGTAAAGGGATGGGTCAGTTGACCATTAGCAGAGAAGGAACCAGAACAATAATTGTTTTTATTTCAACAGAAGAAAATTTCCTTTTTTTCATTTTTCTATTCTTGTTTGTCCTGGGGTAAAGAGGGGAATCAGGGTTTTTATATAACGAAGTTATATTAGATATGGTCTACCAAGTCACATTTGTTGATGGTGTAATTTTGCCGCAGACAAAAGCAGTCTAATTCATGTGAGATGGCTCTTTTGCTTATCTCTCTGCGACACTTACAAAAACACTCTGGAGAGAATCAAGAGTGTGAAAATTGTTGGAAAATGCATCTAAACAGCATCTACCACTTCTATGGAAGGTGGAATTCTTACATGTTGCAGAGTTTATTCATTTTTTTATATATTACTATATCCTCAGGCCCAAAGTATAATTGCTTTTTCATTGTAAAGATGAGAAAAACTGATGCCATCAGATCTAGTGTAGTGTTGGAACAGTGTGACAAATTGTAAATACACCTTTTGCTGTGGCCCGTGTTCTAAAACTGCATCCAGATTTGACACCAGTTTGGCCTATTCAGCTGTAAATCTATGGTCTACTGACAGGTTCCTCTGTAGTGCTGCCCTTTCTTTTGGGCAGGGTATTGGGGTTTTTTTTGTTGGGTTTTTCTTTTTCTGTTGTAACAAATGAATAAAATAAAATAAAAAATAAAATTTAAAAAAAAAAAAAAAAAAAAAAAAAAACAGGAATAAAGAAAGGAGAAAAAAAGGGTGGGAAAAAAATCAGTTCCTAGAAGGCCAGTCCAGAACAAGCCCTCCTTTAGGGCTCTCTCCACCCCTGAACAGACATTACTAAATCATTTGCAAGCAGAAAATGAGCAGCAGGTTATAAACTAGCAGCTTGGCCTGCTAGTGCCATGGAGGGGTAAGACCGAGCTTTGCACTGGAAACACCCCGTGCTATATTTTCTATTTGCTGAGGTCTGATCTTTTGATCCTGGTGTCCAGAGAAGCTGTCCAGGTTATAATTTCTTAAAAATGTCATGTCTAATACATGAGATTTGGGAAGATGAGGGACTATGAGAACTGGCCATGAAGTGTCAGAAGAAAACAGCTGGTAGGAGGAGGACATGGAAGCTCAGCCTGACCTTACCAACCCTGTGAAGTCAATGGCCCTGTGTCCCTCTCTGGTTTAATTAAGGCTGGCAAAATATGCTTGCCTCAGCCCAAATCTTCCCTGTCGGTCCTTACTGTTGTGATGAGTGCAATGAAAACACTGAAGCTATTTTGTTCCCTCATAAAAAAAAAGCTTCCTTTTAATGGGTAATAATTTTGCAGCTGGTTGAGTTTCACTGGCAATTAGATTTATCCTCCTTAGAGTTTTTGTACTACTCATATTTTCATAGTTTCTAGTTTGATAGCCTAAGTGTTCAGAGCAGCTTCTGTGGAGCCCTCAACACAAGAAGGACATGGAACTGTTGGAGTGAGTCCAGAGGAGGGCCACAGAAATGATCCAAGGGCTGGAGCACCTCTCCTATGAGGACAGGCTGAGAGAGTTGGGGCTGTTCAGCCTGGAGAAGAGAAGGCTGCGCGGAGACCTTATTGCGGCCTTTCAGTACTTAAAGGGTGACTATAGGGAGGATGGGGACAGACAATCTCTTTAGCAAGGCCTGTTGTGATAGGACAAGAAGTAATGGTTATAGACTAAAGGAGGGTAGATTTAGACTGGATATAAGGAAAAAAATTTTTACAATGAGGGTGGTGAAGCACTGGAATGGGTTGCCCAGAGAGGTAGTGGAGGCCACATCCCTGGAAACATTCAAGGTCAGGCTGGACGGGGCTCTGAGCAACCTGATCTAGTTGAAGACATCCCTGCTCACTGCAGAGGGGTTGGACTAGATGACCTCTAAAGGTCCCTTCCAACCCAAAGCATTCTATGATTCTATGATTCTCCTGGCCAAGCTACTCACATTGGTCTGGTACCTTTGGGTCTACAAACTAATTCCTGAGAAGACATCACCTCAGCCTTCATCCTTTCTTTTCTTGTTCTTCTTTTCATGGCGAGGTTAAAACACTCAAAATATTCACATATTTTCCTCATTTATTATTACAAGGAATAAAGAAATTTCAGATTAATTTAGAAAAAGATGCAGTAGATGCCTTGTACACAAGAGGGCAGATCTGCTTCTCCTTTCATCATCAGCAGTCCCCTATTCTACTTTGTTCACCAATAACTTCTGCGTTTAGCCAGGCATCTGGGGCTGGATGTGACAGAAAAAGCATGACTGTAAGGCAGCATTTTAGTCTGAATAGACAATACCATCTAGGGGTGGTTGAAAGGCCTTTTATGCTTCTAAAGCAATGCCCATGGGAGTATAAACACAGAGCTATAAATGCTCCTATATATTATTATCACTGTGGTTACTGAACCTAACTTTTTGGTTTGCAAGCCTGAAATAAATAGACTTTCAAGCCTAAAGAGGCAGGGTTCACACCTGGCTTTTTCATCCTGTCCCCTACCCTCTTTCCTCCCTTTTCCCCAGTACAATGTTGGAAGCTCAGACACCAGGTACTAGTTTCCACCCCTCTCTGCTGGCTGTGTGTGAAGATTTCATTTCAAAACCTTTAGACAGGGAGGAAATATCCCTGACCTGAAGGCAGGCTGGGGGCTCTGTGGCTCCAATGTGTTGCGTGACGTGAAACCAACTTGGGTGACTTGCTGTCTCCCAGCCCTGCTTCCCTAGGGCACGCTCGCTCAGCACTGGCAAGCCTGGCTATGGTTTAAACCTGAATTTAACCTCCCTGAGAGGAAAGGACAGTGTGTCTGAACCTGGAGCGTTTGCTAGCCCCTTCCCAGGTTCACTCTGGGTACTGAAACGGGGAGCAGCCACCCCAGGAGACCCTGGGGGTGGGTCTCATTGACAGAGCAGCTTTCCGCCCCACAGAGGAAGAGGGACTTCCCCAAATTCCTGGAGTTAATTCATGGCTAGTGCTGTGCTTTCCAGGAGAGCCAGCTGTTGCCTCTTACTTCCCCGGAGAAGGACTGCACCCCTTTCCTTTGACTCATAAAACACTACCGGCTTTCCGGCTCACAGCGCTGCCGGAGAAGCCAAGGCAATTTCTGTAAAACACTCCTGATGGATATAAGCAACCCAGCAGAGGTGGATGCAGAACAGTCCTTCTCCCATAACATTTTGATTTAACTTAAAGAAACAAAAAAAATCAAGGCCTTATACAATGATACGAAGTCACACAACTACATTGTCTCCACTAAGCCATCCAAAAGCCAAAAGAAAGTAGTAAATTTTGAAGAGCACCAAAAGTCTTATTTTTTAAAAGAGAAAAGTCACTCTAAAACAAGCATCTTTCTTGTAGCACCTAGAGTCTTTTGGCGGTGGTGCAGAATGAGCACGGTATTTGCCTTCCAAATGCCTTTGGAAAAGGGATGAGGCAGGCGAATGGGAGAGCAAAGCCAGGCTTTTTAAGAGAAGAGTAAAGGTCAGAAAAGCTCATCTTTAAGAAAGGAAACTAGGAAAAAAAAAGAGAACTGGCCACGGTTGATCTGGATGCTTTTCCCTTGTAACTTTACGATGTCTCCTGACTCTGTCATATCCCTTATATTTTATGTACAGAGGCAGAATATTGCTGTCAACAGTGTCACTTGGTAACCATCCAGCTAAAGGCCACCTGTTGGAGAACATCTCATAGCTGAATGCCAGCTTTGAAAAAAACAGGGATATGGTTAAAGCCACTCATGTCAGATGGAATTAGAGATTTACTGGGACATTGCTGGAAGAGCCTCTGGAACTTTCCAAAATGCTGGGTTGCTGACAATCAAATGTATTTGCTTTTCCATTTTAGCAACCAATGAATCTGTGCTTGTGGAAAGGCTGCTGAGCTGTTTCTCACGCCAATCACAGTAAGAGAAGTGCTAATCATGTTCAGGAGTTGTTAATCATACATTAAATGAAATGAGTGACACATGCTCTCATATGGTGTGGTCACCAAATGGCAAGCTCATCTTAGACACTCTCACTTGCTCTGTATGGTATGCCTGTTTGGCCTACAAGTGTATAATAATTTATGCTTTTAATTAGATCATTGCAGTGCATAAAGTAAGTAGCATTCCTATCATCTACTAGTCATCTTTTTCCTTTTACAGAGACCTCTGCACAGTCAAGTCATTAATGGATCTACTTTATCAATATATTCCACACTGCTGTTGAAAAATTGTTCTAAGGATTCTCACCCATTCAATGGGGAGGAAAAAAGGAGGATAGTGTGAATATGTGCCCTGAACAAGCCAGCAATGGAAGACAACAAATCAGTTGTGTTAAACTGGGGTTTGCATTTCCTTGCCTAGATCAGTATCGGAAAGATGCATCAACAGGTATAGAAGTGGCTTGTCCAAAGGTTTTCTCAGCCCTGGCTAAAATGTGCCCTTCTGCAATCGAGAGCACTTTGGCTAAAGTATACATTTGTGAATAGTGAAAGTGGGAGCATATATACATGAGAGTGTATATACCTATGTGTATATATATATATATATAAAAGTGAATGTAGGGAATGCAAAGACAATTAATACAAATTAGAAAATATACTGTGCAGCAAAACAAGAGAAAATATGAGTACACTAGCTGGCTGCTGGAAGAGGACCTGGGGCTATTTACCTGTCCTTATCATCTCTCCTCAGCATTTGCTTTTGTGCACTGCTGGTGCTGTGCTAGCTGCCTCTAAGCCTCTTAGATTTTCTACCAGGGTGACAGACTGTTAGAAGAATTTTAATTCTACTGGGAGCAAAATACTTGCTGTGATATCAGCTGATTGCTACAGGGAGATGGCAAACTATTTAAGATGATATTTCAGTGGGAATTTGTATTAGTGTTAGCAAAAAAGCAAGATGGCCCATTCTGATACTAATTTTGTAGAGGTCTTGGAGCACCATGCAAATCCCAGAAGTGTGGGAACACAATGATTCTGTGTCAGCAGCAGACTAGCTCTGGCTACTGAGCCTGATACTAGACATCAGCAAATAGAAAAAATAAAAGGTCTTGAAAATGAAAGAAGGAGCAAAGGCAAAGATTTTAATTCATGCTGATCCTCATGGCCTCATGGCAAATCGATCTGTTTATAAAGAAAATCTGATTTCCTTTTTTAATGAGATTACAAGTTTGTGGGATAAAGGAGCTTGACAGCAGATGAAGTATTCTTAGATTCTCCTTAAAGAAATCCTGCATGACACATGGGCTAGTGCTATCAATATGACACACTAAATGCCCTAAACTGTCTGTATGACAGATATCAAAAATTGTTTGCTAATGGGTACTCGTGAGTGGTCATTTCTAGTCATGTTCCACAGGGATCTGTATTAGAGAATTATTTCTAGTAACTGGTATAGATGATGAAGAAAGGCACAGCGGTGAGGAAAGGACAGTGATCCAGAATGAACTCAGTCACTTGGGGTAGCTGGGCTTCAACATCTACCTGCAGTCTAGGGTATCCACGAGCACTTCTGGCCGTACCTTGCGTCAGGTGTGGTGTCACAGCCAAAACACGCTTTGATACTGCTGCCAAGTGGGGATCATGCCTCAAAGGACACAGCTGGAAAAGAGCCGGGCCATCCCTACAGGGTGGGGAGCCATATCCTCAGAAATATCAGCTCCTTACAGCAGCTTGAGAGGTGACAGTGTACAAGGACCAGCACAGTCGCCTGGGTCAGCGCCAGCAGCTAGGATCCTGGGTATATAATAAGAGGAGCAGTGAGGTAAATTTAGCTCTGTTGTCTACATAGGTACTAACACGTAATTCTGGTGTCCCCATTTTCAAAGGGACTTGAAAGGCTACAGAGACTGCAGCGAAGAGCCGCCAAAATGAATTGAAGGCTGGAAAAACTGCTGTGTACTTGGAGGCAGGAAGAATCTGTTAATTCTTAAAAAAACAGACTGAAGGGAGATTCAGTTTCTGTGTGTAATTTCCTGTGTGAGGGGAAAAAAAAGAGTCTTAATATCTGGAAGTTAAATCCAAGTGTATTTAAACCAGAAAGAGTGACAGATGTTTTCAGCTGTGAAGCTGTTATTGCTGGAACAAGTTAAAAAGGAAAATGCTGCATTTGCCATCATTAGGTGTCTTTGAGTAATCTTTCTGGAGAAACTGTACTTTTTCTTTTTTTTTTTTTTTTTCAGAAGAATATGACACTGTGGCCTTTGCTGTGAAGCAGATGAGAGATGTGGTCAGATTTTAAAGTCTGTGGATTATTAACAAGTTACCTCTACACATCAGGATGGAATAGAGGACATGGTCCTACGAAGAGAGTGCAGGTCACAGCCATGTAGTCAAGTCCATTAAATGTCACTGCAGTGTCTACTGCTGAGCCTCTGGGACTGACAGTTAATTTTAAAAATTGACTTGATTTCTTCCTGCATGATGGCTGTGTTATAGCAGCTAGAATAAGGTTGCTTATACGACTGAATTAGACCTGGGCACGGATGTGGGAGGCAGGTGTTGGCTGAAAGAGCATGCACCAGGAATGTGTCTAGATATCCCAGATACACTTTCCAGTGCAAAACAGATAAACATCCCCATCCAGCCTCGCACTCTTACCTGTTTACTTTAGTGCTGCTGGAAGATAAACACTCCTGCTCTTCTTCAGTTGCCGTGTAACAGCCCCGACTGTTGTCACAACCCGACTCTTGCACTTGACCGAGACATCTTGGCTGTTTTGAACCACTCTTGGCAGTTTTTCTCTCTCCTCTATCAAATATTAAGTTTCAGGTGACTTCATAGGCTCTTTCTGGAAAAGGTAGACTTGCTTAAATAGAATAATTTCTCTAGCTTTTTCTACCTCTAAGTTGCAAATGTCATTCAACCCAAAGTGACTATTTTGTGTTTGCATAGTAGATTTCATGCACACTAGGGAGCATTTCAGACCTGCTGTGTTTAACTGCTAATAGGATTTGCAGCTATGTTTGTGAAGTCCAGCTACCCCATTTACTTCACTGATCTTCAAGATTATACACTGTGAAGAACTAGAATGAAATATTAACACCATACAGCTAAACCGGGAAAGTTTGTACCGTATTCTGCACTACATTTTTCTCCATTTTCCATTGGAAAAAGGACAAAGGCACAGTGAGACTAAAAAAAAATCTATAGCAATGTATGGGCTTTAAAAAACATTTTCTTTACTTCCAAAATACCCTGACTTACATATAATTTATGTGGAGCATGAAGTTGATTTAGAGAAGACCTTAAAAAGACCCATTAATCCAAAATCAGTTGGAAACTGGAATAGCTTTAACTGATCTGTTGTAACGACAGCAGTACACAGAAGTCATAGGAACAGACTGAGAAGATAACGCTGCTAAAATGTAGATGTTTTCCCACAGGATCTTCAGCCAGTTACAAACACTTTCATAGTTTTCATAGAGATACAGCAAAGACAAAAATTATATTTGAAGTATTTTCCTTACCTACTTTATGTGAACCAAACTATTGCTTACTTTTTTGTCATTTAAGTGATCATTTTACCTTGTATTTCCCCTTTTTTTGGATTCCCCTCAGTGTATTTATATTTCTAGCCATCATTCCCACACATCAGCACATTGCCTCCATATTAGGATTTACAGCATAGGATTCTGTTTAAACCAGCAAAGGACTAAACCCTGATTGGATCAGTTCTAAAGCAGCAAACAGGGATAAAGCTCTTATTAAGCTGAAGTTTGTAGGCCTTGACTGAAGTTAATAAAAAAATATTTCTTTTTATACCAGAGTTGTTTTTTTAATCCCCTAAATATTTGTTCATACCAGCTATCAGTTCCAGAAGCATCTGCAGCTTGAGGACTGCTAAAGCTGCTCAGTCTGCAGCTGCCAGGCGTGGTATAAAACCAGAGGAGAGAAGCCAGGAAACTCTCCCTCAAGGAGGCCATGACATAAATGGAGCCATCTCTTTGTCTCTGTCCCTTCCTGGAGGGAAGGGACCATGTTTTGTGGGTACAAATGCCGTAGTGGCAGGAAGCATGCTCTGCAGTGGCCAAGAGCAACACTCCTCTGTGCAGCCCCTCTCCAGCTGACCAAAGAGGGGGAAGTCCTGAAATGATGGCAAGTCACAAACTTTCTGGATGTGCCAGCTGGGAAAAGTGAGTTTGTCTCACAGCATGGGCAGCCCTGTGCACACACAACTGCCAGAGACTCTGTTGCTAATTCTCTTCCAGAAGAAATTTGTCCTTAGCCCTGGGTCTCCATCTTCTTCCCACCCCTCCAGTAGGGAAATATGGCTGTGGTGGCCTGAATGGTCTATTACCCTTCATGGGCCTCTTGCTTTTCTGTGTAGGCAGCTCCAATGGCTCATGCATGCTGAAGCCCTCATGTGTCTTCCTTGTCTGAACTTGTATGACCTTCCTACTGCAGGCAGGGGTTTCTCTGCTGCCTGAGAAAGCCCACCATGAAAAGTGTAAGGGAGCACATGGACTATCGGCATGATAACCATGTGAAGTTTGTGGTCATCACCAGGATTTTTAATTGTTGTTTACAAGGTGAGCAGATTCACTCCCCACCACATGATTTGCTTGGATACAAAAGGCTAGTCTTGTCTGGGCTGGTCACATGGATGCTTCCGTGTTTGTTTGCTGCATTTTTCTTGTTATTCATAATTTGTTTAGAACCAACCCCGTTCAAAGTCAAAACAAAGACGGTATGTTCAGTCACTCAAATTATAGGCCATTCCCCAGGGCAATAACCCAAGACTACAAAAATTCATACAATGCCTTCAGAAAAGAAGGAAAAACAGCAGCCTTGTTATTTGGCAAGCAAGAGCTATGATTTTGTTGAGACTTGCTTAAAAGAAACATTATCAGATTGTGTTTTGTCCTCTCACCAAGGAATCTGTGCATAAGCGTAAGTTATTCAAGCATTCAGGATTTAGGTTATGCCAGAGTAAAAACGTCCATCACTGTACCCTCCATTTGCCCTATGTTCCTCAAAATAATCCTCTGTGCTGGGCTGCCTAATGATCCACAAAATTTTGGCCTGCTGATTGCATGAAGTGACTTTCTAGCCCATGATAAGATGGTTCATGTCAAAGTTATGAACCGTAGAAGTGCAGGCTAGGAAAACTGTTCCGAAAGATTTCTCAGTTGAGACGAGAGACATCTGGATGTTTACAGCTGTTGAAAGACTCAGCAACAAACTTCAAAAAAGAGGCCACAGGACAGTGGCTACACTAAAAAAAATAAAGATGTTTTTCCTGGAGATGTACTTGCTGACTTGAAAGCGGCCTCTCTGCAGGCATAGGGGGAAGATGCTCACTGTTCACCGTCTGGCAGGCACTCGGATATGGCCTTCTGGTTGTTGAAATGAGCTGTAGGATGAGGGGGAGGTAGAGGAGATGTGCCTATGGAAATATTATAAATGTCTAATCCCAAACAGGCTTCCTCAGACAGACTCTTCTTTTTTTTGCTTCTCAAGATTTGTAGTCAGAAGTACACAGAGTTGAAGATCAAAGCAGTATTTCCTGCTAAGTTGTCATTCTTGCTGCTATTCCTACAGTGCAGCACATCTAAACTTAGCTAACTGTAGCCTCTTGCATTTTTTTTTTTTAATTTATTGCTTAGACTTACCATACCTTCCTTTCTTAAGATCAATGTGATAGGTATTTTTGGATACTGGGAGTATACCATGGGGGAGGATTCCTGTTCTTGTACTCACCTCTACATATCTCTTCAGCCACTTTTGGAGGCAGATTACTGAGAAGATTGGACTTGTGGTCATATGTCATTATAGTTTCCTCCCCCCAAGAGAAAGCTGTTTTCTAAATAACAGCAAACATGGGCAGACCCTGATTATGAGTAGTTTTGTAACACTCTTCTCCAAAGCAGCTGTAGTTTTGGCAATTTACATCAGTAGTACAGAAGCCTTATTCCCTGAGGTAGCATTGTGGGTGGATCAAACTCTTTTTACTTCACAGTGGCTAATGAGCAGCCATGGTATGGCAGAAATTTTTATGACCTCCACTTAACTTAATCTGCAATCAGCTACCATTTCTTAAGTGAAATTGCTGACTAAAATTCAGTCCTATGGACCATTTGAAAACCTTAAATGCATTGTTCACTGGTGACTTTACTTCTGGACTGTATGTTGACCTTTGTGTGTATTCCCTCTAATTTGTTAGCGAAGATATAAAAACGAGCACCAGAAATAGTTAAGCAGAAAGCCCTAATCATACTTTTTATCTCTCATCAAAAGTCTTAAGGCATTGTCATATAATTAGCTGAGGTGGTGCAGATGGCTGACTGTTACGCAAACTTTGTGGAAGAAGCAAGAAGAAGGAAAAGATAAATTGGTAGAACCGTAAGAAATAAAAAGGCTCAGTTACCATGCTTTGCAACCTGAAAGAAAAGCCAGTAAAAGCAGGAGAAAACAAATCATATGATCCAGTAGTTCAGTAAAACCATCTTTATATAGAATGGTTTTTTTCCCAGTGTACTAATTTAGATCAATTCTGTAGATGAAGAAAAAACCAACATATCCTCCCTTATGAATTTAAAGAGAAAAGGCCAAGAGCAGTTCCCTCATTCACTCCCATGACACAGCGAAGCTCTGCACAATGATCAAAGTTTTACCATAAAATGCAGTCCATGTGACCTTTTCATTTATTTATTTTTAATAGTTATCAAAACCAGAAGAGGCCTTTACACTATTATCTGAAAGAGCAATGAGGAAGGGTCAAGCTGTTCTTTTTCTGAAGTCAAACAGGCTGGGAACTAATGTCTTCTGCACTGGTAGAAGAGAACTGAATTTCAGGGTAGGTGTGTCTTTCGTCCTGTCTGCAGTCTGATCAGGGAAGAGATTTGGGGTCTGTTGATGGCTGATGAGTGTTTGACCAACACTGCCCATGCTGCTCCCTGACCCACCTGCGTCTGCTCCAGGAACTATTGACTCTTCCTTACTTGAAGAAACAACCATATCAAATTAATTATCTCTCTCTTTCTTCTCTCTCTCTCAACACTTGAATGAGAGGGAGGATTCCTGTCTGGACTTGACTTAACATTTGCCAGTGAAGGCCATTAATCCCAGAGACAGGGAAATCTCCCATCTCATTTTCTTTTCTGCCTGAAGTCTCCCCTCCTTTTCCCCCTCACCTCTCTCCCAAACACTGTCAGAGAGACAACAGAGTCTCCTCCAGGGTGGCTGGGACTGGCTGGGGCACCCAACAGGGAGGCACCCCCAGTCAATGTAGCAGGTCAGCCATGGCACAGGTATGAACTTTGCAGAGGTATGATCTGATCTACCCACCCTGCCTTTTTTCCTCCGGACATCAGTGCGCGTGTTTTGCCTGCAGCATCTGAGTGACAAAACTAGCAAGGCTGTAGAGATAAACCAGAAAATTACTGAGCAGATGAGGGCTGAGAAAATCCAAGGATGAGATGGAGAAGCAGGCAAGAAAAGCTAGAGCTGAGCAGCCAGCAGGGAACTGGAAATAAAAGTCCATAGCTCTCCCCGGGTTTGCACAAATTTCTACTTATATATCCATGAAAGTGACTCATGGCTCCCTCAAAACTGAATTTCAGGATGACGAGGCAAAACCTGGCAGACAGCCTTCCCATGCTGTTCCTGCTCTTGCTCAGCACTATTTCTCCCCTCCCACATGGCACTTTCTTTAAAACACTAGAGCTGGGTCTGGGGAAAGTTTTGAAATGCCAACACGAAGACAAAAATAGATTTCCAAATGCTTTTCCTAAATCATTTGATATAGAGGGGCCTGACAGGTAAGGTTTTCAGGCTGCTGGACTATGCAAAACTCTGACTTTTATGGGAGACCAGCTTGCTAAGTGCATTGCTGCAGACGTCTTTCTGTCCTGTCTTATTCCGTGTATGTGTGTCTGTGCATGTGTGTGTATCACCCAACAACTGTTGAAACCCCTTGATAATTTCCATATACATTGTTAGAGGGGTAGTGCTCTCAAATATTTTTTTTTTTTTTCTACAAGAATCATGAAAATAAGCAGCTAGCTAGAGAAACTAAACTCTAGAAGCAGGTAGTGTTGAGGTGGTTTCCTCATTAGCCATCAGAGAATCCACACTGATGACCCCAAACAAAGGAGAGGTTTCAGTTTGAGCTTATGCATTGTTTGATAATGCTGAATCTAACACAAAGCCATAAAAACCTACTTTTTCCATTTTTTACTTGTATAGAGCAGCAGGACATTTTTCTTGGTTTTAATTGCTAAAAAGTCTGCTTCTACTTGTATCTGGTGTACATGTTGCATGTGCACTGGCATTTTTTCAGATTTATTAACTTATAGTTAAGAAACCTCAACACATCCCTATTTTAATTTGTCTGTATTTTAAATTCTTATCATGGTCTGAAAGGTACTAAGGGTTTTGTCAAACAAATGTGAGGATTTGCTCTTTGTCAGCTAAAAAATCTGTTACCTCAGCTTCACGAAAGAAATATTGTTCCGGTTTGTATGGGTTTCTGGTCTCTGTCAGGGTTCCTAGGAACTACAGCGATACAGATAAATAATAACTGCATCGAGTGCCAAATGGCACAGGTGCAAAAATAGTTTGTACCAGCTGAGTAGAAAATGGTTGCTTCCCCCTCAATTTACAAGGAAAATTTGATTTTCTGAAAAAAAGAACAGAATCCTCTAGGTTATGATGTTTTATTAAACAAAGAAACACCACCAAGAACAAATGTATTTTAGAAATGCCTCTGCAGTGACTGTTGAGAGCTGTTTATTACCTCTCTCACATCCCCATCCTTTCTACACACAGCAGGCTCACTGGGCAAGCAGTGCCTGTAGCAGGCCATGCAACTTGGCTGCTGAGGAGTCGTGTTCCCCTGGGAAGCGGTGGGGCAGGGCAGGAATGAAGCTGAGGGAGAACTACAGCTTTCATAAGGTCCTAGGGTCAAGGTTTCGATTAATTTAAATTGTTTTCTCAATAAATTAAACACTCATTTCAGAAAGCAAATATTTAATTGGAAAAAATAATGTTACATTGGTTTTCACCAAAAATAATTTTGAAGGAAAATTTTGGACTAACCTAATCATTAAGTAGAATGTATCAATCCTATAGGGATGGTTTGTGATTCCCAGTATCTGGCCAAAGGAAGCAAGAGTCTACACAGCCACAAAATCTAAAACAGACATTTACTGCTGCAAGACTGCATGCTTCTCCCAGGTCTTAGTTGTGGTAGAGGATTATTGTATGATGTTTTCGTCAGAAACTCAGATGCCTTTAAGAGAAGGCCAGAACGTGTTGCACTTTGGTGGTGATGCCCTTTTATCATTTCTTTCAATGGTTAAATAATATTTGATCTTTTACTTCGAGCTCCAGATCCTGAAGACAAAGGACTGAGTAAGAATCTCTGATTTCATTTTTTAAAATGACACCTTCAAGCCTTGTGATAGATAAAGAAAGCCTGTAAAGGTAACATCTAATTCTTCCCTTCCCATGAATATCCAACCTTACACCACAAGCTCAAGTATCAGGAGGCCATTTACACAAGCCAGAGACACTGTTTTTAATCTCTAGTTTGTTGAAATCTGCCTCATTGTTTGTCTTTTTCTTAACACTTGGCATTGGCAATGATTAATGTTGCCAACATTTTCCTTGCCAGGAAAGATGTTTCTTTCCTCTTTGTAGTGCCAGCAAAGCCTGGAGACACCTCCCGCTCTGGGGCTGCCTTTCCTCCCTCACCTATGGGGAGAGCAGCTAAGGAGGAGGATGGAAATCTCATGCCCCTTGCAGGAGAGGCGTTTCCAAGTGGGAAGGAAGGAAAAACAGCAGTTCACAATTTTATTGTGGGTTAAGAGCAATGGGAAAGAGTCAAGGAGCTCCAAATAGCTTTTCTCTTTCTTTTCCACTCCTGCTGAAATGTAACTCAGACGGTGCTGATAACCTCTCTTTTCCGCTCCTCAGGCACAGCACTATACCTCCACAGATTGCCCCAAGAAATGCTGCCTGGCAGAAAGCTGTAATCAGCTTAATTTGATTGACCTACGGCCTGTTCTAGGTTGATCTACAAAATAAGGGCTACCAGGATGAGGCCAGCTGGGTTATATCAGCAGTCTGTACCCAGACTGTGGGTTAAGACACCTCACTTACACTGACGCAGTGACCTGGGTTAAGTTTAGCTCTATGTGGAGCAGATCTCCACCTGCTTCTTCTCAATTTTTGCCCTCCCTGTGAGGTGGGGTGACCAGAAGAGGCATTTTTGGCTGGCCATTTGGAGCTGGATGTTTGCCAGCTCCTTCTCACCTCCTGAACACCACAGAAGTGCCAGATCAGATTTGATAATCTGGCCTATTATTTTTTTATTATTGTTCCAAGGATAGAAGAGTACCCTCTTCACTTGTCAGCAACTAATAGGTCACAAGTTGGCTAGTTTACCAAACATGAAAACAATTTGCCAACAGCAGGGACTTACACCCTAAAAGGAGAGAACACACTTTTAGCTGGCAGCCTCCTCGCCACCCCGAACAAAGGAGAGATATAGGGTATCGGTAGCAGCTTTTAAGTTGTCCTGAGTGCTAACTTGTTTCTGATTTTTAGGCTATCTGTCTTTTAAGTCTTGCTTGCCTATTGCTAACAACTGCTCAGTGAGCTAATACTTCTTATGAGCTGCTATCAGTCACCCACACTACCCGGTCTGGAAAATAGACGTAAAGTTTTTGGTAGCTCAGTCCTTATCCCACTGCATCGGTGGGATCCTGCCACCAATGACAAAGGGCAGAAGATTAAAGCCGAGTCGTTCTGTTGTCCATTGTCATGCTGAAAGGGCCTAGATTTATTTCATTTCAAATAATTTTAGTACCAGCTGCATCTTATGTGAATATAGAGACAAAAATTCTTATTTATCCCTAATGGTATCTTGGTATATTCTAATCGCATATTTTTCCTTCCCTCGTATGCAGCAGCTATATAACTCGGAAAGAGATGCCAGCAGTAGATTAAGAGGGCTTGGAAGTTATACAGAGGTGTGGAGGAGGGGAAAGAAGACTTAGGATGGACTGAAGGGAATTGCATGCCCTTCCTTGCTCACTGCTGACACTCCCAAGCCTCAGGTCTCTGCAGCCCTTCCCTTGGATCCCCCCCGCTACTTTGCAACAGTCTTCCACTAAAGAGATGCTTAAGGTGGGAAGGGAATTTGTAAGCCACTGAATTTTTGCCATCACTGTGATTGATGCTGGGAACAGTCCTTGGCCTTTGCATTTGGCCCTATAGCGTGTTTTGGCAGAGGAGCAGGGGTGGTGCTTGGCCCCCTGAAGCTCATGGAGCTATAACAGGAACACTTTTTATTTTTATTAAGGCAATGAGCTGAGCATGGTTATTTAGGGTATTTGTGGGAAGATTCACCAGCCCTGATATAAGGACCTGCAAGTTAAGGAGTTCATTCAGCTGCCCACACAGAGGTGGCCTGTGTGCTGTGTGGTGCCCTGGGGTACCCCAGGCAGCCACAACAACACGAGCCACTTCCAGCTCCTGTCCCCTCCCTCCTGCCCCATACGGGCGTCTCAGAGACCCCAGGGTATATCCAGCGGCACTAGACAGCTCCCTGTGGGCAACTGCCTACAACCCTTGAGGGCTGAGATTAGTACAGTTTCTTTTTCTAGGAATGAAAAGGCTGCTCCAGAGGACAATTAAGCATCTAAGGGAGGTCAGATGAATTGCCCTCTGGAGGTTCAGGTTTCACTTCTTTGGTTGTGCCCATAGACTGTAGACTTACAACTGTCTTGTATCTTGTATAAAGTGAGACAAATCCCACTTATGCTGCAGCAAAATGTGGTGCATGTGAAGTAGATGGCAATCATTTTTTAGAACTTTCTTTTAGGATCAAGTCACAGATCAAAATTATTTACAAACCTCCATTTATCCTCTTTTCCCAATCACACCTTACCTTTCTATTTTTGTGCTCATCTCTCAAGTTCCCTTTTTAACAACTGCCAAAAGGACTGCTACTGACATCATACACTGTGCCACGACTGCTTCCCAGTGCACCACGTTTAGCCCCCAGGTGCAATTTCCAGGAGGTGAAGAGAGAGCAAGCATTGGCGCACACATGAGCGGGCAAGCATATGCTTTATAACAACGCCAAGATGCTGAAAAGCAGTAGCTGCAATGTTGATCATGTCAAGGCAGCGTTACCAGGAGACGCCTCACAGCACGGCAGACACATGCCATTGGAGTCTCTTCGACCTCTGGAAGGTAGTGGGTGTAACATTTTACATCTCTGTCTTGCTCAGACATGAAGGACAAGCAGCCTAACAAGGTCACGTTTGTTAGAGGCACGCATATTTCCATCTGCTCAGGCGGATGGCAAACAAAGTTCCTGGCACAAAGCAAGACACTCTAAAAAGGAATTGTTTAAGAGGGAGTGTCTAGGCAAAGCTGGGAAGATGAGTGGTAGTTAGATACCATACATTGGGACAGGCACAGATACATTAAATCAAAGCCTCATGTATTTATCAAGTGAAACAGCAAAAGCTACTTTGGATTTTCAAAATCCTTCCAGCTGTATTACTTTCCAGGGCACTATTAGCAAAGTGGCAGAGGAGATGCATGAGTCTTAGCAGTGATGTACCACCGAAGTTGAAAGTTCACTCCTTCACTTCTAATGCAGAACCTGCACTGCAAAATGGTTTGTCAAGGGTTTTCCTGGAAATCCTTTTCAGAGTCCCAGATGACTCCCAGACAGCTTTAGTTGCCATCATTGGTGTAGAATGACAGTAGGCTACTGCTGAGCTTTTGCTAGACTTGAGCAAGTACTGTTTCATCTGGTGAGTCTTAGATGGGAGATCCATAAAGACATAATTCTAGTTTAGGTTGCAGCTCAAATTTCTTTCATGGTGAATGAAAATAGAAAAGACATCTCTGTCTTTGAGGTGAGAAGGCACAGTCTGAGAAAACTCGACTCTGAACATTATTTATGCTAAATCTCTTTGAAATGAAAGCTATAGCTCCACTTGTTTCATATCCTGGTCTCAAGGATCTTCAGAGCACAGAGGTTTCAAAACCTAGTCTCTTACAAAATCTGGTATCTTGAATCTACCATGACAATAGAATTGAAGATGTCCATTAGGTTCAATGTTAAAAACATTTTCTTTGCTTAAATATAATTTTGGCTAAACATATTAAACAACAGATTGTTTGTACAAGCTTAGATAAGGCATGGGGATTGCAAAGGAAAAGAAAATAGCAGTGTGTCTAAAGAATAAAATTATTCTTTAATATTTTTCTTTTCAGACTTCCAGGAACATCTAGTAATTAGTACAGAAAGGACATGAGAGTAGAGAATAACGAAGACACAGATGAAATTTTTCTTTAAGGCATCACTAGGATGTGTTTTGTGATGATATGCATTTAAAGGTGTATCTTATTGCATCCTCTTTCAGTTTTACTCAGGTTTAAGGCAATGGCATTATCCTCTGTTGGCTCCTGAGAAATGCAGCTCTTATTTGAATACATACCATCATTTTAAATCAGCAGCTATTTCCTTTCCATGGAATGCTTTCTGCAAATTTTGCAGATTTGGAATTTTCCAAGAATACCTATATCAAAAATACACACTAATCTCAACTAACGCTTACTGAGACTGCTGTCTGAATGGCAGACGACAGGAGATGTTCCTGCTTTGGGGGCCAAGATCCCTCTCCTTCCTGCCTGCCTTTGATGTTGATGTCTCAGTGGAGAGGAACAGCATGGCCCAAAAAGCGATGCTTGACTTTTAGATATTAGAGTAATGGTCAGTAGTACCAGAAGGGAGCCCACTGACAGAACAGCAGAAAGCCAGAGAAAGTCAGGCCTTCTGCTGGGGACTGACTAGGGATACATCTCCATGGCTGGCCACTAGCAGATGGATCATGTGGTGATGGCTCACCTGCAAAAATGTCTCAGCCACCCTCTAATTCCTGGGATGGATGGGCAGAGGCATTGGCATGTTAGCAGAGGTCTGAGTGAGACCCAGGCTGGTAGGCGAGTCCATGCAGTGCTACCACTGCCACCCACATGTCCTGGCTCAGTCTCTGCTGCCATGGGCACCTCTACTTTTGGGGACTGGAGACAACAAGTGAGGATCAGAGTAACAGGCAGCTGGGCTGGAAGGTGCTCGTGGGGGCACGTGCATGTGTCCAGCCTGTTCCCAACAGGTTCCCGCAGCCTAGGGACCACTGGGAGCCATCACAGGTGCTGCAGGAGGGGTGAGGAGCAGCGGCTGTGGGGGAAGCCCCATGCCAGCCAAAATATGCTTTTGGCTTCAGACCGAAGAAGATCGGGCAGCACTGACTCAAATAATGCACTGTATCACCCTATCAAGGGTTTTCCTGGAAATCCTTTTCAGAGTCCCAGATGACTCCCAGACAGCTTTAGTTGCCATCATTGGTGTAGAATGACAGTAGGCAGGTTGCTAAAAATTGAACATGGCATAAAATTTCAGCCATGCCAGAAGCAAGATGACATTCTCTAAAATTAAGAGCAAATACTGTTTGACACATAGAGCCAGAGAAATTAAGAGCTACTTAACTTGATTTTTGCAGATGTTAGGGTATGGATATACAGTAAGAGCAAACTCTTAATGCCTGGGAATGGCTCCTAAACCCAATGTTTATCTTTTACTTAGCTTAATTAATAGCTAATGACAGACACATGACAGTGGATAACCACCATGCACCTTAATCAATGTTAAAGCCTTACACAGATTCTCCTAGTTTATTTGGCTCACTTGAAGAGGAATATCAGCAGCAATTCATCACCTCTGAAGAGGGGCTGATAGGCAGCAGAGAGTGTTCTCAGAAACTCAGCTCCTGTGGAGGGATGGCAATGCTTGGGTCTGCATGAGCAGCCCTGAGGTCAGCAGCAGCAGTCAGGAAGGCCTTTCAGGGGCCAAAGTCCCCTGCTGTCATGCTGAGGGAGCCACGGTAAGATACAGGGGAATAGCACGGCAGAGCCGGTCTCCAGGATGAACTCAGTGAAGAGGGACCAATTCACTCTCCTGCTCTTTTGCACAAGACTGCAGGCACTTTGGGAGGAGGTTCACCATTCTGGACTCATCTTTTATTTGTTTCACATTTAGCAACCACAGATCTTGACTTCTTGATCCTTTGGATGGCTACAAAAGACTCAACCACAAGAATAAGTGACAGCCAGTTGTTCAGAGACCATGATGGTAACCAGAAGAATAGGCTGGGCCCAAAGTGGTATGCTTTCCTTCTGACCTGGTCAGAACGTGAAAGGGGATAGCAATCCCCTGATGCCAGAGGTCCTGAATGGCAGACCCTGGTTTACACAAAGCCATTTCACAGTTTAATGGTAGCCCTCTACATTTGCTGATATATAAAACCATGAGATATTGAAGGTGTAAATAAGGAGCATTAGTGTCCTTTAACTGGCTAACAGGTAAATTTTTAAGCAAGGATTCAAGACTCATAATTATTTTTCAGCATAAAAAAAATTACTTCAGGAGCTTTTCCATGGTACATGAGACTATGCTGAAATAATCTATGCTAACTGGAATCCTCTTAAAAGCAATAGCCACATTTCTTTTTAAAGAAATTTTTAATTACTGCAGCACTCATGAGCTGGCCAGGCCAATTGCTCAGTTGTGCTGGGTGCTGTGCAAAAACAAAGCAAAAAGGAGCACTCAAAATCTCACTGCACAGTCAAATGCCAGCCTGCTCCACATTTTAAGCTGGGGATAACCATCCCTCTGCAGTAATCTCGTGGTTTGGATTAATTTAAAAAATGTCTCCTGTTATGTGCCTCGGTTAAAATTATGAAGGAATTACTTTAGAGGAAAGACTTCTTTATTCTCTCATGGGGTGTGTGGTTTACTTCTTCCATACACACCTCCTGATTCTTTTCTGAAGAACAAATCAGAGCTTCATCTGAAAGCTTGTCCACTGACTGACTTATCTGTTAACTGAACAAGCATTCTCCCATGCTCAAAACAATATTGGTCCCCATGCACGGATCATTCCCAATACTTTGTTCCCCTTAATCATGAGACTGAACTCTTCTTGTTACTTGACTCTCTCAGGCAGATGCATGACCCCTTATCAAAAGAAAGAAGGTGAAATGAGGATAAAGTTACAACCCAGATGAAGTAGGAGGCTTCTGTTGAGATCTCCTGTTTAATTTAGTCATTTGGCCACCTTCCCACACCAGGTAACACTGCATTGAGTGTGAGTTGTGGGCTCTGTGTGGTGTTAGAAATACACTGGACAAGAAACTCTTTTTGGGGGAAAGCCCACAGATATGAGTCACGCTCAAAATTCTCCGGCCACCTCTGTTAACATGTCCTACTGTTTTTACTTCTGATCTCTTTGGATTGGATGGTTGCAAACACAGAGACTTAGCCTGAAACCTTCTGATCATGGCAGCTTCCCATGGTGCAGGCAGCTTTCTGTGATACCACAGGTTTTCTTTCTGTGGCCACTTCAGCCAGGAGATCCTCTGCCAACATCCTTCACCAGTAGTTTCCAATGCCATGTTCCCACTTTACTTGCACTGCTACATTTGCTTGTGGAGAGCACATGCTGAACCAAGCAGGGGAACTGGTTGGGTTATTTTTTTTTTAAGTGTTTTTAGATGGCTCAGTTCTCTCAGTACAGACTCAGGAGGAGCTGTATCAGCCCACCTGGGCCAGCTGTGCTCTGTGTTGCAGTAGCAGAGGTGAGTGTCTGGGGGTTCAGGCAGGAGGAGAGACGGAGTGGGTTTTGCTGACAGTGGCATGGCCATGGGGAGAGTTATCCATGGAAACATGCACCACACCAAAGAGATCAGCTAGATTTGCCACCTGTGAATGTTGCTTTGTGCAGGGAAATGAACCTGTGAATGAGCGGAGGAATGAATTTAGGAGACTGGAAATAGGCAAATAAATTACCTCAGGAAAACTTCCTCAAAGTTTCCTTTTTGGGAAGTCAAGATATACCAAAGAGGGGTGTCTAGGCTTGCACAAATAAGATATACAAGCCTTTGAGGTAGCGAGCCCTAGCAGTATGTCTTCATGCAAGGGGAAGGTGTGATCCTTGCATGAGCCTGCATACCTATGCTTGCTTAATCCAGCCAACTTCTTACACAGAGGCAGGGGAGTCTGTGATTTAGAATACACTTCATCTAGGGCACATCCCTGGAGAAATTAAGCATTGGCAGTCTGTCTAACCTTCAGGTTACCTTGTACCTACACTGCTTATCTCCACGTGAGACAGACTGAGCTGACAAATGCCACAATCACAACTTCACTGCAATTTTTTTAATGACAATTTAACCCATCCCTTTTTCTGTTTTTGATAGTCATGGGACGTGATTGATCCCTCAGGCACATGGTCACT
This sequence comes from Morus bassanus, assembly GCA_031468815.1. Classification (NCBI taxonomy): domain Eukaryota; kingdom Metazoa; phylum Chordata; class Aves; order Suliformes; family Sulidae; genus Morus; species Morus bassanus. Next base: position 70,632,286 of record CM062568.1, read on the forward strand.
AGGAGCGCTCAAGGCTGCATTTCTGGATGCAGAAGGCAGGGCAACTGAGGCAGCTAGAGAGTAGGAGAAATTACTGTAGACAGACTAGGTTACAGCTGCCACCTTAAGAGGCAGTACCTGTTGGCCCAAAATAAGACAGATGTAGCCTGACAGGTTAGACCAGGGTCACAGGTAGCCTTCTGCAAGCTCTCACATTTGTCTGTGAGGGAGATGTTGCTCTGTCATAATTTACAAATGCCATATGTGACCTGCTATACATCTCGGGTCTCCTCACACTCTTGCTCCCTGGCATGTGCCTGTAGCTATAATTTCAGTTTTAAAGTGCTGAAGAGCTGTAACAGACGTTTCTGTGACACATACCTATGTCCGAAAGCCTGGGCCCCAAAGTTGTTTATTTATAGGCTACTAGACAGGCTCCGCTCCTATTTCTGAAACGGGCACTTCCCCATCACATTTGTGACCATCATGACCCATGCCCAGCTCATGCAGCTTAGGTTTTCTGCTCTCTTGTGCCAACCCTTAATAAAAGACCTAAGGTGGTAGAACCAAAATGACCTTCTCCAGCAGGGGAGAACCATAAGCAGAGGGTTAGCTCTCATATGGGACAGAGATTTGTAAGGGCAGGGACTCAGCCGTCAGCAGTAGGTGGCTGACCCTAACACCCAGACTTAAGCCCTGGGAAAGGAGGGATCTTTGCAGGCAGAAGCAGAGATATACAGTGCCAGCAAATGAGTAGATCAAGGAGAGGTACGTAAGGCAGTCCCTGAGCAGAGTCTTTGGGGTTTTTTTGGATCACTGTTTTGGACTGATCATATGGACACCATGTCCAAAACCAGCTCCAAACCGCCTTCAGGTACGCCAGTATTCTCAATGAACTTCTGTGAAATGAAGAAAAAAGAAAAAATAAAATGCAGGGAGCTGAAACAGAGAGCCCACATAATTCTCCAAATACAGGCTGCCTCACAGCTGAAATTCTCCAAGCCAACCAATGTTTCAGTGGCAAACAAACAAATGAGGAACATCAGCCTTTTTGCAAGTGTGTGGGTGAAAATCCTGCTGCCTTTTCTCGCTGTGCCTAGCAGATGGGACAGTGTGATCACCCATGTGAACACTGGGGTCACTTCACCCATACCTGGCAGGGACAGCCCCAGCTGTAACACTTGTTCCCTGCCTGCATGCTGCCATGCCTTAATGGGGTTACAGAGGAGAGGGGTGCAGGTGGCTCCCTCTGCAAGAGCCAGGCTTGCCACCTTGCTGTGTGCTTATAAAATGGCGTTACAGCTCTGGGGAGCTAGTCATTGCAGGGCTAATGGCTGGTGACAAATGCAGACTTTTTTTCCAGAATAGGAAATCTTGTACAGTATTAACTGACGGTTCAGATAATGTAAAAACACATTTTAAAATCACTTAAGCATGTAGGTGAAAGTGGTTTAATTTCTTTCAAAATAAAATGTACTGAAGGGTGCCAAGATTCCCCAGTAAAAGGCTAAAAACCCCTGGGCAGAGGCCTGAGGGTTGTTAAATCACCTTTAACCATGATGCATGCCCACAGGTGAGGCTGCTGTGACCGAGGAGGCATGATCATGCCCTCCTGAGCTAGGCTGAAGAGGTCCTGCCAGGAGCATCCCCTCAGTGCAGAAAGCCACCTCCCTCTGCTCTGAAAGGAAAAGGGCTGTGGCCAAATGTGATCATCTCAGTGGTTTCCCCCAGTTGCGTCTTTCAGACCACACCAAACTTGTGCATGAGAGTTCTCGTCAGGCTGAGTATCGATAACTCAAGGAAAGCAAATGTCCAAGTTGTGCTGGGAGGCGGCTTCCAAATTATGAAACCGATTTCCCCAGAACTGATCCCTAAACTCTGAGCACGTGCTTAAGACCCCTGGGTCAGGAAAAGATTTAAACATCTTGCGAATGTCCATACTGTCTGAGACACGCCATGAGCATGTACAGTTCTCGGAGCTGAGCACAGGTTTAGGTGTTTTCCTGGGACTGTGGGGTCATGGGCTCGAAAGCCAGGGTTGGGAGCTGATCCCAGAGGGGGATTGGGGTAGGCTTGCATCCAGGTACCAAGAATATAGTGGACCCCTTGTTCTGTAAACCATAGACATTTCCTCCCACCTCCCTCCCCTCTCCAGGCCAACCCCTGGCACCTCTTGCCCACTGCAACAGGGGAAAGATGCAGGTTTAATATCGGAGAGAGGGTGAAGGAGAAGGAAGACTCATGAAAGCAATGGCCTCCGTGGGGAAGTGTCTGTCCCCGGTGCAGTCTGTCCATCAGATAGCTACATTGCTATTCACCAAAACCTCATTCATGTGGCTGCATAACACAAAACCCAGCTCCAGCTCAAGGGAGATGAGCTGAAGAAGAAGGTGGCACCCACGGAGGTCACTGGGCAGGACGGCATCCAGAGCAGCCTCCCTAGGGCTCTGGCAAGCAAGGTACCTCATTTCCATCCAGACCTGGCTTCAAGAGCTGCCCTCCCCAAAGGCAGGGCCTTCTCCTGCACCAGAGATCGGACTCAGCCACCCTTGCAGAAGAAAAAACCTTGGGGGAGCCACAGAGCACCTGGCTGGGGCTGGGCGAGCCTCACTTGGGGAAGGAGGCCACCACCGTCTGCAGGGACAGTAGTGACGCCGATGGAGAAGGAGGGCGTCCTTGCAGGGACCTGTGCCTGCTGGTCTGGTAAGCTTGTGGCAGTGTTTTCCTGTTAAATCCCAATTAACTCAGCCTTAAAGGCTCAGCCCAGGCAAGCGTGTGATATAGAAGGACTCCTCGAGGCAGCTCAGGTAAACTATATGCTTTATAACCTCTGCTTTTAGTGTCTTATTTTAAGAGTCTGTTAACATAGCATATAAATCACGTATTTTAATATAGGAAAGTGAGATAAGTTTGAATTAGAAAATGACTGGAAATTCAGGTTTTGATTACCATTCTTCCTCTGTACTTCAAATTAAGAGCGGGCTATTAATGGCAACACGGAAATTCCTGAGTAATGCAGTTTAAGCTGGATGCTTTAAACCATTTAAACATAAAGGACCAGATTCTCCTTTATACAAAAGCCCTGAAGTGATGGAAAATAATATTTAAATCCTCTTTCAGTCCTAAACATTTTCATTAAGAATAATTGTTATAGTATGTGTCTAATCCAATCGAATCTGGCAAAAGATGATTTAGTGCATTTAGTACAAAGTATTTACATGATAACAGATAAAGTGAATACATCAATTTGCCAGCTATTAAAATATAGTTAATAATTCCAGTTGGAGCACTCAGCTGTAAGAGCTGCTTTCCATTTCAGTGAACTTTCTGCTATGGAGAGGAAAGAAATGATTCCTGCACATGGCTGAGCATCAGGTTTCTCTGAGCGTGAAAGCAGGCTTGTAAAAGGTCGGTGTTTATGGTTGCTTGTCTCCACCAGGAGTGTTTTCTGACATGCAAACAACCTGCCATCCACCAGCACTGCTTTAAGCAGCTCTGCTTTAAAACCTTCTTCTCTAAGTCTGTGCCAGCCCAGCCCAGTCCAGCGTGTGCATGGATTATCTTCATTTTAGGAAGTGGTGTAGTAGTTTCTTTGGTGCTGTGCTACTGCAGCTGCTAGAGCTGTGTGAAAAGCACTGAGTGGCAAAAGGGAAAAATTGAAAAAAGGTATCTGTGGATGGCAGGAGGTCTCTCCTGCCTTTCTCTCTGAATTCAGCTCTGAACACAATCTCTGCTAACTCAGAACACCACCAGGGGTTGATTTCCAACTGGAGGTTGACTTGGAGCAGCTCTTTTTCTGAACTAGTCTTTACAGCTAATAGCTGAGATTTTGTCTTGTTTGGTTTTAGCAATGCTCCCAGGTTAAACAAGTGAGGATGTTTAAACATGGTGCTCTGGACTCCACAGGCTGCACATGGTGCCAGAGGTAACTCACTCAGATGTAGATATTTAAGCTGTAGCATCTATATGTCCTCAGCTGATACTCTCCCTTCTGTATATGTGTACATTTGACTTTACATCACAGGAAATAAAATGACTGCATTGCACAGCTAAACTTACACCATGAAAACCCCACTTTCATGCCTGGCGGCTCAGGAAAAAACTCAAGCTGAAACCAGAGACTCCCTCTGTGTTTGAAATACTTAGAGGTGACACTGCTTTTATATTCACTCAGCAGAGTGGGGTGGGTGAAGGGCGCCCCTCAGCCCATCACGTTGCTGACCAGGGCTCTGCTTTCCACATGTGGCAGCCCTGCTGCAAGACCTGGCTTATGAAGTCATCCCCTCTCCCTGTTCCCACAGCTCTGCTCCTTCTGTTGTGCCTAGCAACCAATCCAGATGTAAAAATAAAAAAAAAAAAAAAAAAAAGGCAAAACAAAAAACAGACAACCTTTTGGAAAAAAAACACCTTATTTCTGCCTAGTGGGGGAGGTAGTCTGTGGGTAAGAATCAGCAGCCAGGACGAAGGCAAGGCAATAGTTGTCTGATAATTGAAAGCTAAAAGGTGCCTGGCAGATGCCATGTTAAAATGGGCCAGACTGTAATCTGGAGTGAGGGAGAGGAAGGAGAGAAAGGGCAAAAGGAAGGGCAGGAAGGAGAGGACTTGTACCCATCTGGAGTTTCGCCCTGGGTGGAGCATGATGACTGAGACCCTCTTTCTTGGGCAGCCACATGCATCCCTGCTCTGTGGAGGCTCTGCAGTAAAAAAATGACTCGCCTGGGGCACACAGGGAGCAACCCCCAGTTGCCCTGCACTCCAGTCACACCTGCAAGTAGTAGACAAGGAGTACTTCTGCCTATTCATCTATTCAAAAATAACCAAGTGGATGTTTTGGGGGACAGCTAATGTTACAGTACTTTTTGAGAAAGGCAGTCTACCCATGACAGCGTTGCATAGTTGAACACCAGGCTCCCATAAATAATTAGTATTGCAAATCTTTGCCTTGCCTTTTATCTTTGTCACAGTGACTGGAATGCACCCCACTACCATCTGTGATTATAATTCATGCGTCACTAAAACCACAAGGTACGCTTTTTACACGCCTGATATCTACCCCTCCACCCACCTGCACTGCCCATAAATCTCCTTTTTTTCCAAAGATGCTAGGACACACTGGCAAAATCTGAAGACTTGCCAAGTATTTCCTTGAAATATTAATATATTGTTAAAAACAGGATCTCTTCACAAAGGACATATCTGACATTTCCAAGGAGTATCTGGAAAGTGTCTGTTGTGAGCATGGTGGAAGAAGTGGTTCAGAATAATCTTTTCCAGCAGGAAGCAGTTTCAGCAAGGACCTTGCTTCACTAAAAGGGGAGATGCTGATAGAAGCTAACCTAGAACAGCTGCTATATATATTACCATTGTTGGCAGTTTTGATAATAAGAGCAATAACAACAACAACAATAATAGCAACAATAATTAATCAATGCAGGATGGGCTGCCCGCAGGGAGCTCACTGCCCCACAGCCTTTCCTGCTTGTTTACTGTGCTGTACAGTGCAGGATCCCTAAAAGTGACTTTATATTAAAGAAAAAAAAAGCCAGCTCTGCATATTTTTAAGATCCACTGCAAAGTCTGTGTAGGCTATGAAAACATGTAGAGTCTAAGTAGTGAAATAATAATTGAAAAAAATAAACCCCTCAGACAATCCAAACCAAGAACCTTTCCTTGGGTACACAGCAGTGATCCTAAACAAAGCCAGGGACACTCCTTAGGGCACAGGCTTTTTCTGCCATGGCACTATGGAGAAACAGACCTTTCCCACAGGTATCTCACTTGTCTGGGTACACCTACAGGCTGACAAAATGTTTTTATTCTGAAGATTGTTTAGGCACCCAAAATTATTTGACGTTATTAAATATTTAGCTCGGTGTGGTCCTGTATAATGCTGCCAGCTTGTTGGGAAATCATAGTACGCCAGCAAGTAGGTTGCAAAACCTTTGCTTAGGAAAGGTTTTTGTTTTTTTTTTTCCACCTCTGCCCCAGTGATGCAGGTATAGTTAACCCATCCATGAAGAAATCACGATTACTTTGTCTGAAATTGCCAGCATTAACACTGTAGTGAGAAAAGGACAATGATTCTTCTGCCATATGATGCAGAGGTCACAACAGCCCGGATTCTGATAGCAGGGAAGGGAAGACGTAAGGTGACTGAGGACTCTGCCTAGATCAGACTCCCATTTTCTTGTGTGCTGTGGTGTGCATGTATGGGCAGCTTTCATAACAACTGGTACCAAGGAGAGGAATTTTGGCAAACTGCTTTCATGGAAAAAAGAAAAATCTCTTCTTGCTTATCTTTCCATGTCTCCACCTGCATTGCTGCCGCTGGTCACCCTCTCTGAGTGCCCACAGCACAGCTGGCCAAATGTGCTTCACCCCTTTTGCCTTTACAACACTGTGAGGGTTGGGAGAAGATCCCTAGAATTTTATTCCAAATCAGTCTGGTGCAATACAGAAATGCACATAGCAGGCTATTCAGGCTGCCTAACCCAACCCACGTCGGGCACAGGCACCCCTACCTGAGCCACCTCTGGTCCACACATTCCAGGGCCTCCACCGAACATAGCAGGACTCATGAGGACTATTGATAGATTGAGCTAAAGGCTTGAGTCATCCATGAGTAAAAAAGGCTGAAACATTTCAGGAAGGCTGCTGAATATTGCACAGGTACCATGGATGTTTAAGAACAAGCTAACGTTTTGTCAGGACGTCTGTCAGAAATGGTATATCTGCAGCTGATCTTGCCCAGGGGCAGAGGATTCAGCCTTGTTTTTCTGTGGCTCTGTGGTACTCAGTGAGTCCCATGGTCAAGAGGAGGAAAGCTGGAGGAAGCCACAGAGACCCCAAATTTCTCAGGAAGCTGTAACAGCTTAGGAAAAAAAGTTAATGAAAAAACAGCTTTGGGGAAATGTGAAGAGTATCGGAAATTTAAATTTTGAAACTTGCCTGAGGCATCATTTCTGGAAAAGTCAAGCTACTGTAACAAGTACTCACTTGATGTGGGGTTTTCCTTACAGCTATGAGATGTTCATTTTCACTAGAAAATGTTGCTAAGTGAGGACAGGAGTGTGTGGGTTTTGCTACAAGATTTAATGCCTTTGGTAAACCATGTCCTCAGGTGTGCCTGACAAGAGCTGTACCAAACCAAGCTCACGTAGTCACTGGTAAGTCTTTAGCCTTCACCTTGGCTATTTGCAAAGTAAGCTCTGGGAAGCAGAGCTGGTCTAACTCATAGTAATTCGAATGAATCAGAGGGTTTAAAACAGTTCTCATCATCTGAGCCTCTACTGCTCTGTCTGTCTGTGTGTGGGACTGTTTTTATGGCCAAATCCTCATCTGGCCTCTTTAATAGCCTTGGTGCAAGGGCTCACATCAGTAGGCACTCAAGTCTGTAGAAGTTTATCTGTCTGTAGCATCAGCTATTATTAGGCTCTGAAAAGTCAACCTTTGCTGTCTAAGGTTGTTTTCATAGCAGAGAATAAAATTTAAAGGCTGATAGTTTAAAACACAGATGGCCTGGGCCAAATGAACGGTTTGGTGACTGTTCACAGAGATCATGTGGAGTTCTTCAGCCTGACCTGAAGCAGACGGTGCGTTATCCAGAGACCTACGGTGTTACCGGGTAAAGTGTCATACGGTTACAGAGTCACTGCCACAGGGCTTCATGTGAAATTATGCAGTCAAGGACCAAGAGAAGTACCACTCCTGTGACATGCAACTCCATTGCTAACGGCAACTTCATTGCTAGAAGGGAGCCAGAGCTGTCCTCCATTCTGCTGGTCGACTCCTTCTTCAAAGGGAAGAGAAGAGGTTCAACTACCATACCACTGGAGAAACCTGTTCATGTGATGGGAAAACAGGGAAATAGAGAGGACTACTTGTAGAGCACTAATGTGTGACACTTGTAGGACGTGTGTGTTTTCACTCTGAGTGTAAGGCAGGATGCTCACACTTTTTACCACCCTGCATTCAGGGCCTGATTCAGAGACCTTGAAAACTTTCCATTGACTTCAGTGGAGTTTGAATCATGCCTGAAAGCTACCCAACAGCCTGGAAGGGGGCAAAAATAAACTGACTTTTCCCCCTGGAGGGATCCAGGAAAATAGTTTAGGCAGAGAGAAGTAGGATATCATGGTGTTTTGGGTTTGTTGGGGTTTTTTTTGTTGTTTGGTTGGTTTTTTCTTCCCCACAGCAGCTTATAATCTAATGCCTGGATTATTTTTAATGTTACATTCTTCTTCTTGTTGTGATTTCTAAGGAGAACAGCCTGCAGGGCCTTTGGCCTCAGGGCCTGGCAGGCAGCTGAAGATGAGCAGCAGGAGCTCCTGCAGAGAACCACAGTCCACGACCCAGCTGGCAGCCAGGGCTCCTGAAGGGCTGGGGAAAGGGGAGGGCACTGGGGCAGGACGAGGTTGCAGAGCCGCGCTGGGATGTCCTCTCCCCAGACCTGTGCTGGGCAGACGCTGCCATAGTGGGTAGAAGGTGACTGGCAGCCAGTGCAGCAGCACCAGCTGACAGGGTGACCCCTGAGCCCGTAGATTTGACAGCAGAGTTTACAAACCCATCCCAGTCCTTGTGACTATCCCAGGGCTGGTGAGCAAGCTCCTGGAAAGACAGGGGTTTGATATGGGCTAACATGAGCCATGCTCTTGTTTAGTCTGGGCCTGGTCCAAAGTCAGTCTTAGTGCTTTGGTTTGTATTCTGGCTGAAACAAGCTTTGCTTTTCCATTTTTGAGAGAGCCCAGAGAGCCAGCTCCCGGTGTGAAAGCCCTATCAGCCAGGCTTCTGATGTGAAACAAAAGTCTCACATTTGTTTCCTTTCACATCCTTTTGGTTTAGGAGCACATAGACACATTTATTAGGAACACACACCCTAAAAATAACACCTTCAGAACAGTCAGAAAATCAGGATTTTTGCTTTTTAATGATTAGCTTAAGCAGCCCTGCTTTATGATCTGGCCTTGGAACTGATATCACACAATCAATCAGCCTTACAAAAAAAATAGTTTTCACACCTTGCTACTTTTAAGATAAAATGTCTTTTAATGGCTTTTCTACTAATTAGCTGCCATTACTTCCCAATCGCTTGGCAGAAGCTGTTTTTAATACGTATCAATAAAACCACCAAGCATTATGGTCTTTTATTCAAAGTATGTCCGTAAGGGATAAGCAAGCATAACAGCACTGCTTTCTCCCCACTAATGGCCACCTCCGGCTGCGTGCCTCCAATCATCAGACCTGCTGCATCACCCACCTGCCAGGGCAGGAGTTGCCAGAAGGGGCTGAGGACAGGGAGACCCCCCAGTAGGGCTCAAGTGGCCAGGAGGATGGAGCAGAAAGCTATCTCTACAGCCCTATCACAGGTTTCTGTGCTGCTAAAGCAAAGTGGAAAGCTCAGAGGAAACCATGTGGCATAGTCCCCCACCCAGGATACAGGGGATTGATAAACTCTGTGGCTTTTTCAGAGGCAGAGAGTGTTGTGCAGCTGCTGTGATGTTCCCTTACAGCTCTCCTCTTTCTCACGGGAGAGCTCTTCAGTCTGAGCAATGTGCCAATAAACATAATGTCAGTAAACAAAAAAGCCATCTGAGTATAAATAAAAGGAGACGAAGCCTCCTTAGCTGTGGCCAGTCTCTAAACATCTCTGTCATCTAGATGTTGCCAACAGTAAGTCCAGCTCTTGTGCTCTTCCCTCTTACAAACGGCTTTGCTCAAGCAGTATGAAGAACTGGGTGGACTAATATCAATAGTGGATATTAAGGCAATACACACAATCACACTAGGGAGTAAAAAATTATCTGGAACACGCCCTTGGATGCCCATTTTCAAATAAACATTTAGAGTCTCAGTTCTTCAGCAGTTCACAACAGGACCAGCCTAATGCTATAATCTCAGGGTTTGACAGCTTGGATCGCACTGAACATTGGCCTTTCTAGTCTTACACTGCAAGCTGCCTCATATTCCTAGCTAACACAATTATCTGTGCTCATATTTTCCACACAGTCTCAATAAAACACTCAGACATTTCAAACCGATAGTTTAATTAAATTATGGCAACTGGGGTTATTTCAGTTCCAGGAGTATCTGAGGCAGAGGTGCTCAGGATAAACCTGGCACTTGTGCTTTCAGGGAAGGGGATAGACTCTGTTCTGTGTGAGGATGAACTTTCAGAGGACTGAATTTCTTTAGCATCTGAATCCTCTAGAAATCATGCTCCTTTCACACATTTCAAGTTGGACACTCCAAGATGGAAGCCATCAAGCTCACTTGTGGAAACTTTGTCTTACACATGCAAGGAGAGCTGGAGATCCAGCTATTCCCCTGTACTAAAGAAGTATTTTTAAGTGGTGCAGCCAGGTGTGCCAAGACAGCATGGCTCCCTATGGGAAGCTCGGCTTAGCCTCTACTTTTACTAGCCACTCAAAGAGCAACATTAGGTTTCTATGTGTTAAGTTATGTGACTAAAGGGCAACCACAGCAAGAAGTAAAACCAGCAAGGATCAGTGACAGATGGAGGCAGCCTAGTGACCTGAACAGTGAAAATAGGGCCCACTGAATTGGCAATTCCCTACGACCATCAAAGGAGAAGGATTAGGCCATTACCAGTGTGAAACACCCCATGATGGGACAGCCAAATGGGTCAGACAGCCATGCACAGGAAAGGGAGATACTGCCTAACAGAATGCAGGACTTAGCATGGTATGCACAGGCAGGAGAATTCGAGGATTGTATAAAATTTCTTATGGGAGGTTTCCAGGGGACTGTGGGAATGTGTGGGTCTCAGTAAGGGATGCTTATGGGAAGGACCAGAGGTGGAAAAATGGAGGCATCAAGGTGAATTGGGGGGATAACAAACTTGAGGAAATAGAGGGGGAAAGGAGATAAAAGGGCCCAGCTGAGTGTATGCTTGCCTGACTGAGTCCTGCGTTTCATCACCACCATCAATCCTGTATTCTCACTAAATCCTATTTCTAACTGTCTTCTGTGAGGGTGCACTCTCTATCCTGAGTCATTTTGTGTAAGTGCTACCAAGCTTCAGACCAGACTAGTAGAATTAGAGAGTACCAGCACCTAGAGGGGGACTACGAACCTCTGGGGCTCATAGGTCCAAGTGCCAGTAGCTGCAGGAGACCAGGAGCTAGGTGCCAACTATAGGACAGAGTGTCTATGACCAGCTCCTGGAGTGACCCATATATTGAGAGTATATCCCAGCAGTGGACTTCAATCCTGATCCCCCAGAGAGTGGGAACAGGATGGGGCTGTCTGTGCTGTTCATGTTTGTGTGAGTGCTGACTGTGCCGATAAATGCAGTGATTCCTCTTTGTGCTGATCCGTGTGACCAACAATGTGCATGCTATGTGTGTGTGCGCACATGTGTGTGTGTGTTTGCCTATCGGGAATACATGCTCAGCCTCGCTACAGGCTCCATGAACGTGGAGCTGCAGCAGCCTCACCTACATCCCGTAGCTCACCAGATTTGACCACCCCTAACACCATGAACTTGCTGGAGACTCAGTGTTGAGGCACTTTCCTAGCTTTCCAGAGGAAGACTCTGTCCCAAGAAGACTTCCTTTCCAAGCCTCATTATCAACTTTCAAAATGTCCCATGCAACTTGGGGAGAAACATCTGGCTACCTCTGGCTTTGTATCTTTTCTAGGGGAACAGTCCAACACCCCCGGTTACTGAATCATCGCTTCTTTGGGAATGGAATGACAGTGGTTTGCCAGTTATCCTTAAATCACTCCTACCACCAGACAGGCTTGAAGATAAAGTAAGGAATGAATTTATTCAGGAATCCAAAGATCAGCAGTATGATCTCCTTATTTAGAGGCAGCTGTGCAGAAATAAAAGAAAACTTACAGCTGCAGACAGATTATTCTAACTCTGTTCTCTGTTTTATCCAGTTAAAAAGCTCTCATCATGCTTACATACTTTTCATCTGGAAACTCATCTTTAAGCAAGACCTGGTGCAGAGCATGTATTTCATTGAAGGGATCTTGATCCAGGGATATATATGTCCTTGCACATCTTTTCTCCCCTGGGATGTTTCAGGTCCCCCTCACACCTCTCTCATTCATGCCGTCACCTGACCTGAGAAGTGTTGGTACCTGTTGGATGGGTGGGATCTCCTCCTGCTCAGACAGGGAAAAAATATCACCATCCCGATGCTTACCTTAATGCATGCTGACTCTGAACGAAACCTTCTCCTTGGAGGCAGGGCAGGATTCAAGTCTCCTTGCATTAATTATTAATACACTCAAAACACCAGCTGATATATATGCATAAGCTAACAATCATAGTAGATACAAACATATAAGCAATGATAATGCATGTAGTTAATTAGATCTTGACTGCATTGAGACAAGAATTAACGGTAACCAAATTTATTTCAGGACGACAATGACATGAACGTGCTTGGCATGAACAGCACTCCTGCAATACCCCATAAGGGCATTTTCTTCCTTTGAAGGTACAGATGTACTGGATGAGAGATTTTTGGAAATCATTAAAACCAAGTCATTTATCATAATCCATATTCTATTAACACAGTTTTGTTTTCCATCTGTTCACCCAAATCCAGGATCCATGTTAGCCAATGCTTTGCATCAAGTGGTCCCTGTGTTTAAATCTTGTATGTGACACTAGTGCCCATCCTCACTTGCAAAGTTTCAAAACTGGCCACTGATGGCAAGCATATGAAAGTTTTTACTTCTTTTGTAAGGACTGTAGACATACCTGCCACTGTCACATTAACATGTGATCTTGGTTTGTTTGGCATTAACCTGATTTCACCCCTGTGAAGAATGATTTTGACCTACAGGTTATTTTGCATTGCACAAGCACTACTGGCTAGTTGATGTTATGCAGAAGGGTTGTCTTTGATGAGATTCTGACATTCAAATCTACTGAGCTACCAAGAAAAAGCTAAGCAATTTGAGCTGCTAGCACGATACCATATTTGAAAAGGAGCAGAAGTGCTCTGTTACTCACAGTCACATTGAGAGATGATGCAGATCACTTTCTGTCATAGTGGCAACAGGTCACACATTTGAAAAGCTTCTTTATTCAGTTCTTTAACATAACAATGCCAGAAAGGGGACTTTGGGAGCTGTGTTTCTGGGATCCCCTGGGCTTCCCCTACTACACCTTCCTCTTCCTCCTCCCTTGAGCCACAGTGCTCTGCAGCATGTGTAATGGAGGTGGTGGAATCCTCTTTTATAAACGGGAGAGCAACTTTACGTCACGTTTGGTGGCAGATGGCTATGACTGCGGAGCAGCTCCTCCTGGGCTGGCAGCAGTCCCAGGGGTGCTGGATCTGGCCATGGGGTGAAGCTACAGCAGAGGTTGTGGAGTGAGGAGTTTCGCCTGCTGGGGCTAGGGCAGTGGGAGGCCCCACGGGAAGGGCTTTTATGGGGACCTATCACAGAGCTTAGCTTTCGATCCTTAATATTTTCAGATCAGGTCTGGATGCCACAAATCAGGGGAATGAAAATTGCAGCTGAGCTGGTTAAATGCCCAGGGGAGCTCCTACCAATGCTCTCCCATGGGTCTGCACAAGCCATCCTGGAAATGTCCCACAGCTTTGCAGAGGAGCAGGCACCCTCTGTCCTGTTTTGGTGCCCAGCTGTGGAGTAAATGGAGATTCACATCTCTTCTGCAGCACTCAGATTTTTCTTTTTTTTAAGATATAACCTCCCCCAACATATTAGATTCTATTAATGAAATTATTGCATTTCTGTACAATTCAGTATTTGTTTTTCTAAAAATTTGATCTCCAGAAGGCAAAGTTGTCTCCAGAGCACTTCCTATACATAAGGATAGATCAGGAGGAAAGCAGGCTCAGAGCCAGAGAGGCCACAGGTCTGGGATCTGGTGTCGTTTTAGGATTTGTTGTGATGGTGCCCAGAGTTGAATGCCCTGAAAGCATTTCAGCATGCAAGGCAGAGATAACAACTTCTCTTTCATTCAACTTTTTCACCTCCCTTTGTTCTAGACTCTTCAATGCCAGGAGGCCTTTGTTTTTATACTGCTTTAGGTTTGGCAGCTATCAAACCTCTTCAGGCCCAAGCTCAATTGCAAACTATGGGCGATGCCCAACGCTTGTGCAGGGACTCAGAAAAATGCCTTCTTCTCAATACACTCTTGCAAAGGAGAACATTCTTTCTAAAAGATAGAAAGAAATGCTGCTGTCTGCTGAGCAGGAGCCAAGTTTAGTGCAAACACAGGTCAAAAAGAGAGGCGTGAACCTCTCGTCTCCATCTTAGCAGGGCGCTCTCCAGAATATTTAATGCTTGCGCCCAAAAATTAAATGGCAGATTTGTTTACAGAAGTGTTTTCCAAGAGATGCTTGGGCTACGCTCGGCAGCTGCCCTTATCGCTGGCACTGGGCATACCTTGCACGTCTGGGTGATTAATCGATTTGAACTGCTTTCTGCAAGACTCCTGCTTGCGAGGCAGGGGCGTGCTCCAGCATGGCAGAGGAGCTGTAAAACAACTGCTGCAACAGATGGCTTCAGCTCTCGTCTTGGTTTGGTGTGCCCTGCCAAAACGGTGCCAGACGCGCACGCTTGTGCAGGGCTTGATGAATGAGGAATAAAGCCAGAACATTTGTCAACTGAAAACGAAGAGGACTAATGTGCAGTAGGGACATAAAGTTAAATGGGGAGATATGGGGAATGAGGTGAAGGGGGAAAACTGCAGGTGTTTGGAGGAAACACCTGCTAATCCTTGAGGGGAAAGAAGTGGTGGCAAGGATGCTAAGGAGGTGGAGATTGAGAAGATTAGCTTGCAGGTTTCGTGGCTTGAGTGGAGAGGGGAGGTTGGCAGACCATGCACTGACACTAACAGATGCCTGGGGCAGAAAGGAAGCGGGGGAGAGATGTGGCATGCCAACTGTAACAGCCAAGGGGAGAATAGATGGTGGAACATGGAAAAAAAATACACAGAAAATGATGGTAATGCTAAGGTGGTCTAGTATTACATTGGATGATGGTTTTATGAGGCATACAGGTGGCAATTTGAAAAAGATCAGCAAACTCATAGTCAGGATCTGTGCAAAAACAGAATGCAGATTTTGCATGATAAAGACTCTAAACTCATTATCCTCCAGTTATGTTGTATGCAAGTATCTTTTTAAAGCACGAAAAAGGCATTGTGGTTTTTTTTCCTAACAATTTGAAAATCAGAGAGCTCTTTGTGTATTTTGATCAGTGTGTAACTGACAATTTAGCTAGTCTCAGCTGATGAGACACACATAAAAAAGACCTGTCGCTTCCTTTTTCAGGATGCTTTGGTTTTGCTTTCTGCGCTCCAGCGACATAATGGCTAAACATGTCTGTCAAGACTTTCAAATTAATGCATGGCCATAGAACGGTTTATTTGGCTTTGAATCATTTTTGAAAAATCCGAGCAGCTCTGATGTGATGGAAGTAGCTCTCTTGTTTAACTGAGGTACCATAAAGAGCTGTCCTCCTGGTAAATGTCATGTTCTGTCGAACTCAGCCATAAAATTAGGGTGCCAGGTTTAAATACACATAGCTTTTTTCAGCCACCAGCAAAATCACTGTGAGGTCTCACAAAAGGCATCACTAAAAGCGATAAAGTATTAATATAATCAGGTGAAGTCTTTTTATGTTATGAATGGGAATAAAGGCAAATCAGTGACTCAACAAAGAGAGAAAACAAGCATTTGAGGATGATCATAGTCAGGTGCAGGATCTGGGTAAGGGGAAACAGTAGGTGTCAGGTTTGACATTGATTTTGGCACTTGTGTCCAGGCTAATCTAGGCTCTCCAGTGAAATTTTTCACATTGTGCTAAATGGCCTAAAAGGTACATGATAGCCCTGGGCTGCATTTCTATCAGCAATGCAACAAACCTCTAGCAAAGATAGAGTTACCAGTTATGCAGTTGATTATATCTCCAGGGGAAGGATATACACTGTAACTCCAACAGCTGCTCTTTATAAACATAACTTTTTAATATTGCTGGGATTGTTTCAAATTGCACGCAATGGCCTTCAGCAGGCTAATCTAAGCCACCAGGCTTACACCAAGGCAATGCCAAAAAGGGGGGTCACTGCTCTATTCCACGGTGTGCAGAGACGATATAAGGCTTAAACATTCTGTGGAAGATTTTAGATTTATTACCGCTGCCAGCTGCATTATGCCAGATTCTATTTCTGCACTGTTTTGGGAAGTGCCTTTGAAAGTAGTATAATGCCATACTAGTTTTGCAAGCGAAGACTGAAGTCCTGCTTAATATGTCCTAAGAACAGCCTACTGATTGCAATGTAGCGCATGCAGACAGGTCGATTCTGGGGTGCTGGAGCAGTCAATTCTAGGGTACTGGAGCACCTCTGCTTGAGACCATGTGCCCCCTACCCAGCATGAATCCTGAGGCAGAAGATGTAGGGAAAGGACTATCACAGCCAGTCTTAGGGCTTTTTGGGGAGAAATGTGCTCCTGCCAGAAGGATCCTTCTAATGGATATGGAAGTCTGGGAAATTCTTAGTCTTCTAAGGGTTGGGGGTTTTTATGATATTAGTGTATTTTTCAGATCCTGTTCTCAGCAATGATCTCTCTCATAGTTTCCCCTATAAGTGGGAAACCTGAGCCCCAGGGAACTTAATTTGATTTTTTTAAGTGCTTGGCGCTTGCAGCTCCTCTGTCCTTCAGTGGGACTTGCATGCACTTGCCAGGTTTGATAATGTGGATATGAGTGTCATGTCCAAGGTCACACAATAAATTAATGCCAGAGCTGAGATTATTATTACCTATTATGGGCGGACTGACAATTACACCTATGCTTAAGGTAATCTACGGCTTCTATTACAAAAGTCTGCTTTAGTCTCTATGCATGCCAAAATAAAACTGCTTAGGCTGAAATTCCTTATCCATACAAGCACCCTTGTAATTGAGGGCAGGCGAAGCAGACTGGGCTCTTGCTTACTTAATTTTGCTGGTGGCAATTCCTGACTATTACTGCTGGATTCACAGCACTGTACTTCTCTAGATAACACTTATCTCATGAGAAAATACCTCTCTCCCAAAAGGAGTCCTGAAAGTTTCTTTTGCACGTGTACTCACACTCACTGGCAGAGTTACGTACAGTGTGTTAAGGACATTAATTCAAACAGGCAGGTAAGTGTGCAAATGGGGCACTGAAATTTGGTGTTACCGGGATTTCTTCTCCCATCTGCTTCAAACTCAGGCAATCACTTGGATCCCTTTGTCATCGCAACCCACAAATAGTTACATCTCAGCTTGTTGTTAAGTGAAGCCTGCTTAGATTTATCAGTACTTAGTTTGGTGGATTATGAGGGTAGATTTGGTTTTGGACTGAAGAAGTCTTAGCATGATCCAAAAACAGCAGCTACAGAGGACTGAACGAGTATTTCAGCCAAAATGGGAAAGGGCAGAGGTGAGGCCACGAAACAGCTGCTAAGAGCAGTGGCCTTTTGTGAGCTGTAACATTTGCTGGGCAGATAAATGGAGGAGTGAAGGAGAAATGATTCCTGCTTTTCCAACCTTGTTTGCACTCTGAAAATACATCCAGAGCTCCCTGTGGCTAAAGAGGCACCATCCAGTCCTCTCTTCCCTCAGGGCATTTCAGTGCTATGTCACTAGATTTGGAAAGTGAACCCTCAGATATGGGGCCATTAAGTAGGTGCAGAAAGGCAGCAGTGCAGGCTGGGGACTGGATTCATCTCCCTCAGTATGAGTGGGACAGGGGATGGAGACAGCAAGAAAGGCAAAAGCTCCCTGGGTTTTCCATGCAAACTTTGGTTTTAGAGGTTTTGGAGAGTTGGGTGTCTGAATTTTGAGACTAAGGCTCATCTGCATCATTTACCTGAATGTAGTATTTTTTGTGCTGGAGGCAGAGCTCCTGCCTGTGCTCTGAGCCTCTGCCAGCCCTGAGGCCTGGGGGGTGCAAGCTGCAGAGATTGGGCATGGAATGGACCAAACATCCTAAGCCCTTGGGTTCAGAAAGAGCTGGAGAAATTCAGGGAAAGAAAAAAAAAATCCATCAAGGTCACTAAATCTCAGAGAGTCCTCAAAACAACACCTGTGAGAATTCAGGAAGTTGTTCTGGGGAATATATATTCCCAAACATGAACTACTAGCCATCACTGGAGGCAAAAAAATGGGCTAGACTAACCTACATCTGGCCCAAGACAGGTATTTTTGTGGCACACTACACACAGCAAGGGCATCTCAGCTGAGTGAGGCACATTTCACATAACTTCAGTCACCAGAAGTTAGCTGTCTGGTGTGAGTCATCTCCTCTCCCCCTGTAGTCAGCAGCAGGAGATAGGCACCTCCACCCACCAAAGAAAGCACACAGATAACCGGCTTACACTAAATGCCAGCTTTTGATGGCAAAAAGTAGGTGAGGTGAACTGCTGGTGACAGCGCCCATGGAAAACACAGAGGTCACAGGGCTCCAAGCATTTTAGCCTGCTCTCAAGCCTGCACGTAGCTTTTCAGCGATGACATCTTCTTGGAGCCTCAGATCAAAACACAGCGCAGGATGGGAAGACGGGCAGAGACGAGGCCCTTGGAAATCACACACACTTTGCTGCTTCATGTGAAGGCATCTTCACCTCATCTGTGCTCCAGAGCCTGGGCACAGTACTGACAGCAAGGACAACTGCCTGCTCGGAGGGAGGTAGGGCTGGGGTCCTCCAGGTGCTCCTCTGTCCCCAGGGGCCTGGAGATCACTGATGTCCCTGAGGCCACCACTTCCAGAGCCCAAACGCTGCCTGCTGCAAGCATTTTCACAGGTGTGGGAATGCCTGAAGATGTGCAATGCTCCTGGTGCCCTGTGTGCCTCCTGGAAAAAGGCTGTGTACCTGCGGGTTTGCATGGGGTCAGTGTTTATGCGTGCTCTTCCTCCAGGTGCAGGGCAGCTGGGTTTGGGGTCTCATGTGCAACTGTCTTATTTGGAAGGTACTGGTGTGACCTGTGGCTGTGAAGGGCAAGAAGAAGCAGGCAAGCTGATCGCTTGCTAGCACAGCCGAATCCCCAGTTCATAGCAGCAAATGTTAATCCCATCTTCCTCACTCTGAGGGCCTGAGTGTAAAGTGTTTACAAAATATTGACTACCAGCAAAATCTCCACAGGCTCCCTCTTCCCCTCTGGCTCTGCTGCTAAGTCTTTGGCAGTCAATATCATATGTGCAAAACCTACTTCTAAATCCCGCAAATTAGATTAAAGGCTCAACAACATCATAACGTGGTTTTAATCCCTGTGCTACCTACCATGAACACAAATGTCAGGACAGCAAGGTCAGATTCCCATGAATAGCTGTCAGTAGAGCTGCTCCTTTAGAAAAGGCAGTACCGGTGCAAGCTGGTGCGCTTTTTTTGTTAAAGCTATCCTGAAGATTTACATTCTTCTCAATGCCCACTCTGGCATCTTCTGTGACTTGCAGAGAATGGCGGGGCAAATCCTGATTGTGAGGGATCAGTGACAAAACTTCTAACCTCAGTGTAACAAATGGGTTACAGGACCTTGGTATGGTTTCCACAGGGGGCTGTGCTTTAAAGCTTGCAGCATTTCCTTTGCATTTCAGAAGAGCATTGGGACTCGATTTTAAAGTTCTTGTCCAACCTAAATGATTCTATGATTCAAAAGCAGGTCTTCTAGCACACACACCTCCCATCGCCTTGGAGTAGAGAATTGGCTGAAATCTTGCTTTGCTTCCTCCCTGTGCCTTAGTCATGGGAGCAGCAGGGCTGAATCCAGTGCCGCAGACCCATGGAGATGGCAAAGGGGCCCACCGTGCCACTGCTGCTTTAGGCCACAGAGCTTCAGCCCCTGACCCTCTTCTTAAAGGGCTAAATTCCAACACTGCTACAAAGCTAAGAAGCCTGGCAACATCCACAGGAATACCTCTTTCTCCATCATTATCCTGCCACCCCTCTGTATCTCAGAAGTGCTGGTGCCCTGAGCGTGGGTGCATTTCCCTGCCTTATCTTAGGGGAGCAGCTCAGCTGTTACCTTCCGTGGGAGCACAGGATCAGGCCCAGCAGCCTGACTTGTTGCTGATGCTTTAGCCTTCTGATGGCATCCTTTTTCAAGGAGCCCTCCTTTCCCCAGTGAGCGTCATCGAAGAGTAAAGCAATACCCAAAATGAAACTGGGGCAGTTTAATTAGAGGGACAGTGGGGGGCAACCAACTTTACAGAATGTTTGCTTTTTTCAGAGAAAAGCAGTAATGTTTGTGTTAACAGATCTGTAATCCAACTTCTCAAGTAGTTAGATGACATGTGTTGGGAGGCCACATTTACCCCAGGCTGATCACCAGTTGTTCAATGTTTACACCAGATCCAAATGTGCTCTGTAATCGGGCTGACACATAGGGATTAAACATGTCATTAGTGCCCAGAACAGCCTGGACTGGGGCTGAGGACAACCATCTTTTATCCAGGTTGTTCCTACAACATCACCCGGATCTTTGAATCATGCAAACAAAAAAAATTGGCTAACATGAAAAGGTTGAGGCTTTCCAGAGCTGTCCAAACATATGTCCTAACTACCACATTTTTGCTGCTTATACAGTTTTTCATAACTGTTTATTGTTCTGGGAAATGAGAAAGGGCTGTTTACATGATAGCTAAAGGAACATGTGGCAAAAGGCCGCTAGCTCTAGGATGAACAATATTTTCATCAGGAATCTGTGGGACATTTCCCTTATCTCCCTAACCTAAGTCTCTAGGCCACACTCCTCGCCCACAGCGCTTGGAGGCTGGGCATTTCTGCACAGACATAAGGAGATGGGTGAGAGTCATTTGTTCCAGGAGACTTGACTCAGGCTTTCAAATCATATTGCTTGGCAGGGGCTGAGGACATGCTGTTATGAGCTTTTTTATGTTAGGATGAACCCTCCAGATGCCAACTTCTCATTGGTTTGGAGTTAAAACCATAAAACCTGACTGGGCTCCATGTCAAGCCATAAATCAGTTTGTCATGTCAGAAAGCCTGGCACACAGTTTGTGTTAGTATCCAGTCCCCACAGCTTGACCCATGCTTGCTGTCTAAACAAATATCTCAGAGACAAGCTGGGAGGTGACACTATTTTCTAGACTATTACTTGACCAGCACTCCGAAGAGAAAAGAAAGGGGGAGATGAAGGAAATGGGGGCTCTTCAGGACCGTGGAAATAATAAATAAATCCAGCAAAGAAATTGAATTCCTCAGCAAACACTCCTGTTTCAGCCAGGAGGAGGAACAACAGGCAATCTCAGTTTAACAGCACAGTACTTCTTCAGAGAAGTATGCTGCTGTGTAATGGAGAGAGTAATTTGCCTGCATGTGGAGACTGCCCAATGGTATTTCTTCACCTCCCCGTCTTAAAGAGAGGTTTGCCTTTTCCTCCCCTTAAAAAAACACTTTAAAATAGTTCAACTTTGGGTCATGGGAGCCGTGTCTCTGCTGCAACTTTCTCTGCAGAAGTACATTGAAATGCAGAGCTGAGCCCAGCACTGGCGATGAGAAGGACAGGTTGTAATGGTTATAATGTATGACCTCACTGCCCATGCAGATTTATGTCATGACCTCAGGCTAGTCTCTAAAGTTGCTGTCTTTTTTGCTGTGAAATGGTAGCACTGGCACTACTTCCCCCAACACGAGGTGGTGCAGGGATAAAATGAGTCAGGATATAAGGCTCAGACTCCCCTGCAACAAGGCTGCACACCTGGAATGGACAGACGGACAGACAGACAAAGGGGAGTTGGAGTTTGTTACATCCGCAGAGCAGTCGACATTTCCTAGGGTGTTTCTGTCAATCCTGGAGCCCTGACAGATAATCTGATTGAAAAATTAAAATTGCTTGTATCTCAGCCAAAATATCACACCCTGAAATAATGCCGGCTCCTTGGTCCCCTCACAGGACCTCCCTACAGCAGGTGAGTGTATTTTAAGATCAGGCACTTCCAAATGGAGCAGAGTGAAGGGCCAGGGCTGCTCAGGAGCACAGCAGCCCTTTCCATCAGTGGCCTCATGCCGCTCCAGCTATGAAGCCTTAAAAGGCTGGTAGCACAGAGGTGCTGCAGTCCTTATCTCCTGTGGATGGCTGGTACTTTGGAGATATTATATTTATAGCTCGTTCGAAGCACAAATGCCTAACTGTCTAATTACTAAACACATAGTTTGGGCAATCCAGTAAAGCAGCAAGTCTGTCCCCCGTCTTCTCTCATTCGCAGACTCACAAACAGAGGCAGCACCAAGCTGCAGCAAGGTAAGGCAGTGACTTATTTTGGTTTTCACTGTCCTTTGGGCTCTTTTCTCCTTTTCACACTCCCTTTGCAATAATTTCTCAGGGCTCTGTGTAGACATGATGAGGGGAGCGCTGCTTTCATACAGGAAGAGTGGATTTTAAGATGTTTGTTCCCTTCTTGCTGCCAGGGCACACACAGAGCGTCTGCCTTTGTATTTTCAATCTGCTGTTGGGAACCAGGTGCTAACTAACAGCTGCTCTTTAGTTTCTGCACTAATAATACGCTGTCATGTTTTCATGTTCTCCAGGAACACAACCATGTCTAACTATAGACACTTTCCTGGTTTGAATAGCAAACTGAATGACTTCAGGCAGAAAGCTTTTGATTAGGTTTTTTTTTCCCTCGATCAGCATTTTCTTCTTTATGATGAATATTTGGAAAATGAATAGATACTGAAAAAAAAGAGGACAGAAGGAACATTTTACTCTTTTCCCTCTTTCAGACCATTTCCTAATGGCCATGAAAGAAAGAAAGGCAAATTACAGGTGATGTTTGCTGATTTCGTGTTTAAACAATCACTTGCTATGGATTAGAGCAGCTGTGTGAAAAGGGAAAAGAAAGCGAAGCACTGAAACATAACTGGGTATCAAAGCAGGAATTCGTCAGAAATAGCCTGTAAAATAGCATTAGCAATAACTGCCAAATGCCAATTATCAGGCTATTGTTATATTAAATTACTTTTAACCTCATCTCATGAGAGCATTAATTTTCATACGAAGCCAATAAAAGAAGACCTCTTTGGAAAAATAAGATTGTTTGTGCATGTGTGTACATTTGTTTGGATGCATTAACACATGCATTTTTAATATAAACATTGTTATAAAGAAAGGCTTTTTAATCCAAGGATCACAAAGCATGACACAAAGGTAAGAAATATTAATTTACTTTTAGCCTGAGAACTAAAGCTATCACATTTTGCACCAGAGTTTCTTTACTGTTCCATTATTTAGGAAATTAAATGAAAGAAGGCTTTTTTTCAAAATGCTGAATGACCATTGCTCCACAGGCTTTGACAGGATCGCTGTCCCTGGCACCCCTGGGGAGCAAGACTCCTTAGACCTGACCCAATGACAAGACTTGTAGGAAAGGTCAACCCACTTCAAAGTGTTTGGGATTGGGCTCAGTCCCTAAGTGAGGATTTCAAAGGCAAAAGGGTAGGTCCTTAATTGGTCCAAAGCTGCTGGAGATCCACCGACTTCAGCTGAGAGGTGGGTGTTTACATCAGGTGCTGACTGGGCTGGTGGACATGGAGAAGTTGGGTCTGGTCCCAAGGCTGTCACTCGGGCTCTGTCATGGCAGTGCGTGGAATACGCCCAGCAATGATCCCATGGGAGATTTGGCCCTGGGGCCATGCCTGGGCCATTACATACTCCTGGCCTCTGAAACCAAGTGGCCACATCCAAAATGTGTCCTAGGGACAGGATTTGCTCCCAAGCTATGCCCAGGTGAGAGAGCCCTAGGCAGCATCTGGATGACCAACCAGCGTATTTGACTGCGTCTCAGTGCCCAGGAGTGTCCTGTGGTCCTGTTTGATTTATGAGTACAAACATGGCCTCTGAGGGTGCCCCCATGTGTCCAACCTCACCCATGATGGGGGACCCACTGCCATGGTGGATGTCCTCAGTTAACATGTCTTGTCTGGCTGAGCTCTCCAGGCTTATGCTGATGGGGGCTGTGACCATCAGTGTAGATAGCACTGAGACAGCACACTTAGGAATGAGGTTGCTCCACCTTTCATGTGAAGAAAAGCACATAACTTAAATGGAAGAAAAAAGAAATGTAAAATACCAAATCATCTGCACACACGCCTATCTTATCTCGAGGCTTACTGTCCCTGCATGGATGTCTTGGAAGGCTTAACGTCTTCAGACACCACAGCCAGCACCTCTGCATGTCTCTCTGTTCTCCAGCAGTAACAGTCTCGCTGCTAGACCGCCATCAGCTCTGTTCAGATCTGCACAGAGCTCCGATCTTCTGCTTCCCAGCACTTGTGAGATGAGTTTTGTAAGTTGGCTGGAGCCCAAAGGTAGTGCGTCCCACCAGAGAGCACGGCATTGGCTCTTAGTGGGCCACCAGCAGGAGCTGGCAGCTGCCTTAGCTGGACCTGCCACTCCACTTGGTCTGTTTTTTCCAAGATCTTGCTATTAAGCTAAACTGATGTGCCTCCGCAGTAAACTGTGCAATAAAGAAATCATGTACAAAACTAATATTTTTTAATAGAGTAGTCCCACTTCTCCCATACTAGAAATTTTCTCATGTCCTCAAATTCTTTGTCTATCATCCAAGCCTCAGGCTAAAACAATAAAAATAACAAAATTGTTCTGGTTCTGGGCACTTAGTGTTAAAGTATCACCACTGGTGTATTGACAGTATTCCCTCTTAAAAACAAGAAGCAGAAGCAGCATTCCAATCATGTGCAGCAAAACTTTAGGGTTTTTTTAAAAAAATATGCTGGCCAAAGATCTTTAGCCTGAAAAAATGCAGGAACATACATACTAATGCAGTGATTTTTCACTGGGTTTGAATTTAAAAGTGAAATAAAACAAAAAGACCCGAAGCCTGTTCCCAAAGTGAACCCATTCTAAAGGCAGTCTTTCCAACAATAATACTTTGTCCTTACCTAGCATTTGAAAATATGATTAGTGGATGAATAACTTTACTTTTTCCCTTCCAAACAGCAAGCCACCAGAACAAGGCAGACCTTTGATTGCAGCTGGCAGGAGGCTGGGAGGGGGCAGACTCATTCAAACACTTCTTTAATACAGAAAATGTAAAAGGCCATTTTACAAGGAAGAAAACCAGTGAAGGAAGGGAATGTGAATACTGGCTTGGGGGTGAAATCCTGGCCCCACTGAAATCAATGGGAGTTTTCTCAGAAACATCCACTCATTTTAATAAAGCTCACATCTCCTCCTTTTCTTTCTAATTTTAATAATGCCAAACTTGCGTAGATTTGGACCACCAAAGCGCATTTTCACATTTTTCCTTACCAGTTTTCCTGTTCTGTAGCTGTGTATTGTCTAACCAGAGCACAGGCACTCCGACACAGTTGTTTTTCAGTGAGATGAATTATTACTGGCTGCAATATTTTATCTTTGGCTTTCTATCACAGTGAGTACAGTTTCATGCTGATAAATCTCAGGCTGTTTCAACAATGTTCATCATCTAACACTGATTAGCTTTGAGAAGCGTAGGTCATATTACACAAAGTCCTAGTCTTTCTGAAAGCAGTTGGAGCAATTCTGCCTGGTTTTGCTCAGCTCACTGACACAAAAATGGAAGGAGCACTACCATACACATTTTAAAGGGACCCATCAACTTCATAAAACTCAAAAGGTTTCTGCTGCAGATTGATTTACTGGCTACTATTACCATGCCACCAAGAAGTAGTGAAACTGGAAAAGCTAGGAAAAAAAATATTTTCACCCAATTTCACTTTATATTTTCAGTAATATTTTGTATGAAGCCCGTTGTACAGGTTCTCTTTTATAATAGTTTTTCCTGCTGCCTCTGTGAAACTTCCACATCGCAACAAATGAGAGGAAAACTCTCCTTTATAAAAGGAAAATAAGTACACTATCAAACCACATTGTCATGGGAGTAGAATGGGCACAGGGGCAGGAACAGAAGTTGCTTCACACTCTTGATAAACAAAGCCAGTGGGCTTTCAGATCAGCATATTCCCTGCAAAGTTTAATGGATTCTTACCAAAGTCTCACTAGGAATTTGCATACTTTCTGTTGGAGGGAAGTAGGTAACATTGACTAGTGCTCTTTTTTGGTAGTCTGCAGCTAGGGGAGCAAAGCCTGGCATTCCTAGAGATTACCATAGAAAAATAGGAATACCTACAATCCACAGATACCACCACACAGAAACCCATTATTCTGTCATTTATCCCGTTTTTTTAAATGTTGAGTATCCTAATTTCCTATGCATGAAGTCCATTGACTGCAACATGCCCCACAGACTTCTTGGGTGCAGAAGGCAGCAGGACACTCAAGGGGTTAGAACACTGATTATAATACAAAGAGAGAGATGTGCCAATGTTGTATACCATGGCACTCCTGGTACACAACAATAAAAGAGAGGAAGCTATCAGAATATACTTTATTTGTTGTAGTTTTCAACTTCTGGGTGTAAGCCCCAGCTCAGGAATTCGCATGAATACAGATTAAACACATTGTGTGTTACGTACTTGTTTGGCCCACGTTTCATATTGTTGAGTATTTCTTCTCTCAACATCTTTTTAGGGGAGAGAAGTAGCACTTTTTCCTAATTCAGAAAGAAGTAAGGACCAGATCCGAGGGCAGACTCAAGCATTGAAGTGCAGCAAGGATTGGCAGGCTGTGAGACCCAGCTCAGGGCTGCAGTGACCCAGGGCTCCAAGAAATAAATCTTGGAGCGAGACTGTCCCCTCTCTTCCTTTCATCTGCCTTAAAAATCCTCTAGCCAACGTGAGCGATGTTGTGTCCAGTTCTGCTCAATTAAGCAGCAGGGAATATAGTGGCTGAATTCAGGTGTGTGAATTCTGCCTGGGCGTATCTGCTGCACTTTACATATCCAAGGTCAGGTGTCTGTCTGAGCTAGGCAGCGGGATTCCTTCTAGATTCAATGTGGAAAGAAAAGCACATCTATAGGGCAATTCATTTCATCTTCAACAGGTGTTTAACAAATCACCCCTCGCAAGCGCCTCTCTTTCTCCGTCCACTATAGAGGGATCATGGGTGGCTTGTTTGGGTTAGCTAACATTTGGTCAGTTAAAACGAGGTGAGATGAATGTCACTATAGGTTATTTGCAAAGATTACACAAAGCATTTTGTTGATCTAGGAACAGATTTTGTTATCACAAGTCCCTGACTACTACCTGCAAACTCTCCCCTCCTTCCTATTTTTATGAATCAGGGTGCTTTAGTAATGTAGACTCTCTGTAATAAGAACAGGGTTGTGCTTACTTCTCATCTTTCTCCTTGATCATTTTTACTTCCTGTATTGGTTTTCCTGTATATTGATGTGTTCTGGGGCATTCTCTGGAGGCTATCCTGGTGATGTAGGAACTCTTGAACTCTGCTTCCAGGAGCAAAGTGGGGCGCAGAGCACCAAAGGAACACATCAGATGAATAGAAAGTGCTTCTGGTGGAAACATGAACCCATGTAGGAAGTGGAAATACTTTGTTAGGAGTTTTTCCTCGCTTGGTGGGGCTGTAACAGAGAGCAATAGTCTACAGAAATTACTTTGCCTCTCAAAACAAAAGGGTGTGAAAGAGTTTATTCAGGAGTGAAGGGTTATGAAAGAGTGTAGAAACTTAGGAGGAGGGACTGAACGGTGATGATTTTCTAGACCATCCATTCTCATCTGCAGGGAGAAAATGACACAAACCTATTTGAAAATTTGTAATGGCAATAGTCTTTTCAGCCAACATTACCTGAGAAAGTTTCGATCAAATGCACCTTTTTGTGCAAAGTTGAAGGTCTCTGAAAAATTGGAGATTGCAATGGAAACATTAACAGTCTTTTGTAGAAATCTTGAATGGAAAGAAGAGCTTTTGCATCAGATTGGCACTTTCCTGATCTGATGCTATGAGTTAGACTTGTATTCCTAATTCCTGCTTCTGAAAATCATCAGTGTGACTGTGGTAACAATGACAGTCAGCCAGCTAAGATACTGCTTGTCTCTCATTTTAGACTGACAACTTAAAATAAGAAAAAGAACAGATTTTTTTTCTAATAGTGGAAGGTGCTTATGTAAGTTTGTTGGTTAGGCAATCAATGGGAAAATATTCAATCATTATAAATAACCTATTAGAAAACACAATTGGAACTTCTTATCAGGACTGATAAGGTCATTCATTTGTAAACTGTTTCGCCCTTCATCTCATCAAATTCAGTAAGAGTTTTACTCTGAGGCTTCCAAGACTGGCTGCAGAAACATTTATGAGCTTCATGGTAATAATATTCACATTTCTTTGTAGACCACAACCTTAAAGAAAGCCATGGTGTTATTTGTGATGTCATCTTACTTAAGTGTTGCAGTTTAATAACTTGCAGATTCATAACCTAAGGAGGATCTAGATTTATTAGTGCAATTAGTGTCTTAGGATACAATATTTGTTGCTGTGGAGTACTGGTGGCTAAGCAGAGGGTACAATTATATGGGCTTGATTACACAAACATAATATATGATGTGCACAGTAAAAAGACATATTGTTCTGCTTAAGAAAAGGTTTAGGCAGACAGAAGCGAGGAAGATAGTGGTTGCAGATGTTGGCACCCCAGCACACACTTGAAAAACAACCAGCAAAACTGTCTGTTTCAAGGGTCTTACATCCATCCTTCTCCAGGTCTAAAGACCAAGGGACCACAGAACTACAAGCAGCAAAGAATTCAAAAAAGAGGGACTGGAGTGGGCCTGTGACCCTGCAGAACAAATGATGCATGAGACAGAGGAACAGACTACATCAACCAAACCATAGAAATCTCAGGAAGAGGTTTTCTAAGGACATCCTTGTGGAAAATAGGTAGATCTGATTTACTGTCATGTTTCTCTGTTAGCTAGTTTTGTCTCAGTTAGAAACATTTTGGTTTATAACAAAATATCGGCCCTGAGGCCAACTAGCATGGCACAGCTGGTGTCCATACAGTTATACTGTCTTAGCAGGCAAAATGAGATGGACACATCCACCCTCTTGTAAGGAGCAGTCCTCTGGGCAGGCCAGCCCTTGGACTGTGCCAGAGACCCCTTGGGAGAGTGATGGGGACTTTGGGCTCAACCAGACCAGGGGCTGCACTTACATTTAAACAGCGTGGACCATCCTCTGCTGTGTTTGGGCCAACACAAGCTACTGGTATAGATGCAGGCAGGGAAGGTAGCGGGGCCAGAGGAATGGGTGATGTGGTCACCCTCAGAAGATCTCCTTGTCGTTGGCACAAGGAGGTTGCAAGGAGGTTGCAGTATGCGAGGGCAATTTGTTTGTCCATCCTTTTCTGTTCAGCAGTCCTTGATTTGCTTCCAGTGGCAAAATGTACACACAGAGGTGGCGTAGCTGGGCCACTCTCTCCCATGACCATGACCAGGTGTACCCATATTGCATGCTGGGGATCATTTGGGTCCATGCATAGTTTTCCCTTTGTCCTAGCCATTCCCTGCCCCCGTTATCATTGCTTCCTACTGGAGTTTACCACTCCTCCCAGTTGCCTACTTTTGGTAATGATTTCCTCATTTGTTGAATGAGAGTGGCTGAGTTAGCAGACACCCAGCACGTGAAGGGCACGGGCAAGTCCAACTTATCATGCCTGGAATGGGTTAGAGTTCAGTTACGCAGGCAGTTGTGCCAGCTGCTGGGAGAGGATTTGCGACCAGACTCTTGGCCTAGATTCCTGCCTAAGTTCCTACAGATACATGCCTCCTTTCTGCCTTTTCCCCTTGTCCTGACAAACACAAATGTCAGGTGGCTATGCAGCTTACTGAAGGAAATAGCAAACAGCTCTGGGTCTGAGGCATGCTCACATAGAAAGCCAAGAAGAAGCAGCGCGAGCATGGCTGTAGATCAGCTGTGGGCACCCAAGCAGAGCAGCCTGCCTTTCTCCCGGGTTGTCCTCTGCTCTCTCCTGCAGGTGAGGTTTCTACTGCCTGCCAGTGCTGTGTCTGCTGCCAGATAAGCCAGCCCCTTCCCCGCACATTTTTTCTGGACATCCAAGTGTTAGGAACTCTTCCTTGCAAAGGAAGGGGCTGGATTCCTGAAAATCCTTCTGGATATAAGGAAGAGCCAGTGTCACTGTGGACCACATGCTCTTTGGGGAGCAGGCAACCAGGCAGGCAGTGCTGAGTTGTGTAAGGCATTTGTATTGTAGCAATCCAGCAAGGACTCTCTAGACTTTATGATTAGCCATTAGGGATAAGTGAAAGGACTAGCACTGCTTTATAATGTGATTTCTGACTCCTCTCTAATGATTCAAAAAAATTACTTATCTTCCAGCATGAGACACATTATCTTCAAGACAAGTCATTGTTACAAGCCTTTATTTTGTTTTACTCACAACATTTGAATTTCATTTGCGTTAAGACAGCAAGTCCACTAGACATCCATGAGAATATAAAATTGGCAGGGACAAACACAATCCATATGTCTATCAGGCTGACAATAGACAGTATATTTTTTCAGCGCTATGTGAAGTGTTAGACATGAAATTCACATCAGCAACTAAAAGATTGGTTTAATCCTATTATTTAAAGGGCCTGAGCACTTATAGTGTTCAAAGTAAGCACAGGCCTAAGAGGATCAACAGCAAGGACTCTACTTCAAAGTGCACAATCTAAGCTTATATTTTCAAGCATAATATATGTCTGAGCCTATGTCTCAGACCCTCTCAGTTTGTATGTAGTATATACAAACAGTGGTTGAGCAGAAAAATAACTGTGGCCATACAGAAGGATCTTTCTGCAACACAGGATGTCTCCAATCATATTCAGATTAGAGAGGGTGACTATTTCTACTTACATCAAAATATTAGGAGTCTGAAGTAATCTGGGAAGTGTTTTGCAACTGTATGCTTCTTTTGAATTCAAGGCAAGTTCAATGGTTTGGGGAACAATAGGGCCAATACATAACCAGGGTACAAAAGGAGTCCTCAGGGAAGACATGGCTGTAACAGAAAAAACTAAATGAATTTCTTTTGCTCCTGTGTTCACTGTGAGGAACTTGGAGAGCTTCCTGCAGCAGAACATTTCCTTATGGGGATTGTCAGAGGATCTATTTCAAGCTGAAGTGTCTGTAGAAGAGGTATGGAACAAATAAACAAAATTAATAGGAAGAAAATATTAGAACCAGATGGTGTTCACCCAAGAAATCTAAAGGGACTCAAGGATGAATTAGCTGAAATAACAATAGTGCATGGCCTCTTATTTAAAACAGGCTTAGAACTGAGCACCTGGAAGTAGCTAATATGGTGCCAGCCTTTTTAAATGGTTCCAAGAGAAACTGGGGGAATTAGAGCCTGGTAAGCTTGATAAATTTAGTAGAAATTACTATGCAGGGTAGAGAAGATGGATAAATATGATACACTGGGAGAAGTTCAATATAGCTTTGTAAAGGGAAATCATGCTTTACAAATCCATGGGGTTCCTGTAACATGATAAGAAGCATGCAGATACGGGAAATCTTTGGTTGGCAGCATCTGCCTATTTGTACTTTTCCGTGTATTCAACAAGGGTCCTGACAAAACACCCTTAAAAACATGAAAGCAGCCACAGGATAAGAGGGAAGATCTTTGCATGGATTGCATAAAATCAGTTGAAAGATAAAGAGGCAGTTCTTGCAGTAAAGGGAGATTAATAGGAGATTAATAGCAGAAATTCTACTAAGACTAAGAAACAGAAGGATCTTTGGCAACAGGATGAGTGGGCAGTGGAACAGCATCTTAAACTGAATGTAGATGAGCATAAAGCAGTGCACATGGGGAAAAATATAACTTTAGCTCTAAAGCAATGGTTCTGAGCTGACCACCTGGGTGTGAAATTTGGGGTTTGTATAGATTTACAAAAAAAAAAACCTGCTCAGTGCTCAAAAGCAGCCAAAAAAGCATATTGAATATTAAAGTTCTGGACACTTAATCTGAAAAAGTAAATTGTCATATTGGAAAAAGTTTGAGGAAGGATGATAAAACATGGGGAGTAACTTTCATACAGAGTGACTAAGTAGGCTGAGACTCTCCAGCCAAGGAGAGAGATGGCCGAGGGTAGATATGATAAAGATTGACAAAGACATGAGCAGCCTGTAGCATGTGAATGAAGATCAGTTGCTCGTTATCTCTCTAAGTGTAAGACCTAGGAGGTATCAGATGAAGCTAGTGGGTAATATGTTCAAAATGAACACAGGGAAATGGTTCTTCAACAACATAAACTAGAGCTACCTGTTAGAGGAAACTGTGACTTTCCTTTCATGGGATCTGGAGGGAACTGTGCAAGTTCATGGAAGTGATATTCAGTATGGATACTGTCTCCAGTTTGAGAAACCCCAGGTTGAGCCAAAAGCTGTTGGAGGCTGGGAGAGTATTATGAGGAGGTACCATTACAGGCTATTTTCATTTTCTTCCCAAGTCACTACTTAGACCCCTAGAAGAGGGTAACGAGTTGGAGGAAGCCTTCTGCTCAATGATTCTCATATTGCTATGGCATGATTTGAACACCTACAAATTACAGGTTCTTTCTGACACCAGACATCATTTACAAGCACTCATGTTAGACTGAAAACTCTAGTCTGAATGTCTTTTTCTTTCTGCCATTTGTGTTGGACTGACAAAACTTATGCTCATTTGACTTTGGAGGTTGTGGAGTCCTAATGTTAATCCTTAAGGGTAGATTAGACAAAGATCTGCCAGGAACAAGTTAGATGTTGTCATTCCTGCCTTGGAAATGAGTTAGATAAGTTCTTGAGGTTTCTGCCAACTGCTCAATTTTACAAACCTCTCTTTGCTCAGAAGCTCCCTGGGCCTCTGGCTGGCTGATAAGGGTTAATGGCAGTTAGAAACATTGCTGTTGACTATTTCTAGAGGGTCAGAAAAGATGTCAGGGATGCAGGCAGAAAAAGCGTTAAGGGGAGTAGAAGGAAATTATTCACACACAAGTAAGGTTTTGGAGAAGAAACCATGAGCAGTGGAGCCGTGGGAGGGGGAGGATTCTGGAAAGGGGACTGCTTAAAAACACTGGAGTGCACTGGGAATACTGCAGAGAATAATAGGCATGTGAGCTATTTTGTACAGAATCGCATGTCTCTTGTGCTATCAAAAACACAGAATGATTAGGTTTTTGGAACAATCATAGTATGCCTGTTTCATGTGTCTGAAACAGGGAACCGTAAATCATGATTATACTAAAATGAATAAATCCTAAATTACGGGGTAGTATTTGCCAATTCAGAAGACCAGCAATTACTGCAAACTCTGTAGTAATTCGACATCCCAGGTTCCACCCGCAGGGGTAGGAAACACGAAAGCCCCTTCCCATCTGTCATACTCAGGGCCCCACATGGCAATCAAGCTGAATCCAGAGGAAAGGAAAGAAGCAACAACTCCTCCACATAGGTCTCTGCACTATCATCGTTTAGAGTCACTGTTTTTAAAGACCACTCACCTCTTGTTAGAGGTTGTCTCTGGGTCCGAAAGCACTTCCAAAGACATGCCATCAGGCTCCCTATCCCTGTTTACAGATGAATGAACTGTGGAGTCGAGGAGTTTAGGGAATACTTAGAGTCCAAAGAGGTGTGAGGATGGCACAGATGACTTTGGTTTCCTTAAAAGTAGAGGCACCATCTGTTCTCTAGTGAGAGGAAAGAAAGAGAAAGAATGGTTGGGAAAGTAGGGAAGGAGAAGACTGTAGTCAACAACAAGAACTGTTGCTTTCCACTCGCTTCATTACAACTCTTCATGATTTCTTCTTCACTTGGTCAGGAGCCTGGTGAGGGGTCTCCAGGGTGGCTGGCCCACATGGCACAGACACCTGCTCCTTCAGGAAGTGTTTGGCTGGCTTCCTTTATCCTGTGATGGCTTTTATGGCTTTTTTTAATCCATGAGGACCTGGGATGTCTCTTCTGACAATGCTGCTTGCCCAGTGAAGGACTTGTCAGTCCTGTAATGTGGTACCTCAGCTTTCCAAGCTGTTGAAAACTCAACCATACCATCACCAAGAGGGATTCTCCTTAGCAGATACCAGTTCCTTAAAGCCCTGGCTTGCTCCTTGGAGCTTCCTCTGGTGTGCTCTGTTCCCTCCTTCCTCAAGCACCACTACTCTTCTCCCCTGTGATCCCCTGAATTCATGTCCCACCCCTCAGCAGTGTCAAGGCCTGTTTGACACCACAGCTGAGACAGAGGAAGGCAGCAGGAGCAGGGCATAGCTGTCTTTCTGCCTGGTCATCCACTGCAAACCAGCTCTACATCTCAGTTGTCCATGGAGGAAGGGGTATAGGTGTAATTACATAGACAGTGGCAGACCACATGTTGACCAGTGTCTCACTGCCACGTTCCATTTGAGACATCTTTTTCAGGAGACAGATTTCTCTGAATGAAACTGGGGCTAACTGAGTAGAAAAGGATGTCCTGACTAACTCTAAAAACTGAACAAAATCTTTGTCCAAACTGACCATATTGGTCTCAACTGCTTTCAGCTCTGTCCCAGATCATGCTATCACAGAAACAGCGTTGACTTTGAGTCAGTATCATCTATCTTATCACATAGCAATAGATTATCCTTCTGAAGATAACTTTTCCTATACAAAACCAGAAGTTCTTCAGTGCTACTGAGCCATGGCACCTTTCTCTAAATTCACTGAAGAAAATTGTTTAAGACTGTATGTGAAAACTATTCAAACACATTAAGAAAGCAAACACCGAAACATTTTTTTCCAGATTAGATTCAAGTTTCTAGAACGCTAAGCTTTTGACATTGATTTAGGCTAAACACCCTCCCAAAAATAAAGGAATTGACTCTTGCATCAACTCAAGGCAGACAGACTTTCATTTCATGTAAAGTTCCCTATCTGCTTTGGCTGCAGGAGTTTTAATGGATTGTCCGAAGGTATCTGTCATTTCTTCATGAGACTCTGTGAAACTCTGATACTTCTTACCTGATGAGTATTTCTGCTTGAGAATCTAGTCACCTAGGGGAAGAAAGGAAGATCAGAATGTTGCAAAAAGCCTTGTGACTTGGAGACGGAATGGGGAGAGAAAATAGACACTAAAAAAAATCTGTTTATCCTTTGCATATTCCTCATATGCTTGGGGAAAACTGTATATCTGAGAACATCTTATACAAATGAAATTTCAGAAAAATTTAGTATTGTCTGGCTGTTATTTTAGGTTTAATGAACTAAAATGCAATGTCTGCATTAGTCCATACTACTTCCTAAGCAGTAGTGCCAAAAATAGCAGTTCTCCTAAATACATCCTCTCGTATTCAATGGAAGCTTGTATTATACAGGTTCTAGCCTCAGAAATTCTGAATGCTGATAAAGTAACTTAACAGTTTCCAAGATAAAATAGTGGTGGAAGGAATCAGTTAGTAGCTTAGCTGTTTTTAGAGCTTAAACTGTAGCTTTCCACCTCCCCTGCCCTCTCAGAGACTTTAGATTTCTCTGTGACTCAAACTGGGAGAAATAGAAATATTCCACTTCCAGCTATCTCTTTCCACTATTTGTCTTTGTTCATTCTTTTCAGCCAGAAAATAAGATAAATGCTGAAATGGTAGTTATTCCAGCATCAACCCAGTAGCTGAAGTGAGATTTCTGAACAATTAGTAAAATCGTTGAGAAGTCCTGCTATGAAAATGATACTTTTTCCATCTTGTTTCACATATGTGAGGTGTGGCCTTCTCCACATTAGGATTAAACCTGTTAAAGCACACAGGCCACTGAAGGACAAGTAATATATGCTACATAAATACTGCATAGATGAGAAATATATAAGCCATAGGGTATGTTTCTAAATCACAGGATGGCACTGAATGGTACTTGTATTTTCAACCTTAAATGTAGGCACCCTATTAGAAAGATTGCCCCTGTTTTCATTGCATTGTCTCCTCTGAAGCCTTGAAGATGGCTCATCTGCACTGGGCTAATCTGAGAACCAACAAAAAAAAAAAAGTGGGTCACTTAAACATTACATTTGCCAGTGAAAAAAAGTCCTTGTTCTTTCCTCTCCATGTCCCTTTCCTTAATTATCATTAAGGAAAATTAGTTTTATTCCCCTCAGTGGATTTGATGCTGGTGGAAAAGAAGGTGCAGGGGGTTTTTGCCAATTACTGTTGACTATTTACTCGTCAGATAAAAAGGTGAAGTGGGCAGGGGTGGACCGACTGAAGGAGGATAAGTGGTCAGAGGTTGCCCCTGCTGTGCCTAATAGCGTTTGATGGAGTGCATACACCACATCACAGAATGAGGGAAGGAGCTGCCTGGTAGCCCTCCCTCATCCCCTTCGCAGCTCCATGCAGTCTTGATGTGGCTGCCGAGTGTCAAGTCCCATAGGGAGCCCACAGATCATTGGGTTTTAAATTGGCAGAGGCTCTTCTGCCTTCAAGGAGTCAGAGATGTTAGGTTAAATCAGACAAAAATTATCTTCCTAAAGTCAACCCATGTCCTGCAACAGTTAAACTAAACCATTTCAGCCAGAGCCAGTATATATTTTAACTTGTAATTGTGGAAAACACTTGTATTGTATTCCAGCAGGTCGCATCAAAAAATCTCTGGCAGAGTTGCTGCAGTGGCTGTCAATGGATAGATAGGGAAATGAAAATATCATGGAAATTGAAAAAATCAAATAACACATTCATAATATTTAATTTGTTTTAGAAAGGTTTGGAAATAAACTGACTCAAAAGCCCAAATCTAATCACCTTCAGGGCTCATTTTTCTTCTTTACATGCACTTCTGAATCAGAGCTGAGGTAAGAACTGTAACTAAGATGGAAATTAATGATTATTGTTGTCCCTGTGCAATAGTTTAATCTTAAAGAAAGGATCATTATAATTAGTAGTAGTAGCAGTAGTAGTAGTAGTAGTAGTAGTAGTAGTAGTAGTATTCTCCACTAACTAGTCCTTTGTAAATTTGCTAACAACTCACACAAGAATTTGGCTGTCATGAGCTCTATATTTACAGACAGTGAAACTAAAGAACAGAAAGATGCAATGTCTTGTCCAAGGGCATCCACCAAGCTGGTGATGGGGCTGGAAACCGAACCAGCAGCTCTCCCAAGACATAGGTACAACTCCATGGTAGCTGAAGGGCTCACTGAAAATTGCTCACTGTCTGGTGTAACTCATCTTCCAGTGCCAGTCCAAATGTAGGGGAGGAGCCAGGGACATGTGGCTGGGGGGTGCAGCAGCTTTGATTTAAATGAGCTTTAATTGCCATAGAATCAAACTCCTTAATCCCATATGTCCATGATCAGTCCTCCAGGGCACAATGCCTGTGATTTGAAAACACAACTGCAAAGGCTGCAGCAACAGAGAGATCAACCCATGGGCATTGCTGGTCATCAGAATAACTCACATCTGTTAAGAAGGTCTTGCTCCTTAAAGAAGAACTAGGAATGGTCCTTTCCCACCATCTTATTCTGTCTGTGCTTTTGTAGATTTTGAGTAGAGCTGAGACTGACATTTCATCCCCGTTCCAAAACTGACTACCATTCAGGTGCACAAGAAGACAGTAAGTACAGGTCAAGGTTCTGGCATAAGTTTGTTTTGCAGGAGAAACCCTTAGCCAACCCATATGCACACCTGCACCACCACCCAAACACCACCACCCAGTGTCCAAAGCAAAAGGACATTGGACTACCTTGCTGTCATCTGGATGCAAAACAACAGCAATTCTGTCCAGGACTAATGGGCTTTAGATTTTATCCTACTGGTTTCTCTTAAGGTTGAAAGCATTCCAATTAAAGCACCTCCCTTTGGCAAGCACCAGTTATTACTGAAGTATTATCCTAAATTGCCTCCCCACCCTATCCCTCAAATGGCAGAGAGCAGACATCTCCCGGGTGCTTCCGATCCAAATTCTTCCCTCTGGGAGGTTTCCCAGGACCCTCATTGTTTTGATTAAAAGAATGTGTTTCTGCTAGAATGCTTGATAGATGAAATTGGATTTTGTAGCAGAAAAATTAGTTCCTGGTTATAGGAGGATTAATGGTTCCCCCTCTCCTTAACATGTGCCCACTGGCAGGGCTCTCCGCTGGGTCCTGAGCATGTGCTAAGACAATCTGTTCCTTTGGCTTTCTCTTACACAAGGGGTTTTTTGGTTTCAGTAATTTCCCCTGCTTTTCTTCTTTTTCCTCCTCACTATGGGGGAACTTGGAAAGAAAGAAGGGTGGAGAGAAACAAGAATGGGCTCTGAATGCTCGTAAAGAAATGCCTGCACACTTGCTCCTCAGAAAAATGTGCACCTCTCCACGAAGATGAGAAACAGCTTGTTTCACTCTTCTCTGGGCAAGGCACTAAGTCACAGCAGGCAAAACAGCCAAAGCGAATAAAGCCTCATACCAATTTTAACCAAATGCTTTATTCTCTCAGCCAGGTGAAGAGCCTTACAAATGTTTAGGGTTGAGTTGCTGTAAAACCTTTCCTCCTGTAAAGCGTGATCCCTCGGATTTAGCAAAGCTACGTTATTAATAAGCATCAGGGGTTTAGAGAAACAAAGGCTGGAGGAGGGGAGGGGGAGCCTTATTTTAGGAAGGGGGCCAAGAAAGACAAGATGTTTAGGAGGGGGAAGTATCGACACCCTTGGAATAGAGAAAGTGTCGAATGCCAGCTGCAGAGCGCCTAAAAGAATGAGTGTCTCCGATGCTTTTGTCTCCTTATATGGTAAAATGATAGAGAGGGGTTTCACTAGGCTGGGGAAGGCAGCAGCCTCTTTCCACACAACACTGACTGCAGAGCTGAAATCAGAAGAGCCACTCTTCGCAGGCAGTAGAAAGCCCCGGCTAGCTGTGCAGCTCTCCTCTGCAAGCAGGCCGGTGTGCTCTTTACACATTTGTTAATGGATGTGACCCCCTGTCCCTGGTCCAGGAGGTGACATTAACTGCCCGCTACTGCTCTGTAAGTAAATATCCCTTTTTTTACCCCTCCCTCCCCACTACCCACGGACTATATCTTTGAAGGTGTCGCTTTAAACAAAGGGTGCAGAGAGGAGGAGAGGGTTGTTTAATGCCCCAGTGGGTTGTTGGGTAAGAATGCAAGGAGAGAGATTGCCGGTACCCCTTTCTCCTGAGCACACAGCAAGGGGTGTGAAGAGGAGAAAAAGACAGTTTTCTTATCAGAGCAGTTACTGCTGTATGTCCGTCCATATAGTGACACATCAGCGAGCTGATGAGATGCTGGGTCATTTCATGTGTAACTATTTTTAATGACTGTATTGTGCTGTGTGTGTAATCCACTGGGGAGGTGATAAAAAGTAGAAGCTGGGATCTTAGATTCCTTACACTTCTGTGCACACTCCTGCTGCCGAGCTCAACAAAGGAGCATTTTTGCACTGTAGCAAGAGCAGATGCACATGAAACAAAGGTAGCCTTTCCTCTTTGCAGGCAAACACTGTGGACAGATTGTGTATGGGAAAAATGGGGAGCCATCAGCATCGTATTTCTTCTTTTTACGTGGAGAGAATAAATTAGAATGCAAATCCCAATTAATAGCTCTCAATTTCTTCCTTCTGTGCTCCTCTCTGTGTGCATGTGTGTGCAACCACAATAACCCAGGTCCTTAATGTATGCCGTCTATCATGGATTTCTCTGTGTACATAATAAAGGAAATACTAACTTTCATTGTCTGCATTAATGGCTGTTCTAAACTTTCTACTTCCCTAAAGGGTTATGGCTTTTATTTAGTACACCAGGTACCTGCATATTTCAGCTTTGTTGTGTACAGAGACACTCACATAGTCACAAGAAAGCAAACCTTATAAAATCTATATACCAGCAGCAGTCAGTCTGTTATTGTTGCTCCCCTGACTCCTATCTAGAGGTATATTAACTCAGATTGCTGATTGCTGATTGACACTGAGATTGCCATGGTCAGTAGCTATAACATTTATTGTTGGCTATACATATTTGTATGCTGTCTTAAATAGGAATTGTCCTAGAAGGGACTAACAGAAGGGTATGTGTTATTAGATACTCACATGCATCTGAATGTGAAGGAATGCTATAACTAAGGTTGCCATTCAGTTTCTGTTATGAACCCTATTTTCATCAGTTCATACATTTATGGGACTCCCTGCTTTCTGGCTAAAATCTTCTATGCCTTTTATCAGCCAGATGGTAAACTTTGAAAATGATTGCTTTAGGCATGCAGTTGTGGAAGGAAGAAAAATAGTGGTTTTTTTATTTTATAAAAATTTCTGTTTGTTTTCTGCTCCTATACATATAACTTGGAAAGGATACACTCTAAAGGCTGCTCTGTCAATAGAGCCTATGTATATTCTTGACCGCATTTGGACAAAATGAAAAAAAAAATTATATAAGGTACTATATTTGTTGAAAACTCGGTTCCAAACACTGCCGTAGTGGCACTACTGCACCCAAAATCTGTCCAGAGCACCAATAAAACTGCCTTTTACCCTAGCTATAACATAGATAATCATCTTTGGCTTTCGAGCCAACATGTGGTTGAGGTGAGCAGGGCAGCTGAAAGGACACGAGCCACTGTTGCTGAGAAATCATATTTGTGAAAGTTACCTGGGGTTCCCACCTGACATCTCCATCTGACTAGCAGGCCTGAGGTTGGGGATGGACCAGTTCTTGAGGTCTTTTGAGAAACCTTAGAAGATCCCAAGATGGCAGAAATTTTGGGGTAGAATATACTTATTTTTGGCTCACCATTCTGCCGAATGTGCTCCCAAGGGAATCAGCAGGGCTACACATGCAAACACCAAGTAGTCACTTCCAGGTGGTTGGGTTTTACAGAAAAATATTACTAATTTTTGTGAGATCACTGTTATCACATAATAGCGACTATGCTGTGTCAGACATTGCAAAGCTCCTACGATGAAGAGCACCTAACCGTGATTCCCAATTGAAGTACTAGAATACAGGTAAGGCCCTGTTTCCTACCTACGATTATACAGCTTCTTAAGGAGGTCTAGGGAAGCCCTTTCCCTGAAATCACATCTTTCCTATCCATACAGATATCAGCACTCCCAGCTGGCACATTTTGCATTAGAAAAAAATTAGACAACTTCTTCAATCACACACAACACAGTCCTCCAGGATCCCATCATGCTTTAAACATCAGGAGCCAAAAAAGCCAAAAAAGTTGGTGACAAAGTACAGCTCCTGCAATTGTAAGGGCTGGGGAGAGTTTCTGCTGCATTGCACTGCAAATTCAAGCTTTTGTTCCAAAAGAAAGGGATGAGGAGGGCTGTAAGGACCTATATTCACATGAATGACTCCTGGCTCAGTTGTCCAGGGCATTGACCCCTGAGCCCAAGAGCCAAGTCTTACATGCTGTTGTCCTCACCTCCTAGCCTTGCCTCACAGGGGTCAGGTCATTCAGAATTAAGGGAGGGTCAGATAAATGCTAACACCATCAACCAGAGGAAATGGCTTCTTCTCCATGAAAATCAGGCTGAAAGCTGAAGTAATGCCTGTTGCTGCTGGCCAGCACACTGCCACTCTTTTAAGGTCCCCACAGACTAGTTACAAGCAGGTCTGAGGCTCATTCATGCTTCTCTAATAGATAGATCGGTCCTGAGCATCTTCAGAGAAACTCTGGATGGTGCAGCATTGTAAGCAGTCACCTTCCCTCACTTGGGCACTGCTTCAGAGATTGGGGATCTCATAATTTGCATTTTTAGACTGATTAATTCTAATTGTGTAATTTTAATGTTTCATTTACATATGCACAGCTATTTGTGATGCAGATTCTCCCCAAGTGAGAGTGTGAAATGGCAGGGTAATGACAGGTTTCATGGAAATAAATCTTGGATACACTGACAGCCACTGAAGCATTAGCATTTCAACAATACAAATTAGCTATAGAGAGAGAGAGTTTGATTAAAAACCACTAGAGGCTTCTTTTAAGGCTGAACACCATAACAGTCATGCCAGGTGAAAAAGTTACAGTCCTCATTTTGTTCCTTTTTACATACCCTTTTGTATTATATTGGATAATATTAACTAGGATGCTAAATGGCTACTGCACATATAACAATACACTGTAAGAGGAATGTAGGTGAGCGTAAAACTGATATAAGAATATTCATCTCTCCCTTTCACAGCAAATTTTCAACTTTAAAGTTGCAAATCTATCAACCACAGCAGAGCAAGCCCTAAGGTTGCACTTTTGGTGGTGGGAGGTAGTTCTAGACCCTTGGCAAGCACAGGCACAGGGCTTAAAACCCACCGCTCCTTATTTCATCTTGCATAATGAAAGCAGCGAGTTGCATAAAACTGTAAAATATCTGTAAGCATTTCCCGACCCCTGTTTTGTCATTGCTCTGAAGCACTCTTGAGATTTAGACCAAAGTATCTTCAAAGACCAGAACCCCACCTCTGATGAATTCCTCCTCCTTCATACTATGCCGTGCATCTCTCCATAGTAGACCCAACATCTTCCTTCTTCAGTTAGAAAAGATCTCACCCACAAAAGGATTGCCTATGCCCGTGTCCCCAGGATCTCTGTGTCTTTCTGTGCTTGCTCCTGCATCTCTCATGCACCACAGTTCCTTTGACTCATCATTGACAGCTGATTCCTTTGCCCTCTGTGTCCAGTCTCCAGCCCCAAACCGCAGCAAACAAATTGGAACAAACTGGTTTCACCCAGCTGTGATCAATCTATTTTGCTAAGATTTGCCCAGCTGAATGGGTACCTTTAAGGTTTACGTAGCCTCCTTTGCCTGTTTTGGAAAGCAAATGGCACAGCAGCTGAGTGGAGAAGTATGGATGCCTCACAGCCCTGAGGCATTCACTGCTACAGTAGTTTTATAGGTAGCTGAAAGATGTACATTAACTGATCCTCCAAATCACCACGCATGCCAATTATCTTAGACAGAAAGGGGCTTTGTCGTCTTGCCTCTGTAAACAGAACCACACAGAGAGACCCAGAGCTGTTCTGCTAGATGCCAGGACAAATAACAAAGCATTCTTCCTCCATAGGGTCCTCCCAGTTTTGCTTCTATTCTTTCTAGAAAGAAGGAAACATAGAATATTTGGGGCATTGTTCTGGTTTTGTGCCCTGGATTGTATTACGCAGGATTTCAAAAATATAGGAGAATTCAGAAATGTCACTGCATTGTAGCACATGGTATTTTCTGGTTATTTTTATCTTAAGGTCTAATTTCTCTGGGATTAGCAGTGTTCCTGTCAATAAGAGAAAGCAATTCTCTTCTGGCAAAACAAACCTCCATTGGAGTTTAGTGTCTACAGTCATTTAGCCTACATTATTTCCGTAGGGTAGGGCCAGAGATAACAATTGGTTTTATTAATCTTATACTATTTTTCTCCTCTATCATTTTCTGTTATCTGCTTAAATGCTTTTATTAGAAATATGAAATTCTATGCTTAAGTAATACCAAGTATTTGATTTTTCTCTTTGAGTAAGCCTTTGCTTATTCTGCAAGAGAAAGAAAGAAGACAGCAGTTTCAAAAGGCTTTAAAATAGAAAATAAGAGGAAGTCTTTCTGCTTGAGCTGTGCTCTTCCTTGCTATGGTAGATTTAAGAGTCATGCTCCATGTTATTTCAATAGTTTCCTTTTGTAATTGAAATGTATGCAGGAATGTTGGTAAGACCGTACATCCTCCAGTCATTTCAATATCAACCTCAGATAATCATAGTGTAAATTGTGTGGGGTACACTTTCAAAGTGTCAGTGCTCAGTTCTTCTGTGGCCTCTGTAGTTACTACCACTGGTGCTTGCTCTACCACTGCTGGAGTGGTTCTAAACTGGAGCAGATCCTCATTGATTGCCAAACACAACAAACCACACAGAAACCACAACTGGAGTGTTCCCTCTCCACTGCTATAACTGGGATTACTTTAGCCAGGCGCATGAGGAACTTTACCACATGAGAAACATTTTCTGGTTTTTTTTTATTATTAATATTACGTTAAGGAAAACAATTTTAAATAGCAGGCTATCCACTTTCCAATTCATGATAGGCTGACTGTGCAATCCCGACAGGAACCAGGTATGCTTTGGTTATCTGGACATGTTAATGCAGTCCGTCTGCTAGGAAAATTGCTCTAAAGTACTTAAAAAGAGACATCGGAATGTTATACCATAGGCAAAATAACTCAGCCGTGTACAAGGAAGCTGAGTTGTTGGAAAAACCTAACTGTGATTCTGAAGAATGTTTTAAGGTAACTTCAAAAAGTCCATTAAAAGCTAAACATTTTTTTAATAGCTTTTAATATTTAGCAAGTATATAGAAAGGCCTGAGTGGATGTTTAGGAAAATGTTTCTTTACTTGGGTTTGATTTTTATTGTTTTTTATTAGTAGTATTATGTTCGAATATCAAACCAAGCTTTCCTGGCTTTTGTCGGGGAGCTTCTGGGAGACTTATGAATATCTACTCCAAGCCTAAAACTTTCAGAAGCAGCAATGAACACCTGTGTAATTAGATACTTCTAACATCATAACTTTAATGCGGATGCTGGTAAAGCAGTCTGGGCTTGTTAACAGGGCTGTTCTGAGAGAGCAATGACATATTATATTATAAGGCTTTGATTTCTTGAAGACAGGGTGCCGAATTCTTTTGATGGGCTTACTACAGGATTGTTCTTCCATGGCAGCAGCAAGAGAAAAAGGCTTCCACTTTCTTCTTAAGAAATTGAAGAGTACAGTCACACCTGTCTAAGCATCCCT
The DNA here is from genome assembly GCA_031468815.1 of Morus bassanus. Lineage (NCBI taxonomy): Eukaryota > Metazoa > Chordata > Aves > Suliformes > Sulidae > Morus > Morus bassanus. Next base: position 70,676,883 of record CM062568.1, read on the forward strand.
GTCCTATTTACAAGCTTAGCATAAACCCCCAGATCATGGGATACAGGGATACCCAACAACTTGTTCCCTACAGTAATCATGACTCCCCTTTTTAAGGACCTACACAAAGATGATGTTATGAACAACAGTTGTAGTAATAAGCTTCAGTGTCTCAATAACCTTGCAAAATTATTTTTCTTTTCTTCTTTTTAATCAAGAAATGCACCTTCATGCAGCAGTAACCCAGTAGCCACTGGCAGGGACAGAGGGCCTATGGAAGGAGAAGCGTGAATGGCTGGGGTTCCTGCAGGATGAACCATGCATCACTTGCCTCTCAGCACCTGGTTAGCTTTTGCATTGGCTATCTTTAGCGTAAGGAAACAAATGTCCTTCTGTAGCCCATGGAGGGAGACTTGGCTGTTCTGCATCAGCTGGCTTGGCTCCCCATGGCCAGTAGCCCAGTGCTGGAGGGTCAGGGATCCAAGCAACACCTGCCCTATGGCCAGCTAGACCTCCAAGCACTCAGGCTCCCTTTGCTCTCCCTCTGCTCTGTCATGGTATCTGTGGGCATTCATCCCATGAAGAAAAATATAAGCTATACCTGCCCAGACAAAGAAAGAGGACTACTGCCTCTTCATGTGTTTTAGTAAACCTAAACACACAGGGTATATGCTTTGAGTGTTTGTGGTGCACATCCACTCCAGGAACTTCTGAAGTTCAGGTGGACTCTGATGGTACGTTACTTCTTTTTTCTTCTTGTCAGTGCTACTGGCAAATTGTTGTTTCTTCTTTTCCTGAAGTAAATTAAAAAGAAATAAAATTAGCTTTCTCCCCCTCTCTCCTTGCATGGCATTATGGCCTGGTTTGGAAAAATGATTAGCTCTTAAAAGAGTGTCTTGCAGTTGCTGCAACAAGATGATAGATAACAAATGTGGCAATAGCTGCTAAGTTACAGGAAAATAATCACCTCTTGCCAGAAAGACGAGCATAGTTTGAATTGCTAGTTCATAGTTGCAAAGGATATCATAAATCTTTGCATTTTAGCCTTTGGAACATTAACATAAATTGTTTCCAAATGCTCTAGACCTGCATGGCTTATGTCACTGGAGTTGCCAGACACAAATCTTCCTTTCTCAGGGGAAGGAAAATAAACAGATAGAAAATTCTCCATGTGCACAGTTCTTCTGGAAAAAAGTCAGGTGGGAGAAATGTGTGTACATCTTGGAGGAAGATGGGCGTCTTCGATGACCTTTTATTTCCTGCAGAGGTGGCTAACAGAACATCCTGCTCCAGGGGCACAGGTAGAGCCCCAGCCCTATTGACCTAACTGAGGTCAATAGCAAGTCCCCCTTCAGCTTCTACAGAGACTTAATTCTGTGTCTCCAAATACTGTTGCAACAAGAGATCAGAGCTTCACTTCACTGAATAAACTAAACAACTACATTTTTCAGACAGTTTCCCTTGGCTTCTTTCTCTCTCTTGTGTGTGTGCATCTGCACCTCCCAGTGTTCAACACCCCCTAAGAGGGGCTGAAATAAGAGATGCACAGAGCATCTCTTATTAGGCTTGCAGTCATAGTTGAAAAAGCATGCAAGGTCTGGGGCAGCTAGGCCCCTTTTCCAGTAGTCAACAGTGTCACAGGATGGGGGAACACCAGATGATTTCTTAATGACATTATAAGCCTTAATTTTTATGAGGTAATATGATAACTTTGACAATTATTCCTAGTAAAATGAGACTGAGCAAACAGGGGAAGAAGAGGAAAGAAGCATAGTTTTTAAGTCAGCCTACTAACTTTTTGGTAATTTTCATGCCAATTCTTACTTCCTGGAAGACACAATGTGGGTAGTGTTAACATTTGGCATAAGCTGCAACTTCTTTTCTGGGCATGCAATGGAAAGATCTTTTCCTTTTGGAGGTGTACTTGTTATGTCTAATGTTGTAGGAGGGAGACTGTATGGCAGAAAAATCAATTTCTCCTTCATGATAATATTGAGAGCAATCTGAAAAAGCATAAGTATAGAATGACTACTGCGATAAAATCTAAAGACCTTGCTGTACTGCAAAGAGGTATAATAAAGATGAGTTTTTGGCCCATAAAGCTTTACAGTCAACAAGTATCAAACACAAGATGAAGAAATAGCTCAATGGCAAGGAGGTTGAACTGCAGTTTGTGTCCATTCACAACTGCAAAAGTCCTTTGTTTTTTTTTCTTAAAGCCCAAAGCAGTGCATAAAATCTGCACTAAGCTAAGCAGGATTTTTGTATATGACAGGAACTGGCAGACTGGTGACGTAGAGGACCATGTACACCAAGTGACAGGCAAAAACATTGCTCAGTATGATTTCGCATTTCTTGTTTGTAAGACAACAGTGAAATGATTTGTCTGACATTCTGCTAATTCTTAAGTAGATAGGTCCTGTGATTACTTTACATTTAATTTCTTCTCTCCAGAGAAAAAAACAACTGTCAAATATCCTCAAAATATCACATAGTAGATCGTGAGATCCAATCCAAGCACAGATCTAAACAGCCTGAAATTTGGGGTGCTTCACCCTGAATTGCAGCTTTCTGAATGAAACCACATGAACCTGAATTCCTAACTTTAAGAGATATTGGATCTGAAATTAGTGCCAGATCCAATAAGAGATTAATGCAACTAAAACCAAAATGCAGATCTTGGAAACTTTCCTTTCTTTTCTTTTAGTTTCTCAGATCTCTGGAGTTGTGCTTCGAACCCTATCCAGAGCTGCCCCTTCAGTGTCTTCATAGAGCAGAGTTCACCTCTAAATCTGTTTGGGACATAGAAATCAGGTCTGCCTCTCCCTGCTCTTAGAGCACTATCTTAGAGCACATTTAACAAAACTAGATCCCTTTCAGGATAGGGAGGAAAATGCCCAGGTATTTTCTAAAACAGTGGCAGTGACTATTCTATTAAATAATGCTTGCATCTGCTCCTGTGAAAAGCACCCAGAAAATAATACAGCACTCAAGAAGAAACCTCCTGTGACCAAGAGACTGGAACACCCACCTCTGAGTCCTTCGTCCAGTCACAAACCACTTCTATATTTTATATTTAGCAGCTTTGGATGAAGGACAGAAATGGTATAAACCTGTAGAGGAACCACACTTTATGTTTTTCGCTTCTACACATCTTGACTGCAGAGAAATTTTTCCACTCTTTGGTTTCACAAATCTACTTCTAATTCAGGGCTAGAAAGAACTAATTCTGAAGAAAGGTGAAAAATGCAAGTTCATAAATGGTTCCTGCTCACACTTTAACTTGGTAATAATGCAAATTAACTGTGCAACCAAATCCTATCATTTGGAAAAAATATCTAACAAAGTCTGGTAAAAAGTACAGATTTCTGTCCTAAATAGAGACTATTTGGACGAAACTATCACCCCTCTCAGACTCAGTCATACATACACACACCAGTTTATACTGGTCTGACTCCATTCATTTTGCTGAAATTACTCCTTGAAGGAAATTAAGTCCTCTCTAGTTTTTTCATGGGAAAGTACAAATGTGTTATGTCAGTTGGGGGTGTAAACAGGCTCAAAACAGAGGGGAAAATAAATCCACATCACCTTTTAAATGTTGTGGTAAAGACTGTACCTCTGCTTCAAGAGGAGACTAACTTGCTGGAAGCAGTTATTAAGGAAAGGTCAGTCTGTACCGACCCTATTCTCCTCCCTTACACTTTGATTGCTAGCCACTGCTGCTGGAGATGGGCTAGAGTGGAACTATGGGTAGTCATTGCACTTCTCTCTCCACCATAAGTCTTCTTACTTTCCGTCTTTTCGTTATCAGACCCTATGATCCTCTCTACTCCTTAAGGAGGAAGAGCACCTAACATACTCCTAGCTCCCCTTTGGGATAAGGAAGTTAATGAGTTCCTAGAGCATCTGTAGGTCAAAGCAGTTGGACTGCTACTCCTTCTGGGTTGTCAGTAGCACAGACAACCAGCTGTCAGGATTTTTCTTCCAAGCACATTTTGGGGTTTCGTCGTTTGTCTCTCTTTCTTCTTTAGTAGTTACTTGGAGTTCAAAAGACTTCCCAGCAGCTGAGCCATCACTTACACACTTCACACATATAAAAGCACTCATCCCTTAGTCTGTACTAGTCACCACACAATTCAGCAGTTGAACGAGCATTAAAAAAAAAAAAAAAAAAGCTTTCCAGACATCAAAAGGAACTTTGCCAATTCAGACTGCCCTAAAACATTAATCAAACCCCAGCTATGGGGACTAAAAGGTAATAATAAAAACTGAAATCCTGGAGGAGAACTCAGGATTTCAGAATGCCCTAAGGGTGATTCCCACTGCCAGAAGGAGAGGACAAACTCCAGAATTGAGCAACCTGTGCCAAGAACACTAAGCAAGTAACAACATTTTGTTTAAAACTGAGAGCTAAAGTTGGCAAAAGGACTGCAGCTGCTGTAAATGTCACTTGCGTGTGAAAGACAGAGGTAGCCACTTAAGCCATTAGTATCCAAAACATTTAAGGTTTTATAGATCAAATGTGGCTTAAAGAGGAGATGAGGCCTGGCAGGCAGTGAAGATCGTGCAGTCCAGGTGGAATGTGCTTTCTGCCTGGGAAATTCCCCTTCTTAAGCAGGCAGCTATGCCCTGCTCCAGCTGTTATCTCCAAACAGATTTCAGGTGCCAGACATGCTGCAAGCCTCAGGTTAAGAAAGAAGCTGATGAATCCAATGAAACCCAAAATAAACTGTCCCAGGCAATAACGAACATTCATACAAGTAATCAAAGGCATTTGTGTCATCATTGCTTGTGTGTGCACCCAGAAAATGCTGGAGACATAACAAGACCTGAGAAGCAAACAGCAGTTGTCCCTAATTCAGACGAGCTGATACATTGTTTGCGGTTTCTTCTACTTGCTTTTCCCCTTCTGCAATCATTGACATTTGTCTGAACAAGGGCAGCTAGCTCCCATTTGCGTCCCAGTACGCTACAGCTGTTGCATAACTCATTCATCTGCATCAGAGAAGAATCAGATATACAATCACTGACCCCACATCTCCTGCTGTTAACAGTGCCCATAGTCCCATGTATGAGCAGAGATGGAGGGTTGGTGTCTCACTGCAGGGCAATGATTGCCAGACATTGGCTTACTGAGAATGTAGAGAAGGAAGGAGCAGAAGCACCTAACAGTGGTTCCCAATAGCCTGTGGATGACTAAAGTCTACCAGCAACGCAAACCTTTGTCTTGCCTTATGGAGGAGATGTTGCTCTTTCTGAAGATTAGCAGGCTTATCCTCTTAATGTACTTGGCTCCCTCTATCCCCTACAGAGACAACTTCTTGCTTTGGACCTATTGGTCAAATCCAATTCAAAAATCCCACGTGAATTTACAAACTTGGGGTTTATTCCTCTCTCTCATCTTTAACACTAGCTCTGGTCAAAGATAGGTCGGGGGATGGCTGAAGTAGATGGGTTACTGTTATTACCCAGCACTGCAAAATTTATAGTCCAGTTTCTTCCTATTGTGCTCATTTATCTGACTGAAAGTTGAATTAAGATTAAGGTATGATGTGATAAACCAGAACTGGTAAACCTTTCCTGGGGGATTGGGTAAAGTGTAGCTCAGTCTGACCAGTGCCTACTTCTGTCTTGTGACAGGATAGCTGGACTCCAGACACCAACATGACTGAACGCTTTGATTGCCACTACTGCAAAGAGTCCCTGTTTGGTAAGAAGTACATCCTGAGGGAGGACAGCCCCTACTGCGTGAAGTGCTATGAAAATCTTTATTCAAACACCTGCGAGGAATGCAAAAAACCTATTGGTGCTGACTGCAAGGTATGCCAGATTTGTGTCTTGTTACAGAAGTCTTGACATAGTAGCCTGTATACACATAGCTCTGAGACATGGTGCTATCACCTGGAAGGATCCAGCTTAACAGCTACGTAGGGGTTTCTTTTGATGGGAGAGCATGCTTTCTGGACCCCTGTATCCGCTTTTCACCACTTCGCTTGGCAAACCCTTCTTCACCAGGCATGTTAACAGAAATGGAAGAACACCCCTTTCTTCCCGTAAGGCATAGGGTGATCTGATGATCTGATGTTAGAAAGCATCTCAAACTCATTAGGAGAGTCCAACTGTCCTTGGGGCCAGCTAGGATCTGGAAAGGTGGCAGAAGCTGATTTTGCTTACCTTTGGGTCACAGGGAGCTAAGCTACTGCTGGCTTTGCAGTGACCACAATTTTGCCATCAAGAGACAAGACACACTCAAGAAAAGCTGCCAACTCATGGACCACAAAAATCTGGCTAATGCTGACCCAAGTAATAAGTCAGTTAGAACACGGCTAGAATAATTAACCTTTTAAATACAGAATGACGATAGTGGAGTCTAACTAAAGATTGGAAAAAACAGAGCAGAGGCCTTGCTTCCTTGAGCTGTGCACTGCTGCACCACATGGAAACACCCACCTGGTACAAATACGGTGTGACCACCTGCATTTCTTTTAAATTAACCAAAACAACTGGAGTTCATGCCAGTTTTACTCTGCTGAATGAAGACAGATGATATTTGAGTCATCCAGTGAAGCATTTGTTGGACTGCTACAGACACACTTCATCCAATATACATCTTCCTTGCACAAAACTGACCTGTTCAAAGTTGGCCAAGTTGCAAACTCACTGGCAGAGTGAGTTTGCACTAGAACAGCAATTTGCATTGCATGGCCATGGGATTCTTGATGAGGAGGTCTGATGTTTGACTTTCGCTATTGCTGGTCCGTACCTCTAGAAGCACCAATTAATCCCTACTACTGATTCTACCACTCTATCACTAGTTCAGAGATATAAAAATATATGCCTACTCAGACTGGGAAAAATAAATGTCTCGTATCTTCCAAACTGATCTATCCCACCCTATTGGCAAATCAGTAGGAAAGCCCCTTGCAGAAGCCTTAAAAAGGTGAGAATGTTTCACTGTCATGACAGGGAACTGGCAGTAATCTGTAAGAGGGTATAAAATTGCCAGCTTTCCTACAGCTCATAAATATTCAGATTAGAGGAGAGATACAGCTGGCCTGACCTGAAAAAGCAAAATATTTCTGCCCCATTCCAGAATGTGCTTTTGTTTTAAGGTCTCTTTCTAATCCCTTGAGAAGATATTTCCATGTGTTGATGTTCAAGAATTTAAAAACTTGGACCAGCTTCAACAAATCTCGGACAAAGTATTCAGAAATTAATCAGGCTGAACTTTTCAACCCAGATTTATGGATTTAGGGAGTGTGGGTGTTATCCGATATACTGCTCTTCTGTACTTTTAAGCAAGAGACACTCTAATAGCAGATAGAAAAAAAGCCCCTAATTGTCTGCAATATAAGAATATTTTATGTGTGCAAAGAACGAGAACTATATGTGGAAAACACAACTATAAGATAGTAAATAAAGATTTCTTAAAGAGCTATAAAGTGCACCAGAAACAAATGTCCTTTTTTGCTTCTGTGCCTGCTGTTTGTGCCTGTCCATGCTTTATGCTGCAGCTTTTGAACCTGTTGAGCGATTTTAACCAAATTCTGACAGACGGATAAAAGTTGCAAACTTAAATTCCTACAAGTTTTCTGAAGAAAGCATGTGGTTGGTTAGAAAAAGAGATCGCATTAATGTTCCCACTGAGAGGAAAACTAGAGCAGCTTTTTAAATGACAGTAATAGATGATGTAATAGGTGCTAGAGAATACATTTAAGAGAGCCCTTCTAAGTGCCTCAGCCACAAGATAAGTTTCAGTTGAAGCTTGTGCACTGTATGACAGCATAATTCATCCATGAAACAGAAAGCCACAAAAAATCATGCTTCTGCTCCTCATTAAACTGTATATATACATAGATATATAAACACGTAAGAAATACACACATATATACAAACACAAGACATATATGTGTGTATTTTTATATGTATCTTTACACATTGCATTTGCATTTTCCCCTGAGCAAGGAAGATAAAATGTACTGTGTTTGGGAATAAAACTAGTATGTTTACTCCATGTACAAAATGGACCCCATATTTATTTGTATGTTCTGACATAGCCTTTATACAGCTGTAAAATTTGGAACTAAAACCTAATGGAGTGACAGTGTTATCAGAAAGGGTCACATCCAGGCCTCTGCATCTGGCAGGGGCACCCACCCTCACATCCAAACTACAACCTGGAAAGCTCCATGTAGCTTTCACCTCAGATCCTCCTTTGCAAGTCCCTTCTTGGCCACCGCTGTTCCTCTACACTGAGAAGCACTGAACTGAAAACCCAGCTGCAGTTGAGATGTTCCTATTTTCACCCTGCGAAGAACTTCCTTCTGGAGGATGGCTATATAGTTAGTCTATGGATGTTTCTTAGGACTTGCAAAGCATGAGACTAAAGACTAGGATTAAGATTTGGAGCTCCTAACTCCTTAAGACTGCAAAGCAAGAGTTAGCTTTGATGGCATCTTGAATGCTTATTTTTCTGGGTGAAAATTACTGTACAAAACCAAACAAACAAAGTACACCAAAGTAAAACAGGTGTTGACAAGGGGACAGCCAGCTCTCCATCTTTGACACTACTGTATCAGCACTGGTGCATAGCATTGTCTCACCTGAGCTGAACTTCAGCCTGCTGAGACACTGGTAATACTCCAACTTTGACAGCACTGGGCTCTGAGAGGTTCAGACTGATGCCAGATTTTCACCTTGTGTTTTAGCTATGGCACAGAGACCACATAAGACAACTATCCTGAAGACAAGATTTCTTTGAATTCAAATCAGGACAGAATTTGCTTCACGATCTTTCGATCTTCCTATGGTAATTTATGGGCAACTGTGAACGTAACTAAGTAATAGCTAATTTGTTCTTTATTTTAAACACTTTTTTCTTTGCATTAAAAAAACCCTGAACGACAACATGTGTCTGAATGACACCTTTGGACTTAGGCCATTTTGTTAGCTGTAAACAACTCTAGCTGATGTTTATGAAACTTTCGCGGACAGATTAAAAGCATCATATACTGAGGAGTAGGAGGCACTGGCAGGCAGTAGAAAAAATGATGCCATTTCTCTCTCAGCTATTACACATTATCCATACACCAACAGGTTCTAACAGAAATTTACTCTTTCAAAAAAGAACTGGCATTTCATCACCTACATCCCTGGTGAACGCTCACCACACCTACAGTTTCATGCTTCTTTCTGGAAATCCATCCATTATGTTCTCATTTGCTTAACTGCTGAAGTGTGACTTTTGGTTGATTTTGGCTTTTTTCATAGTTTCCTTGTGGGGCCTATGGCACAGAAGCCATCACAAATACAGGAAATACCTACAGTAATCCTGTGTTTAATACAGTCCACAAGTTGGCCTTGGCAGGCAGGAGGGGGTGAAACTCTCCGCAAAGTGTGAGAATGAAATTAAAAGTGGATTGTGAGATAAAGCTACTGTGCCAGCACACAGGCCAAAAATTAATCAAAAGGGTCGGTCTTACACTCAAACTGAACAAAAAAATTAGGCCTCTAGTAATGTGGGTCAGGAAAGGGAAAAAATATTTGTTCTTCAAATTTTTGATGTTTAAACCTTGTACTGAGTTGCAACACTTTTTCAGTGCATTGCTGAACACCAGACTGGGTGTTGTGAAGTGGAACGGTAAAAGAGGCAGATACCTTCATTTCTTCTCATATACCTAAGGTGCTGAGTTCAGCATAATATCACTTATTTTTTCCTTTTCTAAACATGCTTTTGATAGGGAAGTACCAGTCTAACATATCTGTTTTGCTACAGGGTGTACATGGCTAAAATCTGTACAGCATTTTGTTGTCCTACCCCATTTCCTCTGCTCAACCTTCTGCAAAGAGCATTGTGGCAAGCAAAAAAGTCTGATGTAGTCTTCATTCATGAGCAAAAATACACAGTTATTCTTCTGGTAATCTTTCTCATCTCCCTCTTCCTGTTGGGTCTCTGTTGAAAGCCAGTTCAGGAGAAAAGGTAATACATAATGGCTTAAGTTTACTTAGTCTTATAAAGCCAGCGTAGAAGACAGTGCAGTTGCAGGATATGAGGAATCTATGCTTAATCCACTTACCAGGTAACTCTAGTCTTGGGGCTCTTCTAGTTCAAAAAACAAAAGAAGTCACCGGCAGCCCCATCCTTGAGGCCAAATAAACCATGCTGGATCAAAACTACACAGAACTATAGAGGAGCTATAAAACATGATTTTGCCAATGTTGAAAACAGTTTTCTTGACACAGTTTTCTTTGGGGATGACATCATGAAAATAAGTGAAAATAAAATTATTTAAAAAGCATTGGCTTTTCAAAAACATAAGTTTCAAACCCATTTGGATTTGGGGATGACTCTATATTTTTGGATAGAAATAGGATCTGCATTAAGTTTTGCTTGCACTGTATTCTTACAGTCAGTCATCTGAGTATGTGTACAGAGGACCTCCACTTGGCCCCGCACTCTGACATCTGTTTGAGAAACATCCACCATTCATTTGGTTGTCCCAAGGAGCTGAAAGTTTCAGCTGAGGCTGATGCTCAGATCAGGCTGAGAAAAGCACCCATTCAAATTTGAGTAGCTTCAGGTTTGGCTAATCTGGTTATTTTTTATCTTCAAATGAAACCAGATAAGGGAAGAATTATTTTCCATGTTCAGAAGAAATGTAACTGAATGAAACATTAAATATTTCTCCCTGCAAATTCTGCTGCAGGGTTTATCGCAGCCTTGCAGAGACAGGCATTACCCTCCTCCCCTTTTCTTTTCATTAGTAGAACATCTGGAACTGGTCTGGTGCTCTCTGTGCTTCAGCTGCAAAACACTTGTACAGGACAGACCATGTCCACGAGCATCTGTGTGCATGCATCTCTATATAGGTAAACACTGTTCCACTTCTGAAATTTCAGTCTATGGTAATTCTTCAGTCTCTTATCTGTGTTCCTGTGTGCTTTATCTAACAAGAACACGTGGCTGTCAGTTTTCATAGATGGATGCACAGATCGATCACAAAAAGGGTCATTCGCCAGAATTCTTTTAGGCAACATAGGAAGCTGCATTTAAAACTACAGTTAAAATATGTAGCACCATGGACTCATTTCCCTCAGGCTGCATAAAGCGGCTGAGAAGTCATGCTCATCAATATTTTAAGGATATACTCCAGTTCTGAGTCCACAATAGTAATTTTCCTTATTAGTTCTTCCTGGAAATCCATGCGAAAAACAGGGATTAGTTGTATATCACTTGTACCTTCTGCTGGAACAGATTTATTTGGGTTACAGTCAGCTACCGTAACCTAGAGCTCACATGCCTAGAGTAAACCTAATGCTCTTTCAGCTTAACTGAAGACCAGCCTAACAGGCAGACAAGCTTGAAGTCAGTTTTGCACGTAGAACTTCTCCAGTGTAGAATCTGTTCCAGATCAATACTGCCACAGCTTATGTATGAGCCAAAGGCTCCAGTTAGATACACAACACATTGAAACAGACCAAACCTGAATTCTGGTGACTTTATTACACTGACCTAAGAACAATCACAATGCAGAAATGGTTTCATCAGTACCTTTGACTTCCTTGCTTTGGATGTGACAGAGAGAGAAAGCAACATCCATTTCATCGGTTTACTATTCTGCTGCAGACATGTCAAAGCCAGACATCTTAGACTCCCTCTACATTTGATGACAATATCTGTTATAATCATCCAAGGTAGCTAAAGATTATTCAAGTCACTCTGTATCTTGGGTGCTTTGGGTTGTAACTGTGCTTCATCGCTTTGCCACGATAAAATATCAGCTACTTTCACCCACCCAGCTAGTGCCTATACAAGCTGCCATCATGACTGACTCAAGGATCAAACCTTTCATCATTGACACCTAATCCTTGTCTTCATTACTCCTCCTCTAAAAGGCACACACCTTTTCCAGTGTATAATTTTATTGATAAAGCAAGGCAAAACAAAAGCAGACAACAGCATATGAATTTTGGAGATAAAAAACAGCTTGCAGAATATTGCAAAAAGAGGAGAAAGGCATCAAGTGGGAAAGAGACAAGAAAAAGGAAAACAGATCTGCTGTCATTCTGTCTTCTAGCAGGCAAATTTCACATTTTGGAAAACTCTGTTGGCTGTACATTGTATTTTTCTGTTGAAAATATTATTCCCCTCCGAGATCACATTCAGGCTATTCAGCTTCATTTAAAAAGCAAACAAATGTAAACAACTTACAAATAAGTTTTTCATTTTGCTATTAGAAAAGATTAAAATCTTACAGTCAGAAATTTGTGTTGTTTCAAAAGGAGTTAGCTGAAATTAACAGACAAGCTGAAAAAAAGAACTGTCTGAAAGCCGTGAAGTAGGAGGCTTAGATAGTCTATTGCAGAGTGCAACCTCTGAGATGCACACATTGGGTGCCAATTGTTACTCACAGTGATTTAAGAAATTTAGGTGAGCAGAGCAGATGTCCAAACAAAAAGTCTTTATTGGATGGTCAAATTCTGATTGAAGTTACTGTAGTTTAACAAGCTATGAGACATCAGCTGAGCTAAGCAAAATTATTTCCAGTGTTTCCCGTTACCTATTTATGCAAACAAGGCTCCTGCAGACACAGCGTGGTTATCTTAGGTTAACCTAAATCCACAGAATCTTTTGTTTGCTCTGGGCTAAGATTGCACATTTGGAGTTACCTGTGACTGGACTGACTGACATAGAGCAGCTTAGGGCAGATTATGTTTGAACACTTTGCGATGCTTCCATTTACACAATTGAAAAATCTGATATTCTACAACTCATTCTTTTCCTTCAGTTAACCAGATTAACCCAGTGCTTGTAATTAATACATAGTGAATCTTGAGCTAGAACCTAGAAGTTATTTCTGCTGAATTTTTATGCTCCCCATTCATGACAATACTAGCTCCGCACACTCCTACCTCAAACTGAAGCCAATAATATTTTGGGGTAGATGCCCTTTCTTGTAATGAGCTAAGCTCCATTTTGTTTGAAGTCCAAAGACACTGTTGAAGTGTTACATGATTAGTCCACCTTAATTTAAATTTTAAAAGTCACAATCCGTCCCTTTAGGTCACAATTTTTAGCAGGACCGTTTTTTTAAATAATAGAAGTACCACTGCAGAGAGTATTTTAAATACTTAGGTGCCCATGCTAATCCCTCTGCCAGAGTGTTCTGGATGACTGACTGCAGGTATGATGTGATCTCTCATCTTTCAGTCTGATCCACATTTGAAACATAGGTAAACCAAACACAAGGGTTGGTAAAAATGAGTTGCAGTTAAAAAACAAAAGGAACAGAGATCAGACCAATTCCACCCTTGGTGTAAATCTGTTGAACTGAATAAATACCAGAAAGGGATTGGGAAAAGGATTTCTGTCCAGCAATGAAGAGCTATGAAATGACCTAGAAATCAGCAACCGCTAAGATAAATAGGGGAATTCTATTCTGCCTATAAGGTTAACAAGTTTTCATCTGACTCAAAAATGGGGCTTTAATCTCAGAGGAAATACCTAAATGAAAATAGTTGTTCCTCTGCCACATACAGAAATGAAGGTTACCTTGAAGTGAAAGAGGGTCGATAGTTGTCATGAGCTGTTCTTGGTTATCACAGCAAAATAACTTCACCTTCATCAGAACATTTTGTTTTCTTGAGCTGTGCGAATTAGCCTCAGCTCCTGGCTGTGGTTCAGATTTGGATGTGTTTGCATTCTCTGAGCTTCCAGTTGTGCAAACTATTCATTCTGCTTACTCTGTGGTTTTGGATTTCTACAGGATCTGTCTTACAAGGACCGCCACTGGCATGAAACCTGCTTCCACTGCTTCCAGTGCAAGAATTCATTGGTGGACAAACCTTTTGCTGCAAAAGAGGAACATCTACTTTGTACCGATTGCTACTCCAATGAATACTCTTCCAAATGCAATGAGTGCAAGAAGACTATTATGCCAGGTTAGGATGCTCACTTTTTGGACTAAAAAAAGATTAGGCTAAATATCAAGCCCAAACTCAGCAACATTTGTGACAAATGTTTTTCCTTTACTAGCTCTGCTAAGTCATGGTGAACTTTGTAAAATACAGTTGATGGTGCACTCTCAGTCATTTCCATGACCGGAACACGTAATTTTCATAATGGATCATGATATAACTGTTATTCACATGAAGTGGATTACTCTTGAAAATGAGTATTTAATTCATTTAGCATTTGTATTAATGGGATTTATAATTTTCTACAGCAGTATTCATTAAAAGCCTTCTGATGGGTGGAAAACTAAAATCGATCTTTCTGTCCAATCCCAACTTTGTACTTTCTTGATTGGCTTGCACCACTTGAAGATCAGAAGCAGCTTGTAAATTTAACAGCTTACTTAATTCATGATTTAGCTTTTTATGTAATTACTGTAAATTTAGCTTCTCCCGTAAAAATGAAAAATTGGTCCAAGTGCTTCTAAGGTCTTTCTTGTGCAGAAAGAGATGAAGGAACAGGAAAGATCTATTTTCTTTCTCAACAAGAAACATGAGGTTTTAGTAATAGATTGCTAAAACCTCATCTGCTCATGTCAATCCTATAGCATTCTGTGATGATTTAAGAGCTTCAAGTGGAAGGAATATTGGTCCAGACATAAAATATTAAAATGCAATTTGAAGAATCCATGTACATGGTCCATAATGATTACTAGTTACTTTTTCCAGTAAAATTTTTCCTTGGCTGGTTCTTACATTGATCATCTTAGATAAAAGCTGAAAACCACAACATTGTGCACCTAAGGTGTCAAAATGAGGGCTTGATGATGAAATAGGATGTATAAATAGAAACAATAACGATATTTAAAAGCAGATGGCCCTATCCATTCATGATTGAGTTTAGGCATCTCCTTCTATTATTCCATGTGCACCTGTTTTTACCAATACAGCACTAACAACTGACATGTTTGGGAACAGCCAGTGCTAGTTTTAAAGCTGGAACTACATATGTGTATATATTTTTAAGACTGTTCATCAAATTCACCATGATCAGTGAGCTTATTTACCGAATGGGATCTCTTTTTGCCTACTATGCCAGCTATAGATTGACAAGTAGTAATGGAGGCTGGATTCAGTGACCCAGAGAATCCCTTCTTCTCTTATAATCTGAAACAGAAGAAATCAATTATTATGAAGCTTTACAACCATCAACTGGTCCTTAGCTGCTTACTCAAGATAGCTGTGATGTCACGACATTCGGAGAGCAGTACACCTAGCATTTATTTTCTACTTACAGGGCACACGATGTTGGCACAGGAGCTACACCAGAGCACTATGATCACCAATGGAAGCATAATTCATTTTGAAAGAACCAGCAAGTGGTTGGACAGCCTTTATGGAGACTGTTAACGCTACACTTGCCCTTTGCTTTGCTCCACTAAATGTACAATTTAGATTTAATAAAGCATTATCATGACATGCCCATTAAATACTAAAGTAATTACAAGCTTGATCTTTCAGTACTTCTGCAAACTAAACGCCCACTCACTTCAGTCTAGCAGCTAACAAACAGTGCTCCCCCTGCCTTGAGTTTCAGTCACAACACAATTCCAAAGAGAGGACAGCTAAAAATGTGAAAATAAAATTCTAGACTCTTAAAAAAAAATTACCTACATCTCCTTTTTCCAGAACATCGTCCCCTCAAGGACTGATTTATTTGCTCCTTGGTATGATATAGAAAGTTATCAGCATAGAGAGGGCATAATTCTTAAAAGGTGTCCATTAATAAAATGGATCACAAATATTCGAGCATGTAAGCATCAGGCAGAAAGATAATTAACAGTTCACTTACTACACTCTTGCAAGTCAATTCTCAAAAAAAAAATAAATCCTGAAGTATGCCTCAGGGCAGAATTTAATGAGACTAAAAAAGAAGAAAAATACACACCTAGTAAACAAAGAGGAATTAATGCTTGAGAAGGGAAAAATGGTAAAACTTCACCCTGCAGCAATGGGGGTGGGGAGAGTTGGCATCAAAGGAGTTAGCGTGGTTCTTCATCATTAGCCAACACGATCAGCTTGTCAGTCTTCCAAGCACTTGACATCATGTTTGTTGCTACAGGCTTCAAGAGTAATGCAGAACTGTAGGTGCATCATTTGTTTGTTTACCCTTCTGGCCAGTATCAAATATTTTGATTCACGCTGTTACATAGGAAATTATATAGTGTGCAAAGAAATTTGTCCATGTAATAGGGCATCTCCAATTTCCTGGAAGGGCTCAGAGTCCACCTGTCATACAGTGGACTGAATCTGCAAAGTACAGTATCTGTACCCTAAAACTTCATTCTAGACAAGTACATTTAGCTCCTAACTACTATACCACTCTTCTGTTTTTCAATAAAAGATTGCTTACAGATTTTTCTTCCTTTCATGTTGCAACTACGGTTTAAATAGAGCTGAAGACAGAGAGAAAACTTCTTTCTTACTGAAAGTTTCAAGAGACAGAAAAACTTTTAGGATAGCTGTTTCAGAACTGGAAATGATGGCAAATTTATAGTGGGCCTCAGTGAGGACAGGAACAAGGCCCCAGAGCAGATATGAAATAATCCGTTGTCTCAGACAGTGACTATACTTTATTGGGAAAGGGGGCAAGAAGCTTGCCAGGAATGAACCAGGTATCTTGCAGCTGTCTGAAAAAGAAACAAAAGGGACTTGGAATGAACAAAGTCAAACTTTAATGAGAAATGGCCTTACCTTCACTCAGCACTAACAGCAGCTTTTATTGGCATCTCGTCAATTCCCCAGAATCATCCTGTGCATTAGAATTCATTATTAACGCTAATAATAGCACAAAAATGTGTCCTAAGCCTTCATTATTAGCAGTAAATATTTCTCCTCTTTATAGGAGGAGAACCACCACTCACTCTCTAAAAACTTAAAATGGTACCCAATACCAAGCAAAGCTGGTAGGAACATGAAATAGCCTCTAGCTACTTCTATAGGTGCACTGCTTATTGACTGACAGCCGGCTGTCAGGCAAACAAGAGCTACAAATTGCATCTGTCTCAGCCAGAAGTTGTTCAGTTGATGTTCTGGTCTCATTACAGGTACCCGGAAGATGGAATACAAGGGCAACAGCTGGCATGAGACCTGTTTTATCTGCTACCGTTGCCAACAGCCTATTGGGACAAAGAGTTTCATCCCTAAGGACAATCAGAACTTTTGCGTACCCTGCTATGAAAAGCAGTTTGCCATGCAGTGCGTCCAGTGCAAGAAGGTAGTGCTCTTATTTTACTTACCTAAAACCTAAGGGATTGAAGTCCATCCCATTTTACGTCCAAGTAGATAGAATGTCTTATTCTTCTATGTGTTAAAAGATTCAGAATCAACCAATTTTAAGAGATGATATAATTTCAGTTCCCATCCTGCACCAGGCACAGCATTTACTACAATAAGAATTCTCTTACTCAGTGTTAAAATCCCTTTGCAGTGAAAGCATACAGAGAACGTTTTAAACAAAACAAAAAAACAAAAAACAAAAAAAAAAAAAACAAACAAACAAAAAAAAAAACCAAAAAAAAAAAAAAACAAAACAAAACAAAACAAAACAAAAAAAACCAAACCAAAATAAAATAAAAACTCTGCAGTGGAATAACCTCATTCCAATATAATCCATCATATATCATATACCTAAACATTTCAACTGGAAGGAAGATGAGCTAACACTGATCATTTTTTAATATTCTAATGAAGTTCAAGACAGAAAGATAAGCTTTACACAGAGCAAATGCTGTTCCTGAAATAAACACTAGTAAACTCAATATGCTCAGGAGTATGACTGTCTAGGCTAAGGACCTTTTATTTGTGAATTTCCTAAATTCTATATACAGGCACTGATAACAATTTTAGAATTCTTTCCTAAAAAGAATCGTTTCATCACTTATGGAACTAACAAATCCCAGTTTCCTGTGGATATATGCCTGGGCAAAGACAACCAAAACTATGGCTATATCCACAGTAAATTCCCTTTCCCACTGCCACTGTTTCCTCTTTGTCTCCCTTTTACCCTCTTACTTCCAGCCACCACCCGTGCCCACGCTACCCAGACTTTCTTCTGTGTGTGCTACCTGCTCATTCGCCCTTCCAGCCAAGCAAAGCTGCAGTCTGGTCAGACATGCTGGCTAGCCAGAAACGGCTGCATCTTTGCTGCTGCACAGGCAAAACAAAATAGGTAAAGGCTAATTTTTTCTTTCAGCCTTTGACCTAAAGTATACCTAATTACTTTTACTACCTCCTATCCATCCATCAGTTTTCTGAATCTTCTAGGAGTTTCTTAAAAACTCTGTCTAGTGTCCAATTTCAACCACATTTGAGAACAGGCTCAAAAATACTTGGGAAAGAGGCAAAGACACGGATGAATATACATGCTAGGTAGCATGATCACATACAAGCCTGATTCCCAGGGAATCTCCCTTTAGGGAAGAAAGGAAGAAAAATTAAACTGTCCAATTTTACAGCCACCTTAGGAATACTCAAAGGATCAAAAAAAGTCCAGTTTGCCTAACATCAAGGGAGCTGTTTTTGTAGGCAACAACTTGTTATAAGAGAAAAACCCCAGACAAAGTCCAGAGAAGCAGAAAGCAAAGGCTTTAGCTAAAATTTGAAATAAAACAGTCTTTGTCAAGGAAACTAACAAGGAAGTTGAAGTTCCTTCACCACGAAGAGTGGGACAGGTGAAGCAACAGAGATGAGAGGAATATGCCCATGCATATGAAAAGTGACATACAAAGACTAGCTTTAAAAACAAAGAGGACAACTGAGAGTAAGATTATACAGTATATGGAGAATAAAGTACTTTTAGCATGGGGCTTCTTTGTACAAATTAGGAAATTATAATAAATCACTTGCATGCTTTTCTCAAGGTCAGCTCCAGCCCAAATGATGATTTTGCTGCTGTTAAGCCTTCTTTCCCTCCTCCCACCCACAAAAACCTCATCACCCTTCCTCTACCAAATCAAGGTACAAACCTGCCACTCTCAAGAAAACACTTTCTGTCTTACTTTCCATAAAACAGGCTATCACTACAGGAGGTGTTACTTACCGGGAGCAGCCATGGCATAAGGAGTGCTTCGTTTGTACTGGATGCAAGAAGCAGTTGTCTGGACAACGCTTTACCTCCAGGGATGAGTTCGCATATTGCCTGAGCTGCTTCTGCAACCTCTACGCCAAAAAGTGTGCTGGATGCACAAACCCCATCAGCGGTAGGTCTCTCATGGCCACTGCCTTTAAATTTCAGGGTTTGTTTTTTTTTTTTTTTAAGTGAACTGCTTCTAATATTAAAAATGGTTCAATAATTCATTCCAAATAAGTTGAGAGACTCAAGACACAGAATTCAAGATGTGTGAAAATCAAATACTGACAGTGCCTTTCAAGTACCTAACAAAAAGAAATGGAAGAGGTCCTTAAACTGAAGTTTCCTCCTTTTCACCCGATTTTCACGGAACACAGTGGACACACAGTAACAGAGCCACGTGTGTAGCGGGATTTGCATGTTCTGTACATCATTCCACTTGCACCCATTAGAGGGATCACTGACCTCAGCAACAAGTCCCTCCACCAGCAGAAAGCATCTAACTGGCTTATACCTCATGTTGTAGCACAGCGTGTTTCTTCCCTGACTTTTCAGGACAGCAACTGAGAAATCACAAGGCTTTTAGATACTGCTTTAAGTACAAAAGTACTTAAAGGAGCAAATGCTTAGAGCTTTACTATGAAACACATAGCATAAAAATATAATCTCCTCTATGAAATAATCAGCATTTAACAGCATGATCCATACAGTCCAAGACTGCAAATCTGAATTATATCTGGACCATTTTCTCTCATTATTGCTCTGACCTTGCACCTGTCCCTCACTAACATATGCTTGATTGCATAGCTCCTAGAAAAGTCAGTCCATAACACCACTGGTACCGTTTTCTGTTTGTGTGAAAGAGGCATTTCTCTTTTGAATATCGCAGTCCTTTCTGTCATGTGCTGGGTTTTTTTTCAAAATGTTGCTACTAAAGGCAAAACAAAACAAAACCCCCTCTTATCAGGTAAGAGATATGCCCAACTAAATCTTTTCACTGACTGCCAGCTAGTCATTCCAGTGCATCATATTTAAAATTCCTTGTCATTTCTGAGGTTAAGCAAGAGGTAATTAGTACTAAGACACATTTGTCCCTTTTCTACTTTTTCCTGTACAACTTCCATACCCCTTACGATAACCTCCATAGCCTCAAACTCTTGAATGATTTTTTGCAGTTTGCTAACCTGCTCCCTTTCTTGAGGCACCCCTCTTTCAATGATTTTTACAAAACAAAATTAATTTACTCAGATGCCATAAAACATTCTGTAAAAATCTATCAGACTTCTGTTCAGGGGCAGTTGCTTTCCTTTTCTTCTGCTGCATATTGTAGTACCATCCCCTGAAAGTTCATTTCTGCCATCATCTATCAGAAGTGGTAACAGTCTAGTTCACTGACTTAGCTGAAAGCAACAGAACTATTTGAGGATGAAAATATTACCTGCTACTGAATAAGGGGGGCAAAATTAGCAGAGCAACAAATAGATTTGTTACAATGGCATTTTTTCACTACTATATGTCCGATCTCCGTAGCAATCCATGAGGGGAGTATGAAATAGCCTGAATCACTTGATGGCTGATGTGCTCTTCTTTTCTTGTAACAGAATGCTTTTGGTTTTCAAACAGGACTTGGAGGAACCAAGTACATCTCCTTTGAAGAACGGCAGTGGCATAATGATTGCTTTAACTGTAAGAAGTGCTCCCTCTCATTAGTGGGTCGCGGCTTCCTCACGGAAAGGGATGACATCCTTTGCCCTGAATGTGGGAAGGATATTTAAAGCCCTAATTAAAGAGGTGGGGAGCGGGGAGGAAAGCCGTGCTTGCAATATATAGTCTGAAATACACGGATGTTCAGAACTAGCTTTGCCACTCTGTGTTTCGCTGTACTATTAACATTACTTAACCTTTTTCTTCAAACTCTCCAAATGTGGAGGGAAAACAACTTCAAAATCTCTAGTAGCAGTGTTGGTGTTTTAAGATTTCTACAGCTAACCAAAACTAATGCAAAACCTGAGATATAAAACCATTTGGGTGTTATTGACATAACATACTCTTTTTTGGGGTTTTTTTTTTTCCTTCCACTAAATATTGCAGTTACAAGCAAGCGATATAGTTCAAGGATTACAATGGCCACGCACAATACATTCACAGATGGATATTCAGGGTGAAACCCTCAGCCCACTGAAATCAATGGCAAACACCATTCAATTTCAATAAGGTTGTGGTCTCGCCTCAGTGTTCTTGAGCTATGTGACTAGTGTGTGCTGTCAAGTGTGTAGAAAGACTGTGAACGTAGAGGGTGTTTCAATGTACAGGGATTTGTGCCATGCCATAAAGAGATAATGATAAAACAGTTTAAGTGGGAGTGCTTCATAACAGGTACATCTTTTATTGCATGACTAGCTGATCGTGTGAAGTACAAGTTCTGATTAACAGTGTCAGTATTACAGTTAGTCAACATTACACTGCACATTGTATTTTTCAAAATAAAATCATTTAAAACAAAATTGTGACTGTGTTTTAATTGTACGACATGTTAGGTATTTACTAATAAAATGCTTTCACAGTCTGAAGAAACCCAATGTAAGAGCCATACAAACACAACCTTTTTTGCACCCAGTCATTATGAAACTGTGGCGTTTAGACAATCCTCACATAGGCCTTGCTGATACAACAGAGTCTTCTAATAACTGAAATCAGTGGGAAAATTATCAGCAAAACTGAACAGCTGCATGAAAATACTGAATCAACTGCAGCTGATAAAAACGTGTTCATAGGCTCTAAGCTCAAAACCAAAATGTTATCGTTCTCAGCAAGCAAGAAGGTCAAGACAACTCAGAAGACATTTAATCTTTGCAAAAGTCAGAAGTTTAACTTCTATACTAGGGCATGCCTTTATTTTGTTCTGTATTGCAAAATGTAATACCCTTTGCTCTGGCATCATTTCTGCTACATTTGCTGCAAAGGCAACTGTTAGCAACAGCATGCTGGCAGGACAATAAAATCAAGAGGAAACAATCCAAAGGAAGACAACTCTCTTCTCAAAGGAAACTTCAAGAAATACGGCCATGTTATGCAATGTATGATCCTGGTACACCTTCCAGATTGAATTCATTTGTATCCAGCAAAAGAAGCAAAGTAATATGTCACCCTTCCAACAGGAACCTTCAGACGTGGAAAGAAGAATTGGGTATATACTTACTCTGTGTGTAACTGGGTAGGGAAAGTTTGCTCCTAGTTCCTGCCACCACTTTGAATTTGTCTCTTTTTGTACCCA
The DNA here is from genome assembly GCA_031468815.1 of Morus bassanus. NCBI lineage: Eukaryota > Metazoa > Chordata > Aves > Suliformes > Sulidae > Morus > Morus bassanus. The sequence goes on from CM062568.1 coordinate 70,699,223, forward strand.
GTGTAAAGTGCACACAGGTCATTCCTCTCTCAATAGTTCAACAAGCTCAACAGATGCATCAGATCAGATTTGGTTTACTGTACGCTATTCGAAGAACTTGGCTGGCTGACATTTCTGAAGTGCACATTGCCTAATCTGATCTCACTGAACAACTAAATTCTGTCCTTTGGTGACTTCATTCTGTGATGAAGGCTGCAGTAAAGAATAGCCATAAAAATCCCTCTTATATCCACACCTCTCAAAGGAGTGCAAGCACCTCACTTACTCTCTCCTCTGGGGTCTGGCAATCACCTAGCACACTGCAGCTCTGCTCTAGTACTTTGCTGAGAGAAGAAGGATTACTATTAGCTTGCACCTTGCCCCGCTGAAGCGCTATAACAGACAGCAAAATGGTCCCAGCTTTAGGGAAAGGTAGGTGAAACATGACAAGGCTGGAAAATGTAACAGCCTGAAAACAAGACTGTTACAATGCAATAGTAGCATCATGCTATTATTCCAGTAGAGTTCTGCATATCACTCCTTAACACGTACCAACACACATGTGCTCCTAGCAACTGGAACTACAACAAAATATAGCCTAGACTCTAAACCACACTGCCAAGAAGCCACCCACAAAACAGAACTCCTAGCAGACTGTTACACTAGTGCAAGGACCAGCACTTCACATGATACTAACTGCTGCTAGAACTCCAAAGTAGCTACTGAGCCTTTTACCCTGTAAGCTTTTTCTTAAGTTCTAACCACTTCAAGTCCACTGAAATATAACTGTATAAAATGAACAAGCTTATTTACATCACAAAAACAAGTATCAGCACTACTTTGTTTGCTTTTAATTGTATTTATTTAAATAGGATAAGGCTACTTAAAAGACAACTTTTTACATACAAAATGTACGTTACGTTAAAGTTTGCTGTACTCAGGTACAAAAACTGCACAAGTGTTTAGTAAAAGGGAAACAACACACAGTATTTCAAAACACACACATTCTTACCATTTTACAGCATTCGAGAAGTGCCTTTTATGTCATAGCAGTGAGTGGAGAACTTCTGTCAGTAATGAATTAAGTTTTTGGTTTCAATATTAACCAATGTTAAAAATGTAAACAAGCTTTTAGATCACTACTGACAGCTTCTTTTAGTGGGTTAACTAAGTGGATTCAGAAGTTGATTTGTTTGTTTCTGTTTTACTAAGTCTGGGAGCATTATTATTATTTACCATCGATATCTAAAATAGATCTAAACTGGCTTCACCCTGAGCCACTGAGATTTAATAATAATGTTTCCATCAACTTAACTGGATTTCTGCCTCATAAGGCACTACCAATAATCCAGAGGAAACACCAAGTTTCACAGAAAACCAACATCTCTCTTAAATTATCAAACGAAGGGAAAACAGGTTGGGTTTGGTTTTTTTTTGAGTGCAACTATATACACTAGTGCTCTCAAGGTACTTCTTTGTCTTTCTATCCCTGTCCCTCTCCAACTGTTAGTAAGTTGACAAAGCACTGACCTGCATTCCACAGGTTGTGCCCCTATTTTATAAGCATGGCTGTAACCAGCAAAAAAAGCAAATTTGTTACATCAGCACAATTTTACACTTATGCATGTATAAAATATGCCCGTGCATTTAAGAGAACATGGCACTAATCCATTCGCTACTTGCTCTCAAAGATTCATATCAAACAGTCTAATTAAACATACTTCCATTTGTGCATTTCTTATTTCATATGTCAATAAGAGAAACTTCAATTTGAAGTAATGCTGTTAAATAGTTCATCTCTTATTACCATCCTAACTTGCACTGTAAATTCTACTGTCCTGTTCTGTGCAACAAAAAGGAAAAAAATTTGTCTCAGACTATCTTATCAGAAGAATGGTCAGTTTTCTCATCTAAACAAATTATCTTTTTGAAGCCAAGAAGGCTCTTGGAATTACTCTGAATCTCAATAGCTATTTTAACTATTTAACCAGAAATGGAACAAAACTGAATCTTAGTGAAACAAAAAAATATATATTTGTATGTGTGAATTGTAGTGACATGCAGGAGATGAACTATAATAATCTTGAAAACTAAAAGTGGGGGGTTTAGTATATTGTAATATTACCACCTTTTAAAGAAGTAATGAACTATTTGGTGGGCGAGAGTAGACACTCTTAAGGTGACTGGTGATAATGACTCCAGCTTTACAACAGGGAACTTTTAAACTTGTTAAAACTTCACAGCAATCTGAATCCCTGTAAGGTTTAAAAAGAATTGTACTTAAACTGTTTAAATATGACTTATCTGTTTGAAAATATGGAAGTAACATTTATGTTTCAAGCACCATTAGCTACTTCATGGCCATGTAACATGCTGGATTTTCTTCTTTGCTTCCGTAGGCTTTAGGTCATTCTGAAATACAAGAAAATACGTAAGTATTCTTAGATACACTGCGCAAGTACAAGTTGGTAAATAACCTGCCATGTTCAAATCTAGTACTGACTATTGCTGTACTCAGCTATATGCTACTACAACAGCCTTCTATTGCCATCTTGTGGAGAAAATTAAAAATGACAAAACTTCTCTATAGAAGATAAAAATAAAGCCAACGAATTTAACTACCTGCAAATCATATATGTCTTTTGTTTTTTCTTAATCCTACAATTAGCTATGCAAAAATATCTTTCAGTTATGCAGCTTAGAAACAGGTACATATTGGAGTTTCAAAACATGCTTCTAAAGTTATTTCAGATTACCTTCTTAAAATACTTGTTGAAATCGGATTGTGTAAGAAAAAATAAACATACAACTAGGAAACCAATTTATTTTTGTCAAATAGTAAAAACGTTAGACAAAGAAGGAAAAGTAGGTCTTCCTTTGCAATGACCCATATAAAAAAAGTGAAATAATTGCCGAAGCTTCAGATGAGCTCATCTTTCAAGCCCTGCCCCAAGAAACGAGAAAAAAAATCAAGCAAGTCCAAAGTAAAACATGGTGATTGAAGCGGTGAATTACTTTTCACCATCAAAAAAAAGAAAAAAATCTGAGAAATTAGAGCTTTAGCAGTCTACACAAGCAGAGTAAAGACATACGAGTTTTCGAGAACATTGTGCAACACACTGCTTTGGGGAACACAATACAAAGGTCTCTCTTCTCCTGAAGAGTTTAAATGTTAATTTATTTAGAGCAATCCTGAGGATTGCAACCACTGAAAGGTTGAAGGGAATTATACCGAAAGATGAGGATAGTTCTGTGCTATTCAGCACAAGAACTTCAGTTTTTCTTGAAAGTCAAAGAACAGTCACTTGCTTGAAATTGTCATTACTGTCATACTAAAAATACATCAGGCTTTACACTCCACAGCCATCTGCCAAGTGTACTGATTGTTCCTGGCTGCATCACTTATTATTCAACACCACGTTCTTTAATCTCAGACTGTAAAGTAACATCCATACAACACACTTGCCTAACTTCAAATGTGTCTGACTGACATTAACCAAGGTATAACTGAACTTACTGATATTAACTTGAACAATGTAAACTGTGGCTAAGATGGAAAGTCAAGTGTCAGAAGTCATAGCTTCTGGGTGTCGGTTATACAGTGTCACTTAAAAGTGTTCATCATTGTGTCTACAGAATGTTTAATTTCAATATGAAGAAGCTGTGAGGTGTATACTAAGCAAGTTTCAAAAGCTCTGTAGGTTCAGATCTGACCAATACTTAGAAGAGTTCTAAATACTAAAATACATCAGTGATACTGGTAGTAGGAAACACACCTCTCCAGCATAAATTTGATTCAGGGCCTCAGCCATGATTCTTGTAAAAGGTGCCAAAGCTGTCTTTCAGAACAGCCATGTGTATAGGTGCTCACCTTTAACAGAAGTTTGACAGAACCTACCAATACATGCAGCAAAGATATTACCTGCATTCTTTCATGAAAGGATTTTTAAAAAAAAGAGACAAATAGAAAGCATTTCATGAAGCAATACTGACAAAACAGAAGTTAGGTCTGGTGTGCTGGGAAAATTGTAATCAATGTAATTGCACACCATGTATCTAAAGTTCCCCCTGCAGTTCAACTGAGAGCAGGTATTTCTAGTTCTTCCTTTGAAGCCCAGACTTATTCCAGATATTCCTGTATTCCAGTGGAAATGTGAAATTTCCTTCATTTGTATTATGAAGGAATACGACACAAATGTAAGACTCATCCCTACATCACAGCATGTTTTAAAGAGGAGATGACCCATTGCTCCTTGCTCACTCACAAGCCCTTAAAGACTAATCACACCTTTGTCAAAATTAACCACTGTTCTATCTATCTCCCCAGCTGGCAGCTACATTCAGCACCATTACCTACACTTCAAAGATATACCCTCCTGGATTCATATATCCTGCCTTAGCTCTTCTCTCATCACTTCAACTCATCAGCCTCATTCTGTCCCCAGCTGTAGTGTTTTTCTCTTCTCTACAGAAAATTTGTTTGCAGCTGAATCTAACTTGCAGAAAGAAGATAACTATTTACCATTACAGTTAACAGCTCAGTTATCAGTCTTCTACTTGAGAACAGCACCCTTCTGTTCAAGATCTCAGCACGTCTTTCTCAGCATCTTATAGATGCCCAGGTACTTGATTAGTATCACCATGGCTCAAAATGAGCACTTGACCTTTGGCCTCACTTCAACGAGTATGGTTTGTTGTTATGGCTTCTCATTCAGACCCACCATCTAGGCAGCTCTCCAGATTCTGACATCCAGTTCCTTCCTCTAGCTTGCCAATTCCTATGTGAGATTTAAAACAGATGGCATTCTTCCTCTAAGGATATATTCTACAGCTCTCAGCATCCCACTTCAGTTCCCGTAATATCTCTTCCTTCGCTTTGACAAATGAAAGCTTGACCTACTCAACCATTCAAGTGTGATTGTTACAAATGTTACCGTTCCATTTTCTTCCTCCCTACTACAGAAAACAGACCACTTGTCCTCCCTTTAAGGCTGTTCATGTTGTTCAATAATATCTGTTCTCTCTCTCAGACCTACCAGTAGGATTATTTTGTTTTGTGTTTTATTTGACTGCTACCAGCACCACCTTAAGTATTACCTACTTACGCATTTTAAAATTACATACATGCTTTCTACAAAGCTGCCTCTCTCACACAGAAGTTTCCCATGGAAAAGTACAAAGTACTTCATTTCTTTCCTTCTGATCTTTCCCAAACCAGCTATCTTTTGCCTGTTTCTAAAAAAAGACTCTATTACTCCAAAATAAAATAATCCTGAAAATTCTTACAAGGGCCTACCTTTGGCTCCTGCAAATTTCAATTAAAAAACACACAGGCTGCAAAACAAGATACTGAAAGTACGCCCTCTTTAACTTCACAACAGTAGTTCCTGCTACCGGAGACAAAGGGTACACCTTCAGACTAGCCAACACACTGCTGTTAGTCTTTGAAATATTGTTCTGCTTAGCCTCATTATTCCTCATTCCCAGCTTAGCGTCCTCTGATAAACTGGAGGCTGAAATGTATGTTGAGGCATTTGAAGGAACTGATAATCTTCTAACAGTGTTGGTGGTGCTTCCAACTGGAGGAGGCTTTAGGCGATCAGCAGCTCCATTCTCTGTCTTCCTCACCTTTATGCTTGTACTTGTTGAACTGCCATCAAATACAATTAATGGCCGTTTCCTTAAACCTTCCACCGTTGCACCACTGAAAATACAAAGTGTAAAATTCTCAGAAACACAAGCTAGGTCTTCCAAAAATAGCATATCCAAGATGTGAGTAGTGAAAATTAATTTAATCTTGCTTAAAGTAAAAATATATCCCAAAATACTAACCTTAAGCTCTTAGCTGCTCCAAATGTAGGCATTAGAAATTGCTTCAAAAGTATGAAGAGGGGAAGGGTGCAGGGGATTGTGTGAGGAACAGTGTAAGGGTGCAGGGGATTGTGTGAGGAACAGTGTTCCTCTGCAAAGAGGGTTGTGTGAGGAACTTTCTAGGCAGACAATTACAGCTGTACGACCAAAGACTGTATGCTTATACCACTGTAGCTATTCCAGAGTAACTAAAGAGATAATAGCTGTTAAGTATTTCTCAAATATTCACCTCTGGAAAACATGTGCCACCTTACCTACTAGAACCGCATCTAATATTCTGATGCTTCTAAACCTCCCTGTTTCCACTCTTATTCAAAATCATGTTAAGATAGTCTAAAAGACTGTTAGACAAGGAATGAAAACATTTAGCAAAACATTTAGTCTGTTTTTGAAATAAGCTGTCTTTGAACACGAACCCTAAGCTGATTTAATGAGTATTGGTTTTTTTAATAGTTTGTGCCTTTAAGCCTATGTGTAGTCAGAGCTGGCCAATTTAGTAGCAACTGATTAATCAAAAAGGAATACTATCAAGCTAACATCAAAACAGTAGTATCAGAAAACATCCTGACTGCCAAAAAATAAAGCACGAAGTTATCATAGCTCACTCTACATGAATTTAGAGTTCTAAAAAAGCATTGCTCAAGAAAGACAGAGAGAAAGTGTTTGGAAAGCACAGATTTAACCAATTAAAAAACCAAACCACCATCAAGTTATATAATACTCCTGTTTAGAAACTTCAGTTTTCAGTACACCCTTACTGTTTCATCATCTCATATTAAACAGAGGAATAAAAGTTGAACTATAGTGTTTTCAACAATGAAATATATTCATTAATTGACAATACTGATGATAGGTATCTCAACAGACTTCAAAATAATCCGCAAGCAGAGACTCCATTTGTTTGACTTGGAACAACATTAGATTAATAACTGCTGATAAACCTCATGTATTAAGAAATTACACATAGCTTGCGCAATTTCTGTCTGGACCAGGGGTTCCTTTAAAAAAAAAAAATGGAGTCACAATTTAAGAGCTCACAGAGCAAGAGAAGGTTCGGCTCCTACTCAGGTTTGCTTCTACATTACTATCTGCTCACAGCAACTTATATCACATAATCCTCCTCTTTTTCTATTCATCGGGTTCCCAGAACTCACAGAGACAAGGAGAGACCTTCAATTCATTTGGGACTTGTTTGTCAAGAGATCAGACACAACTCTTCTGTTTGTATCTACAGTACATGTCATTTCTAGGAGAGCTTCTACAAAATGAGATTAGGTTCCAAGACAGGAGTGTTCAGACAGGCATGTTGAAACAACAGTAGTATTTAACACACCCATTAAATTAAGGAGTATAATTGAAAAGTCTAAAAAGCTGACATACACTTCAAAAATAAAACATGATACTTTTTGCTCACTTTGGCTTTGTCCAAGAATTTATTCAACATTCCTGACAAGGAACACATTCCCCAGCAGCCTTTTTGGAAAGCTAGTTTACAAACTATGTGAAAGAAAAAATTTTATACCTTTTTTCAGTCACCTTCCTTAACATAAGAAATAGGTTTTTCCTGTGGAGATTTTTTTTTTTTAAATTCATCTTCGTTAGGACTGGTAAGTCAGGAAATAACTGCAATTCTGCGAGGACCATTATCTATTCTAAACTGAATTTTAGAACCGTAACATTTGTACAAATGACCACATGCTATAATATATATAACATTCCCAGGGAAACACTTTGGGAAAGTTCCAAAAGAAATTTGGATGCTGTACCATCAAAAACTGTCACATCTAATTTTTAGATACATGGCTCACAGAAGAACACAGAACCTTGGGTGTGACATTCACTTTCTTTATATAAAGTACAGGCAGATTAAAAGCTTCAGAGCAGGACTCACGTTAGCCAGCACTCTTCCAAGGGAGGACACTGATGTTAGCTAACAGCTGAAAAGAACCATTTTGGGATCATGTCCCCTCCTGCAGGACACTCTCTGTGAAACCTAGATTTCAATGGGCATTTCCTACATCCCAGAGGAATGTTCTAGCCACACTCTGGGCTGCGCTAGACAGAAGGCATGCTCTAATCCTGCTGTTTACTTTGTAGCACATGGTAACGAATACCAGATTTACTAGAGGAAGCAAAAGCTTCTCCACGTGAATAATCTGGGTTTCCACTGTTTCACACAACTACTCGTGCAGTCAGGACGGCCTCTGAGCAACTCCTGATTATGAGGACAATTTAATGAAAAATTCTCCTACTTTGTCTAACTTAGCCTGGTACTTAAGGTAGCACCCTAAAACCAGAGAGAAGTGTAGGTTTTAGCTCCCACCCCCTGATTATCCTAAATATTCACCTGTTACCAAAATGGGCAGGTGATCACCTCTTCTCTGCATGTCCAAAACTCGTCAGAAGTACCATGTTTTACACTGAACTGAGTATTACCAGCACATTAGCAGTTCTCAGAGGATGCTGAAGCGGCCTCTCAGGTGACTAAGGTAAAACGAAGAACTCTACCAAGGCCACAGCTCTGAGGATGCACAGCCACAGTGCTCCTGGAGACTGAGAGTTTGCAGGCAAGAGTCTTCAGACTCGATGGCACTTCAGAAACTACACAGACATTTTGAGATTCATACCATCCTCTTTCTTCCAGCAGGCAAGATGATCTTATATATGTACAAAATTAACTGTCCCCAAACACAAACACTTTCTGAAATGTCTGAAGTTAGACAGACTGCATTTGGGTTTTTTTGGTACGATTGTGTGCAAGTTCGAATATTCAGTAATAACATGTATAAACCATCATCTGTGACCTCATACATTTGATTGTATTATTGAGGTGTAACACATTACTGCAGCTCAGCTGATATATAGCAGGTCTTTTAGGACATGCCATCAATCACCAGCAGTAAAACTAAACATGATATTCAACGCTGACTTTTAAATTTCAGTGTGTTTTTACCTCCTACCTACAACTACTAAGGCATGCAAACACACACTGAGCTGTGCTGATCAAGTCTCCAAGCCTCATATTAACTCCAGCGCACGTTGTAAAGCTGTGCTTTCCAAGAGGAACTCATCAGAAAGCTCCTGTTGTTCATATGATCAATCAGTTTATCTGACTTCTAAACCGAACTAACAGCATGCTTAGTTCCCATCTCTGACTTGCACATAACTTACAGCCTCACAATACCTAGGAATTTTGTTTTCTTTTCAAAAAAAAGAATGCCAAGTTCTACTTCCTCCTCTGCACAATGGCATCATGCCTGTTCTGCTTAAGTGGTGCACACAACTATGAGGAAAAGTGTAATATTTTAACATTCAGGAAGATGACTGAACTTCCTTGATTCTTTCCGTGAACATACTAAAACTGAAGTTTTCTCTGTGCAACTTTTACTTACTGAAAGTGCTGAAAGTCTATTTCTCCCATTTTTCTGGCATTAGTAATACTAGCAGGAATAGATTAACTTTTTTAGACAGTATTTTGCCACCATTATTTGTTAAGTATGAAAGATGCAAAACAAGCAAAAACAGTAACTGCTGGAAAACCTTAAAATTGTCTGACAGAGCAAACAACTAAGCCTAGCATGTTAGATCTTAAGTGATGAGAGTAACTGGTAAAGAAAAGCAGACTGGTAGGTTAAACACATCTCCTTTTACTTACTATTTTCCCAGCAAATACTACATAGGTTTAACCATTACTGAATTTTAGCATACCAAAATAAGAGCACCTAAGCTTATTCTACATATAAACTCTCAACGAAACCATTCTCCCATCTAAAAATTAACATCGCCTCCTCCTCTCAAAAATACCCAGCCTGCTATCTTTATTTCTTTGACAAAAAAAATGCCTTTACCCCTATTTCAGCACACCAACAGTTTATTATTATTCGAACACTAACCTCATGCTTTCACCCTCAAGTTGCAAGCTGTAAACAAACCGAGGTACCATAAACTTCTATGTACATGCAAAACAAACCTGACATAACAAAATAACTCAGCCTTCTAGCCTCTAAAAATTTAACAAAATAACAAAAAAAATCACTTGATAAATTTGTTTAGCTCTTCCCAGTTAGAAACGTCAGTACAGCTAAAACAGACTCATGAAATCAACAAGCTGTAATACTGCAAAATTATAATGAGAATTTCCATCCACCTTTCCTTTAATGTTTACTGCTGAAGCTAAATCATAACACTGCCCATATACATCACGTGTCAAAGTCAAAGCCTTGGGCAGGGGGAAGGTCAGGAGAAGAGGTTCAGTAAAATAAACTTTTGAGGAAGATTTTGTTTTCCAATCAAATACAAACAGAAAGGTTTTAAAAACAAGGCAGAATGTTTCTTTCAGAAAGTAAATGTTCATTTTGAATTGGACACACAAAACTGCTGCAGCATACACCCCTGACTCCAGAGTAGACCAACCCTGTCCAGGGAGCAAGCATAGTAAAACATGCTTTTGGTACTTTTCTTAAACACTGTAAATATTATTATTATTTAAAAACTACAAGGTGAAACAAAAAATAATTACTTTTTCTTCATTATAAAGTATCTTGAAATGTACTAATAACCCAGTATCAATAGAGGCTGGGGGATGAAGGGATTGAGAGCAGCCCTGCCAAGAAGGACTTGGGGGTACTGGTGGGTGAAGAGTTGGACATGAGCCAGCGATGTGCACTCTCAACCCAGAAAACCAGCTGTATCCTGGGCTGCATAACAAGAACTGTGGCACATACGTCAAGGGAGGTGATTCTGCCCCTCTACTCCACTCTGGTGAGACCCCACCTGGAGTGCTGCGTGCTCTGGAGCCCTCAGCACAGGAAAGACATCGACCTCTTGGAGTGGGGCCAGAGGAGGGCCACAAAAATGATCAAAGGGATGGAACACCTCTCCCACGAGGACAGGCTGAGAGAGTTGGGGTTGTTCAGCCTGGAGAAGAGAAGGCTCCGGGAAGACCCTACTGCAGCCTTTCAGTACTTAAAGGGGCTTATAATAAGAAAGATGGGGACAGACATTTTAGTAGGGCCTGTGGCGATAGGACAAGGGGTAATGGTTTTAAAGTAGAGGAGGGTAGATTCAGACTAGATATGAGGAAGTAATTTTTTACAACGAGGGTGGTGAGACACTGGCACAGGTTGCCCAGAGAGGTGGTAGATGCCCCATCCCTGGAAACATTCAAGGTCGGGCTGGACGGGGCTCTGAGCAACCTGATCTAGTTGGGGATGTCCCTGCTCACTGCAGGGGGGTTGGACTAGATGACCTTTAAAGGTCCCTTCCAACTCAAACCATTCTGTGATTCTATGAAAAGAAGCACTATAAGCTAGATACCACTAATAACATTTGGATGACAAAAAAAAAGATTATCTTCCCCTTTTTTCTATTATTGCAGTAGTAGAATCTAACACTTCTGACACAGGAGACCTAATACAGCATTCTCTGTAAACTGTAACAATGTCCAAAAGCTGTAAAAGTTTAATTAATCAGGCAAACAAAGATTAAACTAAATTTATTGTCCTACATTCCCCAAGTCTAGCCCAATAAAAGCTAAATTACCTTTTATTCTCACTTTTTGATTCATTTTGCTGTCTTTTTTTTTCCATCATTTTCCCCCATCTACTTTTTGGTAAGTCACGCTGAGGGAGGGGAATGGCATGTTGAATATAGAGATCAGTGAGACCATCTTTGTCCATCTTTGCAGCATTTTCGACTAGTATGTTCTTCTGTGAGGAACAGAAAAAAAGTTGTTATTATTATGACAAATTCAAAGCACAAGCATTTTAATGGCATCATTTCTTTTTTCAGAAGCCATGTCAAGGTACTGTATTGGGCAGAAATGCCAGGGTTTCAAAAGTGAGGGGGCTGCAGGGGAGATTGGTGTGGGGAGACCATGGACTGCCCTGTGCCAATGACAACCTGGTCTCCTGCCTTCCTAAAGTCAACTTCCCTTGTTTTCCATGTGGATTACGCTCGGTCCTGCCCTTCAGTGAGGCAATGGGAAATATGGGACATTTGGGTCAGAGCATAGTGGTTTCTTTTGCCACTACCTGCAAGCACATCTCTTCACATATCTCCTCATGCGCCTCTTCCTGTGCACCTTTTTGTGTCTCCTGTCCCTGGTAGTTGCCACTCTTGTTAACTGCATTTAAGCACAGGTGCTGTGAGGTCCTCTGCTTGAAACTCTGGTGTGTGATGGCCTGTTTTCATCAGTGTCTGAGACAGTTGGATCCAGCTGCAACCAGTACTGGGCAGTTCATCACCCTTGCCCACATAGGTCAACCCCGCAGCCCCTTCCTATCCAAAGCCCTACAATTTTTCCCAATAAAAAGAGTGCCAAAAAAAGGAAAAAGTTATGACAGATATACCGTTGATGACTGATGTTTTCATGCAGTCTTAAACACATTTCCCTGAATCCAACTACAATACCAGAGCTCTTCTTCACACTTCTAAAAAACAGGCAACTAGAACATAATGCAGTTCACACTTGTAGACATAGAGCCAACGTTTCCTTCCCCAGTTCCCAAACAATAAGTTGCACAGGGAGATCTCAGGTAGCTGTCCGTTAGAACACCAGTTTTCTTTCTAATCACATATAAGGTTGTGAAAACAAAATTTCTTGGCATCTCCTGCCAAATTTATTAAAAGAGAAAAAAAAAACACTAACTTTCTACGAACTAGAGGTCACTGAAAGCGGGTCAAGTCTCTGCCACTACTGGTTTTGGCAACACTTCATGACTTCTGATGCGGGCCTAAAACCTGTCCATTTTTGTCCACATAAACTACATGGACAAGAGCGTACAAAAATTCAGCGAGCTCATACAAAAACCTAAAACTTTGATTACTATTGTTTCATGCACCTGAAACTTTCAGGCAAGGCAGTGAAAAATATTCCAAATCACATCAGCGGAAGCTTCATATGGCCCAAAACTGTTTATAACCCACTTTCAAACTCAATTTTTTTTTCCACTATGCATACTTAAGTATTAACTTGACTGATTACGTAGGATGCATTTCCTTAATTGACTGGGTATGAACGTGGCAACTTTTAACAGAGCACCTTTCCACTGACGATTTTACTGTAGGCACTGGCTCACAGGCATGCTAATGTGGGTAAATTATTCTTTAGCAGCTAGAGCGGCAGTGCTCAAACACAGCCCTTGTGCAAACACGGAGACGTCTCTGACACTACAGGCCCCCCCCAAGCAAGTGCCCAGCCTGCACAGTGCCGACTTGGGGTTTGTTCCCCCCGCCCCGAACGCTTCCTGCGCACCCGTCAGGGCGGCAGAAAGACTGGACACGCCGCAGGAGGGCTGGGAGAAAACTTCCCGCGTCGGCGATGGCGGGCGGGAGCTTCCCCGCAGGGCAAAGGGACAAACAACCCGGGGGGGGTGTGAGGCGGGGGGGGTGTGTGTGTGTGTGTGAGGTGGGTGGGTGTGGGTGTGAGGCGGGGGGGCGTGTGTGAGGCGGGAGGGGGGGGGTGTGTGAGTGTGTGTGTGTGTGTGTGAGGCGGGGGGGGTGTGAGGCGGGGGGGGTGTGTGGGTGAGGCGGGGTGTGTGAGGCGGGGGGGGTGTGTGAGGCGGGGGGGGTGTGTGAGGCGGGGGGGGGGGGTGTGTGAGGCGGGGGGGGGGGGGTGTGTGAGGCGGGGGGGGGGGGTGTGTGAGGCGGGGGGGGGGGGTTTTTTGAGGCGGGGGGGGGGGGTGTCTGAGGCGGGGGGGGGGGTGTGTGAGGCGGGGGGGGGGGTGTGTGTGAGGCGGGGGGGGGGGGTGAGGCGGGGGGGGGGGGGTGAGGCGGGGGGCGGACACGACAGGACCGCAAGCGGGGCCGCGGGCCCGGCAGGCGCCCCCCGCCCCGCCGCGCCCCGCCGCAGGGCCCGCCCCGCCCCGCCGCGCCGCGCCCCGCCGCAGGGCCCGCCGCGGCGGTGCCGGCTCGCTGCCGGGCGGCGGCCGGGCGCACCTGCTCCAGGGTGAGCAGCAGGAACTCCTCCGAGAGCAGCTCCGGGTGCAGCAGCAGCTCCGGCTCCGGCCGCCCCGAGCCCCGCCGCGGCTCCCGCTGCCGCTGCTCCTCCTCGCCGCCACCGCCCGCCCGGCCCCTTCCCTGCGCCGCCATCTTCTCCCCGCCCCCCGGCGGCCCCCCTGCTCCGGCCTCCCACAATGCCGCGCGCGGGGCGGGGGATCGCGCGGGAAGTGAGGCGGGCCGCGTGACGTCATGGCGTGCCGTGGGGGCGCCGTCCTCGTGGCCCCGTCGGCAAACGCGTGGCACGGAGCGGAGGGGCCGCGGGCGGTCGGACACGGAGGGGCTGGGAACGGGCTCCCCGGGCAGCCGCGCTACGCCAACCGCGGCTTTCGCGTCATGTGCCGGGGCTGGAGGCGGTGTGTGACGTGGCAGCCTGACTGGGGGACAGCAAAGCGGGGCGCGCGCCCTCCCGGGGCGGCTGGCTCCGCCGGCAGGCGGCCGGAGAGGAGCGTTTTGCCTTGTCGGGAAGGTGAGGTCATCCCCCAGCTGATGCTGACGGACAGGGGAAACAAGTCGTGCTTTACTACAGCTCTGTGAGCACACACAAGTACAACACGTTTGTGCCGCTACACGCAGGGGCTCTGCCACCGAACTGAGGAGGATCTATAACCTTGCCCGTAAAGGTGACAACTGCCAGCGAACGAACGCGTCCTCGTCCGCAATAACAAAGGTCGCTTTGTCATTCCGAAGTCAAATAGCTGCTCCTTTGAGGTAGCAGTCTGCTTACGCGTTCGAAAGCAGAGCGCGGGACTGCAAATAATTACCTGAGCGTATGAACCCTGTCGCTGTCGAAACATAAAATCGCAATGTTATTTGAAGTACTCGATGCGTTGTAGAGAAGTAAGAGGCGCATCGAGTAACACGACTAACAACAAAATACAGGCACGTGGAACAAGTCGCATATATATGACTATGCGTGTAACGTTGTTGCCATATATATATATGCAGCACTCCTAGAAATATGCATTCAAACTGTAAATATTGAAAAACCACGTAAGCGTACAAGCAAGCAATGTAATAACATTTATTGATATTTCATACGGCGCCCTCAAATCTTGTCTTCCAGCAGTTGATGCAACTTGTTTCCTTGTGCGCTCCCCTCTTTCCCTCCTCCCAAACCGTCCACCGCCACTGTTTCTTGGTTCGCCTTAGAAGAGCTGCATTTTTCTGCCTACTTTTCTCCTTCATACGTCAGGATAGGACCTCATACGTCAGGATAGGACCTGCTCTGCCGCTACTGTGACTGAACCGCGGCGTGTGTGGCGATAACAGACGGATCTCTCCGGACCAGCCCAGCCGACGAGCGGCGCGCACTGCGGGGGCGGCCTGCCCTCCCGTACCCCTCCGTGTCGATGCACAGCTTGGGCGCCATCCCTGACGCTCGCCGCGCCTGTCCCTGAGGTCACGCTGGGCCGCCCGGAGCCCGGCGGCTCGGGGAAGGGGCCTCCGCCGCCCCTCCTCGCCTCCCCCTCCGGGGACACCGCGCCGCGGGGCAGCGGGGGATGGGGCGCGAGGCTGGCCCGCCACCGGAAGCCTGCCTCCCGCGCGCGCTGAGGCTACCCTGACGTAAGGGCTGCCCTGACGTGGGCGCCGCCGCCGCCCCGCCCTCCGGCGGGCGGGGACCGCCGAGGCTCCACCCCCACCCGTTGGCGCAGGGGCGGTGGGCTCTCCCCCCTCACGTGACCGGAAGGGCGCGGCGGCCCCTCTGGGCGAGGCGGCCCCTCTGCCTTCCTCGCCCCTCCCCTCTGGGACTCGGTGGCGCTCGCGCAGGGCGGGGCCCGTGCCACACCGGAAGCGGCGCGTCCCCGCCCGCCGGCGGACCCCCGCGCGCCGCCAGGCCTGGGCGCTGATAGCGCGCCCTGAGGCGCCGCCCGCCACGGCTCGGCCCCGGCCCCGGCCCTGACCGCGAGGCCTGGAAGCGGCGGGCCCGGCTCCCAGTGCGGCGGCGGCGGCGGCAGGTGCTGGGGGAGGGCGAGCGGGAGGAGAGGCGCCGGGTTGAGCGCGGCGGGGAGGCGCGGGCCTGGGCGCTGCCGGGCCTCATTTGCGCCGCCCGGGCCTGTGAGGGGAGGGGGGCGAAGTGAGCGGCGGCGGGCGGCAGGCGGGCGCTCCGGCGTCCCCGTCCTCACCGGGGCTGGCGCGGGCGGCCCCGGCGCCGGAGCGGGCCGCCGCGAACAAAAGCTGCCGTGAAACTCCGCTGGCGCTACCTGGGGTTTGCGGCATCGTACCGAAGGGTTAATTAGGGCTACCAGGCAGTTAATTGCACGGGGGGTGTAGGAGCCTGGCCGCGTGAGCGAGCGGCGGGGAGGTGGGGCGGGCAGGGTGCGGGTTTGCAGGGCAGCAGCTGGCAAAATGGAAATGCAAAGCAAGGTGTCACTTAATAAAAGCGGGGGGGAGCTGCTTCCCACCTCTTCCGGGAAACGAGTGCGCGCGGGGTCATTAGTGCGCTTCAGAAAATGCAATTTAGTAGGCTGATAACTTGCTTGCCTATTGATTATTTTTTGACAGCAGACATCCCCGCTATCTTGTTTTCCGGAGTTCTGAACATCTAAGCAATGGCATGCTGGCTTCTGTTTGTAACTCTGGGGTGGTCTCTTGCACTTTAAAGGGATAGCGTGTTTTGCGGGTCCTGTTTCTCTGCAGTGCGCGTAGGCCCCTAAGGTGTTAAAAATGAGAACAAAATAAATGTAAAAAAAAAAATCGCATGCAGATTATACGTGTTGACATGGGTTGTTCTTAAAATCTTTTTTCACAGCTTTTTTTCTAGCATAAATGTTTGAATTTCTTTGCTAACAGACTTGTGTAGTACTATGCTATTTTTTGTTCTTTCTACTCGGGGATTGTGCGTCTATTTTGATTTCTTTTATGCTCTTACTTTTCATCTACTTTCATTTAGTAAGTTTTTTGGAGGTTTTTAATGGTCAGGAGCAAAGTTCTGTAGTTCTCCCAATGGCATACGTTAACATTTTTACCTTGGGCTACAGGAACGTTAAGTTGTCAACAACTTCAGGTATGAAAGCTGCCTAACCTCTCTAGAGGATAGTTTATCACTTCAGGCTACACACAGGCTCTTAAAAATGGTTGGGGTTTTTTTTGGCAGTCAGCCTTTGGGCAGCCCTCTTTAACTTCATGTGCTGTCTTTCTTTTGATAACGTTGGAGGGCTGCGCATTGCTGGAGACCTGCATTATCATTTTACCTTAGGCTGTTTCTCTGGTACTTCCTGGGTTTGCGTTTTTTTGTTGAAGGTCAGAATGCTAATTTACACCCCAGGTGAGGATGCAGTTTGAAAATGTCATGGAAGCTCAAACTAAAATCTCTTTGCCAACTTCCTGGTTTTTTTCAGAAGTTAAAAAAGATTAATACTATTTCTTTGTGTAACGTGATTTGCTTCTCGCCAAATTCTTAGCTTGATCTAATTTTATACAGTGGTTACTTGTGAGTTGTATACCTTACCTTTTCTGTCTCCATTTGGGAAATTTTTGTGGTGGTTTTCAGTGTTTTCTTGTAAAGCAAAGGAGTTTTTTACGTGTAATAACTTGAAACTAAACTCATTTTGACTATGTTTAGTTTCAGGATTGTTCACAAGAGCATCTTGTTGATATTGGTCTCTCTGTTGGTCCACAGAAATTTCATTTGATGTTTTACATCTCCATTGTACATGTGGACTAGAAGTAATTGTATATGTTATTTCTTAAATTCATTCAAGATATGCAGTGTTGTGTCTTCTCCTGTGTTGGCTAAGTGGTTGTTACAGACCAGTCATGAGAAATTAAAAGGTGATTAAACAAGGTCAGCAATTTCTCATCTGTTCTTCTTCGGAGCATTGAACACAGCTGTCTGCTCGTTTCTTATAAAAATAACACAAGTCTGGAGTACAGTAAAATTACACCGACTGTTTTTAAAACGCTAATAATTGCTTCATAAATTGCATCTGTCCCTTGGCAGTGCTTGATTGCAAAACAGTAGGTACAGTTTGTAGAATGAATATTAGAAGTGCTGCTTAGCACTTAAAGACAGACTTTTGGAATGGTTGTGACAGAGAACAGAAACTCTTTTAGTTTCCGTGACATTGCATCTTGAGCTTAATGAATGTTTTATGGACCATGCTTCCAAATTTGCTGTGTGACTGTGCTTTATAATTGCTAGTGTGTATAGTCCAGTTCAGAGAATGTGTAAGTAGCACTGAATAAAACAGATGCTCTGCAGATATTTAAAAAAAAAAAAAAAACCACAAACCAACAACTTTTTTTATGAGTTGGATGATACCTTGCGTAAATTATTATTTAAGTGGCTTAAAAGTTATGTATTTCTGATTGCTGGAGAGTAAGAAATGTGAAGTATGTGTTAAAATGGAATATGTCTGATATTTCGCTAAGAGAGTATGTCCTAATAGGTCTAAATTGAGTGTAAAGCAACATGAGATGTTAACTTGTAGCACTAAATGCCTTGTGGCTTCTTGAGAAATCTGAGAGCTGAAGCTTGTATCTTTTCATGTGCAGGTGATATAAGCCTCTACACGACAAGTTTATAAATCACTAAGCACTGGCAGGAACTGCTAAGCATTGGCCGGAAGTGCCAGAGTATCTGAGAGAGCCAGTAATACGCTGGTTACTTGTGGAGAAAGCATCACTTCAAAATAGCTGAGTGGTGTTGTGAATCTACTTGGGAATAGACTTGAAGGGGAAGCATACAGTTAGATACATTTCTGTGGTTATTGTGCTTATTCTGGCTTGTGTAATCAGGTCAGAATTATAAACTATTAAAAATGCAACAATTAAGTTTTTGTATTGATGAATGTTAAATTGCTACCTCTGATATTTGATTATGTGTGTAGAGGTAAATAGTGGTTGTTTTTTTTTCTCTCTTTAATCAGATCATCTGGAAGACACAATGAGTGTTAAAGCTTTCAAGCTCGTTTCTGCTGTTGAGCGGGAGATGTTAATGGGAGACAAAAATTACATCAACATCGAATGCATTGAGTGTTGCGGAAAGAACCTCTATATCGGAACCAATGACTGCTTTATCTATCACTTTCTGTTGGATGAAAAGATCTCAACAGCCGGCAAAATAACCTTTGCTGCCACCAAGCAACTGCATAAATACCTGGGCTTGAAGAAGCCTGTGAGTGAGTTGAAAGCAGCCTCTGCCCTCACCAGGCTTCTTGTGCTTTGTGACAACACAATAACACTAGTTAACATGATGAACTTGGAACCCGTCCCCACTGGTGCTAAAATCAAAGGAGCTGTGACATTCACACTGAATGAAAACCCTGTGAGCGGGGATCCTTTCTGTGTCGAAGTCTGCATTATCTCGGTCAAGCGGCGGACCATTCAAATGTTCATGGTGTTTGAAGACAGAGTCCAGATAGTGAAGGAAGTGTTTACTCCAGAGCAACCCTGTGCTGTGGCTGTAGATGGTTATTACTTATGTCTTGCCCTTACTACACAGTATATCATTTTGAATTATAATACCGGCGTCTCCCAGGATCTATTTCCTTATTGCAGTGATGAGAAACGGCCAATTGTGAAAAGGATAGGCAGACAAGAGTTTCTGTTGGCTGGCCCCGGAGGCCTAGGTGAGACTGAGGATTGTAATTTTTTTGCATTTTTTTTTAACTTCTCTTGCTTAATTTCTTTCAATTTGGGAAGCAAAGCTTAACTAATTAAATGTTGTGCACAATAACAATAACTTTCTTCACAGGGCTATACTGGAATGTTGAGATAAAAAGGTAGATGGTAAATTTTTGGTACTAAGTATTATTACAACTCTCCTGCTTTTTTTTAATGCACAGAAATCTGAGTGCTTATATTTTAATCGTGTCTGCAGAAAGCTTCATTTCTGTTTAAACAGAACACTGTTAAACAGAAACTACTACTAACAGTAGTAGTAGTATCTTGCAGCTCAGGGTAAAAAAATTGGTCAGAGCCAAGTGAAACTTCAGAGGCTGATGGCCTTTCTGTAGTGACTAGCCAGACTGGGTTTGAGGAGCCCCATGTTGCTATAAAATTGTTAAATTAGTGTAGATGAGTTAATTTTTTTCTCAGTTGCTATTCAGGGGAGTTCATACAAAGTCCATTTTTATAGATTGTAACAGATTCACGAATAGGTATGTTGTACTACAGTGCTAGTAAGAAATGTTAGTGGAAGTAAACTGTATCCTAACTTCTGTAGAAGTAAACCCTGTCCTAACTGTAGATGGTGTCAGATACTACCCAGTTTTTATGCTCCCATTTGCTTCATTTTTTAAATAGTATTTTTCAGCTCTGTTTTACAGAAAATGGTAGTTTCAGTATTGCAAAAACGAAGTTAGAGCGTGTGAAATAATGCTCTTTTCTAATAGGTGATTGTACAGACTACTGTTGCTGTAATCTGTCTAAATCAACAATATGCTGTGAGGTCAGTAATCCTGAGCTTTTTTTAGGAAAGCAGCAATATCCCAGAGCTGACAGACCACAGGCACAATGCTTTCATGCTGTTTGCCATATGACTCTCCATTTAGGAGGTGCAGTTTATATATCTTCCCTGACACATTAGGAATAGCATGACACAAAGGTCACAACTATTTAGGCCCTTAATTCAGGGATCTACATGGGCTTTGTTTTTTTAATGTAAATTCCAAGGAAAAGCAAGAGTGCAATCAGTTGTTTATGTTGAAGTTTTGTCTTGTGATCAGAATGTGAGACGTACATCAACTGAACACTTTTTCCTGAGAGAAGTAGAGACTCATTAGAATATCAATGTATGCAAATTAAAGACATTCCAGGATGAACTTGTTTTTTCAGATGTAGGGCTTTTCTAAGTCATTTTGGTTGCCCACTTCTTATTAAAACTGTTAGTTACTTGAAATGTGGGCATTTATTTGTGGACGTTGATAGTTTTAATGGTGCTATGATAGTTAAAATTCGTGAATTGACGGTTTGAAAGTATTCCCTTTTGACATGTTTCTAAGAAGATCCCATTCTTACTTTCAACTTTATTTAACTTTTTAGGAATGTCAAACCAGATTGTGTTCAACTTGTTCATTTCTTTTTTGGTTTAAGAAGAACAGATACACTTTCCAGAAGCATAATTATATTTAGTCAGAAAGCAGAATTTTATTTAGTCCAACTTTTGCTTTTATCTGGTGTCCTGGAAGAGAGCTATACAGTAAGATCTTTACTCATAAAATCCAGCATCCTTGTGTAAGTAGATTGTCGTGGGGTTAAAATATCAGATATGTGATATCTCAAGCAAATGCACTTCTGCAGCTCTAAACGTGCTATAAACTTCCATTTTTCCCATAATCCAGGCAAAGTCTGCCTTGTACTAGCTCAGAAACCTTACAAAGCCTGCTTGCTATGGATTGTATAGTTTTTCCTTGCCTAATTCAGCTCATTGGGTTGTTTGTTTTTAATTTTTAATCATTTTAAACCAATTTTAATCATTTGTTCTCTGTTCCCTCCCCACTGTTGTTTTGATTAGTATTATCCATCTTGCTGTTCTTCCTTGGTAAAATTCTTAGTGTCTTTAACACTTGTCTCTTTGAAGTTGTGAAGATGGTTGAGCTCCTTTATAATATATGGGCATTGTATATCTTGGCATTTGAGGTAGGCCTCTGCTGTAAAGTGAATGGACTCGAAAAGGCTTGATGTAAATCTTCAATTCTAATTTTGGTTTGCTTTTGTATGTCTTATTGTTAAGACACGTTCGTTTGGCACTTGGTAGAACATCTATGCTAAACTCAGCCTCTTTTATTGAAGTGGATGTATTCTGCATTAATATATTAGGCTTTATAGTCTTTGAAGTGACATTTATCTAGATTAATTTGCTTTTGAGTTAAGACTGGAATTTAGAATGGCAGACGGCAACTGCTTAAAATGGTAATCATAAAGTAAAACATCTTTGAGTTTCTTGGGTATGTAACCTTTTTCCTTACCTGGACCCTTTGCATTTAAAAGTGATTGTTAGAATTGTTCATAGCTGATCCATAGACTTAGCTGTTTGGTACTGGCTCTACTTGCAGTTAGTATATAGCTAATTCTTTCAAAGGGAGGAGGAACTTAATTTGTGATGCATCTTTATTCTGTCCAGTAATTAGTTAATTCAGAATTGAAAATCAATTCTTTCTCATTATGTATGAAACTGTGCCTACCAAAATTGAGTTTTTCATTTCATGAAGCTCTTGTTGCATGTTTCTAATCAGATTTCCTGCTCTACAGAGGCTTTAAGCTTCTAAAATTTCAGCAAACAGTCCTTGCATATTGGCAAGGACTTGCTTCCTAGCACCAGCTGGAGCAACTACCCCAAAACATCAGAGGCTTTGACTCAGACCGAGCTCCCAAGGGAGGGTGCAGCTCTTCAGGTCTAGAGCTGAAGGAAGCGCCTGGTGCCTCTTGCTGAGACTGGGGCAGGGGGAGATTTTGTCCTTGCCTGCAGGAGATGTGTGCTTGGTTGAGAATTTGTGTTGCCAAGTAAAGGAGATGCAGGAGGAGGTCAGCAGAGTGCATGGCATCAGAGATGACAAAAAGGAAATTGAATCTTCTCCAGGACCCGGGCATGAGCCTGAACCCCCAACTGTACTGAGGGAAGGGCAGGCTGAGTCTCTGCTTGTTCTGTGATGGCTAAGGCTGGAAACCTGTGACTTCTCATAAAAGGAAGAAATCTTCTCCACCTGCAGGTTTGCATCTATAGAATATGTTTGGTGCTCTGGTAGCAGATGAGAAGCAGGAAGCTCTGCCCAACAAATCATCTGAGCCTGTACAATGTAGTAGCACCAGGAGGAATTAGCAAGTAACAGTAAAGGGAGACTCCCTCATATTGGAGATGGAGGCTTTCTCATCAATCCTGTTGGTGAGGAAGAACAGCTTGAGGAGGAGTGAGTGGATCCATGCAGGTCACCAACTGGTTGCACAGCTTTTGGTGATGAGGTATTTGGCTTTTATGACTGTGGGTCCCTATTTAAGGAAGAGATGGGATCCACCAGGCCAAGTGAGGCAAAAGTGTTCTTGTGAACAGGCTGACCAACCTGGTGAGGAGGGTTTAAACTAGGAATGGTGGTTGTAGGCCGAGTTGGCAAATGAAGAGTGCAGGATGTGGATGAGCGACTTCATAATCAACAAACAGGGCAACAAAGAGTCCCCAATTCAGGCATATACAGACAAAACAGGTGACAGTGTGGTGACTGTCTGCTACAGGCCACCTTATCAGGAAGAAGACATAGGTAAGGCCTTCTTCAGATAATAGAAATAAACCTCCATTTGCAGGCCCTGGTTCTTAGGGGGCACTTGAACCACTCCAGTACCTGCTAGAAGGGGCAGCACAGCAGGGCACAAGCACTCCAGGCGATTTGTGAAGTGCATTGGTGTTAACTTCTTGACGCAGGTGACTGAGGAGCTGATGAGGGGATGTGCTCTGTTGAACCTGGTTACGGATGAGAATGTCAGGGGAGCAGCCTTGTTGCAGTGTCCATGAGATGATGAAGTTCAGGATCTTGAGGGAACAAGGAAGAAAGACCACGAGCATGGACAGCAGACTTTGGTTTGCTCGGGTTCCTGCTTAAAAGAATCCCACGGGATATGGTCCTAGAGAGGACTGTCTCCTCCAAGTTCAAGAGTGGTCCATCCCAATGAGCAGGAAAGCAAGCAAAGGTGGCAGGAGGCCTGCATTAATGAACAAGCAGCTCTTGACTAAACTCGAATATAAAAAGGAAGCAAATGAGGTGAAAGCAGGGCTAGGTGACCGGAGAGGAATATAGAGACACTGTCCAAGCATGTGGGGATGAGGTTAGAGCAGCCAAAGTCCATCTGGCATTGACTCTGCTAAGCACCATGAAGGGCAAAAAAAAGAGCTTCTACAAGCATATTAGCAGCAAAGGAAGACTAATGGATGCCCACTGCTGAAGGGGGTGGGGGACCTGGTGCCAAAGGACATGGAAAAGGCTGAGGTGCTTAATGCCTTTACCTCAGTTGTTACTGGTATGATCTTCCTTCAGGAATCCTCAGCCCCTAGGACCAGTGGGAAAATCTGGAGCAACAAAAACCTGCCCTCAGTAGAGAAGGATCGGGTTATGGAACATTTAAATAAACTGGATGGACCCAATGGGGATGCACCCATGAATGCTTGAGGGTGGCGGTCAATGTCATAGTGAGGCCACTCTTGATTATCTTCGAAAGATCGTGATGATCGGGGATATTCCTCAGGACTGGAAGAAAACAAATGTCTTCACTCCTGTCTTAGACGAGCAAGAGAAAGAATCCAGGGAAGTGCGAGCTGGCCAGCCTTACCTTGATCCTCAGAAAGGTGATGCAGGAAATCCTGGAAGCCATTTCCAAATATACGAGGGACAAGAATGTGATTCAGAGTAATCAACATAGATTTACAAAATGAAAATTGCCTGACCAGCCTGATGGTCTTCTATGGTTATATGCCTGGCTTGGTGGGTGTGGGGAGAGCAGTGATATTGTGAACTTCAGCAACGCTTTTGGCTATCTCCCCTAACATCCTTGTAGACAAACAGATGAAGAATGAACTAGAGAAACAGTGAGGTGGACTGAAAGCCTGGCTTAAAGGTTTGTAGTCAGCAGCACAAAGTTCAGCTGGAGGCCAGTCGCTTAGCTGTGTACACTAGGGGGCTGATAGTGAGGTCTGTACTAACATTTCTATTAACAACATGGATGGTGGGGTAGAGTGCAGCTTCAGCAAGTTTGTAGATGGTACAAAAGTGGGAGGAGTGGCTGATACACTAGGGGACTGTGTTGCCATTCAGAGGGATCTTGACAGGCTGGAGAAATGAATTGACAGGAACCTCATGAAGTTCAGCAAAGGGAAATGTCAAGTCCTGCACCTAGGGAGGGACAACCCCATGCACCAGTACAAGCTGGGGGCCGACTGGCTGGAAAGCAGCTTTGCAGAGAGGGACTTGGGGGCACTGGTGGGCAAAGTGATCATGAGTCAACAACGTGCTCTTGTGGCAAAGAAGTCCAACAGCCTACTGGGCCACATTTAGTGGTGGGCTAGGTAGTGTTAGGTTAACGGTTGGACTTGATGATCTTAAAGGTCTTTTCTAACCTAAATGATTCTGTTAGGAAAAGTGCTGCCAGCAGGTTGAGAGAGGCCATTTTTCTCCTCAGTCCTAGCAAGACCACGTTTGGAATGCTGGGTCCAGTTTAGGGCTCCCTGGAATGGCATGGACATACTGGATTAAATCCACTGAAGGACCAGAAAGACAACTAAGTCATCAGAGCACCTTGTATGTGGAGAAGCTGAGAACATTGGGACTGTTCAGTCTGAAGAAGAAAATCCTTGCAGAGATCTTATCAACATGTATGGGGAGGGTAAAGAAGACAGAGCCAGATGGCTCAGTGCTATTGTATCCAGTGAAAGGATGAGAGGCAGTCGGTACCAACTGAAGTACAGGAAATTCTACGTAAACGTAAAAAACCAAATTTCTCATTGTGATGGTCATCAAACCAGGAAACAGGTCTTGAAGAGAACGTAGAGTCTTCGTTCTTAAAGATACTAAAAACCTGCTTGCGCGAGGTCTTGAGCAACCTGTTCTAGTTGCCCCTACTTTGAGCAGAGAAGTTGGACTAGACAGTCTCCAGAGGTCCTTTCCTGCTTCAACTATTCCATGACTTTAATGAGTGAAATAATATAAATTTTCAATACCTGATTTTAGTTTATTCCTTTTGCTTTTCCAGAATAAACTCTTCTCAGTGGTGCATGGTTTGAACAGTTGTATAGTGATTGAGTAGACTACAAACAGAGTTGGAGAACTGAGCCTTATGACTTATAATAAGTAGCCAGGTACTAAGCAGAGAATGATTCATAGAAGGTTATGCAGTGCCTTTTCTCATGGCTGATGACAGTGCATAAAGCAGGGTAGTCAACAGTAACCAGCATGTTGCCTTCTTGTTTTCACCCACACAGTGTTCCTCATGCTGTCAACTTTTATGATAACTGAAAGTTTTCGTATTCCTTTTTCAAAAAAGTAGTAGTAGTAATAATAATAATGAAGTAGTTTCACTTCAATTTTTACAGATATTTTTACTAAGAAGCTTTTTGTTTTAAAACAAACAAAATCTACAGTCTATTGCAGAAAGTGCTGAGTAAGCTGACCTAAGTTGGTCCCGCTTCGAGTGTGGTGGGGCTGGACTGCATGTTCTTCAGAAACCCCTTCAGACTTACGTTATTCTGTGATTCTATAAATTTCTAGATTTCTTGGTGCTGAAAACAGTGTAGCTGTGTTTTGGGTAACGATTGGATCGTTTCGATAGCATATACATTTTTAATATGGAATTGATTACTGGCTTCATCTCAGTTTCATCAGACGCATTCCTAGCCTATAAAAAGGCCATGGTTTCTGACTGTAGTTGTCATGTTTATTGTAATCCTTAGATGAGAGCTGGATGAAGACAGAAAATGCATTGTTCTACCACAGAAGCCCTAGCTATCAAGGGCAGAGGGACGTAGAGAGGTATTGACTTCTAAAAGTACTGTGCATTGCTCTGCCTACCCTTTCACTTCCATAAACAATTTTTTTAAAATTATCTAAAAAAGAGTTCTGTCATTTAAAAGAAAGAAGTTTTTAAAATCGGGTTTTTATAATATTTTTTGAAAATGTCAGAGAAATAGAAAATTCGTAGAATTAATACTTCAAATGTAGTTAGCCCTGAGTTTACTACTGGTTAGTATGTATTTAACTCAAGTTTTCTCCCACTTTTTGAAATGCGATTATAGCACACAACTAGAAGGCGTTAAAAATGGATAGTGCAGTCTGCCTGGCATAAAATTCCACTTCTGCTCTGTAAGAACATCAAGATCTATAGAGGAAATCGGGAATTATATATTAGGGCAAAAAAAAAAAGTATTTTCTATAAGGTGCTCTGATTGAAAAGCTGATCGTTATAGTGGAAAAGCAAAGAGCATTACTTGATAATAGTCAGATGTGAAACTTTAATTTTGTGTTGCACCCTTAGTCAAGGGAAAGGGCTGATCATTTCAAAGCTGCTATAAAGGATCCAGAAGCTTAGTCTCTACTCTGTAGTTCTGTAAAAGTCTACAACCTTTTGTTTTCCTTGCCCCACCCCCAAGATAGTCGTCCTACCCACTCACCTACCTCATTATCCTCTATTTGAAAGAGATTTTGTGAATTGAATAACATAATCTTTTAATCTTCTCTGTCATTTAGAGCTCAGACTTATTCTACCAGCTAACAAGTGGCTCGTTCCTGCCAAAGAGCAATTTTCATGGCATGTCTTTTTAGTGGCATGAGAATACTGGTTTTAAGGGGTATACATTCATGTTTAGAACAGAAGTTTACATAGTGCTTCAGTATGACCAGGTTACCAGGTCAGCTGGCAAAAGGTTACTGAACTAGATCTGAAAACTGTCTGGAATTTTTCTTCAATAATATTGCAGGAGGAATTGGGGAATACCAAGTAGCATAAATATGGTCATGTGGTCCAAAAGCAAGTCAAAGTTCTGTTAAGCTAGGAGAAGGGATGGCAGAATAGACAGGAGGAAAGATGGTGGCAAAGAAAAACACAGGTTAACTGAAGATAGAAGATGGGTATTTTGAAGACAGCATAGGGAGGTATCATTGGGATGCTAAAAAAGTCTTTACGCTGTGTTTGGCTTTTGGGAAAATATGCTTTATACGCAGCCTCTGCATTTTTTTTCAAATGATTGAAAACACAGATGCCTCACAGGAAGTGATTTGTCCCAAGGAGCCACACCCTCATTCTGTGAAAATTTTGCCGTAGCAAAAGTGAAGAAGTGTAAGTAAATGATTGTCTGTTGACTAAAATGCTCTTTAGACATTTTGACACTACAAGGAACAAATACGCCTGTGTTACCAGATAGGTCAGGCAGTGCAGGTCTGTGGCTCCTACTAAGGCAGTATTGTGGAAT
Source organism: Morus bassanus (assembly GCA_031468815.1). Lineage (NCBI taxonomy): Eukaryota > Metazoa > Chordata > Aves > Suliformes > Sulidae > Morus > Morus bassanus. Next base: position 70,726,959 of record CM062568.1, read on the forward strand.
GCTGGGTCTCACTAAATATTAGTGTTTTGGAATGAATTCAAACTACATGGCATAATTTTTATAAAAAAAACCAAAAAAAACCAACAAACTGATACTTACTAAACTTGAATAATTCTTGCTAGTTTCTTTCAGTATTCCTCTCTTTTCAGTTTTTGGTGTTATCTGTTTCTGTGGTGAAGGCAAAAGAAAAAAAAAATTGAACTGAACTAACAAAACAGGTCTGTAAGGTCCAGGGAGTTGTGATGCGCTGTCGTCGTATGCCACCTGATACTGCATCTCTACCTTGGTACCTACACTTCGTATTGGGAAAACAACAGTCTCAACTAGCATGAGCCTCAGGCTTTGTTTTTTCCCTTTTTGTAGGCATGTTTGCAACTGTAGATGGCATTTCACAGCGTGCCCCTGTGCACTGGTCAGAGAACGTGATTGGAGCGGCTTTGTGCTTTCCTTACGTGGTTGCTCTTGATGATGAGTTCATTACGGTGCACAGCATGCTGGACCAGCAGCAAAAGCAAACCCTGCCTTTTAAAGAAGGTCACATTCTACAGGACTTTGAAGGTATTAAAAACGACACTTTTTTACATCAATAATTCTGGAACCACCACCACTATGGGCACAGTCACTTTAGTTTGTTTTTTAAACAAACTATCTAGCAAGCACATTACCTGTTGAAACTTTTATTGCAAATGCTTTCCTGGTTAGATTCCTGCAAACTATGGTAGGAGAACTGTAGTCATCCAAAATTCCATGCTTCTAACAAAATGTATGCTCATTAAATGTGCTCTAATTGTCAAGTTAATTGTTGGGTAGGAGTCTGTGGGGTTAGAGCTTTTTCTTGTAGCTTACTTCTTTCAAAGGAGCAATGTTAATTTAATGCTACGAGTCAATAATTGTGAGCTACAGGTGCTTGTCCATTGGCTATCCTGACAAAGTGCTAACATCTTAAAAATTGTTCTTTTGTATTCCTTTCTAAAATATCTGTGTAAGAGGCTTAAAAGGGGATATTTCATAAAGAATTGTTAAACAAAAAGTACAAAAATTTATTTTGATCTATTTTTCAATTATGAACTCTTAAGTGTGGAATACATTGCGTTGCCATTTTTTTTTCCAGGAGAGGCACAAACTCTAGCACTATGAACTGTATGTTACTTGCTACCTTTGAGGTACAGCTTACAATTTTTTAATGTAAGCCTGTGGAATTATCTGGCAGTTAAAGTCCCTGTTCTCTGGAATCAGGGCAATAATTTCAGTGGTGGCCTTTACAGCTTAGTTCATCATGAGAGATTATAGCCAGTTTCATTTAATCAGAGAGGAACAAAATCTGCTGTAAATAAATTTACCATTATCTCTGAGGTGCAATTTACAGGTAACTATACTATCTAGTAAATATGGTAAAAACAAAGATGAGTTTGGGAACTTTAACACTGTTTAGGTTCTTGTATCTTAAATAGTAAATCTTAAAGCTTATTTCTGAAATGTGGGGTTCTTTTCTGAAGACAATGTAAACTGAATATGTCTGTTTGCTCTGTCCAGGAAAGGTGATTGTTGCTACTAATAAGGGTGTGTATATCTTGGTGCCACTACCTTTGGAAAAACAGATTCAGGATCTCCTAGCTAGCCACAGAGTGGAAGAAGCCCTTGTTCTAGCAAAAGGAGCTCGAAGGAATATTCCAAAAGAGAAATTTCAGGTCTGTCCTTCCTTTTAATTTTCATGAAAATATAAATTTCACAGTGGGGCCATGTTATACCAATGGTCAAGTGACTAGAGAGGGTAGGGGGTGGAGTTTACACTGAAGAGAAATGTAGTACCTTTTATTTTATGGTTTCAGCCTGAGGAAATAGACGTGCTGCTGGATTGGCTTGTGCTTGTAAAGGCTGTGACATTGGCTGCTGTTCTGCTGGGTTTTTGGTGTTGGGGTTTTTTTTTCAAGTGTGTAACTTCAAAAAAAATTGAAAACAAAACCAAAAACCTAGTGATAGAAAATCCACTGCGATGCTTCCTTAGTACTAGGTTCAGTTATTATTTGCTATTGCTGTTTTAAAAAAAGTACATTTTATTTAAAATCAGAATTTTTAGGTTTTACTTCTTTTTATCGGAGATTCTCACCATATCCTTGAACTCTACAGTAGTACCACTTCAAAGTTAAGTGATGGGAAATCTAAAACAAACACGTCCTCCTTCCAAACTCATACAAATAGTACTCATGCTGGTGTGTAACTGAATATTTAAGACTTTTGTGTGGCAAAGTATGTTAGTAACTCTTTGGTTAGAGTGTTGATTAGAGATTTGGACTAATTTCCTTCTACCTCTGGTTTATATTACAATACATATTCTGCTGTATTTGTTCCTATTTGTCATTTAGAGACTGAAACTTGGAAAAAGTAGCACGAAATCTCTACTCACCAAGTAGGTGAATGAATATTTGACTCAGTGTCTTTCCTTTTGTAAAAACAAAATTAGATCTGTAACCTGCAGAAAAACTGGTTTGTTTTTTTAATATACTTTGGAGCGTTTTGTTGCCATTAAAGTAGTATCTGTTGCATTACAGTTGGTGTGTTTAGGAAGATGTAAAGTTCTTTTTTTTGTTTGTGGGGTTTTTTTTATTTCAGGAAGTTTCTAATTTCTTGTCATTTAAATTTTGGTCAAGGCCCTTGAAAAGCAGTCATTAAATTAAATAAAACTTGTATCAGCTCTCATTTTGATCCTTAACTCCTCTGAGTGGACAGCTGGGATGCTGCTGGAAGTAAAAAGCTTGGCCAGAAAAGTGTTTCCATCCTTTTGTTTAAGGTACAACTATGTGGAAGCGCTTGAAACTGAACTCTGTATTTGCCTAAATACTTTCCAGCATGTTTTGCTTTGCATTTTCACTTCCAGCTTTTCTTTTGCAATCTCTTTGAAGAAGCAAGCTAAAATCCTGCTGTGAGGACAGGATGGGTGATCTAGTCAATGTCTTCTATGTATGATGACCTCTAATTCTCCAGTTATTTCTTTCTAGTTTATGTAGATTTACTGTGGGAGATGTCTTTCCGTGTTTTGCCACAGGACGAACTGCAATTCATTATCTAAAATATGTGATGTAGAATCTCATTCCTCCGATGTTTTCTTGCATTTAGGATTTTTCTGTCTTTAGGATAAAGTTACTTTCCGTTCACACATCTTATGTGCACAATGTCCGTCTTCCTGAAATTACTGTTTCCAAGAATATTGTAAATTCTTTCTAACTTAATGTGATTTTAAGGGTGTTCAGTTACTTTGAGTCAACACTACAGCCGAAAAACAGAAAACATACTACTTGCAAGCAAAATAGCCTGTTCTAGTTCTGGGCTGTATTTGCAAACTGTTATTAACCAGCTTAAATTGACAGAGTCTCCCACTGACTTGTATTCAAATGACTCAACTTGGCTTAGTCGTTGAGATGTTAGTCCAGTTTTTCAGAGCTGATCTGTGGCTGGAAATGTAACATGTTGAGCTTGCTTTCTCAGGTGGCTCTGATACATAATGCTGTGCTGTGTGACAATCACATCAGACTTTCTTTTACTGAAGTCCCACATAATCTAAATCTGATGGAGTTCAACCAAGTTACGTGCCTTACATATGTCTTTTGCAACATTTTCTTGGCATACTTTAACTGATCACATAGTCACTCCTTTCTAATTCCTGTCTAAGCAATATCTTCAGATAATAGATATTACACGCATAGGTAATAGGTATCTTCTAATAGATATCTTTTGATATCTATTTTGCAAGCTTTACTGATTCCTGAGTAGCTGACGCTTTCAAGGCCTTATTTTGCCATTTCATATGAGCAGTGGAAGGAATACATAGGTTTGGCATTAAGCCACTTAATTACAAATTTAAATTATTATTTATTACATTAATATATATTAATTATTTTAAATTCTAAATTGAAATTAGAATTTATCCATACAGAAGAGTGGTAGTAGTTGTCTGGTACTTACAGGGTAATACGCCCTTTTCCACATGCTGCTTTAATTTCTGCAGTTTGCAATGGCTGTTGCCATCTTATGTGTGACTTGAACTCAGTCATGGCGTTGTAGGACAGTTCTTGATGACATGGGCTTTTTTCCTACAGTTCAATACTGCATTGTTATTGAATGCATACACAGGTGCATGCTCTCTCTCTCTTTATATCAGCGGTATTGTATCAGCATAAATGTATATATAAGCTGGTAATGCAGAATGATAGTGGGATTGAAACAGCAGAGTACTGTGCTCTGAGAATTATTTAAACAGCCAATATTTAGTTATTGGAAAGAAGCAGGTCGTGCATTAGTAGCTCTAACCTGTTATTTAACCTGTGGTCCCTGCAGACTACAAATTTATCTCTGCCATATTAGATGAAAATTTCTTTTTCTTTGAGCTTCAAGAATTACTGCTAGGTAAAAAATGGCTAAGCAAAAGTGTTGCAAGGAGATGGCTTTGGATGTCATTTTTTGGTAGACGAATACAAAGGCCTTTCTACCATGCTACCATGAAATGACTGAATACTACTTATTAATTTTTCAGGACAGCTGAAGTTTGCAGAAATCATGGTTGATGGTAGTGAAGACCTTGGTTAGATTGACACACATCTTGCATAGGTATCTCTCTTTTCTTTTTTTTTCTTCTCATTTCTTTTTAGTTTCAAAAAACATTAACTGCACCCAATCCTGACCAAAAGCCAAAGTGACTTTCTAGAAAAAATCTTTTTGGCAATCTAGTTGGTAATTCTGACCATTTTAGGAAGGATTTTTCTAGCACTTGAGAGAATTAAGGCTTAACTATAGTTATCACAGCTTCAGCAGTCTTTCTGTTTTCTAGCGCTATTTAAGATACGAAGTAATACAAATCTTCCTGGTTTTGTAGCTAGTCTTTTAATGTGAATTCAATCAACAATATATAGTTTGCCCAAAGCACTTCAAGTCCTATGGTGGTTCTTCAGAAATGATAGGGCAATAAACAATGTGTTGAATTTTGAATGAGTGTAACTTAGTACCTTTTTAAAAGAAGCCTATTGTGGTATCCTGGCAAATGGGTCTGGCAGAACTCAAGAAGTTTTTTGTGTCATAAACAAAAGTTAACTGTATGTGGTTGGCATATATGTCTAGCCCATTTTCAAAAACCTGTGAGGAAGGGAGAATATTGAATTTTCCACAGGCAGTCGTCTGGTCTGTTGCTTCTATAATCTTTATCACAGGACATGTCTAGTGTTAATGTCTAGTGTTTATCTTGTTGGCTAAAAATCAACCTGGATACTCCCTATCCCATCACTGCGTCTTTAAAAAGTTGGGAGAGCATCTGTCTGTAGATATTCTACAGCTTTTTTGTTGTGTGGCTTTAAGAGACAAGTGAAGATATGTCAACATTTAACTGAAAGTAAATACCACTTAATCCGTTCAAATTTAAAACTGATTCCTTGGGCCTATACTTAGACTATCAACGAGCTCTTTTCAACTTCTAGTTGACAAAATTGCTGTACAGACTAAGCTGTACAATTAAAGCAGTATTTTCAGTGTCTTAGATCAATTCAAACTTAATTCCAATATCCTAATTCACTAAATATGTAAATATTAGTGGATTAGTGGTCACTCCAGTGCAAAGATTGAAAACAGACTTCAAAAAAAAAAAAAAAAAAAAACACCACCAAACCAACCTACTTTTGTTACTGGTTAGCAGGGTAAGAAATATTTGTACTGCAACCCTCTCTGGAAAGTCGGAGGCCAGATTTTGAAGTTTTTCTGGTGCTCTAAGATGCAGATAGTTGCAGATTGAATTCCTTTACCAACATCCTTAAGAATGTGGCCAGGCAGGTATTCATCAGTTCACAGATTACCATTTACTGATGTAATAACACAGTTGTAAATACAAAATATTTTGGATATTTTGTGAATTACCTGAGGTAGCTTTACTTTATTACTGTAATTAGATTCCATTTTAGCTTAAGTTAACTGTATTTTGAATTAGTACACTTGGATGTAAAGCATATTAACATTAATTAGTTTAAAGATGTCATGAAGTATTGTTTGTTTATTTTGATATTGTTATGTTTATCTGAAAAGGTGTGCCAGGTAGCATTTCCCTCTGTTTCCCCTTCTCTCCCCCACACTGGGGAGGTAAGGAAAGTCCCACAACCTTACAAATCAATAGGTTTTAATGGCTTGCTAATGATCAAGATTAAGTATTTCATTAAGACTTAAGATAATCCATTAGTAAAGCATACACAGACTAAATGGACATAAACCAAGCTTTTCTCCTGGTAAATCCACAATCTTTAATCAGGGTGAAAAATCACTGATTAGAATATCAGTCTACCCTACCTGAGGCCTGATGCTCTTTAGCAATTCCTGCCTAGAATACATTGCTAATGTGTTGCAGTTTCTCTAGGTATTTTCATTGAAAATGAAAGTCTGGGAGTCTGTTATTAATAACAGCATTCATGTACACTGTTAAACTTTAGAAAGCTGTATATTCATGAGAAAGTCTAAGGGAAAAACTGAGGGCATATGGATGTCACTAGTTTTATTTGCAAAATACCAGTCTTGTCACAAACGGTGGATGCTTTGCAGAGCGCAGTTGAGGTTCCTTGCTTTTAGTAATTCTCTTTTGCCATGGGAAATATTCTGAGCACAAGGGTTTCATTTAATCTCATGGTAGTTGATTGACCTTTCAGATTAAATAAACACCTAGCATTTAAAGTAGTTTTGTGTTCTTTTTCTAGTGAACTTCTTGTAAACTTTTTTCTGTCTAGGCATGACTTTAACAGTAAAACTTCATAACACATAGTTTTTCCTATGGTTTACTTGTGGTCTTCTTTTTAACCATATTTTTATGTACATTGCATAATGTACTGCATGTTGGATAAGTTGAACTGCTTTGGAAGTATTTTTATTTCTTAAAAAAAAGAAAAAGAAAAACCCACAGAAAAAACTCAAAGTGGCAGAAAGTCAGAAATATGATCATCAGCTGGGGATAAGACTTAGAATCACCGGCAAGGTTGCTGGTGGTTGCAGAAGCGAGGTGAGATGGGGTGAAAGTTGGCTGTGTGTGGTCGAGTGGGACCACCCTTGAGTTTAAATCTTTTTTTTTTTTTGTGCCTGCTGAATGATGGGGAACTTCAAAGATGACCATTGGCTTTTATGTTTGCAAATACCACGAGCGAAAACTTGAGGCAAGTCAGACTGATGTCAGATAAATCATTATTTGGATAAGAAAACTTAAACTTGCTATTTGTTGACTTTGCTTTTAGTAAATACTCATGACCAGTGTTGTGTTCACACTTTTGTATAAGAAACTGAGTCTGGGCAGCAGATTCAATATATTCAGGAGCATACAATTTAAAATTTAGAGGATCAGGGCTTTATTTTGCATGTAACTTGACAGGTCTGGTTGAAGATCATGTGTTCAGTATTTTTGGCAGGCAGTTATTGCAGCAGCGACTAGCATATGTAAATAACTCCTTACAAATATAATAAACCTCTTTCCCCCCTTCTCTTTCATAGGTAATGTACAAACGAATCCTGCAGCAAGCAGGTTTTATACAGTTTGCACAGCTTCAGTTCCTTGAAGCAAAAGAACTCTTCAGGTAATTGTGTGACAAGAAATTTATTAATTTATCTTCTTTAAGGATTTAGTGTCCTTGGTTTTAAAAACTTAGCTGCTTGAATGTTTTTTTGATGCAGATGTGAGTTCACTGTGATAAAATGGGTTTGTTGGGGATAAAAGCAGAGTAACATTGAAATAACTTTATAACTGAAGAGGTAATGTAATTGATTTTTTTGTATGCTAACATATAGTAGCATTAAGGCTGTAATCCTGTAATCTGAGTGTCGTATGTGTGGAGATTTTTCACTTTATGCCCATGAAGGTCAAGGCTTTATTATTGAGCCTGTGCTGTGATTTACCGCATGAACATTGCCTGGTTCTGTTTTCGGTTTTTTTGTTGGTGGTTGGTTGGGGTTTTGTTGTTTGTTTTGTTTGGTTTTTTGTTGGTTTTTTGTTTGGGTTTTTTTTAAGAAAAAAACCTTTAAAAAACTTAAAGTTTAAGTATTAGTTACAATTTAAATATTATTGACACAATTGCACTAATTTTTTTGAGGATGCTGATACTGAATTTAACACTTTTTCTGCTAGGCCTTTTCCAGAAAACAAATTATTTATTCTTGAAGTCTGTACTAACCTTCCTGATTTAGCTGTTTCAGCAGCCACTTGTTTTACAGATTGACCTTGGTACTCCACAAAATGCTGCTCGTTATCTTTATTTTACCTGATAATTTCACTTCTGCTAGCATGCCTCATTCTGTGCTGGGGCACTGTCCAGAGTTAGTGTAATCCATGCTGACCACATGAAATAGTTCTCCTTGTTATCTGCTGAAATTTACTTTAAATCAGTTCAGAGTCTATGGAATAGGGTTAAGGTTGGACAATCTGTTTTATATTTTAAGTGTGCACAGTATAGGAAAAAAGTTGTCCTTGGGTTTATGGAAATCTATCAAGGAAAGTAAAGCTTGGGGGAATGTTACTACTGATGAGGGGCTTCACCATTTTGCCTCCTGCTTACCAGGGTAATGGGAAACACTGGGCTTGAACAGGCGCTATACACTGAGTGAAGATCAGGGAATGACAGGAAAGGCCTGAACAGCATTTAGTGGCAATTTGTTTTGGCCACAACCACTTTCTGTATCACCTTGTAATTCTTGGCATTAGTAAGCAACTTGCAATCTTCCTTCTCCCTGTAATCTTCCTTCCAAACACTAGACTGGATCGCTGCTGTGTTGTGTATCTGAAGTAGAAGTACAAGCTGAACATAGTTAGGAATCCTTTACAACATTCCCACAAAGCCTTTCCATGTGGCTTTCCAATGGACTTTTTTCAGTTTTTTCAGTGTGGCCAGCTTTGGTAAAATAACTTGTTGAGGTCCTACTGGCTACGAAGTGTCTTCATTGTCTAGGTGTGGTTAGGTGGCCAGACTTGTACAGCTCTGCAGCTATCTTGACTGTGGCTGACACTCAGCTTTTTTTCTATCCCTTTATTCTACCCTTCCTGGCAATAATTCCCTGTGGGGTCTAACCTGGGGGCCCTGCCTCGCTGGTAGTGGCCCAAGGATCTTTTAAAAGCGGTGAAAAGGGGGAAATGTATCCTGGGGGGAGCCCCAGCACCTTGTGGAAAGAGCCAAGATCAGTTATGCAGCCTCCATCCAACTAGCTGTCCATCTGACAAATGAACATTAATGAACAGGAGCGTGGGAGCTCCTCTATAGAAAGAAGCACGTCACACGAGAAAACGTGCTGTCTGGGCATGAATTTTGGAGCTGAGTTGGCATCCCAGGGTGTTCCCTTCCTCAAAAAGCTGCAACTCCAAAGCAGAACAACTGTTCATGAATAGCTGAAGTCTGTTGGGAGGAGAAAGCAAAGTTAACTTTTCAGTGCTTTTCCTCTGGCCAGCCATACATAAGCTATTCAGAGTATTTTGGTGACTCTGAAAAACTCCTTATGGAATCCAGGTTCCCTGATTTTCAGCCCTGGTGAACACACCCAGTTCGAGTAGTACCTGGTTATGCCCCAATCTACACTCAAAAAATCTTGTTCTTTTTAGGCTTACTGATGATCAGAGGAAAAATGGGGAAGATAATGGCAGTCTATGCAGACACTTCCTCCCATCCCCATCTGTCACTCTGCAGGTGTTTCAAGCTAGTGTTAGTCAGAAATAATTTCATTTTTAAAACACCAAAGGGAAGCTTGGTACCTTTCTGAGAAAAGATGGATTTAGCAGTGAAACAAAGTGGCAACAGTAACTCAAGAACTTGGTGTGACATGGGCCTACTTCTGGCCAAATATGAAGTGAGATTCTCTCACTCCTCAGAAAATATCTGTCAGTTACAAGCTAGGAGGGGAAATGATTATATTGGACTAAAGGTCTTGTTTTCTTGCATCAGTTGTCCTTCTTGGATAACCTCGTCAAGATACAGTTAGATCTTACACTTAACTTCGTAGTTTTTAAATACTGAAACTTTTAAGAGGAATACATTCCTGTGAAGTTCCTTTTGGTTATGCTAATACTTCTGAATACTGAAGAAGGTTGACGAAAAGGAAGGAAGTGCTAGCTTTATTGAAGCTCAAATAGTTCAACCAAGGGAGGAGAACTTTCTTCAGCTGGATCTGTTAACCTTAAACTGAGTGAGCTGTCACAGTGGGGCTTCTTTGGTCTGACAAATTCTGTTGCAAGCAATAACAGAATTGTGATCGTGTTATATAGTTGTGATGTATACGTTGATATTTTTGCTATTTCATATTGCTATCATTGGAGGCTCGCCACAGTTAAACCAAACAGTGATGCTTAGCAGGCCATGTGCTGAATTCTAGATGTCTCGCTGAGATGTTGGTAGCTGTCACAGTGAAACCATTTCTCTCCAGTGTGGTTGGTTATGTCCTTTCACTGGTTAGATGTTGCTTACACTCTGAACTGCCAGATACTGGAACTTTTCTAAACTTTGTTGCTCTTTTTTCACAAAGCAAAATCTTAACTCTTTTTACAGTGTTGTCTCACCCGGGAAAGGCTATAGAGAGACTTATAGCTAAAGTCTCTCCTACACTGGGAAGGTTAAAAAATTGCTGGTACTCATACCTGGAGATGTAAGAAGTAGGACTTGGTGTGAGATTTGCTTCTTAAATGTGATTCAAGAATATAAGCTTCTATTACAGCCAGTGGGATCTAGGCAAACAGCTAAATCATGTAGGCTTCTTTGACATCTCTGATATCTGTAAATTTAAGGGTCTGAATTTAGACCTATGTTTCCTGAAAACTTGTAGATTCTGCCTGTTGCATTGTTTGTATTTATGAAGCCCAGAAGGACCTAATGCAGAATTACTCGAAGGGAAGTTGCCTCTTAGCGTTGACGGCTTGACTTGTCTTAAGAGCCTTTTTTCTACTTTGTGATAAGTTGCTAGCTATATTTTGCTAAATCTGAGATGCTAGAAGCTGAAGACTCAAATGTGTTTTTCAAGAGAGATGAGGTCCTTTGTAGCTGCTCCTAAACTGTTTCCTCCAAATGTGGTGGAAAGAGCCACAGGACATCCACAGATCCCAGGAGCCGTAAGCCTTGAGATTAATGTTAACCATTCATGTAGGTAGGGTCATTGCTTCGTATTTGGTATTTTTCTGAAGTTTGGTCTGGATGATACTGTGCTTTTAAGGAGGCTGCTTGATTGCTGATTATCATCCCCATGCTGTGGGGAGAGCAACACTGTACAACGTGAGCTTGAGTCAGACCTGCTGAGAGAACCACTGGTGATTCACAGTCCAGGGTTTGGGCTAGCCTGACTTGGAAGCTGGTTTTGATTCTGCTTTTGGAAACGGATGGACATTAAGGCCAGAGTCTGTGAAATTCAGAGGTGAAGTAGCTGACTACTTACTCATCTAGGAGAAGTTGGATGGTAAGATGAAAGGATGCAGAAGCTACTGTAGAATTTGGAAAATGTTTTAAAACTTATTAAAAGTGGCATGTTAAATACAGCATTTCTAACTTCTTCATCCGTCTCCATGGTCATAGTCTCCATCTCAACCTTAAGCCATCTCCAAATACTTGACAGCATAACCAGCAAGGGAATTTCTGCATTGAAGTTCTGTGGATTTATCAAGACTCCTTGCTTCTGCACTAATTTTGAGTAGCCTGTTGATGTTATTCAAGCTATGAGTTAGCTTTTGTTCTAAAACAAATCATTGAAGAACCTTGGAGGGGAAAAAAAAAAATCTTTCTTTTAAATAGGGTTAATTTTCTAGTGTAATGTTGCTGCTGTCTCCCAGAATTTCATTCTTCCGGTATAGTTTTTTGTAGCCAAAGGACAGCATTTACTTTTTTAAAAGTTCTAAACAGGTGTTGCCATGGTGATGCTTCCTACGAATTCGTATTTCCTGGATGGTTCTGGAACTGTGTCTCTGGCAAGAAGTGAACAACTCGGGGCATGCCCCACTGCTTTTAGTTACTTTACTATAGTAGGGAAGGGATGAACCTGCTTGTGAGGATGTTTCACACTTTATTGCCTGCAGAAATCTGCTGCTTCATCTACTTCCGTGGGTATAACTTGGTTCTTTTTGGAATTCTTTCCAATCAAGGTTGTGAAGGGAAAGTCTCTTTGAGGTTGCTGATAGATAAGAACTATTTTTTTAAAGTTTTATTTGCAACAAAATAGTAACTAACCAGGGTTTCTTTTAGAGAACTGTCAGTTCATTTTGGTTTTTTTTCAGCAACAGTATCTCCTGCATTTCAGGAATGTTCATCTTTAAAGATGAGTTCTGAATAATGACTTTGACAGTGAAATAAAATATAAATCCTGATTTCTTGCTGTTCTTCTAAAGGAAGGCCTGGGAGGAGGAGTCATGCCAGCTGTGAAAACTGGGGAGTTTTTTGCCATGTGTGAAAAAACTTCTCATTTTATTCTTCTGTCACAACGTGCATTCTTCAAATGCTTGAGGAATTTCTTCAATCTAGGCTGAACGCAAAATGTTTTGTGTAGTATATCTATGTTACAACTTGCTCCTGGATAAAGTATAGATGCCCTTCACATGTGAAGTGGAAAAAGCTACTCCATAGGATCTGACATAGATGTACACCCGAGATGTACACCTGTACAATAGACTGCTACTTACTCGTTAGATGGATGCATAATCAGTATCCACAGTTTGTTTTCAGAACCTCCTTAAGAAGTGAGTCGAAGGAGCAATCTGGTACATTTCAGGGTTGGCAAAAACATTTTCATCATCCAAACATGTGTTCTGAAAGCTTTAGTTTTCTCCAGGAAGTTGCTGTTTCTACAGAATTACACTTGCACAGTCTTTGTGGCTTGCCTGAAAGGGTTCACTCTCTCCATTTTTTTTGCCTCCATCAGAAGACTAGCTCCTGTAATGTATGGAGGAAGACTAGGACAGTCCTAGGAACTGCACTAAGGCTATTCAGCTGATTCTTGTGTATGCCATGGAACAGCTGTGGGATGTCAAAAGCAAAAGGCTGGCCAGTCTCTGAATTCTCAGAACTTTTAATGTCTAGAGGAGGAAAAAGATTGATAAACAAGTTTGGATAGAAATAGACAAAAAAATTCCAGATTTTTTCTGAATGTATTTTCTCCAGCATAGAAGGCAATAACTTTCAGAAACTGACAACCTGTTAGTGTCCTGACTCTAAGCATATGTGCGCACACATTCCCAGTATGTTATTTTTTTGTGCCTATGTATACTTTTTCTTTCTTTTTGCTTCATCTAGTTTGACACTGTAATTGCAGAAGCGGCCAGCTTGATGTCCGGGAGCTGATCTCTCTCTACCCCTTCCTGTTGCCTACTTCCTCTTCATTTATACGGTCTCATCCCCCTCTGCATGAGTACGCGGACCTAAACCAGCTGACCCAAGGGGACCAGGAGAAGATGTCAAAATGCAAACGATTCCTCATGAGTTACTTGAATGAAGTCCGCAGCACTGAGGTTGCAAATGGCTACAAGGAAGATATCGACACAGCTTTACTCAAGTTATATGCAGAAGCAAATCATGAAAGCCTGCTGGATCTGCTAGTCTCGGAGAACTTTTGTCTTTTAACAGATAGTGCTGCCTGGCTGGAAAAACACAAAAAGTGAGTGGATTTTTTTTTTTGAGTATTGCATCTTTGAGACCAGAGGGAAAATTGTCTTAAATGCTAGTGGCTTCTAGAGCAATGTGTTCAAATGCTTGTAGCTTCTGTGCTTTCAGGTCCAAAAGGCAACTTGGCCTCACTTGTCAGCATTTAACAATGTATTAATTGACAGTCTGAGGTAAAGGAAATGCATTCTGTCTTATGCTGGTAAATACATAGTTCTCCCTGAAAGTTTGTGTCCAACACAAAAATAAAGGATTGGTACAAATTTGGAGGTGGGAGGGAAATTGATTTGTTTGCCCTTGTGACAATGTGAGAGTTGAATGGGCGCTGTAGTGATACTCGGACAGAATGAAAAGATGCCTTAAAGCATGCAATACCTTAGGTAAAAGCTGTTAGTCAGCTAACGGCTTTAAAATTGTAGTTGCTTATTCAGAGAAAGAGATCTTACTTTCTGTACTCCCACTGATTCACCAAAAGGAGGTTGCTTAAGATGACTGCAAATGACTTCAAATTGGAAATGCCAGCAGGTGGAGAATTGACTGTCATTAAGCAGAAAACACTAGATAATAAATGTGTAAAATACAAACTCCAGTCATAGGTAGTGTCTCTGTCTTGGATTTAATTTCTTTAAACTCTGTGGTGCAGTAGTAGCAACTACAGTGGTGAGGAGGACTCTTTAATTGTGATTAGATCTAGGGTGGTTTCATTTATTTCAGGTATTTTGTTAAATCCTCTTGGTAAGTATGGTTTTCATGGCAAACTTTTGCAAATGTGAATGGTAGAACATCATTCCACGAGAACAGCCGTTACAGAACTTTAGCTGTATTTTTATTACAGCACACAAAAAAACCTCTGTAATGACACTGTACAAAGCTCTTCCTTGCCTGACTTGATTTCATGCTTCAGTAAAGGAAAAAATATTTCTCATAGGAAAACAGAGTTTTAAGTAAAAGCATAATAAAAAATTTGATTTAATGACAACCGATTAATTATTGGAGGAATATTTTTATTTGGAGCTGTGTGTTAAGTCTGTGTATAAAATTCAAAGAACGGCAATCGTCTCTAGTTCGACACATACTTTAAGCTGGAGCTAGTAACTAGAAACTGCCTTAGGAGAGACAGACACATTTCTAGGACAGAACTTCCCTCCTTTGATTCTGAAAAAGAGCCTACAGACACTTTTGTTCAAGTGTAGACATGGCTGTGTACATGTCACTGTAAGCAATTATTTGTTATATTCTGTGCTAATCAGACCATAATGAAATATGTAGGAAAGATTAGCTATTTTAATATTTTTCTCTTTCTGTACAGGTATTTTGCCCTTGGTCTCCTGTATCACTACAATGGTCAGGATGCTGTAGCACTTCAGGTAAGAATAAAGCTTTTACTGTCATCTGTAAACCATTGCAAAATACCCGTTTTCCTCTGAGATAAAAACCTGAGGTGCTAATTTATCTGTTTGAATAGTAGTGATGTGTATATATGAGAAACTTACGCCGAGACTTCCTTGAGTAAATTAATATGCTGAATGTGAAAAACCTGAAAAGCTTACTGAAGATGACAGCTATTTAGATGCATGTATGCTATTTTTTAAGCAAAACTGTTTGTACTCTTAAAAGATGGATAGAAGCACTAAAATAATCAAGAGCACTTAAAAAGGTGTTTGAGAGACTTCAGGAACATATCTTGTGCTGTTTAGTCTGTATACACACAGCAAAGCAGTATTGTAGTCTCATGGCAGACACTGACAGCAACTGAGAGTTTATTTCCTTATCTGATGATTAACAGTGAACACACCCTGCAAGATCTGTGGGTTTCAGCTGGGTTAGTAATCCCATTGGGGACCCCCTTTCTGATGTCCTTAAGACTAGCAGTGATCTGTAGACTGGAGACTAAATAATTTCGTTATTCCTGTGTGCAAAACTTCATCTAAAAAAATTAATATGTTCTTGATCAGTAGATAGCATGTATGTCTCAGGCCATATCCAATACCTTAAGTAGTTTGCCTTACTGTGTGGCTCTTTGAGTACGTTAATCACAGTACCGCTGTCAAATGCATTCAGGTCAGTTGTGTAAATAGTAATTTCCTGAGCAGAAAACCAGTAAGGACAAGACAAACAATATGTACCTTTTGTCATGTGCTTTTCTTTGTTTCGAGGAACAAGGTTTATTGCTAAACTGGTCTGCTGGATGTGGCACCTTTTAATTCCAATTATAATGTATATAAAAATAATCTCACACAGTACTTGAAGTTCTTCAGTCAAAATGAAAGAGCAGCAAAAAAACTGGTTTTCTTTTAAGTTGTTTGTATCATTTGCTTTTAACCTTGCACACACAGAACACATGAAGTATACCATGTATTAGAGGAAAGGACTTTTATCAAAAGCTGTCTTTGAGATTAGTGTACCTCCTCCTGAAGTATTCGGCCAATCTCTCTCAGAATGAGAACCCACATCATACGGGGTCTGATTTAGTTGAATATGGCAGGTGCAAGAAAAGCCTGTGATGGAGAGGAGGCATAAATTTAGTGACCAGTGAGGTCCCTTGCAATTGGTGTTCATAGGAGCTCTTTCTAATTCCACAGGTACCAATAGCTAATACTAAGTGTTGTAGTAGCTCACATAAATTTTGAGTGGGAAGAGCTAGTACATGTTTTAAGCACTCTAATCTATGTGTGGTTTTTTTTTGCAGTTATGGGTGAAAATAGTTGATGGAGACATTCAAGATTCTACACGTTCGGATCTCTATGAATATATAGTAGACTTCCTTACATTCTGCTCAGACCAAGATCTAGTGTGGAAATACTCTGAATGGGTTTTACAAAAAAATGAAGAGGTTTGTGATGGGTGTACTTTTCAGAGCATCATAAATATGAAGTATTTCCCTGCAGTGGTGTTTGGGTGTTCATTAACATTGTTCCATCTTGATAGCTAATTGGACCATTTTTGCAGAATATTTAATGCCAGTTAGTGATCAACAGAAGAAAACCTCCAGGTTTCTCACTTCTTCTAAGTCCCTCTGTTAACAAGTGCTAGTGATAATTGCCTCTTTCTTCTGAAAACAAAGTTTAGGTCATTCAGTGCAATGAAAGATACAGCATGTCTTCTGGTTTTCTTCATATTAAGCAAGATAATTTTCAGGTCTTTAAAAAAAAACAATTACCTAATAGGTTAACTGCTGCTGCTGGGTTTTTTTTAAAAGGGTTCCAGGGACGGGTGATATCTGTGTGCACCAAGATGTGTCATAAATAGCCTTTATTCAAGACAAAACCTCATTGCTACAAGAATTACCTTAATTCACCAAAATTAAAAAAATCATTTTGTAACATCTGTTAGCGTGGTGTGCTGTTAAATGGGATGCTTGATGCTGTATCAGTCAGTCTGTGCTGTTGGAACTTGTCACTGCCCAATTTGTATTAATTTAAAGCTCAGTTATTACCTGCAATGACAGATTTCTAAACTTTTGGTTTAGTCATTATAGAAGGCTCCTGCTCTGTGTATATCATCACGTTTGATAAGGCTGTAAACATTCTGGCTCAAACTTAGGCTTCCTTGCTGCCAAGGCTGAAGTCTCTTGTTTGGTTGTGATGCAGATCTGTTCTCCGCTAGCCGCGAAAAGTATTGGTTGTGCCCAGCACAAGGTCTATAGGCTGGACAATGTATAGACTATGAATTGAGGTAGTGGAGGTAGGAGTGAGTGAGATCACGATAAACACCGAGCAGTATAATCTTGGTGGTGTTGAGCAGGGTTTTGTGTTGCTTATCTTCCTGAATAATGTACTAACTAATCTGACAGTGCTATTAAATAAGTATTTAAAATAAAAAGGTAATAAAATGGTTGCCACTGAGTTCCTAAATGCGATTAACTCTTTCTAGGTTGGCGTACAGATTTTCACTAAAAGGCCTTTGGAAGAACAGGAGAAAAACAATATTAATCCAGATGATATCATCAGTTGCCTTAACAAATATCCTAAAGCACGTGTTACATATATAGAACATCTAGTATTGGAAAGAAAAATAGAGGTGAGTCCTACAAGAATACTAAAAATAGGTGTAGGATTCAGAATGCAGACTGATGAAGAACAACTCTGAAAAAAACCAAAGTCTAGAAGAAATAAGCATAATTTGAAGGCTTTCAGATGTATTCAGAGTAGAGAAGGAGTGGTTTTAAGATTAAAGTAGAAGACAAGGAGTGCATATCTGCATTGTTTTTAACTTTTCAACTCTCGTGATGGCAAGACAGTTGCTTACCTCACCTCAGAGGTTTTGGGTTTGTTGTTTTGGGGTTTTTTGGGTTTTTTTTGTTTTGGTTTTGGTTTTTGTTTTTTTTTTGTTTAAGTTTTACATCTGATTATGGTATACTTCTTTTGTTTCACCGATAAGGCTCAAACCTCCATCTGGTAAAATCACAGAGAAATGGTTGAGCAACTGCTAATCCTGTTGCATTGTGGCAGCAATATACTAAAATTGCTAATTCAGTGTTTTACAAGTAGGTATGTTTTATTCTGTCCTTCTGGAAAGATTTGAACAATGAATGATAGCATTAAACCATGCACCTCTCACTGTAGAATTCCAAACCACTCTAGATGTTGAACGTCCAAAAGATGTGTTCACAAGTCCCAAGTGAGAGTGTATTCTACCTTTGGGTTTTTAAGCACAATACAGAAGCATCCAAACATTATGGTTCTTGAATATGAGACATTTTAAGCACGCGAGAGGTTACTTCAGCCTGCAAATAAAGCAAGGAAATGAACATTGAAAGAATGCAGCAGAACTGTTGGCCAGTTCACTAATTTACATTCTTCAAATACACATGCTAGATCAATGGTTTCCCTCTGTTGCTATTGCAAATGCGTCAAGGTGTGTGACACCATGACGGATGAATGTACTAGTTTCTGATGTCATGAATGTTTTCAAACAAACTTTTTGAGTTAAACATAGTGCTTTGTAGAATATTTGTAACAAAAATAATTTATAATTAAATTTACTCTACCTGCTAGTAAAGGCTGGGTTATAAATTGACTTGGTTTTAGAAAGTACTAGATTTTTGTGAATGCTTTAGTGCGAATGTTTCAAACAGCCAAATCATCAACTTGTTTTGATGAATATTGGGTAGTGGGTAACACAAAAAGACTGTGCCTTCAGAGTGCTTGTCTACCTCTGGTGGCTTTCTCAAATTTTATTGCAGGAATAGAAAAGGTCAAAGAACATACCTGAATATGAGGAAGAATGAATTAGATCAAAATTACTCATTTTACAAGGGAAACAAAAGGAGAAGACACAGTGGAGATCATACTTGTACTCAAAGGAGAGAGATCTGCTTTACTGCACTGACTTTCATTAGGTGAACTTTTGAAAGGAAATAATTTTTGCATAAGAAAATCTATATAGAGAGCTTGTTTATTTAAGGCGAAGAGGGGTTTAGGAGTAACATGTTTCATGTCTACATTTTGGAAATATTGTATTTTGTGAAGCTGGTCTGCATAAGATGTCTATCTGCATGAACAAAAGACTTTCTGATCCATTCGAATTAAATAAATGAAGAAGCATGTCTATGTAATTATGTAAATATTCATTACTGTTATTGGTGGGGCAAAGGGGTTGTCTTTGTAAACTGAGCTAACATTGTTCTTTTCATCTGTAGAAAGAAAAGTACCATACTCATCTAGCTGTCTTGTACTTGGAGGCAATACTTCAGCTGAAGTCTGTGGCCACAGATAATTGTACAGAAGGAACTGAACTGCTGTTTAAACTACGCAGTCTTCTTCAGAAATCTGATCTTTATAGAATTCACTTTATTTTGGGTAAGATGCACGTTGTCTACTACAAATGCTGTATGTCAGTTCCAGCTTTGAGGAATCTGATTACCAAGGATTTGTTTGTCCATAACCCACTCTCACCCTGAAGGCTGGGGTTCATGCTAAACAAAAATATGAGCATCTTTTTGAGTGTAAAGTGCAACATACGTCTTACTGTTGGTATAAGGCAAGCAACAGTTGAGCTAAAGTTTTTCCTTGGCCAGCGCTTATAGTAATGGCTAATTTTTAATGTTTCATCCACAGTGGATGAAAGGGAAATGACTTACTGTACTGAAAGATGTGAAACGTTTTTCTGAAATACAGTGGAAAAATTCAGTGGATGTGGAAATAAAAATAGCTGACTAGCAACTAAAATAATTTACCAGTGTTTAATGTCCCCTTGCCTTTCCAGTCAGCAAAACATTATATGACAGGTAATGCACAAGTGTAACAGTCATTGAAACTCTTGCTCTTTTTCATCTTTTAGTTTTTAACCAAATTTTTAAGGGCAAGAGTTACAAGATGGATTATTCTTTTGAAATCCATGCACTCCAAAATGCAGGATTTCTTACATGACAATTCTTATCTTACGTGAAGGTGAGATCAATGCATGCTAGTGTGTGCCTCCTTGATAACAAAAATATTTTGAGGAGAAAAACTTGTATTTCCATACCTCTTACAGAGGCCTATGCCAAATCTTAATCACCTTTACAATAGTAGAGGATTTTCTACTTTATCTTGAAATGCCAGATGAACTTGCCATTCCCCCTGCGTGTCACTGACACTTTAACTTTAAACTGTCGGACTGGATTAAGGGCTTGTAGCGTCCTTTGCTTAAAGGGAAATACTACTTGATTTTTATTGTATTTTATGGACTTTACACTATTCTGTAATTTTCTATAATATTGGGAGAAGCAGAGGCTAAAAATATCATGGCTTCATCTTACAGTTTATCGTACATGGTAGCAGTGTGCACAGAAATGTGCCAGACTGACATGCTAGAATTTAAAAGGTGTCAGTGACACTGGTTTTATCACCTGCTATTTAGTAATTTCTTTTTCCCGTATTTTGTGGCGCTCTTTCGTTTAGAGATGTGTGTCCATACATCTAGGCGTTCTTGTACTTACAAACGTCTGTCCTCTTCGTAGCTGCCAGCTCCCCTGCGAAAAAAGCAGGAGTTGAGTTCTGTGGGCTTGTTTCTATTGACTCCAGCAGAGGCAGTAGTCGTCTTCTCCACTGAGCAAATAATTGCCTTCTTTCTCATTTAACAGACAAAATCCAGGGCACGGACCTTCATATGGAAAGTGCAATTTTATATGGAAAACTAGAAGAACACGAGAAGGCTTTGCATATCCTTGTCCACGAGTTAAAGGACTTCCATGCTGCTGAAGAATACTGTATATGGAACTCTGAGAACAGAGACATGCAGTACAGACGGAGGCTTTTCCATATGCTGCTGTCAGTGTATCTGAATCCAGGCACTTCGGATTGTGCACTAGTCATGGCTGCTGTGGATCTCCTGAATAACCACGCTGCTGAATTTGATGCGGCTCTAGTTTTGCAGCTGGTGCCTGACAGCTGGTCAGTGCAGCTCCTCTCCCCGTTCCTGGCAGGAGCGGTGAGGCAAAGCATTCATACAAAAAGAATGACTCAGACTGCACTTGGGTTAGCACAAGCTGAAAACTTAATCTACAAACATGAGAAGGTAGGTTATGTTTTTGGTTTTGTTTTTCTCTTAAATAGAGGCACATTGAAGCTTTACAGTTAAGTCCTTTGATATATAATAATCAGAAGTTTGAAAAATTAGGACAAAGTTGTCTTCATGTCCTTGGCAGTTTTACTTGCTGCATTTATTAGTTTTTTGCCGTGACTACTAGATTCAAACTTAATTTTATGCTTTCCCTGTAAAGCAAAAGGGAAGGTAGGGGCCTTGAAATAGGAACAACTTTGGTGAACTTATGGGCTGAATGAAAGTGAATCTGGGATTTACAAATTAGCGAAGTTCTTTCAGAAACTTTAACAAATGTGAGTTAGCATTTTTTTAGCTAGGATTGAGACTTGTCAGAATTTGCAAAAAAGATTACCCAGCACTTAGTATTAATTGAAGCTTGTTAGTAGCTTTTGTTAGTAGTAAATTCACTTGTGAAGCTTCCTTCTGTTCCTAGCTAGAGCTCCCAGCAGATTCTTAAATCCGTTTAGTTCTAACGACAGTATATCCAGCAGAATCTGGAATAAAAATGCATCAGTACTGAGTTTGCTGTGGAGTTGTCCTGCGACCTTGTTTAGGAACCTGCGTCGGGTTTGCAGTTGCATTAAATGTGTGAGTGCTTTCCTTTACTAAATAAACAAAGAAGAAAAAAAAAAGAATGGAAAAAAAAAGCAGTACTTGAGGAAGCATGAAAATGAATGAGTATGAATGTGGAAATTGAATTCAAGTTAAGTAGTTCAAGCTGTCTTTTCCTACTACCTCTGTCATTGACCAGGTTTGTCCATCTGGTACAGCTGAAATTATATGTCTTGTAATTTCTCTTCCTTTCTTGCTAGATTCATTTTGGATTTTTTTTTCCTCTCTTTAGGTTAAACAAAAAGGAACCCCAATTCTTCTTTCGGACAAAAAGGTCTGTCAGGCGTGCCAAAATCCTTTCTGCGAGCCTGTATTTGTAAGATACCCAAATGGGGGTATGGTCCACACACACTGTGCTGCAAACAGACATCTGAATTCAACCATGACTCATCACTCTTCCAGCTCCAGCAATCAGACTTGAAATATGTTCTGGTCCCACAGGTTCCCATGACTTCTACCCCATTGAAAGTGGGCTGGAAAAAAGAACAAAGTGCAGCTACTTTAGGTATAAATCAAGATGAACAGCTAGTCTTTGGGTTAACGGGAAGACTTCCAGTAAATATGAAATATCGCCACTCATCTTTTTGATTTCTAATGAATGTAGATAGAAAAGGAAATTCACTACCAGAAATGGAGAGGTGCAAATATAGGCTCTTCTGTACATAGTAACAAATAGTTAACAAAAATGAGCCTTTTCTTCACAATAAGGATGAATGTTATGGAGACAAGGCAAACAGTTACTTTAAGAAATGTCACTTTGCACTGAATGTGGTGTTGATAAATTTGTAGAGGTGGAGATGGCATCTATTGAAGATGGAATTCTTGGAACATTACGTGACAAGACTGGCATCATGCAGCTTACTATCAAGACAAAAATGTGCATTGGTTATAATGTTTGCTGCAGCATGTCCTCTTTTGGGCTGGATTCCCTCCCCCAGGATCACATCATGAATTTGATTTTTGCTCTACAAATTGTTGGCTTTTGATGCACTTTTTAGTACTTCCCCCCCACCCCCAGCTATATAGAATTTAAATGTAAGCACTGGTCCTTGGGTTTCTACTCCTGCAGTTACTGTAATAAACTGAGTGGAAACTGATAGCTTCAGTCACACAGCTGTGCTTGGAAGAAAAAAAGTCAGATTGTCTGGTCAGACTGTAGTCACTTTTATATGAGGGAGGAGACCTTAACTTTAATATTGATTTATTTATTAATATGCAAATATACTGTACATACAGTTGAATAAATTGATCTTATTCTAGAGTTTCTTTGGAGGATAAAGATGTACCTGATAAGTAAGTGTACAGGTTGTGTTTCTAAATGTTTGCTATAACATGACTTAGGCAGATTGGAACTCCACAAGAATAGGTTTTAGTACTTGTGGATGACTTTGTGCAATCAAAATCACGGAAAGAAGTTACAACTGGGAAGAAATCTACAAAGGTGCACTACAGGGGTACTGGATTTGTTATATTCTGCAAAACATTCTGTAAACTGAGGTTTCAAACAACAACACAACCCCTTTACTTAACTGCCCTGATAAGTATTCACATTGCTATTTAAGCATTTTAAAGCAATCAGTTTAAAAGAAGCAGCTTCCCACAAAAGATGTTCAAAAATGCCAACTTTAAATAAAACTTAAGTATTTCAAAGTCAAAGCATTTCTTTTAATTCTGTAAAGCTCTAACAGACACCAAACTTCCTGACCAGCATGCAGTTGCGTTAGTATGGCTGCTCACTGTTTCAGTGTTCCAAATCAGAGTGGAGACTTCCAGCAAAATGGGATATCTGCCTGGTGTGTTCTAGACGCAGTCTCAGCAGAGGTCTCCTGTTACAGAAAGGTTGGCTTATGAAACAGCCTTGTAAGCATAGCGCTGCCTCCAGGAAGGGGCAACCAGACTACATCCAGGGGAAAAAAATATCCCCTCCTTTGTCTTTGAAGCAAAAGACCTTTGGATCTTTCTCTTTCCTGAGTCTGCAATTAGAAGAGTGTAGATGTTTTGGGTTTTAAAAAATAAATAAAATCCAAGTAAGGAATTTTGTAGCGCTTTCTACTGAGACATGTAAGCCGTGTTTAGTGAAAGGCACCTTTAAAAAAGACAAATGTGGGCATTTCTGACTTAATTCTGGCACGAGTGATTCTCCTGTGTTGCACTGGTATGAGCAGATTCTTCTGTATCTTGTATTCATGGTTTTCAAAACATTGTGTATACAACTGGCGATGATGACTTACGCAAATTTGTAGTCCCCTGCTCTCAAAATACTTGCTGATGGAGAGGAGGTGATTTTGCAAAGATCTGATAAGCCTTTTGCGTGCAGTATTAAGCGATTCACAAGAAATACTTTCTTTTGCTGCAACCATCCTCAGTATGCTTTGTTCCTATCAAATAAGGAGGTACTAAAGTATCACTCTCCATGATTAAGACTAATTCTAGCCACTTGGTAGTGATGAACTTAGTCTTGTCAACTACTGTTGCAGTGGAATAGAGATCATACCATTCCAGACCACCAGAAAGTTCTTAACTGTTACTGCATGAAAAGGTATGGCTGTAAATGATTAAACAAGTCTTTATTAATATTTGATATTTTTTTAGAATTGTACTTTGGCTAAAATGCAGCGGTAGTTGCACATACAGAACATATACAGAAATCAGAGTAACACAAAGTAGCGTATTTGCAATCATAGATGACCAAAAGGGGTGATAAATACTTAAGTTGGGGGATCTAATTCTTTTAGCCCCCCAGAAATGTGGACTGCAAAAATACTGACATTTGATTCATACATTGTTACCTCTTTCTTTGTTAAATTTTATACTAGAACTCATTCGGATGAATTAACATGAAGTCCCACGGTAACAAAAAGTAAAAAACACCAATGTGAGGCTGAGGTAGAGCAAGAGCTCAGCAGGGAGGTGGCAGGTGGAGGACGCTCTTCCAGTGTGCGTACAGCGCTTGAGCAATTGGGGTAACGCTCAGCCAGAGGAGATGACAGCCGGCGTCAGAGTGGTGCGTGTTATTCTGCACTGTATCGCCAGGAAACGTATGAAAGGTCTGCATTTAAATTCCCTTAGGTAGGACAACTACAACACCCCTTGGGTAAGAGAACTTCACATCGGAGAACCTGAGTTCATTCCCATTTTTATTTAGGCGCTGTCACTTTTCTCGTCCTTGTTCTGTGCACCTGAAGTCCTGGGATGGCCTTGCCTCCGTGGGTAAGTTCTGGCATGGCTGCAGCAGCAAGGAAGGAATGGGCGGCAATCTGCTTATTAGTTGCTGATGGGCTACGTGAAGGAGAAGAGGCAGGAAGGAGGAATTTTTCTTTGACCATCCTTCTAGTTTGGATATCACATGGGTTCTGGGAGTTTAAGCTTGATACAGTCTTTTTTCTCTCTATTTAGGGAATCTTAGCATCTTAGACCTACCCTTGGAAAGAGAAGATTCTGTCAGAATATTTCTTCTTAATTTATTTGTGTTCGTAACTTCTCTCACTCACTTTTTTTCTTCTAATTAGTCTTCTCCAATTTTGTATGTGTGAAAACCAAAACAGTAGTGCAGACTTTTTTTTAATGTGACTGTGTGTCTGTGATTCAGGACATAATAAATGAATTTAATCTTTCACACAGATGCTTTTGCAGATCTTGAGGCACATTTGCTTAACATGTAGCTTCTAATTGCAGAAATATTGCAGCTCTGACTTTTATGGCCATCCCCCATTACAGTCACTGATACATACACAAAGCACTCATTAGGCCCTTTTCTACTCTTTCATATCTCCACGCTTCCTCACCTAAAAATTACCTATGATGTCTGTATGTCGTCGTATGCAGTTTTTCCCCTCTCTGAGTCAAAAAGAGAGAAAATTACTAATGAGAAAGAATTGCCCAGAATCTGGCACTCTGCTCGAAATAAGATTAATGGCTGTACATTTATGAGAAAGAATTCAGTTAGATCTTCATTTCTGTGCTTTAAAGGCGTAAGTTATCACATTGATGACCTCAAAGTCTGGAGAAAATAAGCGATTGGGTTTTGTTACGGGGAGTGCACCACAGGTACCTGTGAGCTGACTTCTTTGGGCGGCCGCTCTGTGGGGTGCGCGGGAGTCCGGGTCACAGGGCTTCTCTCGTCGCCACCCCCGCGCCCGGCCTCCAAAAACTTTCCAGCCTTTATTACATGATCAGTGTTGCTCTTCTGGCATATAATTGACATGGGGGTAAATAATGAGTTCTGGGTGGACTCCTCAGCACGTCTGTCCTTGTTCAATAAAATGTCACATCAACCACGTGAAACCCTAATAATGTCAGCTGGGGAAAGGTGGTGGCAGGGCTGGAGTACGCGTGTGTTTTCTGAGACCTTTATTACGTGTTTGAACACACAAGCATTATCTTGACTCTGCTGAATCTTTATAACAAGGTCTGTTCTTTGCATTTTGTACAGTGTATCAAGAAGTAACTTTTTATTTTATTACTCTTCCCTATTGGCTGCAGTCTCTATTCAGCATAGCTCTTAAGTGTTTTATTAACACCCTGCTGTTTGTAATAGGCAGCAACTAATGCATTTTCATTGTGAGCTCTCCTCCTATTGCCTGTATTTACTAATTAATTTTTCTCTTGCTGTACAACACTTTGGGGCTTATGCCTTGTGAACACTGATAATTAAATGTGCTGCTACTTTTAAAGGGAAAAGAAGAAGTTAATGACATTCTGTAACATCTGATTGATTACAAAACCTAAGTTCCTCTGCAGTAAATTTGTTCAGATGGAAATCTGTACTGTTAATGCTTTCTGATTTAATGGTTATGTTGGTGAACATATACAGCAGTATGTGGAATGTACAAATGTATAAATATGTTGATTTTTAAATAAAAAAGTCTTTTAATTATGTTTGTGTCATTCATTCCTAGATATATAAACGCTGGGATGTGAGTGGCCAAGTGAAGGAGAAAGATACTTCAGTGGTAACTGGAGGATTCATCTGGGTGACTGACAGAGATGGCCAGATGAAAAGGCTGAATAAGCAAGTGCAGGGTGTTAATGGACATAAATGAGTATTCTTAAAAAAACTAGTGAGTTTTACTTTTGGGAAGTAATTTTACTTTGGTTTTACCTCTTCCTTGACTGAATCTGGGTTTTTACAGATTCAGGTGAAAGCAGCTACTGCCGTTACAGAATTGGAAGATCTTGCTCTGCCTCTGTGTAGGCAAAGAAATCCCTTCGGTGATTAAACCCGGTGGTTACACTGTGCGTCTGGTCAGTGATGGGTGCGTGGACATCCTGGAGCAATACGAACAGAAGTACTAAAATGTTTTGAGGGGAGGACCTCGAAGCAGGGCTGATGTTGACCTGAGAGCATAGGCTGGTAGTTGAGAGCAGTAAAAGCGGATGCTGTTTGCAGAGGTGCCTCTGGGACCAGGTAGAAAGGTTAATCTGCAGCTTCTCTACTGGGGCAATCTTCAGTAAAAACAAAAATTTAGGGAAGACAAAGATGTAAGTGCTACCAAGGCGGGATGGTATTTATTTTTATTATTAGAGATCCCTAATTCAACCTTAGGAGGCCAAAAACAAAGTTACTGCCAGAGCCTAGCCCATGTCCCCAGGAAGGGGGGATTATTACAGCCCTGCAGTGTGGAAATGAGACTGGTGCTTAAATAGTCTGCAGCAGGGAGCTGGCGTTTCTCATCTTCCTCCTTGCTGTTCAGGAGTAATGGCCCTGGCTCAGACTGAACTCCAGGGCCGAAGGGCCAGGTGTCCCTCTCTTCCCACTTCCAGCAGGAGGGGCCAGGGCCACCACAGTGGCACTAGAGAACCCACTGATCAGGAAACCCCGGGAAAGGGAGGGTGGTAAGGGCTGGTAAGGAGGGAGGCTGTGCTAAGCCAAGGAAACCAGTGTTACCTCCAAGGGGAGGCAGCGAGGGAGGAATGCAAAAGACATCCCTCTCTCTTTCTCCCTCACGTGCTGTTTGCGATGTGATGGTTGTCCTCGCAAACTATAAAATGGGCAGACCTCACTGAAACTGTGGTTCAACTTTGGTATGAATGAATCTGTCACCTCAATATTTTACCGCCCTTGTGCTAAAAATCGCTTGGTTCTTTGCATATGCTGTTTAATCATCAGGGCTTGCTGCTTGCTTCAAGTTTGTGCAAACAATGTTTTCACCTGTCTTTTAGTTGCTGCATTTTTTAGCCGAAAGTAAGTTCATGTAAAGAAATAATATCATAAAGACTGTTGAGCAGTAGCTACATGCCATTCAGTTAACTTGGTTTTAGTTGCAAGCATGGTTTTGACGGTATTGCACTGTTGTCGTTTTATTTGATGTCTTAAAGCCAAATAACAAACGGAAACGTGCTCATTCTTAGTTTGGTTTGCGCATTAAAAGCTCATGGGGTGGTCAGAAAGAAAGATGCTGAAGCAAAATCTATGCAGTTTGGCTAGTTCTTCCCTGATTTTCGGCTACTTCTCTGAAACCGCTGCTTAGACAGTTGAGTGGCTCTCATCAGAGGCATAGGTTGGATTATTTTCCCTCATTCAGGCACTTTGGGAACAATCCTGGATGTCTTCTGCCTCAGCTCAGCTCAGACCTGTTGAAACATCTTGGTGCTCAGGCAGCAGAGGACAGGGTAAGCCCTCAGGCAGGCAATGCAGGTGCTACTAATGCTGCAGGCATCTGCTGGATGCCGAAGGCAGGTTGCGCACTGCATAGCTGGGGAGCCAGCAGGGTGAAAATCCAGCAGAGTGGGAACTGTAGTGAAGGGCTTTAGTTCTGAAGTTCAGGTCTACATTCACCTGACAAGGTTTCTACAGCCCTATCAGGTCAGGTTTGTTCCTTTGGCTGAAGCAAAGGCTGTGGGCACATTGGTGGGTGCTCAGGACTCTCTTACAGAGGGCATTTGGGATGCAAAGGTTGGAGTGCAGCACGATGCTGAAAGGAATGAAAAACGTTACCGCAACAAGCATAGCTTTGTTAACTCAGCCAGCAGGAAATACACCCTGGAGAGCCCTGGTTTGCATTTCCCTAACCATCCATCCAGTCAGTGGAGGAAAGGCAATGCAGAAAGCATCAAAAAAAGCAGTTGTGGCTTTGGCACGGTGGGATTTCAGCTAGTTTTGCCTCTAGACAGTGGTTAGAAAATGGTCCACGCTAATCATCCAGATGGCAACTCCTTCCAAGACAAATAATCAATAGAGCATAGCTGAGTTTTGGCAGAAATGAGCCCCAAAGGTCCAGTTCACTGCAATGCCATAGCTGCAGGACAGCATAGGGTCAAAGAGGCCAGGGTTGCCAACAGAAAGCTGATGGCTGAACACACAGCAGGTTTTCAGTAGGTTAATGAGGCTGATAATAATAGTGCCTAAAAATCCAATAGCAGTCATGAACGTTACCATTGTCTGTAATTGCCCATAAAGCCCTGAAGATACTGCCTTGTCAATGTGGTACTTGCATTGGGTGGGACCTGACCAGCCCAATGTGTGTTAAAATTCTAGAAAAATTTAGGCTGGCTGGGTTCTCTGGAGGCCGTGTTGTCCCAGCCCGACTCAAAACAGGGTCAACCTGTGTCAGGTTGGTTGTGTTGTTTTAGACCAGCGCTGACAAGCTTGAAACCAGATTGGGAAGGGTCCAAATGTCTTCTGTCTTGGAGGAATTTGTTTGGGGTTCCTTTCAGATACTACAGAAGGACTGAATAAGCAGGGACTTTCTAGAAAATAACAAGCTACTGATGACAGCGTCAAATATTCAAATAAAATGCAACTTTTTCATATCTGTTTGAAAGTCACAGACTGCATGCAAAGATGATTCAATCCCTTTAGTCCCTGATACAAGGTTACTCTGCAGTGCCATGCCAGAAAGCTGCCAGAGTTTGACAGAAGTATGGGAGTTTTTTTCTACTTGAACCACAAGCAGTTGAAGATGGGGAGGGAGGAGCACAGGGTGGATTTGTATCTGCTTTTTTAAAAAATGTTAGGCACTGGGGATTTATATTTGCAAAGAAGAAATGAGGTTTTCATTTCTGTACTCATTTGATCCATCTTTAGGTTTTAACTTGTCATATCTTATTCCAAAGCATCTCTGTGGCCTGTTGTGACACACTCATTTGTCAAGCAGAAGATTTAGTGTTCCTCCTTCAAAACCTTCCTGAAAGCTCTTGTCCTGGATAGCAGCCGCTCAGTACATCTCCCCTAGATACTCCAGTGATCATGCCAGGAGTAGAAATATTTCTGGCAGCAGTTGCTCATTCTGTAATGCTGAATGGCCATAGAAATATGATGGTCAAAACTAAAAACTACAAACTAAAGGAATCTCAATCCTGGAGGAGGGAGGAATTCTCTTGTTAAGTTGCAATTCATTATTGATACCTCGATATCCTATGCTTTCGGTTTTCCCACCTGCCTGACAGCAAGTCACAAGTGTGTGTAGAGTTTCATACAAATAATCACTTGTTCTGACAACTTACCTCCCTGTGGGAGGAAAAATTGAAAGACTTTCTTGACTGAAGCCATGCCGTGACAAGATTCGAAGGCAGCCAAAAAGATCTGCCAGGGCTTTTTTTTCAAAGTGAATACCCCCAAAATCACCAAGAGAGCTCTGAATGCAAAAGGCAGGCTTCAGGCAATCATGAGCTAGAACAATTTTAAAATGGAAAAAGCTCATGAGTTGGGTAGGGAGGAAGTCTCTTTGCAAGCAAATTCCCTCCCCACCCCCTGCCTTGTGTCTTGCGAGATCAGGTTTTAACTTAGTGTTGGGCTTCAGAACAGGCTTTGGTGGCTTCCTGAATTGCAAAGCCCCCTCCACCCAGGCCCTTCTTGCTCCCTGGGGGATTAGCCCCGCTGCTCCTGCTCTCAGGGGCTGCCAGTCTCCGCTGTGCCCACTGGCTCCCACCAGTCCCTGGCCGGCTTGCTCGCTTGCTTCCCTTGCTTGGCTACACCTTGTTCTCTGGGCATCTTCCCTGGCTGAAGAGCTGCGTGGCTCTCAGGGCGGTGCAGGCTGTGCCCTGCCTGGGGGGACTCCCTCTGCCTGGGTTTGACCACTTTCCCCTCCTTGTACGAAAACTTTGTGCAGTGTGATATTAAGCTTTAGTAAAATGCTAGAAAATAAAAATAAAGTAAAAATAAACAGAGGTTCCCAACTTTATTAAACAATGTTGCTTTAAATAAAGAGCAAAGTGGTGCTCTAACATAAGAATTCAAGGTCTCTTAACTTGGCAGCAATATCTTTTTGTGTTGAAACATTTTCATACACCCACCATTTTAATGAAGTATCTATGGTGAAATGTCATCTTTAATGGTCTTTCCAGGGAAACAATGGCTATTAGGTCAACTTAACTGTTTTAATACCGAAAGGAGTTTGAAGGCATTTGTAAGCAGTCCTGCCAAATTCTGTCCAGCTGTATCTGCAGGAGTCTGAGGAAGCCAAGGGGATGACAGCCCTGCTGCATGTGGACTTATATCATACAATAAATAGCAAGTGCTGATTTAATGCAAAATAAAAGTCTCAGACAAAATCTCTTGAATCAAAAATTGTGAATCCTGAAGACATGAATCCTGAAGATATCCCTGTCTTCTGAACTGAAGGAAAGGGACTTGAACCTGCTATAAGTTTTGCTTCATTTTACTCTCTAGCAGCAAGATTTGGGCTGAGAGGAATGGGGTGAGGACTGACAGTGCTTAATTGCTGAACAATTTTTACAGGAATAATATTTGTGAGATACCTTCAACTTGATTTTCGTTCCTCCTCATCTCCAACGCCCCAAACCAATGATCCCTCCCCACCAGAGCATGAAGGATATTTGGCAAATGTGCAGGGAGCTGGGCTGTTCCTTATTTCTTATGTCCAAGCCCCTCTGGATCTAGCCTGAGACCCTGGCAGCGGGGTGATAGAGTAGCCAGTAACATTTGGTAACAGAGGTGACGACTATGTCTGAACTTTCTCATTTCCTTCATGCCACCAACATAACATTGAAACGCTAAAACTACCCAGCCTGTTTGGGTGGTTCTTTTCATTTCATAGCATTTTCCTAAAGAAGAAAAACCTTTTTTTCTTTTTTTAGCCTAATATTTTGAGGGTGAATTACATGCCAGTTTTGGGCAACAAATTTTGTGGGCTGCGGGTTTCTCGGCCCATTTGGGCTGACCTCCATCTCTGGCAGAGGTAAGCTGAGGGAGGTGGAGGAAAAGCTAAGTGCTATCCATATTTTTCCATCATGTAATCACATCTTATCTAGATACTTTAGTTTTGGTATAACATGGCACCTAAGTGTTGTGTGCTCCCTGCAGCATTGGGTCAGACCCATCACAGAAAACTTATAAAACGTCTTGTTCAGGTAGTCCCAGCAATGGGAATCATAAAAAAACCCAGCAACTTTGATATGCTCATTTTATGCATCATTACCTGCTGTTGCTTTACACAACTGTCCTCCTGCTGTCGGAGCGCTGGGAACACTCTGGCATACAAAGAGCTTTTTTTCCTGTTCTTTGTAACATTTGAGGGGCAGAAAACTGTAACCAAGGTAGAAGAGGACCTCATTCGTCCTTGAATACTGGCATGCTCTACCGGTGAAGTGATGGTGGTGGTGTTCAAAATGTGCTCATGCTGACTGTACTTTCCAGTAGGTAATACAACCACGCCGTAACAAAAGCAGGCAGTATCAGTACAAGTCCTCACCAGTATAACTCTGCCCGCTGCAGGTCCCCGGTGCTGCGGAGAGAGAGAACCAGCACCGGCACTGCAGTGGGCACATAAGTAGGAGGCAACTGTACCACATCCTCAGCTGCACAGCAAAACATGCTGTTTACAAGGCTGTCCTTCACGTGGACTTTTCTGCCAGAGGTTTTCTTTCCGCCAGGTCCAACAGCTGGTGGGAGGCAGAGAACCCAAGGGGAGACACATAAAACAGATAGGCTGCTCTTCTTAGAGCACACAGAGAGAGATGCACTGAATACAAACTTTAGAGTCCGATGTGCCCTACAGCAGAACGATAACAATAGTATATAAAAAAAAAAATTGACTCGCAGCATCCAGCGTACTTGGTGATGCCCCCAGACAACTGCTCTTGCGCTTGACCCATTTACTCCATCGACTTACCCGGCCTGGCCTCAGGAGCAACATGTTTCTGCTTGTTCTGATGACACCGGTGAAGGTCACCAAACAAATACACACAATCCAGAAAAGACTGGCAGCTTTATCTTTTGCAGCGTAAAGAGGTGCGTACCACATGGAGGCAACATTTATTCAGGTCCATGCTTTTTACTCTATGTGATTTCTTACAAGAAAATCTTAAAACCTGTGTATGTGCCTTCCAAAAGATGGGTACCTTTTTCCTCTAGTGTAATCACGGAGAATAAATTTCTAGCCTTAGCTAGTACTGCAAAGAGCACTAACACTGTGGAGTTATGCTACTAAACAGCCCCTCTTCTTCCTGCTCCTCACCCTGGTTCACCTTTGGGACATTTCTATTATGTTTGCTGCCTCCCATTATAGTATTTTAAAGTGTGTGGTCTGTATTCATGCAAGCTCCGTTCCTGCACACCCAAAACATAAAGCCAATTAATTCACCCTATCAGAAATTATGCACACTGCATCAATATGGTACCTAGTGTTTCACCACTTAAAGAGTGTTTTAAAAATGATCACGTTATATTCTTCCATTAATAGTACTTTAGAAACACTGAAGAAACCCCACGCCCGCAGAAAATGTCAGGGATCTCATCCAAGTGGCCTGAGCTCACAAGCCTGGGTTTAAAACCAAACTCATCCCTGAATAATTTCAGTGTTTTAAGTATTCGTATTTATTATTGAAGGTTCAGCACAAGTCAGATTCGCTTTTACAGAGCGAATGCAAGAGAACGGCTACGACAGACCAAGAGTCCCTGGAGCATCTGTGCCTGGTCAGTGTGCACAAGCAATCAGAAAGGCAGGGAGAGGGAGAAGCACTCTGAAGGAAAACTAAGGAAGGAATCAGCACAATATGCCTTAGCAGATAAGTTATAGAAATGGCATGAAAAATCCAGAGAAAAGGCTGGAGGGAGCTGAGAGAATGGGGAAAAGAACAAAAGCTAAGGTGAAAGAAAAGGAAAGGCAGAGGAAAAATGAGATTACGCTAGTATTCCCCAGTGCCCACTCAGCTCTCAGGACTACCTTTCTGGCTGGAGACACCCACGTGCCTCTGGGGCTTTGAAAATGTTGCCCCTAAGAGTCAAATGAAATCTCTGCCCTGCTGCTCTCCTCCCAGCCTCCCCTCCTCCCCTTGGCTCATCCCACCTACAAGTCTTATGTTTCTCTTTTCACCCCGACCTCTCTGTGCTGGTTGCTGGAAAAGGCCAGGGACTATACCTAACTCAAAACATTTCTTTATACAGCCACAGCAGCACTATCTCAGTGATATGTCAAAGTTTTACTGGGCAGATTCATTAGAAAGGTGACTTCTTATTTACAACTTCAAATATATACAAAAAGGACAATAATGAGCCTACTTAATGATCATGAAACAGATTTAATGCCATTTGATTACTGCACCTGTACCAAAAGGCAGAAGGAAAAATATAATTAATCTCCAGAATTAGAAAGAGGGGGGAAAGCAGTCTAATAATAGCTACTTCACCAATAAACATAAAGGTTATAAGTGGAATCCCCAGAATTTCAAAGTCAAAATAAATTTGTAAAAGTGAAAAGGTTAGAGGCAGAAAAAATAATAATCAGGCAGCAAAAGGTAAATAATCCATTAATCATGCACATCTGCTGAAGCAACTGAGCGAGCAGGATGCTCGTCTGGCTGCAGAGCAGCAAAGGCAATATGACCCATGGGTGCCAGGTAGCACCTTTGCCTACACCAGGCTGGCCCATCTCCTGCTACCAGAAAAGACCACTGGAACAGAGTAATTAGAAATAGGCACTAGACGCAGCTCTTATAGGAAATGCTGTGCTTATGGGGAGAAGCGTATGGTAAGGGACAAAACTCAGCAGGTTACGGCTAAACATATGCCTGTAGAAAATCAAGCATGACTGCAATGGTGAAAACCGTAGGCAAAGGAGTGTTAGCCAGCCTTGTAACCACTGACACGGCAGCTTCCTTTCATCACTGACCTTTTTCATTTTGCTTCTGGCAAAAACAATTGGCAGGGCCCTGACATGCGTGAAGAAGGATGTTGTCTTTACATCAAGGCTAGCAGTTTAAGACAGCTTGCTGCATTTACTTTGGATAAGTTTGGTTTTTAGGTCTGTACAGCCAATTAATGACCAAAATGCTTTTAGTTCTTCAGAATGTGGCTGAGGCTTGACCTGCTGTGGGTGTGCAGTTTTAGCCAGCCAATGCATCATCCTGACGCTCTGAGAGATGGGGGTTCACCACGTGCAAGCCTCCTGGCTTTGTGAGGTGCTGCCAGGCAGCTGGTGCTGTGGTTGTTTTAGAGAATGGGGTGAAGACACTGGCAGTTCCTATGAGCTTCTACACAGGTAAGGACAAGGCTTCTGTATTCACACCATTAAAACCTTATGAACCCAACACACACCAGAGCAAAACAAAACTGGGGCAGCAGTCCCCACAGGACAGTTTTAATACCTTGAAAATGCACAGCACCCACCACATAAAATGGCTATTGCATCTCTGCAGTAATTGAAGCTGAGAAAGAAAAGGAGTGGACCTGGAGCTGTAGCACTTTGCTGGCAGAGGAGTTGAGGCCACACAATTTTAACACTGGAGAAGCCAAAATCCATCCCAGGCTACCACTGAAGCCTACTTTGATTCACGCAGAAGGTATGTTTCCCAGTGTTGTCTTTAGACCACGTTTTCCCTGATAATAACTCACATTAGGACACTTTCCCCACTGTTTGTTGATCGTTACTTATAAGCTGAAGGGTCTCCTGATGAGCACATTTTGTCTGTCTTGGAAGAGGTGATATATATATATGTCTCTAGCCTGGATTAAACAAGCTGTGTCTGTCCCGGACGTTCACACCTTTCACACTCTTTGTTAGAAACCTCCCTTGTCACAGTTATTCAGCCAAAGTAGTCCATTTAGTTTATTTTTAAAAGCTAATCGCACTGGCACATTAGTCCTTTTAACTTTCTTCTTAAATTTTTGAGTTTAGTATATCAACATCCTAGGTGTGGAAACAGCCAAAATTAAAAGAGATTTAGCAAACTTCAGATACACCCAGGAACAGCAGAAAACAACATCTACAACAAGACATAAGTAGGGAACTTTTAAACCAGAAGGACACTGGTAAGATCATTACATTGATCCAGATCCCAGAGAGGTAAACTTACGGAAATACGTTATAGTAAGTAACTTTACATAGCTACTCAGCACTGCAAAATTCCCTGTTTTCAGTGAGTGTAAGGTCAAGGAGTGGATCACATTGCAAGGCTCAGGGAGCCTACTTTCACAGAAGAGAAACATTAGCGGCTTCTGAGGTCTTCTTCAACATTCTGGGCTTTTCACAGTTTAAAAGACATGAAAATGTTAAAAAAAATTACTAATCTTCTGAGGAAACCTGTTTCAGAGAATGAGACACAACACAGAAACTTTTTTCTGGGGGGTACATGGAGCTGAGCATTGCAAGGACCTGCAGAAGCATGAAAGTATTGGCTTTTTACACAAATTTAGCAACTCCTCCCCTGTCAACTGGTACAGAAAAGTGCCAAGGGGCAAACATTTTCAGATCCATGGAGCAAACAGGCTCCAGCACTGCTTCAGGCTTCAGTGCAGCATTGTCTGGCCTCATAGGGCACAGGGAATGATAGGCATGTTAAGAGAAGCTCTCTCACACCTCACTGCCTGCATCCGGGAACAGCTGCTGCCCTGGCGCGGGTGCCTCTGCATCCTTGAGCAATAACAGCCAGGAGGCAGGCATTGAAATGTGAGGTGTCTATTGAAATGAGACATTTTATTTCATGTTGCTCTGTAGCAGAGGAGGTGTGCGCTCCACTGTGGGTGTACCTTTTGGTCACCCCTTCCTTGGCGTCTCTCCTGAAGCGGTCCTAAGGGTATGAACAAATGGCTGTTCCTTCATCTTTTAAACAGGGCACAGTGTCTTGGCTCAAGGTATGCACTCACCGTGATGCTCAATACAGGCTTCTTCGGTTTGTATGCATGTGCTTTGCCTGGCAGCCTAACCCTGTCCTGAGGTGGCTTGCTAAAATACATGCTTTGCTTTTAAATGTTAGAGGTGACAAGATACCACCAGAAGCAGGGATCTAGTGATGTAGTAAGGCAGGAAAAAGTGATACCAAAAAAAAAAAAAAAAGGATGAGATTGAACAAGGAGTGAAATCAGGTGAATCCCATAAGATCTTGTTTGCTAGGTCCTAGAGAATAATGCCTTTGGAAGAATTAGAGCACATTTACAAAAGTATTTCCTCATGCCTATTTTTCGTCTAAACCATTAATAAGAGGGCTGACCCCTTTGTAGGATCTCGATGCTGAGATGCACAGAGCACCCTGATGTAGCAAAGCACTTACACAGAAAAGCACTATATTACAGTGCTTTGATAAGGGTCATGGAGATTTTGCCCTAACAGAGGTAAAGATCTGGACTTGGGAAGGGCAGGTCTTTGGCATAAGAGCAGTCAGTGCTTTTTTCTGCAGAGAGTAGTCCCCTTCAAGTACTTTGAGCTAAAATGTTTTTTACCTCAAAATTATCCGGACTCCTGAAACGTGAAAAATGTGAGGCTGATATTTAAGCTAGTTACTGTGCTTGAGAGACATGTAGGGAGACACTGAGAACTATTTGAGGGAACATTTCCAGCTTTGGACTGCAAAGTAAACAAAAAGAAAATAAGGTTTGTTTCTGGGGGAAGAAGGAATTTAGCAATTCTCCTGTAACTCCAATACAGCAAAGATGCGTTCCTGGACAGAAGCACCACTCCACCGCAGGAACACCTACACCGCTACTGGGAGGCCCACAAAAGTATCTTTAAAAGAACTTTAAACGTTTTTGCGCTAGGACTAAGAAGTCTGCAAGTGTGTCAAATTAATTGATGATGGTTAATTTAGATGCCCCATACTAGCACACAGAGATAGTTGTTCTCAGCCTGACTCCTGGATACTCTCCCTACCAATACTTAAGGGAGCTCAGACTGTTCAAACTGAAAGCTGTAAAGAAGCTTCATTTCTGTCTTTCTTACATACTGAACGAGAATATGTAACCGGGGGACCCTGAGTTTATCAACATTTCAGGTTCGGTTGCAAGCAAGTCTTACTTAAACAGCCATATTATTTTACATGGCTTTAGAAAAATTATTTAGAAAAAAATCATTTAGATGATTTAGAAAAAATAAGCTTGCCCAATTTAAAGAGTTGATATAGAAACTGTAATAATAAACTAGTTAAAAAAACTCCCATACACACTATCTCAAAAGCAAAGCCCCTCTGATTGCTTTTTTTCTTGGTATTAGCATTGGTGTACCAAGCTACAGCTCTTTTCCAGAGAGGTAAAGCTATAGGGGGTTATCATTAATCAGATGCAAAAAAGATTTTTTGAATTGAAGATTTTGAATAAAAAGTATCCAAATCTATTTAAAAGACAACTGGAGCACACAGACCTGAGAAGCAGTTACGCTAAAAATGCCAGTGCTACAAAGCCACAGGTGAACATGTAGCGTTACACTCTGCCATAGGGTGGTAAAGTCACTACAGTGACTATCAAAAAAAAAAAAAAAAGGCTGATTAATTGCAACAGCCATGTTTTTCCTGCAAGGTTCAGAAGCCACTTTGCAAACTGCTCCCATGCAGGAAAGCAGCAAAACAGGACTGTATGGGTTTGATGCGTGTTCCCCTTCTCAACAAACTAAACTGAAAAAGACGTGGTGAACTCGTGTACTAGAAATCTGCTTTTCACTGAAAAAATTCATTCAAAGAACTGAGAGTTCAGCATAACCAAAGTAACATGGCAGCTTCATTCCTTAGAATTCTTTTTTTCTCCGTTTTTATGGCCATATGTCACAAGCAGCTTATGTCTTTAATGTCGTTGTAGCAAAAACTTGTTTCTATGGTGCTTTACTAGTAGTACTTAGCCACTGTAATTTTATATTTAACAATAATTCCTAAGCCTACTCCAATACCTGTGTGAATGCATAGCAAATATCTTCTGGTAGCTCTGGCAGCCTCTTCTAGCTCCATTAACTTTGTTCGCTTTTCTACCACTTCCCCCCAAGCCCTTTGCCTCTGATGCAAATAATTCCCAGCGGAAGATGGCCTATGCTCAGAACTGTCTTTTCATCCCTGAATGAGGGTCCATGCAAATTAGATGCTCAGCTGAGTAAAATCTAACTTGCTAAATACCAGTAAAATTATGTCATGGAAACAGACCCCTATAACCTGCCTTTGCATTTACCTACCACTTGTCAGACTTGATCACAGCAATAGTGAATTAACTTTAGAAAAAAAACAAACCTGACAAGGCAAAGATGCTCGGGCAATATTCAAATGAACCACTTAACCTTTTGGTACTAAAAGCTTCCTGCAATAATGAAACATTAGTCATTAACTCAATGTGCTTTGTTAAATATTAGACAAGAGCTCACATTCAATTTAGCACTCACGTATACTTAGCAACAAAGAGCCATCTGTGTCGACTACAATCTCCAGGGCGGGAAGTGTGCTGTGAATGGCACTCCAGCCTAGTAAGGCTCTGGTGTACGGGGGAAAAATACACAACAGCCAGTATATCATGGGGAAAGATCATCCAGAAAGGAGAATAATCCTGTTTATGAGGTTATTTCTTCACTGAAAGGATTATCAAGCACTGGAACAGGCTGCCCAGGGAAGTGGTTGGGTCACCATCCCTGGAGGTATTTAAAAGATGTGTAGATGTGGCGCTTAGCAACATGGTTTAGTGGGACTTTGCAGTGCTAGGTTTACGGTTGGACTCGATGATCTTAAAGGTCCTTTCCAACCTAAATGATTCTATAATTCTATGATTCCCTCTGCTCAGTGCTATCCATCCTGTGCAAGCACAGAGGAGAACTGAAGTAAAAGAGCTCCACCTAGCTAGTGGGTAGACAAGGAAAACTCTGCCCAAAGTAGGGTATTGCCCATGCTGTCTGCATGTTTTCATGAATGGGTTGCAGCACATTGCTCCTTAAATTGACAGTTACAACTCCCTGGCCAGCCTCAGGTTGGCCACCGGTCACTGGATGGCACAAGCATTGTAGCAGAAGCAGTGTTTGCATAAGCCCCTGAAGCATTGTCTCAGGGGTGCTGGGGAGAAGGAGGTGAAGAGAACTATGACATTAAAATATTTGCCCAATTAAGCATGTGGACAGAAAGGCTGCATGAATGGGACCTACATGTAAAGTTTGCCGAGTTCCTTCCAGAGTAAAGGAAAAAAAGGAAGATTAGATTTACTGTCTGTCAAAAATTCTTTTTTGTCTTCTTGTGTACTCCTAGAAAATTGTTGTGTACTCCCCTTCCCCACTGGCCTTTGTTAGCCTTCTCTGGTTCCCCGTTGACCTTGACTGAAATGCCATTGACAGTAGCTAATGTCAGTGGGGCTCCCTCTGTTCTCCAACATTTGGTATGAGGGATAAAACATCCTGACAGACCTCCACTGGTCACCAGACAAGCACAGATGTTAGCCCAGAGCACGTTAGTAGATCCTCAAACAAACGTTCTTCAAAATATCTAGTCTAAGTATGAGTTTCATTTACTGTATGATACATAACTATTTCCAGATGAGCTTCTGAGCTGTACACCACTCCATTTCTTCATTTTAAACAAGCATACTAATAAACGCATAAATTTATGTTAAAACAAGAAACATTATTTGGCTAGCATCACAGGTATTTCAGTTGCCTGAAATTTTTCTTCGTATTCCACAAGAATTCAGAAAGTGCTTTAGACAGCTCCAGACTAAGACACAGTACAAGTGTCATCTTGTTCAGCTTTAATGATATTGCTCTGGGCAAGGTCAACTATTTCATACTGTTCTGTCAAGAAAAGAAAATGTATAAGCAATAAGATCGGAAAGGTTTCAGGCCTTCTGGGAATCCTCCCTGTAAGGAGGATCACTGCAGCAGAAAGTCTCAACAGGAACAGCAGCAAAAACATGTGGTGAGAGGAACAAGCTTCTCCAGCATAAATTTGTATTTTCAGCTGTTTTCAAGTCCATTAGACTCAGAGAAATGCTTTCTCAACTTCTGCTGAGCCGTATAGAGGACGTCTCAGCAGGACTTGAAAATTCAGGGTGTTCTTTAGCTTTACAAGTTCCTTATTTGTGACGTATAATTCAAGCCCATAACAAAGTAGTTCATATTCAGACAACAATGCAATTAAGTTTCTGGAAGTGAACTGCGTTTTACCAACAAAACCCCTCTCCTGAGAGCCATGATTTCTGTATGTTTTGGGTTTCTACGTGAGCTAGTTGCTCCCTTCTTTCCAAGGACAAGGATGATCTCTAGTAAATCTTGGAAAGTCTATGGAAGCTTTGCAAAAGTGAGTCATAGGAGTCTCCAGCTGGTGTCTTCTGCTTCTGCTGGAAGTTATCAGACAGAAACACACCCATGTTAAAACCAATTGAAAAACAGCAAGAGAAGATTTGCTACAATTTGACCTGAATGTCTTACTACAAAAAATTTTCTCGACTACTTCTCTACAATATTGGCTGCTTAAAGTCACCCTTGCCAGCCACAGTGAAGAGCTGACAATACATTAAATGCCAAAACGTAAAGCTGAACAGTCCTTGTCACAGTACATTATGATATGATGATAGTGCTTCTTCTGAATTGTTCCATTAGAAAAGCTATTCTTAGGGGACAAACCCTGGTTAGCAGTCAAAATATTAGGAAGGCTTCTTAGTAAATTCCACCTTTAAAAGTCTACCAGAATAGCTATGGAGATTGCACATATATGGAATGAAAAAAATCCCAAACAGTTTTATGCTAATATCTATCTTTAGCTGGGTTTAACTGAAAAATTCAATCATCTACCTTAGTAATTTATAGGCCAACAGAGCAAAGGGGGAAAAAGATACATTTTTTTAGAAGTATTCGTGGTTTTGGCCAATAATAAATAGTTGCATTAAAGGTAACTAGCAAAAAGAATCGGTAACTGAGGATACATGCTTATACTGAGAAATATGAACAGGCACTAGCCTGAAGAATGAGAAGCTGTGGAAACATCGATCCTACTTCAGCCGTAGCAGTACAGTTTCATGGTGTGGCAACAGGACTTCTGATGTCAAACTGACTTTAATCCTAAAGGTTGCACTCCAGGTGAGGAATGAGCAGAGCGGGTTTTAAGAACTCACACCGCCTCATACCCACAAGTTATTTGGGTTATGGTAGCTGGTTTTACAGCTGCACGAGTCTCCACACTCTGTGACAATAGCACAGAGAATCAAGTTCAGAAACCCAAATATTGAAGTTCAGTAAGACAGCTCAGATCCCCACAGATTTCTCTGCTACCTGCAGATATCCTCTCCTTTCTGCAAAAAAAAAGAAAAGCAAAGCGGTACAAGGTGGTTCTTGCATGCAGGCATCCTGCAGAGACTACAGGGAGTCTATAGGCAACATCCCTCTGCATCGTTACCAATTTAATCCCCTGGCAAGCTCTCAGGGGGCACTGCCAGTCTAAAAGTTAAGGTCTGGTCAGGAGCTTCAGGAGAGCAAAATGCTGACACTTGGAAACTAAGCACAGCTCTATCATGGTAGAGCACTGTTATTAACACTGCTGTGGGACATTGCTGGTTAGCAAACGCGGCTGGCATCCTACCATCGACCCTCTTCAGAAGTACGTTATTTCAAGTGAGGGGAGTTCATCAGGATTCTGGTTCATTACTTAGGCTCTGGGTATTTTCCCCATTTAACAAATAAACACCGTCCCCACCCACCCAAACCTGTCGGTCTAATGC
Organism: Morus bassanus; assembly: GCA_031468815.1. Lineage (NCBI taxonomy): Eukaryota > Metazoa > Chordata > Aves > Suliformes > Sulidae > Morus > Morus bassanus. The sequence continues at coordinate 70,769,553 of CM062568.1, forward strand.
AAGAGCAAGAAGCAGACTGTAACTCGGGGATGCCTCCCTTCCCACTCTGCCTTACTCTACAGCACCCTCCCTCCAAGCCTCCCTTAGAGGCTCCAAAATCAAGTTTTTAAAGCCCACTGGTAGCTGCATAGTTAGTTACTTTTCTCACCGACTTGCAGAGCATAATTTCTGTTATTAATTCATATTCATGTATAATACTTGCAGAAGGGCCTCCCTTTATCTGCTCTTATTTAATCCACAGCTCAGCGCTCTTTCCCCATCCCACTGTACTTGTCATGCGGACTGCACTGCATATTGCTCCTGAGAACCAGTATGGGCATTGAGCTGATATTCCACAGGGACTCTCTGTCCGGCACTTCCCAGCTCCTTCCTGAAATTCCTGTTAAAAACTGCAGGCTGACATCAGATTATGGCAATCATCACCAACAGATGCTTTAGATGTGGCTGTTCTAATTACATCACCATTGCAGCAGGGAACGGCATACTTCAAAGCAACCAGGAGAGCTAGGCTAGGAGAGCAAGGCCAGCCGTTCTCTTCAGAAGTAAAGAAGAGCACAGGCTGTGTATTTGTCATCAGAGAATTTGAGCAGAGGGCAAGAACCAGCTCCTGTGGCTCTTCTTTCCTCAGTGTGGTCTTAAGGGGACTGATGGGAATGCTGACAGACTGAGGCACTGCTCCCACTGAGTCTGGGAGGGTGAGTGGCCCTAAGAAAGGACAAGTGAAACCTTATATCCCAAACAGGGGTCATGCTTGGATACCTGTATTCACTGAATAGTAAAAATACCTTTAAAAACCTGGTCTAAGATACTGGACTTGAGGTGTTTGTCAAGAGGCTAGAGAAGCCTCTTCACATGGTTGGGAGCCTCAGAACCTTTAGAAATCAGGAATGGCATTGCCGGTTGCCTTTAGGGGTACAGGCAGTGCTGTGGCCATCACTGCAACTCAGGTGTGCTGAACGCCAGGATCCAAAATTCACTGCTGTAAACTCAAATGGGCCCAGAGGAAGATTTTGAGCAAGGTTTTTCACAGCACTGGTATGAGTTTGTTGTAGATTTCTGAGATGCTTGGAGGTGGTATCCAGCACCAGCTGCCCCGCCAGGGACCTGCCTACCTCCCCTCCCTGCACCGGCACCTCCGACAGATCTGGCTGGGGTCAGACCCCGGGGAGCACCGGTGGCCTGCTCCATGGCCGTGGGGTTTGGTGGGCGCCTTCCACAACCATCTGCTGGAGGAAAGCAAGCTCATCTATGTACATATGTGCATATAGCTGCACGGGACATTTGGAAAGGCTTTAGCACCTAACTCAGGAGACTCCTGCCACTCTTCAAATCAAAAAAGATGTTCAACTCTTTAAAGCAGTGAGTTTCAAGTGCACTATGTATTTTATCAGTCATATAAAATACATGCATATGATTTTGTGTTTGCTTTTTATATATATATGTATTTGTATAACCTATATATAACTATACAATTGTCATTCTTAATGACCGATTTCTATAGAGCAGTGAAATAGGCATCACGTGGTTGTCTCATATTATTATAACAAAGTCCTTCCGGGGGAGGGGGGGGGAAGAGGAGAGGAAAGGAAGAGAGAAACTGCATGTGAACATTTTTGTTTGGGGGGATTGAAGGCATTTAAGGGACCTTTACAAAAAACACATTTAAGAGACCTCTCGTTCATCTTGCGAATAGTACAACAACAGCTTGCAGGAAATGATAATTATCTCCTACTACCACTTGCTGGTACCCTATAAAATATTCTTTTAAAATATCTAATGTGTTGAGGTGTGTCAAGTAGCTTTTTCACCACATGATGTGTGATAAACAGGATATCTCTCGTAATCAGAAATCTAAAGCATGCAGAATGTAAAGATTAAAAGAGCAGTGTTTTTCTTTAAATGAATGTAATCAATGCGCTTATTAGTTTGCTGCAGCAGAAGGAGGGAGTGGGTGGGTGTTTCAGAGTTGGCACATGTCTATTTGGCAACAGTGAATAGCCTGAGTGTTTATAGAGAGAGCTCTGTGGAATCCCTAGATTCTGCAGATTTCCTTACCAATTTTGTCTCAGATAATTAAGGATTTTAAATAATAAAAGAAAAAGTTAAAGAGGAAGTACAAGCTCCAGCTGGATCAAATAAAAAATAAATTAAAAAAAATAAAAAAGAAGGGTTTTTAAATTCTCAATATTGCCTTAAAACTAAAAATCAGCACTAAAGCACAACTTGGCTCTTAAAAGTAACTATGGAAAACCAGCACCTGCTTCCTCAACAGATCTACCCCCTGGATGTATCCAGAGATATATCTTCTTAAACTAGTGATTAAAAAAGATTTCTACAGCTGTTGGACCTGCAAGACACAGCCCATAAATGGGACAGGATTGAGTTGGAGTCTTTCTGGTCCATATGTGGCCCAACTGCATCACCGCACTGACCTAATTCCCCAGCCACAGGTTCGGGTAAAGCTGTTGTGAGCCATGGTGATATACAAGCAACAACCCCAAAGTCTTCAAATCCCACTCTGTTCTTCAAGTAAGGTTAAAATGTTACGGCAGCCCTCCTTGTCTAAAACGAAAAATGTACGTAGGTTTGCACTAATGCAGCCTAGTCGCTTTTTGGTCATGCCTGGGTATGACCGTGGCGGATGTTCAGTTCGGACAAAGACTCTCTCTCCCGCCTGGTGAGCAGGACAACTTAGGCCTAGGCACAGTGAGTGCATCGCCTGTGGGAACAAACTCCTGGGTGTAACAAACTGGCCGTAGTGTTACTGCCTCTTTCAGGCACACGAGGCTCCTGGAGAGCAAGTGTGACTGCCACTGCTGCCATCAAAGAGGAGGTGAAGACACAGAGACAGAATATCACTCATTTTTTGAGGAGGGACTGCTGCCACCCCAAACCAGTGGTCTTTCATTGTACCTCACCAGCATTGCTAATGGCAGCAGAAGCAAAAGGTCTGACCTGCTGTCCTGCCTCATGTGTTCTCCTTTCCATGAAGCATCCTAGAAACCAAATCTAGAATCCTGAATCCTAGAAACATAATACTGTTTCATCTAAAATTCCAAAAATCCATAGGCCTGTTTTGACCAGCAGCTAAAATTTGTGTAGCCATATTAAGTTCAAAAAGTCCCAAAAGACTGTTGAACTGAGCCCTTGGAGGGCTGGTGGCCAACTCAGAGCAGATGAGGAGGCAGCACTGTTCTTTGAGAGCAGCATCTCTGGCGCTGTCGGACACGAGGACTTGGCTCAGGACATGGTACGAGGGCAGCAGCACGAGCTGCAGGCTGCCTGCAAGCAGCCGTAAGGATGGACAGACAAGGTCAGGGTGCCAAGCATTAGCACTCTCATATTTGGACTCTCTCCCGAAAGCTTGGACACTGTCAGAAAGACCAAGAGCTAAATAGACTTCCAGTACTGTTCCTACTGTTTGAGTGTTACCACATTCCTGCAGCTCGTGGTCAGGCGGTAAGCAATTTCTCTGTAGTCACACACAAGCTTTGGAAAGGAGAAGGAGCTGAACTATTTCCCACATCCTCACCCAGCACTGTAAGAACTTCTTAACTGCAATATTTTTCTGAATTGTTCCAGTCTTTATAGCTATATGACTTCCCTAAGTCATAACTGTAGCATAGCTATAAAATTAGCTCAAGAAATATTTTTTTTTTAATCAGAAAGAATAAACTATCTTCCCTAGTTCTAATACACATAATACGTGTGTATAATACCTGGATGCATATGTGTGCGTGTATATATGTATATGCATATAATACACTGATCAAATACTACTTTATTATTAAGTGGTAATGTCTGGTTGACCAGAATCTGTTTCCTACTTTTACCATGACTAAAAGAGACTGATACTCTTGGGCAATGTATTATTTTGCCAGTTAAATGAAATTAAAAGCTAAGTAAAAACAGCAGCAATTCAGAATGGGGAAAAATCTGTATACTAGAGAGATGTTATATCTGGTTTTGTCCAGTCAGTGGCTAACGGAATTAGATAAAACAGTATTCAGGAAAAAAAAATTTTTTTTTAAATGCATACCTACTAGGTGCACTTTGCCCTTTTTTTTTTTTAATTTAATAATCAGAAAGTTACAGTGAGCCGCTAAACCACAGAACAACGCTGTGCACTATGTGCAATCATAATTCCCACATCACAGCTTTGCCAGACGCCCATTAAGGAGGCTCTTTTCCTGTGAAGCCAGCTCCTCCTCAGACACTGGCACTCCCCTCCTACCCCCCAAAAAAAAAAAGACTACATGCTTTTATAATGTCTCCAAGAGTCATCTCCACACACTTACATCAAATCCAACAGCCAACACCAGTTTAAAGTAATCTTTGCTTTAAGGCCATCGCACTGAGGCCTCTCCCCTCTTAGAGGCATCCTGTCACCTGGGGAAATACCAGTAGGGATGTGACAAGGGACATTGAGCTTGGTGGCAATGCCGCCAAAAGGCATGGCAAAGCTTGCAGCTCTCTCAAAGTGTTCAGCGTTTAATGCTGCGCTGAAAGGGGTAGTCGCAGCTCCAGAGGCTTTGCCAGCTTTAAGAGCCTCACCAGACCTTTCTGGTCACAAACCTCAGAGAGCGGAGGAGTCTCTTGGCTCGGGACATTTCTGTCTGGTGGGAGGGAGAAGGGACGAACCTCCATCCTGTTGGCTCTCCCCTGGACTGGCAAATCTAAAGAAGCCACGATGGGCGTGCAACCTATAAACCATATGCATTGATGGGATTTCACAGAGGATAAAGGTCAGATCTTAAATCCTTAAAAACATAAGGGCCTGATGTAAAGGGCCATGAAGTCCGTAAGATTTCCACTGACTTCAGATCAGGTCCTGAGTGTATCAGACAGCGGCATATTATCCTTAGGCAAGACCAGAACAAATGTCTGCTGGAAGAGTCAGGCTGAGGAAAGAGGCATTTGCTCAGTCTGAGCTGCGAGGTAGAGTCAAAGCCCCATCCTGCATTCTTTCTCAGTACACATAGTATCTGAGTAGAACATTTTAAATCATATCCTGCAAAGCACTTTCTCAACTATTCAGCTTTGGCAGCGACCATTTTCTCATGCGATGTTGATTACCCCTACCATTTCCATGACCATCTATTATAAATAATGGCCGTGCACAGCACTGTGTAGGTGAAGCACATTAATGTTGATACTGCATTGCAATGGGGGCATGCTAAGCTGCTTCTATGGGAAGGCCCCTCCCCCCTCCTATTTTGATTTTTCTGCTGCCGTACTTGATGACTAGCAATAAAAATGGGTAAACAGAGATCCAAGGGAAATGAAACTACATCTGCGGAACATTCAGAGCCAAAATACACAAGGTGGATAATTTGCATGCTGCATGTAAAAAGTAGTCACGCAGCTTTCTTCCTACTCTTTACATCTCCATAAAACATAATAATGGATTTCTAATTATACATCCAAATAATAGGCAAGCTGCAAGATGCTGGGAGAAAATTGGAAAGGGGGAAAGAAACTAACCAAAGGTACAGATGTAACGAGGGTAGTGACATTTCTATAAAGATGCTTTGATGGTTGTTAAATAGTCATTTTGAAACAGTATTTCTGTAAGTGCCCTAATAGGAGTTTTCATTTTCAGACAATTTGCTACGCAGTTAAGTGATGTCAGACTACAAGCTGTAATCTACTACAATGACCAAAGAGGAGCTGTTTTCATGCCCATTAAAATATAGAATTGATTCCTAAATTGGCTTTCTACAAAAGAAACCACTCAGATTTATGCCAAATTCAGCCAGTGGGTGAAGTCTTGACTTTCGATGATAAACGTTTGATAAACTTTATGTTAAAGTAATGCATTTTATTTGTAAATTGTAAGCTCCTTAAGGTAAAAACAAATTCACAGTGGATTATGAAGCTCAGCCAGTGTCCCCTTTTTATTGGTAAATAACAGAATTTGAATCGGCTGCATTCCTGTGGGGAAGGGGCACATCCTCCGCCCGTGCCAAGTGCGAGAGCGCTGGCCAGCAATTCCTCCTTCCCTCCGTGAAGCCATTCCCCACCTCTGTCCTGCCTACCTGAGGGCAGCCCCGCTGCCTGCCTCCTACTCACCTGCTGGCAGGGGTGTCGGTAGGGGGGATCCGGGACTCCATCCGTCATGAATGAAGGGTGACATCCCAAATGGTTGAAGTACTAGACATCATCACTGCACCAGTCGGTGCCACAGCTTCCACACTGAGCAGTGATCAACTGCCTGAGCTGGCTCCTCTCCTAGGACCTCCCCAGCCTTCAGCAGCCAGCAGGGCTGGCTTGGTGCTCTAGCAAGTTCAGTTGCCCTTGACTCTCCACTACTGCTCTGAGCTGTTCTGCCTCCTGTCTAGTTTTTGTTTTGTACCTTGGGATATCCTTATGGGGCAGCTGTTTTGCAAGTTCCTGGTCTGAGGCATCTTATGAGTCTTCCAGAGGGCAATGTGTATGCTTTGCACGTTCAGCCCATCAATATTAGCTCCATCAGCATACCTGATGCAATCAGCTATCCCCGATGAGTTAAGGCAGAGATTACCCAGTAATCTTTCTGTTATAGAAACAAAGAAGCAAATGTTTTTCTAATGAAATCTCCTAAATATCGTTTTCCTTTCTCATTTTGCCTTAGTCGAACAAAATCATTAAGTGTTCTCCGCAACTCGAGTACAAATGAGTCCTTCAGTCTTGGAAACATGCACTTAGAGGAGAAAATAATCTGCCTGTTTGCTTAACCTTTGAAATTAAGCAGAGTTCACAGGTAATGTTGGGGAGGGGATGTAGAATAGGTCTCAAAGTGACTTTCTCACAGGGAAAGCAACTCTGTGAGGGAAGCTGACTGTAAAGCCCATATGTCTCCTCAGTCCTCCTAGCAGAAGCAACAGCTACCAGAGAGCTGTCTCAGGTGAAAGATACAGGAGGGACGCCTGTGGCCTTGGCTCATAAACATCCAAGAGGTATCAGTGTTCATGTCAAGGTCTCACTGAAGAATGAGTTTTTAATTCTTAGGAATTTAACTGCAGCTGGGTGAGGAGAAAAACAAATTCCTCTCTACCTTGCAGCTGATATAATCTGTGAGCGAACTGACGCTAAATAACAGGCGCAAATAACAAGGGGCAGCCCTTGCTTCAGCACTGCTAGGGTCCATTCCCATAAGAACTTTACAACCTCAGTGAGATCTTTGAGTCTCATTTCCCTCTTGCAGTAAACGCAGACAGCCCACATGCCAGCACCAAACCCGGCACTGCAACGCACCACTGCAGCAGTTACTGGTGGGGACTTCCTCAGCTATCCCCAAAGTTACTTACTGAGATGGGAATGTCTAACTCGGGTTGAACATGAAAGGTGGCATGCAGCAGGAAGATGGAAGATCCTGACAACCCAGCTGCCCTGTGATTTTGCATGTGAGCTGAGCAGGGAGGACATTGTGCGACTGTGTGCTTGCGTTCCCCCTTTTGCAATGGAGTTGAATGAAGCAGATGTTTTGTCTCACAGTAAGTTCAGTATGCATGTCATAGCCTTCTCAGGCATCGGTGTTCCTGCATCAAGAGCCCTCAGTGGGGATTTTTCTGGCTAACCCCACACTTGTAGAGACATGTACGTGGTGCTCAGCCCTAGTGTGAAAAACAGTATATGAGATAAAGTCACAAAGTCCTTTCCAAAGCAATGACCTCTTCTTCCTCCGTTATGCGGTGTATAACAATATTATAATTTTATTGTTGACAGTGAATGATCTATACTGCTTTTGCTTTGCACAATATTTTCCTCTAAAAGCTCTGTCATATTACATGAACATGAGTTTAAAAAAAAAAAAAAAAAAAATCCTGTTGATACCTCCACCAGCTAAAAAGCATTACAGCTACCACTGCCTATACGCGATCCAGCACTCAAGGTGTAAGATATATAAGGTCAAAGTTTTAGAGGCGCCATCAATCCAAATCCTGCAGTGCTGCTCTGGGACTTGAAATAACGACTGTACCAAGGCATGCTGGAATTTTTTGAATCATTTCTGGTGCAATCATCTTTATCTTGGCATCCTCACATCGCATGAGAAAGAGCAGTTACTACGGGGAAGTGTAATCAGGGAAGTAGGAAGGTACTGGGGAGCAGTCCTGGAAGAGGGGAATTTGCTTTTGTTGGTGTCAGAGGCAAAACAACACTTTCAGAATAAAGTGTTAGTGTATCATCATGTATCTCCTGCCAATCACCTGTTAGTCTGAAATTGCTTCCATGATGCAGTAGTCCATGCAGGACCTGTGGCAAGCACACACCACTCTGCTTACATCATTTATTAAGTCAGTGTTGTCAGCATCTGACTATGACATTTCTTCAAATGATGAAGAAATGCTTGGCACACATCTTGAACGTCTTAAAGATTTTCCATGTGGAAATACAGACCTCCTCTGTGGAGCACACAAAGCTTTTTTTTTTCTTTCAAAATGAGCACCCTGCCAGCTGAGCAGAAGAGCACCCGTTACTGCTGATGTGGCTGGTAACTGGAAGAGAAATGGCAGACAAGGTTGGAGTTGCCCACCAGAAAGACTCCAATATTCAGTTGTTTAATACCGAAAAGTAACAGTGCAGGTCATTGCTGACACAGTGGTTGAGGGTGGATGCTAAGCAATATGAGGTCTAAAATTATTATTGCCCATTTTTTGACATGTTTTGTTCTTCTCCCATACTGTTCTCTTTTTATGGGCAGGTACACAGGCAGTGGTTTGTGTTCACATGTGTTTGCAGGACATTTAGTAAGCTGCTACAACTGATGCCCAGTGGCTGCTATCTGAGCATAAATAATACATTTGCTTCCAATTCCAGCTCCTGAGTTCTTACCTATATATCACAGAATACTATGAAAATTAATTTCTATATGCACAAGGACTTGATGAAACTGTACCGGTAAAATGCAGTTTCAATAACACAGCCTGCTCCCCTTAGCCAAAACCAGTTTCTGGCATTTTATCTAAATAATTATATTTATTAGTTATGTATATGATTAGTATGAGATTGCTAAGGGTAGGTTTAGGCTGGACATAAGGCAGAAATTCTTTACAATGCGGGTGGTGAGACACTGGAACAGGTTGCCCAGAGAAGCTGTGGATGCCCCATCCCTGGAAGCATTCAAGGTCAGGCTGGATGGGGTTTTGAGCAACCTGATCTAGCGAAAGATGTCCCAGCCCACAGCAGGGCGGTTGAGCTAGGTGATCTTCAAAAGGTCTCTTCCAACCCAAACCATTCTGTGATTCTAACTTTGTGATGACTGGCACACTGTTACTGTACCGTTTCCAAGCTTCACACATCAGCTGGCATTTCTTAGCATAACATCGTAGTATTAACTTGAAGGTATTACTTATATATTGAAATTAGATTGCTGAGAACTAGCATTAACTGACATTTATTATTTCTCACTATAATTTGTTTGTCTTGTCAGGAGAAAAAAATCCTGGAAAGACAATCTGAATTTACCCTTTTGAAACCCAATGCAGTTATTTTCATATTAATCTGTTATCAAATCACCATTTCGAAGGAAGATTCATAATAATTTCTTTCCCAAGTATCTGAAAATAGCTCTGAAAATAGCTCATTTCATTAGATTGCAAACTGCTCCATCTTGTGGTAACACAGCAGCATTAATACAAAACAGAAACATCCTTACAGTTTTACCTTCTGACTGACTGGTTTCCAGTCATTTCCAGAAACGTGACAACTACCAGAAATCGATGGCACAGATATATCCCATTCGCCTTAGAGACAGTTTTGGTATCTTAACTCAAACCAACACATCAATGTGGTGCAGAAAAAAAAAAAAGCCTGGATGAATCACCAGAAAGCACAGAAGGCTTATTTATTTTGCCCACATTCAGAAAATATTTTAAAGTATAAGCACCTGTCACATTCAGGACACTTTTCTGAAATCTTGCAGCAAGATAAGTTGGTCCACACTGCAAGTGGCTCAAAATTGAGACCTGAGAAGCCTGGCTCAGACACAGTAGGTAAGTGTTCAGGGCCGCTTCTTTCAATAACCTTGGGAATGCAAGGGAATGAGAGGAACGCAAAGTGAAAACTGATCATTCAAACTGATAATCTGATTCTACCACTGGGCTGCTGTCACAAACCAAAATTAACAACCCCGATGAAATTTCCTTAATTGGTTCTCCCATAAGATACTTCAGTTCTAATGAATCTGTAAAAATGAGTGAAAAAAAATGCTAGTCTCACCTTTTGATCAGCTTTAACACTACAGAAATAGTCCTTCTTAATAGAATGATTTCATTTCCTAACTCCTGAATGTTGACATGTATTGCAGATGATTGAGAGGAACTTCATACAAGTGAAAAATGTAAAAAATATGTACAATTTGGTTTTTTTTCTTTTCAAAATGCTTCTCTCTTTTGGCTCAGTTTCAGAATTATAGTTGGAATCCTGAGCATGCAGCTATGAAGGAAGTGACCTGGTTGCACAGCATTAACTAGTATTTCTGGGGACTTCCCTAAAAGGTTGTGATAAATTCTAAAGCTTTACTCTATCTAAAATTTTTGCTGGGTCTAAACACCAAAGGCCATGCCCCATACTTTTTTTGGAAGGTAAAATGTTAAGAAATCCTTTAAGACGTGATGAAAAGACTTTGCATGTTTTAAGTACTGATATGTTGTTGCATTCTTACAGCTTTATTGTCCAATAATGATGCAGGAAAATTAATATAGTCAAACTGATCGATTTCCATTTGTCTTAAGATAAAAATTCTACTATTTAATCTCCTCCTGTATCTTCTTCAACTAGCACCTTCATTTAAGTCCATGTGCTTACGTAGATTTTGTTATGTAAGCATGTCAAAAGAATCCTTAGGTACCTGTCCCAGCATGGATATTTACTGAATGCTTTTATTACAAGTCACATCTTTTACTGAAACATGATAGAGTTATTTTGCCACGCATAAACAATTCAGAGTTAAATCAGCAGAAATGCTAATTAAGCCATTTTGTATTTGCCTTAGTGTAAAACATGTCTCACATAACCCCATTTGTTTTTCAAAGAGTTAGGTGAATTGCCTCAGCTGTTGAATTCAACTTAAAGTCATAGAATCATTGAGGTTGGAAAAGACCCTTAAGATCATTGAGTCCAACCGTATATCTAACACTGCCAAGTCCACCACTAAACCATGTCCCTAAACACCACATCTACACATCATCTAAATACCTCCATGGATGGTGACTCAACCACTTCCCTGGGCAGCCTGTTCCAATGCTTACAACCCTTTGGTGAAGAAATTTTTCCTAGTATCCAATCTAGATCTCCCCTGGCACAACTTGAGGCCACTTCCTCTCGTCCTATCGCTTGTTACCTGGGAAAAGAGAGCGACACCCACCTCACTAAAATCTCCTTTCAGGTAGTAGTCTCAATCAAAATATGTGACTCTACCTTATCAATGAGAAATTTTGCCCAAGTTTACTGAGTATTCTCATGAAAAAAAGTTTAAAAGAAGCACAGAGTCACTTTTGGGAGTAAGGAATCAGCAACATCAGTCAAGGGCACATACCCAGTTTCTGTTTTACTTAGTTCGAAGCGTCTATTTACCTACTGCCCCCTCGTAATGGTGCTCAAGAAAATAATGACCCATACACATCACTCAGTTGTTTATCATCTGCGGTGACCTGCTAGCACCTTTTATTACCTTGGAGGTGTAATATTTTTGGTATAATCTACAGCAAATAAGAAGCAGGGCAGGTACTCTAGCACTTACAAAATCTGGCTGGGGAGGAAGAATTCAAAGTACTGAAATCTTCTAAATTAAAAGAAAGTTGTAAGGTGCCCTGTTGTTAAAACTACTGAGTTGATTTTTCTTCCTGCTTTCTCCTGGTGAGATGAACTTTATACTCTTTTTTTGCCCAGTTCCTATGGGAAAGATGAAGGATATGCTCTTCCTTGAAAGCTCTATGTATTTGACCTCTGTCCCAGGAAGGAAGTTGGCAATAAACCAAAACCTTGCGCTTTTGGGTGAGTACTGTAACCACTAATCTATTTTGGAAGGCTACAATTATAGACAGGAGGTGGGCAGCACTGTCATCACCTCCTGCTTCTGATTTTAAAAAAGAAAAGTTATGACTGTATTTGGCAAAGAGTCCAATGCTATCTTTGTGCATTAGCCATATTCGGAACACGCCTCCTTGATCAGGCCCCTTGAGATTTAAGGGGTGGAGAAGAGTATTCTAAAAGATTAACTTCAGCCTAATCCCTCCAGCTCTTTCTGCATTTGGGGGAAGAAGAGAAAAACTGACTCCTCCAGAGGGTGATTCAGAGCACCTAAATTTAGGTACTTGCTCTGAATCACTCCCTACTTAACCCAGGGAGGCATCCTGGAGACAACAGATTCCACAGGCAAAGGTCATCCGCTGTGACTGTTCCTCTCTCAACATCCCCTCAATTGTCAGTACCATTCTCGCTAGTTTCTCAACTCCACCGTAGTTTAGGTGGGAAGTTGTCACTTATCCTCCGATACCTGTGAGGCAAAAAGGGAGGCATGTCAAAGTTGTCTAAATACCAGTTCAGGAGCTGCCTAATTCCAGAATTTAGACAGTCAAGCCACTAAACAAATAGACTGCTTTTTAAAAGTTATAATTCACCAACAGTTTCATAACTCGCTACTGACTTCAGTGGAACCAAGATGCAAAGCTGGCACTCAAGCTACTATTTTAGATTTAGCACGCTGGCAAATCACACCACCATTTTCCACAATTTTAAATAAAGTTGTTTGTTGCTTTTTAAACAGAGAAAACATAATAGTTATAATGGAAAAAGCCTTTATTACTAAATATATTTATACAATCATTTTAAAATCATAATTCAGTATGTTTTGAAATCCTGGTAGCATTCTGTCATTCTTTAAATACTCAGACTTATCGCTTTTTCCAGGTGAATTTCCGTCTGGCTCCCTCTTGACCAGGCTTTTTTCGTTCCTTCACACGTGGGTCAAGTGTTAGTAGTCCAGCTACAAAACACAGAAAAGCACCCATTTGTTTACTGTTATTAGTTAATATTACAGATACGCTACATGCAGCGGATTCAAGGCAGCCAATAACTTTGCATATGAATTGTTACATCTAGAAGGATAAGGGTTCAGTATAACACACACTGAAAGAAATTTCATCAGACCCTCTAGCATTTTAACTTTTCTTTAGTAACTGAACTTTCTTCACATTTTACTTCACAAACCACTAAAAAATCCTGCATTTTTTTATATCTACATTGCTTAAGCCTTTAGAGCAATGGTCTCCAAATTTTTGATTGTGCACTCCTATCAGTAAAATATTTTTGAGCATGCACCCCCAATATATGTGTATTTATTAACTTATAAATTAGATGCACCCCAATGGATTATCTTGCACAACACCAGGGTGCACACAGCCCACTTTGGAGACCACTGCTTTAAAGTACACTTACGTTTCCAAAGTATACTTGACAATGTCCAAAACATGTTCAGAATTATGCAGATCTCATTACAGATACCCAACTCATTACAATATCAGTTTACAGGAGTATTCATAGCAAGTAATACTTGCCCGTACTGGAAAACTATCATCAAAGAAACTTGTTGAAAATATACTAGCATGAAGACAGCTTTACTTCCATGGATGGCCACAGAGTGAAAAAAATCACAGCTGCTGTGCCAGTAATACACACAGGTATTCTCCCTACTAGTCCAAAAAGAACATAGTTAAAAGCCTCACTGTTCATAATTCTGTATTTGCTTAAAACAGTACCTAATCACTGAGAAGCATCAAATACTGCAGTTGTCCAAATAAGTTCTGTCTTATCATAGGTAACTTGTGAACTCTAAATAAAGCAAGTGAGGAAAGAAGCTCCTTCAGCCTGGCTAGTTGCACATAATACGTTTATGCTCATTACTATCCCTTCAAAGCTAACCCTCTCGTGTTTTAAGTTTTTTAAACATGAACAAGATTTTACCCAAGTAAAAGAAAATACAATCTTAGTACCTTGCAGCTCACTAATGCCTGATCCAGATTTATTTGTTAGTGAATATACATTCATGTTTTGTGATTCTATATTGAGGCAATATAACCTGGTTAATAGACCTAAGAGAGGTCATGAGCAGATGGAAAAATGCTCGAGAAGTCATCCAAAATGTACACAAAGGATGCTAGGAAACAAGTGAAAACAATTTATAACTAAATGCAGGTCCCTTTCATACAATATACGAGGTTTCACTGGGATTATTTACTCAAATTTGCACTATCTGATCCTTAATGATCCTTGTATTAATTCTGTTAATTACCAGAAACACATTAAGAAACACTGAAATAATTTCAATTCCTACCTTGCCTCATGAATTCCACCTCCTTTTCTGTCACAAAACTCCTTAAGGCTTTTGCAGATGCTAAACGTATTGCTCCAGCCTGTGCAGATCTTCCTCCACCAGAGACTGTGCAAACCATATCATGTTTTCCAACTCTGCCAAGAAACTGGAAAGGGAATAACAACTGTTCTCTAGAAATAAAAAATAATAATCATTATATATATGTATATTTAATTTTTATTAAGTTACATGCTATGTACATTTCTTATCATAGCATATACAAAAACATAGTTAACTTTCAGGTAGAGATTTAGAAAGGCATTCATATCGCTAATTTCCTACTGACATCAACTAAATAAATGGGAAATTAGCAGCTAGGAGCCTATTCAAACTGCCAATGGTAAGTATTTTAAATTTAGTTTTACAATTACTTTTGTTTCACTAATTATCCACAGATTCCAAGATCCATCAGCTCTGGATATTCAAACTGAGCAATCTCTCACTCTATTCTTGAGCTCAAAAACGACAATATAAAATAAAAATCACATAAGAGATAGAAACCTTCTTATGTCAGCCTTATGAGAAGTCTTCTCTATATCAGACCATGCGCATCCTCCAAAATCTGAAGCTTTTCATGAAGTGTCTCACCTTGTTTGCTTCCACTATGTTACTGTATGCCAGAGTAATTACACATGCATACAATTTGCAAGTCTCTCAGGAAACACTTAAAGACACTGTTTATTAGTTATTTATTTTTAAAGTAAACTGCAAGCCCTTTCTAAGTGGACCAAAATTTGAACTATCCAAATAGTCCATGCTCTTGGTTTTTGCATCCCTTCAGAAAGGGAGAGACAAGAAACACAGAGCAAGGCTTACCTATCAGTTCTTATACTACTGACACTCTTGTAAACTAGGAGGAAAAGCAAGACCAATTTGCATAAAACAGTTATATAGAAACAAGAACATAGCATCAACTCCGTGGAACACCACACCAAAACATAATTGCATAGCATGACTTCTGGTGGAATAATTTAAGTACAGTAAGAATACAGCATTTCATAGTGCTCTCACCTGTCCTGCAGCACTGGGAAGTAATGTAAAATGTCTATTCCATTCACCGTAATTTTTCCAGTCCCATTGTCATAAACTACTGCAGTAGCTCTTGCAGTTTTTCTTGTACCTTAAAGAAATTAAAACCAATCTGTTATGAGGCTTCAATATTCTGCAGAACTTCAAGTGCCCAAGAAGTTAAGCAAATCTCAACACTTTCACACAGTACCAGCTGTTTCTTTTTGGAGGCTGAGGTAACAAAGAAAAAAATTAAGAGCAGGAAATAAATACAAACCATGTACAACTAGCATTCAATATATTTTAATCAATGTCTATTAAGAGGGGGAGGGGATGGGGAGCATGTGTTGGGAGGAGGTAGAAGTAACACTCTACACCCCATAGCTTCAGTGGATCTGGACACTTGACCTGGTGATGTCACAGTATATGAACACAGTTTGTGAACACCTACACTTACCATAAGTACAACTCCTAGTAATACTAAAATACTTTATAAAATCATACAGAGGTACAGAAGTTTAAGAATATTCACATGGAAAAGGTAACACTTTAATTACACTGGTATAAGCAATGCCTATGCATCATTTAGCACAGTTTCCTCAGAAATTACTACTTCAAGTTAGTTCTAAGTGCATTAGCTGCAAGTTAAACCATGACAAACTCTCTGCGCTAAAGCCTAAGAGCAATCTTCTAAGCACAAATGAAGCAATCATTCGGATAAAGGAATTATGAAACAAATTAGACATTTTTCTTAATTTAGGGGGTTGATGGGACACAAGACTGTTTTTGAACTTACAGAATCTAATGGCATTTCTTAACATGGTTTGCGTGTTTACAAAACTTCAATAACTACTGTTCTGAAGGCACTAACAGAAACAAGTGTGGATTAAATCCCAGTTTGGCACTCACACATCTCCTTGCTGTCACATCATCTTGAAGCCAACCCAGCTAGAACAGAGCTTTCTAGCCATTTTGCCCCTCAAATTCTCTGCAACCTTTGTTCTTATTATCATTTGCTGCCTGCTACTTCAGAATAAATGTAATTTCTGACTAGGATTCCTCTTAAATGTACAGCATAGATGTAAAGTGTGTGCGTGCACATATGCTTTGTCCAGAAAGTCGTCAGACTTTATCCATGTTGTTGCTACACTATTTTTTTCTAGGCAGTCACTCATATCATATATCATATCTTTCTTCCACTATGTGTCCCTCCACTGAAAATGTAAGCAGCCTGTGTTTAGAAGATAGGGACCTTCACGGCTTTTCTCTAACATCCATCCCCTCTGTCTCGGTACCAATGACTGATTCCCATCTCTGTCCCATAATGCTAGCTGTGGTTCATCTACTTGTTTAAAAAAATTTAGGAATTCCCTCTTTGCATTTTCCTAGACTGCTTGTAAATATCCAAATACCTTGCTATTTATTCTTTGCATCTTTGAAATTCTCCTTTGCTGAACTGCCTACGAAAGTCATGATAAAGGTTACTTAGCGGTCTAAGCATGCCACTTTAATATTAAGCAACAACAGTCTTACATCCATGGTATTCTCCATATGCATTTGTGCTCCCCCAGTCCCCCGCCCTTTATGTTCAAGTGAACTCTTGCCAGCAGCGAAAGTCCTTTTGTATTCTACAACACGTAGCACAACAGGGTCCTCTCTCCAGAGGCACTACTGTATAGAAATATAGATAAAAACTAACATCTGTGTCAGAAACTTCCACTTTGTTACCAGGGCATGTCATAACTTAGTATGCCACAACATACTGAACAATTATACATGCAATATACACATAAGCATAAAATATTGAAGTAGTGACACATTCAGCAGTGTTGTACATACTATAAAGAAAGTAGTGTGAAGGAGAAAGAATTCTGCATTATTACCAACTAACTTGAAATTATTACCTTCACCGGTGCTGAAGGCCACTCCTCGCTCATCATACTTCAAGGGCTCAATAGCTACCTTTTGTAACTGCACAGGAACTTCTTTGGAAAACTTTTGTATATACTTCTCCTCAATGTCACCACATGGCAACGTCATCATTTTTTCTAAGAGTTGAATAAATCTTGAATACTGTAGACAACAAGACTTCGTTAAAGGATGGAAGTGTAATTGCATTTGCTAAACTCTCTATTTTTATATAATTGATCTTTCCTACCTCACTTTTATTGATGATTTCTGACAAGATGACACTTTTGCACCTACATGCTGATTTAAGAACAGCGTGCAGATGCATCATTTTCTGTGTGACTAAAGATACCTAGTTCTTTCTTCAGGCAACAATGAAACTTTTATTCAAAAGCATAACGAACCCCTTTGTAATACAGGGTTATTGTATTAGAATGAAGTTCATTTAACTTTTAAAAATAAAACATTGAGGGGAGGTCTTCATTCTTTTATTATTGTTTTATTAAAATGGTAAAAGGAAACAATTTTCACCTCATTTTCAGTAAGTCAGCATGTTCATTGACTTGGAAATAATTTTATTTCACTAAACTGAACCTCTTAAATGATTATATTTCATAATATATACAGGAAATACCTATCTATCTATCTTTGGCTGTTCAAGCTGAGTTACTTTAATGTTTATGATTTCCTTTAAAACCGAACAATCAAGCTATTTAAAAATTCAAGTGATACTTGACTTAAAGGGCAACCTCTTGAAATAAATTATCCTTTGCTACTGTGTGGTTCTCCTTCCCCCTTACACCTTCCTCCAAAGTTCTTCAACATGTGATTAAAGAGTAAACACCACTGTGTTAACCCATTCACAGGGTGCTAAAGGCTGGGATGTCCGGTAATGAAGTATTATTGGCAAGAGCACTAAACAGCTGGTCACTGCGTATAAAGGTATGTTATTACCGGAAATGGATTTTTCATATAGATATTATAACCTTATTTTTGAAGTTTTCTTTACTTACAAGCTGTTATTAAAAGTATTTTTCTTCTCTCTGTTACCAGAGTCTTCTGCACAAAATAAATACTTTTCTTGTAATCTAGCAGTAGCCCTTGGAACTCTGACATCACTTAGAAAGCTACTTCTGTCTAATGAGATGACACAGACGTGTGGCAAAGCCTTTGAAGAGCAGAAATATAAAAATACAAAAATTTGAAAATTACAGAGGCTTTAGATGAAGAAAGCTTCCAATAGTTTTCACTTGCAGAGTGCAAAGGAAAAAAATATCGATAGCTCTGATTTTGTTTAACAATGCAAACACCACAGAAAATTTTGTTGCAATGGCAAAACATAAGAATTGATCAGGTGAGACTGGTAGCTTATACCGAGACATTTCAAATACGTTTAAACAATGTTTGTTCCTATAGGCTGATGCTTTGTGGTTTTACATGCAAGAGGCCAGTATATAAAAGGTTTTGGGGTTTGTTTTTTTTTTTACTGCAGTCTAATTTTACAGATGTAGAGTGTACAAACACCAAGCAGTAAAGAACACCAAACTGTTTGGTTGTACAACTAGACCAGTTCCTGGCACTCGAGGAAAAACAGCTATTCCAAACGCAGGCGCTACTGAAAATACTGAAGTCATAACTGCTTCTACTGCAAGCAAGATAGAGGAAGTCTCCTGGGTATACCAGGATAGAGAATTTACAACAGCAATTTCTAACTTATGCTTATGGCCCACAATCTGCTCAAGACCTTTCCACATTGCCCATAGACAAAGAAGCCATCACATGTTACTGTTCTGGATGACAAGTGAGCAAAGGGCATGCTTGCTGCTGCTGTGCTATTTTTGCAATGAGGCTGTCCACAGGACAGAAGACATTGAAGAACACTGTTTCTAGGCGAGAAAATACTTGGGGTGCTCAAATTGTGTTACATTCTCTGGTACTATCATACTCAAGCTTAAACTTCCAAAAGAAAACTGAAGCTGGCCATATAGACTGAACCTGCTGTTACAAAATGTAATGCTATTTAGGGGACTGGAGGAAAAAGCTCTGAGTGAGAAAAAAGTGTACGACTATCAGGATGAATAGTCTTATTCCCAGAGATGCATGTAAAGAAGGACTCCACATCTAGACAGTGGCAGTTTGCAGCCACTGGGGAAACTGCAAAACCCTCCTCTCTTCCACCATATTCATATCAAGGAGAATATAACAAGACATATCTCTAGCAGACCACAGATCTATGTAGCTTTGTTTCTGATATTTGATTCTGTAGCCCACCATTAAGAAAAAGGACTCCTTATTTCTGATCAGCCTTCTCAGTGATTTTTCTACCATTATCATGTCCTTCTTAGGATTAAATAATCAGAAACTCTCTGCAGGTTTACCATTACACAAATCCATCGTGCTTCCCATCCTGAACATTCATACCTTCTCTACAATAAGCAACAGAGATTCTAGCCCTGTCCATTTTTCATCTGTAACTAGAATAAATGACTATTTATTTCTATTATGAAGTGTTACCGTACTCCATTGCTGACTACACAATTAGATGACAACAAACAAGTGCTCTAGGCCTCACAATGTTACCAGGAGAGAAACTAAACTATGTTAGTGACAATGGAAAACCCTTAATAGTTCTGTACTGTGCTAGATAAAACAAAGCGACACAGGTCACTTTTCAAGACAATATGAATTTGACAGTGCTGTGAGCATGTAGACTTTATGAGAAGGAAGAAAATTCTTTTGAAGAGCACCTGCTTCTACATAGTACCTTTTCAGTATCCAAAACCACACCCAGAGTCCGTATTTTTAAGACACAAGCCTCCTTAAGATTAGAAAGATTAATTACTTACATCATCATCTGACAGTTTTTCTAACAACATTTCTTCCAATTCAATCTTAGTCAGCCATCTGCTGCCAGCCAGGTTTCTGTTTAAAATATCACATATATTCTCCCTTTAATTAACCATGCAATTAGAGTTACATCACAAAGGACCACACATACAGTCAGTCTTCGTTCAGAAATACATTACAAATGAATACAGATCACATTCCTATAGTGAACATGAGAAGGCCTACATTGATTTTAAAAGATCTGTCTTTTGAAAGGGATGGTAACTTCACATACTGAATTAACCATATGAAGATTATGAGTATCAGTTATGCATTATTCATATTATTGAAGTCTGAGATTGAGCTAGAGTAGTATCGTGACAGTAAGGAATCTTCTCCACAACTTCAGACTTCATTTTAAAAGCCTGCTGCTAGGAAAAATTTGGTTTACAAGCAGCAAAGAACAAAATCAAAGGCAGAATGTTAAAATAAAATTCTAAAGTAACAAAATTTTGCCTCTGGTCTTTACTTTTCTGATCAATAGAAAAAACTCCACTAGCAGTAAGCGTAGTCAAAGTACTAATGCAGCCATGACACACTGTATTCTATCTACTGTGTAATCTTGACCTGCTCAGCACAGAATCTGCACTGATGATACGAAAAGCAGAAATTTCTAAGAAACCAGCCTCAGAGATGCTAACGAAGAAAAACCAATGCTTGAAATAAATCTTTCCGAAATATGTATGATACAAAGTGACCAACTAAACAGAACGCCACCATAAACACATATGCCAACATTATCAGGTAAATTTAAGGCAAAGCTGTAACTAGTTTCTTACCTCTTCAGGTTTTTTTTGAAACAATCTTAATGAATGTTTTCAGCAGCACTAAGGAAGCTGTGATTCAGAGAAGCACTCCTCCTGAAGGTGATTTTAAGTACTACTTCTTCTTAAGTATGTATTTTAATGCTTTTCTGAGTCAGGGCATGAGAAACATTTATTTAGAAACAATGCTGGTTTTAACAGTAATTTTAAAAAGTCTCCAATCCTGACAGATTCAAGTGTATACTTACATTTACAAATTGCTACTTCCAGTGAAGTCAATGAAATTTTTTACATGTGAAAAGCTATAAACTTATAGTTGTTCAAGATCAGGTCCTAACCCTACAGTTACAGAATATTACAGAATGCATCCACAATAGGTTATTTTCTGGAAGAAGAAAAAAACCAAACAAACCACAAACCAACCAGCCCTTCCCACCCACCCTCTACCTACACTTCGGCGATAAATTATCCAGGCTAATCTCAGAGGAAGTACCACATCCAGTGTGGAAAATAAGTCTCAAAAATCCTTTAAATTCTCTGAGCTTTTACAAACCTAACAGGGAAAAAACCTTTCAACTCTGACTAGCTTTAGGTCATTTTTCACATCAGTAAATCCACTGGCTGAGGTCTGTAAGGAGTCAGGTTATTTTTCAGCAGCATGCACCAAGAAACTAAATTCATTTGTTCTCTTGTCTGCTCAGAAGCCAACATGAATCTATGATAAAACATTCTGTGGGTCATAGGACACTACCTATATCATGAAGAAACATGAACTTCTGTTATTTAAGAAATTGAAATAATCTCAGCAAATTAATCCGTTCTCTTCCTAACATAAATAACAAATGGCTGAAATTAAGAAATGACAAACCAATATGATGTGCCACTGGAACAGCACATAAATCTGGCTAGAAAATACCCAGTAAGAACAAAGATAAGAACAACTTGGACAGTAAAAAGTAACTATACAGAAAAAGCAGTAAATGCCAAAATCAAAACTTCCTAGCTGTATCCATTTCTTTTAAAGACTTGCTTAATTTAATATTCTAATATATCATAAGATGCTTTCAAAAAATCTCAAAATAGAAAATCAAGAATATAGCCTAAGAGAAGCAAACAGTTCTTAAAGCGTATACCCATTTCAAAGACAATCCTGTCTGTATGGACTATGAAACTAACAACTGTAGCATCTCCCATAGCTGCTTCTGGCTGACATGTATCTTTTCTGTCTAGTGGCTAACTAGCTGAAGAGCTTGCTGTGCACACCAGAGAAGTTAGAGGAAAAAGAAGAGAAACTAAATTTAATTAGTGATAATGGTGATATTTAAACAAATCCAACCAAATAAACTTTTCTAAAATTACTATAGTTTTTGATGATTTAGCTGTTCAAAACCATTAGATGAAAAACAGTGAAATTAAGTACTTTGATACTCTTCAAGTTAAATATTGGTACGCAAAAATATTCAAGAACTGTAATTAATGAAAGACTATTAAAGAGCTCAGCTTTAGGCCTTCAGATTTTTCCAACAGATAAGCAACTTATTTGGTATTTTAAAAGGCCTTGTTTTCTTATAAAGAGCTTACCTCCTTTTTCAGAAACCTTTAATAAAGAAATAATTAGAAAACTTCATATACAGAAACACAAAATCCTGGATATTCTCTACTTATTTTCAAACCACACTTCAGAACTTTTATATAGGAGAGAATATTGAAAAGAACAGGGAGAGATTAAAGAGCAAGTGAAATAGGTGGGGTTTCCCTATTTTAGCAGTGAGAAATGAGCACTCCACACATACATAGTACAGATAAGACTTTTCAACCTGAAATTACGATACAAATAATAGACAAGGAAGAGGCAAAAAGTCTGAAAATGTGTTTGTCAAATAAAAGGCAGGTAGGGTGTTAAAACAACATATTGAAGCATTTTAAGAAAACTAGTATCAATATTCATTCTAACTCAAAGATTACCTTTTTTCCTTCTGAGGAACAAGGTCTTGAGCTGTCAGTTGGTCTTGATATTTCTGAACATTCAGCAATTTTTCATATGTTTCCTAAAATGTATAAAGTATTTAAATGCATTTTTCCATTTAATATTTAAATTTTGTTATTTAAAACACATTTATGTGATTTTACTCTCCAAACACTTAAAAAGCAGAGGTCAGAAAACAAGCAGAGCTCTGACAACTAAAAAAAAATAGCAAGTTAAATCTAAACCAACATTTAGACAATATATCTAATATTTTCATATGCAGTTCAAAGGAATTAATTTTGAATTCTGCTATTTTTCTTCAGTTTGTTGCCTTCTTACAGATGCTTGTAAAAAAAAATTCTCAACTGTATACAAAAGGCAATTACCTTTGTATAATAGATGTAACTCCAAAACATACTGCACAACAATTTTATTAGTGCATCCACATTTTAGTTTGACTTCCTCAAAATACTGACAAGGATTAAGATTGTAAATAATTTCATTTAGTTAGATTTTTGTATATTTAGAGCATCAGTTTTACTGGTAGTCTGTATCAGTCAGAACTCCCTCTTACCCAGGCATGTCTATAGGGACACACATAAAGTTCTACGTTTACCATAATCAGAATTTCTGTTCTTTCAAACATTAGATATATTTACTCTGAATTTTCAGTATTTTTTCAACAGTTTTCTCAAAATTCTTAGCTATGCTACTACTTTCAAATAATGCTGTCACAGTGATTTCCCACTTCAGAAAAACAAAAGGAAAAAATATTCCAGAAAGTCACACTGAAAATATTACAGAAGAAACACACTTTTAATAAAGTACTTCCAGGGGTTTTTTTTCAGTTCAGAAACTTTCTAAGACTATTTGGTTCTAAAATATAACATCTAGTACTCTGAATTACACAGCAATTCATATTGCAAGTTAAACAGAAGAATATGGAGAAATAATTATAAGTGATATTGAAACAAAACAGCATTGTTGTACTACACCGAAGCAGTTATATGCCAAATAATTTACTTCCATTAACAAGTGAAAATAGAAAGCTTATAGTCACTTTCATATACCTTACTAATGAGTTTTAGCAAATACCAGAGAGAAACTACAGTGTAAGAATTAGTAGGAACAAGGAACAATGGTTGGGGTTTTTTTCCTTTATATTATTTACAAAAAACAGTAAAAGAAGAAATGTAAGACAGCTCTGTATTGCCAGAAATTAACCAATTAAATACTAGTTCTTAAGATAATACTGAGATTTGCAACAGGATGCAACAAGATTTCTGCAACAGTTTACATTTAAAAAAAAAAAAGCCCCATTTAGTTATAAGCACCTACTGTTCAAGCTGATTTATGCACTAATACAAAAATATACCCGCACATATACTAAAAATTTGTACTTAAAGTGTATGAACTAAGAACAGATTGTTATCTGAGTTGCACTCAAAGCATTTAAATAGGGACAATTCACTGAAGCCTTTGATGCAGGTCATGGGGGACACTTAACAGCACAGTAGAACAAAAGTATTTTTGGAATAACTGCACACTATAAAATCCTGAAGTACAAAATCATCCACTTTCCTTTGAGACAGCATAAGAACTCATATATTAGAGTAGTATCCCTTTCAGAAATCCTTTATTTTTGATAGAGAACTGTATCAGATAGGAACTAGGAAAATTTTTCAACTTAAAAAAGTCTATCTTCAAGCACAGGAAACATCATATAAAAGAGCACAACAAATGATATTTTCAAATATTTCCAAACCTCACAAATATATCTGTAGATCTTTAAGATAACAAGAGATGGTAGCACTACTTTGGGCAAGATTCATGTCACATCACTCTAATAATCTTAACAGCTCCACTCAGACCTAACTATTAGGCTGCAAAAATTATTGACTATACATTACAAGCACAGACATGGTTTGGGTTAGAGGGCATGAGGTGTGCCTGATGCCAAGCAATTTTTAGGCATCTGTAGTTAGACATGAAAAAGAATCAGTATGGAAGCTTCTGCTCTGGACTGTAGAGGGAGGGAAAAGAAGGGGAAGGAGGGCTGTGGCTGCCCCTCAGCTATCTGGGCAGAGCTCTGTCGGAACAGGCTCAGATTCCTGTAAGCTCCATGAGTTTCTGCATTTGGAAGAAGTTGAACCAGGCATGAAGAAGGTATTTTGGTGTTAGATGATCAGAAGAGGTGCTGGGTTACTAGGTCTTATAAACGTATAAGGAGGTTTTTCACTTTATTGCTAACCTCTCAGCTTACCTTTTGCTGTCATAAAGCATTGAGTGTCACCTTTCTACCTGGCAAAAGCAGTCTCCAGTCTGCCTCCTCACAAATACCCATCATCTTCACTACACTCTGGCATACATATTTATGTATTGGAATGCTCAGCAACAAATACATGAACGAGGAGCTCAACAAAAACACAACTATATCACAGGTCTTTAAAAAAAGGGCAGGGGGAGGGAATCACAGTTGTTACCTTCGGACGGGCTGACTATAGTCAGAATTGCTTCTGAAGAGCAACTGAAGTATTTTCAGGTAACATGACACAAGTTAAAGGAAGACTTAAGGATTTTGTAATCATATTCAGAAACTACTGATAAACACAGGGCAAATAAAATGAGACATGGGTTGCCACCCACTAGTTTTTAGCCTCAGAAATTAATTGTTACAACAACAAAGAAAGCTTTACAACAGCTGGAACAGTAAGATTTTCCTGAAGACCCTCCCCTAGGTATTCCCAAAGAACACCAACACTCCACAGCCTATTTAAGTTCTGAGAATGTGCACGTCTAAGAATTAAAATGATCTATTTAAACTGTTCTGGTTAAATTACAGTAATCATGTCCATTCATACAAAGAACCCTTTACACAGGAGATGAAGTCAAATGACATTAAAAAGTAGTATTTTAAAATACCTCCAAGTGCAAGAGAAATGCTAAATATAATTTCCTGCATATTTCTGGCAATGAAAGTGGACTTGCATCTCTTATGAAATAAAATTTTGGTCTGAAGTATCAAAAAAAAATTTACACATATATTTAATCTCTAGAGATGAAGTCAGACTAAAAGAACCACTCACATGTGAAGTAAAGTATGTGGATGAGCCTTTGCAAAATCAGGAATCACATGTAATGCCCAATAATTTATCTGACAAATCTTCACTCCCCAACGGCTAAAGAAAGCCTCTGAAGACACACTTGCTTTTTCAAAGCTGGCAGGTGAAGATTTTACTAACCACTTCAGGATTCAATAGTCCAATTCATGAATGTACACATCTGTGTGTCTTGTAAACTCAGCTATTACACAATCAAACTAGCTGATTTTACAAGATTGGCTACACACTGAAATGCTTCCATTTCTAATAGAGAGATCAAATTTCAGATCTCTACAAGGATGCTCTCTTTTAAAATAAAAATAATATTCTTATTTTACCCTGCATAAAAAACTTAGGGAAGAAATTAGCAAATGGAACCCCAGAAAAAGATTTTTAAGGGGAAAAAAGTTAACATTTTGGTTAAAATATGCTGCAGGGCCCACATTTTATATCACAGTTTGCATTTTTCTTTGCTTCTTATGTGGTTTTGACTTCAGCATATACTTTGGGGTTTTTTAGGTTTTGGGCTTTTTAAGAGTTAAAATGCTCTACTGTTAGCGCATTTACCTCTGATATTTCTAAAAAAGTACCAAAAGCACCATTACATAAAATTACTATTTTGCTGGACAGAATGGTATGAAAAGACCATTTCATCTTGTTCTACACATTACAAAAATATTACTCTGAAAAACTTTCAAGTTCAATGATATTCAAATATAAATCAAACATTTGTGTTTATTGCATGAAACACCATTTCATTCTTTTGTGTATCAGAAGAAAATTAAATTGTCCTTTTCCCTACAGCTAAACTTTATTCAACAGGCAGAACAAAGACAACAATGGAGTATAAAGCAAATATCATTTATGAAAGTTCATTTAATATTCAAGTCATAACAACATATATATTGGCGGTTATAATACATGCGAATATACACAGTTTATTTTTAGTAAGTAAATATTATTTATTAGCATTAACTAAACAAATAATGCTGTGACCAGCTATATTACTAGCTATTAATAAAATTCAAGTTCCACATGAGTCTATGTAGTAATTAATGGCATCCAAGTTTAAGCTAAATATTATGTCTATCCGATTTATTAGACTTAATGTAGCAATTTAAAGGACATCCTCAAATGGGATTGATTACTTACACTAGACTGTATTAACATTCAACCCTTTTTTTCCCTAGCCGAATTAATTAGCTTTGAGACTTAAAAATACAGTTTCTTAAATACACATTAGTCTAATAAGAGGTTAAAACAATGTTGGGAATTTCATGCAGACTTCAGCTTTCATTTGGCTGACTAAAAAACCCTGTTAAACCTCACTTAAGGGATTTAGGTTTAGAGAAGCCTACTTCATGAAAATATTTAGAAACAGTCAAAGAACACTCAAGTATCCTATACTAACGAAAAATGCATTTGTCGAACCGATTTGTTTCAAGGTGGTTGCTACGCTGTTAGAAACAAGATCCACACTATTCTTTTAGAAATTTCCAAGGCAAGCTTGCATAGTCTTTCTAACTGCTAGGAAGAGCTAAAAATAAACTTGTGCTTCTTGTAAAATTTATAATTTCTTCATTATGATGGAATGCAACAAAACATCTTGCCCTTGGGTTGCTCTGTTTCAGCCAAAACAAATGCAAATGGCTTGTCAGATGACAGCTGTTTGATAAGGCTCCTCTACAAGACCTGCATGCTTTACTTTTTTC
The DNA here is from genome assembly GCA_031468815.1 of Morus bassanus. Classification (NCBI taxonomy): domain Eukaryota; kingdom Metazoa; phylum Chordata; class Aves; order Suliformes; family Sulidae; genus Morus; species Morus bassanus. Next base: position 70,797,251 of record CM062568.1, read on the forward strand.
CGTGAAACTTGGGATGAAAGGCAGAAGGCAGGAAGAGAATTAATGTAGCATACAGTCTAAAGGCAATGCTACAACCGTGATTAAGTAGAAAAGTTAAAAGGCACAGATTTTCCACAGCCTCGCTGCGTGCAACCCATCCGTGTAACAAGTTGACAGGCCTAGCGCATCAGCTCCATCATCCTCTCCGACAGCTAAAACGCAGCATTGCATCCCTTTTCAGAGAAAATTTGCGTCTGCACCATGAAGCGTTGTACATTATTTCTTAGCACTGCAGGGGGCTCAAGTCCATATGGAACCTTCACAAATATTACCACAGATCAAACCAGCGGCGTTTCGAGGCAGATTTGACATACCTATTTAAATGAACAGCAGGGGTCCTCGGGCTGCCTCAGGCTGTGCAGGAGAAAACCTCTGTGGAAAGCCTATGCTGCAGCTCCATTACTCAGCAAAGACACACTCTACATTTATCATTCATTTCATTTCTGCCAGGGCAAGAAGCTCATTTGCCCAAGGTCAACAAAAAAAAAAGGGGGGGGGGGGGGGTTAATTCTCCCAAAGAAATAAATGTACCTGACAAGTAGGGATTTTGTCCTTTGGGTACGCAGAACGCAAATAAATATCAGATAATTCTAAGAAAAACACTACACTCAGTAAAGCTGTGCACCGAATTTGATAACATAAAATTTTTTTTTGACAACAGACCAACCATAGAACTAACTTTTTAAGACTATCTAATGAGGAAACAAAATCTGACATGATCGTCCAACTAAATATTTCTGCATGCATTATTAATGCTTTTGTCTTCTGTAAGTACATGTAAGAAACACACTGATCTTTCTGTAAACTCTTCTAAAGAGGTAGATAATGTTTGCGCCATTGATGGTCGTAGATATGAAATGTCTGTTCATAATCCATATTAAGACCTAGGGTCTAGTGATGTCCTATTAGATACAGCTTTTTTCATAAAGGTAAACAGATGCAGATCCTTTACTCCTGGAACCATCAGAAAAAGCCTTAAGTTTGCATGAATGGAACAGTCTTAGAAAAATCAATTAAGCAGTTTAAATGCAAATTTTCTTCTCACTAAATGTCAGCACAAATAACATTTCCTATAGCTTTGCCCTTCAAGGGGGAAAAAAAAAACTCAAACCCAAAACCTATTTTTTATTCTACAATGAATTTTCCTAGAACTAGCCGATTTGTTGTACATGCATTCTCCACTACTAACTTTATGCTACTAATCCAATACAGCCTACAAGAAAGTGTTCAGACTATTCAAACCCAGTCCATAGCCAAAACTGTAAAATAAACCAAAAATTAAAGCAAGAACTATTATGTACTGTGTTCTCTTAAGTGTGACATAAAAATGCCCCAGTAATGGGTACTGTGACATAAAAATATACACTGCATTTAGCTACAGCAGTGATATTACGGCCTATTGTGAAAACATGAGTAAACTCAGGAGCTCCTGATACGCATCTCTAGAACATGTACTTGCCTGGGAGCTAACATTATTTATTACAGATTATAACATACTTACATGCATTAACGAATAATATGACTGCTTGCCAGTATAAAAGAGAAAGTGAAATGGTCGGCCATCTTCTCCCCACTGGATTTCTAATAAAAAGCAAGATTAGACAAGAAAGCAATACACGCTTACTAAAAAACCCTTTGTATTTAATTGCAGTTATAAACCTCTTTAATACTGATTACCTTCTTAAATATCAGAAAACAAAGACATTTTACTTGTATTCAACCTGTCCGGAAATCTAATGATTTAGACTACATTGTTAAAAACCAATCTCCACCTGCAATTATAACCAAATATTTAATGATATTTCTAAATATTGTTTAACATGAGGGAATCCCTCATGTACATCTTAAATAAACTTTCAAAGACTGTATAGTTGGTATTACAGAGAGAAATATCTAATTTAGAATAGGAAGAAGTACAAATTAAGAGACAACTGAGATCTACATAATGATTGTGAAAGTTGAAAGATTAACAGTTAATAGCGCTTTAAACCCAGAGCAAATTTTTTATTAGTATAATATGTCTAAACTAAACTAAGTATTCGTACAATTGTCTTTTGCGGGTAACACAATTGTATTCAGAACTTGGGTGATTTTTGGACTCGTTCCTGTTGACATGCTTGGGGTATTTAAACAAAGACCTATGCTACAGTTTACATTATTAGTTCAGCAAGAAAATATACGTTCCATATGATTCAGCATATCCAGTTTATTTTTTTCATTAAAAGACATTACTTAAGGACAAATAAATTTCAACTTCAGAAAAAAATCAAATATAACATGACAAAGATCTCTTCCAAATGAAGTGACAACAATAAAAACCTGAAGACTTTTTACAAATTGAACCGTGGAGAAACTCATAGCCATATAGCTATCTATAAGCTATAGACAAAGATAAGACTCCAAGAACCTGTCTGATAGGCACGATATATACTGCACTGGAACATTAAGACATAATATGGCAGAAGTTGAATGGAAAGATGAAAAACTTACTAGAACAGAAGGAATACAGGGGGCTTTCACCCACACATACTGCTGGTGGAATGTGTGAATTTCCACGTATGCAGCTGTGAAAGCATGTTTTATTGAAATTACTGTTCAGGGAACAGTCTGAAGTATAAATTTACATTTTTGTACTTCAAAGTTATTAAAGACATGATGCATAGACAAGACAAAGCTGCCTTAAGAGAGATACTTATTGAAAATGTTACTTTTAGATATGTATTTTTAAATTCTAAAGTATATTTTTATACACTTTAATTAGTTTTTACACTCCTCAGGACACAGCTACCATTTCAAAGATTTCTTTAGTCCTGAAAGTATATAGAATAGTAGCTTAGTTCTGCCATAAAACAGCCCTTGGATTTTAAAATTGCATAATAATCAACACTCTCTCACCCTTTCACTTTCTAATTTTTACTTCACAATACCATGAAGTTAGAAAATAATGCCTGATACCATTTGAAAGCTGAAATTCCAAAATTTCAGATAATTTAGTCAGCTTTCTAAAAGACACAAAGCCCCAAAAACATCAAGTATCAATTAATTCCAGGAACAGGAAAAGGAAGGAAGGGAGGGAAGAAACAAGACTGAAGACAGTATAGACATAAGCGCAGAGTTAGGACTTTCACATCAAAACTATTCTCTCAACTGGTAATTTCAAAGCTGTAATTTCTAAGCTTTTAGAATTATGAAGTTACCAGGAAAACTTTTGGTTTAAAATAGTGTTAATGAATATTTTATGGCTGTGATAGACAGCTCTGACAAAAAGCTACTGAATTCAACAAAAGGTTTTCCCGTGACTTCAACGAATTTTGCACATCATCCTACCTATTGTTTATTTTTAAACAATAAGAAACATTTATCTATAGTCAGTTAACAAGATGGCTGAAAAGACCACCAGTATTCTAGAACCCAACAGTATTTTTTTTATCCTAAAAACCAGAATATCAGATCAGGCTTTTACTGCTCACGTCTTAGAAGGTAATAGGAACATGAGGAGAGAAGTAAATCTGTGAAAATAAGGAATTCTACATATGCAAAAATTCTAATACTTAGAAATAATTAAAAAAAAAAACTATGAACACTTACTTCTCTGCTCTGGAAAAATTTCAGTAGGATGCTGTAAATAAAGAAACAAAGATCAGCAAAAGGAAAAAGTTACTTAAAATATCATGCTACAGTTATTCAGAAATGCAACAAAAAAAATCCTACCTTCATCATGGGCCTGGCTTGTTTGTCAAATAAGCCAGAAGGAAACAGATAGGCAATAGATCTCTGAAAACAAAAAGAGAGATCATATATGTAACTTTTTCCACAAAAGCATCATCAAAACATTTCTTAGGTACTTTCTTGTAGAGAAAAATAGCATAACTTTTGTACAGTATTAACCAAATCAGTAAGAAAGAGTGCCGCATATGTGCTGTGCTGAAAAGAAAAGCAGATCATTTCCTCAGGACTCCTCAGGAAAAGCAAAACCTCATTTTCAAGGCTGTACTCTACTGTATCAGAACGAGTGAACTTTCTTCTGCAAAGTTTAGTTTTTATGGTATGCATTTATCATAACTTACCAGAACTACTCAAGTGCAAAGACCACCTTTATACACAGTGATTTTCCCTTATACTTTCAAGTGCTGTGAGTTTTAGAGGAAATCGCAACATTTAATTTATCTTTCTGAAAGTATCAGTGCTTGTTAACAGTGCCTACTGACAGACTGAGCATGGAAAATTTATTTAAAGCACCTGGACAAGGCAATGTTTTACACATTTAGAATCCCAGTTTCTACAGACAGTTTCCTCAAGTCTAAAAGCAATGTTTGTTGTGGCAGTAAAAGATATTTTACATAGCCTAAATAAGCATTTCATTGATCACTGCATTTGGAAACAACTGTGAATCACTACAATCTTTGCTGAACTTGAACTAATTGCTCGGAGAAGACAGACTCTTAAATGCCATCTTTCTTCTCCTTAGATACCTAAGGGTTTGCTAAAACAATTTAGAAAGACATATAACATTCATTACACACTCATTGTTTACCACTATTTCACTAAGTACAAGGTACACAATTTGCTTTTACTTAACTAATACCTACCACTATTCATGTGATGTATAGAGTTAGTAGTATTTGCCTCCAACAAAAAAAGTAGATATACCAATATTCCCAATCATTCTGGCAAAACGTAAGGCAAAGCACCTTATGTAAGGTTAAGCCCAATGATATGCATTTCTGTTCAACATCTTACTCTCCCCTCTTCAATGTAACTAAAACATAATTTAATAAAGCAAAAATATGCATTTATGAGAGCTGTTTGTCTTTAGAAATAAAACAGCAAAAGCTAGCCATCAAAACACCCAGATGTAGGGATCTGGCAAGTGTAGCCAACTTCAGACAGTGGGTAGTAGAGCTTGAGATAGAAATCTTGTGCTTGTACAGTAACGTGGACTACCCGAATAAACCCCTCTGGCAGTGGTCTCGTTTATATTTCCATTAGACAGTACAGAAAAGTAGAATTACAACAAAATCAGAGTTTAAAATCTTCTCATAAGAAGAATGGCTCTTTGTTGGTTAGGCTACCTTAGGGCTATTACGTGATGATAATTTTTTCCATGGACATGGAGTGGTTTGTCAGTGCCTCAACCAATTTAATATGCATGGAGTGTAAAAAGACCTAACCTATTACTTTCATTAATCCCCTACTGGCAATCTGAACAGAAATTTTGAGAATTCTGAAGCAAACAAAAGGCTTAACTTGATTTTATGAAATGGTAATTTTGTTTCTCTTAGTGACTACTGTATTCCCATTTGTTAGTCAATGGGCATTTTATGCATACACACAGTAGGTGAACACCTATTTATGAACAAATGGGGATTAATTATGATGACAATAGAGAAATCTGCTGTGAGCCAAATGATGTTAAACAAACACCTTATATAAGATATTAAAAGAATTTATTACAGGATACTGAGACTGACTCTGTGTGTACTTAAGACAGTCTTTATACAAGCATTTCCAGAATCTCAGTCAAAACAGTTACTGTAACTATGACACCTTAAGAAATGCCAAATATAACAATTCAACATTTATAACGGAGAGTGGCTGCCACCTTAAACCTTCTACTTCTAAAAAGTTTATTTTATATTGCTTGAGTGTATACTCATGTTTTTCATGCTAAAGCATAAGCAAACCCTGCATTAAGAAATCCTAACATCTACTTTCAGCTCTCCACAAAACAACTAGCCAAAGAATAATAATTCACTTTATAAGTTCACTTTTTTGTTGTTCCAAAATGGAAAGAAGTAGAGTCTTCCCGCCTTCTCCCTTTTTATGGAAATGTAATCAAGGATGAGGTGTTTGTCTTTACATTCCGTTATGATCTATCCTGGGATGCAACAGACTCCAGTGCAACTTTATTCAGAAGTTTCTTCTTAATTTTAAATAGGTGTGTCCTCAAGCTGTACTTTTAGCAACTACATAGCAAGTCAGTCTGCCTCTCGGAAACTTCATTTTTAGAAGCTGATTTTGTCTATGCAAATGTTTCGGCTTTGTAGAAAAGGGGTATTTCGGAAAAACTGTAATTCTCAACACCCATATGTACTAGCAATAAAATAAGATGGCGGATCAATCTTAGGAATGACATCAGAATTAATCTCTCCAAACTGCAGCTGGAGCACATAAATAACCATGACATATTTTCCTGAAATCTTTTGACAATGTCTTCAGATTTAGAACAGAGGCTTCCTTTCAGGAATCTCCATGTCTCGAGTCAAAATTCTGTCGAGAATTAACTGCACATTCTGCATTTTCCTGAACATACAAAAAAAGGAGGTGAGCGTCCCTCTTAAAACGTTATAATCAAGGTTTAAAAGCTAGCAGTAAAGTTCCCAAGAAACCTTTTAGATTTAACTGCCGTTTTCCATTCCAGGAGTGGTTTTCAGTTTAAGGGTCATGGCCCATATCCTTTTTCTAGTGCTTAATTTGACTTGAACTCTAGCTGAGAAAGGAAACATGCCGAATATGACCAAGAAAGAACTACTTTATTCAGGCCATCATTTCAGCGATATGAGATTCATTCACCCCACTCTAGTCTCCACAGGTTCTGGGCTGCTATTTCACAATTCTATTTGTTAAATCACACTGTTGCCATTTCTTTGGAAATAAGCACAACTTTCTAAAAAAGAAGCATCCATAATTATTTTCAGCGGAAACACAATTAAAAATCATGGTACCTAGTAACACAATGGCGTTTCCAAAAATAAGTACATGAACTACTGGAAAAAGGTGGAATGGGTACAGCTTGCTCCTGCTATGAGTTACTAAAAAAAAATTAGCCATTTCCTTACAGGATTGGAAAGTGTTTGTTTTTAAACTCTACTGTTGATCCATGCAGGGGAAAAAAAAAAAAAACAAAACACAAACACAATGACCCACCTTTAAAAACAGCAGATCATAAGGAATACACGTTAGTAACAAGATAGTTAGACATTTCTTAAACTGCATTGGTAAACTTAACATTCCTGTAACAAACTAAAAGGAGTCCTGCTACATCACCACTTGTTGAGGGTCCAGATGATTCAATATATTGCCTACAGGACCACAATGTCTTTCACTTGCAGCTATAACTTTGAATTCAAGCCAGTTGGAATAATGAGAACAAGCTTCCATCCCTATAAAAAAAATTGTATCTGGCAGTCCTTCAAACATGCAAACCAATTCATTAAGTAATATGTCCAGCACTGCATGTAGCATGTTGTACAAATTCAGTATACCTGCCACACCCTCATTTTCCCTCTTCGTTGCGCATGTTGCACATGCTGACTTCTGATCCTCCTTCCCTTCCTATCTATCTACAAGTCAAGAAGTTTTGTCCCCTCACTTTCCCAAACATCAGAGACTAACTCTGAATCAAACAAGTTCAGCTGAGTCAGTAAGGGTTACTTTTTTTTTTTAATGTTTTCAGAAATCAATAATTCAATACTTGAATTCAAATAGAGCCGAGTCATACAGGGATAGGTGAAGGAGACTGAGACAGTTCAGTCCTTAAATAACCTGCCATAAGTAGGAGAGTTTTGGGCAGGGCAACTGATCTTTCCCAAGCGGTTTCTCACACTTTTGTGAAATCTACAGCTCAAACATAAAACATTCCACTAATTTTCATTGCTCAAATCATGTGCAAAGACAGTTATCTAAGTAACATCCAGTGAGGAAAGGTATTTTGTAGAAAACAAATAGAAAGAAAAAAAAAACCCTCCTCCTTGGGCTTCCCTTGCAGCAGCATCCTATTTGGCAGAGGGCTCAAGAATCCAGCTCATTCCTTTTTAAAAATATACACAAAACTTCAGTCATCAAAACACTGAAGTGAGAAGTGACACTTTATGCCGTAATGTTCTAACGAAACGCCCAAGCGATAGCTGTTTCAGCTTCTTCCACTCCTCAACTTGATCACACGAGAGCCACTTCCCTCCTTAAACCTTGCCTCTTGAATCACATTATTTAGCCACTGTACTTCAGCATTTCTCAGATTGAGATGTTTACTGGAACAGCTCCTTCTAACCACGCTAGTAGTATTCTTTAAAAGTTTTCATCATCCAAAATTCCAGAATATTTGGGGAGAACCAGGAACGAATGAAGCAGAAATGGGACATGAAATGTTAAATAAAGAAGCTATTTCAGAGTTAACAAGACAGAAGAGGTTAACAAAAAAAAACCAAAAAAAAATATCAGTGACACACCTAAGTTTACCTTGTAAAACAAATTCCTCCTCTAACAACTACCAAAATTTATTGAAACCACTCCAATGATTTGTCACTGTTTATTTAAAGCTGAATTCTAGTTTGGACAGAAAGAAATTTCAAGTTCACAGTGTTATATCATTTTAACCCCATCACTTGAAAAAAATCATCACCCGACAACCCACCAGCATTATATGCAAAAAACCCACTTTCTTTTAATAGTATTTGCATACTAACTAATCATTTTCAAAACAAAAATTAATGTCTTGTCCAGAACTTGCAGAGAGGTAAAAAACCCCAAAACCTGTTGAAAGAAACAGTCATTGTTTCCATCTTCTTTTCAATTTTTCAAAACACTGAACTAAAAAGAGTAAAAAAAAAAAAACTACAGCAGTCATCAGTTCATATGGACTTCGATGAAGCAGCAAGAAAATACTGATGCAGAGTTTGGCTCCACTGGAAAAAAAAAAAGAGATGAAAAAAGCATTCTAGCTTCAACTATTTCAAAAACAATACAAAATCCAATATTTCTTGTAAGGACAATGCTGGACAACACACTCTTGCAGACAAAGTTCAGAAATGCATTTTGTTCTGAATAACATTTTGAGACTTCACATATGCCAATATTCACTCATTTCTAACACTTCGCATTGCTAAAATTTGAATGTTATTTAGAAATCAGATGTGCTGAGCCACTTTTAAAAGCAACTGAATACAACCTATTTTTCATTAAAGAAGTCTTAATTCAATGAAAGAAACTACCCTTCGAGGAATGAAGTTTTTCCATATTTAACATTTTCATAGTTAACCTTACTGGTACTTCTTCTGCAACAATGTATATGCTAGTGAAGATAAACGTATATTTTAGATTCAAATTATTCCATCTGCTTGACAACAATCTATCAGGTCATAAGACAGACAACAAGAGAAAACAAACATAGATCTCTAGCTTTTGAGGTTTACTAACTCCTATGGGGAAATAGTATTGCTTTATGATGAGCTCCTATCTGGGAGAGCATTTAGTGACTGCATAAAAATGAGTAATAAAAATACTGGCATATAAATAGGTCATGAAGATTAAGACACTTTTCTTGTATTAATCTTACTTAGATTTCTGGGCTTTAAAGTAGAATATCACGTAACTGACAGTGGAAAATGAAGGTGGGCTGTTTACTACAACAGTAACTTGAAGTTAAGTCACAAAATAAAAGGATTACAGACTCAACCAGGGAAAAGCACTAGGTCAGGACTGCAATCTCTATTAATTAGGTATCCCAGCTGGGCAGTGGGTATGCAGCTGTTAACTTGATCAATGACTTACCTAAATGTCATCTCTACTGATTCGCTTATAAATTACCAGCAAGTGAGACTAATGTACAGGTGCTAATTTATTTAAACTGTTCTCTGCAGTTCTACATAGCTTTATAAACTGCATCTGGCACCTAATGTTAGCTGTCAGTTGTACTTAGACATGCCTGTCCTAACGACTCTGTTCATTAGAAATGAGCACAGATTATGAAATATTGTGAAAAATGATACATCAAATGGAATGGGCAAAGCAAATCAATTAGAGAAACTTCACAGCACATATTCACACATAGGAGAATAAAACATCCTAGCTTCAGAGTAAGGTCTATAATACCAATTAAAAAGCAATTGGTAGACTTCTGCAGAGTTATATATCAATTTGCTGGATTTTTTTTTTCTCCTCCAGAAATACAGTTGTAATGCACAGCTTAACTTTTCATTCCTAAATAAAAGTATCAGCAAGAGGCAATTCTGCTTCCACAACATCCAGAAGGATTAGCAAGTAAGTCAACTTATTTTCCTGTTTAAAACTTCACAAGGTTTAGCTTTTATTAAACTATACCTAAAACTCCAGTGAAGGACAGGATCCTATGATGTCTACTTTCGAAATACACTGCACAGACTGATTAACAGAAGACGACGCGGAGGTATATAAGCACTCATCAGAAAGAATTATTACTGTTCAAAATGTAAAGCTTGATAATTCTCCTGGCAGTGCTTAAGCAGCTTTTATATTTTTATAACAGAAATTTAATTATGCATAGCAGACACTATTACACACTCTAAGTATCTTCCAACACCTGATGGAATACGAAGAAATCAAACACATACCACAGATACTTGGTATCACCAAACAAAACACTACGCTTTTGGCTCCACTCCTGCATCTTTTCAGAAACAGAGTCTGCAAAGCAGTCCCGTACTTGTCACCTGCACTGCATTTGTACAAGCTAATTTCCAGAATGAATCTGCTTTTACTAATGATGGAGCTCAGTCAGTTTTTCGCAAACGATCACAGTGCTGTGGATTCATAAAGAAGAAACCACTACTTCGATACGGTCATTTTCCATTTCCTGCAGTCTTGCTTTCTGTAAGCTTTCCCCCAGACCCTACCAGGGAAGGAAGCCAGACTGCAGATTAATGCATTCTCCTACCATTAACCTTTTGGGCAAACAAACTGAACTATTAGCGTCATCATCGTACTGTACTAACATGGGAGGTATTCTAGTGGCAGGTGTGTGCATGAATACTTTACAAGAATGTAACTCAAAAAGATAAAGGTCATTAAAGGTAAGAAAAAACATGAAAAATACAGGAAAAAGAAATTCTGTAGTCTGTACAGAAATAAGAAAGCCAATGTAAAGAAACAAGCTGCTATTACTGCTGACCCAGATGTGTCGATGGATACTTTTACTGTTGACAGGACCTTATCCACTCTACACTGAGACTGGAAGTGTCTCTGCATTGGCACTTGTCTGTGGAAGGGCAAAATAATACTGCAACTGCTTTCATTCAGAATTGTAGGTATCAGTGTATAGCTTTGTACTTATAAAGCTTATTTTCCTACAGATTTGTGCCTTGAAGTCAAGCTTCCCTTACAGATTTTCTGATACCTGATAAGACTCAAGTCTCATTTCAGCCATTTTCTCAGCAGGCCATTAACAGTGTGTCTCTTCTCTACTTTGTTGTCTATTTTCAGAGAAGTTTTCAGAACTTAGATTTGAAGCTTGTCAAATGTGTTTGAAATCAGCCTGTATCACCACCTACAGATATAGTTCTCTTTCTTGGCATAAGCATACTGTCAAGACCTCTTACGTGGACACAGCTATGCTGACAGAATTTTGCCAAAGAGAGGCAACAAACAATCTTCTCCCCCTGAAAAAACTAAACCACGCACTCCTGTCTTTTGGCACATACCTCATTACTACATCTATCCTAAGGGCCCTGCTGATATACTGTGCTGCCATGGCTAGAGTAATAGTGCCGCTGGTGCGCAGAGAAAGCTTCAGCCATGAGACTTCACGCAGCTTCACCTAAGAGTGAATGTCACCAAATGACATTTCTCCTCCCTACCTCTGATGTGTGATAAAATAAGACAGAAGTGAAGACCAGGTGGGACATTAAAAAAATCCATACAACAAAACATTTTTCTGAGTGAAAGGCAGCATATCCATACACGAGCCTAAATGACACAGAGAAAGAGGAGGCCACCCATCTGTCAGCTGTCAGAGGGAATGGCAATAAAATAGTATGGTTGGAGCTATTGATATGAGCTTAAATTTGCGTCTATATTAAAATCCTTAAGCTAAACCAGAGTGTTAGTTGTAAAACATCCTATAAAATTTAATTTGCATTACCAGCAACCACAGTAGCATAGAAGAAAACCTGACCTAAATATACACAGCAGGTCAAATTGTGGGTAAACATTTCAAAGTGCTACATAAACCTTTACTGTGCCTCTTACAACATCAAATCAAGGGGATTATCCATTAGGACTTTTAAAAAGAACCTACTGTGCTTTAGGAAGATACAGTATACAGTTCTATACTGTGATGTCTGACCTCACACAGTACCAGGGGTAGAATCTCTATTCACAGTCACAGTTGCAATGTTTGCAATGTACAGTAGCATTCTTTCTTATTCTGACAGTTTGATTAAAATTCAGAGAGCTGAGGGGCTCATGCTGAAGTAAAGTGCTTTCAATATCTGAAACTCTACAGTAAATTACTTCTCCAACAGAGCAACTATACTTACATCAATATCCTCTTGGGTAAAAGTTTCTGGATCTTCTCCCATCATGTTGGCTAAATGTCTCTTTCCTAGGTTGAACTCTTCAATCTGTTTTTTAATAAATGCCTCCGTGTACTTTTCAGGTCCTGAGGCTCCTACATTTTTTCTCTGCGCTGCTGTAGTGGTATAGATTAGCCTTAACGTCTAACAAAAACAAAAAAGAAAAAAGAAAAGTGAAAGATTTGTTTTATATTTTTGGCACAGTGAGCTCTAAATAAAATGAATAGTATAACAAGCCATTCATACTTATAACAAGATTCAATACATTATTGCAATAAGTTAGAAAAGGCACTATTATTCATGAAACCATTTTCTTCCAATTGTCTAATGCCCATAAACAGATAAACACATTTCAAAAGTTGAACATTTTCACACATTACATTTAATTCAGAAGATTTTTCTGACAGAAAGAAATGTAGTATCATATGTCAGGAACATCCAGCAAAAGCAAAACACAGCACTGATCAACAGATGCAGTCTTAAAAGAAAATAAAAATATATCAGCAAATAAGCAGGGTTTGCCTTCAGCTAAAGGCATCCCATAACAAAGTATGAGAAGACTCTGTGGGGCAGCTCTCTAGTGGCTTTCAGAAGCATGTGGCTACACAAACACTGCTAAAGGCTCTGGAAAGGCCATGGAGTGCTCCTTCCTTGTTCACAGGGCCAGAACAGTTCTTAAGCTCTTTCACCATCTCAGGTGGAACAATTAGAAAACTAGTAGGGTAGTTCTGACCTGCAAATACTACTGAGCTTTGTTCCAGCTCAGAAGTCATAACTCCAGGGACAGTTATCTTTTGATCTTTGTGGGACACAGGTTTGGTTTTTCTTCTATCAAGACAATCAGTAGTTAAGATGACTAATTTCAATCAAGCTCTCTGCCAGACAAACAGGAGCTTCACTGACAGAGCTGTAATGCCCCAATTCTGGCCTAGTGCCAATATGCACTATTTTGTCTCTCCAACATTAGTACTAAAGTCATCTGCAGCTTAATTATTCCACAAACTGAATGAGAACTGATTATTTGTGTGGTCTTCTGTGGACAGGGGGAGGGAGGAAATCACAAGGAAAAAGGGTATGTGGGACAGAAAAGCAAAGTCCGAAAAAGAATCACTTCTGAATCAGGAAAATGCCCAGTTCTGTTCACCAGATAGTACCCTGAAACACTTCTCTCCCGCCTCTTCAACGTGCCACGGCTTGGCTTTATGAGCAGACAGTGCATTTTCACAAGGCAGAGTGAGCCCATCTCAAAGTCCAACCGAACTTGAAATTTCAGTTTGGAATAAAGACTACAATACCCTGCCTTAAACCTATGTCTGGCACATGCCTGTGCTGCAGAATGGATCCTATGAATTCAATAAGGCTTAATATAGAAGGCAATCTTTCAATAGGTCACACAAGATGGAAAGAACTGACCCTCAACATTTTTACAAGCTGACATAGATAAAGATATGGCCCCCAAGGTATGTACCTCAGAAAAGTAACCAATAAAAACAGCTCCAAGGCAGAATTTGGTGCTGAAGAGCCTGTTGTTGCTTTGTTTTCTTCACATCTTATATGTATCATATGCAATGCTAGTCCTGGTTTGCCCCTTCCTCTATTTTTTTTTTTAATATTCATGTTTTCTGTGAGGTTACATCGACATATACAAAATTAAAAGAAAAATAATCAGAATTATAAATGTACACATTTTCCACAGGCAAGGCTCGGGTCATTTCCTTAGAAAGCAGTAAAGAAAGCAGAGGTATCTCTGCATATTCCCTATTCTTCTCTCCTAGTCACTCCTCAGGAAAGAATTCAATTCATCTTCTGTCTTACTTGTCTTAATAGTAACTAATTATTTGTAATTCTTGTTAATGAACATATGATTCCTTATTACCTGGCCCAAAATTGCTTTCTCTCTGTTATGCTTTAAACAGAATACTTTAAAAAAGATTGCTTTCATCTTATTCCTGTCAATTTCTATTGTAATTTTCTCATTTTTGTCCTCCTTCCCCCAAGCTATTCATATTCTTCCCCAGTTTCAATTCGTCACTAATCAAAAGTCCCTGGACACACAAACTGTTCATAATTAGAAAACAGCCTCTTATGCAAATTAATATCTATTGTATTGGGCACCTCTTCTGGGATAAGAGTAGTATTTCATGGGTGGTACAGGCAAGAACTGCAAAACACAGCTAAATGCTTCTGGCATTTCAGTCAAACAAGAAAGCACGCTTCTCTACTTTAGAGAGGAAACCACAGAGGTTTGCATTTACTTCTTACACATTTCATAAAGCATTACTGCAGACAGCAGCCTCACCATTTTTTAAATAATACGGGTTATTAACAGTACTCCTGAAATAACAGACTATTCCACCAGGACAGGGGAGAAGGGGAAACCTCTACTTCTGGACACAACTCCTCGGTATTAACAATGCCCTCCCAACTCCTTCCCGAGCAAGCTAGCATTAAAACAGTTTGGCAAATCCTGGTTTTCCAGGGAGACCATAAATTTATAGAAAGTCAGCTTGTGCAAAATTTGCCTTAGAAAAAAAAATAAGCTTTTTCAGACAACTTCAACTTCTCTGGAGTATTTTTTCCAAGAGAAATAACTAGGACCTGCCTGGTTACTAGTCCTGTTCATTTTGCTTCACTGGAGTTATATGGATATAAAATCCATACAAAACATGTATCACTAACAGAGGAATCAAGCTTCCTGTACTTTTGGAATGGGAGGAAAAGGGAATCAGAGAAAGGAGGCTTGAATTCAAGAGAAAACATTGTCCATTTTACGACTGACATAGTTACAAAGATAGAAGACGACACAAATGATGTGGCATGCATGCAGTTGCACCATTTTCATGCTGCTTCCATGCTCTAAGCTGGCAGACTTCAACCATCTCCTTTTCCAAAACCCTGCAGCACGCAAATATATTTGTACTAAAAAGTTATCTTTGGGATAGAGCTTCACTAGCAGATGCGGAGCTGGAGCTGTATAACCACATCAGCCGCCCTGTGTCCATTGCTCCAATTACTGGCACAGCTAGTGCTACTGAACCCAGCAGACATACAAGATACCAACAGCGGTCCTCTGGTCACTTGTTGCACAAGGGAAAACATATATTATGTAGCAATCATACAGAACATAAATGCTCAGACCCACACGGAGTTTCTAAAGAATTACTTTTTGCTCAATAGGCGAGTTTCGGCTTTCTAGTGTGCTGTTTTACAAAAATGTGTTTTAATTGATTTCCTTAAACAATATTTACATAATCTCAGATTTCAGTCAGCCTACAAACTAATTAGGTGAACCAGTATCAGGTTTATGTTTTATAAAGCATTTTGTAAAACACATCAGAAAGTATCACAAGGGGTCAGCAAATATGCATAAGTGATTTCATATTACTTTTTACACCTGATTTCACAAAGTATTTCATCAGAAGAGACTTTTTCTCAAAATGAAGTCTCTTGACAGGTAACTGTAAAACTGCATCTCCTCCCCCCAGAAAATCAACTTTCTGTGCATATTTGACCAAATCTGTGTATTAAGTTTTTCTTATACTCTGTACTATGGAAATAAAAGATAGCTCTAAATGTATAGATACATGGCAAGTGTCAGATGAGCATAACAGGGAACAAAATTTAGATCCGGTTGTTTCGAGGCACAAGTTATCAAATACTAACAGGCTCTTCAACTCTTGCTTAGTTAACAACTGCAGAAAAAGCTACTCCGTTCCAAGCTCGTCGTTCTGAAAGACCGTCACCAAAGTGCTGTCATCTCTTTCTGATATCAGTACATATACCATCCATGGTGATTTAGATAAGGTACCTGACCCAACCAAATTAAATAGCACGTATGGTACTCTGAACTCTTCTGTTGAGAACAGCTATGCAATCACATCAGAAGTGACTGGCAGTAACTAAGCTAGATTTTTTTCTTTATAAATTGTGCTAAATCTCTGTGCTTTGCTTATTAGAAGAATAGGAAACTAAACCTGTTGTTCAGTCAAAGCCAAGGGAACTGGAACTATCAAGTTTCTCTCCCATTTCCTCTCTCACTGCAAGACACTTTCAAATACTCAAAAACCCAGGAAATTAAACCACTTCCCCCCTGCAACAGACATGAAGTAATAAACTAAACTCCAGCAAGGGATTTTTAGGATAACCATCATAAAAAAGTTCCCTAACAGTAAGGAAGGAGAAGTGCTTGACATAAGAAATGGTTATAGCAGGTCAGAACAAGGGAACATCAACTTGTTACCCTGTCCTCAACAGCAGCCGCTATCAGAGGCACAAGGAAAGGACAAACAAGTAGTGATCATTTTCCCAAGAAAATTCCCCAGTTTCCAGCAACCTGTGGTTCAAAGACATCCTGGTATGCTAACTGTCCTCAGTGGAATTTTCTTCCGAATTTCTTAAGCTGCTTTTTGTAGTCACATAAATGCTTAGAATCTTGAGCATCCTCATCAAACAGTTCCACAGGTTAACTACACCTAATGGAAAGAAGAGTCTCTTAAGTTTCCTGGGCCCTGCCTCCCATTAGTTCCCTTCATATCCTTTGGTTTGCAGACAGTTTGATGATTTATACATAGCTGTAAGGCTTAGGTACTGATCCGATCTCTGGGGGCCAGAGGAGTAGACAAATGATCTCTCAAGGCCCTTCCAGCCCTACCTTTTACAGTGACTCCTCCTTCAAGATCATTTCCTCATTTACAATACTAATCGTTTGCAGCTCAAACTCAAGGAGATGCCTGGCCAGGAAAACTAAGCTACTGTCATAATCACCTTTGATATAGGATAACCAAAGCAACACAAACTATTCCAACTGAGAAAGAAATCAAGCGTTGGAATGTTTTCAGTCTTATTCTCTTTCTCATTCCTTGCACAACCAAAGCGCATGTATTTCTGACTGCTGCATAAAGAACTACCCACACAGGCACCAAGTCTCAACCCCTAATGGGTAAAGCTAATCTAGAAGTAACCAATACAAACAGCTCAAATTGCTCCTTCCAGTATCGCCTTTCATTTCCCCGCTGCGTCTATATTCTGTTACCCCATGGTTTGGTTTGGTTCAGTCGCGGAACAGTTCTTCAGCCCTTATTAGCCTGAATTACTTTGTAACTTGAAAGGGTTACCGGCATGCCTTTTTATCCATTGCTGGTCACTGATTAAATATATATACAGGCGTATCAAATACCTCTGCACACACGCGGCGGCCACCCTCAGCACTGACAGCAGCTAGGCTTTTTAATTAAACGGCAATCAGCTGAACATTGGTATCTCTCAAAACACGGGGCTCATTCTGTTTAATCAGAAGTTACCGCACTCGCGGACCGCATTTCTCTCTCCACGGCGGGAAATGGGAGATTTCGTCACCTACTTACCCGCCGCCCAAACACAATTCAAGATGATCAACCTAGAAAACTACCACTTATTCATGAGTCTTAAAAGGACTTCACTTTTGCCCCGGCTTTGGTCTATACGCGGCTCTACTAATCCCAGCGGTATGTATAGTAAACCGGGGCCTAACCGCGCTTTTCCTTCCCGCGACGCGAAGCGAACCCGGCTCGCTGCGGGGCTGCCTCTCCCTCGCCTTTCCCGCCCCCTCACGCACCCCCGGCGCCCCGCGGGCCCGCCCAGGGGCAAGCCCGGCCCCGCAGCCCGGCCCACCCGGGGCCTCCGGGACCGGCGCGGTCTCACACCGGCAGGGACGCCCCGGCCCCGGCCCCGCTCCCGCCGCCTCCACGCGCCGCCACCCGCCGCCGCCGCCGCCTTCCTGCTCCCGCACGGAGCCGCCGCGCAGGGCCCGGCGGGCGGGCTCGGGAGGGGAAACGGCGGGGAAACGGCTCGGCTCGGCTCGGCTCTCACCTGGGCGCCCGGCCCGCCCGGCGCCGCCGCGCTCCAACGGCCGCCCAGCTGCAGCACACGCCCCGCGGCCGCCGCCATGCCCGCCGCCCCACGGCACGCCGCCCTACGGCACGGCGCGGTGGCTCTCCGCCGCAGGCCCCGACCCCACCGGTTAGGGGGCGGGGCCGGGGCCGCGCATGCGCGCGCTGCCCGGCGCGCGGTGTTGTGCGCTCCCCGGCCTGCTCGTGAGGCGGCGGGGCTGGGGTGGCGGTGTTCGGGAGGGGGGCTCGGGTTGTCAAAATGCATGGGAAGGGTAAAACGCACCAGCGTTGTTCAAATTCAGGCTCATCTTTAAAATGAAGGTTTCGAACTTGGGTGGCGGCGGCCGGGCTGGGGACCAGGCCAGCAGCGGGCCCCAGGGGTGTGCGCCTGTCCCCTGAGGTGGGCTCTGCTCCCTGCACCCGCCTCTGAAGGAAAAGGCTAAACCCCGGGGTCCTGCTCAAGCAGGTGGCATTGGAAATTGCAGCCTGTCTGGTGCAACACCACTACTTTGGAGAGTTGTGGCCAAAAACATGTTTCACCCGAGCACTGGGGGTTTTTTCCCATGGAAAAATGCCATTTTTCAGAGGTGCAGCAGCTGTCTCTCGCTGAGGGGGGGTTGGTATCAATACTGTCGCCTTCCAAGGTGTCCTGGTTTTGGCTGGGATAGAGTTAATTTTCTTCACAGTAGCTAGTAGGGGGCTACGTTTTGGATTTTTGCTGAAAACAGTGTTGATAATGCAGAGATGTTTTAGTTGTTGCTAAGTAGTGCTTACACTAGTCAAGGGAGCACAGCCAGGACAGCTGACCCCAACTGACCAAAGGGATATCCCACACCATATGGCGTCATGCTCAGTATATAGAGCTGGGGGAAGAAGAAGGAAGTGGGGATGTGCGAAGTTACAGCGTTTGTCTTCCCAAGTAACCGTTACGCGTGATGGAGCCCTGCTTTCCTGGAGATGGCTGAACACCTGCCTGCCCATGGGAAGTAGTGAATGAATTCCTTGTTTTGCTTTGCTTGTGCGCACAGCTTTTGCTTTACCTATTAAACTGTCTTTATCTCAACCCACGAGTTTTCTCACTTTTACTCTTCTGATTCTCTCCCCCATCCCGCTGTGGGGGAGTGAGCGAGCGGCTGCGTGGTGCTTGGTTGCTGACTGGGGCTAAACCATGACACAAGGTGATGTTAACCTGGATGCTGAACCTTGAGGGCTTGAGAGTGTTCTTCGTTCCCCCAAGTTACATAGTATATACCCTTAGAGGTGATTGGATTTTGGCAGTAGTGTTTTGTACCACAGGAGAAGTGGAAATGAATTAAAGAAACCTCCTCTAGACTTATTGGGGCCTTCTCTTTAGGAGCAGTTATTATTTGAGAGGAAATTCTAGAAGTGAATCTCTGCTTTTCCAGGTTTGTTTCTTTTTTCAGTTTTTCAAGTGTGGCTCTTGCTTCCCCCCATGCAGACATAAATAGGATTTCCTCCTTGGGATATAAAATAGGGTATAAGAAAACTGGCGGTGGGCAGGGGAAGTCACCCACGCAGGGAGGTCAAGGAGAAGCCACCTGGAAAGGTGCGTTTATTCTTGCAGTTACCAACAGTGAAAATGAAATGGTCAGTACTTTTATTGGCTTGGATACATGCAAGTGAATGCTATGAAGGCTGCACTGGAGGAGAACAGTGGAGTGTCTTTCTCCTGCGCCCACCTGGCCAAGCACTGGGAACTGCAGCTGCACTTTCATTCACAGGGTTTGTAGGGATGGTATTTGGTTAGCAGCTGTTTCTCCAAAAGAGAAGAAAAAAGAGCATTGGGTTAGGGTCACAGTCCCACTGACCCACCTCCAAAAGCATCCAGCAGAGCTGAAGGGGTAGAGAAAGCCGGACGTGGTATGGCCTCTTCAAGGCCCGTGGTGAATCTCATCTGCCATCTGTCGCCCCACAGCTTGGCTTTGTTCAGCGGCGGAGGGGCTCATCGGTCCTCACCGCACTGAGCAATTGTCACCCCGCACTCCTGTCAGCTCTACAGGAACAAAGCGCCACTGGAGTGAACAGTTTTCATTCCCTACATATAATTAATTGTCAAGTAAATTCGAGGAACGGGGCCATCTATACAATATCGGCCACTTGTACTTGGAAATGGGTTGATGTAAATCCAGCTCCCTAAGTCTATCGGCTCCTATACCCACCCTGAAAAAACATAAATGCTTTTCCAGTCTGGAGCATGTTTTCAATGGCATGAGAGTCCATACAGTCCATGGTTTCAGTCTGAGTTTACAAAATTGTTGTCACGAATTGCTGAATGGGAACTTGGTATGTGTGGATTCCAGCATTTAATGACAAGGGCCATGTTGTGTCTCTCTTGGACCTTTAAAGCAGTCAGCCCTTAGAAATTAATGGCTGCCCCTTCAAGGTGAAAGATTTTTGCACAAATTTCAAGTGTATTTCCCAACCATCCTGCTGCTGCCAAGGACTTTGCCTGGGCTTGCTTGTCCCTGGAAGACACTTCTACAGAGATGCCTGCATGACCGTTTTCTAGAGTGATCGTATAGCCAAGTGCGAGTGCATGTAGTTATTACTTGAGGATGCTCTGAAGAAAATGTAATTCCATGGCGGGGACGGCTAATGCATCCCAGAAAGATTCCTTCTAGTGGAAGGATTGCCACTTCTGCTCGAGTGGCAGGAGTCTGGGTTTGCCAATGCAAAATCAGTTTTTAGCAAAAGCTGAGGTAAGATGAAAATGAGCCGAAGTTGTTTACATGCTCAAGCCCCTGCATTCGCCATCCCTCTGTCAGAAGTTTATTAAGACAGAGGTGGAGGGAAATGCAAGAAAACCATGTTTAATCTACTTATGCCAAGATTAAATCCAAAGGGCTTCTCTCTATCTCTGCGTATAGTTGACAGACTGTAGATGCTTACCTAATCCATGCAAACTACCCTGATGTTTCGCTAAGTCCTCTGTGGATCTTTAGTCTCTTGTGTGGCAGGAATGCCCTTTTTGAGCCCGGCTGGGCAGTGTTCAACTCTGTGAACTTGTTCAAATTGTGAACCTGATCACCCGTATACTCTTGCAACTTGCTAATCATGCTCTATACAATCACAGAAGTGGGGAGTGTTGCCTGCAGCGCATTACCTGCTTTTGTTTTGAGACTAGGTAATGAGGGTAAGCATATAATTTGGGATGGTAAAAGCTCTGGAGTGCTGTCTTTCAGGGACGGCCTGACATTAAGAAAATTGGTGCTTCTGTGTGGGGCTTGACGTTTCTGAAATGAAAAATCACTGAATGCAAAATAAGGAAACGAGGCTGATGCTGCCACGTGCACGGGTCAGGGGACAGCCTAAGGGGCACATCTGTAGTATATGCAAATTCCTGAGCACAAACCTAAGGCTAAGCTTCAGTCCAAATTTGCTGATTGCTTACATTACCAGCCTACATGCAGACAGTCCTGCAGTGAGATTCAAGGTTTTCTTTTGTAATCAGAGATGGGTTTTGTAGACAGCATGAGTTCAGGTTACTGGTATGGTTAGTGTGAAAACCAGTTGCTTGAGGAGCAGGTATCCCAGTGGCAGTGATGGAGATGTATGGATCTCCAGCTCACTGCCTCATAGATGCAGACGGAAAGATGGCAAGGATGGCAGTACTGGATCAGACCAAAGGCCTGTCAGGCCTGATGGCTTCACTCTAGCAGTGACCAATGATAGGCGCTTACACGAGAGTAGAAAGAGAGGGCAAAGATGCAGACATACTTCCCTGAAAAAGCCTTTTGACCTGCAATGAGCTGAAGGCAGTATCTGAGGCCTAGACATACAAGAAACTTATGCAGGAGAAGAGGGCAGGACTTCATGGAGGATGTAGCTGGATCTGCTGCCATGCAACAGAACAAGCTAACCTGCAGCAGAGCGATTGAGACTCCATGAATCAGAAGGCAAAGCAAACAGCTGCAGGAGAGTTAAAACTTCTCAGGATGCCATAATCTAAATCCACTTCTGAAGAGATGCCTAAGTTTTTTGGGGTTTTCCCTAAACAGAAATGAAAGAGTAGATTTGTTTTTCAAATCTGAACTAAAGTTATTCTTCTTACTAACTACTTTCTGTTCTCTTTCCCCTGTGCCCTTTCTTCCTTAGGCTGTAAGTGTTTTGGCTGAAGTTCTGGGGCACCTGTGCTGAAAGGGACAGCAATCACCAGTGCTTGTCCAGGGACCGAGCATTTGGGTGGCAGAGCCTGAGGATGCTAGGCAGAGAATTCACATGCCAAGAATTTCCCTCAGAGCCTAACCAGGGGCACTTTCTGGATTTTTTTTAGACCCAGGAAAGTTTAGGAACAGTGTTCAACAAAAGACTTGAGTTTTTGGCTAGGGAGAGCACTGGAGAAGGGTGGCTTGGCAGAAAGCTTTGTGTTTCAGAAGCTGATCAGTATGCGTTTGAAAAAAACAAAATGCATGTTAAAAATGCAGAGAATTCAGCAGTATTTTAACTCTGTTCCAGTTAAGTAATTTTTAGTTATTTTATGGCATGTGTGTGCTTTTTGACATAGAAATTGTTTTGCATTGATCGTTTTCATCACTATTGAAAGGCTTGAGGCTGATATATCCAGAAGTCACGCTTTCTTAAATGCAAACACATAAATTTTATTTTAAAAAGCTAATAATAAGAGCAACTATTTCACTGCACCTACTTTTCTTCAAACGTGGAGCGAGCACACTCCATTTCGTAGCCTGCATAAGCTAGCTACCTAAGAGTTGTCAATTATGTTACGCTATAAAAGGCACAGCACTTAGGGGGCTGTCAATCAAGTCTGTTGTGAGAGAGATTTCAAGAATCATTATTCCAACAGTATTTGTCAAATATAAAAATAAAACAAATTTACATGACAACACCAAATGCAGAGGGATCATTCTTCATTTGATAGTGAAAGTGGTTTGGCTTGAGCACAGAATCAGTAAAGGTGAATCAAAAATACCCGGAGATCTTTTCTTGTAAAGCAGTGCTCCCTGTTTTCTTCCCTCCTACAGCTTTCCTTCTCCCTGAAAGAAGGTGTTACCCAAACCTTCACCACACTTTGGATCACAGCCCTGCATCTGTTTCATCTTTTCTTCACAGTCCGAGGGGTTGTGTTGGTTGGGTTTTTTTTTTTCCACAGCTTATGGGTATTGCTAAGCACTGCAAGGCATTTTGGGGAGCATTCTTTTTGGCAGTATTATGTTCCAGCTCTGCCATAATTTATGTGCTTGAGTAGCCCCCATTGAAATTGCAAACAGTTCTCAAAAAGAAAGAGAACTTGTATGGATGTAATTTGGAGGCATCTGAAGATAGTTTTATTCCACACGGATGCCAGAGTCAGCCCAAAGAGATCCAAATGCAGTGTCTGGGCCTATTTTTAGTTGCCAAGTGCTTTTAGACTATGTAATGTGTCTTTGTCATTTGTCTACCATACGCTTTGCCTCCATATGTTTATCACTGTTGCTATTGCTGATTCAGTATTTCAATAATAGAATCATTTGGAACTGTTCTTTCGACTAGGGTTTGCATCAGACTTTTTTGTCTCTGTGTAATTAGACTAATGTCATTACTGATCCTAGCAGCAACTTTGAGTCAGAGCTGACATGAGATCCAGAAGCTGTGCCCATACTGCTAAATAAAAGAGGCCTAAGGACTGGCCTAGAGATGAAGAGAAGTCAATTGAGTCACATCAGCGCTGATTAGAGCCACCTTCCCTGTACAGTGGAGCTGCTTGGAACAGAACCAGAAGTACAATCTCCCCCACCCATAGACACAGAGCAGTAGTAGTTTTATCTCTTCCTCACACAGAAGGAAATTTATTGCTATTCCCATTACTGAACCTGTTCAGATTTATAAACTTTTCTAAGTACTGGAGATATACATATATTCAGAATAAATAGAAGAAAACAGTAGTTTTTAAAATGTATATGCTTCCCAAGATTCATTTATAGATAGGGAGTAGACACTGTAAGTCCTGTGTACCTCGCCAGATAACCAGATAATACATCGCAGAGCGTGCCTTCCTGGGCCAACACGAGGGATTTGCCAATGTGCAGTTTATGGATGCTGTTGGAGGTTGTGAACTCCATCTGTATTTTTGTCAGGCTGCAAGCTCCATTTCAGTTTTAAGGCTGGGATGCACCTTGCTGTGGCCTCACATCTTTGCTGCTGGATTAAAATTCATGCAGGGTGAATGACGGTCAATGACCAAACACTGTCCCGTACAATGCTGTGGTCTCAGACAGTAAGTTACTCCCGCCAAGGAGACCAGGTTGTTGAGGACATGGTCACCTTGGCCACAAACTAATCTGGCAGGAGACTGCATTCACCTGCTGAAAGCTGAATGGGAGCTGAAAAGTTATAGAATAGAAGTGGTCCTTTTGGTGTGTTTGGAGCTTGGGAAATGGCAGATCCACCACCTAATGCTTTTCCATGCTTCTTGGAGATGCTCTACAGAGGACAAAGCAGTTATTTAGAATTAAATTTCTTCTTCCCTCAAAATGAAAATGATGACCAAAATACCAACCAATTCAGAGCTGAAAATTTATTTTAACAGGCTTTGGACCAGTCTCTGAAGTAATGAAGCACAAGAAAGTATGACTTAAATATTTCAGGTTTTAAAACAGTCGTAGCAGCAGAAGTTTCTGAGTCATCAGGGCTTCCACAGAAAGTCTAAAGAAATACATACGATGCATCTTTCACAGGAATAACAAGGAAAGAGGATGACAAATTGGATCTGGATTAAGGAAAAAAACCCACCAAGTACTGCTGTTACTTTCTGGCCATTATATTCAAATAATAAAGAAAATAATCTGCAGTTTTCTGCTGTAGAACTCTTTACAGAAACAAGCCATTCATGTGTCTGTACTGAATCTAAAATACTTTGGGAGCATTTGCTTTCCTTTATGGTAAGACAACTAAGAGAATAAGTAATGGTTTTGTACCTGCTCTGAT
This sequence comes from Morus bassanus, assembly GCA_031468815.1. Taxonomy (NCBI): domain Eukaryota; kingdom Metazoa; phylum Chordata; class Aves; order Suliformes; family Sulidae; genus Morus; species Morus bassanus. The sequence goes on from CM062568.1 coordinate 70,822,428, forward strand.
GTTTTAGGTACTTTATGTTAGGATGTCAAGGCTGTAAAGTGTCCAGCAAAACCAAGTATCTAACATAACACAGGTGTCTTCCCCAGATGTTCTGAGAAAAGAACCGATTGTTCTTTTTGACTTCTCTTATTGCAGCAGCGAGGCATTACCTACGGTCTACCCTGTGGGTGCCAGTACCTGAAGAGCCACTCAGCGCAACACCTGGAAAAGATCCCTTCCTGTTGTTCTGCTGCACAAGAGCTTAGTCCACAATAATCCTGTGTGAGTACCTTTGGAGGGAGAGGTAAGCACAGGAAGCTTCTTTAGCATTTGAACATCTGTGCAAGAGCTAACCTGAATGCAGAAGTAGTACTCTGCTCTGTGAGAGCTAGGCTTGCACCTGGATAATAGTTTTGCCTTCAGTCATTTTATGCTGGCCTTGAGAACCTGTCAGTCATTGACCACTTTGGGCCAAGTTCCAACCATAGAAAATAATTGTGAGGAGCAGAGTAGGAAGCGCAATTGAATGCTTTCTCTTCTCAACCATCTGACCTGCAGGTAGAAAGGCAGTCTCTGTTTTGATATCTCCTGCTCTGCCATCTTCAGCCATCAAAGAAAGCACTTAAGAGGGCAAATGATTCAGTCAGGAGTTAATTCATGAAACAGCACGCATAATTAAGATTATTATAAGTATCAGTAGAAACTGCCTGAATCATCACCTCCTTACATGTGAGAATCCAATAATGCATGTCAGCCTAAATCTGAACATCTGCAGCAAGCAACTGTTTTTCTCAGATTATGGTAGTTCTGTTTCAAAACAGGAGGCGAAACAGGGGAGAGAGAATTTGCAGGTTTGGGGGGGAAAGAGAGAAGGAATCTCCAACTTCTGTGAGCACAGTCACAAACTGACTGATTTACTTATTTATTGATGACACAAGTCATGTGTCATTTGTAATGTGCTGCCACAATCCAGCTGAACATGGTTGGCTGGCAGCAAATTATCCTGAACCTTGTGGAGGTAAGTAGGCTCCAGCTTATTTTAAAGGATGCCAGACATTTTGTCTCTTTGGCCAAGCCTTCCCAGTCATTTATAAAGTTACATGGAAAGGTCAATCTGTACTTAGATATAAAATATGATTAAAACAGATCACATTACATTATTTCAGTTTACTTAGATCAAAGCAAAATGAAAAAGCTTGCTAAATATCTCTTGGGAGGGGACTTCACTGTCCCCTGGGATGTGGTTGCTGGTTTTCCACTCTTCTGGATACATTAAAAAAAGAGAATCAAACAGGAGTTTCATTAAGAGTTTCTGTTGGAATCTAGAGGTTCTGAGCAAATATGGAAAGTACTATACATTTTTTTATGCAAGGAACCTTCAGAAAAAAATCTTTTTTAGAGTGGAGTTGTCAGGGAAGATGTGATACTATTCAAAATAAAAAACTACAGTTTCAAACAAAAAAATAAAAGGGGAGAGGAGTCAACTACATATATCTTTTGTGGGATCAGTAGGATAGACACTTTTTCTCTTTGTCTCTCTTCTGTATTTCTCTGCGACTCTCCTATCAGCATTCTTTCCTCTACATTCCAATAAATCTAGTACTGAACCAGAACTTGAAGGCAAGTCTGACTTACTTGTCCACAATAGATGATATAATTTGGTATTTTGCTCTTTCGCACACTTCAGGGACAGCTCCATACCTTACTGATCCTGCCTGTGCAGGCTTGATCTGATTGCCTGAGTCTACCAAAGGTATGACACTGATCTTGTGGCTGCTGGGTCAGATCCTGTCTAGGTGGTTTTTATATGCTCATTTTCCTTGGATTTGCATTCTGCTAAAATGGGAGAACAAAAGATAACCATGTGTTTAGCAGTTCTGGGACCAGCAACCATTAAGAGCAGGACTTTAGTCCCGCTACAGGCAAATGTCATTGCGTGTGTGAGGACTAAACAGTAGAATAATTAAGAAAGGTTACTTTGGTTTTTAAAAGTGCTTTCCTGACAAACTGCCAGTGTTGTCGCTCTTCAGGGGGAAAATGTTGCTTTTTGATGCATTTGTCATGAAAGGTCTGATACTGAAAATGCTCAAACAAATGAGTAACTTTACTCCTGTGAATAATATTCAAGGAGTTCTTTTATGGTTAGGCATTTGGTTATTGTTCCTATGTTAGAAGTTCTTTCTCTTGACATCTGAGTAAGTAAAGGACTGAAAGATATAGCTGGCAGAGATATTCCTTACATGCCTGGATCTGTCCTTTTCCCACCACTTTTCCTAATAGGGCTATTATTCTTGTCTTGATATGGACATTTTCCCTCCTATCTTGTCAGGCTGTTCCTTCATCTTGACCTGATAATGATATCACTTACTCAAGCTGATAGAGTGTTTTAAGAAATACAGATGTGTATTTTACTTATAAATAAGAAATCTTTCTGGTGAGGGGTTTGTCCCAGTGCCATTTCATCCAATGGACAGTACACTGAAGAACGTGAAATTACATGAGGAATTATTTAGTAAATTACAGTCAGGATAGTGCTCAGGCCAATTTTTAAACACTTTATCGGAGCCTGCAAACAGTTGGCCTCGCAATGAGGACCAGGCTTGGGGAAACAAAATTTGTTTTGCCTTTTTCTGTTTTAAATTTTCTGCGAATGCTATGTAGTTTAATTGTTACTTTAAATTTTTTATTTAGATTTATCTTAATAGGTTTTTACACTCTGCCAGCATATGATAGTCAAGCACCTTCTAATTATTTTGAGAATGTTCACAAACACACATTGCTCTTCAGATTTTTTCTCAGATTAATGCAAATATTTGATGTACAAAATTGGAATTTTTTTGAAATTTGTAAGAGAAAGCAAATTGTTGCCTTCTCATCTTCACACTGGCAATCAGATGATAAATATTTTGCCTTTCACTCCAGTAGTAGAATAAATCTGGCAAAATGAATCAACATATCTGAGTGAATCTTCTCTTTTCAAATATTAGAGGACTGTCACGGATTCTCAAACCTTCTTTGCAATATTCGGTAAATCTCTCAGTTAAGCTTTAATTCTAGATGATGGTAATGTATGTGTTTTAGCTGTTAGAATACATAGAACAGCTTGTCACTATCACTCAGTAATTGCAGTGCAGTTACTGACAGGGAATATGGTATTCAGAAAAATGTAAAATTTAGGAATCTTCTGAAGTCAAGTTTAAGGTCAATGAAACAAATTAATGAAAATGTGGAGTGGAAGATTGTAACAAAATTGAACGTAAATAGCACTGCATTTTTTGAACCTGAAGAGTCTGAATTGCAAACAGAAACTGAAGAACAGTTATCTCCTCTGGGAAAAACAGATGCTGTCAATGACGGCAGAGAGTAATTGAATGTATTCACAAAAATGGGGGGGTTTCTGTTCTCTTGACATTCTTTTCATAACTGAGCGAAGGCCAAGATTCTGCTGCCATATTCATTTAAAGAAATTTTTAACTGGTGAACAAAACTGTTACCATTATTGGCTCGCTATTAAATGCCATTCAACCCAAGATGGGATTTCAAAGCCGAGTCCTAAGCATTTCCAGAATCAATTAATGGAATTTTTTCAGGCCAGGGACTTTCAGCTTGCGATGGAGGATGGCAGTTCTGCCACTCTGAGGGACCATCCTGAGGAGCCCTGAAAGTCAGCCTTTCCCCCGCGACTGATGCCTGCCTGTCCAGCAGAGAGTCATCAGGTGCCTTGTCAGGGTGGCGAGCACACTAATGCTTAAAAGTTAAGTCCTGGCTACCTTTTGTGGCTGCTGGCCAATAAATAGTTGATTTACACTTTGAAGTTACATATATGCAACTTGCAGCCTCTTTCAACCCTACTAAAGATGTCTGAACAAGGTCACCCAAAAGAGAAGCCATAAAAGGGAGTGGGCAGAGAAGTATCTTCTTTCTACTTAAAAATATGCTGTTTACACCAACATATGTAGTGTTAGCTTATGCTAACACAAATAAGATCATATCCATAAATCAAAGACAAGAATAAAAAGAGTAATATTTGCTCTTTTGTACCTATTCTGTGCTTGGTTTATAATTTGTAGCAGATGGAAGCCAAATGTTTTCAAAGAATCAAACCCGATTTTATAAGATTGTTCATCTTCTTTAAATAACTTCACCTTAGACTGCCAGTTATACTTACGATTTTAATCTATAAAAACATTACTGTTGGAATATGCTAATATTTTGGGTAGCTCCAACTGAATCCACACTCTTGAACCTTCCTCCATCTTCCATGTCTGAAGATTCTTCCTTATAATGCCACTATCTCATTGTTTTACTTGTCTTTGGAAAAATCTAGAAACCTTTGTGCCACAGCAATATTCTCACTCTCTACTAACAAGCTGTTAAGGCCCTATTTATGGTAGATTTTCTTGATTTAGACCAAAACCTTTTTTTTAAATTTCTTTTATTGCAGTGGCATATATAGTACATTATGAGTAATTCTAACATGAACTGATAAAGATGTCTTTTTTCTTAGTTGAGATTTAAAGAATTTCTAAATTAATATTTAAAGAAAAGAAGGTAAAGATATAAAAATAAAAGAAACAGGTCTGAATGAAATAGAACAGAGAAGGACATTGACAAAATAGGTTTTCTCTTAAGTGACAATTCCAAATATATATTTAGGAGTAAAAATGAACAGATGATGGTGGGACAGAGCGTATGGCAGAATGAAAGTTATACTGTGTGTCCAAAACACCTAAATAAACAAGACTGACAATAAAAGGTCTTCTTCATAAATGCACAGAAACAATTTCTTAAATACATCCGTAGGTTGCTTAACCAGAGCTTCAAAGCATCTAATATCAAAGTACAAAATACAGATTAATTATATTTAATTAAAAAATGCAATTCAGTGTTTCAAGTGGCAAAATTATCTTTAAATTTCCAACAATCGGATCTTCCCTCAAGTAAATATCTAGAAAAACTTCTGAAGAAAACCCAGGAGAATAAGTATATTCGGGAATTGACTTTCTCAAATAACTCATTTGCCGAGTAGGCTACCACTTAGAAGCTGCAGAGGAACCGTTCTTTCTTGGAAAGCATCTAATATGTTATCATTGCTGGGAGCAGTCCTGCTATGTCAGTGCCATTGTAACAGAGATGGTTCCTACCTCTTAAAAATAAATGAGAAGTCAGACATGTTGAATGAATGTATCTATAGACATAACACTTTTGCTTGAGAAGTTTTTGTACATGTCAGCCCTGAAAGAAGAGTTCACAAACTAACCTGTTATGATGATTTCAGGAATTTCATTGGGAATTTTTCTAAAAATTGAGTATACAGTTTTTGAGTGGTTACCATATGGAAGAATGGTTTATAGCAACTGTTTCTGAAGCAAACAAATGCTTTCTCTTACTTTGGTAACAGAGAAGCATGACTAGTGTTTGTGTAATTCTATGTCAGAAGTACAAAAATTGTGCAAAGCTATAAAGTAGGTAATGCTACTGTTAAGTTGTGCAGGAAGGCACATCATGTGTACTTTGCACTTCACATTTTATGATGCCAAAAGTTAAATGCATAATATAAAATTTGCAGAAGCTGAACTATATGATAATTATGATAATTGGGTATATTTCTCTCCAGGGAGTGAGCTCTAATAGTTAAGGAGTGACTTGATGTTAAAATAAAAATCTCCCCGTGCATTGATTAATTAAATAAAATGAATCCAGGAGGCTTATTGCATAGTGATAAGGCACATGATTTGTACTTTCTATGTACAACAGTATATATTTATTAGCAACCATATCTGTGTTTACTGGAAGTTAAGGCTGCAGCAGGACATACCCTCTCATCTGAAAATTACAGCTATGGAAATGAACACCTAAGTGGGAAGATGTATAATCCTTTTCATTTTCATATTTCCTGTAACAGCGGCAATCCCATGGTGCTTCCATTTCCATTTCTGGTAGCCACCAAAAGCAATACTTACCTCGCTTTCATCAGCAAACATAAATCAGGAAACAGCAGCACATGCAGATGAGGTGTTGCTCTCCAGAGGCATGTCAGGGAGTGCCCTGGAGTTCTGAGGGCGAGAGAAGCAGTCTGGCTCATCATCCACCCTCTCAGTGTCTCTAGACTTTTGGGGAACTACATCTCACATCTGGTCTTGAATTTCTGCAGAGGCCAAGTATGTCTTCAGTGGGCAGTCGCTTAGGCTACATTTGGTGATAGGTGAAGCATCCTGGGGCCCTGTTCTGGCACTGACGCCAACTGTCACAAAGTGACTTGTGACTACATTAATAAAGCTCTTACCCTTCAGCAGAGGGCAGCCACATCCAAACCACCTGCTGGAATTGGTGTTGGAAGGGCTGTAGTAATTCTTGGACAATGCTTGGCAAAGTCCTATTTGGCACAGACCAAAGCTATGCCAGGAACTATTCTAACAGTGTAATTTTACAGTATAGCTGATGGACTTCCTCTGCCCAGGAACTTTCCCTGACTCTGTTTAATTTATTCATATATATTCATGGGGACTGGCTCAATAACAGTGTCCCAAGAATCACTTGCATCACTGAAGCCAACAGCAGCTTCCAGAATGGCATAGCAGGTCTCAGGTGAACCCTCCTGTCAGGACTGCATGCAGTGTTGCGAGATATCATGGCATAACCTGACATTGCTTCAGCCCCAAGTTGCAGTGGAGGTTTAAGAAGTCCGCTGCTCTGCTAGAGGATGAGTACTGGCTGAACAAAACCCACCAAGTGCGGTCCTGTGGTCTGCATGGCAGAGAGCGGTGCTTCCTTCTCTAGTTCCCTCAGGCACTCTTCTTTCCTTTCTTCTCCATCCCAGTCCAGACCTCCCTTGCCTTCTGCCTGCATCTCTGTTGCCCTCTGCTGAAGTAGATATAGGCCAAGGACTGTGATCTTCTATGCCCTGGCTTCAGGTATATTTAGTAGAAAACCTCTACTGACTTAAAGATTCCCTTTCTTGATGACACTGGGGTCTCTTTGCACAGGTATTGCCTCTGCTGGGTGATGTTCTCCTCACACTGCAGGCTGGGTGGCCTGGGCTTAGAAGGGCACGACTATCCCCATTGAGGTGCAGAGGTGGTTAATGCTAGGTGAGGTGACACTTGCCCTGATCCATGGGAAGCTGGGTGGCAGCACACACTTCCAGAGCTCATCCTATTCAGACAAGATCTGAGTTATTTTCTCAGGATACGGCTACTAGACACTTTGGCTCTTGGGCTTATTCCTTTCGTCTGTATATTTAAGTAGAATACTATAGATTTAGAATGAGATGAATTAAGCTGTTTCTCATCAGGAACCAATGGTGTTTTGATCAGTGCTGGGCCAGGTTAGGTAGCAGGTCGGAGTGGTTTCCTCATGATCTGTGGACCGAGGACCCTGCTAGAGTTTTTAACTTCTAGATGTATTAGGTGATGTTTAGAGTTTAAAAGGGGCTTTTTCAGAGGCTTGTTGTCAGGCCTGGTAGAACAACTAGCTTCTGAAATCTCTGACGACAGACTCAAACAAAAAAAAAAGCCAGGCTGGTACAGGGAATACTTTCCAAACTCGGGGAGAGTCCTCTGAAATTCACCCACTGCCAGACTCCTCCTTTTTAAAGAAGAGACTTCTAGCAGAAGTCCCTCTTCTCATTTTGGTTGATGCAGCGTGACACAAGGCAAGCAGTTTAAAGGCTGAGGCGGTTGATTCAATGTTCGTAGACTGTCACACTGAAAAAGAAGACTCAAGTGTTTTTATTCTGAAATCCTGTTCTTAACTGACTCATCAGAGTTATTTTCGTTATATTAGGTTAGATGGATATGATGATGGCATAGTGATAAAGCCTTTTTCTCCTAGGGAGCCTACCCATGATATTTGTTTGTTGTCTTTGTAAGTACCTTCTATTAATGGCATATGTTTTTACTATGTAGATGATACAATGTTAGAAGCCAGTTTCCACACAGTTTATTCAGAGATTGTATGCCATAACTTTGCTTATACTAATATGAATATTACTTGAGCTTACAGTGGCAGAGAAATAGCTATCTCAACAGGATAGTAAAACAGCTGATTACTTCCTGAAGCACCTCTTTAAATCAGGAATCCTCCCAATAAAATGCCTTTTAAAAATCCTTTTAATATTAGAGCATACAACAGTTAATCACCTTCAAAAACCGTAGGTATGGCAGTAAAAGGAGGAAAATGTCCTTACTCTTTCCACTGGTACTTCATCCTTGTTTGAGTTTAAAGTGCAGCTTTGGTTTAGTATTTTTAAATGGCTTCATTTAATAATGAATTCAAAGAGAGGTTTTTTTGCAGAACTGGGAAAAAACCAAGGATGCTGAAAGCCTTCTCTCAGTCTAGACTGCAATTTTTTGTGTATGGAGGCAAAACGTTTGATGTCATTCCTGAATAATGTTGAACAATGTTTTATCCATCAGCGTTATCCAAATACAAGCAAAGGGCAACTCCATATTTCAGTGACCTGACTGGTTCTTTTGTTGGATGGCCAACTCCACTTAGCTACAGATGGTCATATGATATAAAAGTATAAGACATCAAAGAAAGAGGTGCTGTAAGCTCTGGAATCTTGTTTTTGCAGTCTGTATTCATATTTGCTTCTGTGCATGATCTTATCCTCACTAGAAAAGTTCCAAAAGTTTACATCAATTAATTTTATTTGATCTATGTAAACTAGAAAAAAATCTCTGAGGCTGACACTTTGAATCCAGTTCAAACTTGTTTAGATTCACTTCTCTTAATTAGCGACCTAAGTGAAAACAAAGCAAGGGTAAAATCACTTCCCGTGCACTGCTGATGGATGTGTCTTCACTGAAGAGTTAACGTGAATTATCCGTGCTTGACTTACTCTGTTTGTATTAGCTCTGTTTGCATGAAATCAACCACACTGTGAAATAATGCTTGAGTTTGTTTTGTCCACTCTATGCTTGTATGTAATACTAAGAGTTGTGGATGGGCATCCTACAGATTGCTTTACTGGAGTAAGCTGCAAAACAAAACAAAACAAAACAAAACAAAACAAAACATCCCCAGCTAATTGTTTGTAAGAAAAGGCTGACCTCTTTACGTGAGCAGAAGGCACTGAAGGACTGTATACCCTTGAAGTTTTCCCATGGAGCAAACATATGTCCCTGCTACAGGGAGATCAATTGTTCAACTGCAGCCATTAGTGGGCCAGCCAGTTAGCACTACAGGCTTCACCACGCTGAAGTTAGGGTCCTATGTATGAGTTAAACATGGGCAACATTTAAGCTAGAGTTAGCTTTGCAGAGATGCAACTGCATTTAGGATTTGCACTGCTGCACAATCAGATGCAAATCGTCTAGTATAGCAAGACTCCTTGTATTTCTCAGATCTGCTTAGTGGCAATATATGTCAGGTTCAGGATGAGCTCGACTGGGTGCACTGTGTCTGTGCATGCTTTTGAGGTCAGGTGTCTGCTCAGAGTGTCAGTCTGCATATTTTCCTGAGCCTCATTCTATGATATACCCCATTCTACCTATCCTCTGACATATGTATTAAATTTAGTAATTACATTAAAGATGTATCTTCCCTCCCCAGAGTTAAAGAAAAGGAAAGAAGGTAACAGTTTGCAGGACAGGTTAGTAAGCATGGCAGTTCATTGTTGAAGGAAATCAAAAATGCTAGCCAGCCTTTCCAAACAGGAATCTATGTTTGGGAATCTAAATGCCTATTTGCTCGTTTAATGTATGGCCTGAGTTTTGGAGGTGCTGAGTTGATGCAAACTCTGAATGTTTTTTAGCCTCAAAAATCTGGCCAATTGCTTTCACGTCTCTATGTGGAATGTAGTCACCCAAGTTTGACAGTTTTGGCTCTAAGGTTTAGCTTGACTGAAAACAAACTGGCTTCAAAACTGCAGGGGAGGTTAGCAGCAGCTGCTCAAACCTATGTATCCAAGAAAGTAAATCTTAAAATGTCAGATGGATTTCTTCTCATGAAGTCAACCAGCAATAAACAGGAACAGAGATATACCTGGGAGGGTAAAACCAGACCTCAGTCTTCTGCTTCTTGCTCAGATGATGTTTCTGAGCAACCCTGCCCTGGGTCAGGGGCTCAGGTGGACTGCCGTACAGGAACCTGAGGCTTGTCATGTTCATAACAACATCTATGATTTAGATATTGCTGTCTTTGGTTCTCAGTGGAGGAGCTGTGAGCCGGCACAATGATAACCTCTATATCATCCCTCTTCAAAATAAATGAATAATCCTGCAGGAAACGAGACCTGCCCAGGCAGGCTGTGGCAGACTGGTAGGGAACTGCTGTAAGACATTTGCAATGCTTTGTGCATCTGTGGATAACGTGAAGTTCAAGGTAGAAAGATAACGGTAGTTAGCAATGTTAGCTTGCCAGTTGAATTTGGTACTGCTGAATCTCAAAAGCTGAGAGCAGAATTAGTGAAGCTTTTGGATTTAAGTATTTGAAATTCTAGCATAAAATTATCTTTCAGTAATGGAAAAAATAGAAATTAATATTGGAATGATTCTGCATTCAAGAAGTGCAAATCTGTCTTCAAGTTCATTTAGCAAAGTGACATTTAAATTACTATGAAGAATTGTGTGTGCTATATGTTATTTGTAATTTCATAAAATGTTGGGATGAGATTGTCCTGGGATCAGCATGTGATTAAACTGATTATATACCTTATATACATGGTATGTTTCTCATTCAGTCACAATCAAAATACAATCTACTTTTATTAATATAATAATTTAGATGTCATAAATGAAATCTCAGTTAAATATTTTTTAATTTCTATTCACAGCCTTTTATTCTCTATTAACAAACTCATTCCTCTCACCTAAAAAAAGATTTTACTTTTCACATTACCACGATGGCTGACATCTGCTAGGATGACCCCTTGCCCCTAGCAGCAAAGAACTGCTATGTAGAAATGGACGACAGACAGATGCTCTTCTCCTGATTCTAAAGAACTTTAAAAATATGGATGGGTGCAGAAGAGGGCACCAAATACTAACCATCAAAGCAGACACTGTTTTTCTCTCCTTCACACCCATGCTAAGTATTTTTCTTTTCCTCACTCCCAACCCCCGTGTATGCATATGTGTCTTAATACTCAAAATAAGTCTTACTATTTTATTTTTGAGTCCAGGAACACTTACATCCAATTTCCTTCAGGCCTGTTGATCTTCCTTTTCTGCTGTGAAAATAAGGGCGTGAGCAGCAGACAGCGAAAGAATATGCTACTGTAACCCACGCTGGCACTCTGTGTCTCTCCTGACTGGCATCTTTAAGGTCAGGCAGCAGAGGTTAAAGTCACTAAGCCCAGAAGCCCACATTTCACTTCCTGCTACACTTGCTGACCCCACCCTGGGTGTTATACAAAGAGGACTTATAATGTAATGTGAAGACCGTATGGTTAAAATTACCTCAGGAAATTCCAAAATTAAGATTTCTGGTGGGATATGTTAATGGAACTATATTGCACAACTAGCGCCTTCTGCGGTTTTTATTGCTTTTATAGTTACAGCTTATTATCTGTCACACACACATTCTGACCCAGTTCTTCAAAGTCAATTGAAGTCAAAATAGTCAAAGTTTCATCACAGCAATTCAGGGATAACTGAAGAATTACACACTGATGATAAGGTGCAGGGGCAGAGCAGAAGACAGAAATGATGATTTTACCTGGTCATGGGATCCCTGTTGTCCCTGGACCACAGAATCAGACTCCTCCATCATTGTTCTCTTTTCCTGGCCTTGTATATGTTGGTTGCACTTTTTTTCTGCGTTGTGGCTGAGTATCTATAGTCTGGTCCATACATAACTCCCATGGAAAAAAAGCAGTCCCAAATTAGAATTCCTTTGGACTTGGGCAAATGTATTTTTCTTCTGGATTAGCAGAGCACTGAACTACATGGGGACTAACTGCCTAGCTTGTGCTGTATGAGAGCAAAGCTCTCGAGTATGTGCAGAAGAATGCTTTGTTTTGGTGTCCAGGAAACTTCATGGCTGAAAGCAAAGGCAATGGTAGATGTTGGACTTATGAAAGGCAGTTATGCTGTGCTTGTTCAGAGACTCAAGAAACAAGCAGATGTTGGTGTGAAAGAACTGAAAAAGTTATGAATCAGCAAATAAAAAAATAAATGTTATTATGGGAATACAGATAACTTTACTGACAGTGAAATATTCTAGACATACAATATATGAAATGATTTCTTTTTATCTATTTGTCAGTATGTCTAATAATATATGTGCCCAAAGAGACATGGAAAAATGTATCCACACTTTTCCATACACAGGATAGAAATCTGTACAATACTCTTTCATCAGATCTGCATGTTGTTATGGCTGTACAATACTCATAACTCAAGCTATGGAAAAGCTTGGGAGACAATCTGGGTACTAGTAGCTCCAAGTCAGGGTCTCTCAAAATCTAGAAAAATTACATAACATAGACTCCTCTGTAGACTAACGGTGATGCTCAGAGACCACTGATGCTAAAAACTTCAATAAGAAGTAGCTGTCTTTGTGTGTTAACTCCAGGTACTCCTCTGTCAGGTCACTGAGGGATGTCTTAGGGTCTGTTCCAGGCTTGAGAAGAGAAAGGAGTCTTGGATAATAGTTGTGCAAGCATCACAGTCAAATCATGGAAAGCTGAGTGCCACTGAAATGTATTTTGACTTCTACTGAAAAAATAATTCTTTTAGACTGCAGCTTGACTGTATCTTTTTGCTTCTGTCTTCTGGTCCTTGTCTTGGTTCCTGTATCGCAACTGATGTGAACTGCTTGTTTCCATTTTCCTGGACCTTCACTGTCTATTGTGACCTACCAGCACTGCCATTATTTTGACTCTTGCATCTAATTGTCCCATGAAACCACAATTACTGCCCATTTACCACACTTCCAAATAAGCGCTTTCACCCTTTTGCTCAAGCTTTCTCTTGGGAGGAACTCCCAGCAGATGTCTGTAAACTTACCTCATTCCCTGCTTTGAAAGCATCATGATGCTTGCAACACACATTACAGCAATCAGGCAACTGGCTCCTGACCACAACACTGAACGTCAACTCGCTCTTTCTTTGTGTTTCCCTGTCAATGTCCGTGTTCCCACTGATATCTCTAGTTTCATGCTTAGACTGTCTCCTCTTTTAGCCAAGAGCATCTTTTGTGATTTGCTGGTGCAGCACCTCATCTTGCAGTATAATGCAGGCTCCAGATGAGGGTATAAGACAACACACTGGGGCTGGATGGTCTTGGGCAATCGCTGTACTTCCCTGTGCGGGAAGACTGTCAGCCAATTCCTCTACTGGATCTCCAGGCTGCCAGTGGAGGAGGAGAGGGCTGGTTCAGGCCCTTCTGACCCAAACTGCTGCACGAAGAATTCTCTGGAGCAGATGGGAGCAAAGGCTGAGTAGGGTCAGCTCCCACTTTCTCACTATTATAATGGCCCCTTGGTTTGCGAGAAAAGTTAAAGCTGCCCTCCGCAGCTTTTATTTGGAAGCCGCTGCCTGGCAGTCTGCCCCATCTGCTTCATCCAGGCAGTGAATCAAGCCTGTTGTACTTAAACCATTGACCCTTACTCTGAAAAATACCAGAGAAGAATAGACTTTAACTAAATCTTTCAGTAGCACCCTCTGCCCTTATTTTTCTCCCTCCCTCCCATTGTTTTGAAGCCAAGTCACTTTTTGTTTGCTGGAGGAAGATTAAACAAAGGAACCCACCAGCGGCGCCGGGGGTTTTTGACACACGTGTTGGCTGTATCACTCCGGCAGCCTTCCAGCAGGTATGCCCGTACAGCTGCAGAGCCATTCACTGCCGAGCCGTAAAACTGCTGGCAGGTCTCACCATCTGTGAGGAAGGCTGTGTGAGAACTTCCCTCCTTACTGGATGGCTTTCAAGACAACTGTCACCGCTGACCCCATTAAGATAGCCAATGTTCAAGAAACAGCATAAGGCATTGCAAGGCTGTTCTCTTTTCTGTCCTGGTTGAGTGAGTCATGCAGTTTTGTAGATGTTCCCGCATCAAAAATACTCAAATGCTTGTGACATTTTAACATCGCGAAACACTGAGTAATTGTGTGGCTCTTCCCATCGAGTGTCTGAGACACTGTGGCAAAGATTAGGGTGGGAAACTGGAATTTTTAAGCTACGCTGCAACATTACAGGAAAGAAAATGGGAGGGGAAAGAAAAGCAAAGCCAACCCACAGGCTAGCACTCAGAATCTTGTTTGGTAGCCTGGCACAGTCTCTGGAGAGAGATAGCAATGTCCTCTGTACCTAGCGCATCACCCATAGATTTTGGTCTTGCTGTTCACAAAATCAAAATGCTTTCTTCCTCAAAGCCCTTGCCAACAACTATCCCATCCAACAGTGTATGAATTTCATTTCTAGCTGATTCTGAAAGATATTGAATTAAAAGTCATTTGAAACAATATCTGACTGTTGCAATGCAAGCATCTGTAGCTAAGCCCAGGGCCTCCCTACAAATTATTGTTTCGGGGATCTCATAATCATATAGAGCAAAAAGATGTATTTCTTCTCTGTCTGTTCAGTATTCAGGTTACATAGCTAGCCAAATATTGTTGCCCAAACATCTTTGCTTTCATGGGAAAAAGTACATTTAAGTATGAAAAGCCAAGTCATTTTATCCAAAGAAACGAGTTGTCTTCTCTGTTCTTTTCCTTAACCAGTTTCATCTGCAGCCATAATAGATGCAGACAAGGGGAAATAACCACGAGGCTCCTAGTTCAAAGGCCACAGAAATCAGTGAGACATCTTCCCTTGCCTTCAGTGGATCTTGGATCATATCCCAAAAGCTGACCTCTGACTTGACAGAGATAGTTATTAGCCTTTCGTTCAGTTTAATGATGCTTAATGAACATGTCTGAAGCATGTTTGAGCAGTCCTAGGATGGTGTGAGCAGGAAATACACTGAGCAGTAACATGATTTAAAGAGATAAAAGTTATCTGGCATTTTTTAAAGATTAGCTCACACCATCCAAACCTTTTAATCCAGATGCAGCTAGCTGTTATGGTTGTGTTAGCCATCTGGTACTATAGTCTTTGGCTGAAAACAGAAGCAATACGTATCACCACTGTTTTTTGTTTCCAGGAAAAAGGAACGCTGTTTTTATGATCATCCATTCATTTGGTATCAAGCACATTTCACACATGAGTTAACTGGAGACCTGCAGTTGATATATTCTGTGGTAAGAAGAAGGGCTTTGTATGGCTGATGGTAGAAGCAGAGATGCAGAGGGAAAGGTTGCAGTTTCAGTGTAACTGAATATAATATCACTGTTTTTTTTTAGCTTTCCCTTCATAAAGAGATTCTTTATTCAGTGACACATTGTCTCATATAACAAAAGGGTTTGCAGTACTTTCTGGTTTTGCAGTTCAAAGCAGATAACATCTTCAGCCATATTTTGCTAAGCATAAAAACATTTGTAATTGCTTTCCACTAACCTGCCCAGCAAACTACCAGTAACTTATTTTTGTAAATCTACACACTTGAAAACAACATTTTACTTTGTTCAAGTAACAGATGCGTGCAAAAAAATTACCAGCAATAGAGAGCATAAAGGAAACCATGAAGGCAAAGGACAAGGTGGCTGCTTAAAAATGCTGTTCCTGGTACATGGCAGCACCAAATGACATCACCCAAGGGAACCTCCTGGCTTCTCATTGCAGGGGGGTTGGTCTAGATGGCCTTTAAAGGTCCCTTCCAACCCAAACCATTCTATGGTTCTGTGATTCTCTCCAGGGAGACACAAAGTCTTTTCGAGAAGAAAGGAGTGCTGCTGCCACACCATACAGTAAGGGACACCAAGGTCTCCTGTATATTCTGTGTCCTGGAGATAGGAGTAGAGTTGGAGAAGGTCTGTAACCTCAGGTTTCTATATGTCTCCTGGAAAAAAGCTAGCACCCAAAAGGATGGAAGAAGATTCTGAGTTCGTAGTTTGTGGCTTTGTTTGACCGATGCACAGAGTTAGGATGTGATACAGCCCAACAAGGATGCTCAGCTATTGCCTGCCTGGCAGCAGTTGCATCAGCTTTTTGGAGGATATGAGTCCAGCTCCCTCACAGGTTGCCATTAAAAATGCCCTCTCTCTCTATTTCAATGAAACAAACCTGTATTTCTGTCAGGTTGGTGTGTGGGTCCCTTCTCTGCTCCCAGTTATGTCCAAGCTGACCTGCGGTGCTCTCTGCTGAGAAGCTCAGTGCTACGGCTCGGCTCCCAGAAAGCTGACTAGCATGGAGATTTTCCCTGTGCCATGCCTTCTGTATCAGCGTAAGTCATTTCACAGCCTCGAGGGCCCCTGTCAGCACTTCCCACCTGACAATTTTACTCCAGGGCTGTTGGTGGCCAGGAGATGCCTAGGAGGCCCACATGGCCTTTTCCTGAGCTGTCACTCAGCTAAGGATGATCCTGCATCCCACAGTGTTCAAACACCCATCTTTACGTTATGCATGTCATCCAGCTATTGTGTATCTTAGGTACCTGTCACCTCAGTGTCTAAATCCCAAAGGAACAACTTAAGCAACTGAGGGGAAGCTGGAACTGGGGGCAGATTTCAGTGGAAGCTACTCATCTAACCCACCGAAGTATATATATGTAAGCACTTGAATAGCTTAAAGGATCTGGGCTTAAGTGCTGGTGTGACTGTTGAAAATGGCTCCTACGTCACTTACGCTTTATTGAGAAAAATTAAGTGTTAAATACAGAGAAGCTTCAGAAATGCTGCAAATATATATATAGCTGCACAGGCTTCTCTGAGCAACAGCAAGTTATACCAGCTAGTATAGCTGCTCACATGTCTGCAAGTACAAACAGAACAAGGGGCCCAATAATCCAGATTCCTAAAACTCCACTGGAAAAATATTCTAAGTGATAGGAGCTAACATTAAGACAACGGGTGTTTACTCTTGGGATTAGAAGAGTCCACCACATTGCAGGTAGATTAGCAGGCGGCTGGATTCACCCTGTCCATTAAGATCTAGTAGGACATTCTGTTTCTTAATAGGTCAAACTTCATAAATCTGGTCTTCAAAATGGTCTTGGGAAGTGTTCTGCATGGGCAAGCTCTGCTACGGTTGAAACGCAGGGCTATGCCTGCGCTTCTCAGAAATGGCGAGCTGCAGCATGGAGGAGGGTAAGCTCTGCTTTCTGCTGTTTGCCTACTGCCCGCTCACGGTCCAGCTGACTGCCGCGCAGGCAGGCTCTCCGGCATGCCTGGGCATCCCCAGGAATATGGCTTTCCATATGATCTGAAGCACCACGCAGCAGCCATGCCTGCAAGCCTGCAATTGGCGCAGCGGGAAAGGCTGATCTTGAGGACAGACTTTGGCAGGCAGGAGAGACATCCCCTCGAGGGAAGCTCCATGTGTTTCATTGAGAAGGGAGCTGGCAAACACGCCTTCTACATGGTCCCACTCTTGCCATTTACAGTTTGTGAGCAGTGAGGGTCAGACTGCCTGCCCATGGTGTATCTGCAGTTGTAAAACATCAGGTCTTTGTTATTTTTCTGTCTGTGTCTATATTTGTGCTGTGTGAATTCACTGTTCATGCCTGAAGAAGAACCCTTGCTAGCAGTATCAGGATTGAAAGGAGTCCCCAGCCTGTCCTCTGGCTGACAGACCTGGAAACTTCCACTCGCAACTGCCTCTGTTTTGCACTCAAGTGAAGCAGCAGCTAAATCTTGTGCCTCATCCTCAAAGTGCCTGGCAGTTTTACTAGCTCTGGAAACAGCGTCACTGATAATTAAAAAAGGAAGAAAGGGGGGAAGAAAAGAATGAGCGAATGAAATGAGCAATGTCCAAAGCAAATAAGGAAAGTAATGGCCTACAGGGAGGCAGTGGGTGAGCTTCCCTGCCCTGCTCTGCTCAGGGCCTCGTCCATCCTCCCACTGCCATGGATTGGCATGGCGACATGATGGGGAGACAGCCACGTTTTGGGGCTAATATACATCCTCCATCCTCCCCATCACAGCTGCATCTGGCCCTGCGGTGGGTTATCCTCTCTCTCCAAATGTTCAAGTCATTACCAGTTTGACAAATCCAATATATATAGAAAGATCTCCAGGCAAAATCTGTATTTCCAGAAAACGAGATTCCTATACCATCTGCAGCTAATTGTTTCATACCATATTTGTCTCAGTCCTGCTGAGCCCACTCTAGGCCTGCTGAGCCCATCACTTACCCTGGTTTTACACTGGAGGAGCTCCACTGTCTTCAGTGGATTAATGCGATTAACACTTTTGTGTGTGAGAGCAGAATCCAGGGATGAAGGAGCATCCACCGCTGCCGCAGATCACCCTTGTCACCACCCTAATGCTGACAGGGACGCGCTTTGGTGGCGAGCGATGAGTCTGGTTTTCAGGGGAGGCAGCCAGCCAAAACTCAGGTTGTGGTGAGGAGGGGAGAGAGGTGTTGCTGCCTCTGAAATCAGATCCAAACCACTGGGCAGGGAGATGCCCGCTGCAAAGGGCTGCAGCAATGGCCCCGTGCTCCCCTCTCGCCTAGGGTGATTGGCAGCCTTTCCCCTCATTCAAAATTAGAGAAAACAACAGAGCTCAGCAGTAATCTCGATTCTAGAGCCTTGTTGAAACTCTAGACACATATATCTGACAGATACAACAGAGATTAATGAGCCATGACCAGAAGTTTGATTTTTCTGTCAAGTGCTCCCATCCGTTTTTAATAAACAGAGGAACAACATAAACTCCAGCGCCTGCTCTCCGCTGTTTAAACTGGGCAGGTTGCTTTTGGTACCATGTGTGTCTGAGCAGAGTTATGACTGCAAACCACTGAAAAATGCTGGGGTTTTGTTGGGTATTTCCCCCCCCTCCCTGTTGGCCCTTTTGTGGCTGCTCTTGTGATGAGCTTTGCTCTTTGCATATTGTTTCTTTTCTCCTCAGCATGGACTGTCTGGTGTTTTACCACTGGAAACTGTCAAGTGTAATATCATGTTTACAGCTAAATGAGTTCAATTTAGTGTCATTGGTGTATTAGCTGGAGCACATAAGTGCCTAAAAAGCCCACTGCTTTGTTTTAAACAGCATTCTACTTTATTTTTTATGAGGTTTTGGAACATGGCTTCCTCATCCCTTCCAAGTACAATGGGCTGAGCCAGCTAGAGCGGAGCCCGAGGAACGTGTCATAGTCTCTTCGTGCTTCTGGTTACTTACATTACGATCAGGCATTGCTCTCATAAAATAATAATCAGTACATAGACGTCTGGATTTGTCGGGAATTTGTGGTAAAGCAGTCCCTAAGGATTTTATGCCACAGAAATGTGTTTGAGAATTCCTCTATTTTTATTTCTCACAAAGCGTGATAGAAGCCACAAACAAAACAAAAGACTATCAGAGGATGGTTATACCCTGAGGTATTTATGGGAGGGAAAAAAAAGAGTGAGAGAGCGCTGCCATAAATCTAACTGGCCACAGAATGTCACTCTTGCTCCATGCAAATAAAGCTGAAAGGAAATTTACCTGGTAATATAAAACCTGAGTCTTAAGGAAGGCAGCTCAGGAAAGCTCTTCCCTGTAGAGGAATGAAGTATGGCTATGCAGGCATGTACGAGTGGGTACGCACACCCACTCCCACAGGGAACCGAATGATATGCCTGACCAAAATACCTTTGCAAACAGCCGGAGCTCTGATCCAGGTCTGCAACCGAAGTCAAATCCTGCAGATGACTCTTCTCCCAAAGGGTCTCGCCAGTGGGGCTGGGTTGGGGGGCTTTGAGGGAGAAAACCCCTGGATCCTAATAACCCTCCCCACACGGAGAGAGGCATGCACAGAAAATGCTAGCCTGTGCTTAGGGCACTTCAGTCTCCCTGCTGAAAACACCTGATTTTCAGTAGGATTCTGGATGTGAGTGAGGTCCTTTCTGAGATGCGGGATCAGGGCCACGGAGAAACAGGCTAGACTATATTATTTCAAACAAAAGCTCTTGAACAGAAAGCACTCTCAGTTTCAAAACATGAAATAAAAGCTGTCCTGAAATTGAAATTGTCCTTGACTTGATGCCGCCTACAACTGAAATTGCCACTAAATTTAACAGACCGATGCTTAGCATTTAATTGCCCCTGAAAAGAAGTCACTGTCAGGAAGGCACAGTATCAAAAAACAAATCTTTTGGTTTTTAGTCAGAGCTTCGTTTCAAGTAGCAGGAGAAGCATCTCCAAGCTGTGACCTTGACCGGACTAGGATGCAGAGCTCACCCCCCGTGCAAGGCAGGGACTCCACTGCGGTGCCACCTCTATGTAGAGGGGGAAGCCCACCAGGGCACCTCCACATTTCTCCTTTGGGAAAAAAGCTTTCCCTGGGATCCAAAATGAGACTGGGGAAGCAGAGCAGGGATTATCTGCTGGTCCCCACGGATGGAGAGGGCTGAGTCTGAAGGACTGAGATCCCCTGGCTTCCAGCTTGGTGAAGCTTCTCTGGAGAAGATACTAGAGCTTGCATGATCTGTCTGTGGTCTGCTGAAGACACATTTTTATGGATCAGCAGAGGTGAAAGAAAATGTTTTTCTGCTCTTATCGGGTTTTGCTTAACTGCAAGAACTTTTCCTGTCTCAGATTGGCCCCGAAAGTGCAAATCTTGAAAAAAAATTTTAATATAAAGAATAAAATACCAAAACTTAGATCAGATCAAAAAGAAGTAAGTTCTGAAACGTTGGTCTTTGGTAAGCTTTGAAGTGTTTTGACTTAAGTAATTTTTTTCGATGTTTTTGGTGTACATTTACTTAGATTTCAAAACAGAAGCTTACTTTCAGTCTAAAAATTGCATCTTTTCTTTTGAAAGTATAGAAAGAGGATATTCTGATCATTTTTAAAAACATTCTGCAATTGTATTTGAATATGGCATATTCATAAAAAAATCCCCTCTCCTCCCTAAGGCTTTGATTTTGACAAATCCACATTTTCCAGTGAAAAACATTTCCCCGAACACTTCCCAATTTTCTCTAATATTTACATCTGTTCTTCTCTGAGAATGTGTCACAGCTGTAGATCAACAGGAATCGCACAGCACACGGTTGATTTATCGTCAAAGTAATATTTCTAAATCAACTTGCATTTAAGAGTAGTGAATAGTACATGTCCATATACCAGCAATGTATCATAAGGATTTTGTACTGCTTTTATATTTCTTACATTTCTTTTGCATAATTATACACGATTCATGTGTAATTGTAATTTTTACAATTATTTTACATAATTACATGTTATTAGAGCTGAAATTTGGGCAGAGTTAAAGACTGCGAGCCAGATCCTCAATGTTTCAGGCACCCACCCTGATGGCATCATCTGTCTCCGGAGCTGGGCAAATTGGACCAAAAAGGACTACTGTCCTCTGAAATTAGGACAACTGCATAGTGACACACGGCTGCAAAGTGGCAAGTAAAAGGAAAACTGTTTGTCTCTGCCACTTTTATCCTTAGCCGCAGCTTTGGCCTTGTGTCACGTGATCCTGGTTGGACATGGAGCTCTCAGGGAGTCGAAAGGAAATTCATGGGAAGCTGTGCACCACTCTCCTGCATCTGTCCCCACACTGCCTTCCTCTCCGGCCCCCAAGCCACAGGCACTCGGATGCAAGGCAAACCTACCATGGGGCTTCCGTTTAGTCCCGAATGTTGATTCCTCTGGCAAAAAAATAAAATTTTCCGTGCACTTGGTAAATAAGGAGAGGAAGAGTCCCACACACAGCAACCGTGGGGCGTTTTCTTTACCTTCACCAGGCGGCTTAGGCATTTTCTTCATAAGAGCGGTTGCTTAGTGGGACACACTGCCCTCTGTGAAGGTGAACATTAATAAGACGTTTAGCTCCGGGGCTTCGCCAGTGCCTGCTTTTTGGCTGGCTCTCTGCTCCTCAGAGCCCGGGAAGGCCTCTGTTGGCTGAGGCTTGCGGGGTGGGTACATGCCTTGCTTCCCCGGCTGGATTATCCCTCATCCCCTCTGCATTTTAAGAGATTTGGTGGGCCCATTAACAGCTTCTACCTGTTTTAAGACCTGTGACAGGAGGCTGAATGGCTCGCTTCATGCGGCCCCGTTCACCCGCCGCTCCTGCTAGCAGTGTTGACATGATTTATGTAAATCATAAAACGTGGCGGGGTGACCTCACGAGTGTCCAGCTCTCCTCACGCACGTCTCTGGGCAGAAGGACTAGTATTTATAAACAGTGGTATATTCACATCTCGGTAACCTGCTTTATTTACACTGCTCGCGCAGGGCCGCTACTGCACAAATGAAATATTATTCCCCGCCATGTGCGTTTCGTTTTTCTGTCAGCTGTGTGTTTTCTTTCATGCATTGCCCTCACTGTCGGTGAACTTGTCAGCAGCTCTCCCCGGCACGGGGCTGGGGAGAGGGGAAGGGGGAGAGTTATGTTTGCTGCCATTTCCAGGGCAGTGAGGTGACAAACAAGCGCAGGACCCCTGGCCGGCAGACTAGCAAAGCCTGTGTCGGGGCTGCAAGCTGCACCCCAGTTTCCGCAGGCTGGAGGGGAGCGAGCCAGTCCCCCCGCATTAGCAACCAGTCGGGCTGCTGCGACACAGCCTTTTATCACAGCCTAACTCCCTGCCTCATGGCACCCCAGCCCATCGCATCCTCTGCTTGCTGTGCCGTCGCTGGTGGGACGCTAGCTCCTGGGAGCTCCCAGTCTTGGCCATGCTTTGATGAGGGCAGCTGAGATTTGAGCCATAATCAGGCTTCTCAGGCTTCTGGATATGGCTGAACCAGCTGGAATTTTCTAGCAAAGTCATCTTTTCGCAGTCATTTTTAAGGAGATCTTTTTACTACAGTATCCAAAAAGCTCGTTTCTGGCTCATGAATTAAGAGAAAAATGTCTTCTCTCCCAAAATGATCACAGTAATGAACTCAACAATAAAAGCTGCTTATCACCCTTCTGGTTTTGGGGGGTTTTCATATTTTCTTTTTGCCACTAATTAAAGAAAGGGAAGGAAGGTTTAATGCTTTTTAAAATATCTTGTTTAAAGTTGTGTCTGGTTCATTATCTCCCCAGCTTCTGTTGTTTTGAAAATGTCTTTTTTTTCTTTTTTTTTTCTTTTTTTTTTAATTTTCTCGTCAAGATGTTTATGGTAAATACCAACTTACGAACAAGTCAAGAAAATCAATAGCTGGAACTCCGTCAATCTCAAAAGACTGCATGCGTTTCAAAATGAACTCCACGGCCTGAAGCTCTGGAGGAGAAAGAGCTCTCTATTGCCTTTACTGATGGAAAGGGAAAAGTATCTCGTAAAAAAGCTCCGTTTCTGTAAACTGCATACGCATGACTCCTCTAGCGGCACTTGAACGACATCTAAATCATGGGGCCCCAGAGTGCTCACCGGCTTCTGGATTCAGATGCATATTCTGGCCACATCCTGGCCATGTGCAGGGATGGGACCTGTGTCTAAAATGGACCCTTCTTCTCCTGTCCCATACCAGGGTTTCCACGGGAAGAAAATACCCATGTCTGGACAGGGAGGGGACAGTCAGCGCTGTGAAACGTGATGTAGGCAGGGAACGTCTCTCTGGTGTCTGTTAGAAACCAGACTGGGGGCAGAGCTAAGAAAGGCTCAGGATTTGGGCAGTCACTTATTTGCTGGGTACCCCAGGAAAGCTTATCTGCCAACGTGGGGTCGCGGACTGGCGAGTCGCATGGGATGGGGGAGCAGCTCCGCTGGGGCCAGCAGGCACATCTGGAAGCAGATATTTGGCTTGCGGCTGCAGCCCATGTGTCAGGTTTGGTGTGTGTCTGGAAAAGTGTGCTGCGAGGACCATCACCCCTGGGACTGGGGCGGGGAGAGCAGGAAGAGCCAGATGACTGAAAAAACTTGCTAAGGGAAAGTACTTTTCTCTTTATGTGCTTGCATATCCTTTTACCTGGCCTCCCAGGTTCACAGCTGCATTTGCTTTCCCCTCATAAAGATTTCCTTTTTTTGTTGTTGTTATTCCCAGAACATGGTGAGGGAATTTCTATTTGTTAAAGGCACTCAGCAAGGCTGTGGTAAGCCTCACTGGTTTGCTGGTTGGGATCAAAAGGTAATTAAGTTATTTGTCAAAATGCACTTGTTGAAACCTGGGCCCTTTTGCATTTCCCCATCTTTCAGAAGGCTTTTAGGAAGGGTCTGATTCTGCCCAGCCTTCCTCATAGCAAATAGCACTTTTTTCCTAGCAGCAGTGGGATTGCCTATGCCCAGCCTACATAAATAGAGGTAGCAGAATCTGGCTTCAGGAAATTTTCAATATTCCTGAAGTATATAATAAATTATTTCAGAAATCTAAACGACACTGAAATGAAGAATTGCCCCGTTGAACCGAAGGGAAATTTGGCTGGGGAACCCCCACATTTAGTATTTGATATTTTGAAAAATATCAATATTCTCTTCAGTTTCTAGTTGAGGAACTGAGACCACATTGTAATTCTTACAAGATGGATTTCCTGCTCTCACTCAAGGGGTTTTCCCTATAAAGTTTGGTAGGAAGTGTGTTGAGCCTCATTAACTCTCATCTTGTTGCTGAAACAGTGCTGGAAACTGTTGGAGCTGTGTAGTAGGCAAAGCTACCTTGGCTGCGTGGACAGCAGTGAGGAATTGCTGTGAGGTGAGGTGAACCAAGATACAGTGAAAAGCAAAAGCAAATCAAATACGATTGCAGAAGGAAGTTTGTCTCCAGCAATAGATACTGTACCCCATCGTTCTTATGTGTCAGTACCTAACATCAGATTTCCTTTCCAAAATCAGACAGGACTGAGTTGGGGACTAAGGAGCCCATTTCAGAGGGCTATCCTTTGAGATAGCTCCACCTTTATTCCTGTTGTATTTAATTGACTGTCCACAAAATCTCCATAATGTCTCTATAGATCTCAGAAAAAAATAGTTTGCTTTTGCTCTCTCCATCATCTGTTTTACCCTGGCACTATTCTGTTGGCTTCTGTAGAGCTGCATCTCACTTACAGAGGGGTGCAGGAGAGGAGAGCTAGAGACTTTGCATTTGATTTTTTACATGCTGTACATAGTCTTCCTTTATGCCTACCCCAGTCTAGCTCTCAGTGAAACAATTAGAAAATCACCTTGAGGATCTGTCTCTGAAAACACTTCAGCACCACCTAAAGAGAAGACAACAGGAGCCGGCAGTGCTCAGTATACTGCGTCTCACAGGGCTAGTCTGGGATCTTGCACACATTCTGTCTGTTTTATTCCCTGGCTCAGGGCTGGGATAGCCCACGTACATGACTCCAGATGCTAGCAATATAGAGTACCTTGAAAGCAGAGGTGGGCCAAAATGTTCTCTTTGGACTTCTTCAGGGGTACAGGAAAGTACGGATTGAGATTCAGGGTGTAAACTTTCCCAATGGAAAGTCAATGCAATTTCTAGGCGGAGGGAGACGGCTGGGGAAAACCTCTTCCCCTCCAGCGTTATCTGCAGCATGATGTGAGCAGCAACACTTTCTAATCCAGCATCAGAAATTCTGCCTAGGATGCCATGTATGTTATAGCACTCAAAGGAGAATAACATGGTATTGATGTCCAACTATGCGGGCCTTAACCTTTTAGCCCCAAGGGACCGCTGGGAGTTTTGTCTGAAGAGCACCCGTAGGGTCAGGGCACAAATTTGCAGGTGCAAAATAGCATTTGCAACTGCAGATCACCAAGGTGCAAATGTCACGTTCTGGTCTTTTGCTCTGCCATCCACCAGACTACAGGCAGAAAGCCAGGCACTGCACAAAGCTCCAGGAAAACCTGTGATCCTAATTGTTTAATAACGTTCTAGTCAAAGGATATATGTCCTCCTCCTTCTGTGATGTGCATTTTCATTTTCAGGCTGGGCTCAGACACCGCCTCTTTCTGACAGTTTCTCAAGTCGCGACCTTCAGAGTCTGTGTGTGGCTTCTCTTTCTTTCTGCATCCAGCCTAGAGATTTTACAAACCCCCCACCGAGGTGGATGAATTATTTCAGATCACACTGACACCTGCATTCTTTTACCTTTCTGTGTTCCCAAAGAGCTGTAATATTTACCAACGAGAATATCTTCTCAATCTAATCCAATTCGCATGAATATCACATGAGGCTACCTCCTGCAAGAGGCAGCCTTAAGATGTAATGCATGTTTTTGTGCTTACTGTCTTCCTTCCCTTGTCCTTATTTTGCCTTCAAAGGGACTGTCTGTGTGAGAAGGGCGAAAAGACACGGGCCTTGGAGTGCAGACCTGTCTGAATTAACTTAACGGCGATTGCAGCTGAATATTTGCTATCCGGAGAGCATGCAGTACAGTGATTGCATTTATTAAACATGTCAGGGTAATTTCCAAACTCCAGCACTGCCACAGAGCTGTGAGAGAAGGCTTGTATTGCTGTACGGGTCCAGCTTGTCTGCCAACATGTCTACCCATTCTGCAGGTGTATGAGTTACAGCCCAAGGCAAAACTATCCATGCCTTCCCCAAAGATCTCATGGTGCTTCTGCAGGCCAGATGGTTCCAATTTGAGGCCTACGCTCAGTGATGTAGCTGTATTGAGTTTCTTCCCTGAAACCAACAAAACCTGCTTTAGCATTTTGCTTGGATTAAAATATTTGTCCCTTTTTTCACAGGGCAGAAGAGGGACTCCTGAAGCCACTGAAGGAAGGAAATCATTACAGGGTTCTACAGAAGTAGGTCATGTGCTACAGCTGCTCATAGTTTAAGAGGAAGAAACATGGGACCTCAAACATGGAACATGACTCCTTCAAAATGCTTGAGAGCAACCCAAGAAAAACATCCTCAGAGGCTTATTTAATAAACATTATCTGTAATAGTCTCAATGTGTGCTCATGTTTCCTTAGGAGTTTGCACCTACTTCCCAGAGCTAACAAGATTCCAAAATAGAGCACAGAATAATTTAATGAAAAGGATTTAATAGTTTGTGTTAAAGCTAATATGGTCCATTAGGAGCTGTCATTTTATAAACAATGAAGATATGTTACCCTCTCTATTGCTGTAAAGCCATTCCAAGCAAGGTTTGTAAACAGTCAGTTATGATCTATAGAACATGCACAAAAGACAATTAGAGCCACATTTGAAAAATGTGCTTTCCCTCCCATTTGATTTCTTTTTAAGTAAACCTAAGAGGAGCATGTATGTATGTAGATGGATAAATGCATAGCATAAAGACCGCAAATATATATATATATATGCGTGTATATATATATGTATGCATATGTGGATTTCATTAGCAATCATACAATGTTCATTATCTTAAAAGCACTGCTATTTCAACAGTCAAAAAATGCCTAAAGTGAACTGTTAAATCAACTGAAAAGTTTTTAATTATAATCAAAGTGTCACTTCACTGTGGCTTTTTTTCCCCAGCAAACTAACATTTTTGTGAAGACTCAACCTGCTTTCTTTAACAACTGTGGACACAAAAGATTACAGACCAAAATAGTGCCAATCTCAATTGGCAGAGTTTATTTCTTCACAACGACACTTAATGTAGCCATAAAACATGTACACGAGTTTAAAAAAGGCTTGGGGCTCCTTACGCTTAGTGCTGTTTTCCACCGGTATGATCCCAGAAGACGGCAATGCTGTGGGGCTGGGAAGAGGCATTGCAAGGGGCACAGGCCGACGCCAACATCCCTCTCACCTGAGTGCCTGCCATGTGTAAAAATGGTACCACTGCTGCCTGCCGGCCCCTTTTTCCAGGCTGTCTTCTGGAATACACCTTGGTGGGCTGGGGGAGAATAGAGGGACGGCCACCAGTGGTCCCTGTGCCCCAGCAGCGCTTCAGTGCCAGTGTGCCCCCCTGAGAGCTCCTGGGACAGCCACAGCTTAAAGCAGCCTGAGAAAGAGAGGGACAAAAGAGCTGTCCAGCCCAGGTCCCCCCCTCCCCACAAACCCACTTTTTGGAAGCCAGGCAAGAATGAAGTATGAGAGAAATCAGACCTAATGACTACAGGGGAGTTACTTCTGGTGTACAGTGAGGTAAGTGTTTGGAAAATCAGGTCCATAAAGTGCCTTTATTCCTTATTACTACATGATCTAGAAGCAGATGGAATAGTCAAAAGATGACTAACTTGGTAAAAGAAAATGGATACAACCTTATTATTTATAAAGTGAACTCCTCATTAAAAAGGGGCAGCTTTTTCAAACAACATTTAGACTCTTACTCAAGAAAACAGGCAGAGGAAAGAAACTTCAGACCGAGGTCTCTCTGTTACACATTTACCTTATAAAGATTTATCTGAGCTACTTCTGTGAGGTTTGTGCAGTGTCTTAGGACTGCCAGGTGCTTGAAAGCCGGGTATATGGAAATCCTGCTAAAATGCTGAGCAGAGACATCTATAAAGAAATAGAATCAAAATGGGGTAAGCAATTGCAGCAAGGGTTAAACAATCTTTTTTGTAGGTTTGATTTTTCAGTATATTTTGCTGCCTCTTTTTATAAACAGTCGGTCATTATTTGAACATAGGGCTGGGCTGAGGTCGAAAGTTGAACAAGACAAGAGATCCTACTTGAAATCCCATATAAATCATAAGGAGAATGAGGCAATATTATCTGTTTCTTCACATGACAGCAACACCAAAAAATTACAGGGGAAAAAACCCACAAATGTGCTGTTTGGGTATTCCCTTCTTTCCTATAGCATGTTTAATTTCTCAGGTGAATAAGAAAGGAAACAATTTTACATCTATATTCTCAGCTACTGTCAATGGATTTCATTGAAATTAGTATTACTGATTAGCAGCGCTGCCTTGACTGGCTTCATGATAGCACACTTAAAGAGACTCAACCCGGTTTCCTTGTTGGTCAGTGTACATTTTTTAGATATTTTTAATGGGAACTGCAGTGAGTCTGATCTAGCATTAAATCCATGTCTAAGATTATTCAAATCTGCTGCTCAAGTGCTAGGGAAAACTGAAAAGAATTCACAAACTGCCCTAAACAGGAGAGACACTCATGGCATGAAAGTACTTTGTCAGCTTACGCCGTCATTGTCACAGGCATAAAAGCACATATCAGTTGTTTTCTAATAGGAGACATCGAAATAAAACTAATGCTAATGGACGAAGGTAGAGCCTAGTAGAAGCAGCTGAGCAGACATGTGAAGTCTGAAGATGCATCTGAGCATCCAGCATCCTGGGATTCATCTAACTAAACACAAATGTTTCCATCCAAGATGTTTACATCACTTAAGGCTCCTTTTGAAGTCAGTACAGAGAAATAGGCATTTCTAAGAGGTACCTTTCATTATCTCCTAGGGCTGACATCTACATTTAACCAGATGAACTGAGTCTTCAAAACACCTATTTCCCTCTATTGACACTGAAGCGATCCAGGGAATCTACCTCGGGTGTCAACATATACAGGACAGATGTCTGAACTTAAGGGCTGAAGGAGCCCATCCCACAGTCTACAGAACTACTCTTGCAATTCAAACAAAGGGTACAGAAGTGTGCTGTGCTGCTTCACATCCTTTGAGGTGGGAAACATCTAGATTTTACCAGTCCTGTTTCTGTTGCTGGTCTTGACTCAGACAGATGAACTTGTTTTAAGATTGCTGATATTTGCAGTATATTTGTGGTATATTCCAGTATTTATGTCTTTGACTCAGTGAGCACAGTGCCAGTCTCATAGTTTCAAATGTAATTTAAAAATTTCCTGCTACCTGATGGCTTTTAAATGAAAGTTATTAACAAAGAGATAATTTTAGGTTTTTACCCAAGTTGATATGTTTCTAACATTTACTTACTTTTGAAAATTTCCCTACGGCTGGAGAGGGTTGAAAGAGGGGGTGCGGGATGAGAAAAGAGATTCCTGTGTTCGCATTTGCTTTGCTTTCAAGGAAAATTTCAGTGCTTTAGATTTCTTCCTTCCCATGTAAAAGAAGAGAAAACAAAATATCGGTGCCAGGGACAGGTGCCTCTAATGTATTCTTGTCAGACATGCTGGGAACAGGAGAGCTCTATTTTTGAAATACTACTGTTAGCTACATTACGTGGAGGTCTTGTTAGCGGTAAGCAGCAAATTGGTGTTTAGCGATGCAGGTGACAGCACTTATTAATTTGGGGGAAAAGGAAAGAAATCTCCAAATTCTCAGGGAGACAGGCATAGTCTTGTGTGTCAATATGAGGAATTTATGTAAGCATCCTCTCATTCTAATGAGGTAGAAACAGCAGTACTGCAGAGACAGTAGTAAAATAACAGCTTATGCCCTGATTCGGGAAACATGTACTTAAGCCATCTTTATGCAGGACAGCACTTAATCCTCTGCTTAACTTTGACTTACATGGGTGCTTATGTGGTATCTCGGGTAGGGATGACTAAAGACTGGGATGAGCAGTGCCTCAATTAATAACAAACTCAGCTCTGCATTCATCTAGTAATAATAATAACAATAATAGTAATGACAAATTGTGGTTAGGTAGCTACTTTCGTTTCAATAGATCAAGTATTAAGCTGCACAAACACTAATGGTTTAAGGTTGCCTTCATTCCCGAGCTGGGAGGAGGTTTGGTCATTCTTCTATGGTGGCAGAGCACCTAAAGATGGCCGGTGTGAGCATCACACCACTACGGTGTCTAAGATGAAGAGAGCAATGAGCTGGTCAACCTGCTTGGTCTTCAGCAGTGGATTCCCTGTATGCTCACTAGGCAGTCTGAACAAACTGCAAAAAGTGAAAACTCCTGTCCACGAAGACAGTCTGTGGCAAAACGCAGAAATACTGGGGAGTCCTGAGCCCCCCAGGCCATCGTGCAGTCACAAGAACATCCTTCCCATTGTCATCATCCAATAACGTACAAAGGGGAATTTAATTTAATTTACTGTCTTCATTTGAAACAAAAGCATTGAAATTTGCATCACCAGTGCAAATTTTTTCTTTTAAAACAAACCGTTTTGGAAAGAATAGAAGCATGAGATATGTCTGGTTTCTTGTCTGGGTTACACTCCAAACTTTGATGATCACACCCAGATGACTAAAATAATGAAGGTGATAGATTAGTGTATTGATGCATAATCACTGTCTAGCCTGCAAAACCTATGAGCTGCATGATTTTGAGAACAATTACTTGTAATTAAAGCAACGCTGCTCCCCCCCTCAAAGAAATATTTTGTGGATAACACCAATTAATTACATTTTTCAATGAGAATAGCTCTTAAATGCCTGTGCTGCTATTTATTGCTGACCACATTCAGAATTCTGAAGAGATATGAATTATGTATTGTTTAGCAGTATTATTTTGGGTTTGGGATTGTAAAAAATACCCCCCTCATTTTTGATAGCATCTCTTGAATGAATTAAAAGCTAACCACTTCCACAGGGTGAGGATATGAACTGACTCTCATAATGATGAAAGGGAGTTTTTAGCCAGACAAACATTGTCTGATGAAGTCAATATATCTATCCAGCTTAGCTATCTGCTTATTCGTCTCTTTTTGATTTTCCACACCCTTCAGAAATAGATTTGGTGAAACTGAAAGGCAACCTCATGCCTCATGGAAAGAAGAAATCTACCATTATGCTAACTAAATGTTACTACATTTGCTTTTAAAAAGCCAGAACATGTCTTTTTTCAGTCTAAAACACAGTATAGGTTTTCCTTCCACTGAAGTTGCAGTATAGGGTTATAGCTGATCAGCTGTATTAGAATATTGCTGTGAAACAGGTTCTTGCAGTAGTCTAGTTCTACATGTTTGAGCTATTAATTTAAACATGAATTAAGAAGTGAGCTTGGCATCTGAATCCTGGCTTAGTATTCGAAACCTCGTATAGGCTTGAAAGAGTTGTACAAAACAAAAGAGGATAGGAACCATCCATGGCTCGGTTTTTCTAAAATTGCGGCTTTACCTCACTGATTCTGCAAAAATAAACTCTAGAGTTCATCTCTAAGTGAAATAAAATACAAAGCCTGAGCTTTATTCTAGGAGATGTTGTGCATATGCAATTCCCATTAAATCTTTTCCGCCCCTTCTCCGCTTCCCTAGTTACCACTGAAGCCTCTAAAAATTTGGGTTTGGTAACCACATCTATCTGACACCTTTCCTTCTGGCAGCTGTGGTTCCCTGGAGAGATAGATAGGTCTGACTCTCTTTTCTGCTTCAAAATAGTGAGTTCTCATTTCCTAAAAATGGCCAGGCTTCTCCTGATAGATCTCTTCCCAGTTTTGTACACTGGCAGCCACATGAAGTGGTGTTTTCTCCCCAGAACCTCTCTTCCATGTGAATTGCCATCCTCATCTCGGTAAGTGCTCTGCAGAACTCAGCCATGGCAGCTGCCAAGAGAGGAGCAAGGACTGGACTTCTCCTGCCTTCCCAGCTTGCTCCTGCCACCCTGAAATTCTGGCTCTATCGACGCGTGGAAAAGGGAAGCATCCTCTGAAAATGCCCGTGAACCCAACAGGCATATGAGCAGCTGTACCCAGAGAAAAGCATGCTTAATACATCATATATGTCGCACATGCCCTGGGAACAAAAAGCAAGACAAAATTTCCTTTATAATCAGTCAGCAGTCTCAGCAGAGAAACTTGTCTATATAACCACACACTCACTTGTGAGTGGTAAAGACTGAAATCATGGCCTTGATTCATTTGTGTTTTTCTGATCTGTCACACCGAGGTCTCTGCAGCAGCTCAGCCACCCAAGGAACAGCATGCTTTGGCGCTCAGACTTTTCCATGACCCACAGAAACATTCTCCGTGTTTGTTTTGGCAGCTGGGTGTAACTCAATCTGCTACGGTATCCATGCTTAGACAATTCTACAAGTAAGCAAAACAGCTACTGTTTTCATCTTACCATGTTTTTTCATAGCATCTGGATGTTGAAATAACACTGCCAAAAAATTGACATCTTCTGCTATGACAATGGTTGCTCCTGATTGTACACAATAATACATGATCTCAGGCACAGCAAGGGGCCCAGGCCTTGGCTTTCTGACATGTCAGTCAGTCCTCAGCACCTATCAGGCACACACACATGCTGCCGCCAGCCAGCAAGTTCAAGCACCTCCGCTTGAAAATAGCTGCAGCGACGCTGGAAAAGGAGGCATGTTTTCCAGAATGTTGCAAACTTGTGAAAACAATTCTGCAACTGAAACTGAGAATAGCCCTCGCAATCGCTACCCCTCTCAGGCAGCCAGCTCACTCTTGGGTGCTATAAATACACAGTAATAAACCGTACCAAGAAATCATGATACAGTAATGTTACAGTAAATTCTGGTGGAATTGCTTTTGAGGTGCACCAGCCTGTGAAAGAGGAAGAGAAATGGGAGACACTCACATGTTCGAGGGAATGAAGAGGAAATACCTTCGCAACCTCATTTCCCTACCTCTGAACACAGCTCTCCTGTACTTTGTCTGTAGCCTATGGTGCCCTGGCAGCCCATTCATGCACAGAAAGACTTGGCAGAACACATGGTTACCCTTACACTGAATTCTTTTGCCATGTGTGTTTAATATATCTCTGTGATCCGATTCAAGTAGAGCAGATTTGAATATCTCATTATACGGAGACCAATATGTCTTCATACACACAGTAATTATATTGTTTATTCTGCTGTTAGAACACTGGATCTCTCGCTGAAAGTCAGAGGACTCGCATACATTTTTCAGTCACTTAGACTTAAGTGACTATGCTGACATTCAAATTCTAAACAAATTGCTAATGAGCTTCCCCACTTTTTTTTCTCCCCAAAAGCAGATTTCTCAGCCTCTGAGAGAAACAGAATGGAAGAGCTTAAATGAGAAGATGCATGCACATGACTGCAGTCTAAGGAATAGAAGCCCATTTCTCAGCCAGTGTGAACTGCCAGAGCTGTGTTGGCTCCTTGGGGAGAGGGGAAAAGGCAGGAGAAGCAAGGGAATGGAAATACTTTAACCACACTTCAGATGTCTACCTTTGGACTTGGATTTTGTAAGGAAGATTTATCTAAGTCTTAGCAAGTGTTTTCCCCTAATGGAAACACGGGCTGCAGTCAGTCGTTTCTTTCCTTTCTGTGCTCCACTACTTTTTTATTTTGTAGTAGCCTTTTTGCCCTGATAATACGAAATGTACTTGTGATGCTACTTAATGTTTACTCTTTGGGGTTCCCAAACAATGCCTGTGGGTGCTCCAGGACTGCAGGGTACGCTCTGGACATAGACATACATAGGATAGGCTGGCAAGATAGGCAATGGCTTGTGTGACCAGAAGTGAATTTTGCAGTTTAAAGGACATGCCTGTGACCATCATAGTGACTAGCACGGGAGCACCCTTTGAGCAACACCCCTTCGATGTGACCTTTGGTGCCCCACACGAGAGCACCCTTGTTTAAGCGTGTGTGAGGTCGCGGGCAGGCTGCAGGCATTCCGAGTGCTCAGCGCCCAGGCTCCACTCCCTCCATCACCACCTACTCATTTTAGCATTATCCTATAAAGATCTGTAGCCTTTGAGTCCTAATTGCTTGGCAGTCATCTTTTCTTCCCTTCCAGTACCTTGATACTTGAGGTCAGGTGTTGAAATGCCACTTGGGTGTCTGGGACCTGAGTGTTTGCAGCTGGCTTTCACTCCAGTTCCCAAACCATTTACTGTGGGGGTCTGTATTCACTCAGAGTTCACTGTGACATTCATACCCTTATTATTATCCTGTGTTAATTAAACTTCATATTGTTCTTAATTGTGTGCGTGGCCCCTGAGACAATGTGAAGACATTATTAAAAAGATAGAGTTTTATTTAGTACAGAATTCAGCGCTAAGAGAGACCTCACTTCACCTACCCAGGGAAAAAGCAGCTATAGAAGGGAAATAGCTGCTGGCATATTGAAGAACAAAACCAGCGGGCGAGGCTAAAAGAGGCAACACTGGAAGGGTGGGAATAAGAAAATTTAAGCCCATGTGTTTGAATTTAACCTTAGACTAAAATGCGCTAATAATATTATGTGGCATCCCACTTGTCTTTCACCAATGTTGTGTCTTACAAGGAAGTTTCTAATGTGGCATTTACTCCATTTTCAGTCACAAAGCGATTCAGCTGAGGAAATGAAAGGCACGCAATAGGGAGACTGACTGCACCCGCGTGGCTCGGAGCACGTGTACGGAGCCAGGCAGCGATGACATGCCCCCTTTCCCTCTTCTCCCTCAGGGGCTGCAGAGGCCATCTGGGGGCATAAATCTGGGCCCCTTGCTTGCTGGTCTGCTCCTCCACTATACCGAATTTCTTTTCACTTCCCGTGGAAAAAAAATGATACCACTGTGCAGCAAAGCACAGAACTTCTTCAAATGGTGATGAACATTTGGTAACAAAACTCCTTGTCAATCTCTGTGGCTCACTACATGTATTCAGACTAACAGTTAGTTGCTCTCCCTGCTGAAAACTGGAAGTACATGTGCTTTCTCTGCAGTAATATAATATGATGCCCCGATGATACTGTCCTACATAAGCATGGCTTTCACAGGCTACATCCTCTTGTCTATCTCCCTGTTTGTGGGAAAATAAATGAACACACAGTGTGTGTGCTTGTTCTCAGAAACTTCCAGATGTGTTTGCTGGTTTCCATGTTTTTTTGTCAAACCACTATGGATGCTCTTTCATTGCTTCCCATACAAAAAGGAGTCCTGGTCGAATACAGTATGTACCAGCTGGCAAAGGGATGGGTTCCCAGCAGGCTTTTGGCATTTGATACACTAATGTACGCAAACAGGTTGATATGATTAAGGTTAACGAAAGAGAGACAATTCCAGACTTTTCTAATTATTGTGTAGCATTAAATATTTACTGGAGCTTTTTATTTTGAAGCAGTTGGGAAGCCATTTAATGTCCATAATGGCAGCCTGATGGTTAATAGATAAGGGACGTTCTATCCTTCTCCTACCATTGCTATGACCATAAACCACACTTGCAAGCAGAAAAGAATACAACACAAAATAGAATTGTATTTCTGGATGCCCGAGTTTTAAAAGCTTCACTATCAACAAGAGAAAAACTACATGGGTTTCATTTTCATAGCATTCAGTAGAAAGTTATTAGGAAGTGATTCGGGGCCTCTACAGCTGTAAAACCAAGGGGAGCAAGGGGACAGAAATCAGTGTAGCCAGCACACTGCAATTTGCTCATTGGCTTGGGTCTCCTTCCAACCCCACACTATTCCCAGTTCTCTTTGTGCTGTACTCAGGAAGGGCACAAAGCTGTTTTCTTTCCAGACAATTTTACCGATGGGCCTGACTGCTTAATTGGTTTGGCATAGGATACCAGAGCTCCACCATTTGTCTGCGCTTCCTGTTTGCTTCTGGTCTGTAATTCAGGCTGTAGAACTGCTTTTGAAAGTTTAGTGTGATATGGCGTGGCAGATTGTGTAGCAGATTGTGTGGCTTCATATTTGGTGACAAATTTGGTGTTATTTAGATGGCCTTAGGTAGCTTTTGACCCTCCAGCCCCTCGGCTACTCATTTCCAGCTCCGCGTCACTGCCAGGTGTTTATGTGGCCATGAAGTACAGCAGCTCAGGGAATTGATCTGGTGGAAAAAGCAGATCTTGCTTCCCCCACCTTGTTCACTGTTTGGCCATGCAGGCAGCTGGGCCAGCACTGGCCAGGACACCAGCCCTGGCACTCAAGGACCACCTGAGGAACCACGGTCTGCACCAGTCATCGCCCCATGAAAGCATGAGACTCTGCAGAGTGCTCACAGCAACAGCCCGGAGTTTGCACTGCTTTTTTCGGCTTTTGCCTGCAGGGATTGGAGGAGTTTTAATATCAGTGTGATCTATTTAGCTCAGTTGTATTCCACCTCTACTTTTTCAATACAATGTTCAATACAATGTTCAATACAATGCTTATCTTGGGGATGAGCACACCTCAAAAATGGAAGAGGAGGATGTGCCCAGTAAAACTTTTCCAACAAAAGCCTGTCAAGCAATATAGGGCATGTGACTGCATGTGCACTCCTCTGTGTGTTAGCCTGAATGACACCAGAAAATTATACCAGAGGGAGATTAAACCTTTAGCATTGTGCAGTTCTTCCTTCAAAGTCAGGAAGAGGTGGTGCTGTGTATAGTATAAGACATGTACTTTATCAAGGTTGCACAACTTGATTAAAAAAAAGTGATTTCCTAAAGATTTGTCTTACTCCTAAAATTGTTAAACAGATAAATTGGGAGATCTGATCATTGCAGGGGGGTTGGACTAGATGACTGTTAAAAGTCCCTTCCAACCCAAACCATTCTATGATTCTATTCTATGATTCTCTGTTAACTTAAAAATGATATTTCGATTGTTGATTAGGGAAAAATTTACAAAGCAATTGAGGGTCAGATTCTCATCTAACCTATCTTAGTAGAGCTCCACTGAAATCAGTGGAGCTTTGCTGATTTACGTCAGTTGAAGATCTAGTCACGACTTTTTGTAACTTAAATTAATTCCTGCAATAGGTTTATTTTTGGCTGGAAGGAAGGATTTGCAAATCAGGACTGATTAGCTCTTCTTTTCTGAATTATTAGAGCATCTTTAGTTTTATTTTAAATTTGCTTTTACTACCGATGGTAGCTTTTGTCTCTTGTCCTCATAATTTATCTGTTAAAAGTTCTTCTGAGTGTCAAATACTTAG
Organism: Morus bassanus; assembly: GCA_031468815.1. Classification (NCBI taxonomy): domain Eukaryota; kingdom Metazoa; phylum Chordata; class Aves; order Suliformes; family Sulidae; genus Morus; species Morus bassanus. The sequence continues at coordinate 70,859,948 of CM062568.1, forward strand.
AGTATCTTTCAGATTCTCAGGTGACTAAGATAGGATTCTTTCTTTAATTAAAAAGAAGAAGATTGAGTTTCAGGGCAATCATGTTTTGATATTCCCATATGTATCTGAAGTCACTCAGATTAGGAGAACTGGGCTTCAGTTTTTGAAATTAGACTTCGTTAAATTGGACTCTGAGAGTGCATTTCCCTATCTGACTAAAATGCCAGTGGTTTTAAGTATTACAGAGTAAGCCCTCATCAACTCTCATAGATGCTAAATGGCATCTTCCTTTACAACTTGATTCTGACCTCATTTCTTACACTGTACATCTGGTGTAACTCCTTCAAACTCACTAGAATTACTCTAGGTTTTGACTGGCCTAATGAAGGTTAAAGTCTGTCTCGAGGCTTCCACTCCCCTAAAGAAAAATGGTTTGCCATGGTAACCAGTGTAACCAAAAACATTATGTCAGATAATAGAAATTAATACAGCAATCCTGAAGGGTTTGGAGTTAGGCTAATTTATAGAACATAAAATCTGACCTTCTGTTTTCCTGAATTAAAATACCATCTTTCGGTGTATCTTACTGAACTTGACTAACTGTTACAACTAACTGGAATTCAGAATGTCCATCTGTGAGGCCCCATATCAATAACATCACTGAACAGTGCAGGGCTAGGCTTCCCTGGCTGAGCGAAAGAGAGTTTCTGTTGGCCAGGTGTGATGGTTCAGTGTCACACCATTCCTTGTGATCACCTCCTCAGACCAGAGGTGGCCAGAGCACATGGTCAGCATCACTAGTGAGGTCCCCCCGTGGACACAGGCCCTGGGGTGCCCGCACTGTTTCTGGGCCACTTCTACTCCTCCCTCCTTGCTCATTTCCCCATCCCTGTCAGAGATGTCCTGCTACCCTCCCTTCCAGCCTCAGGAGTCTGCATGTCATCAGCCAGCAGACATCCCTATCTTGCCAAGCAAATGTGCACAAAGCAAACCAGACACAGGAAGATGTGAAGGTAAAGTTAGTGCAGGTTAGCAGCAGAGTCCAACAGTATCTCCAGCTTCAGATTCTACAGCTGGACTCTGAGGTCCTCTTTGCTGTTGCCCAGCAGCAAAGGCCCTGTGCACATCTCTTTCTTCCAGTGAAGGAAGCATTTTAGAGCTCACCACGAGAGTTCCTGTTGAGATTCAAGAACTACAATGACACTGCTTTTAATGACAGACTTATACCCACCTCTGTGGTTTCAAACCTCCACACAGTCACACTTACCCACAAACCATTCTGCCTAATCAAAGCCTTTAAATGGGTTCTTCCCTTCCCTTTCTCTCTTTTCACTGGTCATTTCTCACAACAAAGCCCCACACTTTTCTCTCTTCAGCATTTCTTCTCTCATTGCCTTTCTAGGATAATGGTGTAGTGATGGCTGCTCATTGCAGGTGCAGGTGAGGAGAAGCCAGCAAGGGCAAGGACAAGCTGAAGAAAGTAGACACTGGGACGAAGACTTGCATACAATGAGGGTTTATGACTTACAAAGAAACAAGCATACAGCACCAGAGCACCTCCAGCTGTGGTCAGGGCCTTTGCACAGAACAGGTGGGCAGAACATCCATCACAATTTGACTCATTTGGCTCTGATGGGTAAATGAATGTGATTTCACAGTGTGTGACTCCACCTCGGTCTCCCCCTCCAAATTTCTCCTGTCTACTCCCCCTTGGTCTTGCTGGCATTGTACAGAATGTGGTCTCAAGCCTGACAGAGAAAGTCCACCATCTTTCTCTTAGAAAAAAAAATCTGACCCCCTCCCTTCTATTTCCACTCCATGGTTTGTCTGGTGAAAACTGAACTGCTCTAGATGGTGGCTGAAATTGGCAAGGAAGAGTCACTATATATCCTAGGGTAAGTAGGATCTTATATATCCTATTGGCTGGTGGCAATGGCAGTGAAACAATGCAGTGAGCAGCAACAGCTAAAAGCGCAATGGAAAAATATGCCTTTCAACCAATGTGTAACTGAGAGAACAAGAAACAGAAAATAGTGGTATAAGTCCTCTAATGGCCCTGACAGAGTCCAAGCTTTGTGCATCCAATACTTACAGGTAGCACAGCACAAGAGTCTTCCAAACGGCAGATGCCACCTTGTGAGCAGTCTTTCTGGTTTTCATCATTCGCACTTCAAATTGCCTAGCAAATGTAATGTGGGCTGTCAGTTTCCAAATAACATTTACAACCCCTTCCTCAGCATTTCCTGAGAATCATGATGGTCATCTTCCTCACCAGCTGAGATGTGGCTCAGATTTCCACGAATGCTATTTTTCTTCTTCTTTCCATAGCTGATCATCCTTCATTTACAGTGTGCTCCTCTGTTGCCGCCATGGGTCCTTAGCAGCCCAGATCAGGTCCATACCAGTCCTGCCACCAGGTAAAATGGCAGTCTGCAACTTCTTATGGCAAGCAACATGTGCAGCTGTGAATTCTAACTCTGCTTGGAGCCTAGGTCACAGAGCAGTATACAGTGGTAACCTGCATGCCTCCAAACTGACATTTGTAGGACTGCCGCCCTGACCAAGAACATCCTACTTTTCACTGCTGCTTACGAAAGACATGGAAGCAGCAGTGAGATACGCTGCTATCCTACTGCTGAAATAGCATTCTAGACATAGTGTGAGCTTCTTTATTCTGAAAATAGGAGAACCAACCCTCCCCAAGGATCTCTCCAGAAGGATCCTCAGAACTAATTCAGCAGGGCTGGATTCCTAGCCTCCTGATGAGCCAAGGCTAGCCAAAGCGCAGAGTGAGATAGCAGGCAGTGGGGCTGCAGCATATAAGTATCACATGGGGGATTCAGCTGAAGCATAGGTGTGCCACATATGAAGGGGACCAAATGCCTTTGGACAAATGATGCATAAACCCAGCACCAATGACCACAGACCAGATGTTACAGACAGGTTAAAAATACTTCCACAGACATGCCACAGACCACTTTATAACTTCGTGTATGCAGTATTCACCTCTTATGTAGAAGAGCTTTGGCCATATCCCTGCCCTTGATTAGGAAGAAGATGGAACTGAACACTGCTTTCTCACATGAACATCCAAAATGGACCAGTAGTTGATCCTACCCACGCTGCTGTTTTTGCCTGGAGTTGCATTCCGAGGTAGCAGAGTCTGTGCACGTGCTGCAGAGGAGCTGTTTGCACCCAGCTAGAGCTGCAAAAGGCAGCAGCACCTGAGACAAGCTGCCATCAGTGGAAACCATCAGCAAGGAAGTCTTCTGTATTGCTCAATTTCTGATTTACGCTGGACCTGTATTTAAAACATACTGAAAGCAACTTGGGCAGGGGTGTCACTTCAGCATTTAGGGAACCTCATTCCCTGCTCCTGCTCAGCACTGCACAATACTTTTGCTTCTATCCTCTGACTGATCTCATGTGATTTAAAGTGGCTGAAATAGGTAAAGATAGTAGTTGTTATTGTGTCATGTTTACATGCATTGATGTGCAGTAGAAACAGGGAAAAAAAGTGATTGTGGTCAAGTGAACTACTGTAGGATAAAGAGAGATAAATAATTCAGATTCTCATTATAACAGAAGAGTGCAGCTCCCATAGAGAGGAGGGAGACTGTCTTTGTGTGAATTGGTATGCAGTGGCTGTTTAGTAGCCATAGCATGTAATCTAGCATTAGTATTAACATAAATCAGTGGCAGGAATTAACAATATTTCTAAAGTCTTATATGATAACTGGATCCACACTATATTGTTTAGTCCTCCTGGGCATTTTAATAATCATGTAATAGAAATGTTGGAGTAGCTGAGATATTCTTTATATTGCTCTATGAAAGGTCTTTAACACAATGTCTTTAGCAGACAGTTTTGATAGAATGTGTTGTACAAAAAGAAATATGCCTATTTTGGTAATGTGGGTATGTTTCATTAGCTCAGCCTGCAGCGATATGACATTACATTTAAAAAGGAATACAATTAATAACAATGAGAGGGGTTTTTTTAGTTCTCAGAGTATAGCTGGAGGAACTGAGCAAGGTGTCAGGGCAATTAAATAGAGGCACTGTATTACCTTTGTCTGAACACTCATAACATCATCCTGTCTCAATATGTTGAATAGGGGATTTCTTTGCAGTAGGATTCCTAATTTATTTTGATGTTTCCTATAACTCGGATAATAATAAGATGGACTTTTTTATTAATCTTTAAAAATGTACAAATCTTGGGAATTAGCATGTCTGTGGATCTGTATATTTTCCATTTTCTGTAGAGTATGGAATGATTGTACGAGAGATATACACAATAGCTTCTCAGCACTGAACTTAATGGAACCATCATATCAGCACCGTGGAAAAGTACAAAATACTGCCAGTGCATGTACAGCACATGGATTAAATAACTGCAGTCCAGGGAAAAAGTTATACTTTGAGAGTATTAAAATAATCAACATGGGTATTATTTTATTCAGCATTAACCTTTATGTTCTACGTTAAATGACAATGAAACTGGTGGAACACAATCCTTCCCTAGTGTAATGGTATCCGGCATTTCTTTCATCTCTAAAGAGGCTTCTTAATATCCTGCAATTCTAAAAATGCTATTTTTCCCCCACTGCAGGTCAGATTTAATAACAGTAGCAGGAGATAAATGGATTGGGCTCAGCTGAGCCTTCGGCAGCCCTGTGGATGGGAGGGAGGGATCTCTGCCCTCCCAGGAGAGGCGGCAGCAGAAGGCAGCAGGGGCATTGCAGGGATGGCCTCAGGGGACTGAGTCCTTCTTCCCGCTGGAGACGCCGTCCTTCCCATTGCACTCTCGTCTCTGCTGGAGGCTTTTCTGCTCGTCCCAGTCTAGCCAGCACGTCTGAGTGGGAAGGCTGGCAGTGCACCCTGGCTCCAGGGATGAGGGCGGCAAGGATGCAACCTGGTGCCTCGCCACAACCGACACCCAAACACGCATGGATGCTTTGGAAAAGAAAGGACAGAAGTGTCTCTTTTGCAGGGGCAGCTCACTTGTACTCTGCACGCTTTCACGGCAACGACAGTTGTGTGGGAAAAAGCGTTCGGCAGGTGCCAAAGCAGAAGCGACCTTCCCCTCTCCCCACACCTCCATGCGCCTCGGGCACACCGGCGCCATTTTATGGGTGCCTGGCAGCAGTGCACCAGAGGCTGCAGGAAAACACCCTCCTGGGGCACGGAGGGATTAATGAACAACCCCGCAGCCGTTCATGAGTAACGTATTACAACTCAGCAGAGAACAGTTTCCTAACCCGCGGAGCTCCGGGTTACTCCTCCCGCAGCAGCGCCCGGGTTAATGGCACACAGTGCCGGCCGCCCCATCCTGTCCCTGGACAGCAGCTGCCCCTGGCCCTGCTTAGCCCCGCACATATGCGGCGGCACACGGCGCCTTGAGCGATTAAATCGCCCCAACACACACGCCGGGGAGGGCCTCCCTCCCCTGCTAAGTGTTATTGACAGACCCATCAAAGGCAGTGATGCATCGGCGCCCGCCTGGGCCCCGGCAGGCCGGGCCGGGGGGCGACATGTGGTCGCCGTGGCAACGGCGGGGCGCGGGGCCTGCCGGGAGGGGCGTGGCGGCCGCCTGGCGGCCATGTTGGCGGGGCCCGGCGGAGAGGCCTCGCGCCCTCCCATCGATCGGCCGGGCCTCGGCGCTATCGACCGCTCCAATTTGCAGGAATTTATGGTATCGATGTGGGGCTGATTAACATTTTGCGCCAGAGCGCGTTCAATACGGGCTGGTAACAGCTTTTAATGATTAATTGACTTTTATGATTCCGCCTCAGCGCTGTCAGCGAGCTGTGAACGGCGGGCACGCTCCTCCCTGAGCCGCTCTCCAGTGGTATGGGGCAGTGATTGAGTGCCTAGGAAATTAGTGTCCTCGCTGTCTCGTTTTATGAAAGATAAATGCTATGACATTTAATGCAGACCTTAATTTAGAACAGAACTAAGCAGATTATTTTGCAATTTAATCATAAACAGGTAAATATCAAAACTTGTTTAGTATTTCGCAAGTTAGGTGGACAGGCAGCAGAGGTAAAGCAAAGCAGGCAGCAGGGGAATGGCGGAGGTAAGTTAAGGTAATGATACTCAGAGCCAGCGGTGTTTTAATAACGGCAGTATAGGCGTAGACATTATCACATCCACAATTCAGGTATGTTCTTCCCACGTGGCCATCTCGCTCTCCCTTTCTCTTTCCTTCTATAATCTCATTCACTGTTCCCACGCTAGCTGTAAAATGAGGGCTTCCGACACATGACATGATATATGAAAAAAAAAATGTCACCTACAGTTAATCTGTTACCTAAAACAAACATAAACATTATGGAAAAATTGCAAAGGAAAACAAAATTTTATTATACTCCATAACAACTGAAAAAAGATTGTCTGGAAGGCTGTGTGCTGTCAACTCCTACCTTCCTGTGTTCATATTTATAGCCTATTCCTTTGCATTCATTTTAATTAAAAAGATTGTAAGTTTCTTTTTAAATAACTGTCTAAACAAAATGTCATATTATGCATGTTTATACATACAAAAGCTAAAATGGCATATTTTGATCCTCTTTGAAATTTTATTCTCTGCCTTCTCACCACTCCATCATCCCTTCTCTTTGAGCCGATTTACAGAGGGAATGAGGCCGCAACAGGCCAGATTCTTAAATCATTTTGACCCACTTCGGAAGAGCTGGAGAGCTGCCCAATCTCCCCATTCGAGGATTCCCTTGGCACGAGGGAGTTCCTCGCTCTTACAAAGCTGACGGAGCCAATTCTATGCCATCTGTTCCCACAGAACCCGTTTAGAGGAGCCTAGTGGGGGCAGAGTAGGGGTGCCATTGAAGTATTTCTGCATTTTCCCTCTTCTTTTCCAAGACCCTCATGGGGGCCGTAGCTAACCTGTTAAAGTACAGCATGAATCCCAGAAACAGAAAGTTACAACGGGCTCCTTTGCAGCTCTTCATGTCCCTCAGAGCTGCGCCCTGCGCTCCTTTTGCACATTGGCTGGGATACTCCAAGAAGCTGTGCAGAACAGGCCAGCTCCAAAGGCTCTTCTTTTTTAACCTGAATCACTTTATGGAAGTCGTTGTCAAGGAGCAATCAGACGAAGAGTTAAATTGCAACACTGATTGGGCAGTAAACTCTGGGGAAAGGGAGAAAGAGGACAAACTTCTGGGCACAGCTGAGTGCATTGCACATCTTAACCCTGATCGTAGAAGTCAGAAGAGCTCGTCTAATAGCAGCCCTCAGTGCTGCCACGCCAGCTACGTGATACCTGGAAAGGGTTGCTTAGCTCTTGAATCAAAATTCACAGTGCTGAGTAAGACACCTAAAGCTCTGTGTACACTGGATGTTTGCCTATGGATTTGTCCTGATGAGCTTTGTGACCCCCCTGGCACTACGATCAAAATGGCACGTACTCAGGCATGTATCTCCACTGGAAAGCACCAACTATTAGCTCAGACGTAGTAAAAGATGGCTTTTTAAACCACTTCTCAGCTGATGCCGCTTGTTACGCTGCCACCTGACAGTAGGAGCACATCCCTTTTGCAGTGTGTGGTCAGGCAGGCTGGCAGGGAAGCGGGGTGCATGCTCACCTGGAGTGAAGCGGGGACAGAGAGTCCACACAGTCAACCTATCTCAGCAATGAGGTGGTGACTGTGTGCTGAGGGGGAGCCTTGACGTGCTGTTTCTTTATATTGTTTCTTTTAACACCACCATTGTGATATTTGCTTCTGTCTCTCAGCCCGAGCTTCTGTGCGACTGGCACATTCGGAGTGTGACAGCATACCACACTGTGCACAGGACAGACCGAGAGGTGCCTCACAGCGTCCCAGAATCCAGCTTTGTTGCCCCAAGGGAGGGCAAGCAGAGCATGTCCCCAGGGCTACTCCAGTGATAAGAGGGGAAGGGAAGCAGTGAAATGTGTCGGAGAGCCATACTTGGCCGCTGCTGTCACTGGGCAACTGGGGGAATGACTGTGGATCCTGGGAGGAGCAGCAGGTTCCCTGATGCATACTCTGACCTCTCACTTCATGTCATCAGACAGCCTGGCTTTCGAGGACGCAGGACACCGGTTAAATGGCTATTATAATAGCCCATTATAACCTGGGCAAAGGTCAGTCTAAGCCACCACCCTCACTTTGCTTGTGCTAACAGCTGGCCCTCGATAGAGCTTGAATGTGTCCACACAGACTGCCTCTCCACTGACCCAGTAGTTTGAAGATCCAGGCTAGAGAGTGTGCGCATTCTGGCTTTAGAGATCAGCAGTGAGTGAATTCCTGAGTTCGTTCACAAGCTTGGGCTAAGGTATAGGTAACATGCAGGAAGATAAAGCTTAAGTTCCCTAGAATTCGACTAAGGAAAGCTAGCATTTAGAAAGTAACCATGTGTAGACGGGTACAGTGAGACATATGCCTGCTCCTGTCATGTATGGTGACCCAGCTCTGGTCCCACAGCTGTGTACCCATACAACTACAGCACTAAGCTCACAAGCTTATCTCCTGGACCAGAAAGCCATATACCCCTTTGGCCTGGATAATGGATGGACCAGACATGTGTGTCCATACCCACCAATGTAAACATACCCTAAGAATGGGCACAGCAAGCTAAGTGTGCCACCAAAGCTAATAGGAAGTCCCAGTGAGGGGAGTTGTGCTCCCCATCAGAGCTGCAGTTCAGTGTCTTTGAATGTCAGCTTCTGAACTGGGCTGTCCTGTGTTTAGCTACCTCAGTCACACATGTGGAGAAGGGTGGCTCATCTCTGTTCTCCTTTGGGATGGGGCTTGTGGTGATACTCCTTTTAGCTAGTGGCCTGTTGAATATGTGCCCCAGAAGTGGGACTCCAGACCTATCTCAGCAGACTCTACAATAATGTAGGGAAGGGGGTCTCATCAGAAGGATTTAGGTGAGATTGGGAATAGAGATGAGAGAGTGCTTCTGTTTTCTCTGTATTTGGGTCACTATGCAGCCCAGAAGGCACAGCTCATAGAGACAGAGGGAGTAGAAAGGAGTGCTGCGAGTGGTGCAGGTAATGAGTATTCCCACTGACAATGGGAAGCTCTAAACCCTGGGTTTCAGTCCGTGCCTGTCTATATACAATGCAAAAGCAGTACCTTGCCTTTGCTGTATTTAGGTCTGCGACTCCTGACTTCTCGGCTGCACCATGGCTCGCTTCAGTGTGAAGTATGATGTGGTCCTCTCCCCTGTTACCTCTTCTCTCTCAATGACAATCTCCTTAAGAGACCTTCAAACCCATACCTTAGGCTAAAAAGTACTGAAAACTTTTATTTCCCAAAGTGTTTCAGCTGCCAGCCAACTGCACAAAAGGTAGAGAGCAGTTGTTGCCTTTGAAAGGAAGTGGCTGAGAATGCTGAAACCAAGAGCGTATGAGACTATGCTGACATGGCCTTCTGCAGATGCCTGTTTTGTCCTTTTTCCAAGCCAGCTGGGGAACTGTTTTACTGTAAACTGATCCTGAGCTAATGCCACTACACAGCTTCAGGTTCGAAAGCTTTTAGTTAACACCACGTGCCCCAGAAAACAAGCAGGGGGGGCTCTCAATTACTGTCAAAATCCAGAGTAGTCCTACATTCTGGTCCTGTGCACCTCTGGGCAAACCTTGTTGGTTCTGACCCAGCAGGGTATGAGGTAGGGAGGGCCCAGCTTGTGAAAGGAAATGGAAATGGTTCAGCTATGTAGCCCTGTAGCAGGGCCAGTTCAAGAAGTAAGGCAAGCAGGCTGTTGCTTTTTCTGCCCCCCATTGCAAAAAAAACCCAAAATCAAACCAAAATAAACAAACAAACAAACAAAAAAGCAATAGCACTACTTTACTTCAGCCAGAGCCCAGGAAAATGAGGCAGAAGTCTGAGTCTTGGGGCAGTAATTGGTGCCTCTGCTTCTTTATTTCCCTGACAGGACCAAAAGCCTTGTTCTCCTGAACTCTCCTGTGCTGCCCCACTCTATTCTAGCCTTCACTGTACTTTAGCACTTTCTGCTGCAGGGGAAAACAAGCCCCAGTTCCTCCCCCTGCAGGAAAGCTACTCTCCTTTTTACTTGAGCTGGCTCTGGGTAGGAGTGGCTGGCATACAGTAGGACTGTACTGGGCACCTAAGGAAGTCCTACCCAGCAACATATGTGTCTGGGAGACACCTAATCAAGATTGGCAGTATTTTCTGCATGACCCACAGTATGCACCTATATTCTGCCTAAGTTGCATTTTAGGCACATAAAAGACAGTTTGGGATCGTGCCCAGGGTCGTCTCATAGTGCCTTGAAGAAATTCTACCTGCTTACCTGCAAAAGTGAGACTTTATGCTTCCTGCTCCCTTGGTGGGGGAGCTGAGGAAGCAGGAAGCATCCTGTGTTGTCTGAATAGCCCAGCAGAACAAGAGCCAGAGAAAGAGAAGCCAAACTGTGGGGGCAAAATCTCAGCCCCACTGAAGTCCCTGGCAAAAATTCCACCGACTTCAATGGCTTTCTATTCTGTGGCTGCGTGCCCTTGTGCCCGACCACAGACCCTTTTCAACAGCACAGCATTAATAAGTTGTATGACTACTACAAAGGGCAGAACGCGACCATTTTTTTATGGCGCAGTACATGCACTCTGAGTAGCAGGCAGCATCTCTTTACATCAGGCCTTGTGCATCAGGTGATACAGGAGTAGTATTTTATTAAGAAAGAGTTTCTCTCACAATGCAGAATGACTGGCGTTGTATCTTTTCCCTCTCTATCAGTCTATATCTGTCGCGTTCCTCTCCATTCTATCGCATTTTGGGCCATACATATGCTGCATTCACTGAACATTCCCATATTCAGCCTCACTGACTTTTGTTTGGACGCATGGCCAGGGATACTGGGGGAGAAGTGTGGTGGACCGTATTTAAAATTACATCTCCGATATTTATCCATTAAAAAAATAGCACAATAAATTTTTGAGCAAAAATAATATTCAGCACTTTGCCAAGAGAGTCCATTGGTTTTCTGCAGCCACATGCCAACCGTTCCTCGACAAAATTCCACACATCTTTGTCACGGGTTCAGAGGGCAGTTAACAAGTGTAATTTCCACCTGTAGGCACTGATTTAGTTTTCTTTTTATGATTCCTCTTCCAGATTTATAAGAGAATTTAATTAGGCTTCTTATAGATTTCTTTGGCAATTTTTGAATATATATATATATTTCTCCTTCTTGATTACGATCCCCTTTAACTCACTGGATGTCCCAAATTATAAGCTTTGCATGGAATCAGTTGCCTTTGGCTATGTTTGGTATTATGTTACCTTCTGTTCAGTTAACGGTGTGGAGATAGGCCATAAGCACTGGAAAAACCTCAAAGCTCTTTTCTGCTGTTTTGAAATTGAGAAAGCAGAAACATAATTGCTTTTGTTGGATCACAATCCTGAATAGCAAAAGACTTTTTAAACATCTGCCCTTCCTTTGATTGGCTTTACATCTTCTCTCTTTTTTGTCTACTGTTCATTATTCTGCATTTTATTCACTAATGAAAAATTCTATCCATGACAATATTTTCATATGCTGTAAGATGACTGGGATTCAATGCATTTAATCTGATCTAGCCCTACAGAAAACCTTAATAGAATGTGACAATATATGTTAATTCTGTGAGGTTTGTATTTCCTTCTTGCTCATGTAATATCTGATCTTCCCTGCCTACAATCTCAGTGCAATCTCCTGCAACCCTGACTTTTAACAGAGCAAGAGTCTAACTCCCAGGATGTATTTGCAACACCTATTGAAGTCAAACAACACTGTGTAGCTATATGGGAAATAAATTTTCCTTTCTTTGTCACTGGGGCCCTGCTCCCATTCAGATCGGTGGCAAATCCGGCGCCGACTTAAATTCTGCCAAGATCAGGCATCAGAATTGTTGCATTTTATACGGGATTCTCTCTGACGAGAGAAGTCGCATGTGTCTCCATGTGCTGATCTCCCTCTCCCCCTTTATCACTAATCGAATGACTTGATATGTCTCTCTCCTTTTTTTTTTTAATACCGCTGTCAAATACCTGTCATGATATTAGCATTCACTCCCAGGGAAACGTAGCAGCCAGAAATAATGCTGATCCCCGAGTGGACCGAAATAATCTGTTCATTCTGCAGGGAATAGCTATCCCTATTCAATAATAATATTGAAATTAAGAAATAACATTCTGTCTTTTAACATGGGAAGACAATACAAATAATTGGGGAATTTCCTAATGAGTCTGTTATTAAAACAGTATCTAGAGAAAATCTGAGCATTCAGCCAACTGAAATGTGTCCTTTTCTTTTTTTTTTCCTGGTTTGAGCATAACGCTTGACATCAATAGCACAAGTATTTTCAGTGCTACCTGGGAATAAGGGGGAATGAAGGCAGGAGGCTTTTGAAAAGTCACTTCTGATTTTGCTCATTTAAGAGCTAAGTATTTCAAAAGCAAAGAGGGCCAAATTTTCAAGTGCCGATAGTCCCCAGCTGGATCCAGATTTTCAGAAAGATTCCATTCTCATTTACACTTCTCAATAGAGCATTTTTCCACAAGTGCTCAGCAGCCAGCAATTCTTTCTGGCCAGGAAGCCATTGAGAAAGCTGGCCTTTTTTTTTTTTTTTCAGTGCCTAAAAGGGAACGGGGAGCTCTTTTGTGAATCGGGTTCTTCAGACAAGTTACGCCTGATGAGCCTGGCTCTGAGGAAAGAAGTGAAATACAACTTTCCTCTTTGAAACCTCTAGAGGCAGCGGGCGCTAGAAAGACCCAGTGTACTGCTGGGCAGAGATAGCTCTGCGAGAGCTAGCTTGGAGACTGGAAGCGATAGAGAAACACCCATAATTCCTCCTGGAGCTTTGCAGTGTATGAGGGAACAAGTATTTCCATGAATACCAGAATTATTCCGGAAGCCTAGTTTCCAATGGAGTTAGTGCTTCATGGCTGACTGACATTTTAAATGAATTATACTATTGCTGCGGTGTGAATTCTGCTCTTATCAGACACTGGAGAATCCATAGGGGAGAGAAGCCTTGGCTGTGGAGTGGATTCCCTTATATCTAATAAGGTCTAAGCTCTGACTGAAGCTTTCCTTCACATACATCCAGTCTCTCTCCCAGGTGGATTCTCTCTGTGTCAAACAAGAACTGAGCGTGGGCTGCAGCCTCCCCGTTAGTAGGAAAACTCCTCAGTTTTCTATTTTCACAAAAACTTCCTCACTTGATTATCTCGGAAACCTCTACCTTTCTGCCAGGTTCAGCTACAATTGGCCAATCGGTTCAAAAGTTATTAGGCAACCATGCGCACAAGCGCGTGCACGCACTGCAATTATATGAGCTCTGCTTCCTTATGGAGCCAGGCTAAAACACCCACTGCTAAACTCTAAATGACTGCAGCCTGCTGTGTCTATGAGCGAGCTGGGGAGGCTGTAATAAAGGACTGAGTGGAAAGAGAAATAAATTATTCCGTATCTCCTGTCCCGTACAGCAATCAGTCGCATGTCTCCCTCCATCCCTAGCCACAGGGCCTCCCCGTCAGACGCGACCACTGCAGAGCCCCTTTGGCGTGGAGCGCGCTGGGGGGGCAGTCAGGGGAGCTGGAAGCGTTCCTGGCCGGTCTGCCAGTGTGAAGGATTGGCAGTGCTTCTTGCAGTTTCCTTTCCCATGAGCAACTAGCAGCAATCAAATACAATCTAGCCCTCATTATTTGCCGTTAGTTTCTTTGATTGTGATTTGGAAATACGTTGCTAAGGAAAGCAAAAACCATGGTTAACTGATTGATAGAAAATAAGAGTCATAGAAAACATCTGGAGAGCCAGATGAGTACAAGCCATTGTTTAGTTTAATACCCTTATAATATTTGCTGCAAACAGCCAAGCTGAAGGGTGGATTCTTCATCATTTTTATTATGTGCTTATTCCAAAATATTAGTGAATGTGCTTTGACAGCAATGTTTGATCCATGCCCTTTTGCCCAGACGTTACCATGTCTTGGCTTCCTGAGGCTGCGTAAGGCCAAATTGTCAGAACATAATACCAAAATGAAAGAATGGTCATACTGGATCGTACCAACGTCCCTCTAGACTCTTGCCTCTGATGGTGACTAATAGCAGATGTTTAGGCAAAAATACAAAGCCAAAAAATGCAGCCGTTGTTCTCTGATACATGTTCCTAGCTTCTAGTGATCAGCAGCAAGAGAAAAAGCTGAGCAAGAGGTGGTATCTTTCTATTTAATATGGCTAGATGGGTTTTTTTTTCTTCTGGGATTCTCTCCCTCGGCCTTCAAAGGTAGAAATAACAAAGAGCTTATGTTTCATCTAGGGAAAAATGCTGCACAGGGAAATCCTACAGCTGGAAACTTTAGGGGTCACCCCTAGGAAATGGGCTCCATCAAGCTGCAGGGGCACATCTAACCCTAAGTTAGAGAGGCTCAGCCTCCAATTTGAACTTTTGGTGTTTGCTCTTCAGCTAACTGTACAGCTGTTGGGCAGCAGAAAGCAGGGTGGGGGGACAGGGTGGAAGCAGTCCGCAGGTGCCCAGAGCCTCCCTTCAGGCAGGCAGGAGGGGAGAAGACCAGCACATCACCTGGCTGACCATACAGCCCACCAACTGCAGCCCTTGGAGCCAGTGCCCTGGTTGAAACATGCTCCTCAGACACTTTTAAGCAGGGTGGTCTCTGAGTACATACAGATAGTTGACAGAAATGTGGTTAATGGCCAGCTTTCCTCAAGTCTTTCCAGGTCCGCTCCTGTGCTGATCATAGTTATTCAACAACTGTGCTTTACACCTACGTCAGTGTGTTACAGATTTGTTAAGTAACTCTCTGCGGGCCCAGAAGGACAGATAAATGTTAGCATATTTCTGATTTTACAGACACTGAAAATGAGACAAAGAGTTGAAATCACTTGCCTGAAGTCCACAGAGTGAATCGGGAACTGAACCAGGTGTAGAAACTACACACTCCTAATTCTCTGCTTTCAGTGGCTAGCCAGCACTTCCCTTCACCTAATATACTGTTAAATCTAGAGGTGTAATCCAGAGATATATACATCAAGGGGGCTGTTTCTTCACAGAACTTTATTCAGTATTTATAGTATGTGCTTATGATGGTGATCATCTACAAAATTACATTGTTTTGACTCTGTAAGTGATATTTTAACTAACAAGAATTGTTGCATTAAAAAAAAATGGGCTGGTGTTTCCAGAAATAGCATATTTTCTTCCTCATTCACCCATCAGTTCTGAATTCATTGCAATACAAAGCTGTTCGTAGTGCCAATACACTTTTGCACTTCATTCTATCAAATTTTACTGTGAGTTTAGATCAGCCGTGTCATCTCACATTCCACAGAGAAGAGAAGGAAAAGGAAAAGGAAGAAAAGGAAAAGGAAAAGGAAAAGGAAAAGGAAAAGGAAAAGGAAAAGGAAAAGGAAAAGGAAAAGGAAAAGGAAAAGGAAAAGGAAAAGGAAAAGGAAAAGGAAAAGGAAAAGGAAAAGGAAAAGGCAGGAAGGAAGGAAACCTTAGATGCATTTTGTCTTCCCAAGTCACTACCATACTTCTTCAAGTTCACTTACAATTAAGTCTGTTGTTTTCTTACATATTTGCCATTGTTATGAAGTCACTTATATTCTAGGTAGTTTTTTATAACTTAACATGATCAAAATATTAGTTTGCCAGAAGCAGCTGCTGAGCTTGTCTTGAGCCCATGGCTCAGAAACGCTGACTCCTGAGGAAGTTCTGTGAGCAAAGGACATGCACAAGGGCATCCACTGTAGCCTTTTTTAATTCCATGTGGGCAGTTCCTGCCCTTTCTCACACCACATTCATTTCTACCCAAAACTGGTGTGGTTCTAAAGCCACCCCCACTGAATCACCCTCCAAACCAGAATGGACACGGCATAGTCCCTGCTCTCCACTATTCCATTAGACCTTGTTCACTACATGTGAAAGGGCTTGCCAGCAAAGCTACACTAATATAATACCAGCAGAGCCACCTCAGTGGAACTGTTTTGATGAACAAAATAATAAACCAGCAAAAAGACCTTATTTTTTTTCCCCCCGATATTGTTCTGTCTACCTCAGGCAATTGTTTTCATGCTTCTGACTGACACAGCAAGGATGGCAAAACTCTCTGCGTAGACAAGAAATCCTGAGGGGTGAACAGAATATTCACTGCTGGTTCTGGTTGCATCTCAGTTGTCTCTCTGGGCTGGCTGCTTGCATGAGCGAGTTTGCTTTTAGAACTGTATTACGGGAGATTTGGGGCAAATGTCATTATTATTTTTTAATTCTCCTTTTTAATGTTGCTTATTTTAAAAGAGCATTAGGGTCTAGCGTTTCCTGATGCTACAAGAAATAAAAACTAGGCCAAAGAATAAAAGGTGCTTTGAGGAAGATCAACAGATAGGACTGGCAATGTTTGACCATTGGGATGTATTTACTGAAAGAAGACCCTTTTTGAAGGACAGATTCTGTCTGAGCAACTGTGGAAATAGCCTTCTGGAAGCAAGTCTGGCAGAACTGATAAGCAGAGCTTTGAACTGAGAAATGAAGGGTACAGAGTCAAAGACTTGAATAATCTCCACATGCCCGTAGAACACCAGAGGAGAAAGCCTAGGTACACGAGGGTATGCCAAAGGATAAAGACATTTCAGTGATCAGAATGGCGGAGACTAAGAAGAAAGAATGTGCAAACTGTGATGAGAACGACTTCCAAGTCAGCAGTACAGTGAGTGTCAGGAGCAGGTCTTAACAAAGCTGTGGTGTGGGATACAGAAATATTTAACAACAATATATGTACCAAAAAAGGGAAGAGCATGAACTAAGCTGGCAGGGCATTAGGCAGGACAGGCATACACCGGTAACACAACAGAATAGCAATCACGGCTGGAACACTGGTCTCGAAGAATATGCATTATTCAGAAAGGCAGAGATAAAGGTGAAGGTGGTGGCAGAGAACTGCGCATTAATGAAATGAAACACTGCAAAGGAGGTGCAGAAGGGATAGCATGCGACAAGCAGAATTTGTTCCAGTTAAAATCACTTTGGGTAAAGCCAGTAAAAGAAAGTTCTTGGAAAGTGCAAGCCCCCCGATTTGGTTCTGGTTATGGGCAAAGTCAGCAGTAATGCCATGAGAGAGACAAGTTCTGCGGGGTTTGTACCATGCAGGGAAATTTTTACCTTCCCAAATATGGATCAAAGAACAAATGCCACTAATGATGATAGAATCCAGATACTTCTGGATGTAGTAGTCAGCAAATTTCTTAATAAAATTCTTGCAGAACCAGTAAAAAGTGATGCTGATTGAGACTTGGTTTTCATAACTGATGATTGCAGCAAAAAATGACCTTGGCTCAAGTGGTCAGGGACTGACACTTCCTAATTAAATGGAACAGATAAATGAGTCTGTTAATAAGGTTTTGCATTTCAAAAGGGCACAGTTTGGTAAACTCATGGACTTGATTAGTAAAGTCAGATGGATTGCAGAGTCTGGGCATTAAAATGTGAAAGAGGCCTGGAGCTTCTACAGGTCTGAGAGAATAAAAGTTTCGGGAATCTGCGTAACAGGCAGAAGAGAAAGCCTGGTTGCATAACCATGTCAAGAGAGGTAACAGCACATTAGCTTATGTCTTTTAAAAGAAAGACCGGGTGCTAAACAGGGAACAGACTAAAATGTGACAGGAAAGATCACACCAAAGTCCTCCTAAGCTTTCTTGGACAAGATGATATCCCACACGGTGAGAACAAGGTAAATACTGTCTATTTGCATTTTACTACATCATTTGATACAGTAGCACAGAAGATGTTATTTGTTAGCTGGAACTCTGCAGAAAAACTCTATGTATAATAAGGATCTGGCTCATAGCATATAGACACCACTGAAAAAAAGCATTACAAGGCTGGAGAGAAGCAGTTAGGAGAGCTCTTCAAACTAAGTGTTGGGACCAACCTTGTTCAATATTTTCATAAATGATCATGACATAAGTACAGACTTTTAAATTTTTGATGATGCAACATTGAGAGGTATCATTAATGCGAGGAAAAGCACAGCAAGATTCTGCAAACAGGTAAAGATTAAAAAAAAAAAAAATTTAAATGCCAAGTTAGGACTAAGTACAATTTCCCCTAGTTGCTTCAAGCTTGTAAGCAAGCAGAAGTACCTGGCCACGCTATCGAAGGTGACCCTCATGCTACAGTACGACCCAGCCTTCAAAAGAGGTAACTAAAATCCAGCAACACAGAGATCAGAAAGTGTTAATGCTTTAGCACAAAACCTGATGAGACTTTGTGTGCAGCTCTGAGCACCCATGGGCAGGAAAGCTCGATTCCAGCTGGAAGCACTGGGCAGAAACACAGCTAACTTGACCAAGAGGAAACAAGAAGAGGGCTGAATAACTTGGCTTGTTAACCTGGAAAAAAGAAAAAAAAAATGAGGACTGAGAAGATACAAGCTAGCCACAAGAAATCAGCAAAATCAAAAAATATTTCCTAGCTGTTACAGTCATCAGTCTTGCCGTGGGGGAGAGTGAGCATCAAGAATCTAATGGCATTTAAGACTGAACCTGAGACATCGTTGAAAGCAAATCTATGTGTTTGTGATAAGAGAAGGTCTTCCTAGTCCAAGAATTCTCTTCTAGACTGGTGGGCCTAACTGTGGCTGAGTATCTGAGGGAGAGATGAGAAGGAGAGATTTATGAGATGAGAGAAGACTGCAGGTCTCCTTCAGTGTTTGATAAATCTTTTAGCTGCTTCTCAATTCTAAACTTTTGCTGGTCTGCCAGACATGAACTGAAACAGAAAGACCCAAATCTTGCAAAAAACTTTTCAAGTTTGAGCAATATTCAGTAGCTTGAATGGTGAAAGAGGAAGAACATGGATTTTCATGTAAAATTTAAAACACTTTTCTTCAACTTGTCTGACTACCCAGCTGAACTTCACCATCTGAAATATTCAGGCTGGCTATGTCCTATGTAGAGAACAAGCCCCACTCACTACCTGCCTGCCAGCCAAACATCGAAAGTGAAAACAAAGTGGCCCAGGACATTTGTTTAATACCGTCTCAGATACATGCAGTGTTGCTGGTTGCCAGTTTGAAGCTAAACCTACTTGCAGACCTAAGGGTTTGGGCTTCCTCTTGCAAGAGGCCAAAGGAAATTACCCATTGGCTTCACCGGGATAATACATACGGAGTTCTTATAGCTGAGCAGGTGGATATTTTCTGCTCTGTCCACGGCATCCATCTGCATCTGCTTCTTCTCCAGAAAGGTCCTTGGAGTGAAATTTTCCATAAATGTGACAGGGTCCCCCGAGGTATGTTCTTCTAAAGAAACTGGTGCTTGGTTATTCTTCTGCTTCTGCCACTGTTAATCAGCCAATCCCTGTGTCATGCTCTAGAGACTCACCTGTCCGGCCCCCGTCTTGCACCATGGCTCTGGCAACTTGCTTGTTTCCAGCCCAGTGCTGCAGGCTGTCTCAGGCTGCTGACCTCCCAGGCTAGGTGTGATTGATCCCACCACCACCTGGCTCCAGCTGACACACAAACCCTTAGAATGAAACACACAAAAAAGGCTCTTCCACCACAGCCCAGCACAGCAGCTCCCTTGCCTTCATACCTCCCAGTTCATGAGGTCTCACTAACTGGGTAATGAGAGAAAAGTTTGAGTTTATTAAGGTGTAGATCTAACTCTATACAAGCTGTGCGTGCCAGCCGTGGATAAAGGGGTGTATTTCACCCAAGGGCAACCACGTGAAAAGGTATTCCTACATCCATTTCTGCCAGCTTTTGGGTTGGGTTTTGGAGGTCTTTGTTTTGTTTTTTGTGACCAGCCTAATGCTGCTTGGCATTTCGTTTAATGGCTGGCTCCTAGACTCACAAGGTTATGCAGAAAATGTTTGAACAAAAGGGAGGGTCCAACTCACACTGTCACGAAAAAAAACTAGAAGACCTCATGTGTCGGAGAAGTACCACAGCCTGGGTGGCAAATGAAGGGGTGCCAAAGGAAAACTGCATTTCAGTCGGCATCACTGTAAGCTGATCAAATGAGCTGCAGGCTGGGGTCATTTTTCCTGAGCATTTTGCCACTGGCAACAGTGTAAGTCAGGCTCCTTTTTTAAAAGTGAGCCTATCCAAGAGATGTTGTCTGTTATGGGCAAAGCACATTCACGCTCAGTAATAACAGCTCATCTTGCCTAGTCCTGAGTCCCGAGACAGTGCTGAAGGCAGCTTGTCCTTGTCTGCGCTGCCTACAGAGAGGTAGGACAGGATCCATCTACCCTAACGTCAGCCATCTGGTCAGGTACACTCTAACTAAGCTCGCTGTCTGGCCTCCTGCTATAACCAACTGAGCAATACAGGCAACTTCAAAAGGTGACTCATCCCCCCTTTAATAGGTGCCTAAGCTAGCTGGCACACATCGCCCTCCGTCTTTCTCCATTGAGTACAGAGGGAGCCCAGACTTGGCCTACATTAACCAGTATATGGCTAAAGTTAGTGAAGATAAATCCCATCTGCAGTCAGCGCTGGATCTGATAACTCAACTGCTAAAGCCACATTTGAAATGCAGGCATTGCTTTTAGAAATAGGTATCATAAACTTATTGGTATCAGATGTTCTCCATAAATGGGCAGTCCAAAAGGGGGGACAGGAGGGAGGGGAGGGATAGTAACCCCTTGATTGTGAAATTACATGATTACTAAATGAATATGATTCTTCAGCAGGCTGTTTTTAATGTCTAGGTTGTGTTTCTAATGAAGGAAAACATGTTGTATCACTGATCCATATCACAGTGCTCATGCTGTCTGCCATCAAGAGAAGGCAAGCTCTAAACACAGGATCTCTCGGATTTTTATTCATACCTGCAGAAATAAAACCAGAAGGTTGTTCTTTTTTAAAATCAAAATAGTCTCTGTGCAGTGTATCTGATTCAAACCATATTGCTAGCAAGGTGGAACCTTGAAAACATTAAGATTTTTCTATGGTAAAAAAGATTAGAGGGCCCTGAGGAAACAGAACACGTAGGCCAAGAGTTTTAAACCCAAATATTAAAGATAGTCAGCCAAGTCAAAACATTGGCATCTACATGAAGGGGTCGTGAATTACAGAGGGACTGAGCACCCACTGAGTCTATTTATTCCCTCGCACTTCTGAAAACTACTCCAATTTTAATGAAATACCTTATGTAGATGAAGCTGCTTCCATTTTGAACAAAGGAATTTTGCTCCTTATGCGTTTTATGTGCTCCTTGCTTTGCTAGGAAAACCCCAAAATAGTTTGATCCCTTGTCTTTCTACGCTGGAAGGGGAAGAACAATGAGAGAAGCCTTTGGGGCTGACAGAGGGTTTTTCAGCTGAATGAGAACTAACCTCCCCAGAAAAAAACCAAAGGGGCCCGTCACGTAATTCACCAATGGCTCAGCAAAAGGACTTTGGAGGAACAGAAACCTTCCATCACAGCTTCATCAGGTTCAGGATCAAAAAGCTTAGGATGGCCTGACCCCTGTGAGTTGCCCAGCGAAAGGTACGTCGGACTTGCCACAGCTGATCCTGCCTATGGCCCTCCACGGACTGACCTGGGAAATGCATCGCCTTGAGTTAGCTCAAGGAGCTGTTCTCATCTTTTGAGTATGAGAAAACTCACAACACTGAAATGATTTCAAAATCAAAGCTTAACTTCTTTGAATGATAAAGAAAACCCCAAGGTACTCTAGATTATATAGTAAAGGAAAATAGGTGCCATATTTTAGATCGAATCACAATGTTAATGTCCCACCTGATAGAAACAGATGAATATCTGCTACTGTAGAGCTAAAAGTAGGTCTCCCTCACCAACATCAGGAGGACCTTTCCTAAGCTGGAAGTTGTGACAGCAAAATGTGCCATCTGCCACCCTTCTGGCCTCGCGCTCCATGTGGGGTGCCTGAAGAACAAGCATGGGGAATCCTCCATCTGAAAGACATCGGACAGCTGTCATTCCATCAGTCTTCACATAAAAGTGGAGGAGAAACTTTTCCTTTCTTAGTTTAAAAGATTCTTTCAGGTGAAACCAACAGTTCGCATTTCCCAACGTAACCACCGGCCTGGGCTTCTCTGCTGTTCCTGTCCTTCGCTGGACAGTATGGCTTTGGGCAAGGTGCAAAAGATTTGTCTGTACGCAGCTTCTCCGTTCACAGTGCAGTGAGCCCTGGTGCCAAACACAACATCAGGGACGCCGGTCTCGGGGCAAGGCACTTGAACGTTCAGTACTGAGGCAGTTGACTTTTAAGACACGTAAATCCTTCGCTGGATCTAGTCATAAACCTCTCTAGCCTAAACCTTCATAGGTGGCTAATTTTTCATGCCTACTCTGAGACATCCTAGCCTGACTATCAGAGGTTGCCTGTTGTCCATACGCCTGAAAATGCATTCTTGTCCATACACCTGAAAATGCATTCTTGTTTCAGTGTAGACAGAAACTGCCCTTCTTTCCAAGCCTTGAACAAGATGAGCATTCCCAGACTCAAGAAAGAAAATCTATTCCTGTCTGAGAATATACACCTTAAAATTTATTTTCTGTAAAACCAGTTCTGTGACAGTATTCTATTTCATTTTTGTCATGCAAAGTTTAGTTTGCATTTACAAGCCTTATTTTGATATCAGAATAAATATGTGTTATGTTTAATTATTAGTGCTCCTAAGGCGTCAGAAAGTACATGGGACAGGGATCAAGAACCACACTTTCACCTCTGAAAATGCAAAACCCGATAAAATTTGACCGAGCGGCCGAGAATTGATCCAGCAGTCGTTACCGGCACTTAATTGCCTGGTTTATGTAGTGGCCTGCAGTGCAGCACAATCAGAAAGGATAAAGTCCTGGTCACCTTGCACTTCGGCTTCCTTCTGGTGCTCCATATGATAAAACAGGAAAGAGCACCTAAAAAGTCTGCTTCCAGCTGCCAGGGGACTTCAGAGATTAATTTCAAAGTGTAGGTTTTTCAACATAGTTAGTCGTTCTTCCGTTCAGAAGGCGTAGGCAACCTAGGGGAGGGAAATCCCATTTCCAGGCAGCGTGGGTCCCATCAAAGATGGGCAAAGATGTTACATCAAAGTAAAAAATTATTTAAAACCTAAATATTTTGGTATGGGCTTTAAGACTAAGGTCCACGTACAACAAAGGATTTAGACTTGTAACTCTTGTTTGGGCTTTTGTCTCCCCGTCGGTGTCTGGAGGAAGTCAGGACCTCACACAGGAGTTCGTAGCTTAAACCTTCTGTTTGGGCTGGGCCTGAAATGCCTTAGTAGTGGTAAACGTCAGAGCCGATGGGTGTCAGCGGCACTTGGGTGCCTCACCTGCCAAAAATCACTTTGGCAGATGTAACCTGGCCATCTGAGTCATGTAGGATTTGCCACACACAGAAGTGATATCCAAGGGCATTGGGTGACCTGGGCTGAAAAACAAACACAGTTTGAGCAGCTGATGCAAATACAGTTGTTGGTAGCCGAAGGCTGCGCTACCATTTTATGACTTGAGGCACGGACAGAAAGATTTCTGTGCTTCTTTGGGACTCCCTGCCAACGTGCGTGTACAGAAGACCTAGGTAAACATAGGAAAATTGGTGTGTGTGATTGAAGACGGAGCTCGTATTCTGTATCTGTCACAGAAATACAGAAGCAGAATGAAGGCATACTTCAAACCTAAAGCAAACCCTCTATCCTAGTTCAGCAGAAATGCCTGTATTCTCTAATTCTAACTTGAGCACTCTGAGGTGGCAAGAGCCGTAGAGAGGCAGGGACCTGTAGAGCCTGGCTGTGATCTTACGTGAGCCCAAACATGTGCTGCAGAGTCTCTGCTTCTTTTTGCCGCCCGTGCTACCGGCCTAGGGTGAGCAGGCTCTTCATCCGGGCAACTCACTCGGTGCCTCAAACGAACTGGGGTGACCAGGCCAGCTGCCTCCCAAAATAAGTGTCCCTCTGGCTGTCAACACTGGTTTTTTGCCTTTTTGGCTTCCTGGGACACCCAAGTAGCGGCAGAAACGGGGGCCTTATTCACCTGTAAGATGCAGCAGCTGGCTGGGGCCCTTCCTGATCTCTCAGAAAAGAGGTACTATGTTGATACCACTTTCTGCCAAAAGGAGACCCCAAAAGCCCCCTTGTGGGGCTGGGAGGGCCCCATCCCACCCACCCTCCGATCTGTCTGGCTTTGCTGGGACTTGTTCATCCCTCTTTTCCGCACTTTTTGGGCGGAGGACCAGCGCCCCTCCTCTTGCCACGGGCACCCCCTCGCTCCCGAGGGCGATCGCACCCCAGCCCCTCTCCCCACCGCCCCGCTCCCGGGGGTCGGGGCGTCCCCCGCACCCCCCCCCCCCCGCGCCCCCGGGCGGTGCCGCTGAACCCGCGGCCTGGGGCGGGGGGGGGGAGCAGCAGCCTGGGACGGGGCTCTACGGAAATCAGGGGGCCTAAAAAAAAAAAAATAAAATAAAATTTAAAAAGGCGTAAATGAACAACCCCCGCCCCAAGGCTCGGCGTTTCCGAGGGGTGAGGGCGTCGGGAGGCGCCGGAGGCCGCCGGGAGGAGCCGGGGTGGGGGGGGGGCGCGGCGCGGCCCCCGCCCCCGTTAGATGGCGCTACAGACCTTACAACCACGGCTGGGGGGGGGGGGGGGGGTGGGGATAATAATAATAATACTTTAAAAAATAGCCCCCTTATGGTCCGGGACGCGGGGGTCCGGCGGGGAGCGGCGCCCGGCGGCGGGGTGCCCCTTCCCCGCGGGGAGTGCCCGGGGCCCCCCGAAACGGCGGCGGTGGCGGTCGGGGCTCGGCCCCCGGGGACCCCCAGGGCAAGGCGGGGGGCAGCGGGGGCCCGGAGGAGCCAGCGCTCCGCCCGGGGGGGGGGGGGGGGGGGGGACGGACGGACGGACGGCACCCTGCCGGGGCGGGGGGGGCGGGGGCCGGTTCCCGGCCGGGGAGCTCGGCGGGACCCGCTCGCAGGTTCCCGTCCCTCCCCCGCCTCGCTTTGCCTTCCCAAAAAGCTGCTCGGGCACCGTGATTGCTTCACCCACCAGTGCGTGTGTCTGTCTGTCTGTCTGTCCGTGTGCGTGTCCCTCCTCTATCTTCTTTTTTTTCTTTTTTTTTTTTAATTCCGGACTCCCACGTTTCCCCCCGGTTCGGGACCCGGTGCAAGTTTTCGGGCGGCCGGCGGGCGGCTGCGGCGGGGACCGGCCGGAGCGGGACTGCCCACGGCGCACGGCTCTGCCCCTCGCCCGTCCCGGCCGCGGGGGGGGGGGGGGGACACGGGGACACGGGGACGCCGTGCAGCCGGCTGGAAGCGCTGGCTGAGCCGGTGACCGAGCCGCCACCGCTCCCCCCCCCCCCCCCGGCGCCCCAGCAGGGAGGCGCCGGTTCTCGCCGGCCCCGCGGGCCAACGCGGCGGGAGGGGGGTCAGGGCTGTCCCCACCCAAAGGGCACCCCCCCGCCCCCGCCGCCGGGCCCTGAGCTTCCCGGTGGGGTAAGTTCTCCTTAAAGACAGCGAACGGATCCTTACGCGCGTGTAACGCGGGCTGCCCGGCCGGCGCGGGGCTGGGGGCTCCCACGCGGGACCTGAACCGCGGGGGGAGCAAATGACCCACGCGTTCAGCGCACCGGCTGCCAGGGCCCCGGCTGGCGGCCCCTCGCCATTGCGCTAAGCAGAACCGGGGCGGGGGGGTGGGGGGGGGCGGGGGGGGGGAGGCCGGCTCTAGTTCGGGGGAGGAGCGGGCTGGTTTGTTCATTCCCATCACAAACACACGGAAAAAAAAGAACCAAAACAAACAACCAAAACCCCAGCCTGACAATAGAGTTTAGGGTAAGAAATCTTGTCCTTGGACTTTTTTTTTTTTTTACTCTTTTATTTTTTTTACTTTTTTACTTTTCTCCCTTGTTTTACTTTTTTCCTTTTTCCTTTTTTCTTTTTACTTTTTTTTACTTTTTTACTTTTTTAATTCTTTCTTTTTTAATTTTTTTTCCTTTTTTTGCTTTTTAACTTTTTTACTTTTTTTACTCTTTTTACTTTTTTAACTTTTTTACTTCTTTTTTACTTTTTTACTTTTTTGCCTTTTTTACTTTTTTTAGTTTTTTTACTTTTTTACTTCTGTTTTTACTTTTTTACTTTTTTCTTTTTTTACTTTTTTCCCTTTTTTCCCTTTTTCCCTTTTTTTAGTCTTTTTACTTTTTTTACTTTTTTACTTCTTTTTTTACTTTTTTACTTTTTTCTTTTTTACTTTTTTCCCTTCTTTTTACTTTTTAACTTTTTTACTTTTTTTTACCTTTTTAACTTTTTTTTACATCTTTTTTTACTTTTTTCATTTTTCTTTTTTTTTTTTCTTTTTTTTTTCTTTCTTCCCCCCCCCCCCTTTTTTTTTGTATTATTTTCCCCCCAGCCCGGGGGCTCCTGACCCCCTCAGCAGGCGTGTATCCCGAAGGTAGCCGAGCGTGGGGTCCCGGGGCTCCCTCCCTCCCTTCGCCCTCCGCCAGAGCCCTTTGCTGGGTGCGCGAGTGCGGGTCCCGGGGGCGAAGAGGAGCGCCGGGAGGGCGAGTGAAGCCCTTGCGTGGGCCCGGGGAGGGGACACACACACACACACACACACACACACACACACACACACACACACACGGAGGAGGAGACCTCCCTTGTCACCGCGCATCAGCGGGGCTCCCCCGCCGCCCTGGGGGTGGGATCCCGGGCAGTCCCTTCAATCCGGAGCGGGCGTGGGGAGCCCCCCGGGGAAGGGAGCGCCTCGGAAAAGCCCCCCCCCCCCCCCCCCCCCATGTGCGTATATACTTCTGTACGTGTAGGAAACGACAAAGCGTGCGCGAAGGTCAGGCGGGCGATCTTCAGCTGCAGCTCAAGTGGGAAGGAGCAACTTTCGGTGCTGTGCTCTTAGCGGTTTCCTGCCTTTTAAAGTGAACTTGTTCGAGTGTGTTGTTCAAAACGTGGTTCAGTAGTTATGCCTTCAAATTAAGTTGCTTCTCGGTCCTCATTGGGAAAAGCAGACATGTGTCCTCAATTGTGTAGTATATAAAAAAAAAAAAAAAAAAAATAAATCTACTAGGTACTTTATGATTCCATCTGGAGAAATTAAAAGCCCAGAGCTGTAATGTTTATTCTTACATAGTTTACGAAAAAGGGGGGAAATGTGTGAGACACATGTCTCCAAATATAACCAAAGTGCTTTCCCTTCTGGTTAAAAAGTTGCATGCAAATGTTTTCATTTTAACACTCCCTGCCACCTGTACTTCGCCGGGAAACTTTTCCTGGCGTTGGTGATGAAGCACCAAGAGTACTTATTAATGAATTGATTATTATTACTATGGCTGCTGAATTGACTTTGGAGTGCTTTGGAGGCCAAACTAATCCATGGTAATCAGTTACAATTAATTGTGTTGCCGCTGCTGTTTTAGACACAGTTTCAGAGGCGAGGGGGCTGGCTACGGGGTGTCGGGGAGGGGGGTGCCCCGGGGTGCCCTCCCCGCCGCCCAGCTCCCAGCCCCCCGCCCGGAGCTTTCCTGTCGGGCTGCGGAAACCGGCGCGACTTCGTCCCGGTGCCCGCGTCGGGTCACACAAAGGTGCGAGGGGACAACTTAGGTGACAAACTCCTCTTTCTCCCGGCGAAAGCTGCAGAGATTAAGGGACTCCCGGGCTTAGGGGCCAAGCCCCGGAGGGAGATTTCCCTCCGGAGTTCGCGCCGTGGAGCGGGCAGCGGGCGTGGGCTTTGCTGTGCCGGCTTTGCTCGGCCGCTTTTGGGCCGGGGCTTTTGTTTTGTCGGCGCAGACAAGGAGGAACGAGCGGGTGGGCAGCGGGGCCGAAGCCGGCTCTGCGGAGCCTGAGCCCTCCCCAGCGGGCCCGGCTGCAGCCCCTGCCCGGGAGGGTCGGGGAGGGGGGGGGGAGAGAAACCCCCCCCCGAGGGGCCAAGCGGTAGCTGGGCCGGGCTCTGTGCCTGCCAGGGGGGACAGAGGGGCGACCGAGGGCAGGAAAAACCGGGGCGTGCGGGCGGGCAGCCGGGATACCAGGGGGATGGTCGCCCGCCCTGCCCTGCCTCTCCCCGGCCGCCCCGCCGCCGGCGGGACCTGGGTGCGGGGGGCGCCGGGCTCAGCGGGGCGGGGAGCCCGGGAAGGGCAAGGCGGGAGCCGGGAGAGTTGGGCAAAGCCTGGGAAAGCCCCCGGGAGCGACGGGCCGGGGGGGTGGCGAGGGCCGCCGTTTGGCCAGCCGGTCGCAGGGAGGCCCGTCTGTGCCCGGCACGGCGGCCGCGGGGGAACATCCCCTCCCCGAGGGGCGAAACACGAAAGCAGAGCGGGCCCTGGCTCAGGCTGGGGCCGGGGGCCGCGCACCGCCCGCCCGCACCCCCGGGGGCAGCTGGCGAGGAGGGGGGGGCGCGGGGCTGGACGCCCAGCTGCCCCTCTTCTGCCAGGGAAACGGGCTTTTCCATAATAATAACGACCCCCCGCCCTCCCAGAATTAGGGGAGGGAGGGAGGGAGGGAGAGCGGCGGGTGGGGGTGTGTGTGTGTGTGTGTGTCCCCCGGCTGGGTGCCGCAGCCGCGCCCCGCCGGCTCCCGGGCCTCCGGCGACCCCGGGGGAGCGACCCTGCGCGGGGGGGGCCCCGGGTGTCACCAAGGGTTGCTTCTCCTTAGAGGCTTAGGCTTCGCAAAAGTAAAACTCTCCCCCCTGTCCCAGCCTTCAATGTGATTTATTTTTTTTTTTATTATTTTTCTTTTATGGCAGTCCGCAGAATGGCAATTGGGAAACTGTACTCCCTCCCGTCCTCTCTGGAATTAAGTTGCTGGGGTTTTTTTGCTGTTTGATTTTTTTTCTTCTCCTACTCCGGCTTTTTCTCAAAGATTCACCCTCTTTTAATTTTTTTTTTTCCCTTCATCCCATTGACTCTTCTCAGTTTTTGCTTGAGACAGGCAAGCAAAAAAACCGAACAAGCCTCCCCCTGTACGTGCAAACAGACCTTTCTTGGCGAGCAGTAGAACAAACAAACAAAAAAACTTCTACCTGCAAGAGAAGATAGTGTACAAAATTATCCCCCCTCCCGTCCCGTATCGAATACAGCTGTAATTCAATGAAAATTGCGGGAAGAGAAGCGTTTTCCACGTGGGAACGGAACAGATAAGGTGGCAGCGGGCGGCCGGGTAGGTAGGACGCCTCGTTCCTGCTCATCACGCGTGGAATCGTTTTCTCCAGCTGGGGCGGGTGGTGATGTTCTCGCAGAGGTGCAGGAAACAAATCCCCGGCTCTCCTCCACCACAAAAGCTAGCTGCGTTTGATGAAACATGCGTATTAACCAACTTTCTCCCCCTCCCTCCTTATTTTTATTTGTTTCCTTTGGTTGCGGGACCTAGGTGGTCAAAAAAAAAAAAAGAAAAAAAGAAAAAAAAAACAAACCCAAACAAAAAACAACACCCAACCAAAACCACCAGTGCCCCGTTTGTGGCGGCACTTTGTCGTCGGGGCAGCACACCCGCATTAGATTATTGCCGGGGATTTATTTGCATGCAGCTGCAAACCCACAGCCCGGCCGCTGACCGCTGCGCATAAAGGGCTGCCGGGGCCCGCCCCTGCCCGGCCGCCGCGGCCCCCAGCGGGGGGGGGGCGAGGATTTGGGGATGGGTTTGTTCCCGACACTGCCCGAGGGGGGGGGGGTCCGAGCCGGCAGCGGCCGGGTCTCGAGTGGAGCCAGAGGCTGCAGGTGCGTGGGGTGGGGTGGGGGGAGTGGCACCCCCGCGACCCCGGCCCGCAGCCCCCCCGGGCCGTCCGGCTGGTCCCCAAAGGCAGCCGCAGCTCCCGCTGGCCTTGCTCACAGGCACCTCCGAGAAAAGCTTCCCCTAATCCATATGTCCCGGGAAAAAAAAAAGAACCCGTGGCGGATCCTTAGGATTTCTTAGCGCTATTTTCAGTGCTTTGAAATTTGCAGTAATGTTGATGTTCTCTCCTCCCCCCCCCCCTTCTCCCCTCTCTTCAGTAGCGTCTGGCAACTTTCGATGAGGAAGCTCTTAACCTTTGAAGCGAGGGCTTTGGGTTCAAAATGCCTCCTTCGCCACCCCCTACATCCCCCCCCCCACCCCCCCCACTTTGCGAGGATGGATTTGGCTGCATCTGGGATCGATGCATCTGTCTCCTAAGGCCTCCATCTACCTCGGGCTACGCCACCGGGGCTCCTTCATCTTCTCCCGGAGCGCCAGGCGAAGGCGCGGGGTTCCCGGGGCTCGCACTTGCTCCCCTCCGAGCGCAGCGGGAACAAAAGCTGCCCCCCCGAAGCGGGGCCGGCCGGGGGGGGGGGGGCGAGCCCCGGGGCAGCGCGTCCGTGGCCTGGCCCGGCTCCCGCCACCCACCCCCGTGGGGGAAAGGACGGGGTTAAACCAGCCCCCCCGCAAACTTTGGGGGGGTTCCTATCCGTCCCTCTGCCCCGACGGCCAGCGTGGGGCTGTAGGCGAAGACAAAACTGGATGCGGGGAGCGTAATTATTTTGGCAAAGAGACGTTCCCACCCCACGCGGGTTCCTTCGGCCGGGCGTGAGCAGGGGTGCTACGCCGGGCGTTTCTGCCAAATACGGGGGGCTACGGAGCGAGGTCTGGCGGGCAGGGAGGGCAGCGCTGCGCGGGCCCCTCCACGGGGAAAACCGCCCCGCGAGGGCGAAGCTGCGAGGACAATGGAGATTTCCCCCCCCCCCCCGACACACACACACACACACACATACAGAGACACGCTCGCCCACCACCCCCTTCTCCTTCGCACCCCCACGGCGATGCGTGGGGATGTCGCGCTGCCCCTGGGCCAGCCCACGCCGCGGGGAGAGGGTGAATCCCTTCTGCCTGCGAGTGGGCCGGGGGGGCGGAGGCGGCTCGGGGGGGGCCGGGGGGCAGAGCCCCCCCCCCCCCCCCCCGCCGGGCCGCCCCATCTAACGGGGAGCCCCCCGGGTGCGTGGGGGGATCCGGCCGGGCTCAGGAGCGCACAGCACCCTCGCTCCCCCCTTCGCCTTTCCAAGGGCACAGCGGGGGGGGGGGGGGGGTTCTCCGACCCCCTTCCCCCTGGGAACTGGGGAACGGGGGGGTCGGGGGTGCTTGCGGGGAGTGGGACGCGCCCGTGGGCTGCAGCCGGCCGCGCTGGTGGGGGAGCGGGTGGGTAATGAGAGTGGCCAGGGGAAGTGCAGGGAAAGGCAGGAGGGGATGAAACCATTCGCAGGCTCCGTGCGGAGCGGGGGTGTGTTGTCATCTTTGTTTTGGTTGTGTTGTTTTGTTTTCCAGGGGATTTGGGACAATAGCTGGAGTGGATTATTCATTCCCGTAGGCAATACTTCCCTGTATGGGCTTCAGGATGCAGTTGGAGGCTCGGGAACAAAGCGGGCATCTAATGTCAAGGTAACTGGTCCCCTTCCTTTGTTTATGCTATTGTTATTGACGGGGCTTACTCAGCCCCGGCCTCAGCCGTGCTCTATGGCATTAATATTGACTTGAGAGAATAGGCAGGACAATTAAAAACCAAAACCAAACCCCAGAACAACAGCGGCATCCAGCCCAAGCCCAGCTCTTCAGGTAAAACATGCCTCTTCTGGGCTACTGAGAACGATATTGTCATCTCGCCTCTGGTAGTCACAGAAATACACGTACCGTTCATAAGATTAAACACGTCCGTATCCATGGTTAACACCTAGGGGAGACACCGTAACCCTGTCCTTCAGTCCAAAATCAAAAGGGAAGGAGCGTTATTTTCAAAAGCCCCCTATTAGAGCACGAGGGAATTCTCACCACGCTAAAAAAAAAAAAAAAAAAAACTAACAAAATAATTCTTTTAATTACAATAATCTAAACGTAGCAGAAACCTGAGCATTTATTGACTCATTTTCTTCTTCTCGAGGTAGCGGATGGTATTTAAAGTTCAACATTTCACACAGCTCCTTGTTTAGTTTAATTTCCTCGACAATCTAGGCGATTTCAGCAAACTGAGTTAAGAATTTTGGTACACATTTGAGTATGGATCTGCATAAAATAGAGAAGGGGGCAGAACTGGGGAGAGGATGCTTTATTATTTTAGGAAGAGAAGGGAGTGTATATTTGCGTGTGTGTGTGTGTGGATGCATCTGAGAGAGAGAAACAAATGGAGAGCCTTGCACCTTACGTTTGGTCTGTGGCTTTAGTGTGGACTCTGGAACAAATATCTATTAGATTTCTCTGAGAAATGTCCCGCTCGGGCAGATGGGCCCCTGTTTTCAATGAAAGACCCAGAAGACGAAAGAAATGTATGTTACTCCAGCACAATTCTTCACCAAGCCATTTTTTTCCCCCCCTTCAGAAAGATTAGTTTCAGCTCTGCTATCCTGGGCCCATTTTCTGTCAGGGAAGGGATATAATAATGATCAATGCCCAGCACTTCTCATTTCTTTTGTACTTGGTAAATATTCGCGACGTCTCGAACTTGGAGGGCAGGTGGAGAGACGAGCCCAAACTCGGCTTCAGAGGATGTCCCCGTCCTCTGGCTCTCACCAGCACTCACACAGGGAGGGAAAAAAATCCAACCCACCAAACCAACCCACTCAGAAGACCCTCCGGCCCACACCTCCCCTACAGCCATGCGCGCGCTCTTTGCATTTTAGCCACCTGCTCAGTGAAGTGGTCTACATACGTCAGGCTACCTGGGTTTCTGAGACCAGCTCAGGGTGTACATTAGCACTCCAGTTGGAAATGGAGCCTGGAGATGTTGAGCAAACAGTTCCCGCTCGACTGTAGCACAGACTGAATGCTGTATAGTCAGCTCTATGGAGCGCTGGCAGGGAAGTCACACCAAGCATTTCCAAAACTAATAACAAAAAGGTTACTATATATAAAACGTTTATACAGCCCACACTGCCTCAAGTTGTTTAAATTTCGGATTGATGCACACAAATATAGCAGCCATGCGGTTCCCCATTAGCCAGTCCCTGCTTTTTTAAATCAATTCATTTCAATTTGAAAGGATGGCCCCGGACGGATGCAAGACAGCCAACAACCCTTTGGCTTTCTCCACTCAACGTGGACCTCAGGAAGAAACAGCGTCTGCCTTTGTCATTTCACACGCATTTCTCTCGGTGCCTTGACCTTGTGTTTAAGAGCAGGCCTACTCCCAGTGCGGGTAACAGTCCCCAACCGGTTTCCCCTTTCTAATCCATTTTCCCCCCTTCTCCTCTTAGGCTCCTTCTGAGGAAGAAATAATTCTGCTGGGATGCCGTGCCAGGACTTTGGAGGGCATGGCACAGCGGTCTGATCTGAAAGCACCTTCCCTGTGAGTTGAAACTCTCCTCTGTATCATGCGCCTTGCAAGAAGGGCAGCGAGGGGACGAGGAGTGACGGGGCATCTGGCATCAAGGAGCAGCGACCCTCTTCACACTACTGCAGAGGAAAGTTTGTTCCCAAACCAAACACTTTGTGGTGCTCAGTACTGGTGTCGAATCGGTTCGAGCCATCCCAGCTCTAAAATAAAGATCTCCGTTTGGGTATGCCAGCGAGCTTGTCTTGCTAAACCTTCCCTGTCTGCGTTGAAGGTATCGAGCTGATGTAACGCTGTCTTTTCACCCCACTGATGTTCGCAATAGGAACAATTCAGAAAAGTTCTGTTTAGCTTTTTTTTCCCCTTATAGCTGAAGAAATGCAAGCTATCAGAAACAAGCCTATGTTTGAAGGTACAGTTTTCAACACGTGAGTGGAAAACATATGTACTGGCACAATTCGACTGCTCTGTAAGGGCTGTGCTCAGATTTTGGCTTTTAATCTCAACGCTGTTAGAGAGAGAGAGAGATGCAAAATGGAAGGGAATGCGATTATTTGTGCTGTAGCCTTGTGATACTCATCCTATAACCACTGAGGAGAGAAGGAAAACACTCTGCTAAAGCTTTGGGTGAGCCTGAGTTTCAGGGGGACTCTAGTCTTCACAGGTTCTCACTTCACTGCCTTTCTTCCCTTGGGATTTGTTATATGGGAATATTTTTTTTTGTCTGCTGTTCTACGTTTTAAAGTGAGCAGAGACTAAATCCTGCTGAGAGAGAGCGAGCGAGCTCCATCACAAACTCACGTTTGGAAAATGCCTACCCCCCTCGACCACCCCCCTTCAAGCCATCCTCCCCCTTTCAGGGGAGAAAAGAAAACCTTGAAAGAGAGAAGAAAAGGGGAGGGGGAAAGGAGGAGGGACCCCTTGATTCCTCAGTGACCTGCACAGCTCGGACAGCTCGCACAGCTGGGACAGCTCGCCAAGTTCCCCTTTCCCTCCTGCAGACAAACCCCTTCGGGAAAAAAGAAAAAGAAAAAGAAAAAAAAAAAAAAAAAAAAAAAAAAAAAAAGTACATGCCTGAACTTTTAACGCGGGGTTTTTACAATTCAGGCTCAATTTTAGCACTTTCAAGGGGGCAAAAAAAATGGGGGGGGGGGGGAAGGGAAGGGGGGTGGGTTTGGGTTTAACTGTTTGCTGTTAAAAAAGCAGGACAACCTGCCCCCAGCTACCAATAAAAGCCACCCGCGGCCCCTGCAGCCCTCGCCCCGTCCCACCGGCAGCCCCTTCCCGCGGGTCGGGCCCGCACACGCACAACGGCGGGCGCGGGTGGGCAACGCCGGCCCCGGCCGCCGGGCCCGGGGGTCCCGCCCGCCTCTCCGGGGAGGGGGGGTACCCTCCTTCCAAAGGCTGCGGGGGGTGGGGGGGCACCCCCCCTCCAAAGGCTGCGGGGGAAGGCAGCCCTGCCCGGAGGCTTCGGGGCTGGCAGGACAGTTTTTCGGTACTGGGAAAGGCATCGATACACACGCGCGCACATACATATATATATATACACACACACACACACACACACACACACACACACACACACAGAGATATATATATCTCATATACACATATCTTTATATATAGACTTATATGTAGGTGTCTAGTCTATGTTTAAATAATCCTATCTATACACACAGCCCTCCTCTGATGAGGTCATTCTCCCATCCATACGAGATTGGGTGCGTGATGCCAGGGTCTAACGCCAAGATCTGATCTGCACCGATCTAAGAGCAATACAAAGTAAATGTTAGCAGAAGGGGAAATACATTTTGGAGAGAAAAGTTCAACAAGGTGTCCCTGAAGCCTTCTCTCCTGCCCTCCCCAGCCAAAGTACCCACGCACTTCATGCCAAAGAGAGCCATTTCGGCGCAAGAGCCTCCTGCCCCGCAGCGCGGCCAGGTTGCGCCCCGGCCCCGGGGCTGTGCGTGGCGGGGGCTGCACCTCCACATTTTTAATCCCCCCCCCCTTCCCTCTCCTGAGCGATGCTCGCCTCTCTAACGCCCTGGTCGGCCGCAGCTTATTTGTTGTGTTGCTATTTTTTTTTTTCCCTTTCCCCCTGTGGCTCCGAATGTCTTAATGTTTTTTGATTTCAGGAAACTCAGAACGGAAGGGGGGATGCTACTTGAAAGTGTGACTCAAAAAAAGGTTTCGCTTTACAGCCATCAGTAGCACCAGGAGACAGCTCCATTAAAAAAGTAGTTTTCCACTGCTCTTGAAAAGCCGTTATTTTTTACATCGCTTTTAGGAAGATGGATTAACAAAACATCACATTTCAAGCCACTCTGATCTGTAATTAAATGGAGGAGCCGGTTTGTATTCTCCTATGGCTTTTACAGAAGTTGCAGTGATCCAAAGTCAGGTTGCTGTGTCAGAGTGGCATTTTTATTAATGAGAATACAAAAAGCTTGCATATTCTTAGCCCGGCTTGAATTTAGTTGCTAAGCAACCGCT
Source organism: Morus bassanus (assembly GCA_031468815.1). NCBI lineage: Eukaryota > Metazoa > Chordata > Aves > Suliformes > Sulidae > Morus > Morus bassanus. The sequence goes on from CM062568.1 coordinate 70,895,654, forward strand.
GTATGGTAATTCATCCGCGAAATTTAAATCTTGGAGAAAGGATCCTGCGTTTTGCTGAATGGTCGCCACGAGGAAAACAACTTGTGGGACCCGCAGCAGCTGCCGCCGCCGCCCCGCACCGCCCCGCACCGCGCCGCCTCCCCCGGGACGGCCGCCCCGCCGCCTCCCCCGGCAGCACCGGCCCGGCCGCCCCTCCCGGCCCGCTCCGCCTCCCGGGACGTCCCGCCGGGGAAGGAGCGAGGCCGGCCACCGGCGGCCGCTGCCCCGGGCCGGCCTTCCACGCGTGGGGAAAAGCGGAGCCCGCGTTTCCCCGCGCGAGGTGCGGCCCCCCCACCCCCGCCGCCGCGCCCCCGGGGAGGGGTGTGTGCGTGGGGGCGGGAGGGGGGACGGCGGGTCCCGGCGCGACCCCGACGGCGCGGCCCCGTGGGCGCCCCCGCGTCCCCGGCTGCTCCTTCGGGGCGGGGGGGGGGGGGGGGGAGCGGCGAGCCTCCCTCCTCTCGGCCTTCACCCCGGCGCTTTTTGCCTCGCCAAAGCCTCTCGGCCAAAAGGGCTCCCCCCCCGCTGCCGTGCGGCGGGGGCCGCCGGCTGCCCCTTTCCCCCCCTGCCGCCCCCCCCCCCCCCCCCCCCCCCGCCGAATCTTGCTCCCGCTCCCCCGTTCCGCACCGGGAAGAGCGATGGGGCAGCCGCCCCCCCCGCACCTCCTCCGCTCGCTCCGCCGCCCCTCTCGCCACGGGCCAGCGAGCCCCTCGCCACCCGGCTTTGGGCAAAAGCCCGTCCTAAAGCCCTCGCTCCGCGCCTGCCTCCGAGGCCGGGACTTGTTGCGTCCCTTGTAGAGTTTGATTAATTACCCTGGAACTTCAGCAAAGTACAGCACGCGGGGCGAAGGCGCTCACGCCTGCAGCCTGCCAGGCACAGGCGGCATCTTTACGCTCCCGTGCGAGTCGGAACCAGCATCTCTGCGCCTCCAAAAGGTGTCCCTGCGTTAAAGATATAGAGGTGTCGCTTTTGCTGCCGCTTGAAGATGTTGAGCATTTATTACAAAAATAAACGAATAAATACAACAATATATTGTTGCTTTCGACAGGATAAATAGTTTACAAATATATAATTTAAAAAAAAGCGAAGTTGATTGTTAAAATTATTGAAAATATCACACTTATTGATAAAATTATCAATAGTTCATACTGCATTTCATATTAGAACCGATTATTCTCTAAACGCTCCATTTAAAACCATTCGTACAAAACAAGTTATGAGCATCGCAATGTGCAAACGCGAGTCACTACATTAAAGCAGAAGGATTCTGTAAGGATCCGAGAGGAACCGCCGCGTTTTAAAACCAAGGTAGGGCTCTCTGCTAAATTCCGGGAAATCCGCGGATCAAGAGCAGCGAGGTGACTACTTTTAAATACACCTGAAAATGATTTATTGTGTACAGACTCGACAGGGGAAGGATGGGGATGAGAGTGAGAAGACCGGGGCGTAGTAGAGGACCGCAGGATACGAAAACGTAAACTATAAATAATCACATCTCGGGATTACCCAGGCTGATCAAACATAACTTTGTAAAACATTTGGCTTTCCTTTAGGCTGGGGGGGTGGGGGGAGAAGAGGAAGGTGGGGGGGAGAGTAAGGAGAATGATGCCGACTCAGTTACTAAGCACAGAACACTGACGTTATAAATGAACACAATTACTAAATTCATTAGGAGATCTGGCGATATATAACAATATTTTCATTATTTACACGTGTAACAATATAACCCTTAGCGCAAACTCTCTCGGTTATTATCTACCTCTTGTTATCTCACAGACTCACAACCCTGAAATTCCTAAATACATTCAAAGGATTCAGTTTCTCGGGGTCAGGGGGGGGGGTGTCGGGGAGGGGGGGAGCGCCCACGGCCTCACTTTTTTGTGCATCACAAGTTCACGGAAGGGGCGCGTTTTGCCCCTCGGTCCCTCCGACCGAAGGTTCCTCCTCCAGCCCAAACCCCGGCTTTTCTTAGGCAGCAACCCGCAAAGGTTGCCTTTTCATCGAAACCAGTGTGAAGCCTAACGTGAGCTCTTTGTTGCCGTCCAAATCCAGTAACCAAATACCGCTCGGAAATTTAAATGGACCTTCTCCCTCTCTGACAAACCGCTCCCCTCCGTGGGTGAGACACGGCATCCCACCTCGCGGGTTCCCGGTACCCGGCACCCGGCGAGGAGCCCGGCGCTGCCGGCCTGCCCAAACCGCCTCCCGCCCCCGGCCTTTCCCCTCCCCAGCCGCAGAATTAGCCAGGGGCTTTTGCTAAAACGAACAAAAGAAAGAGCGTCCTTTACCCTTTCGGGTTTTCTTTCCCTTTGTTGGGTTGGGGTTTTTGTTTTTTGTTTTTTTTTTCCCCCCCCTCTTCTTTCCTCCCCCCGCCCCCCCTCCCCCCCGCCTCTTCCCCCCCGTGTCAGCGGGGCCTTTCGGATTTCACAAATCAAACCGACGGTGATATTTACTACGAGCTGGTGTTAAAATAATGCATCCCGGTGCAGGGCTCTCAGGTTGGCTTTGATTTATGGACCGACGCAAGGCCTATCTGAAAGGAAGAAATGTTTGTTGTTCCTACAGCAGTTTTTCTGGGGGTTTAACCCCTGCCTCAATCGCGCATAGAGGAGCGGGGGGGTGGGGAGGGGGTGCGGGGACGGAGGGGGAGGGAGAGGAAGGTGAGGAAGGAGCCACGGACGAGATGGATCATAAAAGAAAAGCTTATTCTCCGGTAGACCATCAGTGGGGGCGGGCGGAGAGGCGTTAGACGCAGCTCCCTCAGTTCCCACAGCCTCCCCGCTTCGGAACGGAGAGAGTTGAAACGGTCATTCGCTTGTCCCTATATCGCAATAAATTATAGCGGATAAATAGGACGGGCTGGCTGGCGCAGCTGTTGGCATCATCTCCAACGTTACCGACACACGCGCCTGTTTGCAAAGAAGGTAGGGCAGCGCTACGGCGGAGCGGAGGAGAGAACGGGGCTACGCCACTTCATCACACCCCACAGGGGGAAAAAAAAAAAGCCGACACCAAAACAAAACCCTAAACCAACAACAACAACAACAACAACAACAACAACAGCAACAGCAACAACAGAAATGGTGAACTAGGCGGACGGCGCATAGGATGCTGAAAGTGTTATCCTAGATATCCTTTTTTTTTTTTGGGGGGGGGGGGAGTACCTTCTCCTTCAGTTAGCAAGATGATAAATTAAATACAAATATTTATACAGACATAGAATGCGTCAAAACAAATCACAGCTCAGCCCCCCCCCCCCCCGCCCCCCCGCCCTCCCCGAGCCTCCTCGGTTTGCGAAGAGAGAGAAGCCGGCGGGACTTTGGGGGGAAGCCCCCCTGCCCCGGGCACCGGCCGGCTCCGGCACCGCCCGCGGGGACGCGCAAGCCGCCGGCAGCCGGGCGGCGGGGCCCGCTCCGCTCCGCTGCGGGAGAAGGCGGCCTCGGACCGTCCCTTAATGCCGCCTGCCTTCCCCACCGGAGAGGGTCCCCGGGTGGATGGGAGAGGCCACGGAGGCCGGGCCGGCCCCGGGCCGAGCAGCCGGCGGCGGTGCCGGGGGCGCGGGGGGCGGGCGGTGCGGTGCGGTGCGGTGCGGTGCGGTGCGGTGCGGTGCGGCCGCCGCATCCCCCCTCTCACTTCAGCCTTTGCAGCATCTCCCTCCAGAGAACTTTTTCTCATTTTTTTCTTTCTTTTTGTTTTTCTCGACACAGTGTTTATGCATCAGACACAGACTATTTCATTCTAACAAATTTATTTTCTCAATCAGCTCTTACGGAATCACTACTCAAATTAAATTACAATCAAATTATCACATCAAAAGATACCCTTATTACCTAACAACTGTCCATATTTTCATTTCATTTTGATTTGTGCTCGTCTGAAAAAAACACGTAATACAAGATCTGGGGAAAAAATAAATTACCGTTTTGCAGCAGTTCATAGGTATTCTGAATAAAATATTAAAAGAAGTCATTTAATGAAAATATAAAGCAAATTTTTTTTAGATCAACAACGGATCTAACAATTCTATATTGCCGTCTTTTTGAAAAGTCTGTTTATTAAAACCTACCAAAAACACTGCTTGGAAATGGCAGTATTATATAATCACATCCACAGCACCCATTCAATCAAAGTTGGCAACGGATTTGGGAGAGGAGAAGTTCAGATAAGTGCAGCTGCAGATGCTCAGTCCTTCTAAATCCCTTTATCTGAATCAGTCCAGAAATAAAAAATAAAAATATTAATAAAAAAAATACTAGCAGTGGATTTTTTTTTTTTTTTTTATGACTCTTCCATGATGATTGGCAGCCGTCAGGAGCAGGACTTTGACAGCCCTAAATTATTTCCCTTTCTCTCGCTGGTTCCCTTAATTCATGCAAAGTCCTTCTACAGAGCTCGAACTTTAGGGACCAACAACCTCTCCTTCTCCCACCCTCCCCCCCGGCGTCTGTCCCTCCCCCCTTTCTCCTCGGGGTCAGTTTTTCGGCGTGCGGGCGTTTATTTCCATATTTTTGTTCTATAGCTATACCTATATATATAGATAAATATATATATATGTATTTGCTTCCCTATGCAGTCTGCTTGTTTTTAGTGCTGTGTGCATATTTTATTTTATTTTTTTTTCCTGGAAAAAGTGGCCCCTTTCATTTTGCAGAATATATAGATATATAGATATATATGTTTTCAGAGTGGATGTCTGCCTTGCACCAAAATTCTACGGTTTGGCCAAGAAAAACAGGGTGCTGGAATGCAGCAGGCACCCTCTGATGAACCAGATTATTTTGCTTCTGCTTCCCTTTTATTTTTTTTTTTCGGATTGCTCCCATTCAAAAAAAAAAAAAAAAAAAAAGAGAGAGAGAGAGAAAAAGAAAAAGAAAAGGAAGGGGGGAGGAAAGGAGGGAGAGAGAAAGGAGGAAAAAAGTTTCCGTGATTCATAGAAGAGAGCCCTTTTGGGGATAGGGGGGAGAGTGCAGGGAGGCGGGGGGAGGAGGGGAGAGAAGAGGTGCAGACACCAGTGGTGTTCCTCGCTGCGAGAGGGGGCTAATTTGGAGAGTGAAAAATAATAATAAAAATAATAATAATAATAATAATAAAAAAAAAAAAGGCCCCAGCCCACCCGCCCAAGCCCTCTCCCCACATCTAACCCCCCGGCACATCTGCAGTTTTGGTGCATTACGCATCTCCACCCCGTTTTCCCAACACGGTCTAAACGCTCTCGCTCGGATCGACCTTCTCCACCGCTCCCTGTCGGTATCGATCTTATATATATATAGATGCACGCATATATCCATATATATATAAACACAAGCAGTCTGAACGAGCCTGGGTCTCGCGTGTGTGTGTGCGTGCGTGCGTGCGCGTGTCTGCCTGTGTGTGTGTGTGTGTGTGTGTGTGTGCGTGTGTGCGTGCGTGCGTGCGTGCGAGTGTGTCGGTGTGAGCGTGCGGGTGTGCGCGGCGGTGCCGGTGCGGGTGCCGGTGCGGGTGGCGGTGGCGGGTGGCGGTGCCGGCGGCGGTGCCGGCGGCGGTGGCGGTGCCGGTGGCGGGGCCCGGCCCGGCCCGGCCCGCGCAGCCCCCGCGCCCCCCCGGCCCGCCCGCGGTGCCCCTCACTGCACGCTGGTCTGCAGTCCGTGGTGAGGGGGCGGCGTGTCGGAGTTGACGGTGCCGACCTGGGAGTAGACATCGTCGGGGGTCTGCTGCTGGATCCCCGGGGGGGTCATCCGTTTCTCTTTCTGCCTCCGATTGCAAAACCAAACCCTGACCACCTCCTTCTCCAGCTGCAGGCTGTCCGCTAGGTTCGTAATCTCCTGGGCGGAGGGCTTGGGGCATTTCAGAAAGTGGCTCTCCAAGGCCCCCTTGACACTCACCTCGATGGAGGTCCGCTTCTTCCTCTTCCTGCCCTGGGCGGCGATCTTGTCGATGCTGGTGGGGCTGCCGGTGGAGGAGTCGGCTTCCTCCAGCCACTTGTTCAACAAAGGCTTCAGCTTGCACATGTTCTTGAAGCTGAGCTGCAGGGCCTCGAAGCGGCAGATGGTGGTCTGCGAGAAGACGTTGCCGTAGAGGGTGCCCAGCGCCAGCCCCACGTCGGCCTGGGTGAAGCCCAGCTTAATCCGCCGCTGCTTGAACTGCTTGGCGAACTGCTCCAGGTCGTCGGAGGTCGGCGTGTCCTCGTCCGAGTGGGGGTCGTGGCTGTTGACGCCGCCGTGGTGGGGCGGGTGGTGCCCGGGGTGCTGGTGGTGGTGGTGGTGGTGGTGCCCGGGGTGCTCGCCCAGCTCCGGCGTCTCGCCGCGCACCAGCCCCGGGTGCACCAGGCTCTGCCCGCCGGGGGGGGGGCTCAGCATGCCGTTCACCGTGAAGCCCCCGGGCTGCGAGTAGAGGAGCGACTGCTGCTGCTGCTGCCCGCCGGCCATGGAGGGCAGGTGGGCGGCCGCCGCCGCCGCCCCCCAGGCCGCCGGGTGCCCCTGGTGCGGGGGGCCCAGGTGGGGCGGCCGGTGGTGCAGCGCCGCGCCCGAGTGCAGGTCGTCGCGCCCGCCGCCGCCCTTGACGTCGGGCGGCGGCGGCGGCGGCTGCTGGGGGCTGCCCGTCATGCCCACGGGGCTGCCGGACCAGGGCGAGCCCGCTTCGGCGGCGGCGGCGGCGGCGGCGGCGGCGGCGGCGGCGGCGTGGGGCAGGGCTGTCACCCACTGGTGGGCATGGCTCAGCATATGGCCGCCGTTGCTGGCGGCCATGGCGCCCGGCATGAAGTCGCTCTGGACCATCTTGGCCGCCGGGTCGCCGCGGTAGCCGCCCGCCACCGAGGTGACGGCCACGCTGCCCGGCTGCATGCCGCCGCCGCCGCCGCCGCCGCCGCCGCCGCCGCCCGAGTCCGGGTGGACGATGGAGCCGGCCGCCAGGATGCCGTTGCCGGGGAGGTAGGGGTTAGAGGTGGCCGCGGCCATCCCGCGCCCGCCGCCCGCCGCTCGCCCCCGCCGCGCCGCCGCCGCCGCCGCCGCCGCCGCCGCCGCGCCGCCGCCGCCGGCTGCCGGGCGCCCGCCGAGAGCGCCCTTGCCCGGCGCTGCCGGGGCCGCTGCCGGGGCCGCCGCCCGCGCCGCCGCCGCCGCCGCCGCCGCCGCCGCCTTCCCAGCCTCGCCGGGGCGCCGGGGCGCGGGGTTCACCTGCTAGCGCTCCGCGGGGCGCGCCGCTCCGCCCGTCCGCCGGCCGTCCTGCCGCCGCTCCGCCGCCGCGCTCTGCCGCCGCCGGCGCTCGCCTCGCCTCGCTTTCTCTCTTTCTTGCCTTTTTTTTTTTTTTTTTTTTTTTTAAAAAAAAAAGAATCGCTCTGCTTTCCTTTTTTTTTTCCTTTTCTTTTTCCCCCCCCCAAAAAAAAAAAAAAAACAACAGAGAAATATTTAGCCGCACATGTGTTTTCTCCTCCGCCTTCTTCTCGCCCGAGTTAGCTGCTCGCAGGGAGGAAACCAAACAAAGGCTAAAAAGCGAAAAAGAGGGGGGGGGGATCAAAAAGCCCCCGTGCCTTCTCCCCTCCGCTCCCCTAGGAGTACATCTCCACCTCTCCGCCTTCCCCTCTCAGAGTGAAACTTTTCCTTTTCTTCGTCCTTTAAGGCTTTGTGTGTGGGTATATTTTCCTTTTTTTCTCTCGCTCGCTCGCTCTCTTTCTCTCTCTCTCCTCGGCTCCTCGGTCTCCTTTTGCTCTTTTATTTGCAAGTTTTGTTGGTGTCCTAAGAAAACTTCCTGTGATGATGATGGTGGTGATGGTGGTGATGATGCATTTCTCAAAGTTGTGCTGTTGCTGGAGCACTTTGTCCCCTTTGAAACAAGAGTCCTGCCGGAGCCTTCTTGCTAGAGTCACGCTCTGGATAAGACATTTTTTTTTTTTTTTTTTTTTTTTTTTTTCTCCCTACCTTTCCTTGAGGCGGTTGGAAAGGAAAAAAAAAAAAAAAAAAAAAGAAGAAAAAAAAAAAAAAAAGAAGGGAAAAAAAAAGTGGGAAAAAAAAAAAAAGAAAAAGTTGAAATTTCTCGTTACCTCGCGAATTGTTTCTCTCCCTCTCCCGCTCGCTCGCTCTCTCGCTTGGTTTGTTGTTTTTTGTTTTTTTTTTTTTTTGGGTTTTTTTGGTCGGTCTCTCTCTCTCTCTCTCTCTCTCTCTCTCTCTTTTTTTTTTTTTTTTGGTGTTTGTTTTGCTTTTTATTTTAATTCCAGCAGTTGGTCGAGGGAGGAGGCGGAGGAGGAGCGCCTTGGTGGAGAGGTGTGTGTATGTGTGTGTGCATATATGGTATCCTTTATACACTAACTCCAGCGGGGAAGTTGGCTGCCGGGCTGGCAGCGCGCACTGGCGGTGCCGGAGTCCCGCCGCTCGCCTCTCCCCGCCTCCCTCCGCCGGGCCGTGCCCGCTCCCTCCCGCCTCCCTCCGCCCTCCCTCCTCCCGCCCCCCTCCCTCCGCCCTCCCGCCGCCGCCGCCGCCGCCGCCGCCCGGCCCCGCCGCGAGGAAGCCGGCCGCCACCGCCCACGCCGATTGGCTGCCAGCCCCGTGACGGACGGCCCGCCGCCGGCCGCGCGGCCCCCCTTCCGGCCGTTCCGATTGGCTGCTTTTTAATTTAGGCAAAGTGGCGTCGGAGCTGCGAGTCGGCCCCCACCCCCCACCCCGCCCCCCTCCCTCTCCCCTCCCTCTCCCCCCTCCCTCCCCCTCCCCTCCCTCCCTCCTCCCATTAACCCTTTCCGCCCGGCAGCGCCCGCGCCTCGCGGCCCTCCCGCCGCCGCGCGGGCAGGGGCGAGCCCGGGGGGGGTGGGTGGGGGGGGCGGCGGTAATAATTAATAACAGCAATAACAACAATAACGAGGCCGGAAACCGGGCCGTGCGCGCACACCCCCCCCCCCCCCCGCACTGCCCCCCCCCCGCCCCTCTGCCCCCTTTGTCCGCACCCCGGGGTGCCCCCAGCCCCCCCGCGCCGTGACGGCGGGGGCCGGCCCGGCAGCCCCGTCGAAGGGCCGCCCCGTCGGCGGGGGAGGCGGGAAGCGGAGCCGGCGGCCGGGCCGGCCCCGGGAGCCGCCGTCCCTGGCCGGGAGCCGGCCCCGCGGCGCGAAACGCCGTGCGATTATTTCTCGTCCAGCGGAAAGAGTTAAGGGGGGCGGGAGAGCGGCGGGGGGGGGGGGGGATGCGACCGAGCGGAAACGCCGCGCACAGGCAACCTCAGTGAACCAGGGAAAAAAGAGAAAGTGGCAACAAAAACAAGGGCAAATTGAACGCTCCTGGGGGACCCGCGGTGCAATAACACCCTTCGGACATTCGGGGGGACGCGGCCGCCGCCGCCGCGCCGCCCCGCAGGCGCTTCCCGGAGGGCGGGCTGCGCGGCGGCAGCGCGGGGAAAAACACGCGCGGGGGGGGGGGGGGGGGGGGCGCTGAAGTGGGGAGGGTCGCCCCCCCTTCCCCCGCCTCGCCTCCCCCCCCTGCCCGCCCCGCTCCCCTCCTCCGCCGGCTGGGGAATCCGGCCCCGGGGAGGCGGCGAGCCGCGCCCCCCCCCCCCCCCCCCCCCTTCCGCGGAGCGGCCCCCGCCGGCAGCCCCCGCTCAGGGCTCCGTCCTGCCCCCGGCTCGGCCGGCAGAAAAATACCGTGGTAGGTAGGTTTAGAAAAACCATTAAAGTGAAGCGCAGGGGTCTGAAGGGCGCTGGAAACTAAACCCCAAACATAACGATTATTTTTTTTTTTTTTTTTTTTTTTGTTCCCAAGCGTCCTCCAAAGGTTTCTTTTTTATATATAAAAGATCCAACACAGATTTCATTGAATAAATCTGAGATCTCCAGGTGCAGACGTTTGAATAGTCAGTGCCAGAACCCCATGTTTTCCTTTCCAGCCGATTTTGCTTGGATCAGGCTCAAAACCCGAGTGAGTCTCGTGGTTTTGTTTACACTGAATGGGGAGGATAGGAACGGTGCCATGGGGCCGTCTTTCATTAATATACAGTGAGGATTTTGTCTAAATTACTGCTATGAATTTCACAGTACACGCTTTCAAAAGCCGTCTCAGGTGGCCTGATGAAACGTGATAGCGCCTCTGCAAACAGATCTACTTTCTTAATAAAAAAGGAAGGGGGGGGGGAGAAATCCTCCCAAAATAATAAAAAAAAAAAAAAAACACCCTCATAACAACGACAACAACAACAACAAAAAAAATAAAGCTCGAGCTGGAGTAATGTCTTTTATTAAAAAAAACCCCAACAAACCAACAACCAAACAACCAACTTAGTTCCCCAACTCTTCCCACCCCCTCCCTTGCAGAGTGTGATTGTTTTGTCTGGAAAAAAATCCAAAGTATAACAAGGGGAGAACAGTTAGTGCTGATTTTCATTTGCATAAATTTTCATATATTTTGGTGAAAATAATAGACTAGTGGAGAGCGGGGCTTAGTGGAGTCAGTGCAAAGGAAAATCTTAACATGGATCGTTTCGCTGGAGTTGAGAACATGCTTTTTCCCCCCCTGTCACCTTATTAAAATCAAAAATTAAAAAAAATCTCTAAATCCTGGAAGTATGATCGGTAAGTGTTTTACATTTTTTTTATCTACTTTTGTTTTCTTTAAAGTCTTCTTCTGGATCTATATTTTCAAAAGGTTAGGACAAGACAGGGAAACCCATGGCAACTGCCTGGAAGGAAACAGGCTTTTTTTTTTTTTTTTTAAAAAAAAAAAAAAAAAAAAAAAGAAGGGAAAGGGAAAGGAAAAAAAAAAAAATCCCACCAGCAACAAAAAGCACCTTAGTGAAATATTACATAAAACGCATGGATTCATTCCAAAGCTCAAGGCAGCAAAGCAATTCTTCAGCGCTGGAAAGTCTGTCTGGTTACTACTTCACTTTTCTGGGCACTGTTAATTATTGTAACACCAGGACTCGGGGCGGGGGGGGGGGGGGGGAGGCGGCGAAGGAAAGCTCTCGAAAATATTACGGATTTGGAGAGGAGAGGCAGAGGTGCGGGCTGTTTTCAAACGCTGCTTCTCGGAGCGGAGCGGGGCGGGGGGTGGCGGGGTGGGGGTCGCCCGGCGGGCGGGGAGGGGGCCCGGCCGGTGGCAGCGGGGCCGGGAGCGGGGCCGGGAGCGGGAGCGGGGCCGGGAGCGGGTCGCGGTGAGGCGGGCACCTGCCGGCAGCCCCGGTGCGGAGGGCCGGGCGCGGGGGGAGGCAGGGGAAGGTGCGGAGAAGCGGTGCACGCAGAGGGTTAATGTCGTAGCTAGGGAACAGACGGTTAAGCACAACATCTTAGAGCTCTGTAGTGAAAGTCCATCAGAAAGAGTATAATCAATCAAAACTAACCAGGACATCCCTTCATTTTATTCTCCAAGGAGATTGGGGCTGGAGGATTACAGACCACATTTCACTTTGTTTCTCTCTCCTGACGGTCTCGCCCGTCTCTCCGCTTTCCCCGAATCCCGTCTAATTGAGAGGTATAGGCTAACCATCCGAAACTCCTTTATAGCGTTTGGGTCAGCGGGATAGCTAACGTGATAAATAATGTAGAATGAAATTAGTAGGCCAGATACCGCTCCTGAAAACTTTGCCGAAGCTTAAATATCCCACTACGTGACTTTCATTTATTTCAATTTTGCCGTGTTATTTGCATAATTTA